>LR990246.1:6739269-8014769 GCA_905147385.1 Limenitis camilla | reverse complement strand
TTGAAAGTATTGAATGTACATATTTGACTAGTTTCGACATAAGATGTGCAGCCATGAGCTCCAATCGAGGTATAGAGATTGACTTTAAGGGAGCTACTTTAGATTTTCCAATCAGCAAACTAACTTTGACAGCATCTCAGTTTAGAGTGCGCGATAGATTACAGCAGCGATTCCTTTTGAAGAAGCGTCACAGAAACCAATAACTTGACAGTTAATGTGTTAGACAAGACATGTGTCCGAGAGACTCATATTCCTGCATAAACTTGTGATAATTTAGCTTGAGATCTTGTTCGCGTTCGAGCCTTGACTCTAAGTTAAGAAAGCGTCGAATAGCAATTTGATGAGAATCACCGATTACCGTCTATTGGGTCGCATCGGATATTTCACGATATACCTACCAGTAGCATCTCGATGATGCTCTTCAGCGAACAATCTCTCCGCCAAAACATCATCAGGGTTTGAAGGAACCTCCGAAGGTAAATTTTCAATGTCCCAAAATTTATTCATAATTTTATCTAAAGACATAGATATACTACAATAAGTATTCATGTTTCGATTATCTGATTGAATGACTGAAGGAGCAGACTGATTCGAATGTTGAGATAGCACAGTCTGACCTGCAATGAAATAACCAAAAATCGAATTCAAAGCTACTGGCAAACCACTAAGATGTGATAGAATCTTGTTACCATCATAGATGAAGGGGAATAAGTCACCCGCTAAGTAGGATCGGCTTCTTTTGATAAAGCCATGATAGGTAAATCACCTGTGATTTTTGAAACAACTACTGTGTCAATCGTCAAAATAGGATTTTTAAAGTACCTTAGTTTCACTGTGCAAGTGGTTAAATCAAAATCCTGAACCTTATTACTACCTAACCCTATTGCTTGAAAGTGATACTTACGCCACGCTAAACCTAAACGCAACGCACACTGTTGAGTAATATAGCCAGTCATAGCACCACTGTCTATCACAGCACGCACTGAGTGATACCCAACGATCAGCAACATATACATCATACGATAGCAGTGCCGAGCAGAACCGTTGATACTGCAGAACACGTCAACGAAACCGCATTACTTGATAAAATACTTGAGTCAAGATGCAGTGTGTGGTGATGTCTCTTTTTACAAATAGTACAATTGACTTGAGAAGGACAGTCATTAACTGAATTATTGATTATCCCTTAAACAATTTTTACACAATTTAAGCTTCGCGATAGCATCGATACCCTGAGCCGGTGAGAGATCATTATATTCAGGACATCTATAAATAGAATGTAATTTTTTACAAAATTTTTATATAATAAAAAAAAATGAACAATTTTGATGAACTTAAAAATTAGAATTAATATTTTTCGAATTTTTATTGCTAAGTATATAAGAGAGAAATGTGGTACCCATTACTGTACAGCAACACGTATACACATGCAATCTAGATTTAGGCGAGCGGTGCCTGGGGCTTGAGACCCAGGAGCAGGTTTAAAGAGCTCTTTCATAATATATTAACTCTCACCTCCACCACTCGACCTCGCTACTGATAATAGATAATAAAGTAAACTTACGTGGACCTCGAGAAGGGTAACCTTAATCACGACACTATAACACTAACTTCCGTGTTCACTGCACGAAAACACCAGAAAGACTGAGACTAATCTATCGCACTAAAGGTTATATAAAGTCTCCACGTCGGTATACTCGAAATAATATAAAATGATATACCCGCTACTACTACTTTATAAACAGTGTTGCTAACACGGCCATCCTGCGGGGCCATTCGTCCCGAATGGCGTAGGTGCTTAACAGAATGATTCAAAATTCCTTTCAATGTTGAAATCTGGATAACCACTGATTCACACTTTACCACAACGTATCACTCATAGCCTATATACACTTTATAAAATGCATCTACTAATCAGCCCAAGACGTGACAGTGTATGTGTGCGGTAAGTTTACACCATGGTTTAGAATAGAGATGCCTGAGGCCAACTCAAAACGTGTATCACCATGTTACCATTACAGTAGTGATCACCAGATTTCTACTGCAACACAACACCGGTTCACTCTTGTTCAAAAAGCAAATACATAAAACTATTTAGCTCGGCCGATCCTACTTCAGAATATAATCGTGATTTTAAACTACCTTCGCAACTATTTAATATAATATTAACTATTCTTGAATTTTTATTCTGCACTACCTACTTTAACTTTATCGAAAATTATATTTACTCGTATTGAAACTAAAATAACTGTCAGGATGATGATATGCTAAGAACATTTAAATTGAACTTGTGGGCTTGTGGGGCGAGTTCTTTATATATATCTCACTTCTGATGCTAAGTAGTTAAGAGAGAAATGTGGTACCCATTACTGTACAGCAACACGTATACACATGCAATCTAGACTTAGGCGAGCGGTGCCTGGGGCTTGAGACCCAGGAGCAGGTTTAAAGAGCTCTTTCATAATATATTAACTCTCACCTCCACCACTCGACCTCGCTACTTCTTCTTCTTCTTCTTCTTCTTATGTTATGGCCTTCTACCACAATTAGCAGCGGTAATTTTGCCAATGTCAATGTAGGAAAATATCGAGCACTTTATTGTTTCTGTCCGCTGTTGATGTTAAAAAATGCAGCATGGTTGGGGTTCAGTTTTCTTTAGAAAAATGCAATTAAGACAGATTGTTCGGTGTCTTTATTATACCTGTATATACAGTAGCCTGAGGGGGACATTTGAAACCCAAAAAGATTCTAGCGATAATAGATAATAAAGTAAACTTACGTGGACCTCGAGAAGGGTAACCTTAATCACGACACTATAACACTAACTTCCATGTTCACTGCACGAAAACACCAGAAAGACTGAGACTAATCTATCGCACTAAAGGTTATATAAAGTCTCCACGTCGGTATACTCGAAATAATATAAAATGATATACCCGCTACTACTACTTTATAAACAGTGTTGCTAACATTATTGACTACAGGACTTGACAAACTCATTATATTTATATTATTGAATTTATTTGAAGAAGATTTTGTTAATGCACTTCCGGGATTGACCTTGACTTGATTTTGCTTAGAGTAATTAAATATCGATGTCGATCTAGTGTCAGACATCTCAAGAACTCGAACATGATTTTTGATAAATAAAATTAAATCATTAAAAGTGGATAAATTGTTTTGTTGAATCGACTGTTCGAATTCCCGACGCGTAGTAGGGTCAAGGTTACGTAATGCAATATAAAATAATATAAATCCCGATAAATCAGAAATATTGAGTAAATGCAGTGCCTTAACACTATCTTGAAATGTTTGTAAAAATATATTAAGTCTTTCATTTTGTAAAGGTTTAAAGTTAAATAATTTATCTAAATAAGAAGTTGCTAATGCTCGTTTATTCTCATAACGCTTAAATAATGCATTCCATACAATAGAATAGTTATCCGCCGTAACCGTCATCGCCTTGACTATAGTTAACGCCGGACCGTTCACTGATGACAATAAATAATAATATTTCTCGATATCTGCTATGTCAGAATTATTATGAATCAAGCTGGTAAACGTATCACGAAATATAGGCCAATTTTCGAGTGAACTATCAAAATGAAAAAGTTCGATCTTAGGTAACTTAGGTTTAGCACAAATGTTCATATTTGAATTTGATTTTAATGACTGTTTCTCGATTTTGATTGAATCGAATAAAAAAGTGTATCAAAACTTTCAATTTCACTGTATGACGCGACAAATTCGGGATCATGTTGTTTACTTAAAGAAATAATGTCATGAACGGCCTTTTCGTATGAACTACGCCATGCATCCATATCTTTTAATCTCAAACGAAAACTATCGACAAGTTCTGGATTACTTAAAACATTCTTTGATAATTCGAATAATGATTGAATACGCATGAAACATATTTCTTTTCTACTAATAAAAGGTTGTAATAATGTATATAACTCATCTTTATCGGTTTTCGATGTTATAGCAGGTTAGAAATAAGAATAATGCAATTAATTACGGCGTACGACTCGACTTGCTCCTGCAATGCGTTCGCCATCTACCCTATTATAAAATTGTTAAAAAAGTTGAAAATTTAACTTGAATAACTTCGTTTAACAAACTTATTATTAATGAATATTTATTTGTATGTTAGTTTTATTGAATAAATACTTGAAATAAATATAAGAAGACTGTGTAATGTGTATGAATTGAATTCAAGTATGATGCAATAAGTATATATTAACTACCTATATAATTGAATATTACTTGAAAATAGGTAAAATATACTACGTATTTATTAAATATTATTTGAAATACATATAATACTTGAATATAACTTAAAAATATTACAGAGATATATTGATTTCGTAACTGGCAGTATCCGGTTCGAAGGATCAAAAAATGGTTGATTAGTCGATAGCTCAGTGGTTATTAATTTATTAATTTTTCGACTCACGTTCACGTTTTGGCAAGTGGGGTTTAAACGAATACCAAATACTATCTATTAAAAAAACTTAAAAATCCGTTGCGTAATTTTAAAGATCTAAGCGTACATAGGGACAGAGCGACAGCGGGAAGTGACTTTGTTTTATACTATGTAATTTGTATCATAATTATAACAGCGCCGAATACGAAAAGATTTGTACATCTCGCCCTCCCGATACCTAACCCAGGGCAGATGAGCTATCAATTAATGAAACTCGAAATTGTTACTTTAAACTAAATGACGAGACTGAGCGCGGAGAATACGAACTCTCGTTTCACTTCACCGTTTATAGCAAGTGATATTTAATTGCTTAAAACACACTTAACACAGAAAAGCAATGCAGTGATATCCCAGTAGTTAAGCCTGGGTACATACCTCAGACACCATTCTTTTTTTTTATTTTTTAAATTACTAGCTATGGATCACATACTATTAATATTCCCTTTACCCCTCCTAGTAAGCTATAATGTTTGTGTCAGGAGTTGGCCACGCCAATGTCCGGGATTTGAACCCGCGACTTATTGATCGTGAATCCAACCACTGCGCTACTGACGCTCCAAAAATTTCAAAAATTCTATGTTTATTAAAAAGCAAATAAAAACTACATCAAAAAGATACATAGTTTGTTTTAATTCAAAAATACCTACTTTTTCGAAAATATATAACCTTTTCTATATATATGTATAGATGATTAATAAAAAAAAGTTGTTCATTAACTAAACATACATATTGTCATCAAACACACACTATCGTGTCAAACGCATGAGTAGTGTGTCATGTTTTTTTTAATTAATTTAATGTATTTCTATTGCCAATATTCCTATATTAGATTTGTGCATTACCCCTCTAAATAAACTTAAAATATTCCTCCTCAGGAGTAGTATGATATTAGGAATATTTTAAGTCTCCTTCTCCTTCCGTGTAATTTTAGTAAAAAGGTTACCAAGTATAGTTACAAATATCATCCTTTTACATTAGTACTACGACCACTTCGAAATGATCTAGGTAGCGATGGATGTGTTTGTTAAGAACCAATAGAATCGCTTTATTTAAGTAGCCTCTCTCAAAATGTGCGTGGAAACGCAGCCTTAGAATTAGGCGATCTCATTTCAAGTTAAGTTAATTACAGATGATTCAATCCGTCAACTCCGTTATCTAATTCAATCCGATACGCTTTACAAAGTAAATATTGTCGTTTCTCGATGTCGAGCCCCATTCAAATATTAATCGTCTATTAAACGCGTAATGAACGGAAACTTGATTCTATCTCAAATTAACACCTCACTCCCAAGTTTACTATTCACCTTAAGAGTCTATTATTGTAGTTTGCAGTAAATTTAAATAATATAGGATTAATCGAGCCGTACACTGTACGAGAATTTAGATTTAATTTCACTACACTTATACTTCATCTTAATTGCTATATCGCTATATTTTACATTTGAAGCAGCAGTGATGGCCCAGTGGTTGAGACTTCAAGTCTTAATCGGGAGGTACCTCTGACTCTGAGTTAAGTGTGTTTTAAGCAATTAAATATCACTTGCTTTAACGGTAAAGGAAAACATCGTGAGGAAACCTGCACTCCTGAGAGTTCCCTAAAAGTTCTCAAAGGTGTGTGAAGTCTGCCAACCCGCACTGGGCCAGCGTGGTGGACTATGGCCTAATACCCTCCTCATTCTGAGGAGGAGACCCGGCTCAGCAGTGGGCCATGGAAGGGTCGTGATAATGATATTTTACATTTAAACACCAACGTAATTTGCCCACGACTTCATCTGCTCACTATTTTGGCTATACTGGCTTACACATAAATGTCACGGGCTTTTTTAGGACTATTAAAGATAAACATTTTCAATATACATGTGGTAGCAAAATATTGGAACCACTGTGTAAGCCACTGTGAACCACTGTGTAACATAAACCTAACCTTACACAAGGCTAACCTAACCTAACGTTATGGCAATTAGTTACCACGTGGAAATTACATTGTAAGTTACATTGATCATAATTTAACACCACTCCCAGCACTAACAACACTTTCACCAACACTATCTAGAGACTACTTTACTCCTTGAGAGACCGCGCAAGACTAACACTAAAGACAGGCTATTGAGGGCGTATAAAGAGTTGAGACTGTTAAAATGACGGAAGTGACTACTACCCTACTCCAGCGCCATAGATGACTATGACGATTCTATTCTCTGACATACATTATATACGTGTAGCTTAGTTTAATAACGGTTTTTCAGCGCACTCACATTATAGCTCGCAGATGGCATAATTTTTTCCTACTTACTCTTTATATTTTGTACAATTCACACAATATCATTATAAATTAAAGCTTATGTGTTGTTTTGCGTGAAAGAGTAACAAACATTCATATAAACTTTTGCGTTTATAATATATTAGTAAATATTAAGGAAAGATAGATAATGATATTTGCAAGTTTTCTAAAGAGATCAATATAAAGTTTTGTAATGAATTTATTTTTTAAATAATTCGCGAATCTTTCGCAACTACAGATTTCATGATTTTTTATATCCACAATGGTGATAGATTTGTTCATGATTGTTTTAGGTTTTGTAAAGCATACTATTTATCTATTTAAAAAAAACAACCATAAATTTTAATAATTGAAGTCATTGTGATGAAAATAATCTCGCGCAAGTCATGATTTTACTAAACATTCGAAATATATTCATACGAGTAACTCGGTAACTATCAAAAATCGCGTAGCATACATGAGCATGAATCGGATAGCCTACATCTGGGAACCTGATTGACACTGCTTACTGCGACTATTTGTATGTAATTAGACCAAAGTTAGGATAATATTTTAGAATTTTATTACTTTTTAAGTCTTATCAGAAATGCTGTCTGCCATCTTGAATACTTTAGTTTTAGTACTAAGACGTAATTTGTCTCCCATTATTAAAACTTTTGCAACCTAATATTTTCTAAAGCTGGAAGAATATTTCTAGATTTATTACTTTAACAAATGTCAAAATCTTTTCGGCCAGTAACGATCCCACGACAGAAAATATCACAATATCTACTATTTATGCGAAGAAGGGGCGAGACATGCGCAGTTCCGGATTGAAATACGTAGTTCCAGGATCTATGGTCGAAACTGGACATGATCAATCCAATCCAAAATGTTTAAATAACCACAAGCCTCAGCAATGTGGCAATCGCCTTGAAGTGACTCTATATTTTTAAGTTGTAATTGCCCTACCAATAATAAATTAAAATTGACAGCACATGTATCTAACGCCTAATAATTGACACATCAACTTATCCTTTTGAAAAAAGTTTGATTTAGTAAACTAGATTGATAGAATTGTTTTACGAAAGTCATAGTCATCAAAAGTTTGATTACTAAGACTTTCGTAAAACAACTTCACATTTTGACACTGTTTGACAAACTGTCACCTGTCAGTGTTTATTCTGTGCTAACATGCTATTAAAGAGTTAAAAAATGAAATATACTATGAAATCACTACAAGACAGCACACAACGTGAAATGTAAAATGTGAAAAACAAAGAACTCAAGAAGGAAATTACTAAATTAGATCAACAGTTAGTTACACTAAAGGGTTTAAGAAATAAAACCCCTTTGTCTAACATGAAACCGAATACTAGTAAAAAAAGAAGAATGTAACGCAAAAGGTTGTCAGATACATTTGCCACACAGTGCCTCCATCGACATATCACCAACAGATTCTATTATAACCACTAACTAATATAAAAAAATGAAGTTATTGAAAATAATGTACAAGTGAATTTGAACTTTGAAGAAAAAGATGATACTAATTACAGCGAGAAAAATAGTAACATACAAAATGATAATAATTATAATGGAACAGTAACAGAATTCTAAACTAAAATTAAAAATAAAAGGATATAAGATGCACAAAAAAATCTCAAAGAACCTAGACTTGCAAACAAGACAGACGGAGAATACAACAAAAACGAGAAAAACTTTGAAAACAAATCAAATATATAATGACCCCTTGAAAAGTAACACTTTCCATATAAAAACGACATAACATATTATTTTAAAACTAAAAAACCAATTTGCAAATCAACAGATATTGAAGTACCTATCCTTCATAACAAGCAAGTAATTTACAAGAAAGGCACAATACCTTATTATTTTAATAAAAATGAAAATAAAATACCAAGAAAAACAACTCCACCTCAGTTTTTTCTCGAATAGCTTAAAAGTTTTTCATCAAACATAGCCGGTCTGGGGAAGACCCTATAAGGTTGAGCGAACAAGGCTTAGGCCCCATGTGTTTCAGGGATGACACTATGCTGATTTTAAAGGGGAGACTCATCACCTCAGTCTCCCAGAGACGAAACGAGACGGGCTCGCGGAAGTACTTTTCAATTTCCCGTGGCCTCGTCCCTATATCAGGAGAGAGGAACACCCCGGATGGTCATTGCATGCGATGCTGATGGTTTAGCAGGTCGGGTTCCCTCCTTCTGAGGAAGTATTGGACTGTCTCGGAACGAGACTTTGACATAATATGAACAAGAAATAAATGACGCTGTAAAAGATATTATTACATGGCTGAATAATAAAAAGTAAATTTAAATAAGACCAAATTAATGCAATTTAAACATTATAATCCAATTTTTACCACGACACATTACATACAACAATATCAAAACAGAAGAAGTTAACATATTAAAATTTTTTTAAGAATTTTTTACAAATTGTAACTGGAAAGCGCACATCTATACTAATATATAAAGCTGAAGAGTTTATTTGCTTAAACGTGCTATTCTCAGAATCTACTGGTCCGATTTGAAAAATTCTTCAATGTCTAGTTGATTATATATGCAAAAAGTGCTTATCACGGCTATGTTTCATCTGTATTGTCATTTCGCTTAATACTTTGGGATAATTCTATCGATGTCAATCGTGCATTTCGACTTCAAAAGAAATGCATAAGGGCTATCTGTAACAAAGAGTCTTTAGAGAGTAGTAAACCAATTTTCAAAAGATTAATTATCCTTCCAATTCCGTGTATGTACATTAGAGAATTATGTATATTTGTTAGACGACATCCGATGTACTTCCAACGAAATTGTGACAGTGATACGAGCAGGTCTATTCGATATCCCAATATCTAAATGTGGTAAAAGTACATACATGAGAAGTTCATATTGTATGGCTGTCAAAATGTTCAACAAGCTGCCAATAGAATTTAAAGAAATGAACTTGAATATGTTTAAAAAAATATATTTATTAATGGCTGTTAGAAAAATGTTACTTCGACATTAATGAATATTTATTGTAATTATTTTAATTTCAATTAATTGTAGTTTTTTTTTTTATATTGACTAGCTCTGATTTGACATTTTGACAATTTAATTAATTTGAACTTGCCTATTCTGTCTTTAAATTGTAATTTAATTTGACAACAATGTGCACACTATTTGTTTAGTTGATTGTTCTAATCTCATTATTTTAATAACAACACCTATGTGCAACATTCTGGCAAATAAATGATTATTGATGATGAAGATGTAGCCTTTTGTTCCGAGCTAGTTCCTCTTTGTATGGTCTTGTGGTTTATAAAATGTCTCTTAGCTCTGTGAAATGATTATTATATTATATATGTGTCGCGGATTTTAATGATGAGAAGGAAGGAAGAGAGAGAAATATTGGAAAACACTAACAAGGGTGATGATATTTAATGGACTATAGGGCAAACGCAATTTAGATACTGCTACTGAACCGATAAATAATCAAATATAATCTCTAACAATTACGAGAGAAACCTAAGCAGTGCCTTGGACTTGTGACCAAGGTGTAGCCTTAAGGACGTCATTTAAGTGATCACAACACTCAAATCTTTCCTCTTAATATAATAGTATACATATAGATATAGACTCAAATATTAAAAATTTAATGTTACCGATTAATGCCATAAAGAACTAATAAAATTTCATTAACGCGAGTTATGTATTGGTCGTAGAAAAAAGGCTTTTTAAAAAATTATAAATTTATTTATAATACTAACTAGTTATTACAAAAGTTGGAAATAGACTCAATTAATATTTAAAACAAAAATCTGTATTGCAAATATCTGCGTCGACACGATGTAGTAACAATGGGGCGAATTCCGCGAGTGTCAGCAGATTCCCTCGGTTATGGTGTCGTAACTCCTCCCTCCTTAAGATGGAAGCTAGTCTCGCAGCTTCCCGAAGCGTCCTCGCGAACGATGTTTCTTTTCATCCACCATTTGAAACCTTTGCAGATGACGAATGCAAATCCTATTAGGTAGATCAGCAAAGTCGACCAACTGGGGATGATCAGCACTGTATACCAAGGATCTTCATCTAGTTCCTGGATGTCCTCCATTCTGTTAAGGAGTTTATGGATTTTAATTTTCTTCATCTGCATCCGTGCATGTGTGCAATTAGCCTTTTCATGTTTAATTAAGGATATGATGCAATCTTCTGAGTCGCTGATGGCTCTAGTGTCTAACGATTTGCATAGCTGGATGTCGTCTGTTATTTCTCTGCATCCTTCCTCTAGGTAAGTGTACTCGTCGCTTCCAAGTGCAAGGTATTCGGATTTTGGAATTATGGTAAGGTTTTGTTTATTAGGGAGGGAATATAAATGGATAAAATCATATATATTTCGGTCCACGGAAGGGATCTGGAATATAAACGTTATGGTGTTTTCCGTACTATAGGCTTTTATACTTATAGATTTTTCAATTTTATGTATATTATTAATAGTTACATCTGAAATCGGTTGGAAAGAGTCTACTCTTTGTAGCTTAGTAATTTCTAGCGCTAAATTATCTGAACTTATAATGCTAGGGTGCATAATACCTAATTGCGAAAACGTCATCGCGTCTTCTAAAATCAATAATTTATCCAATATAATCTGTAAACTTAAACTTATTTGCATGTATAATTCGAAAAAATGTAATTGATTAATCGTTGTTTCTGAATTTAATGAAAAGTTTCGTAACAAAGAGCTTAACTTAATTTGATTATTATTAATTTTGTTTATTTGATTATAAAATGCATTAATAGTATCATTTGCTATTGCCAAAGAATGTCTCTGTGTATTCTTAATAGTAGATATTGAACTACGAAGTTTATTAATTTCGTTTTCAAACTTCACGGCGTCATCGTTATCTAAATTACCTGTTATAAGCTTAACTACAGAACCTAAACCATTAATAATGCCTCGCCTAGTCCTAATTCTAGGAGATATAAAAATTAGTTTCTTATCAATTAAATCTAAATTATGCTCTATCTGATCCTTAAAAGTTTTATGCAACTGATCTGAGGCTGTATTATTTTCAGCCAACTTGGTACTAGCATATAATGACATAAGTTTTACTGTTACTAAACGTAAATGAGTAATATTATAGACACAAGCAAGATTAAAAGAATCAATTTGTTTAAGGATCTGTCCTTGTTTAAGAAGTAAAATACCATTAGTGTTATCTACAGGATTTAAGGTTATTTCTGCGGTTGTTGTGAACACGAAGGCTCCGAAGACGAGGGTCCTGGAACAAAATGCGGTCTTCGTAGGAGCTTATAGTGGACTCTAATAGATTTAGCGTTAGGGTGACTTCCTACAATCTCAGCTACACTGTTAGGGTGCAAATGGATAATTTTATATGGACCTTTAAATACCGGTTTTGTCTAGTCGTTCCTTGCTGTCTTTGCTACCTGCTTATAAACTGTTTCACCTACCTTGAAGATTATTGCTTCTGCCTCCTGATTTCGTTTTGATATAATTTGCTCCGATTTATTTTCTACTAAAGTAATGCGAGAAGTGCATCTATAATTATTGTTAAAAACTGTGGTATATACTCGGGAGAATGCGTGATACAATTCTTCGCTATAAAAATAACAATAAAATATGCGATCTGCGATAGTATGTTCCTTTAAAAACTGTATAATTTGTTGTTCCGTGTCGTTTACTGGTATAAATACGTCTTTAATAGTTGTTCTAGTATTGGTCGATCTATTATCTACTCTATAAGTCGAGCCTGGTGTCGATCTTATGTGAAATTGTTTTTGTTGTCGGTCAATTGCGTCTGATAGAATGGGTATACCTTTGTTTTCATTATCAGGCTGTGTGTGATTCGCAGAAACTAAGTTGTCTGGGTCAGTTACAACAGACATACTGTCAGATTCTACATCTAGTTGCGATTGGGGTAGATCAAGTCTGTCGTTATTGTCTATATTAGGTTGATTATTTTCATTACTTGTGCTGGGGATTATTTCCTGTGACGTTGAAGGAGGCTGAGTTTCCGCTTCTCTTCTAACCTCTTCAAAGATTCTATTAATTATATCGTCATCATCATTGTCATCTAAGTTGACCGCCAGTGAGTCTATGCTATTATGAAAGATTTCAGCTCGTGATAGTGCGTCTGCGTTAGTGTTTTGTTTACCCTTCTTGTAAACCACATTATAGTCATATTCTGCAAGTTTTAGTCTCCATCGAGTCAATTTAGAGTTAGGATCCTTTAGTGACATTAACCAGGTTAGGGGTCTATGGTCAGTATAAATAGTGAACTTTCGTCCATAAAGATAAGGTCTAAAATATTTAACAGCCCATATTATAGCCAAAAGTTCTTTTTCTATGGTTGAGTAACGAGATTCTGTGTCTGATAAGGTTCTTGATGCGTACGCTACAGGTTTATCTGATCCTATATTACCCTGTGATAAAACTGCACCTAAAGCTACATCTGAAGCGTCAGTTGTCAGTATGAATGGTTCATCAAAGTTTGGATATTGGAGTAATGGGGCGTTAGTTAATATTTCTTTGCATTTATTAAAAGCTTCTAAGAATTCTGGGGAATGTATAACTTTATTCTTTTTCTTAAGACATATAGTCAAAGGCTTGGTTAATTTGGCAAAGTCTTTAATGAATTTTCTATAATAACCTACTAGTCCAAGAAAACTTTTAATGTCTTTCTGAGTATGGGGTAAGGGAAAGTTTAACACAGCTTTTATCTTGTCCTTATTTGGCTTTAGTCCTTGATCAGTCAGTTCATGTCCTAGAAAATTAACTTGTTTACATAAAAACTCGGATTTATCTAACTGTATTTTTAAATTATGTAGTTTAAAACGATTAAATACTTGTCTCAGTTTATCTATGTGCTCTTGTAACGAAGTTGATATTATTATAACGTCGTCTAGGTAAGTAAATACGTTATCGAGTCCTCTGAGAATATGATCCATCAAACGTTGGAAAGTGCTAGGGGCGTTTTTTAATCCAAAGGGCATTCTCAAGAATTCGTAATGTCCTCGTTCTGTAGTGAAGGCTGTCTTTTCTATATCGTCTGGGTGCATTTCTACCTGATGGTAACCGCTAGCTAAATCTAAAGTGGTAAAATATTGTGCACGTCCTAATCTGTCTAGTATATCGTGAATATTGGGTAAGGGATACTTGTCTTCAATAGTACGTTCATTGAGTCGTCTATAGTCGATAACAAGTCTCCATTTGATTTTTCCAGAAGCATCTGGCTTCTTAGGGACAATGTGAACAGGGCAGGACCAAGGAGATATACTTTCACGGATAATGCCTTGTTTTAAGAGATTATCAATTTGATTATTTATTTCTTTTCGCTGTAATGGGGACTGTCTATAACTTCTCACGAATATAGGAGTTTGGTCAGTCAGTCTTAGCTTATGTTTAACAGCATGAGTGAATGACAGTGGTATCTTTGCGGAATAAAATAAATCTCTAAATTGATAGCAGATCTTTATAATCTCTCGACGTTCTTCCTCGTTCATGTGATCTATACGGATTTTATTTAAGTTATCGGAGAGTTCCTTATCTGTTTTGGAATCTACTTGTATAGAATTTAATTTACATATTTCTTTATCAGTATCTTGACTATAAGGTTCTAATTTAATTTTAGGAAAATTAGAAATAGTCTTAGTTTTAGTATGGTAATTAATAATAGATGTTATAAATTGACCGTCTTTTACTTCTACTAAAGCTCCTGGTGATTTTAAGTTTTCACACCATATATAGTCATCATGAATGTAGTGTCCGTCAGTATAATTGGTTTTAACTAATATAAACTTTTCACATTCTGGGTCTACTTTAAGCTGTTTTATAGGATAATCAAAATAAATAGGCAGATCAGCAGTAGAAGTACGTAAAGTTTTGTTTTTGATATCAATATTACAAGATAAAATTTTAAGTAGATCTAAACCTATAAGTCCTTTATATTTTGGATCAAATTCAAATAATAAAAATTTATGTATAACGTCAGAGTTAAAGACCGGGGGAAGAGGTAAATACACAACGTGATTATGACGTGTAGTAGCATGTGCTGTTTTAACTTCAAAAGGCTCATACTCTACTAAGTTTTGAAATATAGGATTATCAATAATTACTGAGGAGGATATCATTGAACGTGAAGCACCTGTGTCTATTAGAAACTTACCTTGAAATTCTGGTAGTTCTATGTACGGCAAATGATCTTTGTAATGATTATTTATCTTTACTAACTCGGGTCGCCTGTAGTTTGAGCTTTGATAAAATCCTGCTGGGGTGATTGCTCCGAAGGGTTTTGTTCATATTCCTCTTCGCTGTTAATATTATTATATGTGTTAAAATTTTCATACCCACCTTGATAATGAAGCTGCTCCTCATCTTCATAGATGGGTTGTTGGTGCTCGTCTGCATAGAATAATTCCTCCGAGACAAACTGTGGCGTTTGAGGTTTATTAACTGACCTCATGGTCACATCAGATACCTTTTGTGGAGGATTAACCTGTTGAGGGGTTTGCCTAAAATTACCTGAACCCTGTGAATTTTTCCAAGGAAGCATGGGGCGTATCCATTGTTGTCTTTGCTCCGGGGTCAAATTATTTCGTTGAGGAACAAAGTTATTGTTATGAGGAATGTTTGGATTATAACTGGTTGAAGGTTGATTATAATTATTATTAGCATGCATTTGAGAGACTGGGTTATTAAATTTAAAAGGAGAGGGTTGCACAACTCTGTTACTAAATATTTGCTTTTTGCTAACTTGAGATGTGGATGGTAAATTAATATTATTATTATTGAATGATTTATTATATGCTAGTCTCGCTTCCTCTTGCCTAGCAATAACAATTGCAGTTTCTAGAGTTAATGGTTTAGCTATACGTACACCTATAGAAATTTGGAAATCGAGATTGTTAATGTATTGTTCGATAACCATATTTTCGTAATATGTCTTATTATTATGAGTACCTACTGAAAGTAAGGAATCCAATAATTCACGAAGTTTTAAGCCAAAGGATACTGCATCCTCTGATCTATTACGACGCATCCTACTGAGCTCCTGCATTAGTTGTATTTCATTTCTAGGATCGCGGAGACGTCGCAAAAGAGCAGATTTTATAACTTCCCAAGAGTTTAAGTTTTCTTCGTAAGCTATCGCATCAATCGCAGGTCCACTTAATCGACTTTTGATTAGACATAAAATAGCAGGATGATTCTTAGCTGAATCATCTATAAGATTTAAAATATTATCTACCTCTTTAATATAGTGATTAAGTTGTTTAGGGTTTCCATCATAGCGCGGCATAAATTCAGAAATCAGTTTGAAGCTTGAAACATCGCAATTTGCAAAAGACATGTTTATGAAAATTATTATCTTAGAACTAAATTATAATAATATTTAATATTTAAAAATAATCTAAGTATAAAACACTCACAGAGAAATGCTTAACTATTATGATATTTATTTAACTAAATTAATCTTAATAAATTGAAATTGAAAATTGAAATATTAATGAATTTTATTTAAACAATCATCCATTTATTAAATAATAATCAGTTTCCATACAGTATACTCATATGGCGATTTTAGCCTCAAAGTTATACTTTAATAATAATGTATATTAATATTAGAATAAGTAAGATCTATTGCGATTTTAGCCTTAGAACCCTACTTTAATAATTATTTATATTAATACTTGAATAAGTAAGATCTAGTGCGATTTTAGCCTTAGAACTTTACTTTTATAAACATTTATTTTAATATTTAAATTTAAATAAGTGACATCTATTGCGATTTGAGCCTTAGACGAAAACACTTATATATATATTATACGGAAGGAAATATAGCAGGAACTTGGAAAGCAAGAGTACTTACCATATAGTGTTCTGCATCGCCTGTCCGGAGTCCACTTCCACTTTTTAACTATTTTTAAGCCTCTACGACCAACTAGGTTCCTTTTCGATAGAGATAACCAACGATTGATATCGTTCAATCTAGAAGAGTTTTATCCTAGATTGTCTCTATCCTACCGACTGCGCCAGTTATGTATTGGTCGTAGAAAAAAGGCTTTTTAAAAAATTATAAATTTATTTATAATACTAACTAGTTATTACAAAAGTTGGAAATAGACTCAATTAATATTTAAAACAAAAATCTGTATTGCAAATATCTGCGTCGACACGATGTAGTAACAATGGGGCGAATTCCGCGAGTGTCAGCAGATTCCCTCGGTTATGGTGTCGTAACTCGCGCAAAACTAAAATTCTTGTGTTGGACCGTTCTCTGTCTGTTATATGCGTGAGGTCGACGAACTAGTATAGTTTCTGGAATATGATAAATGAACATAAACGGTTCCATGTACACTATACAATCTATTTACGAACATGATTTGCGAACCTTTACGGAGCGGGTCTCTAGTTATTTATATAAATGACTAGACTAGAAGATAGGTGTTTAACCTTACTTATTAATTAATTAATACACGTGTCAAAATAACACGCGTTTCAAAAATTTCTAATTTCAGAAGTGGGATAGCTTAACCGATCCTCCGGTTAAGCAAAGATCCCAAGTTGGCTTGAACATGTCTTTATATCGAGAGAACCATAGATAAGGGCGATGCAATGTACACATAGTGCCATCTAGTTATATAATGGGAAACTCAAACCTCGTATAGCGGCTTCAAATACAAGACCAAAATATTTTATTATAAGCATAATATAACGTCGTAAAAAACAGCGAAATATATCTTTTTGCTGATGATACTTGTATAGTAGCTTCAAGGCCGAATCTCAATGATGCTATCAATCAAATGCAAGCAGACTTTGATCGTCTAGCAAAATGTTCTCACGACGCTGGATTGGTATTGAATTCAAATAAAACGAAACTAATGTATATTAGTTCCAGTCAAAATAGAAGTACCATAAAACCTAAACTGATAGCCCATTCACATAAATGTCTACATGAAAGTACTATCACCAATTCAGTATCATGTGACTGTGATACAATAGAACTTGTAGATAGTCATACCTACCTAGGACTCGTTATTGACGACCGACTAAACTGGAAACATCATATAAACCATGTGTGTGATAAATTAAGAGCTATATTGTCTAAATTCTCAATGATAAAATATAAAATACCTTACAAAACATTAATAATGTTATATAAATCTCTGGCCGAACCAGTAATATCCTACGGATTATCAAGTTACGGCAGAACCTTTAAATCACATCTTGACCAAATATTCACATTACAACTCCGAATTCTTAAAGCGATAGTACCATATAATATAAAAAAATTACACGAAAATGATTATAGAAAGTTATTTAAGGTCTGTAAAATAATACCCGTACACGAAAAAACCCAAATGTCATTACTAACAGAACAATTCTTTAATAAAACTCTTAAAAACACTATAAAAAAAAAGTCCGGAGCTATGAAGACGCGAATAGATTCAGGACCTAAACTTATTTTACCGAAATATGCGAACTTATACGGTAAAAAAACTCTGAAATATATTATTCCTAATTTAATTAACCAATTACCATTATCTTTAAAAGAAGAATTAACAAATAAAAACATAAAATACAAATTAAAAAAATATTTTCAAGAAATCATAAATTCAACGTATAATTAGGTAAAATATTTAAAATTACAAACATATGTTTTAAACTTGGCATACTTATAAAAAATTATATACAAATCTCAAACATGTACATACATACACACCTTATAGTAAAGTAAAATCGAATCAGCCTGTATAAGACTACTAACAATTTTAAAAGAGGGTAATTCGGTATCGCGCTAAAACTTGATATAAACTGTGCATAATCTACCTTCTATTAATTAAGAACCCTCGAACTGTACATGAGTAAACATTATGATGTTAAGTTGTAATCGTATTCTTATTTATTATTTTATTGTTTTTTTTTTTTTATTAATAATGTTAAATATCGACGACACTGGTGTCCGGTAAAACTCAAATGAGTTTATGTTTGACACCTTAAGTTAGCATTTATTAAACGTGTTATTGTATTCCATTGTATAAATAAAAAAAAAAAAAAAAAAAAAAAAAAAATTGCATTTAAGTATCGTAAAAGAAAAATAATAGTATCTTTCAATGACAAAATATCCTAAATCGATAACGAAGTTCTTGAGTAGCAAAAGTATAAAAAAGTACAAATTGCATTATTTATTGTTTAATGTTTATAAATCTATATATATAAAAGGAGAAGCTGACTGACTGACTGACATATCAACGCAGGGCCTAATCTATAAGGGTTAGAAACTTAAAATTTTGCACAGGGGTTCCTTTTATAACGTAGGGGAGCACTAAGGATTTTCGAAAATAATCCCTTACCCCCTGGTAAGACGGGAGTGACGGTATGAAAGTTCTTCATTGGATGTAATGAAACAGGGGTAAAATATTTTTTCGAAAGTAATCCCTTAAGGGGGTAAAACGGGAGTGAAAAGTTAGTATGAAACTTTGCCGTTTTTTAAGTTATTCAAATTAAATTGAGTATGAAAGTTCTTCATTGGAAGTAATGAAACAAGGGTAAAATATTTTTTCGAAAGTAATCCCTTAAGGGGTAAAACGGGAGTGCAAAGTTAGTATGATTACATCATGAAATTATTAAATATGTCTAGAGACGATCTCCTGTAGGCTAATTATCCTAATATCGCAAACGAAGTTGCGGGTAAAAGCTAGTTGTGGTTATAAATACCATGTCATGATGTTTGTCCGCGATAAACTTAGAAACTACTTAATCGATAGAGATAGGATAGTTTTTATATCGATTAATGCAGTAGATTGTTATATTATTTCTAGTCATTTTATAAAGTTTACTTTTGAGTCAGAAACCGAAATTTTTACTATTCAATCACGCGAAAACTGCTGAACGGATTCCAATTAAATTTGGCACACAGATACATTATAACGTGGATTATTGTATAGGGTAACTTCATCCCGAAAAAATTCGGAGTTCCTGCGGGATAATGAATAAATATGATTACTATCGTAAGCGCCTAAATATTTTTATTTAGCAACAACATATTATCATTAAATGTATTTTGATAAATCTAAGTGAGAAGCCGGGATGGGTCGACTAGTTGTTACTAAAGATTCTAAGATATTTGTGCACTTTAAGCAAATGGGGTCACATATAAACAAGGGTCTAACAAATGTCGTCCTGGTATAATTCTACTATTTAGACTTTAGATGTTTCTTATACGGGAACGCTGGGAATACTTATTGCGCTATTTAGACTGGTTATTTTAGTGGAAAACTGTACAGGAATTTCTACAAAAAACTAGTAGAACGAACTACTATTAAACTACAGTTTAACTAATTATAGTCAGACTTGTACACACAAGTACAATTGACAAGTAGAATTAACAGAAAAAGTAAGGAAGATAAGCCAGGCATCTTTTATACTTATTATATATACTAGTCTACCCACCCCTGTTTCACTCGGGTACACTTTATCATTTGCAATACTTAGGTTTATTGAAAAACCTTTAACCAATATAGTGTTGCAAAATAAACAGGCGCTTACGACATTAAACATCATTTACTTTAATTTTGCAGGGACTCTCCTGTACAGAAGAAATAAAAATAAGCTTCTAACATCATACTTTTGTTATTCGTTGTAATACTTTTCAAAAAAAATACATCTTCGAAATAATAGAAATAAAATACACCTAAAATAAAATGTAATACATCAGTCTTTCTAACAAACTGCGTGACCAAAACGTTTCAAGTCTATTGAGTGATTAAAAGCACTAAAACAAAAGGTTAAAACCTGGAAATTTTCATAACATAAAACCCTAAATTGGTTGGAATAGTAATTACCAAGAATTACAAGCTGGCCTAATTGTCATCGCTTCTAAACGGACCAAAAGATTTTTTGTAAAAGAAATTTTTTAAGGGCTTTTAGATCTTTATGTGGGTGTAATACTACCAATTACTCGCTCTTTCATAGCAAGCCATTTTGAACAATTTCCCTTTATATATATCTCGATGATTTTAATGATGAGAAGGAAGGAGGAGAAAGAAATATTGGAAAACAATAAAAGGGGGGTGATAATATTGAATCGTATTGGGTATACGCAACATAGATACTGCTACTGAACCGATAAGTAATCAAATATGATCTCTAACAATTACGAGAGAAACCTAAGCAGTGCCAGAGGCTTGAGAATATCCTTTATTCGATCGAGATACTCGTCTCCACTGTTCTGGCTCTCTGTTTAAAACAAAGATTAAACTCTAAATCCTAACCTAACCTAACCTAACCTAAAACGTGGAAACTACATTGTAAGGTACTCACGTGACCTTAATCGGATAGCACTAACACAACACTGCACTTAAGACTTTACTAGCAATATCTAGAGACTACTTCACTCCTTGAGAGACCACGCAAGAG
Source organism: Limenitis camilla (assembly GCA_905147385.1). Classification (NCBI taxonomy): domain Eukaryota; kingdom Metazoa; phylum Arthropoda; class Insecta; order Lepidoptera; family Nymphalidae; genus Limenitis; species Limenitis camilla. Next base: position 7,993,587 of record LR990246.1, on the reverse strand, counting down.
TACAGTCAAAGTGTCGAAGGTATATAGGGTCGAGTCTGTCAAAACGATGGACGTGACTACTACACTACTCCAACGCCATAGATGGCGATAACGATTCTATTATTCGATACAATATTATATCCAACAAGAATATCGATATCACTTTACAGATAAACTTAAGCCTCGGATTTCAATTCACTATGGACCTAACTCAAAAGTTTTCGCGGAAGAAGCCACAGGCAGATAGTAGTAATAGTATGTTATAACTGTAGAAATCCAACTGTCATAGTAAACGATTGGGTACCATTTGTAAGCACGATACACGATATCGAAATACAAAAGGTTCCGGCTGGTCCCGGCTAGTATTGTTATCTACTCACTAAATGATTTATTGTTTTAGCCCGACTTTATTTTGTAATACGTTAAATTTAAACTTAGACTTATTTTATAAAAAAAAACTATGATTTTAGGATATTTATAGTTAATAATAATGTCGGAAGTTTTAAATAATAGTCGACCAGTCTCGGCATCGCCTTTATAACAGCCCCTTCTGGACTTTTTTTCCGGAAAAAAAGGTAGCCTATTTTCCTTTCAAAGCTTTTCTGTATCTATGTATCAAATAAAAATAGATAGTAGCAGATTCTCAGACCTACTGAATATGCATATAAAATTTCATAAAAATCGGTCGAGCCGTTTCGAAGGACTCTTCATAAAAAGTATCTGTAAGTAGACAGGTTTTTAGTATTTCTTACATGCTATTACAATTTAAAAAAAAGGTATACGTATATTAATAGTAGTGAAAATTCTTTGAGTATTTGCTGATGTTCACTTCTTGTATTTTTTTAATTTGCATAAATTGCATGTCGTTGCTGAAATACTAGAAAATTCGTATAAAATTGGTTGATATATGACAATCATTATTGACAATGGTGAAAAAAGTCAAACCGGGAGCTTTTATTGAAGAAGCAGCATTATCACCATTTCCTTTGCAATCCCATCAAATCTAAAGTACTCGTCAAGACGAATCAAACGAGCTGAAATTCTATGGGGTTGCGTCGTTTCTTTGATGAGATCCTATGACCTTTCAGCTCCATCATCAGACTCTGGTTCCCATTAAATGACAAATTAATGGTCAAGACGATTCAAATGAGCCCAAACTCGATGAGGTTGTGTCGTTCCATTTTAAAGTTCCTTTGGCCATCTTCCGGTTCCATCATCAGATCAGCATCATGTCATCACAATTTTGCCACGTTAAGTGATTTACACACGTATGCAAAATTATAAATTTAATTTGCAAGATTTAACACAAATATTAAACAATAAACAATATTTACAGTCTATCTTATCTCATTCGATATAGAAAATTTAGTTTAAATGACACGCATAGCGCAAAGCGCATAGCGTGTTTCAAAAATTGAATTGCTAAATAAATGTGAGTTACTGGTAATGCTAAGTTGGCCTGAACATGTCATGGTAAACCGGGAGAACCAAAGATAAGCGCGATGCAAAGTACACGCAGCGCCATCTAGTTATAAAATGGGAAACTCAAACTTGATAAAGCGGTTTAAAGATAATATTGTTATTCCTCTGTTCATACTAATATTTAAACTAATTTATGTATGTTTTTAAATTTAAGAATTACAATATTTAGAAGACATGATTGAGTGTTGGCTTATCTAACGTATGTGAGCTGTACAATAAGAGCTAACATTATATATAGGTACATCACCATTCAGACAATATCTTCTGTCCATTTATAGGAAAAATTGTATGTGTACAAAAAAACAAACTCCTACGATGCGTCTGTCTTTCTGTTCGTGATAAACTCAAAAACTACAGAATGTATAACTTGTCAAGGTTTTTGAGTAAATTGATTGAAAGTGTCATCGATTGACGTTGGATAGTCGTGTTGTTCTAGCTCATAATAACACTAACTAACAATGTTTGTTAAAATGTATTAAAAGTTGTATTACAGTTTTATTGACGGTGCAACGAAGTTAGATCTGTATAACATTTTATTCATAGTGTTATACAGATCTGACTTTGAGAAATAACTGAATAATGGGATATGATTATTAGTAACAGCATATTTAATATCTAGCCGCGTTAAGACAAGGTGATAAGTTTATTTACTTTTTAAAGTGATTGTTGATATTTTATGTATCGTTTATTTTGTGAACTAAAATTGTCTTTTGTGAATTAAAATTATAATATTCCACATTATTCTAAACAATGCCATCTACAACTTGAATTAATTGAAATAAACAGTTTTGATCTATTAATGCCACACAATGTATATTGTTTACTTATTTGTATATTTTTTATTTACTTCAGGTACCTACTTAGTTATAACATTATCTCTATCTTATTTATGTCATATTATCTATCTATCACATCCGAGGTCAAGATCACTGGCTGGCACAACATCAGTGTCGGAGTTTGACCCGACTAATGCTTAGTGCCATCCAAATTGGAACATTAGGTAACTTATTATAATTTAATCAATTCCCAAGAGTGCCCAATACGTTGGCAGGTTTCCCCCTTTGAATAGCCAGGCTAATTTGTTAGATGAGGTAGCTGAGTAGCCCTTTGGTCACCATTGGCTTTGGCTTGGCTTGAATAAGGCGAGACGATATTTCAGTGTAAAAATCTCGAGCCTCCTTGCCCTATGGTTTCTACGCCGAACAGCGCAAACAAAAAGTTTCTTCGACGGAACGATCGTAATTCCATCAAGCCTCTTGCCATCGCTACGCGCCAAGTCTTTTGGTTCTAACATAGCTGGTACTTTAGCTGTGACAAGAGACCTGCAAATTATGTCATTTGAGGAAGCATAACGAGAGAAACGCCCTGCACTCTTTGTGCAAGAATTTTTAAAGATTGTATTTAATGTAGAAATATTTAATTTTAGTTATGTGTAAAAAGGTTTTTTTATTTGTTGCTATTTTTATTGTTCTTAATGTCATCACTAATTTATTAACGTCCTCTCCTTTTTCTAATAAATATGTTTCTTTCTTTATTTCTAAATATGGCAAGCCACTCGCTTCCCCAGGTAACTTGCCTTTCGAAACCCTGTAAGTATAGTGGGATAACTGTAAGCATAATATGCTCTACTACCCGAGTGAAACCGGGACGGGGCGTTAATAGAAGATAGTTGAAGGTCTGATAGAGCACAAATACTTATCAAAGAAACTCTATATAGCGGTAATGAAAAGACTGTGTAATATATTTGTTTATTGGCAGTTAAATGGATATTAACAATATCAAAGAGTTAAATAAACCAATGTCACATACGAGTAGTTTTCAAGTTTTTGAGGAGTTTGTTAAAATCTTTAAATTTCGTTTAATTTCAAATACTTCCATTTTTCTTTATAAATGCTGATAATTAATTTAGATGTCCTCAAAAGCTACGCTGTGTTATGAGTATGATATTTTGTGGTATTACGAAACCAATGTATGTACTTACCTTAATGTTTCGTAATCTGTTTTATAAATCACGTGCTCAGGACCCACCTTTATCTTGCTATAAAACGCCTTTATTATAATATCTTCCACATAGCGACGTTCATGGAAATTAGCGTCGTATAATGCCTATTCGAGGGATTTTCATAATCGTTTACATTATCACTTTTGTTAATGTTCACAAGATTATATTTAATGCTTTCTTGGCATTATAGTGTGCTTATACTTGCTAGCAGTGGCGTAACTACCGGGTGGCATTTCGGTAAAATACCAGGGGCCCAGAGCCAAAGGGGAGCCCCGGTTAGAGAAGACTGTGAGCACAGGTGGATCTTGAATATTTACTATTACAATATTTAGTAAAATTTATAACTAAGTTGCAGATCTTTTTCACGCAGGATACTTGTTTTTTTTGCTCCTCAAGTGTAGGCGCTCATAAGTATTTCGCACACCGGCGCAGAAGATGCTTGGCGCGTGCTTGGCTTAAGTTTCTTAATATTGGAGGAGGGGGCCCCATCTGATGAATTTGCCAGGGGCCCCGAACGGTGTAGTTACGCCACTGCTTGCTACATTCATTACAATTAATCTTATCAGTATAAAAAAGAGTAAGCAAATTAAAACTAGTCGTTCCGCCCTGGCTTCGTGCGGGTGCAAATTACCATATGTAGTTTTAATTTTTGACATAATATGTCATCAAATTGAAGCGTCAGTAGCTCAGTGGTTCGGGCGTTGGATTCACGATCAACAAGTCGTGGGTTCAAATCCCGGACATTGGACTACTGACGTGGCCCACTCCTGACACAAGCTATTTATTATTAGCTTACTAGGAGGGGTAACGGGAATACGGCTCCATACGGCTAGTAATCTTTTAAAAAAAAAAAAAAATGAGAGAGGGATAGTACCCATTACTGTAAGCAATACGTATACACATGCAATTTAGACTGAGCGGAGCGGTGCCTGGGGCTTGAGACTAGCAGATTAAATAGCTCTTTCATAATATATTAACCCTCGCCCTCGCCACTACAATAGCTAATAAAGTAAACTTACGTGCACCTCAAGAAGAGTGACCTTAATCATAACACTACAACTAATGTATTGCACTTGTCTTCACGTCGGTTACTTGACATAATATAAAATGATCTACCCGCTAATACTACTTTATAAACGGTGTTGCTAACAAATATTGCTAACTTCCATACAAACTTTCATCCCCTGTAACTATATCGCTTTCTCAGTACTATATCGTACTGACATCACTATGTCGCTACATCACTATATCACTATATGACTACACGATTGAGACGACACACATCACTATGTTTTAATATTCAACATTAACATATTAATTACTGACAAATTTCTAAAGACAAAGGTCGGCTCAGTGTTATTTTGGCATTTATAATATTATATTACGTTAAAGTATAACATTAAATTGTTTATTTCCCTTTCTAGAAATATTTTAATTTTCAATTGGTTTACTATTTCAGGGAGAATTACAGAAATACAACGAGAAATAAATAATAATTTACAACTACTGCTAACTTTAACTCTTGTTTTCTTTTTACCACAATGATATTGCTCCAAAACAAAAACTTTTTTACTCAGTATTTATGTATAGAGTTCTTTAGGAGCTTTACAACAATACTAACAAAAACTTTAGTTAATTTATGTCAACACGTCTTTTAACTAAACTTATTGTGTCCCAAGTTTTTACTTTACGAGTCTTTTGATTTCTATTTTACATTAATTACTTAAAACACGCATAACACAGACAAGTCAGAGGTGTGTGCCCAAGCTCGAACTCGGACTTTCCGAGTAGACATCAACGTCTAAGCCACTGGGCTATCACTGCTTCCAGAACAATAATCTACACTATTATACAAAGAGGAAACATTTGATTGTTTGTATATTTGTATGTTTGTTGGTTGCGATAAGCTCGAAAACTACTGAACCGATTTTTAAAATTCTTTCACCGATAGAAAGCTACATCTTTTCCGGGTAACATAGGCTATGTGGTATTGCCATTTCTAATTAAAAAAATATGGCCATTTAGATGCCATACTTTTGAAAACTACACTATTCGTCAGTGACAAAGGTAATTTAATGTTGCCATATACATTTTTTAATTAATAGATTATGGCCATTTTGTTGTTACTAATCCGATTTTAAAAATTGTTTCACTGAGAACACAAATCTACATTATTCGCGAGTGTGTTGCCATAAACGATTCTTTTCCTCTTATATATTATTATACTATCATTCTATCTCATCCTCTTTTTTTAAGACAGTTAGGGGCAAACGCCCATGGACATCGGCAAAACTAGAGGGTATCTCATGTTTTGCCGATGTTGCCGCCTCGATGATACAGTGAGGAGGGGGAGCGAAGAGAAGGATGCTGCGGTTTCGGTGGACTCTAAGCACGAACCCGGTGTTCACTGGAGCTCAGCATTAATGGGATGGGAAAGGGGAAGGTTAGATCTGGCCCACATGCGGCTCGACTGGAGTGCGTCAGGGACACTTTGCGGTCGGATTAACATGCTGGTGTTCGCAAACCAGTCGGGGAACCGATCCCCTACCAACAATGGAGGTGCTGGCTTACTCGCCTCTTACAAGATGCCCAGCGGCAGAGGAGAATTGTATTCTAACCCTTAACTTTTTATCTTTATCTCTGTTCAGAATAATGAATGAATGAGTACTTTCTTTCTTTCAATTATCTCTCTCTCTGTCTCTCTCTCTCTCCATTACCTATTCAATATTATTTTTGGTCTGTCCTCCCTTATTTTTTTTTCGGGCGCTTTTCTTTTCTTCTTCTTACTATCATTTGCTTATAACTTTTTCTCACTCCCTCTCTATTTTTTCATATAATGAAAAACTACATAATTACAGGGTAACAAATTAAGGACATCAATTATAATATTGCTTTAAATACCCGGAGCGAAGCGAGGGCAGGCCGCTCGTAGTAAATAAAATATCAGAAAAGTTAACAAAAATAAATTAATAAAATTTTATTAATTTTAAATTTTTTGTAATAATACCTCAAGTACAGATTGACTTTTTTCAATGCATTTTTGTTTTAAAATAGTCATAATGGGCTGAATGAAGATTTTATTTTCAATACAATTTTATTAATTTCTTCTGGATTTTAAAAATCAAAACTCCTTTACGCACAGAGGTAGCAAGTATTTTATAAAAAAATAAGCAGCTATTAGACACTTAATCAAAACCCCTCATAACCTCGAATAATATGTCAGTCACCTAAACCACGATTAGTAAATGTTAACGTCAATCACAGACCCTCGGGACCACGTTACGAGTCCCGGTAATTAGCTCCTGACATCTTACGTTAGAAAATTCATTAAGAGGAGTTAATATTTAACGTAATTTGTATTCATTATGAACATATCACAATATACACATCCGCTTTATATATTAAAGATATTAAATCTAAATAAGAATATTTTATTAAATCATTTTCACTACACTTTATCTCGTAAACAAATATAATTTCAGCAGGATAATAATCAAATATATGTGAGCAACACCTTTAATAAATCAGTGTTCGCGGGTAGTTCCTTTTTTATTATTACACCCACGTGTAGACAATATTTATCCTTTAGTGCGATAGATTAGAGTCAGTCTCTCTGGTATTTTCGCGCAGTGTAGATGGAAGTTAATATTATAGTGTCGTGGTTAAGGTCACCCTTCTTGAGGTCCACGTAAGTTAGCTTTATTATATACTGTATTGCTGTACAGTAATGGGTATTATTCTTCTCTCATTCTAAGACATATGTTTAATATGAATAAATCACATCAATCAAAGAAAATAGTTTAAAAATGTTATTTGAATCTTCCGTAACCTTGAAGAAGTACAAAACCGTAACAAATATAGAATATTAAAAAAAATTCTATGGACGTTTATTTAATATTATGTAATTGTTGCATGTCTGAAAACTATCAAGATCTTTGATTTCAATTCCAGTCACAAATAGTTATTGGAATCATGTCGAGAGGAAAACATTTGATTTCCGGAGAATAACTACGAATGACTCGTGTCACACTTATTTGCGTTTGCGACTGACATTTAATTTTAGCGAATATAGAAAATAGAATTCATAATTTACTTCATCTGTCATAAAAATATTTTGTATATTTTTCTACTTCTGTATTTAATATATTTGTCGGAGAAATTAAATGAAGAGAGAGATGCACATTGGATGACATTGTGATCTCAATCACAATGCCAAGCAGTGTCTTGAACTTGTGACCAACGTGTTTTAAGGATCCTTTCATTAAATTGGAACACTACCCTTTACTGCCTGGATTCGTTGTTTAAACCTAAGGTTAGGCTAACCCAACTCAAGACTAACCTAAGCCTAACCTACACACCCTACATTTTCATATAACTTGAAGTTTCTCTGAAGAATAATTAAACTGTTGTCTTTAACTGAGAGTTTATAAAGACATGCCTACGACCAAAAATGGCTACAAAACTTAGGGGTAATTTTCCCAAATTCAATCAATCATATACTAGCCTGTGCCATAGCAACTGGTTCGTCAGCATCCAAGCTTATGTATTACAATTATTCATGAATTTTTAATGTATTTGAGTATAGATGAGGTTAGAAATTTTTACCCACATCTTTATGCAAGCATAGTTTTTCATTCGACATTAATACGTTCATCTTTTACATTGTAATTGAGCGACGAATTTTTTGTATACAGAAAACTAATAAGTAATACAGAATATGATTTATTCTGGAATTTTGAATTCCTGTAACATAAAATTACAGATTTAGAAAATACGCTATATGTTTTCTGTTAACGTCACATTGGATTGCCTCCGAAACATAGCGGATTCTAGTCATTATTATAATAAATTAAATAAGGAAATTGTTTTACAAATAGACTAAATCACACAAGCACTGAACTTATACTCGGTTTGCGAATACCCCAACGATGTAACCCTTACAAATGGTCATTATTCAAGAGATAACCATGGTAATTCATCACTCGCAGCGTCCGTCACTTCGCAGCGAACTAATGAGCCGTCTAGAGCTTCTGTTAAATGTTTTCATGTGGTTCCAATGCGAATAAATATAAAATTGAGGGCAATAAATGTGGATATAACTAGCAGATTTTACCCGTCCTTAGTTATAATACAACTCCTCTCTGCAGCTAGGAGAGTATTTCGCAGTAGCACCGGCATGAGAATCGACAGCCAGGTATGTTTGACGGTCTCCCATACCATTAATGCTCGGTTCTAGTGAACTCTGGGTTCGTGCTTAGGGTCTTCAATCCACCTCATCAATCATTATTCAATTTTCAAGACGACAACACATCGAAAATAAGAAAGTATCTTGTGTATGTGAGATGTCCATGGATGACAATGTTCTACTTTAAACCTGTTGGTTGTTACTAATATTCCGGGACATTCTGAGAACTTGCTTACAATCGGATGCGTTGAGAAGATAAACTACATTACGTCAGGGTATGAAGGAAACTTCTACGGGCTATGGCAATTTTAAATGTTAGTTAATTTTAAAAAGATATCTTTCAAATAAAATCTACATAACGAATTCTTAAATTTTGCACACTTTTTTTATTGTTTTTAAATCATCATAGTCGTAGTCCAACACGCTGGCCCAGTCACCAGTGCGGGTTAGGTTCACACACCTTTCAGAACTTTAAGGAAGTCCTAGGATTACAGGTTTCCTCACGATGTTTTCCTTCACCGTTATAGTAAGTGATATTTAATTGCTTAAATCATATAACTCGGAAAAATCAGAGGTGTGTGCCTGTTGCGTGGGTTCAAACTCGGATCTCCCAAGTAAGACGTTAAAGTCTTTACCACTAGGTTATCACTGCACTTTTGAATAACAAATGTGTATTATGAACTATTATATAATAGAATACAATCGTCGTAATCCAGTGCTTTGTCTTCGCAGTGACGAGTCCCGCTGAGAAAGTGAGCTCACTAATTCCTATCGGAACTTGCTGCGTGTTCTGCTGAGTGTACCTAATGCTCTATTTTCACATTCATTATAATAAATATACACTTTTAACTTAAATTATGTAGCCATACTGTAAAAATTGTGCGAAATGAAAGTAGAAAAAAAAATCACCAGAAAAAATGTGTTATGAATTCGTTTATTTCCCCCGACGCTATTATTCCATATTACATTTACATAGAAATGTGGTTTCAATAAACGCTTTGAGAAATAAGAACACAAACTAAATATTTAATAGAAAGTATACGCTTATGTAAATGTATTTTTAAAGAGATAGTAAGAGGGGGGCCCACTTTATTTTTTAAAAGACTTACCATCAGTCTGCCCGTTTGCCCCTCAACTCTCATAAAAAAGAATGCATCAATCATTACAGTACCATGGCAAGACACGAGTAAGCATGGATGACAATTTATGAATAATTCACCTGTTGAACCCAAAAATTTGCTTTTCTAGCCCGTCATTTAACATTAAAACAAACCTGTGAATTGCGTCTTCCATCTTGCTCTAGGGAGCAATCGACTGCATTTTTTCTGTTAATTACAACTAAATATTAAAGAAGGTGAATGACCTCAATCTTACAGAAATTTTAATATCATGAATTACCCAATTCGCAAAAACAACACGGAGAAATATAAAGGAGGAGGAGAGAGGGAGTTTATTAAAAACACTACAAGGGGTTGTGATATTGAATGGACTATTACTGGGTAAACTCAACGTTAGATACTGCTACTGAACCGATAAAAAATAAAACATTATGATCTCTTACAATTACGAGAGGAACCTAAGCAGTGCCTTGGGCTTAAGGATATCCTTTATTAAATTGAAACACACGCCTCTACTGCTCAGGCTCTTTGTATAAATCTAATGTTAACGTAAGCCTAACTTACGCTCTAACAAATATATATTTTAACCTAACATACTTTATTCTAAAAGTGTTGATGATATATCAAGTATATAAATAGGTTTATCTTTAATTTCCTGGCTTCTCCATTTTAGATTTTCGGATGAGACATCTATTAAAAGAACGATAGAATATTTTCCCTCACTGCAATCCTGTTTCAGAACAATTATATGGCAATTTACGTTTAATATCATGAGCTTCGCTGCGTTATACGCTCGCTTTGAATTTTAAATTCACCACATTTCCGGTTACATTTTCAGCTGGAATTAAACATATTTATATTAATACTAGGGGCCCGTCCCGGCTTCGCACGGGTGGATAATTTCTTTTTAACATTTTGGCTCCCGCATTCTGTCGCTCCCTCTATCGCCGCGTTACTCGCTGCGCTGCGAGGCACCCCACACCGCGCCGGCGGCCCGTCTGGGATTATTTTTTAATTATCTTGATATTTTTATTTCGTAATATCTTTTGACTGGAATGTCCGATTTCAATAATTCAAAAAGTAATTAACAGGTATTGAAACATTCTTCATTACGAAATAATTTATTTGGATAAGAATTAATACAAAGTTATGGAAAACATGGCCTGATTTTGATAGGCATTTTTATCAACTTTTAAAATGTAAAAAACTAGTTATAGTGACTTAACTACAATAGTTGGACATATGGTCTCGCGGAGTTTTTTGTAGATATTGATACGTTCTATAATATTGTATAACTTTTTTTGTTCTATCATCAATACTTTTCGCAGCGCATGCGATGAAAGATATTTTATGGCTAATTTTTTTGCACCTTGTGTTGGTATTAGTGAGAATTTCTGGGGATCTCTAATTTTTTCTTGTAATAAATATGCCTATGTTACTCAGGGATAATGTAGCTTTCTAATGGTGAAAGAATTTTTGAAATCGGTCCAGTAGTTTTTATGTTTATTCGTTACATACAAAAATACAAAAATCCAAAAATACAAAAATACAATAATACAAATCTTTCCTCCTTATAATATTAGTATAGATATAGATAATAATTTTTTCAATCAATGTGTTCGTGGAATTCTCTTCCAACACATATTAGAACTCTGAATAGATTCAAAGACCAATTAAAATTATATTATTTATCGATCTAAGCTGTTGTAATTTTTTTTTGGTAAAGTTATCATTGTAACGTTATTTATCTAATAAATATATGTAGTTATATTGTATGTTTATATGTAAGTACATCGTATTTATGCTTGTAGTGTACGTATGTATATATGTAGGCATATTATGTGTATGTATGTAGTATATATTTAATATATCTACCTGTTTATGAATGTGTATCAGATGCCTTTGAAAATTTAAGATACCGGAAGAAGGGCTCTGCTTAAAAACTTATTAACCAGTAAAAAAATAATTTACATTAATTTTTTTGTAAAAAAAAATATTTTTTTAATTTTTTTAACTTAAAAGTCATAAGCTTAGACCGTTTCATATTTTTTTACAATAGCTAACAGTATATTAATAATAAATTTCATAATGTTATAGTAAAAAAACAAACATTTTTTGAAGAGCAGCGAGCAAAAATAAGTTCATTAAAAAACAAATACAAAACTTTTCTGTAACATTAAAGTTGAAGAAAAGTTTTGTAAAAAGTAACAAAAAGACACAGCAACATGTCTGAGTGAACTTAAAGAAAACAAGTTCGTAATTACATAGACAACATGTTTCAGTACGAAGAAATATCTCGTTAAAAATTAAAAAAAAATGTCGTAAACTTTATTTTATGTTATCTTTTTTCGTAAACAAGTTATTAAAACAAAAAAGTCATATAAATGTTAAATAATATTGTAGAAATTTTAAGCCAATAAAATTTAATCATGTTTGAACATTAACCTGTTTCCAAAGTTTATCGAATAATTTGTAGGAACAAATGTTCTAGATAGAAATCTACTTCGATAGATCAACAGTTTGACTAGTAATTTCTTAGACTTCTTTATATCGAATTGTTATACAAGTATGACATATATTGATAATCATATAATTCTTTAGCTAAGTCACGTGTCAAACCTGTTCCTGAGTCTCAATCCCCAGGCATTGCTCGGTTTAAAAAGCATGTTATTGTTGTCTTACGTGTTTTAGATATAAGCTGTAAATACAAGTGTAATTAAAACTACATTTAAATTCTCTTTTATTTTCAATCTGTAAACACAGTTCGTATTAAAATGGTGTTTAAATATTTTTCAAGGATTTACCCTCGATCATACACTATCGTGGCTCATGCCCCATTCAAGAGATTACAAAGGTCCAGCATAATCCTAGATAATAGCCCGGCTTAACCCCCTCCCCCTGGCCACCCATTCGGTCTAACAATATGCCTAGGGTATTTAAATTTTCATTAGTTTACATAGGAGATCGGTTGTTAAACATTAAGTTTTATTAAGGCTGGATCCTCTATTATTATACGTAATTCCTTTGAGATAGTATCTATTGCTCTTTGTAAACATCATTATTCTCAGTTAAGCTTTTTTTCTTTACGACAACATAAACAAATATCTATCCTTGAAAGGGCACATTTGTAAAAATCTTACCAGAGAGAGGTGTAATCCATTTTTGTACTTCAAAAGAGGGTTAAAATCTTAAAACGAGTCGCACGAATTTGGTATAAAGGGGTATGTGGGGAGGTGGGAGGGAGGTATTTAAACCCCCCACCACCATTTTTCCCTGCCGGAAACAAGTAATTTTTTTTTAATTGAATTTTTAAAATTTTATTCTTAGCAAAAAATTTAGTAAGTGATTCTATTCTGCATGCGTACGTTTCGCTCCGTAACCGAAGCATCTTCAGGACGTGTTGACTCTACAAGCGTCACGGCAAGTGACGCTTGTAGATATCGTATACGTCGATTGTCGATCGCGATCTACTTGTGTGGTGTGTACTGGTTCGGGTTCGCGCGTTACACTTTTCTGTCAACGGTGTGCTCTTCCGGATTGTGCCGTACGAGTCTGGTTGTTAGATCGTCAAGCTACCTACTTGTGTGGTGTGTCTTGGTTCGGGTTCGCGCGTCTCACTTTTGTGTGGACAGGGTGCTCTTCTAGGTTGTACCATACGAGTTTGGTAGTTCAGATCGCCGCGGTTTATAGCAAGGTAACATTTTGATTCCTTTTAAAGGATGAATAATATAATGTTGATGACTATACCTGTTTTTGTTATTAGTCGACTATCAAAAAACATATAACTTCCAATATATTATTACTAAATAAAAATATTTAGAGCTTACAACAGTAAACATTTTTTTTATTATCCAACAGGAACTACCGGGATAAAAAGTATCCTGTGTGTTACTCCAGTTTATAAACTATATGTGTAATAAATTTCATGAAAATCTGTTCAGCCGTTTTTGCGTGATTGAGTAACTAACATTTAAATATCCAAACATATAAATTCACATTTATAATATTAGTAAGATTTCATTGACTAGATAACCTATTGCAAACATACTAGTACCTCACGTTAACATATTAAATTACCGTATTTATTATTACGGCATAATTACGTATTTACGTCAAACGTAATCGCTAGGCTACGTATCAAGTAATAGCTGTATGATAAAAGTGAGGTAGTAGGAAAAATATCGCTTATAATCGCTCGGGATGAAAGCTTCCTCCCTCTAGTAAGAAAAATCATTTTATTTATTCGGTACGAAATATATTTCAGCTTAAACCATTATCTTATGAGACAGAAAAACAGCTATTAATTACTAAATAAGAAATTTGACATACACTGACGGGCACACCTTAGTCATAACTATTTATAAATATATAGTATGCTATACAGGTGGATTTTTGAGACGAGTCAGTAAGGGCAGGTACCTTAAACGTTATAGTTACAGGAAAACGTTCCTAGGAGACCACTCATAACTTTTTAAGATATTCTAAGCTGCATTCATAGATTTTTGAGAAAAAAATTTTATGCCTATCGATCCTACTTCGCATGGGGATCAAAAGACTCTATGGGACCATTTAAGGTATGAGTACTAGAAATGTCAAAAATCGCCAAAAATATTTTCCATACATTTTGTACTCACAGGTAGATTGGTCTCCAGGAACGTTTTCCTGTAACTATAAAGGTTAAGGTACCTGCCCTTACTGACCCGTCTCAAAAATCCACCTATATAGTCTTATATAACGTTGAATAAAGCATAATTTATACAATTGTAAAGTCATTGCAGCCATTTTGTTTTACTGTACATGTTATATGTAGTAATAAACCTACACATTTTTTTAATAAATGTGTTAGGGACATTGGAATTAGATTTGAAACATCGTTAGACATATTTTAGATAATATTTTATAAATATAGCTGACCCGTCTTCGATTCGTGAATATGTTGGTCAACAGATTAAAATTTTATCAAAATCTTTTTAGCATTTCTTACCCTTTAAATCTTCCTTGAACTTCTACAAATAGTTCAAAACCAAAATTCTGTCCACCCGTCCTCGAAAATCGTTCGTGAAAATATACTCAAATACTTATTTTGGATAAATAGTCAAACGGAGGAAGAGCGATAGATTCAGGTAACAGTTTAAAAACAAAACCATTTGTGTTTAATTAAAATGATTAATCAATCCAACAGAATGTTCCAGAAGCAGCCACAAGCAATTTTGTTACTGATACCAATTTAATTACTGTTAATACCAGAGCTTGTACAGTATCGGCGTCCTTTGTTTTCCATTAAAAATATTCATTATTTTTGCGCTCCATAGGCGAATTTCCCACGGGCTTCTACGAATGTAAAGAAAAATATAAAATAAATGCATATTTTAAGTTTTTTATCACATTTTATAAATGTTACCGTAAAATTGTAATACCGTTAGATTATAATCTTTCTTGTGTAATCTAATGATGGAGGAATGATACCCATTACTGTACAAGCAATACGTATACACATGCAATTTAGACAGAAAGCCGGACAGCACCTTGCGACCAAAGTGTAGGGTTAAAAGCCGTTTTTCTACGTAAGTTCATACGTTTTTGTACTGAGTATAGGAAGTAGGATCGATAGACATAAAAAATTTTTTTTTGGATATTAGCACTTTTTTCGCTAACCGTACATTTTCTCAAAAATCTGTGAATGCAGTTCAGAATATATTAAAAAGTTATGGATGGTCTCCTAAGAACGTTTTCCTGTAACTATAATGTTTAAGGTAGCTGCCCTTACTGACCCGTCTCAAAAATCCACCCTGTATATCCATAGGCCTTAACCATGATACTATAATGCTATCTTCCATGTAAACTGCACTTTTGCATTAGAGACTGACTAATCTACACGTGGGTACACTGGAAATAATATAACTACCCGCGAATACTAATTTATAAACGGTGTTGCTAACAATCGTAATGTTGTAAACTGTCGAAAGATTGTAAAGCATATCGTCTTACAATTTAACTTTTAATTTTCGGTAGATTATAATCTATTGAAGTGAATCCGTAAAATTGAGAGCCTGGATGAATTTACCAGTTCTTAGTGGATCTGCAATCTGTCCTAAGACTATGAGCGGATTTTTTGGAAGTGAATAAGCGTTTGTAGTGATTTCCTCATTTGGAATATCTACTGCTAAGTTAGGCTATCTAATTTTAGGATTTTAGGAGGTTTTTGGGCACTGAGCAACACCGCCAGTCTGTTTGGATGATGCTTTATCCTCTCTTTGTACTTGGCTGCCGACTTCCGAACTTCGTGCATCATAGAGTTACACACCATAGAGTTACAAAACTATTACAGTGAGCATGTAAAAACTACTCTGTAAAAAATCAAATTGATATAAACTATTTTAGTTTGGAGTTATTTAGAAATAATGACAAAGAACTCGAGCTACAAAACGTAATATAAAGTTTTGTACAACTCCATTCTATAACAGATTGTAAGTTACAATGGAAATTTAACAAAGGGTTAAAGTTGCAGCATCTCACCCGCAAAGTTGCAGGATATCATCTGAAGAATGCTCTCCGTGCTCCGTGGTGAGTAACGAGCGCCGTAAAACTGAAACTTAAGAACAATTAAACTTTCCTATTATGTTAATCACTTTGAACCAGTTCACAAGCTTTGAAATAATTAACGCGGGCTTAAATCTATCACGGTTTCGTTTTCTCAGGAATAAGGAAATTTCAAATCAAATACTAATATAAAAATTGTTTTTCAGTCTAAAATAACAATTTGTTTTATGTAAGTCGGAGAAATGGCGAGGGTATATTAAGATAAGTTAGGCTAATGAGCCGATAAATAACTAAACATTATGATCTCTTACAATTTACCAAGCACCTAAGAAAGGTGGGATGCCTGGACATGTCTACTGAAACATCCAGCCCCCGGAGGAGTCAGAAACGGCCCATGTTCCTCGAGATCAGGTCGCTCGCACGTCGTCTCTAAAACAGAGGAGCTGCACTCTCCAAACGCTGCAACGCAACCACCGTTAACTGCGCCTACGCGCCCCTCATCTGCGGATATTAGCCTCCGGATAGTAATATCGGCCCTCAAAATGGTGGACTCTCTTGGAACCTCCTCCGCAGCTTGCATAAGGTTAGGTTAACATGACACAAGGCTAACATAACACAAAGCCAACCTAACTTTTTGTGTATTGCTACATTTCTCTAACCTATAATTATTTAGCTGATAAGGATTTAGTTGGAATCTATCATCACATCAACAAGTATTGATAATAGCTATTTAAATTAGCTGTACCATTGAACGTTGAGTTCAACTACTTAGCTAATTGTCGTTTAGTTGTGTTGTTCAACGAATGCGGTTGCTTGTAATATTAATGAATATCCTTCTGCGGGTTATACTTTAGGCACAGTCCTTCAGCGTTTCTTCTAGATTACTCGCGATGCAATAATCAATATTTCCGTCATGGCGGCGTATTTATTTGGCTTTTATCTTTACGTTGGCACAACCGAAGGATGTTCAGTTTTTGCCAACTTCAAAAATCAAACGTTACTCATATTGATATTGCCGACATACTAATTAATAGGCTGCCACGCAAATTAGTGTTGCCAGCTCATAACTAACAGAATGCTACTCGAATTAGTGTTGCCAGCATCATAATTAACATATCACCCACACTGCACAAATGCCATTAAAGATAGAAAGAATGTATTTTAATAAATTATTTTTTTAATTCATTTTTAATTAATTTCTTTATTGAAACAGATTAGAAATCTCCCAGGAACTCCCTGGTCTATTTTATTTTCAGGTCCATAAGATACCTTCATCCAAAAAGTTCAACCTGGTTAAAAATCTAATCCAATTTTTTATTACTCTTCCAATATCTTAATATTATAAACGCGAAAGTTTATAAGAATGTATGGCCGTGAAAGTTTATAAGAATGAATGAAATTTGATGAAACTTTACAATAATATAGCTTACACATCAGAATAACTATATAGTGTGAATTATCTAAAATATAACGATAAGTGTAAAGTTGGAAGAGTAAAAATCTGCGACCTATAGGGAATAGGTAACTGGTTTTTTACACCCTTGAGGGTAAAACTTTAACAAACGTTGAATGTCATATTTATTTATATCGATTCAACGGCCTAAAAAATAAGTTTTAAGCTTCTAGCTCTAAAAATGACGATACTTCTATACAACTTTTATCCCCCCTTTTCAACCCCTTACAATCCATTTTTTCGCAATAAGAAGTAGCCTTTGTCCTTTCTCAGGCTCTAGACTATCTGTATACCAAATTTCATTTAAATCGGTTGGGTAATTTAGGCGTGAAAGCGCGACAGACAGATAAAGTTACTTTCGCATTTATAATATGAGTTAGGTATAATGTATATTGGAAATGTTTATCTTAAATAGTCCGACAAAAGAGGCCGCGACAGCGTATATCTATCTTTTGTGTAAGCCATCAAATTGATCCTTATATCAAACTTTTTCTTATACATTAATTTCGTTACGTGTTACGACGAATTTTCCATTTCCACGCGGGAGAAACCGCGGGGTGTAGCTACTACAGAATATTTATATAGGGTGCAAGAATAAGAAGGGATGAAAGAACAGATTAGATGGGATAGTTTACATTTGATAAGGGTTCAGACGCTTCGGGTCGGATTTATTGATACGCCACGTCACTACCAACTGAATATAGAAATAGATAGTATTTGTTTGTCCTTTCACACATTTATAGATCAATGTACATACAGTTAGCAACACTTAGACTTGAACCAGTTGTCAAAAGCTGAGCAGTGGTGTGGTGTCATGTTTTTATTATTGGTTACTCGGTGTTCCGTTTAAAATGTATATAATTATTGTCTTGTATTTTAAATATATTAAACAGTACTTTAACTCAAAAAATCCCAGTGTCACTTGTAGGTAACAGAATTTTCTTTTTCAACTACATGGAAACGTTATAATTTAATTCTATTACTGTTGTAGCAAATCAAAATTGTAACACTATTCATTATTATTTCTAAAGTGCATAGAATGCTGATGACTGCCCTCCTGATGACCATCGTTGCCCGAGTGCATCGACAATACAATAGAGTGGCTCTGTATTTTCTTACGTAGTCACCTCAATGATAGAGTCTTGATTCCGCAGACAAGGATGCTACTGTTTCAGTGGACCCTGAAGGAGAAGCCAGAGTCCACAATAGCCGCAGAATTAACGGAAAGGGAGGGGATAGGACATGCTTTTTGACCTTAACGTCAAGATAACGTCCGGTTTTGCATGCTGGTGGTCGCAAGCCAGTCGGAGAATAAATCACCTACCACCAAGGGTTGCTAGGGTAGTTGACTCTTACGAGATGCAGCTCTCCCAGCAGCAGTGGGGAAATATAATAGGTTGGGGGAAAAGTCTTTGGGAAAAAGCATTATAGTATGTATGAAATTGTAATAAAATCTCTTTGGCTATACTATTTGTATCTGCCTGGTTTTGGTATCATTCAAAGTTTACATTTTAAAGAAGATTATTCCAAATTCAAATTAGGAAAATGTGTGATTTTTATTTGTTTTTCGTACTGTGAAGATGAGTGAATCTAATGAAGAAATTCGATACGTTTTAAAATTTTACTACAAAAAAGGTAAAAATGCAACGCAAGCCGCGAAAAAAAATTGCGATGTTTATGGACCAAGTGCAGTGTCTGTGAGAGTAGCACAAGGTTTAAGCGTTTTCAATCCGGAAATTTTGCTGTCAAAGAGGCACCTCGCTCTGGTCGCCCTATTACTAATAAAATGGTTAATGGATGCCATTTTTGAAAAAGTGGAGCAAGATCGGCATATCAGTAGTTACGACGTAGCTGTAAAACTAGGAATTGACCACAAAACAGTTTTGGGGCATTTGAAAAAAACTGGGTACACAAAAAAACTCGATATTTGGATACCTCACGAGCTCACTGAAAGAAACCTAATGAACAGTGTACTCATTTGTGATTCTTTATTAAGACGTAATGAAACCGAACCATTTTTGAAGAAGCTGATAACTGGTGATGAAAAGTGGATCACGTACGACAAGAACGTGCGAAAAAGGTTGTGATCAAAGGCCGGTCAGCCTTTACAGAGTGTGGCAAAACCCGGGTTAACTCGCAACAAGGTGATGCTGTGTGTGGTGGGATTGAAAGGGCATTGTTCGTTATGAGCTGTTACCACCAGGCAGGACCATCGATTCTGAACTCTACTGCGAACAACTGATGAGATTAAAGCAAGAAGTTGAGAGAAAGCGACCGGAATTAATCAACAGAAGGGGTGTGGTTTTTCATCATGATAACGCTAGACCTCACACATTTTTAGCCACTCAGCAAAAATTAAGAGAGTTTGGCTGGTGGGCAGGTGTTAATGCATCCGCCGTATAGTCCTGACCTTGCACTTCTAGATTTCCACCTGTTTCAGTCTCTTCAGAATTCTTTAGGCAGTGTCAGGTTAACATCACGATAGGACTTCCAAAACACCTTGTCGCGGTTTTTTGATCAGAAGCCCCAAAATTTCTATAGCAATGGGTTCATGTCCCTACCTACAAGAGGGCAAAAAATTATCGAATAAAATGGTACCTAGATACTTTAGTTAAATGTAAATAAACTATATTAAAAAATGTTTTGAATTTTCTTAAAAAATGCAAAGAAACTTTTTCCCCAGCCTAATATTCTAACCCATCCCCTCACGGACAAAATATTGTTACCCAGTAACCCCACTCTAAAAGGTGCCTCGCACAACGCAAAAGTCGTAACAATAAACGTGGTTCAGTGAGGTTGACTGTTATTTTTTTTTGGTCGGCACTACATACCAAGTCGTATTACTAAAACTGCAGAAAAAATCACGGGTATTTGTAGTTTTGTCGAGTATTGTTTCTAAAGATGTTTAAAATTAGGCCAGTTAATTCGGTAAAAATATATCTAGCCAATTCGTTCATATGACGTCTCAGCGATTTAGGTATTTTAGTATCTTTTTTTTGCTCGTTACCATGTGGTCCCGCCCTACACAAAGCAACGGGCACCCCGCATGGTTAATCCACCACTATTGTTATCAATGTATAAATATCTACCAGGTAATTTAAATTCTATCTCATTAGTGTCTGCCTTCATCAACTGAAGAGAAGCTGGTGTATTGACCACGCTTTATTCGCATGGATTATGGTAAAAGAACTACAATAATGATTATTTCAATTGAAAAGTTTGTTTCAATTGAAATAATCATTATTGTAGTTTTCATATGTGAAGTGGAATCATAGCCATAGTGTAGCCGATTATTTAAAATGCTGTTTTCTAGGGAATACAAGCGATATTGCCAAGTTTGTGAACAAGAGAACGAACTACCCATGTCAGGTGACGAAATGACGGTGCAAACCAAAATTTTAACATAGTGACATTTATAGTTCTGGCATTTTTTTTTAAAGTAACCCCTCCAAGTAAGCTAAATGTCTGTGTTAAGAGGGGCCACGACTTATCGATCGTCAATCCAACGCCTGAACCACTTCCCCTTCATTTATTACGAGCAAAATAAGTCTTAACTTAAATTATGCTTTTTTTATTTTAAATTTAAAATAATTAAATGTCAGTAATATTAATAGTTTTTCCAAACCTCTACAAAAACTTTTAAATTCTAGGTAACTCAAAACAAAGTTAGTAACATAGTCATTTAAATATTTGTTGCAAAGTAAAAATATTTCAACGTTAGGTTTTTCGAATTTTTAGTCCACACGTCCGCAGATAACTGAATTTCCGTTACCAACGAACCGTATCACCATTTTGTTTGTAGTTTGGTATTTTTAAAAATAAAATAATTTATTGGACACTACTATTTTTTAGTCTTTAAAATAATTTTATTGTTACTCAAACGTGATAAAGGAGATCCAATTCAAATCCGTTTATTGTTAAGTGTTCGAATAAGAGACAAATCCTTACTAATATTATAAATACGAACTTAACTCTGTCTTTGTCGCGCTTTCACGCCTAAACTACTGAACTGATTTAAATGAAATTTGGTATACAGATAGTCAAGAGCCTGAGAAAGGACATAGGCTACTTTTTAATGCGAAAAAGGATTGTAAGGGGTTGAAAGGGGGGATGAAATGTTGTATGGAAGCATCGTCATTTTTAGAGCTAGAAGCTTGAAACTAATTTTTCAGGCTGTTAATTCGATATAAAAAAATATGACCTTCATAATTTGTTGTTAATTTTGATGTTAGGTAAAGAATTAGAAAAAAAAATAAAATTTATTGATCTTAAATTTATTTATTATTTAGTTTGTCCTTACAATCACACAACTTACATTACTTATTAAGTTACAGACCATTTATTGTAAAAAAGTTAGATAGAACTTAAATCAGATCAGAAACAGAAATGAAACTTTATGAAGTTCAAATAAGGTACAGTTTTTATTAAAAAAAAAAAACATGATTTATGTTAATTTAGCAGCCATACTCTATTCATCAGTTACATTTCAGCCTAATATTAATTGACCTATAATAATACAGAACTTGGTCTTCATACAAATATCAAAAAAAAGTGTCCAAAGCCCGCTTAAATACATTACTCATTAAACACATTTTTTTTTTTAATTTTTTTTCTCACGTTTACCGAATTGGAACTATTTTTCCTCGGACACTTAAGAGCCGAGCGTATATTATTATAGGTCAATACTTATATCAATTTAACACGTATCAGTTCTTTTAGGGCCGTCGCCCGTCAGCGATTCTCAAATGTTATTCATGTCGAATAGAACTTGTGCGATCGTTCGAGAAGCTTCCACGTTACTCAGCGCAATGGACGCCAAGTGAGCTTCGTAGGAGCGAAGGATTCTGTAAAAAAAATTTAGTAACGTCATTTTAAATTGTGACCCTCTTAACATACCCTTTCATTTGATTCCCATATCATGGGTTCAGTCCGCCATCTTGTACCTTCCGCCATACTGGATTTAGGATGACGTAACTTTACTCTCTCAGAACTCAGGATATTAAAGGGAAAGTTATTTAAAATTGGCTTTGTACAGTGAAGCTAACGTAGCTCTCTGTTCTTCTGTCTGTCTGTTCTCTGTTAAGCTTTCACACCTAAACCACTGAACCGATTTTAATAAAATTTGATATAGAGATGGACTAGAACTTGGTAAAAAACATAAATAATCTTTGTTCGCGAAAAAAAGTATGAAAAGGGTTGAAATGAAGGATGGACATTTGGATGGACATTTGGATGGAAATTGGTTATATATACGCAAGCTAAAATATTTTGAAAAAAAATTTTTTTTAAAACCTAGAGAAGCCGGAGCGGCTCGACTAGTATATATATATATGCTTACCTTCTACCAGTATTCGAGTAAATAACGATATTTCTCAATATCAAAGCAGCGGTCAGTCGAATGCTTTTAGTGACAGGTCCTTCATTTTCATCCTATGGAATAGAAAAAAAAGGTAAAAATTTGTAAATAATAAATGTCATAACAAAACAATTACGCACACAAAGCAAACATATCAACAAATTATGATTAGGCATTGACAACGATTTTTAATAAAAAAAGTTTTGTTTTTTTTTTTTAAATTACATGAATAAAATATATCAATATGATTTTTTTATAGTATTATGTTGACCGATGTCAAATAAAATAATTTAATTATAAAAACTTTATAGGACAGTGAGGCTCACGTTTTATTTTGGTCTATGGTCATGTACTATAGTTTCAACCACATCATCACATGCCGTTAATGGCCCACTGCTGAGTTCGGGGCTCCTCCTAAGAGTGAGAAAGGGGTTAGCCCATAGTCTACCACGCTGGCCATCACTGCTTCTGACCTCATCGAACCTTGAACTTCAAAGGTTGAAAGTATAGTACATACTTTCAACTGAGGTAGGGCACAGCAAGAAATTTCCGGCTTAAAATATGGAGCAGCCCGACTGGGATAGTCGGGCTGCTCCTCGACCTTACAGAAGATCACAGCTAAATAACGCTAAAGCAGTGTTGTGTGCCTGTTGGTGAGTAAGGTGACCAGAGCTCCTGGGGGGAATTGGGGATAGGGTCGGTAACGCGCTTGTGATGCTTCTGGTATTGCAGACGTCTATAAGCTACGGTAATCGCTTCCCATCAGGTCACCCGTGCGCTTGTTTGCCGACCTAGTTGTATTAAAAAAAAATCGGTGTTGTTGCGCGTCTACTAGCTGAAGAAGACCAACGAATGCGGTTGAAACTACAGTACATGTGACCAAAACAATAACAATAAAATTATTGCCGATGGCAATACTAATTTATGTAGCATTCTATTAGTTATGATGCTAGCAACACTGATTTGTGTGGCAGTCTGTAATGCTGTTGGTCTGAGTCTAAAGTATAACCCCCAGGGGAATATTCTAGTCAAGCCGTCATACTGTTAATCAGCGTATAATCTAGTTATAATCATATTTTGTTGATTGATAAAAAAATAAACAAAAAAAAAACTAAACTAAGTACAAGAACATAGAACATATAATTCTAAAACAATTACTAAATAATATGTTTTTAGTGAAACTAAAACATATACCTATGTTGGATTTAACGTGAATACGATGTACAAATTTAAACTACATTATTTTTTTTATAACATAGGTAAGTCTGCAATGATTTTCCCCCTATAGTTTATTACTATAAAAAATGCGAATAAATCCAGCTATATTAGACTTGCCACTTCAACAATTTAAAACTCGGATCAAGAAGTCATTAATATATAAAGCATAGTACAATGTACAGGATTACTTAAATGATGAGAATGCTTGGAATCTAAGTGACGTTGACTCTCAAGCTAAATGATTTGTATAACAGACTATGTAAACATGGCTTTTTGAAAAGAGCGACTGTTGAGTGTCTGGCCGGCTCTTTTCAACAGAAAACTGCTTTCCGAGCTGGTGGTAGCTTCAGACAAATTGACTGACCGACTAATTTTTGACCAATTTGATTATAGTTTTTGGTATACAAAAAAATTAAGTAAATTATGGAAAACTTAAGGAATTTACAAAATTTTTTAAAAGTGTAATTACTAATTAATCTATGTAAAAGATTTAATAAAAGTATTAAAAATTTTCAATATATTTCTAAATCGATAACAGACAGACAACAATAAATATGCAAACCTGCGTAAAATTACTAATACGTTTTCACGTCAAATCCTGAAGTGAAATATTGAAATCGACAAACATACAGAAGCTGCAACTAAAAAGGGACTAAACAACATAATTACGATAATGCGGTGGCAGTATGTGTAACGGGGCTCGGGATTATGAAATATTTAATAAAATCTAACTAATCAAGATATGCGGCAGTGTCAAAGCCAAGTGAAGCGGCGCAGCTGCCGTAGGTATATTTACACGAACCAT
Organism: Limenitis camilla; assembly: GCA_905147385.1. Taxonomy (NCBI): domain Eukaryota; kingdom Metazoa; phylum Arthropoda; class Insecta; order Lepidoptera; family Nymphalidae; genus Limenitis; species Limenitis camilla. The sequence continues at coordinate 7,968,449 of LR990246.1, read as the reverse complement.
TTCGAGCTACTTTTGACCCTTCGTATCTCGGAGCATAAGTAACCTAAATACATGAAATTTTCAAAAAAAAGCTTGCTTAGTTTATCTAGAATACTAAATTACATTAATGTAGTTTAAATAGTTATTGTTACATTAACGTTTTAAAACCGGCATTTTTTTACTTACAGATCTAATACCTAAACCACTTCCAGATGATCCAGAGACTTAATATTTGAAATTAAGGTAACAACAACAAAGGAAAAAATTGGAAAACTGCAAATTATTGATTATTATTATCAATTAAATTAGAAATTTTAAAATGTTTATTACGAAAACGAAACAAGAAATTGTTATACTAAGTAGTGTTGTATAGTTAAGATTTTAACTAGAATTTTAATTTTTTTTTACACACAACTTGGCAAACATATGGATAACAATTATTTTGTCGACGAAAACGATGCATATTCTTTATACTGGACTTGGCTCTCTTAAACTCAAGTGAAGTTTTAAATATTTATTTTTCTTTGTGAAATCAGATTCATAATTAATTTTTTAAGTACACATTAGACTATACTAGGTTTTATATTCCGTAGAATTCTAACTGTCATATTTTGACTCTTCAAATTGAATTTTTTAAAACTTAAAAAAAAAAATCACATGTGATTAATGCATTCAAGTGTAGTTAAAAGGAATAAGTGAAAAACACTGTTAAACTAAAAACTTTATTCATCACTAAGATAAGTGACGTCATTGATGATTTAATTTTGCTAAATTAAAATGTTTTTTACTTCTACTAAATTAGGGAGTAAAATATTTTCATTGTTATATATATGTCGGAGCATAGTAAAAGATTATCGATTAATCGAATCGTTATCGTTGTCTATGGCGTTGTAGTGGGGTAGTAGTCACTTCCGTTGTTTTGACAGTTTCTACCCTCGACCCTTTATATGCGATCGACAGTCTAACTGAAGTCTTAGTCGTGCGCGGTCTCTCAAGAAGTGAACATCTAAATAGTGATAGTGTTGTGCAGTGTTGTGTTAGTGCTAGGAGTGCTGTCCGATCAAGGTCACGTGAGTACCTTACAATGTAATTACCTCGTCTTATGTTAGGTTAGGTTAGCCTTAGGTTAGGTTAGCCTTGTGTTAGATTCGGTTTATGTGCGTTTAACCTTGGGTTTAAATAGAGAGCCTAGCAGTGGAGGCGAGTGTTGTAATTACTTAAAGGATATCCTTAAGCCTACACCTTGGTCACAAGTCCAAGGCACTGCTTAGGTTTCTCTCGTAATTGTTAAAGATCATATTTGATCATTTATCGGTTCAATAGGAGTATCTACGTTGCGTTTACCCAATATTCCATTCAATACCATCACCCCCTTTTAGTGTTCCCCAATATTCCCCATCTTCCTCCTTTCATCTCCTTTTCACATCGTTTTAAAATCCCCGACATCAGAAGTGGGATCACAAGCCCAAAAGTTCACGTTAAGGATTCTTTGCGTATAATCCTGACAGTTAAATTAGTTTCAATGCGAGTAAAATTAGTTTTCGAAAAAGTTAAAATTGGGTAGTTTAAAAAAAGAATTCAGAAATAGTTGAAATCAGAAATAGTTGCGAAGGTAGTTTAAAACCTTAAAATCTTGATTATTATTTGAAGTAGGTACGCCTTTGCTTTACATGAGGCTCATCAGCCGTTTCGGTAGTAAATTGTGGTGTTGACAGTTTTTACGCATTGTGTTTGGAAATTACTGATCATATTAACGTTTTATTAGTGCGACAGAGAGCTTTTACGCTTTGTTGGAAAGATGTACTGGAAGCGTTGTCGCTTTGTTATTGAGCCGTTGTAAGGTGGCTTTGTAGGCCCCGACGGTTGGGGCTGAAAGCTGCTACGCTTTGCTACGAATTTGAGATGTTTTCTGTAAAGAGTGTTGAGAGCTCTTTGTTTCTTTGTGTGTTATTGATTGAAATTCTTATGTCTAGTGGAAAATAGTGCTGAAAGCTGTCACACTTTAACTAAGTTATTGGTCTATGAAACTAGTGTTACGTGTTACGTATTTTGAAACTGTGTAAAGGCAACGCGAGAGCGCGTTGATTATCAGAATGGCCGTGTCGGAGCATAGTAAAAGATTATCGATTAATCGAATCGTTATCGTTGTCTATGGCGTTGTAGTGGGGTAGTAGTCACTTCCGTTGTTTTGACAGTTTCTACCCTCGACCCTTTATATGCGATCGACAGTCTAACTGAAGTCTTAGTCGTGCGCGGTCTCTCAAGAAGTGAACATCTAAATAGTGATAGTGTTGTGCAGTGTTGTGTTAGTGCTAGGAGTGCTGTCCGATCAAGGTCACGTGAGTACCTTACAATGTAATTACCTCGTCTTATGTTAGGTTAGGTTAGCCTTAGGTTAGGTTAGCCTTGTGTTAGATTCGGTTTATGTGCGTTTAACCTTGGGTTTAAATAGAGAGCCTAGCAGTGGAGGCGAGTGTTGTAATTACTTAAAGGATATCCTTAAGCCTACACCTTGGTCACAAGTCCAAGGCACTGCTTAGGTTTCTCTCGTAATTGTTAAAGATCATATTTGATCATTTATCGGTTCAATAGGAGTATCTACGTTGCGTTTACCCAATATTCCATTCAATACCATCACCCCCTTTTAGTGTTCCCCAATATTCCCCATCTTCCTCCTTTCATCTCCTTTTCACATCGTTTTAAAATCCCCGACATATACAATTATTTAATAAAATAAGCAAAATCTATTTTTTATTTCACTTCTATGTGTTCCCATCTTGATGGGATGGTTCGATGTCTTGCAACACTTACGAACTGTCAGAATTTTATGGAGTTACGAAACCGAGTATAGAAAGTACTTGTTTGTATATTTTTCTAAAACAATTCAATATTTAAATTCTATATCTTTAAATAAATAATCAAACAAAGAGAAAAGAATAGACGTTTTTGTTTAGACAGTTTTTTTAGATTTAATTTAATTCTAAATTAGTTCCAGAGAGTAGTAGTGTGGTGTCATGATCTCATTTTGTGATTTGGAACTCCTTTGCTTAAGACACTTTAGGCGCTACTACTGGTACTATATACAACAAGATATCCCGAGCCCCGTGACGAAGCAACGCAAACGAATCTCACCATCTGGTCCGGAGTTCGAGTCACATCAGCTCGGTGCTGCACACATATTAGTAAGTGACAAACAGACACAGTGACAGAGACAACATTATTTGTGATAAATGTAATAACAGAATTCTAAATATATTTTATATTGTCTTATGTATTTAGAAATCAGTCGATGCAATTACGTATATAACTCAGCTCGATAAGTTTCCAAAAAAGATGAGAATGGAGCGATTCTATTGGTTCTTAACAAACACATTATTGGTTATATATCCTCGCACATCTTTGGAGGAAACGCAGCCTTAGACTGAAATTATTAAGTATATAAAATACTTTAAAATTTTAGCTCTATACCAATTGCAAGAATTTAAAAGGAATCAAAAGGCTATAATCCGCGGCAATCTGAACAACCAGACTCGTATGGTACAACCCAGAACAGCACACTGGCCACATAAAAGTGAGACGCGCGAACTCGAACCAAGACACACCACACAAGTAGGTAGCTCGACAATCTAACAACCAGACTCGTACGGCACAACTCCTGAAGATGCTTCGTGTGATTCGTGTGATTATAGCAAGGTAACCTTTTGATTCCTTTTAAATCATGAATTTCCGCAAAATAACGCCTGATTCAATTCAATATGCAAGAATTTAAATAATTTTTTCAAAAAATTTAAGAAAAATGTGGGTATATTACAATCATTTTCTATTTCTCTATATTTATATTTGTATACTTCTCTTTTGCTATTGGGATTCTATCATTTCTAAAATAAATATAGGAATCTGAACAATAAACCTTGATTTTTTATTTGAAGAAAAAAATTACAATTTAAATATAATAAAACTGGTTTAGTTCCTTCAACAACTATGTAATGGGAATAAAAATTTTTAAACGAATACCAAAAGCTATAAGTGAACTCCCACCCATGAAGTTTAAAAGAGAACTCAAAAACTGTTTACTATTTCATTGTATTTATAATCTAAATTAAATTTTTAATGATGTGACTAAATAAAATTATAGACATTCTAATATATAGGTTTAAAATTATTTAATTTTGACATTGTTTTTCCTTTTTCATGACATTAGCTTGAATTTATGTGACATTATTATTTAATTTTGACGACTAATATTGACATTACTCATATAATTTTGGGCGCGCTCCACTAAGCGATCGCAACGCCCCAAACGCTCATTTAGCCGTTCCACTTGACGATCGCGGGCGTTGTGGTCGCGGCGAAAACGTCATTAATGACGTCATGACTTGTGCTCACTTGAAGCTCACGACGACCCATGTCTAATTTAATTTTAGTTTCAATTAAATAAATATAAAAAAAAAAGAAATGTGTGTGCGATTCACACACGATAGAAGTGAAACTTCAGTAAATCGACAAAAGAATGAGATGAATATATATAATAATATAAAATAGTATGTATATTTCTGTCTCATTCTTTCCTACACATTTTTGTATTTGTGTCTCTTACCTGTCGTTTTGTATATTTCTGTCTCATTCTTTCCTACACATTTTTGTATTTGTGTCTCTTACCTGTCGTTTTTTCCGTTGCATCCGGTTTGAAATCTCAACGATTCTAAAGAAGTTTCACTTCAAAATCAATCAATAAAAAATATGAAAATAAATTGATTTAACCAATAATTATAACTATTGATTTATAACTCGCTATTTGAACGTTAACGCTCAAAATGCTCAAATTACCCGTTCCACTTGGGTTAACGATCGTAACGCTCGCGGACAAGTGGAACGGGAAAAACCGCGGTCGTGAGCGTGGGCGTTGAGATCGCTTAGTGGAACGCAGGGTTTATGTATCTTTCCTGCAATATGTTTTCCACGCCATTGCAAACGCAAAGCATGCGGCCTTTTGACATGATGACTGTAATACCATGCTTAAATAAATAAATTGAATTGAATTAAATAAACCATTCTGATGCTGAAATATTTCTGAAACTGACCTAACACAAAATCTTTGATCATTTTGATTTTAATAAAAAATGACCTTAAAGAGGCTATGTCTAAAGAAAACAAGAAGACAGAATCATGGGTTATAAGAGCGAGTAATAACTATAACTTAAAATAAAGATTATTTTGTTCAATTTCCTCCAATTGCAATTTTGAGTTAAGTCACTTTAATTCTAAAGGTACGATATGTTTTTTCTTTCCCTTTTTGACGCTAAGCCTAACTATTGCATAGATATGTAAGTTTAGTTTAATAGTTAAGTTGTGTTACACAGTAGGTCGGATCTCCTACAAAGGCACACATCTCTGACTTTTCTGAGTTATGTGTGTTTTAAGCAATTAAATATCACTTGCTATAACGGTGAAGGATCTCTAAGTTCTCAAAGGTGTGTGAAGTCTACCAACCCGCACTAGGAGACTGAGGTGGTGATGATGATGATGATATAACAAATAGAAAAGTAGATTTGTAATTTGTCGAATTTTGGAAAAATATACGTAATTGCATTTAAATCAATTTTTTTTTATATAAATTCTTATGTGCTGTTACCGTTCTTCAACAATCATAATAAATATTGCTCATGAATAACAATATAACACAAGCACACAAGAAATCTGCAAAATATTTTTTAAGCATTTAAAATCTACACATTTAGAAGTCAATTTCACGCAATTTTTTTTTGTAAAGTATAAAAGAATTCTTACCATTAATTCCCGTGGATTGAAGGTTTCGTTGGCATGTTTATTTAGAGCAGCCAGTGCAGCGTTTGGTGGGTATCCTACGGAAACTGGTTTAGTTCCTTCAGCTTCGGCTATCGTATGTCGACGGGAGTTAAATATTGCTTTCAGCGCCTGAAAGAGGTTTTTTAAAAAATTAACTTAAAGAAAAATACGCTTTCGTATAATATGCCTACTGTTACTAGTAGGCTATTTATTTTTTAAGATTCTTTTTAGATTAAAAAAAATACTGGAATCATATCTATATGAAAAAATAAAAATTCTTCACGTCTTGCTCTTTGATAATATTTTCCATTTTCACCAATACTAATATCAATATACTATTATCGGTAAAAAATATGGAACTGAACATTTTTTAATATAGTTTATTTGCATTTAACTAAAGTATGTAGGTACCATTTTGTTCAATAACTATTTTCCATTTTGCAAGTAGGGACATGATCCCATTGCTATAGAAATTTTAGGGCTTCTGATCAAAAAACCGTGACTAGTAGTTTTGGCAGTCCTCTCGTGATGTTAACCTGACACTGTCTAAAGAATTCTGAAGAGACGGATGCATTAACACCGCCCAGCCAAATTCTCTTAATTTTTGCTGAGTGGCTAAAGATGTGTGAAAAACCACACCCCTTCTGTTGATTAATTTCGGCCGCTTTCTCTCAACTTCTTGCTTTAATCTCATCAGTTGTTCGCAGTACAGTTTAGAATCGATGGTCCTGCCTGGTGGTAACAGCTCATAATGAATAATGCCCTTCCAATCCCACCACACACACAGCATCACCTTGTTGCGAGGTAACCCGGGTTTCGCCATAGTCTGTGAAGCCTGACCGCCCTTTGACCACGACCTTTTTCCCACGTTCTTGTCGTACGTGATCCACTTTTCATCACCAGTTATCAGCTTCTTCAAAAATGGTTCGGTTTCATTACGTCGTAATATAGAATCACAAATGAGTACACGGTTCATTAGGTTTCTTTCAGTGAGCTCGTGAAGTACCCAAATATCGAGCTTTTTTGTGTACCCAGTTTTTTTCAAATGCGCCAAAACTGTTTTGTGGTCAATTCCCCAGTTCTTCAGCTACGTCGTAACTACTGATATGCCGATCTTGCTCCACTTTTTTAAAAATGGCATCCATTTTATCCGTAATAGGGCGACCAGAGCGAGATGCATCTTTGACATCAAAATTTCCGGATTGAAAACGCTTAATTTGTGCTACTCTCACAGACACTGCACTAGGTCCATAAACATCGCAAATTTTTTCGCGGCTTGCGTTGCATTTTTACCTTGTTTGTAGTAAAATTTTAAAATGTATCGAATTTTTTCATTAGATTCACTCATCTTCACAGTACGAAAAACAAATAAATATCACACATTTTCCTAATTTGAATTTAAAATTATCGTCATTAAAATTTGAACTTTGAATGATGCCAAAACCAGCCAGATACAAATAGTATAGCCAAAGAGATTTTGGAGGAGCACTAAGAAAGGATTTTTTTTTAATTCACCCCTAAGAAGGTAAAACGGGGGTGCAAATTAGTATGAAACTTTGCCGTTTTTGAAGTTATTCAAATGAAATTCAGTATGAAGGTTCTTCATTGAAAATCATGAAACACGTGTAAATTTTTTTTTTTTCGAAAATCATCCCATAATTCCCTTAAAAAAATTAAAGAGGGCTCAAAGTTAGTATGACTACCTCATAAGATTATTAAATATGTCTACAGACGATCTACTGTAGGCTGATATAACTACCTCAATATCGCAAAAGTTGCGGGTAAAAGCTAGTATAAAATAAATCTTAATAACTAACCTGCGGTGTGCAGTGTTTGTCAGTGAGGTGGTTAAGCAACGCAAATGTACGCCTGGGTATACGATCACAGTCCAACCACATACATGGCGCTTCGCCCCCCGAACCACCAGGACAGTGCGTACGCGCCGCATGTGTAAACACTTCAGATGCACACGTAAAAGTTCTGCACAACAAATACAAACTGTTTTAAAGACATATATAATTATATGATTTTTTTTTCTTGTTAAGGCTGCGTTTTCACTAGGAGCGACGATGCGTAGCGAGATATGTATTTGGTAAGAATCAATAGAATCGCTTCATTTGACATACTCTAAGCGACACTAGGCTCTAGTCTAGGCTAGGAATAAAGCTATTCTATTAGTTCTTTTGGAACTAACATCCCTCACCAAGCATCCACGCAATCCTTGTTGGAAATAAAGCCTTAGACTTCAGGTTCTTAATGAATCTTAGAGTTAAGTGTAAGTCTACTTAAGAACAAAAAAATTATTTACTAACGGCCGAAATTAATAATCAATCTCAATACAAATGAAATAAAATACAAAATTGTGTATACATAATCTATTTTTTAACTATAATCTAAAGATTTTGGATATAGATTATTAACTTCGGAGTAAAGACAATTCTACTGGTACTTGTGTTTTATTTTACACTAGTCGACACGCGCGGCTTAGTCTGATTGATGCTCCGCTTCTATTGGTCTTAGTGTGGTGTTATATATCCTATAGGCTTCCTCGATAGATAGGATATCTAACACTGAAAGAATTTTTCAAATCGGACCAGTAGTTCCTGAATTTAGCGCGTTCAAGCAAATTTAAAATAAACTACACCTACTTGCCACATCCCCTCCAATGACATATCCAAGGGGTATCTTCAGATCCAGCTGGTAGAGGTTGTGGTGGAGGCGTAACTGTTTTCTTAGGAGTCGCTGATTTCTAAAGAGAAAAATTATATGTGTAATTTGGTTCAAATTGAGAATAACAGTATAGTTTTATCGCGGCCAAAGACCTCCATATTTCTTTTATAGGAAATGAAATGAGAAACATTCAGAAAGAACGCTAGTATATTTATAGAAGAATGATAATAGTTTTTTATGCAACTGTTGTATAATACCTAATTATCAATAGTTGCATATAAGACTTTATCTACACCCGTGATTAAATCCTCTATAAAAGATTCTCAAACAGTCACTCCTAGTAACCTAACATCACCCATTACTGAGTATATACAAATAAATTAAGTATTGATTTAACAATGATTTATTGTAGTTGTAATGAACATTTTGTATAGTACGATTATTAAAATTTACTTTAATATGTTCTTTAATGTTGGTAGGTAATCGCTATTTTTTCGCTCGAGCAGTAAGAATGTGGCTGTCAGTTGAGTAAACCTTTTGCGCAGAAGGAATTTGAGTGTTATATGAAATTCAGTACAACATTATATGATCCGTTTGGATGATATAATGGCTATTAAGACATTGGGTGTTGTAATGTTGGCAATAAGCTGTTGTAGAATCTTTTATAGAGGATTCAAAGTATGGGAGTAGATAAATATATAAACTGATTGCATCTAAATTTTCTTACCTCTGCAGTAGATTGTGTAACATACACTTCTTTATCACCGATTTTAGTATTTCCCATCATAATTGGTTGTCGACTCATAAGTTGACGAACTACGGGTTGTTGGGGTTTCTATAAAAAAATATATTATTAAACTTAAATCATTCATCATTCTACAAAAAGTACAAAAAAATCTTACCGGTGCAGTTTGGATTGGAGTCGGTTTACTATCAAGAGTAGCAACACTGCTGATTGGTACTGTTGTAACCTGACTTCTTTGTGGTTGTTGGACAACTCTATAATATTAATGATGAAAAAGTCTTAGTAAGATACATTTTAGAGAAATAAAACACAATAGAAGCAACTCAGAATATTATTTCCTTAATTAATGTTTTATCAAATTTTAAAACTTGATTTAAGGGTTTCTGTCTTATTTATTTTTGTCTGTTTTGTGTTGATAATAACATTTTTAAATGAAATTTTTAATTTTATTGTTTCTGATGTCTACTACTGTAATAAGCTAGTTGATTAATGAAAATACATTAAAAAATATATATTTCATTTAGTGTTTTTCATTTAGTATCAATACATAAAAGTTGAGGATTGCTGCAAAAATGCAATTTAAAAAGAAATATTTTTATCCATATTTTCATACACCGAAAACGCTATCCACCATGATCGTGACGTCATACAATTTGGAAACAATTAAATGTCATTCACACTTCACCTGTAGTCCCTCATATTAGTTAATATCTCTAAATCTCTTTAAAGCTAAATGAAAAGTTACTGTCTTTTGCAGAGAATCGATAAATTGATGTTTATTAAATTCTTAGCATAAAACTCAGGTTTCTGCGCTGCCGACATGAAGAATTTCAAGACATTTATACATAGTGCTTTTTGTTTGTGTTGTATGCAAGCTCAATGTCGTCATGGCACATAATATAAAGAACATTTTCTAAATGCCAAAAAATACAATATATTTTTTTATAGTATGGTTTTATCAAATATCTATAATTTAAGAACTATTTCAAAAATAAGTCAACTAGCCTATTGAGAAGCAGATTATATATAGTTTAGTTTTCAATTTTCTATTCATATGTACCTCTCTGTTTTTTAATAATAATATTTTAACAACAAGCAGTCTTTATCCAACAAGATTTAAATGTTTGTATACAACATAATTTGCAAAAATAAATATCAATGTATTAAAATTTTCCTTAAAAAATTCGATTGTAATAAAAAAATCTTTTTTTCCATATCTATATATATATAAAAGGTAATATATATATAAAAGCACTAAGAAAGGATTTTTGAAAATTCACCCCCTAAGGAGATAAAACAGGGCTGCAAAGTTAGTATGAAACTTTGCCGTATTTGAAGTTATTCAAATGAAATTCAGTATGGAGGTTCTTCATTGAAAGTTATGAAACACATGTAAAATATTTTTTCGAAAATCCTCCCTTAAAGACGTAAAAGGAGGGAGCAAAGTTAGTATGACTACCTCATAAAATGATTAAATATGTCTACTTATATTCTACTCTATATTTACCTATGTACACCTTGCTTCATGGGAGTATTGACTATAATCTGTTGATTATTAGAAACAGCTATAATCTGTTGGTTTCCTTGCAACAACTGCTGGTTTCCTTGTATTATCTGCTGGTTGCTCACAATCTGATTGGCCATAATCTGGTTGCTGGATGAAGTACTTATAAGTGCTGGTGGTTGTTTTTGGGTCACAACAATTTGCTGTGGTTGAGGCTGGTTGACGATTTGTGCTTTATGAGGTTGAGGTTGCGTTGTTATTATAGGTTGCTGACTCGGAGTTATTTGTGGAGCGTTCTGTATAATTTAATTATTATTAAAATGTATAAATAAAAATTTAATAAAATACCTTTTTACCACAAAACAATAAATTAAATGTTACTACACCATCACCCATGCTAAATATGACTGAAATCACATATTGATTGACGAGTTATCATTTTTTTATATATGATATCAGCTAAAGAGTGCGATAAAGTAATAAATAAATATAAAATATAATAAATAAATATTTTAAAAAAAATATTAAACTCAACTCAAAACAAATACTTGAAATTTAGCTACATCTAGTTATTACTTCAATTCTTTAAAATATGTATATGCATATCTTGATTACTGTTCGACTTTAACTAAATACATCCAAAATCTACATCTTAGGCTGCGTTTCCACCTGACATAAGCGAGGATGCGTAGCGAGAGATGTGTTTGTTTTACGTGACCTCGCTCAGAGTGTGTCAAATGAAGCGATTGTATTGGTTTTTAAAAAACACATCCTTATCTAAACATCCTTGCACATCTGAAGAAAACGCAAGCTTAAGCGTAAAATACACACATAGCGTAAATATGACTAATTCCACAGTCATGTCACATTAACGCACTGAGTATACTTTACGCATCAAAGGAATTTATATGTTTTTGTAAAAATACAAAGAGCTTCAAGAAATCAGTAGATAGCATAGAAAATAATTAATACATTAAATCTGAACATTGTTTTTATTTGTGTTTGTCTGTCTATCCGTTACTACACGTATCACGCAAAAATTACTACAATAAATAGGATACGATTTTCACAGTTATATTCTTGCACTAAATTAAAAATAAGCTATTAAAACGTTTTAAGATTATTTATTACTAGCGGCCCATCCCGGCTTCGCACGGGTGGAATATTTAGTTTAAAACATTTTGGCTCTCCCGCATTTCGGTGCCCCTCTACCTCGGCGTTACTCGCTACCACTCGCTGCACTTCGAGTATCACCGAGATAGAACTACACTGGCCCGTCGCGTCGGCGTGTATTTTTTGTTTATATTGATATTTTTAATTTCGTAATATCTTTTGAATGGAAAGTCCGATTTTAATAATTCAAAAAGTAATTTACAGGTATTGAAACAGTCTTGAATATGAAATAATTTATTTGGATAAGGATTAATACAAAGGTATGGAAAACATGGTCTGATTTTGATAGGCATTTTTATCAACTTTTAAAATATAAAAAAGTAGTTATAGTGACATAACTATAATAGTTGGACATATGGTCTCGCGGAGATTTTTGTAGATATTGATACGTTATATAATATTCTAGAACATTTTTTTGTTCTATCATCAATACTTTTCGCAGCGCATGCGATGAAAGATATTTTATGGCTATTTTTTTTGCACCTTGGGTTGGTTTTAGTGAGATTTTCTGAGGATCTCTAATTTTTTCTTGTAATAAATATAGCCTATGTTACTCAGGGATAATGTAGCTTTCTAATGGTGAAAGAATTTTTGAAATCGGTCCAGTAGTTTTTACGTTTATTCGTTACATACAAAAATACAAATCTTACTTCTTTATAATATTAGTATAGATGTTTAAAATGTCAAAATTTATTTTATTATTATTTTAAAAATATTTTTTTCCTAGTATAACCGCGTTTAAAATATAGAAAAAGAAATATTTTTCCTAGTATAACCGCGTTTAAAATATAGAAAAAAAAATATTTTTCCTAATATTACCGCATTTAAAATATAGAAAATGGAATATGTTTTCCTAATATTACCGCATTTAAAATATAGAAAAAGAAATATTTTTCCTAGTATAACCGCGTTTAAAATATAGAAAAAGAAAAATTTTTCCTAGTATTACCGCATTTAAAATATAGAAAAAGGAATATGTTTTCCTAATATTACCGCATTTAAAATATAGAAAAAGAAATATTTTTCCTAGTATAACCGCGTTTAAAATGTAGAAAAAGAAATATTTTTCCTAGTATTACCGCATTTAAAATATAAAAAAAGAAATATTTTTCCTAGTATAACCGCGTTTAAAATATAGAAAAAGAATAATTTGCCTAGTATAACCGCGTTTAAAATGTAAAAAAAAATACTTTTGCCTATAAGAATGAAAAATATAACATAAGCACCTCAAACATTTTTTGAAGCTTCTAGTAAGATTACATAAACATTTACTGACTTTCATGCATATACTAAATAAGCCGTGCAAAACGTTTCAGAACCTGTGTTATCGTAGTTTTAACAACGGCTATGGGCTGTGAGGAGCTCACTAGAGTTGGCTGACTCACTATCACTCTTTGAGTTGATTGTATCACTCCAGAATTCTGTATAATGAGAATTGAGTCAAATATATATTTAAACATATTTCTATCTCATAGTTACTAAAGCATTAATATGTAATTATAAAATAGTGCGCAGTTTTGTTGAGTTATAAGACACAAGTGACAAATTACAAATGGTTAAGTGAATTTAGATATTATTAGCAAGCATTGTGCAAATTGTTTTTTTTTTAATATATATAAAAGCAATATCCGCAATGTAGATGAATACTTAATGCTAGAAATCCAAATTAAAACTTCACTATAAAAATAAAGGAGTATGGATAACATACTACTAGTATTCCTAAACCCCTCCAAGTGAGCTAAAATGCATGTGTTAGGAGGGGGCTACGTCAGTCGTCCAATGACGATTTATGGTTATGGATCGTGATTCCCACGTATGAACCATTGAGCTACTGACGCTTATTATAATTTTTTTCTTTACAAAATACATTATGAATTCTCGACATTTACATATAAAAACAGTATAGTTTTGAAAATTATATACCAAAGCTAAAAGAGAAAGAGACACTATATGAACAGAAGACATCACAAAATATTAGCATTAACCATTTTAATAATGAATTATTAATTATTGTGATAAAATGCTTATCAAAGCTAAAGTTGATGAGTGCTGATGACGCAGACTAAAGAAAGGCAAGGCTAAGGCTGCATTTCCACCAGATATGAGCGAGTATATGTAGCAAGGGATGTGATTGTTATTACCCAATAGAATAGCTTAATACACATGGTGGAAATGCAGCCTAAAATTAAAACAATTTAACATTAGTTACAAGTGGAAGTATAGAAGAAATGCACATAGCCCAATGAGTGTGAAACTGGTTAGTCAGACTAGACTAGGTTAGACTAGCTTTGGCTATCTAGGGGGGTAACCTGAATGATTTGTTGTTGAGTTATCGCCTCTGTGGCCTGTGCTATTAGACTGTTTAAGGTCGCCTCGTCCAAACCGGTTGGGTTGTTCACCTTTTTATTATACATAGAACACAATCATTTATGAAAATATGTATCTGTAGGAAAATGGTCAAAAGGGGGTGATTCAAGCATTACGTAGCAGAGTTATTTTACTTTTAACCTTCCCCCCACACCACCGATCGTCTGCCAAACAATGCAATAATTACGTAAACATTTTTTAATCGAAAAGAAATATTACTGATATAATAAAAAAAAACAAAGTACATAATACTTGATCAAACCTTTAAATTCCAATTAACTAATGGGCAACATTAATATACTAAGTTTGTTTTTATAAATAATAATACTTACAGTAAGTGTCAAGGGACCTCCTCCAGTAGGACCCTGTACAATAATTATTGTTTTCTGCATCATATTACCGGGAATGTTTTGAGCTATGTAGCTGAGACCTGATGAAAAACATACAAATGCACATTAATTGAGATTGGAAGATTAAAATAATGTAGAACTAGCGTTTCTCCCAAAATAGCGTATATTTTCAAAATTAGTGTTACAAAAGCAGTTAATGTCGCGCGTACAGAGGTCAAAGTCCGTCATACCGATTTTGAAAAACACTTGTTCCGGTAACGGCCGCGCGTTCCGTATTACGCATGAACATGCCCCCGGCCTTGGAAGCACCTACTTCCAACAGTCTTATGGCTTAGATGATGTAGCAGTTGAGACCTCCACTGGTAAGGGACAAATCTTTGGGAAGGCACGCTTCGTGATGGCTCCAGAAGCTGTCCTTATTGCGGCGACTCGAGACACTCCATCCTTCCCTGGAAACGTAGCTACTATGCGTCCCATACTCCATTTCATAGGAGGGCTGTTGTCGTCCTTGATGAGCACCAGCACTCCTTCCTTCAAGCTATCGCCAGCCTTTGTCCACTTGGTCCGCACCTGAAGTTCCGACACGTACTCTTTCGACCACCGGGTCCAGAAGTGTTGACGGACTTGCTCCACTCTTTGATAGTGGGTAAGTCGATGAGGTGGAACTCGTTCATAGTCTTCGCTAGCAGGCGATGTCAATGAGCGGCCAATCAGAAAGTGGGCTGGTGTGAGTGGGGAAAAATCATTAGGATCTGCAGACATGGGAGATATGGGACGGGAGTTTAGGACTGCTTCTATCTGTGTCAATACCGTGTAAAGTTCTTCAAATGTGAAATTCGCATTACCTAGTACTCTCCTAAGATGATGTTTGCATGATTTGACCCCTGCTTCCCAAAGGGCCCCGAAATGGGGAGAATAGGGCGGAATGAACTTAAATTTAATATTATTATTAGTCGCGTAATCTTTAATATTTTCTGCACAGTTAGATAAAAATTTTGAAAATTCTGTCATTAAACCAGTGAAGTTTCTTCCATTGTCAGAGAAGATTTCTGATGGTTTGCCGCGACGAGAGATAAACCGCTTTAATGCTAGTAAATATGCATCAGTAGACAAATCACCCACTAGTTCAAGATGAATAGCTCGAGTTACAAAACATATAAATAAACTCACATAAGCTTTAGTTAGCCTGGCACCCTTACCTCTCCGATTTAGGATGAACACTGGCCCAAAATAATCAACTCCACTAACCATAAATGGAAAACTTATCGATAAGCGCCTAGTCGGTAAATTTCCCATCAACGGAGTGAGGGTTTTTCCACGGAAACGGATGCAAATTACACACTCATGTACTACCTTCTTTGCTAGGTTTCTGCCACTGATAGGCCACCATGACTCGCGAATGGTGAACAACAACAACTGTGGTGCAGCATGTAATTGTTTCACATGTTCGTAGCGAAATAACAGGTAAGTGAAGTGATGTTTAGATGACAAGAGAATAGGATGTTTTTTATCATAACAAAATTCATTAATATTTGATAAACGCCCTCCGACTCTAATTAATTTATTATTATCTATAAATACGTTTAAATTTTTTAGATTGCCTTTATTAATAAATTTATTTTTAGAAATCTCCTCATATTCGGGAAATGATTCTTGTTGTGATAATAATGCCAGCGTATTTACAGCTTCTCTCAGCTCATCCACACGCAATGCATCCGATCGCTTAACATTTGTTTTACGAATGTTGTATAAAAAACGTTTAATATATGCCATGGTACGTTGCATGCGGTTGAATTGAGAAAATTTAGAAAATGGAAAAAGAAACTGACTGACTGACATATTAAAATCACAGTCTTGTGCAATTAAACTTTTAATTTCGGGGAGGAAATTCGTATCCTCAAGTTCGTGAGGCCGAATAGCACATGATGTGAAATTAGGATCATGAAGAAAATTAGGACCTTTCCACCATAATCTTGAATCTCTTAACGTTTTTATATCAGTACCCCTTGAGACTAAATCGGCTGGGTTGTCATGTGTCATCACATGTCGCCAGATATAGTCTCGCGTAAGTTCCTGAACTTCAGCTACCCGATTTTGTACATATGTTTTTAATTGATACGGTGCCATACGCAACCACCCTAACACTATTGTTGAATCAGTCCATAGCACGACGTTATCGAATTGACACCGGAGTGATTTAATTAATTTTGAACAAAGCTTAGCACCTGTCAAAGCACCGCACAGCTCAAGCCTAGGGACTGTTAACGTCTTTAAGGGGGCTACTTTACCCTTCGCGCACAATAACATTACTTGAACATCGCTTTGCTTTAACGTACGTATGTATGCACATGCTCCATAGGCTTGTTGGGAAGCGTCAGTAAAAATATGTAACTCACAGCGTGTGTAGTGTAAAGCGAACGTATGAAGTGGTATTCGTATGGTGCTAAGTTCGTCCAGACTTTCTACAAATCGAATGAATTCATTTGTCACTTCGTCAGGTAGTTTTGTGTCCCAATCAACTTTTAACAACCACAATTTTTGCAACAGTATTTTTATTGAGATTATAAATGCGCTAAATAAACCTAGTGGGTCAAAAATTTGAGAGATTACAGACAAAATTGCACGCTTTGTAATTTTACTACGGTCTACATGAACTTTAGTTTGATAATTTAGTTCGTCTGATTGACTTAACCAACTCAAACCAAGGGTTTTTGATTGAGTCTGTTCACCTAAAGAAAGACTTTTCAAAGCGTGTGATCCTGACAGTGCATGATCATGTTCAAAATTAAATATCCATTTTCGAAGTGGAAAACAACCTTTACATAAAACCTTAGATGTTTTTTCACATAAATTTAATAATTCGGTTTTATTATTCGCACCTGTGATCATATCATCAACATAAAAATCGTGTGTTATAATTCTTTGAACGTCAAGGTCATTGCACTCCTTGGCTAATTGATGTAAACATCTTACACTTAGAAACGGCGCCGACGCAGTACCGTAGGTCACCGTATTTAATCTATAGATCTCGATCGGTGCCGCGGGATCGCTACGCCATAAAATAAGCTGTAAGTTCAAAGATTTATTTGAGGATGATAATGCACTTGCGTCAAAGACAACACGAAGTTTTGTTGTTGTGCTATTTTCATTAAATACACAAAAATGCGGCATGAAATAATGAATCTTATTGTAAGTGTGAATACGACTCATGTGACCTAACCGTATATATTCGTCGATGAATTCTTTATATAATTTTTTACAAGTAGGCGAACGTGTAAGTCGTTTTTCTAATGAAATAAAACGCTTATATGCCTGCGTATAAGATTCGCCTAGTAATGTGGGTGATTCACGAAAAGGAATCGAAACAATAAAACGACCGTCGCTGTTCTGCTTGGTGTTATTGATAAAATGTTCCTCGCATGTTTGTTCGTCACGCGATAATGCAGGACACCTGACCTCGACCTCTTCTAACTCCCAGAATTTGCGTAACTGGGTGTCAATAGACTGAGAAAAATTACAATAAATTGTATTAGTTGAAAACGAAATTTTATTAATAGGACCCGAGATAATCCAACCCAGTTTTGTATTTTGTAGGTATGGACCACTCTCCAGATGTATTTTTCCGTCGCTTAATAACTCCCAAAAATAATCAGCTCCTATCAATATGTCAATCGTATGACTTTGGAAATATGTAGGATCTGCTAGTGTGATATAACTAGGAATTATTATTTTGCTTAAATTAATAGGTATAGCCGGCATGCTCGGCACTATTTGTGGTAGTACTAAACATTGTAAACATGTTGAATAATCGCCAGTCAACGAGCTTACATTTATTTTACAAGACTGTAAACTTTGCGTTATGGAATTACCGATTCCTTGTATTCTTTGAGCGGACTGTATCATTAAGGCGTTAATTCGATGGCATATAGATTCACGTATAAAACAACACTGGCTGCCGCTGTCTAGTAAGACACGACATGTGATGATCTTATTCCCCAAATCATCTGTTATATTGACTAGCGCGGTCGATAACAAAACAGGTTTCGCAATAGACGCTTGCGCGGTATATAGGTCTGTACTGCTCACCTGCGATGAAAGGGTTTGTAAATGTGTGCGTTGAGTTAATTGATTATTATCACTAATGCATTCGCCTAGCGCGTGCGACTGCATTGGTGAGATCTGCCCTTCAGTCGTTATTGGATCGCGATGAATTATCGTATTATGCTTAGAATTGCACTTCCGACACGGGCCTAATTTACATGTGTTCGCGGTGTGTGAGGGACGCAAACAGTTCTTACAGAGTTTACTATTTACTATAAAGTTGATTTTATTATCGATAGTTAACTCTAAAAACTTGTGACACGAATACAAGTAATGATCTCCTTTACAATACGGGCATAACATTTTAACAACTTTATTGGTTTTCGCTGTAGACAAATTGCAGTGAATTTTAGAAATGTTTTGTGATGTTTTTGTGCTGACCTTAGATTCGTAGCTGTGTTTGTTATTATGTGACGCTTGTAACGTTTCTAACATATCTGCCCGTGCTTTAAGAAATTGTATTAAATCAGTTACCTGTATTCGCGATTTGTCTTTATGGTGTTCATTTAATAATATATCACTTCGATATTTCTCCCATTCGCGTTCAGTGATGCCATCTAGCTTAGAAACAATCATGTATATGATTAACGTGTCCCAGTGCTCGGTCGGCTCACTTAATAACTTGAGAGATCGTAGGTTTTTAAGCACATTATCAATTAATTTACGTAATAATATAGGGGACTCGTTAGTTAATGTTTTTATTGTAAACAAAGCTTTGACATGATTGTGAATAAGAAGTCTACTGTTGTTATATCTTGTCATAAGCAATTCCCAGGCAACATAATAATTATCTGAAGTAAATTCTAGTGAATCAATTACTAATAAAGCTGGACCGTTCAAAGAGGATTTTAAATAGTGAAATTTTTGAATGGAACTGATATTATTGGATGTGTGAACCAGTGAGATATAAGTGTTTTTAAACTCGAGCCATTGATCATAGCTATCATCAAAGGTAGGTAAATTTATAGTAGGTAATCTAACCGACTGATGCATATTATCCTGGTTTCCATTAATGAATTGTAAACTATGTGTACTAAATTCATTGTCTAAGATACAGTTAGCTTGAGCTAATATATTATAATACTTACTCTCAAAGGTTTCTCTCTCGTCAAGCTGTTTATCATCTTGTGACTCAGGAAGAAGCCCTTCTAGTTTAATTTGCACATCGTTAAATTCTGACAGGATACTAGATGCTCCCTTTATCCTTAAACTTAACTCTGCCCTTTTAGCGCGGTCTAGAATTTGATTTTCAAAGCTATTAACGTATGTAGACAGTTTAGCTAACCGACCTTTTAAAGTACCTCTTTGTTTAATTAGTTCTTTCATCAGTTGAGTTGTAGGATCTAAAACTGGAGATTCAGGCAAGCTAATCTGAGGTTTAGACATCTTAGTTTTTGTCTTTAAATAATACGACAAATTTGATATTACTGAAATATACTAACAACACGGTATTAGCACTAGATATTAGCCTTTGGTATAAAGAAAGGAAGAGAATGAATTACCTGGTTGGCACGTCTCACCGAACAAAGATCTCGTAACGTTGCGAAGTTATAGTTGATCAATCAAGTTTTAATTTCTTGATATTTCTGGTTCTTGCGATTGAAGTATCTTGGCTCGAAGCTCCAATAATTGAGATTGGAAGATTAAAATAATGTAGAACTAGCGTTTCTCCCAAAATAGCGTATATTTTCAAAATTAGTGTTACAAAAGCAGTTAATGTCGCGCGTACAGAGGTCAAAGTCCGTCATACCGATTTTGAAAAACACTTGTTCCGGTAACGGCCGCGCGTTCCGTATTACGCATGAACACACATAAATGTGTATAAACATACAAACAACCAAATGATAGGTAATATTAGTTAGTATTAGTGACTCACTAACGATTTAAAAAAAAGTTTTTTTCAAATTATGAATATATTAAAAAATATCTTCAGTATGGAGGAGATGAAACGTTTTCTGACAAAATTTGGTGAGTGATACTTTTTTAAAAAGTATTAAAAAAGTTGAATATTTTTTTCTTCCGCCTGAAACCGCCTGTTTTTAAAAGAATCAATTAAAATATTTTTTGACATATTTTACTCCTAAGAATTAAGAAAAAAATTACCATTTAGTAATTTTGAATGATACTATGAGAAAAAAAATAAAAATAAATCGAAGTTTTTTTTTAACTAGAAAACTTGTTTGATGTTTTAACCAAATAACAAACTGAACTTTCCACAGAGCTCTTGAAACATATTTTCACAAGTTTTTTTGGATCATCTTAATGTAATGTACATTCTACATTACCTTGTGATGAACTTGGTGTTGCAATAATTTGCATCGGTTGTTGGACGAATTGAGTTGTTTGAGCTGTGACTGGTTTTTCTGGAAATATAATAAACTCTCTTTAAAAAATATTCTTATTATATATAAACAAATTGTATTTATTATTTTAGTACCTTGTAGTATTATTTGACCTGATTGCGACGCAATAATGTTTTGCACATCCATAGGTTGAACTTGAAGCATTGGTTGCTGCATCTAAATTGATAGAAATTGCACAAATAAATACCATTATTTATATAAGCTTTAAAAAGTCCCCCTTGACGAAACGGGTTACAATACTCTTCCCCTCTGAAGCTGGGAGAGAATCTCGAAAGAGGAGGAGTTGGTAGGGGGAGCTGTTCCCCGCCTGGCTTGCGACCAGACATGCGAATCAGAGTCAGCCAGACTTATCCATCCCCGCTCCCATCCAATTAATGCTGCAGATCTAGTGGACTCTGTGCTCTTGCTCAGGGTCTGCAGCATTTTTCTCTTAACACCCCCTCTACACTCTATCTTCGAGGTTGCAACCCATCGGCAAAACAAGAGGGTATCTTAGCATTGTGGACGTCTGCTCGTTTGCGCCTTATCTACCATTAAAAAAATCATTCTTACATGATAGCCTGAAGCAGAAGCTTGAACTTGCAATGGTTGTTGCACTTGTAACGTTGGTTGTTGCACTTGTAGTGTTGGTTGTTGTACCTAGAATAATAAATATTTAACCATTTTTATCATACCTTAAAATAAGTATTAAATAAATTATACGTAAACTAACAACAGGCGAAATTTATAAAATGCAAAAACACAATTTTTCATATAATTTCAATGAATTACATATTATATTTAAATGCGTATGTAATGTCTGTTTTGCTTTCTTGCTTAAGCTACTGGAATAATGTTGAATAAATTTGGTACTGAGATAGACCATAGCTTAGGAAAAAACATAGGCTCGGTTGTTTGCAAATGGCTTGAAAGGGTTGATATGCAATGAAAAGCATAGCAAGTGCATGTCGAGCTGTGTGACCGTTTATTATTATATTACGTAGAAAATTAAAATATAAAAATAAAATGTTTGATTTTCTATTTACCTGTAAGATTGGTTCTTGTATGATAACAGATTGATTTTCAGCTCCTGTAACTAATACTGATGGTTGGATGACTTCTACAGTTTCTTGTGGCTGTGGTAACTAGATACAGATAAAATATGATTACTATCTATTTAAAATTGCATCAAAATACGACTTATCTTTCTAAAAAAAGCCGCACACACCACACTTTTTCGATGGTCCACAACAAATACTGAAAGATATCCAAACTTACCAATTCTTTATTAACCGTCATGAAATTTTCAATTTTAAAAATTAAACTTATAAATATAATAAATTAAACCTTAGCAGTCAAGGCTCCTGTCAAAATTATCCCACGGGACCGCTTTAGGCACAGACATGAAAACAATCCAACCAATTACTTTACTAAAATAATATATCTGTCTCTCTCTTTATTATAACGATAGAGCTACTGACATGATGATTCGCATTCGCTTGTCTACAATCTTAAATTTGTATTATTTTATTTATTTTATTCTGCCATCATCAGTAAAAAGGGCGTAATTTCCTTAAATTTGATTTTGAGAAAGGAAGAATTTTGTATGAAATGAATTTTCGGATATTCGAAGACAATTTTAGGCAATTACAATATTTTTTAGAATAAAAATATAAATATCAACAATAGCACGGCAGTAAAAAAGGACCGTTATGGCCTTTTGCCTTATGGTATAGTAGCCGGCAGCTAACTTTAGGTCTGATAGAAAATAGAGGGAGGAAAGTTGCGCAATGTGAGCGTGATGCGCACCTGTATTGACCGTTCCATCCGTGACGTTTACTATTATGACAAATAGCAGACGCGCGGGAACTGAAACGCCGCATCCAAGTACCAGAACCGATCATTCAAAACCAATCGCGTATGTCACCCTGCTCTCGCCCTGCGCTCCCCTCTAAAAAGGCCTTAATAATGACTTCTGCGCATTCAAGATCAAGCCTATACTTACGTGCCGGTAGCTATATTCCGGATTTAAAATGAATTGTCTTATTTCCATAACAAAAGTACCGAATATGTAGTTAGTTACGCCTTTTTTGATCGTAGTAGTTATCATGTCAGTAGCTCAATAAAAATATATATAAACTCACCAAATCATCCTCATCCTCTAAAGCAGACGCAGCTAGCGCCGCGTACAGATTTGCGGCCGTTTTGGAAACACTCTCTTTCGGGGAATTATTCTGATTTATCAATTATATGTTAGAATTATAACAAAAAGTATTAATTATTAGCTAGATAAATTGACGATTTCTTTTAATACCTGTTAAATTTATATAATAGTCAACTAGTATTAAAAGTAGTCCTCTATTATTTAATTTTAAATACTAATCCAATCCTTCTTGATAGGAAAACTTACAGCATATTAATATTTATATATAAGACTCATTTGTAAGCAGTGATAGCCCAGTGGTTGAGACTTCAAGTCTTACTCGGGAGGTCCGAGTTCGATCCTGGGCTCACACCTCTGACTTTTCTGAGTTATGTGTGTTTTGAGCAGTTAAATATCACTTGCTTTAACGGTGAAGGAAAACATCGTGTGGAAACCTGCACTCCTGAGAGTTCCCTAAAGTTCACAGAGGTGTGTGAAGTCTGCCAAGTGAACCAGCACGGTGGACTATGGCCCAATACCCTTTTAGACTTACCTCATTCTTGTCTTCAAGTTTAGGCTTCTTATTAGGCGGCTCCGTATACGAATGATCCGTCACCACTGTATCCATCTTCTGATCCTTTTCTACCTTAATACCCTGTATAACACTTGGCTGCATAATCTGTTGCATTGGTTCATTTTTGATTTGGAGCATCCCTTGTAACTGATCGCTTTTCAACTGTATTATCTGTCCTTGTTCGTTTTTGAGTTGAATTAATTGTCCTTGCTCGTTTTTTATTTGGAAAAATGGCGCAGAGGCGACGGGTTCGTTTATTTGTAATAATTGGTTATTTTCAGTTTTTACTTGTACTATTTGTCCAGTTTCGGTTATTTGTATCGTGGGAGCGTTCATTTGTTGTCCCATTTGTACTACTTGGACTGGTGGGTTAGATTTCTTCTCTAGAAGATCTGCTAGCATCTTGTTTTGTGCCGTTTTCTGTTTATAATAACATCAATATATTAAATAAAATATCAAAAAATTATTAATTATTACAAAAATTAATACGACTTACAATAGTTAATTGTGCTTGCTCATCAATTTGGATTTGTACTGGTTCTTCTTTAGGAACTAAAATACATAAATAAGTAAGTTTATAAATTTAATAAAATAATAAACATAACAATTTAAACAACATATTTACCTAAAACTTCTTCAGTGGAATTTATTATCATCTGTGAAAAAAAAAATAATGTCTGTACTAAGAAACATAACTGAAACTTCAGCTTTTTTTTAAATTCTAATTTCTCAGGATGCTTAAGACTAAATAAAAAAAAAGAAAATTATTAGTTTTACTATACCTTTTCACCTGGTGTTGCTGTATTAGAGACACCGCCGGGTAAAATTGTTGTACATTTGATTAATGACTCGGGATCCAATTCCATACTCTAAAAAATGATTAAATATTCATACTAAACATTCAGAACAAATAAATAAACATTTCTATAGTTTAGATACACAAGTTATTAATTACCGTTGATGGATTCTGTTGCACCACAACTGTTCCAGTTGTACCCACTCTTTGTTGATTTTGTTGTCTTTGTGCAACCTAAACACAATATTTATTAGAAAAATATTTAAATTATAATAATATACTCATATTTCATCACTTCATACTTTTGTCTATCTGTCCCTATGTATGCTTAGATCTTTAAAACTACGCAACGGATTTTGATGCGGATTTTTTAATAGTTAGAGTGATTCAAGAGGAAGGTTTATATGTATAATACATATAATATAGTAAAGAAACACTGATAATTTTAGAGGTTTCTTGTGATGTCATAAATAAACCCATTTTTTGCACTTGCATTGCAAACGGTGACTAAACCCTACGAGATAGATCAAAATAATATACTACAGTATTGTACACCTTAAAAAGATCTACAGAAAAGTCCGCGATGGTCTATCTCTTAGGGATAACCCACATTTTTTTATCCTTTACATTTTACTAGAAATAATGGCTTATTTACGAAGCGATTTTAAACAATACAGCATTAATCCAATTAGGTACGTTTAATACATTGTGCATTGTATATAGATCAATATGGCCCTTTACAGCATGAAATTTAAATGAATATTTTCAAAGATATTACAGATTTATAATGCGGGGACATAGCGGCTACGGCTAAATACACGTGTTGAATTGCAATAAATTAATATCTAACATCTCTCACTTCGCTAAGTGATAAAATATATCTTAAAAAAGTATATTACTTTTCGAGAGATAACTTATCTTCAAGAAACATTATTATAAAAATATTAAATATTTTCAAAATGCATTTTTTTCGTATTATTGTTAATTTTAATATCATTTTTTCATGCTTTTCTTTTACATGCCATCAAATCTACATTAATCAATGTTAGTTTTTTTGCATTGACATGCTTCTACAATTTGCTACTAATAGTAGTATTTTCCTCATGCGTTTTGTTAATTTACATTCAAAACACTAAAAAACTGTTTTACCATTTATTGGAAAGTGATGTAATATTTTAACTCCTTCCTAAGGTTTTACAAAATAATAATATAATAACTTTGGTAATTGCTACAATTAAACAGAATGATAAGTTGATTCCTATCGCTTAGACGTAAAATATTACTAGAGTTTTTTTATTAATTAATAGAAGTAAATTGACAGCTGAAAAGTAAAAAAAAAATAATAGACATTACCAGCATTCAAAGCGTCTACTATTTTTACCAAAAGTAAAATACTTTTACATGAAATAATAATTGAACTCTTTAATTCCAATGTACAAGTTTTTAAAAATAATCATTTATTTTTAAATAAATTAAGATTCAAATAAAAAAAAAAATATAAACACTACCCTCATATTTATGAGAGAGTCTTCCAAAGGTAACGGTGGGCATTGTACAGTTAAGTTTCTGAAATACAAGCGGGTATTATTTTACTTCAATAAATTTGGCAAACACCGTTTGGTTAGTATTGTCATAAAAAAAGTAGTAAATAGTGTTACTATTTAGCTATGCTACAATAGTAGTAGAGTGAACTTATAATGTTTCCATGTGGTAAAAAAAAATTAAACTTCTGTCAGTTACAGGTGACATGGGACATCAAAAATGGCAAAGAGGCATATTAATATTAAGAACTCAAACTTTACCAGTTGTTTTTTTTTTTCAAAATAAAATTAAAAGATTTTTATACTACTACTTATACTTCATAAAATAGTGGTAACGCTTAAAATGTCAATTTACTTCGTTCAATTAACAATCATACTGTAGTAACTTATGACTCGGTTAATGTTTTTTTTTCATCAACTTATCATCCCTACCACACATCAGTTAGTACTGTTAGTAAAACTTACTTGCATTTGCGGCGAGCTTACTTTGTGGGCTAGTAAATGTTTTATCAACGATGTGTTGTTGCCCACCACATTTATATTTACGTTAGAGACGGGCTCTAGTGCTTGAGCTAGATGAGGATGGGGTTGGGATTGTACCTGGTGAAAAGAAATAATATCTTAAACATTCACATATATTACTCGCGTAAGAATTCATTAAAAAAACCATTTTGGGTCAATGAGTTTCATTCATATCTCGAATACTATAGAGTCAAAAAAAACGAAAAAAATAAAAATGATTTAGAAATTAAAAAAAAGTATTAGAGGCTACGGTCATTGATGCTCTGTCACCGTACGCGAAGTTTAGCTAACTTACTCACGAAGTTCGTACTTCTGATAGATGTCGCTACAAAAATATTTATATTGAATCGTAATAAAATGGAAACTACTTGCCTGAGGTTGCGTTACAACTGGTTTCTGTTCTGCTGTTTGTTTATTGGTCAGTTGCGCTTTTAATATTGGTGATGATGGTCCTAATAAAGAAATTAACATTTAATAATCTATACTAATATATAAAGCTAAAGAGTTTGTTTGTTTGCTTGCTTGAACGCGCTAAACTCAGGAACTACTGGTCCGATTTCAAAATCAGTGTTAGATAGCCCATTTATCAAGGAAGGCTATATATCATCACGCTTAGAGACCAATAAGAGCGGAGCATCACGTGGACGAAGTCGCAAGGGTCGACTAGTATAAAACATTGACAACTTTGTTGGCCATTTTGACTTACCAACAGGCGGATTACTTCTATTAGATATATTCTTTGCTCGTATGCCAATGTAGACGTGTTGTGTTTCCCCCGTTGAAGTACTTACTGTATTAGGCCCAACAGTACCTCCAAAGACAGTCCTATGTAAACAAAATGAAAATAATATATAAAGGGATCAATGAAAGCATTAAAGATTTTCAAAAAATTGAAAGTGTAAAATACTGCAAATGGCCATGACAACAGAAGCTTCAATGTAAATAGTGACGTCACGTCCTTTTTTACGCACGCCTTTGTAAAATGTTGAGCATAGACAATATATACTTAGGAATCACAAATACCGCCCTTAAGAGCGTTCCTGCTCCCTATAAATAAAAAAAATCGTACGTGTATTTATACATGGTATCCATTATCCCTTGAGACTCGAAAGAGGATGCATGATTTTCGGAGCAATTTAAAAAATGAGGTAGGGAGAGGTAGATTAGGGGTATAAAATTTAAGTGGGAATAAATGAGGGGATATTTTGTATTATAAAAAGGATGACATTTACGCAATAAAGTTCAGTTGCTCTCGTAACTAGTGTGACTTCAGTGTTGTGTATTTAAAGATAGTTTGTTGAATATTTAAATGATTAGTGTAATTGCTATTTTGCTGAAGAAGTGTTAAATATTAGAGTCAAGTCGAGCGGGAAGGAGTATGTTTACTGGTAGTAGAAAGAAATTTTAATCCTGGCATGCTCTGCTCGACTTCGCCTGGATTGTGTGTTATGAGTCTTTTGAGTGTAATTTTGCAACTAAGTTTACCTTGTTAGCTCTTAGTTATTTGTTTACTAACCTGACTAAACGTGGAAAGTGTGCAGGTGCTATAACTCCCTTCCGTGAAAGTTTAGTGCAACACGCGACATACTGACGGTACACGTCTGAAGCATCACATGTACTGTTATCAGTGTTAGGCAATGGCTCGTATGTAGCTCGGAGCCAGGCTTGGGCGAAGTGCTCGTTTTCCTATAGAAGTCAAAAATATTTTGAATAATTCTAAAATACTTATATACTAATTTCATGTAATTCTGACAGCCGTTATTTTTATGACATTTCAGGTACTCTTGTTAATCTGTAAATCATTTGCAACTAAAGGAGACCTAGATGGGTTCCTCTCTCCCCTACATAATGGTATGTGAGATTGGAAATTATAAGTTGGTATTTTATTTATATTTAATAGCAAGGAAGGACTCATGAAAGAGGTTGTGTGTCAAAGACGTAAAGAAGTAAAGACGTGTTTTTTTAAAAGATATATTGTACAAAGAAGAGAAAATTAATTAATTTGGAGACTTTAAATATTTTATTTTGCATAATTTCGGGGGCTCAACCAGTATCCAAGAAAAATACGATTAAGAAGACTAAAAAGAAGACGAATAGAAAAGTAGGATTATCAGGAGTTTGAAGAGAAAGAAATTTAAAATGACTATCTTTTATAAGAATTTATGGAGTGGAAACGATTAAAAAATTCAGCGGAGTTGATAAGACATTCAAAAATAATTTGAGGACCTTAAATATTTTATTTTTCATTTTCTACATGTATGTATATTGACGTCGTCGCTGTCCGTACAAAATAGAAAAATATTTTTTTACAAAATTATTTTTGGATACATTAATATAATTAATAAGGCTGGGTTAATAAAATATAAGTATGATCGTCGTCGTCACTGTTGAAGGAAATAACAAAATTTCCCATAGCCTTAAGTCTTCCTTAGGTTCACCAAAAGTAATAAAAAATTAAGTTAGTAAGAACTATAGAAAGTGTTTAAAGTTATATAAATACCTGCACAGTTCGCTGTTGTATATGAGATTGTTGTAATGTCGACATAGGTGTTGGTGTCGGAGTTGACGCTGGACTTGACGTTACAGGAGGATCCACAACTTTAGTTGGTGTTTGTTGTTGCTGATATTAAATTAAAAAAAAGTACGTCAATTACTGTACGCTAAAAAATGTGATAGCTTATTTACGTATAAAAATATTTACCTGTGCCTGTGACTGTGTTGGTTGTGCTCGCTCTTCAGATTGTGCATTATTACCAGCGACAGCACCAGGACCGCTTACTGTTTCTACAACCCGCATTAGAATGCACGCACGAGGTCCATAACTTTGTGCCTATATAAAAAAAAATATTAATGTCACCTTACGAATTAAAAAAAAAAACACATTTTGAATTCATTTAATACTATTTTTGTTTTGAAATTATTTTTTTAATGTTTTGCAAAGAACTGTCATGTTTGTCCACGCATTACGTACAAATTTTATTAAGGTAAGTAACGTCATTCTAAATCCAATGTGGCGTATGGTCCACGATGGCGGACAAGTTATTTTTTGTGGACGTCCATATGGGTATCAGATGAAAGGATTTGCTGAGAAGAATACGAAAAATTTTTTTGAATGCTGATAGATGCAGAAGTGTTGTCAAACTTACCTCCACAGTAACAAGTGAGAGCAAAGTGCGGAGTAGCCCAGGCGCCTTAGCAGCCGCTTCGCACGCGCGGTCGCCGAGCGCAGTGAGTGCGTAAACGCATTCCAATGCGCTCACTAGCGCCATTATATCGCGTAAAGTTAGCAACGTACATACATCACTATATACCTGTAATAAAGGAAAAAAGGTTTTAATAGCTATATTAATGCAGGTTATTTATATTTTTTATAACGCTTAGCAAAGCAAAGATAAAAGTATTTATAAAGATAAAAACTGTTAATAATGAAATGATAATTCTACATGAATACAGTTTACAATACTAGTCTGAAAAGTAATCACCAAGTTTTGTATCAGCATTACTTGCTAACTGTATGTTGTTGTCATTAAATACAATATCTGAATAGAACACAATATGAGTTCTAGTTATTAAGTTGGTCGCCCAATGTCTCATCTACGTGTAACTTACTTTAGGGTCCAATGCTTTAAGCAAAGCATCCTCATTGGCCTCGTTTTGAGCAAGTTTGTTAAGCAACTCAAGCGCTGCTAGCACTCGTGCTCTGTCTTGTGATACAAGTGCTGACTGTATTGTTGATAGCACATGACGGGATATTAAACATGTTGCTGGATCCTGGTAATTAAATACAACTTATTAAAATACCACAAATTCTTTATATATATATAAAAGATAACAATATCTTAAAATATACACAAATTTAAATTTGAAATAATTTTAGTATTATTTACCTTAATAATAAGTTCAGTGGAAACATTTCCAAGAGTATCTAAGCCACTTTGTCTTAATGTACCAACCCAACAATTGGCACATAGTAGTAGGAACCTGTTAAAAATTTATATTACATATATATATATATATATATATATTACATTCATAAAAAAAATAATAGACCCGACGTTGAAACCTCTAACTTAATTTTTTTACCTAATAAGAGTAGTATTCCTAGCAAGATACTGCACATTCTCTTCATGAAATGATAATGATCGTACAATGGATGCTATCTGCAGAACTCGTTGGGTATAAACACAAGTTGCCCCACCACTAAGTTCAGGAGCAAAAAGCTGATCTTCTTCCGATGGTTCTGTTACCCAATCTTCTAGAGCTTCCTATAAGAACGTACACAAATATTAATTAAATTAAAAACAACAATAAATGCATAGGAATATCAAATATTTAAAAGAAATACCTCCTCGATAATCTTTTCCAAACTCTCATGATCTTCACCACCCTGCATCAAGCAGTCCGTCAAGGTGTTATGAGCTGCCAGTGCCTGAACCATCAATTCTGGCTGCTCTATTCCAGGTTGCATGAACTTGGTCTCGTCTGCCAATTCCTTAGCACCCCCACCACCAGCTCGCATTTGCCAGAATTCGTGTGGATAACGGCCTCGTGCCTCATAGTATGATCGACCGATTGTATCGCGAAGACTTGCTACAAAAGAAATTTCACTGATTTATTTGCTATTTTTTTACTTTTTTTTAATAATTTCAAACCTTTTGTACCATTAACATATAACAACATTTATTGAGGAATATATTCCTTTGGTAATAATATAACTATTTTGGGAATGACTATAAAAATCTAACAAAACACTTCTAATTAAGCTAATGCTGCAAAAATTCTAAAAAAATATATACTTAGTTCAGCAACATGTTTTTTTTTCGTTGAGCATTGTTGTTCCTTCAATTTCTTACCTATTGTCATTAGGGATATTAGATTAATTGATAAAAAACAATGTAAGAACCCTACAGCAGATACAAAAGTAGTTTTTATATGGTTAATCTGCTGCATCGTTTAAAAAATGTTGAATGGAAATAAAATTGATACAAACTTACAATGATTATAAACACCAGCATGAGCCAATAGAAAGTCCAATATATGAGGTGTAGTACTCAGAGGTAAACGGTTAGAGTGATCCGCAGCAAGCACTGTACAGACATTAACAGCAAAATCTTGTTCATTGGGCATTGGTGATAGTAGCGACAGAGTTAGCCGTTCTGATGGTCCAGCAACACGATTTCCTGTGCGAAGTTGTTCTCCTGATGCTAGGATAGAAAAACATTACATTTTAAGGAAGTCAAAAAATTACAAAACAATAATGTTATGTTTATAAATATTTTATATTTTGCATGTTAATCAATGTTAAACCTAATGAGGGTATTCAAATAATTAAGTTGATATAATAAATAGTTTGGCTTCTGATTCCTATTTGTTTGTATCTTTTAATGGCGACTGCGGAAAATTAATGTAACTGTGTGGAAAATGGCGTCAAATATTGCGAATATCGTATTTCCGGGACAATTTAACCCTAAGACGGAAAAGTGGTGTGATTATAAAGAACAATTATTATGTGCTTTGGATGCAGCAGGTTATGATGAAAATAACCGTAATAAAGCGCGTTCTTTGTTTTTGTCACAATGTGGAAAAGAGACTTTTTCGCTGATTGCGTCACTGCTGGTTCCAAATCGACCATCTTCAGTTGACTTTACGGAAATTATAAGTGTTTTGGATCAGTTTTATGAGCCAGAGCTTAATGAAATACTTCAAGCGGGAAAATTTCATGGACGTCAACAGTTACCGAGTGAAAGCGTGCAAGATTTCGTTGCGGCAATTAGTTTACTAGGAGCTAAGTGTAATTTTGTGGATTTAAAGCGTCAATTAAGGGATCGCTTAGTATTGGGAGTGAGTGATGCTCGCTTAAGACGAGAGTTACTAAAAAGTAAAGATCTGACATATGAGGTAGTACTACAGTTGTGTCTTAATTATCAGGCTACTTTTTCTGATCTGTACCCTGATACTAAGGAAATGAAGCAAACTCCGTTTCATGTTAATGAACCTATGGATATTAGTAGAATTAAATCAAATGATTGTCGGCATTGTGCAAGACTACATAGGCCAGGAGAGAAATGTCAGTTTACTAAAGCAAGGTGCTATTATTGTAAACGATTTGGACATATTGCAGCTGCATGTATGAAGAAGGCTGACAAAGTTCATGACATCTCAGAAGTCGAAGGCACTGGTAAAAAGGTAACATTAAATGAGGAAAATATGATGGGTGTATATGTCTGCTCTGAAATTTATCATCAAGCGATAACAGTAGATGTTATGATTGAAGGTGCTAAACTCTGTATGGAAATTGATTCTGGAGCATCTAGAAGCATCATATCTGAATATACATACAAGAAGTTATGGGTTGTTCCTCCGTCGCTGAACCCTACTAATATCAAACTTGTAACATGGACTCGTGAACCTTTACACATATTGGGGCAGATAAATGTACATGTCCAGTTAGGCGCTAAAGAAGCCCGATGTGATCTTATAGTTGTGGCTGGGTGTGGTCGAAATTGGTTTCAAAAATTGAACATTGAAATTGCTGGACTCTACTGGTCTGAGGATAAAATATTAAAATTAATTAAAGATTTTCCTGATTTATTTGCTGAGGGCCTTGGGGAATATAAGGGACCGCAAGTTTCTTTGCATGTGCGCTCAGATGCTACTCCAAGATTTTTGAAGGCTCGAGTTGTACCTTTTCCTTTAAAGCAACAAGTAAATGAAGAGTTACAGAAAATGGTAGACCAAGGCATTCTTACGCCAGTAAAATATTCAAATTGGGCCACTCCTCTGCGTATAGTTAGGAAGGATGATGGATCGTTGCGTATTTGTGGAGACTACCGATCTACTGTGAATGCAGCAATAGATGTAGACTCCTTTCCACTTCCTAAATCAGTAGAGGCATTTGTTAAGCTTAGTGGTGGTTGCATCTTTAGCAAGCTGGATTTAAAACAAGCTTACAAACAGCTTAAGGTGGATGAGAAAACGGCTTCACTTTTAACCCTTAACACACCTATAGGATTAATGAAAATGAATCGATTAGCATTTGGTGTTAGTGCTGCTCCGGCTATATTTCAGCGAGTAATGTCAGCAGCTTTTGCAAATATGGATGGAGTTGCATGTTTGCTGGATGATATTGCTATAATGGGGAAAAACAAGGATGAGCATGAAAAACGTTTATATGCAGTTCTTAATAAATTGCATGAAATGGGTTTCCGTCTAAATGTTGGAAAGTGTATTTTTGGTGCAGAGAGCATTACATTCTTGGGGCATATGATTGATTCAGCAGGGTTACATCCGGCACCAGATAAGGTAAAAGAAATTCGTGAAAAACCAGCACCCAAAAATAAAGAAACTTTAAGAGCCTTTTTAGGCTTATATAATTTTTATGAGAAATTTCTGCCTGATAAAGCTACGTTATTAGAGCCCCTATACCGCTTGTTAGATTCAAAGAGACCGTGGACATGGGGTGAACCGGAACAGAAAGCTTTTGAGACAGCTAAAAGTCTGCTTTCATCTGATTTAACTTTAGTCGGGTACGAGTTGGATAGAGATTTACTTCTCATATGTGACTAATCGGATTATGGGCTGGGAGCAATTATTGCACATGTTATGGATGACGGTTCGGAGAAACCAGTAATGATGGCATCAAGAACATTACAGACACACGAGAGACGTTATGGACAAATTGATAAAGAGGCTTTGGCTATAATGTTTGGTCTGTCAAAATTTCACGAATATTTAGCGGGTCGTCGTTTTTGTATCATAACTGACCATAAACCGTTAATTGGTTTATTCAATCCTCATAAACCTATTCCGGAACAGATATCTCCCAGAATGTTGCGTTGGTCATTAAAATTAGGGTGCTATCAATATTCTATTAAATATAGAGCGGGAAAAGCTATTGGCAATGCAGATGCTCTCAGTAGATGGACTGCTCCAGTGGCAACAATCCAGGAGAAGCCTCTCAAAGAGATCCTCCTATTGGAGGAAACACCAGTTGGATGGAATTTAAATGCAAGTAGAGTGGCAGTCGAGACAAAAAAGGATCCTCTTTTACGTAAAGTTATGTTTCATATGCTTCATGGTTGGCCACGATCCGTCTCAGACCCATCATTACGACCATTTTGGGTCCGTAAAGAGGCTCTTTCACATAATAAAGATTGTTTATTGTGGTGTAATAGAGTCGTAATTCCAACTTCTCTTCAAAAAGAGGTGTTAACATTGCTACACGCGCCACACGCGGGTATTGTGCAGACCAAGGCTTATGCTAGAGGGTATGTGTGGTGGGTTGGAATGGATAAAGAGATTGAGAGAATTGTTTCCGAGTGTCAACAATGCCAAGCTGTTAGAAATAACCCTCCAAGAGACCCACAGACATGGATAGTATCTGAAAAACCTTGGAGTAGAGTGCATGTTGATTTTGCTGGTCCATTTCAGGGCAAAACATTCTTACTATTAATAGATAGCTGTAGTAAGTGGCTGGAAGCAGAGATAGTTACATCAAGTAATAGTACAGCAGTAATTACAGTCCTCAGAAGAATATTTGCATCCCAAGGGCTTCCAGAGGTTTTGGTGTCCGATAATGGCAGAACGTTTAGTTCTAGTGAATTTAATATGTTTTTGAAGAAGAATGGTATTAAACATCTATATTCACCACCATACCATCCAGCTTCTAATGGGCAAATTGAGAGAGCCATACAAACTTTCAAGAATAAGTTAAGAAAGTTGTCAAATTTAAATATGCCATGGAGTGAAAAACTTGTTAAGGTCTTGTATTATATGCGCACTGTTCCATGTTCCACTACAAATAAAAGTCCTGCAGAAGTCCTAAATGGCCGCAAGTACAAAACATCAGTATCAATGTTGCATCCAGATGCATTACCAAATCACAGTGATAATCAATTGGATGAGGAAGCACAAAGAACGCCTAGAAGGTTATTTACTGTTGATCAACCTGTCTTGATTCGCATGTATGGCCCGGGTGAGAAATGGAAGAGGGCAATTGTGGAGATGGTAGAGGGTCCTTGCTCATATATGGTGAGAACAGAAGATGGAGAATTACTACGAAGACATGTTGATCAAATGTTATCTCGCAACATGAATGAAGCAGAACAAAGAAATCAGGTGGAGGAGATACCAAGACCGTTATCCCCTGAATCAGATTCAAATTCTTTGCCTGATCCACCAATGGAGATTCCTCCTCCAGAAATGTGGCCAAACATAATTGGAATACCGGATACTGTTCAATGAGATAATTTATTTCTAAAGGTTTTAAAAAGTGCATGAAACAACCTGATCATATAAGAGGAAGATATGTTATGTTTATAAATATTTTATATTTTGCATGTTAATCAATGTTAAACCTAATGAGGGTATTCAAATAATTAAGTTGATATAATAAATAGTTTGGCTTCTGATTCCTATTTGTTTGTATCTTTTAAATAATATACAAAATTTATATATATAGTTTACCTGATATATAAGTTCCACTGCCAAATGATATTCTAGGCATGCCGCCTCCTCTACCTCTCCTAGGATCCTCGTCCATATCATTGTCATCATCTCTACCAGGTGGACCTTTGGCTCTCTCATACCTTTTAATAAGTTAAGATATAAACTAAAGCTTTTAAAACTTGTAATTATACTATTTGCCTGTATAGTAAAATTATCATTATTTTTCTTAAAAAAAAAGCATTAATTTTAGTTATTTAAGGTAAAGGTATTTTAATTTAAGTATTTACTTCTCTAAATATGTCCCATATATTCTTCTTAGCAATGTAGATCCATTCACACAAGGATGTGGAAGTCTTAGTTGACGTAGAAATGATTCCCAAGTGTCATTTTGATTTACCTACAAAAATATTATGTTCTAAATAAAAAATATACATAATATCACACATTTGGATAATTTTAAAGTGTTTAAATGGAAATAATGCAGTTGTCTACTGGCGTCTCATAAGAAAATTTTGAAGACAGCAATAAATCCAAAATTAAATTACATTAAAAAAAAAAACAATATTCCTATAGTTCACTTAAGTAAAACTTATGTTTTATATTAATAATCAAAAGCTTTCTGCTTTTGTCTTCAATATTAATACTTACTTTACTCAAACCCCCACGCTGCAGCACCAAAGAGTATAAAAGATATAGATCTATATCCACACCATTAACTACCGGTATTTTATAGGGTATGCTGTAAAATAATGTTCAATACATTTTGACTGGAAAAATTATAGTAAATAGATGATACAGTCAAACCTGGGTGAGAGAAACTAGATAAGCAAAAAACAAGGTATATGAAAAGTACTCTCATTTTTTCATTTAAAAGCTCTATAAGGGCTGTAGTTTCACCAGAGCAAATTTCATCTCTGGTGGAAATGCGGCCTAAGAAAGGTCCATTTTACTTTCGTGGAGATGTATGTGGTGTAAAATATTACAGAGACTGCTACTTTTTTATTATACCTCTATAAGCAACAGTCATCATTTAACATCTCTCTTCTACAACCCATTTTATAATTTTGTAGAACTACCTATTAATTATTTCTATTTTATTATTCACTATTGTTTTCAATCAGCTAAATCTTTAAATTGAATAAGATTTTTTTCATAAAATATCCTGGTGAATTGAATAATAACTCGGCAATTCTTAAAGTAGAAAAATAAAAAAATATAAAATACAAAAACAGAAATATATGAGAAACTAACAGGTCTCTTTCATTAAGTCATAACTTTATTCAATAAAATATTTTTATGGTAGTCTAATCCTGATGAATAATTCTGAATGTTATGAATGTATGTAGCCATTATAATAAATACTTATATCAATACATGTTGACTTAATTAAATACATGTTGGCTTAATTTTTGTATCATCTTTAAATGAGAAACGCAACTCCTACACCATCATAAGCGAAAAACCTGGTTTAGTGATAATATACGGTAAGCAAGAAAAAAATAGCGGTCTCTTGTACTCTTGGTTATCTAGGTTTGATTATATATGTAAAACGTTTGTTGTACTTCCTACTTACTTCTTACTATCATTAAATTGTTTTAACTCCTTTAAAAATACTTCCTTATCTCGTAAATAATCCCTGGATTTTATGTTTATTTGGGATTTTGCCATTTTGTAGCTTTTTTACTCAGCGTCCTATTCTCCAGTTTGTGATCCTCACAAAATAATTATGTTCATAAACAGTTTAAGCACATGCAACATATTAAATTATCAATTTCTAATTCAAAAGTTAATATTAAAAAATGCCGATTTACTCCAAAATTAGAATTTTCATTGCATTTATAATTTAAGAGTTGACGTTTATGACAGTGACATGAGTCAAGGGACACCAATAACGGCGCATTTGAACTTTGAACGCGTCGTTTACTGTGTGTTGCTATACTTACTCTGATTCTCATTCTGATACGTCTTCTTTATCGTAAAAACTTTCTCATTAATCTGTGTTCTTCTTCATTAAGCAGTATCATACGATCTCTACTACCTCCAGGCTCTATCAAAACTGAACCCACTACTTATCTCACGTGTGCTACTACTGATTCTTATTCGTCTTCTTCTTTAGTGACTTAAGCGTGAATGTACTTCCTGAATCGTACCTACGGTTTGCCGTAACAATTATTGATATAACTTTTTTATGGAATACAATGTTTGTTTCGACATTTATCAAAGATAAATTTTACAACTCTATACAACCAGAACCTTAGATTTTTGTCATTGAAATGAGTGTCACTGGATCATTTCTGCAATAAATCGTCTACGTATTGGAATTACTTCAGTACAACTTTAGACTTCCTTCTAATATTCGCCGTCCTATGAATATAAAATGTTTAGTATTTTATATAATACTAGTTTCTTGTAGAAATTTTTGTACAGTTTTCCACTAAAATAACCAGTCTAAATAGCGCAATAAGTATTCCCAGCGTTACCGTATAAGAAACATCTAAAGTCTAATTAGTAGAATTATACCAGGACGACATTTGTTAGACCTTTGTTTATATTTGCTTAAAGTGTACAAATATCTTAGAATCTTTAGTACCAACTAGTCGACCCATCCCGGCTTTGCACTTAGATTTATAAAAAAACATTTAATGCTTAATGTATTCTTGTTAAATAAAAAGATTCAGGCGCTTACGATAGGAATTATATTTTATCATTATCCCGCAGGAACTCTGAATTTTTCCGGGATATGTATTAATCCACGTTATAATGTATCTGTGTGTCAAATTTCATTGGAAACCGTTCAGCAGTTTTCGCGTGATTGAATAGTAAAAATTTCGGTTTCTGACTCAATAGTAAACTTTATAAAAAGGCTAGAAATAATATAACAATCTACTGCATTAATCGATATAAAAACTATCCTATCTCTATCGATTAAGTAGTTTCTAAGTTTATCGCGGACAAACATCATGACATGGTATTTATAACCTATTTATAAATATTACACAATAAATAATGCAATTTGTACTTTTTTATACTTTTGCTACTCAAGAACTTCGTTATCGTTTTAGGAATTTTTGTCATTAAAAGATATTAATTGTTATGAGGACTCGCAGATATTAAATATGAACCACTGATGTTTTAACTTGTTTTATTTTAACTTTTCTTCAAATATAACCAATACATCTTTTCTTATTACTAATCAGCACACCATCTTAAATTCTAAAACTCTCAGTGTTACCCGCTTTGTTTTATAATTACCCTAAATGATACTGTAGTAAAAAATGTGGAGTCTGTATATAATAAGTTTAATTACCTACTTTAATTTTGCTTAACACTTCCTCAGACACTACATTTTTTATTCCAACTTATAAACTATCTCTTTTAAATTATTCTTGCTTAAAGGTTTAGTAAATACATCTGCTAACTGATTTTTAGTGTTAAAATATTCAACAGTTACAACTTCTTGTTCTACTTTTTGTTTAATAAAATAATATTTAATTTCTAAATGTTTAAGTTTTTTCTGATCATAAGTTTGAACTGACTTAATAGTACTCTGATTATCTTTAAAATTTTTAAAGTTATTTATTATTATGTTTAAATCTTTAAGTAATTTAACAATCCAACATGACTCGATACAGGATTCACATAAGGAAATTAATTCAGCTTCTGTTGTACTCAAAGCAACTACTAATTGTTTTTTGGATTTCCAAATAATAGTATATCCATATATTTGAAAGAAATACCCAGTAGTAGATTTTCTATCTATATATCTACCCCATCCGCATCTGCATAACCAAGTAAAGGAATGTCACTATTTTTCTTAAAAACTAAGTTATAATTAATTGTATATTTTACATATCTTAGAATGCGTTTCAGTGCTCTCCACAATGCTTCATTTGGTTTAGATTGAAATCTGCTTAAATAATTTACTGAGTTTCCAAACCCTGAAATCCGATCTCAGACATTCGAAGCTTGGCTGTCCATTGTTGGGGATAAATTGAAAGAAAGAGATCCTGCAAAAATTTTTGCCAATAAACGTTTATGTGACCGACACTTCAAACCTGAACACAAAACTACTGGTCATCGGTTATCTTATTCTGCTTTGCCATCAATTAGTCTACAAGGTCAGTATTTTTCTTCTTCTGTTTTTTTTATTAAAGAAGATGGGCTTGTGTTTGACAGCCACTTGCCTGATGGTAAGCAACGACGCAACCCATAGATCGTCAATAGGTACCTTCTGGGCATGCTTGCTACCTATTGACCATACAAAATTATACTTACGTAGTTGTTAAATAATTACAAAGACTGCAAAATATGATCAATGAATTTATTACCACCCGAAATACAATCATTATAAAACATGTAAATGATGTCAATGTGTACCTATTGATTCGTACACACACAACATGCAAGTATCTTTCGGTGCCCTTTCAATAGATGGCACTAGTTTCCATACATGCCATTTTTTAACGCAAGACTGCACTCTTTTCCATTAGGTATAGTTATATTTCTCTATGGTGTTGCCATATACATTTTTGAATTAATAGAATATGGCCATTTTGTAGTTACTAATCCGATTTTAAAAATTCTTTTGCTGATAGAAAACCTTACTTTTCGTGAGTGACAAAGGTAATTTAGTGTTGCCATATACAGTCTTTTAATTAGTAGAACATGGCCGTTTTGTTATTACTGATCCGATTTTACTTTCGCTGAGGAAGTCTATAGTATTTCTGTCTCTTTTCCTCTTATATACTATAATTCTCTCTCTTTAATATTTATCTTTATCTCTGTTCAGAATGGTCAGACTCTGTTCGGTTTCTTTCTCTCAATTTTATTTTTGCTCTCTCTTATATTGTCTGTCGCTTTTTTTTCTTTCG
Organism: Limenitis camilla; assembly: GCA_905147385.1. Classification (NCBI taxonomy): domain Eukaryota; kingdom Metazoa; phylum Arthropoda; class Insecta; order Lepidoptera; family Nymphalidae; genus Limenitis; species Limenitis camilla. The sequence continues at coordinate 7,927,519 of LR990246.1, read as the reverse complement.
ATCATTTTTCTTTTTATAACTTTTTCTCTCTCTTTTTTCACATAATGAAGAACTACACAATTACAGAAAGACAAATTGAGGACATCAATTATAATATTGCTTTAAATACCCGGAGCGAAGCGAGGGCAGCCCGCTCGTCATTTATATAAATGAAGATAACTGTTCTACCGCTAAGTATATTTGTTTTGTTTCCAGTGTTACCAACTCTCAAAAATATTTATCCCTAAAGTTTGCGTCAAAAACCCCTAAAATCGCCTTAATTATTTAGTCGTCGTCCTAAAAAATATATAAATATAAATTCATAATGATTTAGAAATAATATGCTGTAATATGTTTCAAGTCTTTTATTACAAGTTTAATACATAAAATATTTCGTCTTCATCTGAAGATTCAGATTTTTTGAAATTTTTAGGCTTCATTAACACATTTCTTATAGACACACAGTACAAACCAAAATCGAAATAACAATCGTCGTAAGAATATTCTTAATCTATTTTTTTGGCGGTATCCTATCTGACATAAACTAATATCAAACATACGTTCAATTTATACAATAATAGTCGCCATATGCACAGAAAATCAAATGACCGCCAGTGGCGCCAGTATTGCCGCCAGTCACTACAGAGTGCTTGTAGAATTATGTACTAGATGTCGTTATAAGTCGCTAGGTCAAGAAATAAATATTAATATTATCAATTTAAAAATAGTAGTCTAAAAATACCCCTAATAAAATCCCATCTCACTTATTTACCCTCTAAATCTGGGGGGAAAACCCCTAAGTTGGTAACCGTGTTTGTTTCTAGACTAGTAGTAGATAGTTGTTTAGATCAATCTTCTGCATCTTATTTAATCAGTTATATTTAATGCTTATATAATTAATATACGTGTTAAAAAATTACACGCGTTTCAAAAATTTCAAACTTCACACATGTGGATACATTAATATATGTTATGAAGATAACACAAAGATACCACGTTGGCCTGAACATGTGTTTATATCGAGAGAACCATAGATAAGGGCAATGCAATGTATACACAGTGCCATCTATAGCCCTATAGCGGCTTCAAATACAAGACCGACTAATTTTATTATAAGCATAATATTGTATTTAAGTATCGTAAAAGAAAAATAATAGTATCTTTTGTTAAACTTATTATATACAGACTTTACATTTTTTACTACAGTATCATTTAGGGTAATTATAAAACAAGCGGGTAAAACTGAGCTTTAGAATTTAAGATGGTGTGCTGATTAGTAATAAGCAAAGAGTATAATATATATATGGGCAACACTGAATGTGTGTTATAAAATATAAATATTTGTTGACATGCGGTTTTAGGTTAAAAGTGTGTTCAATTACTAATATTTAAAGTTAAAAAAATGGTTAAAAAGAAAATAGATAACCGTATACGGGTTATGATTGAGAATGGAGTCAAACTGGGCCATCGCACTATGATCCTCCTCGTTGGGGACAAAAGTAGAGATCAAGTAAGATTCAATTTTACAGTTTAACAATTTTATGAAATAAAATGCTTATTGTTTCTTTTCTTGTTAAATAATGGCATTATTTTATATTTAAATTATGAAGAAGCATAATTTTTTTTATTTAAAATGAAATCTTCCTGAATTTATCCATATTCCTATCAATTCACTATATGTTATAAATCAAAGTCTCACGCCGCATCTGTCTATTCGCGATAAACTCAAAACTAAAACTAGTCTACAGTTTATCAAAAGGCCTTCAACAATAAAAAGGTAATTGTTGAAAACATTGGAAAAAGTCAAGTTGCATCTTTATTGAGATATACACAATGATGGATGACCATATTATTTTTGTGTGCATTTAATGCATTGTAAATTTGACTTATTATGTTTTATAAGAAACAGTATTCACAGTAGTGATACTTCTACTGTTCTTGTTTACCAGTCAAACCACATAGTTTTGTCCTCGGAGAAGATTATTCTCTACATTACTTAATTGCAAATCACATAACAATAATTAATGTGCTCTTATGTAGTTTTGCTTGCACAATGACTTTATGTTAAATGAGGTATAATTATGTGTACAAAATCTTCATTCTCAGCTTTTTTTGTGCCACCCAACCCTTATATCCCACAGGAACAGTGCTTTTTCATTGCTTTAGCCATTTTAATGCGATAGAAATATAGCAAATCTACAATTTACATACTGTTGTTCAAAGTTTTTTATATATTTTTTAATATTCTAGGTGCCAATATTGTATGATATGCTTGTAAAATCGACAGTCAAAGCTAGACCTACTGTTCTATGGTGTTATAAAAATAAGGATGAAGCGATTAGCAAGTAAGTATTTACTGACCCATAGAAAACTCTTAAATAAATAGACTAGAGATCTTCAAACTTAATTAACTCATAGACCACTTGACCATACCGTTGACTTCTCACATTTTATATTACCAAATTATTTGTACAACTTCGAAGACCACTTACAAAGACATTTCAAAAAGTGTGGATTAGAAAATTGGAATATTATATTGTAGATTCTTTTTTTATAAATGTGAATTTCTCCTCCACTGAATACTAAAATACTAAAATAGCCATATATTTTTTATTATATAAAAATGAATATGATTGCCAAAATATTAATTGTATCTTTTGTTTAAAGCCATGGCCGTAAAAGAGCAAAAAAGATAGCTGCGGGAAAGCTAGAAGTATCAGAAGAATCTTTGTTTGATTCTTTTAGAGTTGCTACAACTATACATGGGAGGTATTACTCCGAGAGCCATGCTATGCTCGGTCAGACTTATGGGATGTGTGTTCTACAAGTAAATTTTTATATAATCCATTTTTGTGATGAATTTTGGTGTCTAAGTGCTTTGTTTTAGTAAATTTCTGTTTTTTTTGGCATCATGAAGTGATTGTCTTATGTCTCAAATTTTTATTCTATTATAAGGTTTTATTTGCTTAGAATTGTTATTGTTGATTGAGATTTGATCATTTTTAAGCAACATGCTTTTGAAAAACTTTCTTTTTTTGACCACACATAAATAAATGATAAATTCTGTGATCAACATGCATAAATATTATAAGTTTTATCCGCACACTTTATATTACGATTTCTTGCTTTGTTGTATATTACTGTACAATTTCTATTATACAATATTGTATAGGATTTCGAAGCACTGACACCAAATCTGATGGCCCGCACTATAGAGACTGTAGAAGGTGGTGGTCTCATTGTATTTCTACTTAAAACTATGGATTCACTTCGACAATTACATTCTATTTCTATGGATGTGCATTCCAGGTAATTTATTCATTAATACACTAATATTTTTTAATTCATTGTGTTTTTGTAATCCCTAAATATATATATATATATATATATAAAATATTATAAATGCGAATGTAACTATCTGCCTGTTCCTCTATTTCACTTAATCCACTAAACCAATATAGATAAATTTTGGTACATCCATAAACTAGAGCGTTCATTTATCTCAAAAAAAGCTCGAAGAGGTATGCGACTAAAGTTTGTGGTTAGGTTAAAATGCATGTCGAGGTGTGGGACCATTTAAGTTGATGACTAGTTAGTCATATATATATATAAATACATGTTGAAAATTAAAATTTAAAATAAAATTTAAATACACATGGTAAATTGTACTATAATAACTAGTATTAAATATACTCTTTTCAGGTTTAAAACTGAAGCCTATGACACAGTAGTGAATCGGTTTAATGAGAGATTCTTGTTATCTTTGGCCGACAACCCTAGATGTTTAGTGCTTGATGATGCTTTGAATGTTCTACCTATATCTTCTAAAACAGCACAAGTTGAACCTGTAGATGCTGTGGCAGAGGTATACAATAAGAAATTAATATTTTTAGCATATTTATAGCTTTTTTTTGGTTAATCATAAATCTTGATATAAGCAGTGATAGCTATGACTGACTACTCGGGAGGAGGTTGATCTTGGGTACAACTCTAACTTTTCTGAGTTATGAGTGTTTTAAGCAACTAAATATCACTTGATATAACGCTGAAGGAAAAGATTGTGAAAAAACCTTCACTTTTCCTGAGAATTCCCTAAAGTTCTCTGTCCGTATGTAAAGTTTTCCAACCTATATAATGGTAGACTATGGCCTAACACCCTCTTCACTTTGAGGAGAAGACCCACCAGCAGCATCCACGGGTTATGATCAAGAAAGTCTTGATATTCGTTTTTAGGCGATGTCTTTTCACAAACATATATCTGTTGAAAGAACTTGGAAACTTTAATAAAATGAGAAAATACAAACTTGAGGATGTTTTTTTGTGTTTAATATATTATATTTATATGTATAATGTATGTAGCAAAATGTATTTTTCACCTTAGCAGCTCAAACATACTGGCTTCCCTGCTTAATAAGAGTGAGGGAAACGCGTTTTCCCTGCGAGAGTGAGGGAAAGTGATTTGAATTTAGAATGCTGCGAATTATCATTATGTACGAAACACGTCATTCGAAGTTCGATTTATCAAATTTCAGAACACCCAAACAATAAAACGTTCGGAAACTAATAAACCTTTAAAATGAAAATTATTTGGTAACGTTGTAATTAAATATCTAATTAAATAATAAAATATAATGAATACACTGAAAAAAGCAAAAAATAAAGAAAATGTTTTAGAAAAAATACGAAGTAGTTATGCACAAATAATTTATAGTTTTAAAAATCTTTATTGGTACAACAGAATACTACGGGTGCAGTTTCAGAACGTAACTTTAAAAATAGCGGGAAACAAAAATCAATATTATTTCTTCTTTTGTTTTTCGGTAGGTAACTACTTACAATTAGTGTTGCATATCACAAATTCATAAAATATGAGTGAGTCTAGTGACGAAAACAGCAATTTAACACCTAAAGTGAACGAACGAAGCAATTTTAAATTTTAGTAGATACTTATTGTTTGCAAATATATGTGGTTTCATTTTTATTCATATTGTATCTTTTTATCTCTAATAATGTTCTCGCTGCTAAGGTGAAAAGTTGTATGTGTCACGCGAAAGAAAAGTTATTTCCATCTCGTACCTTGGAATCCCTCGCGACGCTCATGATTCTAATGTAGAATCACTCGCTAACGCTCGTGATTCAATTATTAAAATCCTTCGCTTACTCGGGATTCAAAATTAGCACTCGCTTGGAAAACCAACTTTCCTCTCTAGTTGAACAAATAACTATTCTTAGTTTAAGTGATCATTTAATTATCATGTTAATATTATTAAAATTTGCTCCAAAATTAGGAGAAATAATTAAGTTAAATAGTATTTTTTTCAATATTTTATTTTTTTTTATTTTAGAAAGTGAACCCAAAATTAACTGAGCTAGTATCATCATTATCGGATACTCCACCAGCTGGTCCATTGGTTGCATTGTGTCGCACGTACGACCAGGCAACTGCACTAGTTACACTTATTAACACTCTCGCTGATAAACAGTCTAGGTAAGCCATGTTTATTATACTAACAAAATAAGAAAATACCTTATTGCATTTTGCATTTTGCATTGCATTATATATACATATTTTTTTTTCGCGTGTGACCTTTCGATTTATATAAGATGTTTTTATTTCGATTTTGAATAAATAATACACAATTACTAATATTATTTCAACCCAAACGTTTTAATTCTTACTTGAAAATATTGATTTTGGTTCAACATCAAAATAACTTTTTGATAATACACTGAGAGACTTCCTGAATCATTCAATAGGGTCACAAATAAACAAAAATAATGTACAATCAACTCTGTTGGAGTTACAACAATTTTAGACATTTTTAAGTCTAAATAAGTTTGTTAATCTTTTCAGACCACCCCACTGTTTAACAGCATCTCGTGGTAGAGGCAAATCAGCCTGTCTGGGCCTATCCATAGCTGCAGCTGTATCACTTGGCTATGTTAACATATATGTCACTTCACCACATCCCGAGAACTTGATTACTCTCTTTGAATTTGTCCTGAAAGGACTTGATGCATGTTTGTATCAGGAACATATAGATTATAATATTGTAAGGTCGACCAATCCAGATTTTAAGAAGGCCATTGTCAGGATCAATATTGCTAGAAATTCTCGACAGACCGTACAAGTAAGTATTAATATTATTATTTTAACGATGTATGAAAAAAGTATTGTTTGTATTTATTCAAGTGTTTTCTTTTCTGTAAAGACATACAAGTTTATTTTGTACTAAGTTAGTCAGTCATATCTATTTAAATTCTTTATTATTTTGTTGTTTAGATTAATACCTAGACCTATTAATGGTTGAAAACTTTTATTTCCTAATATTAAGGATATTGAGAAATAAAAGTTTTCTTTACTAATATTATACACGTGAAAGTTTTTATGTGTGTATGGATGGATGTTTGTTTGTTACTGTTTCACGCAAAAACTACTGGATGGATTTTAATGAAACTTTACAATAATATAGCTTGTACATCAGAATAACATATAGGCTATAAATTACAAACATATTGCGTGAATTATCCAAAATATAACAAAAAGTATCAAGTAAGTAGGAAAAAATTCTGCAATCTGCGAGCTATTCTACACATATATAATGTATATTGGAAATGTTTATCTTAAATAGTCCTACAAAAAAGCCCGCGACATCATATATCTATCTTTTATACGATAATGGCTATTCGCCAACTTAGTGAATATGGCGATTGAAATGTAAAATTAAACCTAAATGCACGTGGTAAATTGCAGCAGGGCGAAGCCGGGACGGATCGACTAGTTAAATCATTAATATGTTATTTCTTTTACATTAAAAAAAAAATGGTTATTTTATATTCAAATTTTGAATTGTATGTGTTAATCAATGTAACGTCTTATACTGGGTTGTTCCAAATTAAATTATATTAGGCTGCTGGTACTTTTGGGAACTCTTCAAGCATTCGTTTCCGCCTATTCGAATTTATACTTTCAAATAACATTATTTTAACAAGCAATTGTAAAAATTAAATTTGCCTATATCATGTTTTTTTTGGATACTAAAGAGTCGCTTAAAGTTACAGCAAAAAATGGGTCAATTTTTCCTATTATAATAGGTTGGGGAAAAAGTCTTTTCGCATTATAATATGTATGAACTTGTAATAAAATCTCTTTGGCTATACTATTTGTATCTGGCTGGTTTTGGTATCATTCAAAGTTTACATTTTAAAGAAGATAATTCTAAATTCAAATCAGGAAAATGTGTGATATTTATTTGTTTTTCGTACTGTGAAGATTAGTGAATCTAATGAAGAAATTCGATACATTTTTTACTACAAACAAGGTAAAAATGCAACGCAAGCCGCGAAAAAAATTTGCGATGTTTATGGACCTAGTGCAATGTCTGTGAGAGTAGCACAAATTTGGTTTAAGCGTTTTCAATCTGGAAATTTTGATGTCAAAGATACACCTCGCTCTGGTCGCCATGTTACGGATAAAATGGATGTCAATTTTGAAAAAGCGGAGCAAGATCGGCATATCAGTAGTTACGACGTAGCTGAAGAACTGGGGAATTGACCACAAAACAGTTTTGGCGCATTTAAAAAAAACTGGGTACACAAAAAAGCTCGATATTTGGGTACCTCACGAACTCACTGAAAGAAACCTAATGAACCGTGTACTCATTTGTGATTTTTTATTACGACGTATTGAAACCGAACCATTTTTGAAGATAACTGGTGATGAAAAGTGGATCACGTACGACAAGAACGTGGGAAAAAGGTCGTGGTCAAAGGCCGGTCAGGCTTCACAGACTGGCGAAACCCGGGTTACCTCGCAACAAGGTGATGCTGTGTGTGTGGTGGGATTGGCATTATTAGTTTAGAATCGATGGTCCTGCCTGGTGGAGCTGTCACCACCAGGCAGGACCATCGATTCTAAACTGTACTGCTGTTCGCAGTACTACTGATGAGATTAAAGCAAGAAGTTGGTTATGGTTTTTCACACATCTTTAGCCACTCAGCAAAAATTATGAGAGTTTGGCTGGGAGGTGTTAATGCATCCGCCGTATAGTCCTGACCTTGCACCTTCAGATTTCCACCTGTTTCGGTCTCTTTAGAATTCTTTGGGCAGTGTCAGGTTAACATCACGAGAGGACTGCCAAAACTACTTGTCGCGGTTTTTTGATCAGAAGCCCCAAAATTTCTATAGCAATAGAATCATGTCCCTACCTACAAGATGGCAAAAAGTTATCGAACAAAATGGTACCTACATACTTTAGTTAAATGTAAATAATCTATATTAAAAAATGTTTTGAATTTTCTTAAAAAATGCGACGAAACTTTTTCCCCAACCTATTATAATAGGAAAAATTGACCCATTTTTTGCTGTAACTTTAAGCGTTTCTTTAGTATCCCAAAAAAACATGATTGAGGCAAATTTAATTTTTACAATTGCTTGTTAAAATAATGTTATTTGAAAGTACAAAATTCGAATAGGCGGATACGAATGCTTGAAGAGTTCCCAAAAGTAGCAGCAAAATAAAGATCTTTTTTCAGCGAGGAATTTTTAAAATTCTATTACTTTTTTTTTATTTTTTTTATGGTATAAAAGGTGCAAACGAACAGATGGTCCGCCTGATGGTAAGTGGCTACCATCGCCCATGGACATCGACAAAACAAGAGATACCCTCTTGTTTTGTCGAAGAGATACCCTCTTGTTTTGTCGATGCGTTGCATCCTCGAAGATAGAGTGGGGAGGGGGAGTGAAGAAAACTGCTGCTGCGGTTTCAGCGGACCCTGAGTAAGAGAGGGATGGGAGAGGGAGGGGGTAAGTCTGGCCCACATGCGGCTCGACCGGAACGCGTCTATGACACTTGGCGGTCGAATTAGTATGCTGGTGGTCGCAAGCCAGTGGGGGAACAGATCCCCTACCACCAAGGGGGTGCTGAGTTACTCGGCTCTTACGAGATGCTCTCCCAACGACAGAGGGGAATAGTATTCTAACCCGTCCCCTCACGTTATATGGAATGATCCAATATTAAATTATAGATTATTGTTTGATTTTTTCATCACATAAAAATCCTTGCAAATAAATAAAATTTTTGTATATTAAAGAAAATCAATAAATTAGCAAATTAGATATATCCACTAGAGACTAGAGTCATGCCTTTACTCTTTTTTTCAGTATATAACCCCAGACGACCACTCCCTCCTAGCAGCAGCAGATCTAGTCCTAGTTGACGAAGCGGCAGCAATACCACTATCACATGTATCTGCGGCTGCTACCAAGGCACCACTAGCCTTGCTCTCATCTACTGTATCAGGGTACGAGGGAACAGGACGGGCTCTATCACTCAAACTATTTGCGCAGCTGCAGACTGAACATAATGCACCACCTTTGGTAAGCACTTCATTAAATTTTTATTAACAAACAGTTGCCCACCATTTTTATTAAAATTTTACTCCCTCACTCTTCTGCTGGGAGAGTGAGGGAGGATGTTCCCATTAATGGTATGGTTTTAGTAGACTCAGGGTTCATTGAAATCTCTGAGCAATACAAGAAAAACTCTGTTGTATTGTCGATGTCCATCGCCGACTTTGGTTAGTTACCATCAAGTGAACCGTCTGCATGTTTATCCCTTAACTGTCATATTTTTTTTTGAGTTCTTTTTGATTTTCTTGTGGTAGTATCTTATTGCTTTAGCATTATTATATAGAAATTTAATAATTAATCTTTAACAATACTGATTAATTGTAGATAAAACTAGAAGAACCAATCCGTTATCGAACTGGAGATCCAGTGGAACGATGGCTCAATTCGCTCCTATGTCTAGAAGCTCCAAGCCCATCGTTAGGAGTGGGAGCTCCGCCTCCGGGCTCCTGTGAACTGTTACGAGTGAACAGAGATGCGTTGTTCTGTTATCATCGAGCTGCCGAGGCATTTTTGCACAGATTAGTGGCCATATATGTGGCTAGTCATTATAAGGTAAGAAAATGTAAGCTATACATCTAAAGTGTTTTTGTATTATGGACTAACACTACGTCAATCTGTACATATTATATGTATCACATGAACTGTTAGTTTACGTACGTTTGTTGACACCAAGGTATCCTCGTGAGATAGTAACTCTACACATATCAATAATAATATTAGCGATAATAGTCGTAGTGTTCGTGGATAATAGCAAAGTTGTCTTATCAGATTTAACTATATATATAAAACTCACTATTATTTTTGACAACATATTTTGTTTCACAGAACAGTCCAAATGACATACAGTTATTAGCAGACGCACCAGCTCACTGTTTGTTCGTACTCCTTGCTCCAACACCTCCTAAATCTACGAGTATGCCTGAAGTTTTATGTGTTATACAGCTTTGTTTAGAAGGAAACCTTTCAGATAAGTAAGTATATCTTTTAGCAAACTAGTATCTGCTTGCTACTTTGTCCGCAATAACTTCTGAAGTGGGCCACGACTGAATTAAACAAAATACACCTCTTAATCATGTCACTCAATCTTTCACATGTTCTCATTTATAATTTTATACCACAAGTACTTTGCTATATATATTTTTGGGTATCCTATATATTATTCTAGCTTTTAGACTTTCATGGGAATGTGTTGGACTGTTTTTGTGTTAATAATTCTCTTATCTTTTAAAACTAAAATTTACCGTATCTTCTTGCTAAATTTCATTCATTAGTTCAGTCGTTTTTGTGTAATTTAGTAACAAATATACAAAAATTCACATTTGTAATAATAATTGTATTATCTCTAGATATTTAATTTTATAACAAATGTTTTCTGTCCAAAGATCTGTGAAGGATAGTCTAGGACGAGGCAGAAAAGCAGCAGGAGATCTAATACCTTGGAATATCTGTGAACAGTTCGGAGATAAAGACTTCCCTAAGCTATCTGGTGCTCGGGTTGTCCGGATAGCCACTCATCCCTCATACCAACGGGTATGTAAAATACGGTTATAATGCACTTGCAAGTATATTATTACTTATTAATAGTTGTTCAGTGTAACTTTTAATATATAAGGCCGCGTTTCGTGAGTGATGTATTTGTACAGAGTGTTTCAAATGAAGCATTTCTATTGGTTCTTAACTCCCTCGCTACGCATCTTCGCACATCTCTGATGGATACGCAGAATTAAGAACCATAACTTTTGTTGAACTGTATCGAGGTTCCGGTTTAAAGATGTATTCTTTTTTAAAAAACAATTTTTGATCCAAATCCAATGCACTGGATTCTTTCAATTCTATATAAAATTGATCATTAAAAGATTGATTCTAAATTTTTGATGTGATAGATCGATTGATTCATGAGTTGTACTTGTCATTTCTAGAGCAAGAACCTTGTAATAGAGAATAAGAATATTTATGTTTTTATAAGATTTTTCTTTGATTTATTTTCTTTTATAGTAAAGACAATATTAGATTTAATAGTGTCGCCTGTCTGTTACGCTTTCACGCTTAAACCACTGAACAAATTTTGATGAAATTTGGTACAGATATACACTAGAGCTTGAGAAAGTACATAGGATACGTTTTATTATTAAAAAAAGCCTTGTAGGGGTTGAAATAGGGTATGAAATGCATGTTAGGCTGTGACCATTTATTTTTGGGACTTAGTCAAATTACAAAGTAAAATTAAACCTAAATAAATACACGTGGTGGGCTTATGATAGATGCCGAGACTAGTCGACTAGTATTTTATATAATACTAGCTGCCTGCCCTCGCTTCGCTCCGGGTATTTAAAGCAATATTATAATTGATGTCCTTAAATTGTCACTGTGTAATTGTGTAGTTTTTCATTATTTGAAAAAAGAGAGAGTGAGAAAAAGTTATAAAAAAACTAATAGAAAGAAAAAGAAAAGCAACAGATAATAAAAGAGGGAGGACAGAGCAAAAATGGGTGGAGAGAGAGAGAGATAACATAATCGAAAAAAAGAAAGTGAAAGGAGACTGATCGTTCTGAATAGATAAAGATAAAAATTAATGAGAGAAAAAAGAGAGTGATAGTATTATAAGAGGATGAGAGACGGAAATACTATAGACTTCTCTCAGTGAAAGAATTTTTAAAATCAGATTAGTAGCAACAAAATGGCCATATTCTATTAATTAAAAAATGTATATGGCAACACTAAATCACTTTTGTCACTCACGAATAGTGTAGTTTTCTATCGGTAAAAGAATTTTCAAAATCGGTTCAGTACTTTTCGAGCCTATTCGCAACAAACAAACATACAAACAATCAAATCTTTCCTTTTTATATAATAGTATAGATATACATAACGCGTCTGCTACGTTACAGATGGAACTGCCAATACAGGCACGCAGCATGCTCACAATGCGCACACCCTTCCCTCACTATTTTTTCTCAGACCTAAAGTTAGCTGCCGGCTACTATATACCATGTTGTGTTAATTAGTATACTTATGACAGATGGGTTACGGCAAACGCGCCTTACAACAGCTAGCAGCATATTATTCAGGTGATATTCCATGTTTGGATGAAGTTGTTAGCGAGGACGACGATGAAGGAACCAACGGACGTAATGAGTCTTTGCAAACAGAAAACATTGTTCCAAGGTAAGAATAAAAGGGTACTAAAATGATGAGAATGATATTAATGTAATAAATGAGAAGCTTGTATGTTTGGGTGTTACTCAAAAACAGCTAAATGGATTTCAATAAAATTTGTCAAGGATACTTTATGGCCTGGATAGGCTACTACTAATAAAAAAAAGTTGACTGTCGTAAATGCTTGGCTATTTAAGGTAATAGTATCATGATTTTTTTAGAACAAAACCACCAACTCTTTTAAGGCGACTAACGGAAGTGAGGGCAGAACATTTAGACTATTTGGGAACTAGTTTTGGTTTGACGGAGGATTTGTTGAAGTTTTGGAAATCTCAAAAATACATGCCAGTTTATTTAAGGTAATCATTATTTAAAGTGTTTTTAACAATTTTTTTGTGAATGCTTTTATTTTTCAAATATATTTTTAAAATTTACTTTTGTTATTAATTTTTTTATTGTTAAATGTATTATTTATGTTTTTAGTCAAAAAGCAAACGAATTAACTGGAGAGCATTCCTGCATTATGCTGCGATCGTTACACGAGTCCTCCTGGCTCCCGGCTTACAATGCTGATTTCAGGCTTAGATTTTCAAGGTTACTTGGAAGAGCTTTTAGAAAACTACCCGCATCTTTAGCTTTGTCTACACTTTTGAATGATAGTGTTAAAATTGAAAAGCCAGGTACGTTACAAAACACCTCGCAACTAATTATAAATTTATTAGATTACACAAGTCAACAAAAAAAAAAACTTTTTTTTGTGTCTGTTATTTAATGACTATTGTCTGAGTGTTTACATTGAAAAATAACCAAAAACTTAATTTATGAAGAAATAAGTTTGCTATTGTATGTTTTATATTGATAATTAAGTTTTAAAGTTCTTAGTGGAGAGTAAAATAATAGTTGGTAATACTTTAAAACAAAATGGCGACAAGTCGCGCATTCTACTGTATTGAGTGTATGTATGTCTATTACAAACTGTAGCAACTACTTTTGTATATGACTGAGTTGCAGAATAGCATACAGACTTTACTTGTCGAAATAATATGAAATTTTCTATGAAAACGAAATTTCTAGAAAAGCAAACTTTATTCAAAAAACCTATTTTACCCATTATAAGTAAGGTAAAAGAAATCAAAATTTGACATTTTGTTGTCAGACTCAAAATCCGTGTTGACCGGTGTTATCGATTTCAATCGAACTTGAAAACACAAAATCAACACCATAGCAATAAAAATAACAAAATCAGCATTACAGTCCTTTAAGAACTAAAGATTATGTAAAATTTTGGCATATATTTAGATCAGACGCTTTCCTGGTCAGAGCAAATAAAAGAAATTAGTAGAAAAGCTTTTGGCACATTGAGTTACTTGCGCCGTCTCCAAAATGTTCTACCGATTCCTACCAAAATTATGTTAGCGAACTCTCTCTTATTATCTATTCTCGATTACGGAGATGCAAACTCTAAAATTTATTTACAATCGTTTACTGTACAGGCCGTAAAACCATGGAACTCCTTACCACAAAGCATAAGGCTATCAAAATCCCTCCCGATTTTCAAAAACTCAGTAAAACTTTTTTATTTGATCTCGGACGGATACTGATGATAGGAAATTTATTAGTATTTATTTATGTATTTTTCTTTTTATTATATTTAGTTTTATTTCTAGATGTTTATTAGTATATGATTATAAATGTTTATTGTATATGATTATCTGGTTTATGTATTAGGTTGTAATTATTTACATGTAGTTTATGGTTGCATCTCCTTATTCCCCATTCAATAAAATATTTCTTAACTCAAAGGTTGTCTGGAAGAAATGGCTAATAAGCCATGATAAGACCGCCTTTTGTTCCGCCACTTTTTAGTGTTTTTGTATCTGTAATGTGCCAAAAAGTAATAAATAAAAAAAAATCACATTTCTATCTCGCATTCAACATGTTCATTTCGTAACCTCAGTAATGCGATTTTGAAAATTATCGAAACTTTAAACAGAGTTTTTGGTCGATTAGAAGGAGTATCATGTGGCGATCCGTGGCTGTATTTGGTTTATGATAACTTTATTCTAAACAGTTAAGACTGTAGAGGTGGTTAAAAGTTAAAGTTTAAAAATAGATAAGCAAAATGCATGTATTTAGCACGTTGCCATTATTCAGTGATACTGAATGAGAGCATTTTTATTATTTACACTAAAACTGCTATCTTTCCTCTGCGCCATTCCACGCGAAGCGGATCGGTAAAAAAACTCGATGTTTTCGATTTTAGTAATACATATTTGAGTATGTTCTACCTACATATATTATTGACACGTGTACCAGATATATTTGTTATATAATGACTAGTTAATGAGTTGTGGGATCTTGAAGTTTTCGATAACCGGTTGGCATGCAAGTTCAAAGCTGATAATAGAGTCATGAAATTATATATTAAAATAATTAGACCAATAAATTTATTACTTCATTTACTGAGCTTTTTTATTGTATTTTTGGAATTTGTATTTGATGTTATTAAAAATGATTTTATTTCATTGACACTGCGGTTTCAGTGGACCTTGAGCCCCAGAGTCCACTAGATCCTTAGCTTTAACCGGATAGGAGATGGAGAGTAAAAGACCCATATGTGGTTAGACCGGAATGCGTCAAAGACACTTAGCGGTCGGATTCGCAAGTTGGTCAAGATCAAGGTCGCACACTAATCCGGGAACAGATCCTCTACCATCATGAGGGGGGTGCTTGGTTACTCGACTCTTACGAGATGCTCTCCCAGCGGTAGAGAGGAATACTATTCTTTCCAATAAATTTAAAATGGGTCAGCTTTTCCAATTAGATGTGTTTGTTTCAGTGTTAACAAAACAATTAATAGAACAGCATCTGTCAGGCCACGATCAGTCCAGAATAGAAGCGTACTGTCGACAGCAAGCTGACTACAGGCTGATCGCTGACTTACTGGTGCCTGTTGCTAATATCGTATTCCACACTAAAGTGTCAGTCAAACTAGATGCTATACAACAGGTATGTGTTTTTACCAAAACTTACTTTACTCTGAAATCTATATATTATTCATAGTAATTAAAAAAAAGAGTTGTAGTTTATAAGCAGCCTAACAGTATGACGACATGACTAGAATATCCTCCTGGGGGTTATACTTTAGACTCAGACTATAATATAATATTGGAATTACTGGTAGAATACTCGCATGTAATAATGAAAATTTCCATAATGGCAGCGTATTTAATTGGTTTGCTTTTATCTTTACGTTGGCACAGCCAAATGGTATTCAGTTTGTGTATCTTATAAAATCAAATTCTTATAGAATTATTCCATCGTTACTCCACAGAAGGACGAACCAACAAACACACTTTCGTATTTATAATAAAACTAGCTGATCCGGCGAACTTAGCACCGCCTAACAGTTAACGAATGTCGTGTTACAGATTAGCTTTACTGTTGACAACTAATATATATGTCAATCCTATTTCATTACTCACATTATTCTCCAATTTTAAAATCTATATTATTCGTTCTTTAATTTGAGGCGAGAGTTTACCGTACGACGAAATAAACATTAACAGTCTTATTACAAAACGTGGTTTAGCTTAAAACCCAGATTTAAACTCCGTATAAACTACGGTCTATACAAAAATGATATTAGAAAACGTGGTTTAGCTGTAAACCATGGACTAAATCATAGACTAACATTAAACCTCGGCGGTCTCTAGTTTATCGATGGTTTAAGTCGTATCTGTCAAATTTCCTCTTATAGTTACTCCAATTCTCAGATCGTTTTTTTAATTTGTAGGTTCATAATATAAAGAGACTCGTTAGATAGAAAATTTTGAACAGAATTTTCTATTTAAAACTATGTCACTTATAAATTCCAAAGCTAAATGAACTTTGTTTATCTGCATTAGTTTTATTTGTTGTTATGGTTTCATATAACGCCCGGGAATATTGCGTTTGGTTTCACGAAATTATATGTTTTATTATTAGCAAATACAACATAAGTAATGTGCACAAAACAAAAAAAAATGCAATTAAGTAATCTATATCTATACTATTATATAAAGAGGAAAGATTTGATTGTTTGTATGTTTGTTTGTTGCGAATAGGCTCGAAAAGTACTGAACCTATTTCGAAAATTCTTTCACCTATAGGAAGCTACATCCTTTCCGGGTAACATAGGCTATGTGGTGTTGCCATAAATACTCTAATTAAAAAGATATGGTCGTTAAAGTGCCATAAGGTGGTCATTTTGTAAATTAAAGAGTTTCTCAAGAACTACAAATCCGATTTAAAATTTTTTTTCACAGATAGAAAACTACACTATTCGTGAGTGACAAAAGTGAATTAGTGTTGCCATGTACATTTTTTAAATAATAGAATATGGCCATTTTGTTGTTACTGATCCGATTTTAAAAATTCTTTCAATGATAAAAGTCTATAGTATTTCCGTCTCTCTTCCTCTTTTAATACTATCATTGTTTCTCATCCTCTCTCTTTTTTCTCTCTTTAATATTTATTTTTATCTGTTTAGAATGATTAGTCTCTTTTCACTTTATTTCTTTCGATTATCTCTCTCTCTCTTTCTCTCTCCTGTACCTATTCAATTTTATTTTTGCTCTGTCCTCCCTCTTCTATTATCTGTCGCTTTTCTTTTATACTCTCTCTCTCTCTCTCTTTTTTCAAATAATGTAGATTACACAATTACAGAGTGACAATGTGAGGACATAAATTATAATATTTTTTTAAATACCCCGAGGCGAAGCGAGGGCAGGCCGCTAGTGTTATATAAAGTGTTAATATTTTTAACACTCCAAACATTATTTAATCATTAGCTTATCATAAAAACATTTTCTTCTGTGAGCATACGGCACGCAATAATAGAATGACGAGTGAATGAACGCGTGATTTTTGTATTAATCTGTGGTCGATATTTAGACCGTGGTTCAAATGACGTCCACGGTTTATATCAGTTTTGTAATACGAACAAATTTAAACCGTGGTTTTGCAGATAAACCTGGACTTGATAATACAGCTTTAAACCAAGGTTTTTCTTTTTTTTTGTAATAAGACTGTAAATGTTTGTCAGTTATGAAACCCATCAATATTTTATATGGGATTATTATTTTCTTTTATTTTTTCGTCAATGTTTTTAATAGTTATTCTTCTATTCGGAACGGTTGTCTCCGTTCGTCGTGATAGATATCATGTCAAAGTATCATTATTATCTTTGGTTTGGTTTTAAGGTCCTATTCATAGCGATGGGTTTCCAAATGAAGGACGTGGACGATATCGCCTCGGAACTAGGCCTCCCTGGATCACAGATACTTGCTAAATTCTATGAAGCGTGTAAAAAAATCAACGCTGCACTCAATTCTGTACTAGAAGTGACAGTGGCTAAGGAAATGGGGATAGACAAGACAGTTGAGGTCAAAGCTGATGAGCCGGTGAAGCAGAGCCTGCACGAGGAACTGTCTAAAGCAGCAAAGGTATCTTTTTACAAATGTTTGATGCCATTTTTTATAGTTAAAGTAATATACACAACTCCAAGCCACTGCTTGGGTTCCTGTCGTAATTGTAAGAGATCATAATGTTTAATTATTTTTCCTACCTAATAGTCCATTCAATATAATCACCCCCTTTGTAGTGTTTTTCCAATATACATCCCCTTCTCTCCCTCCTCATTTTTCCTCAGTTACATTATTAAAAAAACTCTGGTCCAAATAACGTCACAATATAAAATCTTATTTTTTGACAAACACTTTTTTATAATTTCTTATTCCTGCCCAAAAAATAACCAATTTTATTAATAATCTTGACTTAAAGGCCAAGGGATGCGAGGCTTAGCTTCAGACAAACTGACTGACTTATCAATTTTGACGTGTCGAAAGTATTTTGTAAAAAGTCTAATTGAAATAAACTATTTTGAGTTTGTGGGTAGGTCACAAAATATTATATATTTAATGTTATGGGATATTCCTGCAACTGGCTCGCTCGGCGTCGAGCAAGTGGTGAAAGTAATGGACTCGCTGTAACTATGATATTTTCAGGATTTAGAGAGGAAGCAAAGGAAAGAGTTATCCCGCCTGATGGGTGAGGATCTAGCGCAGTACCGCATCAAAGGAAGTGACCTCGACTGGGGACAAGCTCTAACTGGCTCTGCTAAACAACTCGTATCTGTTAAGAGGTAGATACAACCCTTTTTATATAGACATCACAACACAAATTTTTTTCCGTTAGTTCCGTTCGTTAGTATTTGTTATTTATATACAGGGTGGATTTTTGAGACGGGTCAGTAAGGGCAGGTACCTTAACCGTTATAGTTACAGGAAAACGTTCCTAGGAGACCATCCATAACTTTTTAAGATATTCTGAACTGCATTCACGGATTTTTGAGAAAATGTACGGTTAGCGAAAAAACTGCTAAAATCCAAAAAAAAATTTTTATGTCTATCGATCCTACTCCGTATGGGGATCAAAAGACTCTATGGTACCATTTAAGGTTTGATTACTAGAAATGTCAGAAATCACAAAAAACAATTTCCATACATTTTGTACTGAAAAACGATAAATCAACTCGTCATATTTTTATTGCCAAACAATCCTATTTCTTACTGTGATTAAAAGATTCTTTTAGGCCAACTGAAATTTAAATACAAAGACTACGGCACGACACAACATGTAACACCAACTTCAAAATAGGTGATCTCCGTAATGACTGTATGTTGACATTAAAAGTTTTATCAAAATCGGTGTAGTATTTCTCACCTTTTAAAACGTCTCTGAATTTCTACAAATATTTCAAGATCAAAATAGCTATTGTTGAGTTTTAGCGAGACAAACGATTAGAAATTCTTTTTTATATAGACAAAGATTTTTTTACACATTTCCTAAAAATATGTTTTTTTTAAGTCTTTTATCTTATTAAAAAAATTAAAACTAAGTAAGTAAAAGTAAGTTTTCACATAATAATGTGTAGGATTTTTATTTTTTTTTTCCGTAATATTAATAAATGATTTCATAAATATTTATTTAACATATATTTTTTGTTTTATTTTTCATACTTTTACAATAATCATTTTTGATAGTTTAATTGTGAGTAATTGTTCTTAAGATCCTTTTTCTTTGTTCAGTTGGTGTTAATTAATGTTTCAGTGGAGAAAAGCGTCTCGGTGATGACAGCAAAGAAATAGAAGACTTGATAGAATCACACGCCAACAAGAAGAAGAAAAAGAAGAAACATGTCAGAAATTGATTGTAATAAAATGTATATGTTTACTAATTATTTGATTTTTAATTTTCTCAAAGATATCATTTTTTTATTGAAAACTTTTCTGAGTTATGTGTGTTTTAAGAAAATAAATATCACTTGCTTTAACGGTGAAGAAAAACATCGTGTGGAAACCTGCATTCCTGAGAGTTCTCCATGTTCTCAAAGGTGTGTGAAGTCTGCCAACCCGTACTGGGCCAGCGTGGACTATGGCCTAACATCCTCCACATTCTGAGAAGGCGACCCGGTTCAGCAGTGGGGCATAAATTATAATGAGTACTTCTTGAAATGTGGCGAAATTCTCAAGTGTCCGTCAGTTACTGAAAATTGATTCAAAAATTTAAAAATAAATGAGTAATTTTCGAGAAGATGACATGTTATTCCGTTATTTATTTGAATATTGTTCATACCTTCGGTGAAGTTATTTGGTTTGGAATTTTACTCCTACAGATAATAGGGTCACAGTCACGACACGACGATGACCTTAAGTGTCTTAAGTGGCTTGTGAGAATTTTTTACTTTTGATTAGATACATTCGTTGTTATTTGATGAAATGACTTAGGGTCAGTCATTTGGAAATACCGAAAAGTTTATAAACATAATAATGTTTATACCCAATATAACCGATAATATAAGTTATCGCTATCCGGGTATTTTGTTGTCATTAGATAATAGGTATCTAAAAAAAACATGTGTATGTACGACACATTAGAATAGAAATAAAAGTTTCATTATTGATGATGATTTACATATACTGAAATCCATTTTAAAATAATTTCAAGTTTTGAAAATACATATTGAGGACTAATTTAAAGGGTCCCAAACTTTCCCTGTCATTTTGTTCGGTTGCTGGAATACGTGATACTTCGCAGAAAAATCCGTTTTTGATGTTTTCTTTTAGAGCCTAATTCATTTTGTGTACAGCCGTCGTCGAGCCTTCCAGGAGGTCGGTATAGACCACTAGGAATCACAGGTTAAACCCAGCAGATAGTATTAAATTGTTCAATATCGGCCTAATGGAACAAACACATTTGTCTATATATTCATAACAATCAGTCATATTACCTGGTATAGATCTTGGGAGTCGTTTCTTTAAGTTATTGATTCTAAAAAAGAAAAGCCATTGAAAGTCTTGCCATATAACATCGCAATAGCTGCTCCTTGACTATTTTATTAAAATATGTTCACAGACTTTAAAATTATTTTAGTGAAATTATTTTTTATTGCATTTTTTTTGTTAGGTGCTAAGAGCGCGAGTTCCACACTCGCACTTGGACAAATTTTTTTTAATATAGATTGTTAAGGTCACCGTCGCCTGTGGATACCGCACATCCAAGAGACTGTCGCTTGTGTTGTCGATTGATTTGAAATATAGTTATTAAGTTATTTCGGATAAAGCTAGTAACATTGTTCTAGTCAAATATTTTTTTTTATAATAGTTTACGGGCAAACGTGCAGATTGTCCACCTGATGATAAGCCGCCTCTTATATAAAGTAAGGAAAAGGAGCGAATGAAAAAAATGCTGCCGTCGCAAGCTAGTCGGGGAACAGATCCCCTACCACCAAAGGGTGCTGGGCCACTCGGCTCTTACTAGATGCTCTCCCAACGGCAGAGGGGAATAGTATTCTAACCCGCCCCTTAACGGCGTTTGTCGACATGCCAACTTGAATGACGTCATCCGTTGGATGCTTACCACCAATAAAGTGCCGGCCACTAGAGCCGAATGGCACGTGGTAGGCACCCGGACGGTGTGACGCTCATTCTGTGGCGGCATGGAAAGTCGCTGGTGTGGGACGCCAAGTGCGTAGATACCATGGCACCTTCCCATATTTTAGCGTCTTCATCATACGCTGGTGTGGCAGCTGCAAACGCTGAAAGTGCAAAGCGGCGCAAATATGCTGGTCTTTGCGAAGGTTACATATTTGTGCCGTTTGGCGTATAGATGATGGGTCAATGGGGACCGGAGGCGAGCAGCTTTCATAAAGAGGTTCCAGCGCGACTGTACGATGTGACCCGGGAGAGCGAGAGGGAAGAGCTGGCTTACATTTTGCCCAAAAAATTAGCATTGCCATTCAAAGAGAATGCAGCCAGCATCTTCGGCACCCTCCCATCTGATTGCGATGAGGCCTTAGGTTAGGATTTTAGTTATAGTTTATTTTTAGTTAGATTAAATTATTACATAAATGTTATTAACTATATATAACGCTTACTACATACAAATTATTCTAATTATATCTAATATCGATATTTTATAGTATTCATATTTTAATAAAACCTAACAGAACGTAAACAATATTTTATTGTATTTAACGTACGTAAGCAATGATAGATTTTACTGTAAAGCAATACCTTTTAACATGTTTTATTACAGGAAGCCGAGCAACTCCAGGACTTGCGACTAAGGCGTAGGGTTACGAGGCTGTTTCTCATAAGTTCAACGTTCGCCTCCGCTGCCTAACTACTAACTACATTAAATAATAAAATAAACTTACATCAAACTCAAAAAGAGTGATCTCATACACATCAATTAACAATACCAATTACATAAAATTATTTGTCACATATTAAAAAATTGTGACATTTTTTTACAAATTACAACACTTGTAATCAGTATGTTAGTAACAATATAATCAAAATTTTTTTGTATTTCAAGTCGTAATATTCTAATGTGATGGATGCGAACAAGATAACGATCACTAGTGTTATAATACTGTTTCTAGTTACGACTAATGAATCTAATACACTTTTAACAATAAACTATTTCCTAACAAAACACTCACTTGTTCCAAATGTTATTAGTACAAACCTAAGTTTCTATATATTTTTTTTTTTTTATGTAACTAGGTCGGCAAACAAGCGTACGGCTCACCTGATGGTAAGCGATTACCGCAGCCTATAGACGTCTGCAACACCAGAAGCATCGCAAGCGCGTTGCCGACCCTATCCCCAATTCCCCCCAGGAGCTCTGGTCACCTTACTCAGGAACACAACACTGCTTTAGAGTAGTGTTATTTAGCTGTGATCTTCTGTAAGGTCGAGGTACTACCCCAGTCGGGCTGCTCCAAATTTGAGCAGGAAATTTCCTGCTGTGCCCTACCTCAGTTAAATATATATTAACTAATATATATATATTAACTAAATATAAACAATACCTAGACTAACATCAAACCAAAGACAAGCTTTATTTCTTTCAAAACCACCAACTACATGACAACTAGAAGTTGTGGTGGTTCAATATTTCATGTTAAAATTAATCATTTTCTAGATGTAAGTATATATTAATTTTCTTATAATTGATTCATCTGCCACACATAAGAGTGATAGAGAGAGGAGATGTTTAAAAATAGTTCAAAAATGGGCACCTATTTTTCAATTCTAAAGGGGCTGAAACTTTTTTTGTATTATCGCTGTTTACGCGCGCGCTGCCTTTCAATGAGTATTCTCCATTTTTGCAATATTTTTCGCTCCTATGGGTCGTAGCGTGATTCGATATAGCCTATAACCTTCCTCAATGCATGGGCTATCAAACACTAAAATATTATTTCAATTCGTCCAGTAAGTAGGTTCGTATGGGAAAAGAAAATAGTTGTTTTTACTATTTTGCTAGCAATCTCACCTATTTTTTCACCTTTTAAAACTTCCTTGAACTTCTAGGAATATTTGTAAACCAAAATCGGTTCAGGCGTTCTCGAGTTTTTGTGACACTGGACAGACTCGTCATTTTATGGTCTGATTAATAATTGTTTTGTTTGAACTTTGAAATAAACAATTTTGATAATGGGCTCTATAAGTAATCGAGCAGGCAAATAATTCAATCATTACAGTCGCTGCTGTGTTGTAGTCAAGACTGATCAAAACACATTTAGATATAGGGTTAATAGCTCATTGACTTTATACGAGATGTCGATTAAGAAATTATTAAGTTTTGCTTTTATTTTAATTTTTTCGGGAACTGCGAGTGGACATATACAAAAGGGTAGTTTAACTTATGTACTTGATGTCACTGCTTCGATGGTACAAGTAATTACAGAAGTAAAACGTACTGCTGATGAGGTTTTAGATAAAGTTATTAATTCAAATGCAAGTCATATAGAAAATGTTGTGTTAGTAACTTTCGACGATCCTGGTAAGTGAATTTTTTTGAACAATTAATGTTTTAACATTTAGTTTAGTTGATTAATAGTTAACCTCTAAGAAGGTACGGACCCTTTTGGTGGTAGGGGATCTGTTTTTTTTTTTTTTTTTTTTAAAAGATTACTAGCTGTATGGATCGCATGCTACTAGTATTCCCTTTACCCCTCCTAGTAAGCTAATAAATAACTTGTGTCAGGAGTGGGCCACGTCAGTAGTCCAATGTCCGGGATTTGAACCCACGACCTATCGACCGTGAATCCAACGCCCGAATCACTGAGCTACTGACGCTTGTTCCCCGATTGGTCTAGTGGACTCTGGGCTCTTGCTTAGGGTCCGCTGAATCCGCATCATTTTTCTTCTTCATTCCCCCTTCCCACTCTATCTTCGGGGATGCAACGCATCGACAAAACGAGAGAGTGTTACTCGTTTTTCCGATGTCCATGGACGATGGTTCCCACTTACCATCAGGTGGACCATCTACTCGTTTGCACCTTATCTATTATATAAAAAAAAGGTGCGCTCAGCTTCGAAACGAGAGCACTTGTAGGTAAATGTTTTGTTTATAGTTCAGATTTATTTGATTACAATTATTTTTACGTTCTTTCTTCATTTTTCATTGTGCGTTCTGTATCGCAATCATCACGGGGAGTGTTCGGAAGAGCTGCATCGCACTGCACGCCATAGACTTAAATATCATCCTCATCATCTGGATGTGTGGCGTGCCTCAACAGTGCGTTTTTCTAGAACTTTTATTCCACGCACTATCAACTTATGGAATGATTTATCTTCGACGGTATATCATTACGACATAGGGACCTTCAAAACGCGCATATATACCTTAAAGACCTGTAACTCCTGCAACTCCCGAATTGTTGCAGGAGTCTGTGGGTAGCGGTTATTACTTAACACCGGGCAACCCGACTGCTCGTTTGCCTTACCCTATTTTATTTAAAAAAACAATTACGTTACGTAAAATCTTTTATTCGACAGTTAAATGAAAATTCGTCTTAAAAATATTAACAGAGAGTAAAAAACATTTTTTTACAATTAATATTACGATGAGAATGAGATTGATGAGGTAGACAATAAAATTGTAACATACATATTTGTTTTATTACGTAGAATTTAATGTTTTTACTAATTATTGTTATTTATTTTAGCAATCCTATAGGTAATAATCCAAATATTAGTGTCCCATTTTATCTAATACATAATATATAATTATGAAATAAACAATATATATAATATATAAAAGTATGAATATTTTTTTAGGATTTATGGCGTGATCTTGTTAAGTATGAATATACGAATAATATGAAAAAACTGGGAAGCTACATCCTTTCCGGGTAATATAGGCTATGTGGTGTTGCCATAAATATTCTAATTAAAAAGATATGGCCGTTTAAGTGCCATAACCTGGTCATTTTGTAAATTGAAGGGTTTAAGAACAAGAACAAGAACTACTAATCCGATTTTAAAAATTCTTTCACTGATAGAAAACCTATTCGTGAGGGACAAAGGTGATTTAGTGTTGCCATATACATTTTTTTAATTAATAAAACATGACTGTTTTGTTGCTACTAACCCGATTTTAAAAATTCTTTCACTGAGAGAGGTCTATAGTATTTCCTTCTCTCTTCCTCTTATATATAGATAGGTACTATCATTCTTTCTCATCCTCTATCTCTTTAATTTTTATCTTTATCGAGTTATTCAGAATGATCAGTCACTTTCTTTCTTTCTTTTCACTTTCTTTCTTTCGATTATCTCTGTCTCTCCCCTTCATCTACTCATTTTTTTTTCTTTTTCTTTCTATAAATGATAGAAAAACTGATAATGAAAAATGAAAAAAAAAACAATTACAGAAAGACAAATTGAGGACATCAATTATAATATTGCTTTAAATACCCGGAGCGAAGCGAGGGCAGGCCGCTATTTTTTATAAAGGCGTATCATAAATTTTTGCAGATTCCAGAGTTCTCACCGTTACCACAGATAGAAATGTATTTATCAAGTATTTAGACGGAATTACTATCGGTTTTGGTGGTGATTGTCCTGAAGCATCGATGGCGGGTATTCTTAAAGGATTGAAGGCTAGCAACCCAAATTCATTTTTATATGTCTTTACCGACGCCTTGGCTGTTGATTATAAAAATGTGGATATCGTCCAGAGTCTCAGTCAGAAGAAGTCAATTCAGGTGGATCATTATTTTTTTTGTTTTTATTCTTTTCTTTTATGCATTATCATCATCACGACCCGTCAATGGCCCATTGATTAGCCGGGTCTCCTCCTCAAAATGAGGA
The DNA here is from genome assembly GCA_905147385.1 of Limenitis camilla. Lineage (NCBI taxonomy): Eukaryota > Metazoa > Arthropoda > Insecta > Lepidoptera > Nymphalidae > Limenitis > Limenitis camilla. The sequence continues at coordinate 7,901,266 of LR990246.1, read as the reverse complement.
AGGTATTAGGCCATAGTCCACCTCGCTGGCCCAGTCTGCCGGGTTGGCAGACTTCACACACCTTTGAGAACTCTTAGGAGTGCAGGTTTCCTCACGATGATTTCCTTCACCATTAAAGCACACACACATAACTCAGAGTCAGAGGTGTGTCCCTGTGTGGAGGATCGAACTCGGACCTCCCGAGTAAGACGTTGAAGTCTCAACCACTGGGCCATCACTGCTTTTTTCTTTTCTTTTATGCATAATAATATGCAATGTTACCATAATCCTAGACAGTAATTATTTAAATTTTAAAATATGAATAAAAATACACTGTATGTACAAAGTACATATTTTACAAAGACACATTTATGTATGCAATATTTTATTTAAATCAGTAGACTTGTTTTGATGTGAACATCTCCTGTCTTCCAACAGGACCTTTGTCCTACAAACAGCAAATGTACATGTAATTATAAATTTCCGACTTTCGAATTTTTTGAGAAGATTGTATTTCTTGCTATATTTCATAATTCCCGCTTAAAGGGAAATACTTACACTTTATTTTTTAAATATTTATTTCAAAGTAATACCTGCCCATATAACGTAATTAAACAGTAAAATTTGGCAATTAAATACTTTAGCCGATGACACACCACGCAAAACTGATTCCCTACCAGCAAGGAGGTCTGGGTTACTAGATGAAAGCAAGAATTTATCAGTATTTTGATCTTATTTATTTCATTACAGATAAATTTTGTTTTGGCTGGGACATGTACAGGATATAGTAAAGAACATTATCTTGTTTACGAACAATTAGCCCAAGCAACATCTGGTCAGATTTTTAATATTTCAAGTGATGATGTTGGCGAGGTTAGTATACAAAAAGAATATTCATGTCACTCTTCAAAACTTTGGGAAAGATAGATGTGTCGTCAATATCTTGAAAAAGGGATCCCTTATTTAGTGATTAACTTTAAGTTAATTGGTACTGAAAAAATTAAACAATTTTGAAAATTGGTTACAGATTTTTGAGTGCTTTTTCCAAATTTCAATTTTCCACCACTCGCGTCGCTCCAAAAAGCTGTATTAAGCGTCATTTTCCAATATGTCGATGCGAGCATCAAATATGCGAGGTGGCAAAACTGAAATTCGGAAAGAGCTCGTAGCTATAACATCTCCAATTTTTAAAAGTTGGAAAACAGGCAATCTTTCCAGGTAAAACATCCAAATGCCTGAATATTTTCAGTCTTGTTTACTTATTTAAGTTACAAAATCTTTATGCTTTCTCTGTCAATGAGGAAAAGAGAATCAATTTTCAGTCTGACAAGAATTTGGCCCACTGCTGAGCCAGGTCTCCTCAGAATGGGAAGGGTGTGAGGCCATAGTCTACCACGCTGTCCCAGTGCGGGTTGGTAGACTTCACACACCTTAGAGAACTTTGAACTCTCAGGAGTGCAGGTTTCCTCACGATGTTTTCCTTCGCCGTTAAAGCAAGTAATATTTAAGTGCTTAAAACACACATAACTCATTCTAAGTCAGAGGTGTGTTCCTGTGTGGGATATCGAAACCGGACCTCCCGAGTAAGACATTCAAGTCTTTACCACTGAGCCATCACTACTTCATGCTTTTATTATTTTTTAAATGGTTGTCTAATATAATGATGAATATAATTTTTAATTTTTTTATTAATTAATAGTGTTATTTTACATAAATAGTTTTAATAGAATAAGAATTATGATTCAGGTAATCAATATTTTGACTCAGAAAATTCTAGAACAGCAAGACCACGCGGCGATCGGACTTTGTGATTTTATAAAACTTGAAAGGTTCTCTGTGTAAATTCTTTATATTTAAATTATTAATATTAATAAATTTAACGGTTTCTCATAGGGAGTTGCAACTGTACTACTTCTCTAACAATGGATGGCATGGTATTTAATATTCCAAATAAAATATATATAAAACTGCAATTTAAGATACCTTTCCATGCAATCGTGATCCAAACTTCATTGTCGAGGATCGTTTCTATCTCTATTAAGGACATACACAGTAAAACTTTCAAGTTTTATAAAAAGACAAAGATCTGATCATCATGGGATCTTTTAAATTTATCATTTTTTTCGGTTTCATACACTTTACATATACAAAGTCGAAAACTTTAACGATTTTCAGATTGTTAATTATGTGGCAACAACCTTACAATTTAAAAAGACCATTTTAGCCCGAAAACAGACGACGGGCGCTACAATTGAAGATATACAAGTAAGTATTATATAATCGTTCAATATTATATAAAAAAAAAATATCTCAGTTAGGATTGTTGTATTAAATAGTTAAAACAATGAGCCCTTTACCCTTTAACTTGGAAGGCTTCTTTGTTTTGTACCCTCATAGATATTGCTTAACTAATAAGTGATGGATTTATGCCAAATTTATGTTTTTAGTTTGACGGAAGGTTTCCCATAGGTTTTGATTCTCGTAATAAACGCAGACCGTATCTTTTGATTGAGTTCTTTTTTGACTTTGATTTTTTTACAGTTCTAGATAACTGTAGACTAGTTATTAAATTAAAATTTCAACTTGATATGTCTGTACTCCCGAGAAAAATAGTCTAGACAGACAGACGGACAATGAACATCATTTCTAGGTGTTCTCTAGGAAATTCTTTTTTCGTGATATCCTTTTTGGTTTGTCACTATAATTAGTTAGTGAGGTTTTGCATTAATTCAATTATTACTATTTCAGTTTACTATTGATAGCAAAACTTGGAATGTTTTTATAAGCGTGGGTTCTCCTCGTCCAGACTTTACAGTAGTCGATTCTGAAGGAAATGAGGTTAAAATTAAAAAACAAGTAACAACAGACTCAAACACCGTAAGTATAGCTACCATACCATACCATATAAGTATAGGTTTGACCTTGAATGCGCAAAAGTCACTATTAGGGCCTTTTTTCACACCCTAATGTTTGTTATTATTTGTCAAAATAGTAACGTCACGGATGGAACTGCCAATACAGACACGCAGCACGATTACAAAGCGCAACTTTCCCCCACTATTTTTGCTCAGACCTAATGTTAGCTGCTGGCTACTATATGAGTGTTGTCGACAGTCATTCTATACTCAGTTCTTTGGACTAAGAATGATACCAGATAAATTTTCTATATTATACGAATTAACTCATAAAGTCTATCTGATAAGATTTGAAATTCTACTTACTGGAGAGACATAAATTAAAAAAAAAATCTTTTAATTACTTACGTAAAACGGAATGTTCTTTTTATAAATCGATTGTTTTTTAAATTAATATTTTTTTATTTTTCTCACATAATTATAAAATTCGTTTCATACGTGAAATACTTTGTGGATGTTTTCGGACAGACCGGTAAAAATTTAAAAATATTTTTTGGCGAAAAATTCAAATTTGTCACCTGTTGTTGTTATTAAGAAATACAGTATCCTATTTTACAAAGTTATTAAAGCATTTATATCTTTTGAACCCCAGCATCAGTCTATTTCAAATAAATACAGCTAAGATCCTGGAGTATAAATTGTTCAAATGTCCTAAAATATCAACCAACGTCCTTAATAAAGTAGCACATGTCCTCTACATATGGAAAAACTTTAATTTTTCTTTAGGTAATAAAAATATTGTTCAAGATAATCAAGATTATAGTAAATGCATTGTAGACAAATGATTAAATACCTACTTAATTGTTTATTTCAGATTGTTAGATTGGAACATGAAAACATTGGAACTTACACCATTAAATTAAAAAATCACGAAAAAACGTTAGTTAGCGTAAGTGGGGCAACTTCAATAAGCTTTCAGCACGGATTTTCTTCCATACAACCTACATCATTGGATGAAACTGAAACTAGACCTGTTGGAGATGTTACAGGTACTTTAAAAAGATATGTCCATAAAATTTAATCGTCTTCGGAAATTTGTAGTGACAAGTTTATTGGTAAATTGATTGATGCGCGTTTATGCGTAAGAATAGACAAAGATATTTATAGAGAGAATTAAAATTAAAAAAGGATATTTTTGACTTCCATGGGTGCTATAAAACCATTACATTGTTTTAAACTTCTTCTATGCACATTTCGATTAGTTACATGTTATAAATCATGGCAAGTTCCTAATTATTATATTATACATTTATTTCAGTACACAATTATTTAGCAATAGAATTGGACAACAGTAAGAAAGATGTTTTGCTTGACACCGTTGAGTTAATAAATGAAAATGATATGGTTTTAAAAACATTAGATTTAAAACTAATAAATCTAACAGACCAATTCTATGTAACAGAGGCTTTTGAAGTCCCTACAACCATGTTTCGTATAGCGGTAAGCTTTAATGAATAATCAAATATTAATAAAAAAATATTTTTAATAACTAACATACAAGTTGACACGCCCTAGCTTGGAGGGGATAAAACATTTAAAAGATATAATAAAATAAGTTACTTATGTTGATAAGTTTCTGCATAATGCTCGTTTAAACATTTAGACACCAAGAGAGACTAATAAGAATTTAAAAATTTATAGTTTTGACTTCTAATGTTATTGTAAAGACCCTACACATTAAATTTCCTTACATATATTCAATTAGTTACATATTTAATATATAGATAACTTACTGATTTCAGATTAATGGTGAAACAACCACTAAAGAGAAAATTAAAAGAGTTTCTATAACTTCAACGCAGTATCCTAATCTTGAGATGGAAAGGTAACTTAACAAATTATTATATGTATAACAATATATGAAATATTACATCAGAATTTCCGCAATAAGAATGTGTAGCGAGGAATGTGCTTGTTAAAAACCAATAGAATCGCTTCTTTTGAGACACTTCCAGCGAAGTAGATGAAGAACCTAAAAAAACCAACTTCCACAAGATAGTGATAAACATAGATACAAACAGTATCTCAATCACTACATTACACACTTTAAAAATACCGATTGTATCAGATTTATCGAACTGATCAGATCTGAAGAATCTGAATCAGATTTTATCGATCGAATGTTAAATATCGATGTTTTCGATGCATCGATGTATATCGTGCAACCCTACAGCGGATGGTATATTAGGTATCACGGCTTATTCGACCGGTGAGTCCCTCATAAGCTGTCTAGCCCCCAAGGGTATGCGTAAAAGCATTCCTGCGCATTAACAAAAAAAAGGCTTGTATAAAAGAAAGAGTGAGTGAGACGGAAGAAAGTCAGTGAGATGGTGGTGAACGGTTTGAATAATAATAATATAATTCCGCAAGGCAGCTTGAGGCGAGCTGTTAAGGAGTAGCGAGGGGAAGGTCCTGTTCCTCATCCTCAGCTTGCCTTTACTGGCTGGTTGTAGTGAACGCTGACGAGGAACAGGTCCCCTACCTCTACTACCTCTGGCTTGCCTTAACCGGCCGATTAGATTGAAGGTTCTAAGGGTACATGTGACACGTGAACCACTCACAGGAATGTGAGGACCAATGATTGGGTAGAATACCTTGTGTATATCTTTTAGTTGCAACGTACAAACGACCTTTCACGGGAGCCCATTGATGAGTGGCGAATCTCCGTCTAACCGTTTTTCAATGTTATGAAACATTGTTGGGTGAGCGCCATAGTTTCATCTATAGCATTAGTTTCCGAGTCCACTGTCACCCCAATCAATAGCCCAGCATTATGAGTGTCTAAATATTGCAATAGTCCCACCCAAACCGGGGATTGTCCTCGGGTGCATTCTCATAGTGCATACAGAAAAGGAATAGTGACCCACTATTCACTCGTGATTGGAAAAGACTGACACCCGCATTAAAATACCTTATGTTGCGGTTGTCACAGTATTCCTTCAGACCATTATGATCAATATGTAACAATATTGAACACACCTCAGCGAAGCAAGGACGGGTAGGCTAGTTTAATATATATTAGGTACCTCAAAGTATCCTAATAGATATCAGACCGCATGAATATATATATATATATATATACGGTATTACGTTATAGGTAGTACGTTTTTTTTGCACTAACCTAATTTTGTTTTTTTTTAGTTTCAAAATTAATTGAATCGACCTAAATGTTTGTAAAATGGTTTCAAGAAAGGGGTCAGAAGTCGGATGAGGACTATAGTATCGTGAAAACTGATATGATTAATTTTTGCAGGATGCACACTGAGATATAGAGGGTGATGAAAATGCAAATACGTTAGAAAATGGACAATTTCAAGCTGTACCAATGTGCTTAGTATCTTCAAGATCCTTTTCCTCATCCAGGCAGTCACACAAGACCATTAATTGTTTGATGGATCGAATTTGAAATTTCATTTTTCTAATACTTTTATATATCGTATATATTATAGTCTTATATGTTTTTTATATTATATTGTAATTTAGTATTTAGTATATGAGTATAAATAAAAATATAGTGTAAAAACAGGTATTTCATTCCTGTTCCTTTAATACCAAATCAAAAGTAATAATCTAGCAGTGGTCTCTGAAACCACAGTTATGTGGTTAAATGGCTGAAAAAGAGGGTAGGTAGATAGTGAAGGGTCAAATCTGAAATGTCAAAATATGGTAGCTGTCAGAATTCTACGGAATTTTGAAATTGAGTATATATATAATATCGCTCGCTAGTAACAACTTTTAGTAGAGCTATCCAAGTTTTTATCGATTCGATCGATCTTTGTTAATTCAATATATTTGTAGTTACTGGTATATTATCTACATCTACACTATTATGAGGAAAGATTTGATTGTTGAAGCGATATTGAAAATTCTTTCACCGATAGAAAGCTACACCTTAACCGGGTAACATAAGCTACGTGATTTTTTTCCTAAATATTCTAAATAAAAAGATTTCGCCATTTAAATGCCATAACGGAGCCATTTTGTACAGTGAAGGTTTTCTCTGGAACTAATGATGCAATTTTAATAATTATTTTACCGCAAGAAAACTTCTCAGTGACATAGGTGATGTAGTGTTGCCATATATAATAGATTATGGCCATATTGTTGTTACTGATCCGTATGAATAATCTTCCACTGAGAGATCTATATTCTCTCTTCTTATTTTATAATTTCTGTTCATTCTGTCTCTTCACATTCTTTCTCTCTTTTATCTCTCTCCCTCTATCCATTTATCTATCTCTGTTTCGTTTTCATCTTTCTTGCTCTTTTATCATCTCTCTTTTCTATTTTATCAAATTTTCTCACTCTCTATTGTTTCAAATGATGACAAAAAGCACAATTACAGAGTAATAATTTAAGGACATCAATTATAATATTGCTTCAAATACCCGGAGCGAAGCGAGGGCATGCCGCTCGTATTAAATACGTTGCCTTACTTTAAATCGGCCAACATTCTCAGGCTCAGGCCCATGGTTATTCTAATATAAAAAGATGGCCTAACACCCATTCCAGCAAACTATCGTTCTATCTCGTTGCTCAGTCCTTCGAATCCAGTCGTCCAATCCAAAACCAATTTGGCTTTCGCAAAGGTAAGTCATGTAAATATGCACTCTTGATTTTCACTAACTCCATTAATAAAAGCATAAATAACGGTTTAAAACGCATTGGCGTTTTTCTCGATCTAGCCAAGGCTTTCGATACAGTCTCAAGACCCATACTTATTTAAAAATTAAAATTATAGGAATGAGAGAATTCGCACTTGAGTGGTTTAAAGGTATTTTGCATAATAGAAGTCAAAGAATAAAAAACAATAATGGTATGAGTGACATTCAATCTGTAAATATCGGTGTGCCCCAAGGCAGTATTTAAGGGCCTACATTATTTAATATATATTTATATGTATATAAATGACGTCATGGAAATATCCGAAGAAAAATTGGTATTAATTGGTACGCGGATGACTCATGATGAAATTTACTCGATCTTTAGCTGAAATAACTGTCCACATTCTGTTTTTTCCTTAATTGCCTAAAGTTTTGATGTGTTTGTGTTTTTCTTAGTAATTATTATTATTAGCTACGAGCTTCGTGTAAAGAAGTAGTATAGGTTTAAAGAAAACATCACACTCAATAATAATTTCTATAATTATTGTAATATAAAAAAGTGTTGGTAGTTATTCAACCCTTGGAATAGACAATAGATATCCTCTTAAACATAACAAACATGGCGGCGGAGGCGCGGCGCTGTAAAAAAATACTCTTTGTCGCGACGCGCGGCGCCCCCCTCCCCTGAGCCCCCCCGCCCGCCACGCCACATCACCCTCTTATACAATATAATGTGATCTAAGAAAAATAATATTTTTGTCTAACGCCGCAAGAGCGTGTGGTAAACAATTTATACTATACTTAGTTTGTCGCTACGTGTGGAAGCGATGTCACTCTATCTCCGAAACATCGACTACAAACACATCATTTAGAATATATTTGACTGTTATTTTTAAACTACTTGTTAATTTTCGTTATTTTTTAGGTTTATAAACGGTAAACAGAGTGACGCGAATGCGGTTGAAACTATAGTATTATTATAAAAACAATACGTGTTTACCGTTTATAAACCTTAAAAATGTCTGATTACCACGTTAGTTTTTATAATAAAAATTTTCGGTATATTTTTCTCACTTTTGCTCGACAGGATACTTCTAAACAAAGTTAGTAGTGAATGAAGCCGTTTTATTATTATCAAGTATCCTGCGACTGCGAGCCGTGTTAGGCTAAGCAACGTACACACATACAGAGGTACAGTAATTGAGAAGGAATTGCACTTAGGAAAGGTTTGCGTCTCTTGGCACTTTGTCTTAACAATAGTATGAAAACCAACAGAAATTGTACTAAACAATTAAAGCCGACAGGGACAGAGTCGCAGCGCGGCAATAGTGCAACGGGACCGGGACACTCCCGCCGCGCGCGACTCCCAGGTAGGTGGAGAGAAGCAGAATATCCATAATCCATTCATTCGTAAGCTACAACTTAGCGATTCAAACTTAATTGGAACACGCACATCGATGAAATATTAAATACTTAAATCGTTTCTACTTAATCGATATTATGTATAATAAAATATATATTTTTAAAAGGTCAAGAAGTCGAACATAGTGTAGGATTCGGTAAGCAGTGTACAGCGGGACCGGGACTGGAGTCGGGTGGACTAGTGAGTAGTGAGGACGAAGGGGATCTATACATCTTATTTATATATCCAAAGACACGAAAGCAAATCCACTAGACTTATTGCCACTCTTAAATTATTGCTACGACATATACATACCGATCTACTTTATAATATAATGTAAATATAGTCAATAATCAGTTACAACATCCGAGAAAACAAATCGTTTAAACATTATTGCGTTTTAGTTCGACTATAGTTTCAACTCAGAAGGGGTTTTCATCTGAAACGGTAATATAGTCTTCGTACTCGTATCCGTGCTGTTGTGTACAGTGTAGTGTCCGTGGGTACTCCATAGAGACCACCGCTTTCGTTTCCGTCCAAAATGAATTGGCTGTCCGATTTCTCACTAAGGCACAATTTAAGTTTCCATTTTGAACTTTATTTAAGTCTAAAATAAATTAATTCAATTCCCCCTCGTACGAGGTATTCGCTAGCTGCGTCTACGTTGTTTTATTAGTAATTTAACACCGACACGTAAAACTTATTATTATGAATATATTAATTTCTTTCGTTCGCCTTACCTAGTAGTTAGTACAAATATAATATTACGACTAAATCTCCGGCCTCTTGTAATATGAGCGATTCTGTTTCGTCGGATTAGGCAGTTCGCTGGGTAGTTTTAATATCTAGCAAACGTAACAAAATATTTGGCCAACATTTAAAACTAGCTAGCGCTCATGTGGTACACAAAGGTTTTGATCCTCCTCCGTTCTTATAAATAAACTAATAAAACTTATATCTAATGTGAACAGCATCAGGTCGTTCGATCGAAGGAGTCAATGTTGCCTACCACATGACTGGTCGTTGGTTGGTGTTGCCTACTCTATCTATCGTATACAAAGCGGTTGCGAGGCACGTTTACCACGCAACATGTATTTATTATAATATCTTTAAAGGTTTATGTGGTTTTGAAAACGCCTGAAACACTCGGTTATACCAAAAACAAATACAATGCATCTAAGGATAATACAGTAAAAATTAGTATTTTTTTAGGTAGCAACACCGATCTTTTAGTCGAAAAACAAAATGTTTTCCCAAACCTTTGCTTGGTTAGGATCAACAAGATCTTCAAATGAGGATAATTATTTTTTCTATCATCAGATTTAAAGTAAATAAAGCTTAAATTTTAAGTTACTTCAGCAACAATTTAATTGTGAAAACCGCATCCAATTAGATGCAGTTTCCACTAAACAGAAATAACAACAAAGTTTTAATATTAGTTTTGAACAAACAAGAATTCGGTATGTATTATAACAAATGTATAAAAATACTAATTTCCTTCCTCCTCCTTCCAAATAGATACGGTTTCAAATTCAAAGTAAGTGTTGCTATTGTAAAAAAAGTAAATTCCCAATTTGCAGTGTAACCGAGTGATAAAGGCAGTGTCACATGATACGTGCGAGCTTGCAGCGGTCCTACGCTATACTTACCAAACATCAACACCGATATAAACGGCTATAATTCATTTATACTTTAACGTTTTATTAATTTGTGCTGCTGTCTTCTCAAATTCAGTATTTTTGAAAAATTTTAAATTCCAAAATAAAAAACGATTGATCTTGATAGATACGTGACGTTATTCTAAACTCAATATGGCGGACGTCCCAACATGGCGCCCTACTTATTTTTCGTGTATTATATTCATAATATGAGTATCCAATGAAAATGTTTACTGAGAAGAATACGAAAAATAAAATGAGGTCACCTTATTCCAATATGGCGGACGCCCCAAGATGGGGCTTTCCTTATCTTTTGTGCACCCTCATAATATGAGTATCAAATAAAAAGGTTGACCGAGAAGAATACGAAAATTTAACTTAATTCTAATTCCAATATTTTGATATTATAAGTAGTAAACACAAGTTTTATTATTTTTTTAATTTCTGACTTATTTTCCAAAAATACTAAATTCCTAATTTTAATAACTAATATAATATACGTACTCTAATTGCGACTGAAACACTTTAAGGCATATAACTTACTGAGACAATTATTGCATGAGCGAATATAACTTCATACGTTACAATATTAACGTTATTTTTTAAATTATTGCGAATCTGTAGTAGCTCTTATTGACAAGCCCCACATATAAATATATAAATTTTGTAATTATTACTAATTCAGGGGAAAATATCTATATGAACTCTCCTGATTGGCGTGAGACAAAATATAAACAAATCATAAAAAGATTAAAACAAATTTTACACGCACACTAGCTGACGCGGCAAACGTTGTTTTGCCATATAAATTAAAAAAATTTTGGGGTGGGCCACCCTTATCATTTAGGGGTAGGGGGGTAGGGAAGCCGTTTTGGAGGAGTTTGGTAACAAACACCGCGACACGAGAATTTTATATATTAGATAAAAAGTTGGATGTTGCGCATTGTATACATGTTGCGTGCTTGTATTGGTAGTTCAATCCACGACGTTTACTATTTTGACAAATAGCAAGGCGCGCTCCTCTCGCTTCCCATTCCTCAATAAAAGGGCCTTAAGGACTTCTGCGCATTCAAGGTTAGAAGTATACTTAGATGCCTTCAACTTACGTTATAGCCATCGATTTCTTTGTTTACAATTTGTCTCACGTCCAATTGAATTAAGTACAAAGGCCAAAATAAATTACATCAATCATTGATATTTAGTTTCAAAAGTTAATATTTTAATGAAGGTATTTTGTTTTCACAACAAATTGACCGAAGCCTGTAAACGCTAACAACTACAGCATCTTGTAAAAATACAACGACAAATATAACTATGACCGCGTTAATTGCTTATCCCGAGGTAATTCACTAAATTGACTATATTAATTAAATCACTCTCGCGCCACTAAAAAGGAAAAAAAGGGGGGAGAAAACAAAACCAAAAATATACTATACATAAAAATTATTGTATTCTATCATCAAATAACATAGGATTGTAAATAATAAAATAAGAGGAAAACAAATTTATACATATCTCTTAACGCAAATATAAAAAAAACAAATGATACACGCTATTAACACAAGATAAGCTACTTAGGAAAAAATGAAAAAAAAAAACAGTATTTTACAATTATCTAAAACAATCGCCCAACTCTTCAACCTAGCGCTCGTTACACCTTAAATTAATTTGATAAGAATTTGGCGTCATTTTTAGGCTCATTTTGTCGAGATTTAAAATTCTTGGTTGGATCTGCGCTATACTAGGTGACATGCGCGTGCGCACCGCCTGTATACTGTATAGTCTACGTTCTCTGTATTGCGAGTTATGAAGGACACTTGATCGTATTATTCTAACATTAAATAAGCAACAAATTGCAATATGTACCGTCATAATTATAAACTAACAAATTCAACAAGAAGAAGTACATATTAGCGAGTTTCTGAACGAGATGCGTTAAAAATTTTGAATAAAAAATAATAAATAAAAAAAAAACAGGTCAAAAATAAAACAAAAACGTTAGCGAGAGAATTGATCGACGCATCCGACGTACAGTCGTACAATTAAGTAAACTTCGCTTCGTACGCAATAAATTAAACAATGGCGTAATAAATAACGATAAAAAAAATTATAAATAATTTGTGCGAATAAGTACCGATGTTGAATGGAATAAATAAGATGTGCCAAGGATCGTACTCTTCTTCATTGTTCAGTTCGTGTCAATCTCATATTTAGTTGAGTGTACGCGAATACGAGCCTTGGTAACGTAACGCGAACGCATCAGAATCAAGAAATAAATAAAAGGTATAGTCAGGCCTTCCATTCCGTAGGTAATCTGCCCCCATTGCGTTTTTTACTTTGTGAATTGTTACGGAAACAAATTAAAAATCTTAGACCAATTTTCAACTCTTTAAAACTGAAGCCGTTTTCAAGATATTTAAAAAGAATGTCTTTTTATATTAGTGTGATAGTAACGAAATAATCTTTTAGGGGGTATTCTGCTCTAGACATTTGAAAAAAAAATGGATTTTTCAATATTCGAATTATTTTCGGAAATACAGTAGATTTTGTATGAATTTGGGATCGCCGATTAATTGAAAGTGAGTATTAAATATTATAATCCGAGTTATTCTATTGGAATTGTTTCTCAAACTTCAAACGCGTTTTTCTTGAAACTTCTTTTTTTGAAGTGGTTGACGTAATATCTCAAGTTCCACCCAACCGATTCCTATGAAATTTGGTGGAAATCTTCTTTATATATTTAAAAAAAAATCAATTTGGAGTATTTTTGAAAAATTCAAAAAAGTCAAAAAAAAGGGGTAAAAAAGAAATTGATATTTCATGTCGACGCCATTTTGTGAAGTTTTTTTTTTTTTTTTTGATAAGGTCAAGGTCAATTACCGATTGAGAATTTTTCAATTTTTTTTGTTTCATAACAAGGGCTGGAATCCTGTATTTTATCGAATTTCTGATTATTTTTTATATTCTTGAAATAAAATAAACATCATATGAAAACAATTTACAGTAAAAATGTTTTTCATTTTTTTTATGTTAGAAAAATTACTAAAATTTAGGCTTCTAGACCAGAATAACCCCTTTAGTTCTTCCTCGAACCTCAAACACTTATTGTCTGACGCCAAATTTTGACAGAAAATGGAAATCAATATACAATTTTTTTGAGTTGTTAAAACCAGTTGAAAGTAGAAAATTTGGCTAATTTTTTTTAAGTAAACAATCCACAAGGTGGCAAATTTCCCAAGGAAAGCCGGATATACTCTTCGAGTGATATAAACACGCTTCGCCGGTAACTAGCTTAAGGTTAACTAGGATAATCTAAAACGAACGCTGCAAGCTCATTTACCGAAATGTTCAAATAAAATCGTTAAAACACCGCGATCGCGCTCACGCCAGGCCTCGTCACATTCACTATAAATATAGTTTACATATAAATTAAAATATAGAGCGAAAACTACACATTTCTTAAATAATACTATGTACAAGGCATCTCGCTTCTTAACAAGTACGCGGTTTGTGATGTGCGCGCTCGCCGCGTCGTGCGTCGCGCGTCGTGCGTCGCCGTGACGAGCCCGTGTCAGTATAAACGTCCATACAAAACCTATCTGGCACTAACATGTATATCATTACAAAATGTATATATTATATTATATTTACATCACAACTTAAATTTGTTAAACAACCGAGAGAAAATGTTTTGGTGTTATTGTTTGCTGTTTCGGTACAACTCCGATGGAATCCGAAGCGATTATTGTCCTCCTATCTGATATTGCGAATATCAACTAAAACCGACCGCCACGCCGTTGATTCCATTGATATGTATAAAAAATGATCTAAAGTGTCACTAAATGGCATTTTTGCTCAAAAATTGTTCACGGAATAATTGTTCTCGAGGATTTGGCGCAAAAAATCTATTCTAAAACCGTTCCGTACCCTTAACCGATGAGAAGAGCTATTTACTAATTAACCCACTATTCAAAAAGCGATAGTTAACTCAAATATCATTATTTTTTAAAACAAATTCGGGTTTTGTGACGTTAGGAACGTTGCAATATTTTATATATCTTTATCAAAGTCGCCTAATATCGGTGGAACACAAGTTTGTTTTAAAAAACGCGATTGCAAAGAACTACATGATCCCTTCATTATTGAGATATTACTCGTTTGGCCCACACGAGCAGAATCGCACCAAAAATGTGCAAATAATTCCGTTTAGAGTAAAAACAACGAAAAACACTTAAGATATGGTTATTCTATCACTTATTTATAAACGGAGCCAAACACCTGACTCTGTCGCTTGGCGACCGAATATTTACAATTTATACATTTTTTTGGTCATAATCTTGGGAAGTGAGAACGCGAAGACAATTTTGTCACTTTTTGGCAGTTGATTCTTATTGTGAGGGATATCCAGATCGCGTCAACTACGAAACACTAAAAAATGAAGGTAAAATCACCGCAGCAAGGAAGGCAATTAGGGTTTTTCTAACAAACACCGAAACATGAAACTTACACCTACAATTAGAGTAGTTTTTGTCAGAAATCCTACAACATAATATAAATACATGATAATTGCACTATTATAGCGAAATCTACAACTTTTACACTACTACATACTGTCAGAATATTTGCCGTACAAAACACACGTTCATATAAAAAATGACATCTTGTTATTAAAACTAAGCCTTAACGATTACAATCACATTCAACTTGCAAATCAAATAAATGAATATAATTTCACGTTGCGAGTGCCGTCCGTACACAAAAACATTCTTATTGCTATATATCATATATGTTCTGGCCAAATTAACGGGGTTCATACACATTTCAACTGATTTCACATATTACAAGTTGGGCCAATATGAAACTGTCAACGCCAATGGTCAAACATATGTATGGCCAACTTTTAGAAAATATCACAAATTTATTTGTTTTTAGAATTTTCTTGTAAAGTAAATAATGTTTTAGTTCTAATATAATATTAAAACAGTCATTACCTGTAGAATATATTATATTGGACCAACCTGCAATAGTCGATTTTGACCTAACTCACACAATTGTTGGCTGATATCTCTTTAAAGCGCCAGAGGTAGCCAAATGCTGTTTATAAATGCTCGTGACGTCACAACGTGGTGGCGTTTAGGCGTTGTTTGAAGAGACTGCAGCCTTATGGGTCTACCCCTTATACAAACCTATAGATACCACATTATTGCACATAGTTTTTTTCTAATTATGCATTTATTATATTTTAAAATGATTTTATAATGATTGTGATGTAAAATGACATTAATGCAGCATCTATTAGAGGTTATCTGCCTAAATACATTAGACCAATTAAATACAACAAAAAGCTAGCGATTTCATTCATATAATTAAAAATAAATCAGATTTACTAAAATCAAATCTATCAAAATTTACGTGGAAGTCATAATAATCGATTTCGACTCGATGAGCTACACTAAATTAGTCCGATAATATCGATTTTGTCATATCCGGTATTATGTAAATCCTGTTGTACACACAACTCGTTTTAATTTACTTCTTCTCTAAATTCATACCGTTCAAAAAAATATTGTAAGCGACGGTAAACAAATATAATTAATTATTATTATTTAATACTCGTTGCGTAGGTCCAAAACAAAAAAAAAATCTATCGTTTTGAAGTTTAGGACCTACACACCCATAGATCTATAATTCAATATTTTAAAAACATTATCTTAATTCCAAAAATAAATTTCATTATAAGCATTTCTTCAGAACTTAATTAATTTTCACAAAGATTTTAGAACCCCTATCACATTTACTATGATACATTAAGTAAAGTGTGTCAATAAAATAACAAATAACTTGCAATAAATAATTATGGTTAACATGATATCGCGACCCACAAGACAAATCACTTTTAAGAACCTTTCACATTTAGGGTCTGCAAGCTCTATATTTTTTATCCATACTAATCGCGTCGGTGCAAAATGTTTGCAAACATTAACAGCTCAATAGTTAGCTTTCAGTTAATTAGTCAAACCGCCTCGATTAATATAAAAAATGTTTCGGATCTACCCTTAATATAAATACATGGTTATTACAATATCCACACTTCCTCAAAAGATTGCTTCCCGTTATCACTTCCAAATAACTTTCACTTTAGTGTCGTTGGCGGGTGTCACGTGTGTCACGTGACACTGCGTACTAGGTGTAGGCGTGACGTCACTCACGCGGCGTGTTCTTCAGGAGTGATATTGCGTAACGGACGTACTGGACAAGGTGGCGGAAGGTGGAGAACAGAGTCAGCGGCCCGCACTTCCGGTCCACAGCAATGAATAAATCTGAAATGGGGAATATAAATATTTACCTTTAGTTTAAAATAAATGATTAACGGATACAGCACCATGCCAACGAAATAAACATATTTTTTATTACAAAAATGTTAAAAATTATATTATATGCACTAAACCAAATACAGTAGAGACTCGATTATTCAAACCTTCAATTATCCGAACGCTGACTTAGTTAATCCGAACGCTTTATTATCCGAACGTTAGCACGAATTTGTTGCTCGCTACCACTTTATAAAGGAATAATATAAAAATGGCAGACTCTTTAGGTATTTCATATTACAACGTTAATATATAAGTCAAATTTTAACTGTATTTGTTTGATCTTGTCCCAAAGTACTCACATTTCGATTAACCGAGCCTTTGATTATTCGAACTAGTCTCGGTCACAATTAGTTCAGATAATCGAGGTTCTACTGTATTTCAAATAAATGTTTCAAAGAAAACAGCTATAAACTTTCTTTAGTTATGTATATGATAGTTTTTGGCTTTAGAAAATTTTAACATGTCACCACTACGAATATATTCACAAAGAAAGATGGCAATGATGATCATTAATGTACTAAAAAATGGGATGGTATGTATCATATTACAATTAAAGGTTCTTAGTTCACGTACAATACTATGAGTAGAAGGAATACAAACCTTGATTCGGTCGCAACCTGCACAAGCCATCCGCCTGCTCCCACAGATCGTGGGCGACATACAAGAACGTATAATACTTCGTGAGTTGTAGTAGCGCATGGTGCGCCTGCGCCGGTACCGAGTGAGCCATAGAGCAGACCCCGGAGCCCGACCCGGACCCCGCCGGTACTGCGTGAGGTAGGCTACAATAGCCTGACGAGCCAGAGCCGGATCCGATGGAGCCAGCTGGGGAGGGGGACGGGGATAGAGGAGAGGCGGACCGAGCGGATGTGGATATACCACCCGCCGTAGACACTGCTTCTGCGCAAGCCGGCTGTAACAATATGAAAACATTTTGAAAGGGGCTATAAAGTTAATATCATATATTTCATTAAAGATTTACAATATTATTGCTGGCAACATTATGGACAACTTTCAGGCATGTAGGTTCCCTTGCGATGTTCTGTTTCAAAAGTCACATAACATCCCGAGTAAGACATCGAAGTCTTAAACCAATGTTACAGCTAGATTTCAGTTACAGTTGAGTAATGCCATCCAATACAATAACAATGCCAATACAATAGGAGGTTACTTCTGCTTATATAGATAGATACACCACTCACCTTTTGTTGGTACTCCTGCACGATCTTATTGTACTCTCTCACTTCTCTGTTGTACATCTTGAACATTCGCAAGTACAGTAGCGCCTGTACTCGTAAACTGTAAGAAAATACATTCCTTATGTAAGTTCTTCATAAGTAAATCAATAATATAAATATGAACGAATGTTTTTGTAGTTTTCTGACAAAATAAATTTAAAAAAAATGTATTACAATAGAGGTTTTATCACAACATCTATTGATTCCTCATCAAAGAAAAACTTACCTAAGAATATCCAGTTTACTAAACGTGGAATGAGGCGAAGCACGATATCTCTGAGGCATGGAGTGTATCGATTTAATGTATTCGATTGTTTCCCGATATATCGTGAAAGCCCTTTTAGTGTCAAACTCTAGTTCCAACACTCGGCCTGTGAGCACGAAGCAAAGTACCGATTCCAAGTACAGCATAACACGAGGTAAAGGTTCTTGTTCCTTTTCCGCGGCCGCACGCAGGCTTATTGCTTCCGCAAGGTAAAATCTGTAAGATAACATAATAGTTAGTATCACTTGTAGTTTAATTTAGTTAATACAAGTGATAGGCCGCGAATTTAAATAGCAATTCAAAGCATTTCTTTGACAGATATAAAATAGGATTGTTATTTTAAACTCGATTTTAATCAAAATCGAGTTTAAAATACTTAATTTCGATGATTTCTTAATTATTTTAACTTACTTATGATCACGTTCTTCATCTGATAGTGCGTCTGTGGGCAGCCTCTCGAAGTAGGAATAGTATATGGGGGTACGACTTTCGCCTCGCTCAGACCTCTCTAAGTTCAAACTTGATAGACTTGCGCTGCTGCGTTCCAAGCTCTATGAAAGTTTAACACATCATGTTACATATTAAATAACTTGAACCTAAGTTATGTTTATCGTTTATAGTTCATTGGGTGTACTCACGTGATCATTAGGAGGTGTTGGTGGTGTCGGGGCAGGGGGAGGTTGCCTTCTCTGCGGCCTCTGTAATGCCCGCAACGTCTCTGGTCTTAGTCTACTTAAAGAAATGCTGATTGTGCACGATGACCTGCGCGATCTTTCCCCTCCTGAGATGTAAAAAAAAAACAATTTTATAACTAGTTACTTGGACGCTTAATGCTGCGTTGCGTAATGATTCTCAAGTTCTTTTTATTAGTCATACTGTATTCTTGTTATTAGTCATACTGTTAGATATAATATTTTCGTAGTATTTTTTTAAGTAGCGAATATGTATACGTATACATAACAAACATTTCCACTACTTAACTGTTTCATAAATATTTTTTAAAGAAAAATTATCACTGACTATTGATTGTTGAAAAAATACTTTGAACAAAAAGCGTTGAAAAAAAATGGCAAACAACTAATAAATACTGACCATTTGATAATGAATTCTGTACAGGACACTGTACGAAACCCACATCCGCCTCGGCACGAATATATCTCTCCTGTGTGATTCTCTCCACTCTATCTAAAGGTAGTTTGTCGTTCGACAGCCGATCCATCGACTTGTCGCTGGATAACTTCACGTCACGTTCAATCTTCTCACCCGACAGTCGATCTATTAACATTTTGTCGCCGGAGTGTCGATCGGATTTTCTGTCGTGAGAGAGTCTCTCGACTCTTTCTAAAGGTAGATTGTCGCCCGACAGTCGTTCCATTGATAGCTTGTCGCCCGATAACTTTTCTCGTTCGATCTTGACATCGGATAAGCGATCAATAGACATTTTCTCGCTTGGTATCCGATCTATCAACATTTTATCACCAGAGAGTCGATCGGATTTTCTGTCTGAAGATAACCGATCGGTGATGGAAAGAGAAGATCGATCTGATACACGATCCGATGATAACCGATCGTTCGATAGACGCTCATGTAGTCGGTCTGTAAGCAGTCGATCAGGGGGAAGTCTGTCCGTGGACCGTCTATCTAGCTGTCTGTCCGTTCGGTCCGGTATTCGATCGTTCGAGTTCCGTTCGGGTCGCTCAATCGAGACTCTCTCTTGTATCCTCTCGTAAGCCATTCGTTCTGCTTCACGTTTCCTCGTCAGCGTTTCCGGTTCCTGTGGTGGAGAGACCCTCGCTATGGCTTCCTCGTTTCTTCTCTCGGCTGATCGGTCTCTGTGTCTTCTGTCGTCATCGTCTGCACAAGACTCGAGTGCGGTGCTTTCGATGATTGTAACTTGACCTTTGGCCTTACCCTTCCCTCCCTTCCCCTTTCCCCCCTTACCTCCTTTACCACCGCACTCATCTGCTTTTCTTGGTGTAAAAACCTGAAACGAAATGAAGTTTTATATTTAATTGGTGTCTATATAGATATAAGATATGTGTAAGAATTTATATTTTAATAGGTAATATGTAATTTCGAAACAGAAATTAAATTGCCGATATTATTTTATGTCATGGATATGGATAGCAAGATTGTTATCCATGTCCATGCACAGTAACTAGGTAGTTACTGTGCATGGACATTAAATTCAATCTTTTTTAAGGTGAAGTTGGTAGCTTCAAAAAAATTGGAAAAGAACTTTTTTTAATAGTTAAACATGTTACATGGCTAAGATTACAATGAAAACAAAAATAAAATAAAAAATAGAATATTTTGATGTATCAGGTAATCGGTCGTACCTTTCTAAATATGTGCGTTTTAGTATCTTGGAGGGGTTGGGCTTGCGGTGGGTCGGGTTCAGGTTCACTGTCGGGGGCGGGGGTGGGGGGTCCGGTCTTCTTGGGGGGTCTCCCACGTTTCTTCTTCGCAGGCCTCTCCTCTGAGGGGCGAGGCTTAGGCGGCCTTCCGCGTTTTACGCCGGAGCTTTGTGAGTTGTTTACTACGGATACTGGTGAATTTTGGGTTCGGACCTGTTAAAATAGAAAGTTTAATGCACATGCCCCAAATGAACAAAATTTAAGTACCTTTTGAAGGTTTTTATAGGAAAAAGTGGGTGTTGCGAATTAAGTAAGTTAATATCCGCAAAATATCGAAATAAAAACGAAACGAAAATAAAAAATAAACTTGTTAAATAAATATTTTTTTACCGGATTGGATCTAGGTGCCTCGTCGTCACTCGACGCAGCGGAAATACGATTTGCGAGAGATCTTCGCCTCCTTTCCCCGGGAGATGGTGATGAAGCTTCCGAGTCTGTTAAGTCTGATAGTGGACTCTGTAAAAATACATATCCATTTATTATCCCATAAAAATCAAAGTCATTAGATCTTATCGAATGTTAACTGTAAACATAATATAATATTTAATATATTGTAATAGGTGGGTATCAATAACACTGGTCCGATTAGTCCTAGAATAAGGATGGAGAGAAACAAAGTAGCAAAATAATACCACACTCATATCAGTAATGTTTCCATGTAGAGCACCTACAGCCTTCCAAAGCATATCTCTCAATTTGACATAATTGTTAAAAACTTTCTGCTTGTCTCTATTCGGGATTTCTCCTAAACTGTTTTCGAATTTTACCAATCCATTACGAAGATGGCACTTTAAAACGGCTAGATCTATCCATCTTTGGTGTCCATTTTGCTCCCGGCGGCGATTTACAATGCTGTGCATTAGTTTTATGAGCAGTTTGAACATATCGTCGTCCATTTCTCTATCATAGTATGTAATATTTTGAACAGTAATTGAATAGTGGTGTTCGTAATACGAAAGCTCGATTACAATTGGATATAATAAGTAGCGTGTGCTGAATCAGCGGCCATGTACGGAGAAGTGTTTATCTCTCGTAATACAACACCTGAGAAAGGTTTGCGGTGACATCTAGTCGCTATTCAAGTGTAAGGGAACAATTCATTCTCGTGCAACATTACATTTGTTATATTTTACATTAAAAATGTTGCGCAGTTTTATTTGAATTAAATATTTTAAGACTTTTTATTTCAAGATCTGAATATTAATATGACAGCCTATTTGGCTAATTCTTTGTTGTGCTGTCTGTATTAGAAGGACAAGGTTTATAATTTTATATACAATTTTTTTTTTTAAATATAGAAAAATCGAAAAAGGATTGGTGTTTTTGTTTAACATCTATGTTATGCGACGTTGAGTTTGATACTTAATTTTTTTTGTTTAATTTTCAGGCGATGCCGGAGTAGGCCGCTAGTTAAATATACAAATCTCTTACAAATTATATAGAGAATAGTCTCCTAGTAACAAGATTCGTATCGTATTTAGCCTCACAGAAAAAATGTCCATTCAAAATATAAACAAAACGGTCATGTTTATCGACACATTGTAACGTTGCTAGAAGTATTAGTGGTTTAGTTATTCTTAGAATAGTAAGCTATGATAAAACTATATCAGTTGCTTGTCCAATGATATACAAAATAGAGGCGTGCGTCACATGCTGCACGACCAATAGTCTTCTTCAGAAATATTATGGCGGAATTATATTATCAGCGATTGGTTAATATAAACATCCAAAGCGTTTCCGCAAAATTAACTACTCAAATCTAAGAGGTTTATAAAGATTACATTATTTGCGCATTAAACAATCGCAATAAAAACGTAAGGTCATTCCCAG
Organism: Limenitis camilla; assembly: GCA_905147385.1. Classification (NCBI taxonomy): domain Eukaryota; kingdom Metazoa; phylum Arthropoda; class Insecta; order Lepidoptera; family Nymphalidae; genus Limenitis; species Limenitis camilla. Next base: position 7,878,584 of record LR990246.1, on the reverse strand, counting down.
ATCCACCAGTCAAATTCTGCATAAAATATGCCTTTAAATGTTTATAGACGATGAATTAATTAGCTACTGAGAGAGGTTGGGAGATCATTCATTTCTTACCTAAATAATATAATTTTTTTTTTTCGTTTTAATTTCTTCTTATTATTAACAACAAACGAAAAAGACAGGTAAAGTTTTGGATAAAGGAGTGAGCGAAAGCAAATAATAATATTTATATTTAGCGCTGTCGGCGTCCGAGCTTTCGTAATTCGTACAATATCCATCTCTTTCTAATTTATTTCGCTGATAGGTCTTTTCTTTTTATCTCAATTCGAAGTGCCTAAACTACTAGTATGGCTAAGCCCTCCAACTATCTAAAAATGCTTGTGTTAGGAGTGGGCTCCCGTCAGTAGCGTAGTTAGCGGAATTTTTTTGAACACCATACCTTTAGATCGTGAATGTAATGAATGACCTAATCATTACAGTGACATTCATTCTATTTTAATAATCAGGCTAAGGCAGCCAGTGATTTGGTGCGTATGTATAGGTATTCGCCCTTTTTAATGCACTTATATTAGTGTATATTAAAAAAAATATATTATTTAAATAACGTCTTCTCACCGGTTTCCCCGTAGCATCAGCCAACACATTGCTAAGGTTTGCATGGTCCGGCGGATGTGCGGGAGGTGGGGCGAAGTTAGAGAGACTCCAAGACGGTCTTTGGGCAGGAGGGGCTGCGACCGTGGGCGCGTGCGCAGGCGCTGCTCCACTCGTGGACTCGGCGGAAGACGACTCGGACTCCGAGTCGGAAGGGGAAGACTCGCTGGCGGAACTGGGGCTACCACCCGAACCGATGGGCGAAAGGATGCTGTTGAAACAAATCAGTCGTTTAGCAAAAATAAGTAAAATCTCATGATATAATTAAATAGTTATTCATATATAGAAGTCAAAAATGTCCGACTAAAGATTTTATCACATTAGATCATCGTCAAGTAACTTTTTAGCCGGACATTTCTGGCTCCAAAGATATGTAAATAAATTGTATTCTTAATAATATGAAATTAGCATAATTATAATATCAAGGTTCAATAATCTTCAATAATAAAACACACTTACACGCAAATTGCTTTTATATTTTTTCTGGAAAATATAATTTATCGTATCTTAACGCTACAAAGTAGACTATTATGATATTGGTAAGTGAAATTTATGTTACAAGCACAAAACTGATATTCTTTATTAGTGTTTATTATCGTCTTGTAACACAAGAAAAGAGTAAAGAATTAATGTATTGAGTGGTAAAAACATTTTTAGAACTTTTAAAACTGCAGTTACAATTTTACCAAAAGTGTATATGAAACGTATGAAGCATGATAGCTGTCAGTTTCCGAGTAAACAAAAAAAGCCAGTAGACGACTTATTGCTTCAGCCTCGTATAGTTTTCACAAAAGTTACACTAACTTCGGACATTTGTATGGTTAAATATTGGCCCGGTAGATTAAAAAAGTTTGAGCATTACTGACTTAAGTTTTCTGAACATATAACGTAAACAAATCAAGTTCATGGAGCGGTAAATTGAAATAATTATTGGGGATAAACAATTGGAGTTCAAGGTAAATATAATATATGTATATGAACATAAATTTAAGCTTGTAGGATAAGGAGATATATTTTTTTTGAATGCTAAGTAAAATAATAATTCAACTTATTTACTTGTCACTTTAACGATTTAAAACTCATATTAAAAAATCGTTAATAAATAAACCATACAATTGTACTGCACAGGATTATTTAAACGAAAAAAATGATTGAAATCTTAGTGACGTTGCCCTTCAGGTTTTGTATTTAAGATCACAGTAAAACGTACTTTAAAAAGAGCGACACTTGTCTTCCCAACAAAAAACTAGACTTCTCAACAAAAAACTAGTTTCCGAGTTGGTGGTAGCTTCTGACAAACTTACTGACTACTATTTTGAATGTGTCAAAATTCTAAGAGTAGCGCGAGTCTAAATTCATATACAGAGAACATATCTGATATTTTTCGAGTATTGCTATATTTCATTAATATACAAACACGCCAGGAAGTTCTTGCAAATATAATATAATACGTGATATAAATGACGTAAAATAAAGGTCAATGTCGGTATCGCATTACAGTAAAGCTACGAAACTATCGTCATAATATGACCGACTTATTGCGCCGCGGTTAAGCCACACACTTCACTCAAGAGCCAAGGCTAGGTGAAAGCTTACTACGAACTACGGAATACATTATTTTAACACTATTAATGGCTATGTAGTGTTAGTTATGGGTTATAGTATACACGCAAACCAACAGTAACTTGGCTTGTTGACTATAATATTACTCCTGAGGGATATACTTTAGACACCGAGATCCAGAATTACTGCTTGATTACTCGCGATGTAATAATCATTATTTCTGTCATGGTATTTATTCGTTAAGCTCTGACATGAACTGAATTATACAATTTGTGCCAACTTTTAAATTCAAATGATACTAAGATTAATGTTGCCAACATCGTAACTAACAATAAATATAAATAATGTCAACTCCGTAAATTCTTGGTTTGAAAAAAATTAACAGAATTCACTTAAATAGGTAGTTGAAAGTTATGAACGACTTCATCAGAATTTGAATCTATATATAAAAGGAGAAGCTGACTGACTTAATTACTGACTTATCCACGCAGGGTCTAAACTATAAGGGTTAGAAACTTGAAATTTTGCATCGGGGTTCCTTTTACCTGGTGCAAACCTGGGTGCAAAGTTAGTATGAAACTTTGTCGTTTTTGAATTTATTCAAATGAAATTCAGTATGAAGGTTCTTCATTGGAAGTCATGAAACATGGGTAAAATATTTTTTCGAAAATAATCCCTTGAGGGGGTAAAACGGGAGTTCAAAGTTAGTATGAAACTTTGCCTTTTTTGAAGCTATTCAAATGAATTTCAGTATGAAGGTTCTTTATTGGAAGTCATGAAACAGGATCATGTGGTTTAACCGAGAGTTTGGGTTGCGAATGCAAAATTCTCTTATGACATATTATTAAACTTGCCTTAAACAAGATAATTATATATATAATCATAGCAATTCAATTTAATTGAAATTAGATCCTAACGGCTTGTTATTTAGACGTAGTTTCACATTCAGCTAATATTAGTTATATAGCATAGCGCTATGGTTATTAAGGTTTACAATTTGATACTTTACTAATTTTGTATCCAAAGTATCATGTTATTTTGACCTTAACCTAGATTTATTCATCTGTAATGTATTCTCATAAGTCATAAAGCTCCACTACTCGAAGGCGTGCGTCATCGAGGAAACTTACACCATATATAATTCTATCGATATGATTCAGTTATTAAATAAATATTTATAAAATTATATTATTCAACTCCATACATTTTATATTTGATGAAAACAATCGGGTATTGGATTATTTTTGAATATCCTAAGACGGATCGAGTTAAACAAACTAAGGCTACTGGTACACATGCTAATTACTTGCACGAAAGCATGCTATTTTAATCAAATACTACCTATTAGCGTGTGTGTACAGGATATGCTACTATTAAGCATGCTTTTTAGTGGCATACTGGATCTTTAAGCATGCTAGTTGATGCGGGGGTGGAAGGGGGAAATGTAATAGCAAGTGTAAACGCGTTTGCTTAATGAGCATGCTAGTATCGATCTTGTTTGCAAGGTACACGTGCATCCTATTCCTTTTTTCCTCTTCCTAGCTGAGAGAAGTTTTTGTATTCATTGCATGGTCCGTAAAAGTATAATTTTATTCAGATCCATGCGGATAGCTGTTTGATTTTTCATAGTTTTGTTTAAATTGCTAGAGAGCATGCTATCAAATGGCATGTGTATTGGAGTTTTTGCTTTGAGCATGCTTATTCAGGAGTTCTTCTAGAGCATGTGTAACAGTAGTCTAACTTTATATATATTAAATGACTATTACAAACGATAATAGAGATATGGATGCAATTATTAAAATGTACATTATTATTAATTCATATTATAAATAAGGATACGATGTATAAGCAGTTGTTAACTTGTTACATATAAGGAATCAGATAAGAGTCATGAAAAAGCTTGTAAGGAAAAATTAATCACAATCTCTAATGAAATTCATAAGTTATAAGGTAACTTACGGTTCTAGCCTAGTGGTGGTGGCGGCGACCTCGTCGTCGCTCTCCGACAGTCCGAGGCTTTTATTAACCACCTCACTGAAAAAAAAATATATTTCAATAATAATAATTACTCAATAATCTATTGAGTGAATGACTCTCGTGTACAGAGGTATTGAGTTCTATCCTTATCTACTCATCGCATTACTGATGTGAGTCCATCATTAGGACAAACATTTAAATTTTCGAGTAAAAAATTTAGATTTTTTTATAAATTTATTAAATACGAGATTCTGTATCTTGTCATTAACAAATAAATTCATCGATGAAAACAAACATTCGTTGAACAATGTATAAAAATTTTGTGTTGATGTTTACAGTGTATTTAAAAATTTTTGTTAAACTACTACTACTCGGGTTAGTTACATCAACAAAGGCTGGAACCATTTTTTATTATGGACATGATTATTTTGGATAAAGATTGTAGGAATACTCACGGTGATACAGAACTCCTTGAGTTTGATATCCGGTTGTCTAAACCTGTAAATAAAGAAAATAGAAATTAATAAAAATCTATATTACATAACGTAAATAACAAGTAAAAATCTTATTGCATTATATTTAATTTAGAATTCGTGAGAAAACTTTTTAGTTTTTCTATTATCTTTTCGAGATTCCATTTTAAATAGAATTAGCGATAACATAGATAATATTTATTTAGTTTACGGTGTTATCTATGAATTTTAGAATAGTTACACTGTGGCATAACAACGAGTTAAAAGAAAAACTTTATCTTTATAACATTCAAAATTCCTAAAACTGAGAATTTCCATATTCAACGAGTTGTAAGAACGTGATAATTATGTTACCCTTAATAAAGGCATTACCATCATTGACAGTTTAATTAAACATCAAAGTTTAAGGTAATATATAAGCTTCAAAGCTTAATCCAGCAGTTAAGCTATATGTTACATAAGAAGAGATAATCCAGAAATTTCTCCTTCTTCTTGGGGTGAAAATAAAATGAAAATCGAAAAAGTAGTTATTTAATATTAGTACAGACCTCTTAAATATTTGTACAAAACTTCTTTTGAAAAGTTAAATAAGTCATTCTTAAGTTGACATTTAACATTATATAAATTTTAAACTTTTTTTAATACAGTCAGTAAAACAATATCATAAAAGCGGTATCAAGAACCCCCAAAAAGAGTTGCTATTTGTTAAGACGAAAATATGAGTTTTTTTTTTTTAGTATTTATACTTGTACATCTAGGTGTGCGCGTTCCACGTGATTGGACGCCCTCTTCCTCTCCCTACCTTCAGACATTTCTAATGTCTTTCTTACAGGATGTTCCTCATCTCTTCTCATTACATGCCCAACCCATCGCATACGCCTTTCCGCCATCTTATCCATGATGGGAGCAACTTTAAAGGAACCTCTAACGTACTAGTTGCGCACGCGGTGGAACGCGATAAACTGACAACCCAAGATAGAAAAATTTGGTGTCTGAAAACGAGGACAGCCGACCCCAAATAAAGGGATAAGGCTAGGTAGCACATTTATACTTGTAAATGTCACTAAGTATAAACTAAGTAATTTCCTTAGTACAACTTATAAACATGTCTGTTATTGTCTTAGTTTTAAAACCACTTAACCGTTAAAGTCACTCACTCCAAAGGCTTAGGCCTCAGAAGAAACTTATTAACGCATAATCACAGTGAACTTTAAATCTTAAAGTGTGGGTGATAAATATGAAAGTATATTGGGTAGGCGAAGTGTTTACTTAGGGCCAGCGAGCACAAGTGTAAACATTCACCAGTGGGTTCAGTTCCCAGCCGATACAAGGGCTTCGAACTTTACAGTGGCACGTCTTGTTGTTAAGGAATAATTCAATCTAACTTCTTGAGTTATTGTTGGTTTGTACTTATTGCTTTATCTATTAGTAGTCAGCCCGTCTTCGCTTCACAGGGGTAACAATTAGTTGTCAATATATATTTTTTTCACGGAAACAATACAACTAGACCATTCAATTTCGTGAAATAGTTTAAACCGATTAATAGACAAATAAATTATCAAAATTGTTATCATTATGTAGTTTTTTAAATCCAGGAATCTTAATAAGATTAAATGAAAGGTCAATATTATAATATTAACTGTCATCAATTCAAAAGTACAAAGTCAAACAGTTCAATATAATATTTATCCAATAAATCAGAAAACTGTATTGTAAGCCCGAAAATTAAATCAAAGTACCAATAAGTGATGATAGGCATATTCCATTATCTGGAATTGTAGACCGAGAGGCGCGAAACACAGGGCACAACGACCTAGCCTCCTCCTCGCCCTATAGGTCCGTGAACCCATGGCCATTGATCTAACAAAAAGTACCTTGTAATTACTTTATGATTTGTTCGCAAATTGTATTATGCGTGTAATATATTGACAACCTATCTAATTTTACTTGAGTAGAAGAAGAAATCCCAAGAGTATGACGCCAGAACTTTTTAAATCATGTATTATGTTACTTTTTCTCACTTTCGCAGGTTGACTGGAAGAGATCTCTTCTAGAGATAAGTTCGCTTTTGTCGACAAACTTTTCAACATTTTGCACTTTATTTTTATTTTTCTGTGCAATAAAGAATTTATTTTAAATATGAACTACACTTAAAAGACAATCTTAAAAAGCTATCTAAACCTGGGGCTTGCGACCCTGGAGCAGATATGTAGAGCCCTTTTATCATATAGACTTTTACCTATACCGCTTGATCACACTAACTTTTAACTTTACTAATTTATATTTAAACTATGATAGGTCACGATTTACTTTACGAAATCACTCGTCAAACTGCCACAGATCTATCAGAACTGAGGTTAGAAATTGTCAATTTAGTTCAGGTATTTTTAATGCATTGACTTGAACGATAACAATAAATATAATTTTTTGAAGGACTAAAAGCCATAATTAATGAGGTAACCACTTTATTATAATAATATTCATGACAAAAAATGTAATATAACAAGTTTTATCTACACGCAAATGTTGGCACATTTTTTCTAGGAACATAAAGATTGATGTATCAAGATGTCTTGTGGTACCGTTGGGGGAATGCAAATGTTCATTTATATGTAGAATACGCTTGTAATACATGGAAATGTGACATAAGTTGTATCATTAAAATACTAACTTGGATAATAAAAAAATATTAAATGCATAAAATATTTTCTTATGAAATAAGAGATATGACTATTAAATATTTTAATTATAGATATAACTATAGAAAATATAACAATGTGTGATGTTACTAACGTTTTGAATCTAATTTAAACCCTAAATGTATCAGGTTAACTTAATTCACTTCAAAATTATAGAGTAATTATCTACTTGTTTAAAATGTAATATAAGATTTTTTTTTACGTTCTGGTGCTCTTCTTAGTTCACATTATTTAACTAAAGGTTTTAACGGAAAATGGCCTCAATCAACAGATAACCGTCATAAATAAAACGAGAGTAATTGCCTAAAAGATGATTCTGAGAAAGACTTGTCCGAAAGTTTCGAGTAATAACAGACAGTTTTGGACAATTACAATAACTAAAAAAAATACTTTTACAAGCTTTCTTTATTATACATTGTTATTTTTTTTAAAATGACGGCATTATATTGGAGCTTAAAAGCAAATGACAAAATAATAATAAAAGGTCCCTTAAAAAAAATAAACGTATGTCAACAATCTTAAACAAAGCTTACAGCAACAATACATTTTTTAATATTTGCTTTGTATAAAAAATACATAGATTATGTCACTGCTAGTACAAGATGTATTCGTACAAAGGAAACGGTACCAGGTCGTGTAATTACACAAACTATGAGAACGTATCATTGCAACCCATTAGACGCATATACACGTCACGCTTGACGTTACTTCGAATAACATGAATGTAATCACGTAACTATAATATATAAATATATCCATTACTAGCGGCCCATCCCGGCTTCGCACGGGTGGAATATTTTTTAAAAAACATTTTGGCTCTCCCGCATTTCGGTGGCCCCTCTCATGCCGCGTTACTCGCTGCGCTGCGTCGCTATACTCGTCGCGTCGACGTGTATTTTTTGTTTATATTGATATTTTTAATTTCGTAATATCTTTTGAATGGAAAGTCCGATTTTAATAATTCAAAAAGTAATTTACAGGTATTGAAACAGTCTTGAATACGACATAATTTATTTGGATAAGGATTAATACGAAGGTATGGAAAACATGGTCTGATTTTGATAGGCTTTTTTATCAACTTTTAAAATGTAAAAAAGTAGTTATAGTGACATAACTAAAGTAGTTGGACATATGGTCTCGCGGAGTTTTTTGTAGATATTGATACGTTCTATAATATTGTAGAACATTTTTTTGTTCTATCATCAATACTTTTCGCAGCGCATGCGATGAAAGACATTTTATGGCTAATTTTTTTGCACCTTGCCTTGGTTTTAGTAATAATTTCTGAGGATCCCTAATTTTTTCCCGTAATAAATATAGCCTATGTTACTCAGGGAAAATGTAGCTTTCTAATAGTGAAAGAATTTTTGAAATCGGTCCAGTAGTTTTTATGTTTATTCGTTACATACAAAAATACAAAAATACAAAAATCCAAAAATACAAAAATACAAATCTTTCCTCTTTATAATATTAGTATAGATTTAAACAAGAGAATAGCCCTCGCATCGCCTCGTTATTAATGAGTAACTTAATACATTATACGATACTTTTTATCAAAAATCGTTGATGAAATAGAGAAGAATATTCGCACAAAAACATCTAAATAAATTTGAATAAAATATTCTTCACATGTATCGTACAAAATACTTTGTTTTATTCCAAAAATTCATAGTTGCAATGTGAAAAAAAGACTGGCCAAATGCGAGTCGGACTAGCGCACGAAGGGTTCCGTGACAAAATTTGGCAAAAAATCACGTTTGTATGTATGGAATGGAAGCCCCCCTTAAATATTTATTTTATTCTGTTTTTATGGGGTTGTTGGTGTGTGTGTTGTTATAGGAGTAATAGAAATACATCATTTGTGAAAATTTCAACTGTCTAGCTATCACGTACGGACGGACAGCCAGCGGAGTCTTTATGATAGGGTCCCGTGTGAACCCATACAAAAACAACAGATGAAATTAAAATTAGCAGACATATACTTTATAACCTGGATTGAAAAATAGGTATTACATAAATTTTATCCTGAAAAAGTACAGTTCCTGTGAAACAAAAGTTATTAGTTACATAAAAATAACTGAATGTATTGAAATTTTATACACATAATATAGTTGGTTCGAGAGGAAGAGTTACCGGCACGTAAGTATAGGTTTGACCTTGAATGATCAGAAGTCACTATTAGGGCCTTTTTAGCGGGGAGCGGGGGACGAGGGCAGCGCGTCACACGCGACTGATCCTTATGCGTCGTTTCAGACTATTTTTTCTCAGACCTAAAGTCAGCTGCCGGCATCTATAAGTGTTATGAACTCTTAATATAGTTACCTAAATCTTTAAACAGTAAGAAAAACTACAATTTTAACTAAACGAAACAGAAGTGAGAGCTTAACACACTCATAACGCAGTCAACAATGTCCCGAAGACATTTACAAATCTTTATAATCTCTTAAAAAATTAAGACTGTTAATTTTGTTTTATTTTTCCCCTTCAAAGCATTTTAATCATTCATTTGATTGTGAATAAATTTTGGTGTATTTTTGTAGCTGAGACAGGGTTGGTTTATGAATGGCTAGACCAAAATAACTATATTATTGTCTTTAAAAAGAAAAGCCTATTTTACATAGAATATTCAAGTGTTTTTGAAATTTAATACGAAAGTTTAGACAAGTGTATAATGTGTAGAAAGAAAAAACACTCGGTTCATACAAGAGTGTACGGTGTGAACTTAGTTCAATTTCATTTTGAATGAAGCTCATTATAAGTCTAGACTCCACTCTGGAGTGGTGTGAATGCGTTAAGTAAATGGAATGGGAATACTATATAATATATGTGTTAGTTTACTTGTATAAACATTTAAAAAAATATATTTATTTAGCTTTAAATTGTGTAGACTATAATCGATGTACTTATAGAAAATTGGATTAGAATATAAGGTGAAGAAGGCAGAAGATTCTACAATTCTCGAGTTTTTAATACATTTGCGCAAAGTAACGTTTAACTTTATGACATTAACTACGAATTTAACTATAATTAAAATAATGGTCAAGACTATAAAAGCAATAAAATAAGTCATAGATACGACTAGTAACGTCGTTGCAATTTCAAACCAAACCAAACCTTAGTAGTATACGAATATAGAAGTGTTATGTGTATTTCAACAACACCTTATTTGATGGGGTATGAGACTGAGGTCAGTAACCGTGGATGATAAAAATGGATATTCCATTAAAAGCTTTACCGAAAAGGCAATAGATGACCAATCCGCGTGGAAGATTTCCTTCCCACATTATATTTATTATTTATTTAGCCTGCGGTTTTTGTTGCGGTCTGTCGGTCAAATGTAATACCATTGTTCTTTACGAGGAATTGAACGGTGAATGGTTTCAAATTGAACATCTATACGTATTTTTCCAAATATTAATTTGTATACTTTCCATACATGAGCGTTTTCAAAAATATCATCAGATCTTCTAAAAAAAGGGTAAAATTGCGATTAAAAAAATTAAATATTTATCAAGAACTAGTCGATCCACCCTTACTTCGCTGGACTATAAAGATGACGATAAATTATTTCGTATATATCAGAAATTTGAGAAAGAGAAGGGAGGAGGAGGTTCAGGGGATATTGGGCCAACGCAACGTAGAAACTGCTACTGAATCGATAAATAATCATACATGATCTCTTAGAATTACGAGAGGAACCTAAGCAGTGACTTGACTTGTGACCAAGGTGTAGGCTTAAAGACGTCTTTTATTCAAATGAAAGACTCGCCTCCACTGCCCAGGATCTCCGTCTCCTAATGTATCGATATTAACTAGTATTAATAGCAATCATGCTCAAGTTTATTAATTTATTATTCTTCCAGTTACTCAATTGCTAGCTTATTTTTCCTTTATTTATAACAATCTATCAGTTTAGTTAGAAAAATGCCATTAGAAACATGATAGGCACAGTTTCCACAAAGCGATTATTAAATAACAATTCTGCGTAATAAGAAATGTTTATGAAAACCTAATTTCATACAGTCTATATAAAACGAACCCTTTACGTTAGTTCATAAAAATATCGAGATACCATACTTCGCCAATTTTTTAACAGAAGTACAAACAGGGCAAAGTACCATAACATGCTAAATATACAAATGTGAAATCAATGTTAGATGTTATTGTTTTTCAAAACGAAAAGGGTTAGTCTTTACAAAATTTCTCGGAAGGTTCTTATTTGAAACCTTTGTTTACTGTAAACAATTCGCCAGAATGAGACGTTACATAGAAATTTGTTACCATTTCAAAGGTTCTTTACAAACAACGTAAATAGCTTCTTAAGCTTTTACGAGGCTTGTCAAATTTCATTACATAATAATTTGTCAAAGGCAATAAAAATAAAACAAACAACGTATTTTAAAAGAATGTACATTCTGCATATATTATACTAGCGGCCCATCCCGGCTTCGCGCGGGTGGAATATTATTTTTAAAAATATATTGGCCCTCCCGCATTTCGGTGGCCCCTCTCTTGCCGCTTTACTCGCTGCGCTGCGTCGCTATACTGACCCGTCGCGTCGTCGTGTATTTTTTGTTTATGTTGATATTTTTAATTTCGTAATATCTTTTGAATGGAAAGTCCGATTTTAATAATTCAAAAAGTAATTTACAGGTATTGAAATAGTCTTGAATACGAAATAATTTATTTGGATAAGGATTAATACAAAGTTATAGAAAACATGGTCTGATTTTGATAGGCATTTTTATCAACTTTTAAAATGTAAAAAAGTAGTTATAGTGACGTAACTATAATAGTTGGACATATGGTCTCGCGGACTTTTTTGTAGATATTGATACGTTCTATAATATTGTAGAACATTTTTTTGTTCTATCATCAATACTTTTTGCAGCGCATGCGATGAAAGATATTTTATGGCTAATTTTTTGGCACCTTGGGTTGGTTTTCGTGAGATTTCCTAAGGATCTCTAATTTTTTCTTGTAATAAATATAGCCTATGTTACTCAGGGATAATGTAGCTTTCTAATGGTGAAAGAATTTTTGAAATCGGTCCAGTAGTTTTTATGTTTATTCGTTACATACAAAAATACAAAAATACAAAAATACACATCTTTCCTCTTTATAATATTAGTATAGATATGTGAAAGTTTGTGTATCTGGATGTTCGGATCTTTGTTATTCAATCACATCAAAATGACTAAATGTTTTTTAATGAAATTAGAGGCACATAGATTATTTACAACCTAGACTAATAAAAATACTACTTTTTAGTATTATATAACGTATCAATATCTACAAAAACCTTCGCGAGACCATATGTCCAACTATTGTAGTTGTCACTATAACTACTATGTTACATTTTAAAAGTTGATAGAAATGTCTATCAAAATCAGACCATGTCATCCATACATTTGTTGATTACTTTTGAATTATTGAAATCGCACATTCTATACAAAACATATTACAAAATGTCAATATAAACAAATAATACACCCCGACGCGGCGGTGTGTTAAATGTCTACCCGTGCAAAGCCGGGACGGGCCGCTAAATTACCAACTCACAAGAATACTTCTCCCTAGTAGAACTCATAATAATGTGAAGAACCGCTATAAAAAATTTAAGTTCAACAAATAAATATGATTGGTTAGATTAATTATTTCCGGCTCTATATTTCAACCTTTCGTTAAAAAAAAATCTTGTATAAATTTAGAGGGAAAACGTCTATGTTGGCAACAGTGCATAAAGTCGCTTCAGATTATTTGTACGCTTAGATCCTTTAAACTACGCAACGGATTTTAATGCGGTTTTCACCATTAGACAGAGTGATTCAAGAGGAAGGTTGATATGCATATTATAGAAGCCGTAAATCATTAAGAGCTGGATATTATAAAGTGAGAACGAAATAATAAATATTTCCATAATTTTGCTTGTCTAATTGGTGTACGGTTATAGCGTACGCACGTAGCGTTACGCACATGAATTCTGCGTGAAATTGAATTTGTTGTTTATCAAATTGGAAACTTCATGGATAATGTACCTTATATCAATATATCTATATATGAAAATCAAATTTATAACACACTTTTTCATTATTTTTTAGAGAAGAGGGGTCATGAAAGTAATAACAACATTAAAGTATTGCACCAAATATTAATAAACTGATGTATAAGACAGCAACCGAAAATAAAATAATAATTATTCTAGATTGAGAAATATTAAACCAGCTATTAATTATGTATATTTACTGTCAAGTATGAACATTAATTAATATTAATAAGTACATAAAAAAGAGACTAGTATTTTATAATACAGGCTCTATTTTACTAAATCGAACTTTAAATGAACTTCCAAATTTTCCTTAAAAATAATTTTTAATTCAATGTCAATAATTTATAAAATTTGATATGGAATGAAGAGTTTTAACAGCTTTATAGCCTCTATGTAAATAGCTGTCAACTATGGCTGTAGTAATGTCGTAATATAAGCTTTTAATGAAGCAGGCGGTGTTGACGATATAAACTCATATTACACTGAATATGTTAATAGGATCAGGTTGTCTTTTTGATCGATTAATGTTATTTCTCACATTATAAGTCGCAAGAGCTGGAAGTTACTTTATTAATTTTGTTCCAAAGTCTCGATAAATCTAAAGGGACAAATCGTAACACAAAAGGAGAGTAGATGAAGGCGATTGAATGTCTATACATAAACTTAATGCAAGCGTTCTTTATAACACCAGTAACCAAAACGAACATTTTTTAAATTTTTGTAGTGAGTATTATTTTTGTTCACGGATCACATAAAAACCAATGGTCTAAATTGGACACAGTTTTCACAGTTGCGTTGCTTGGTTTTAACTCATTGAAACTAGGAGGGATCGACTAATCCTCCTCAATAAATATCTTATATGTTCATTTATAGTTTATCTACTCTGATCCAATTTTGATTAAGCTAAAATTAGTACAAACAGTTTATTATTTGTAATTTATTGTTTTCACATATATTCAAGGTGAAGCCAACTGGTATTAATATGTTTTCCGCGCTCGATATCGTGTGTCGAGCATGTCAATAAGGTGGAGGTATAGTATAGGTAGTAGGTACAGATCGAATCTCGTTTTATTTATCGTCGCATTGTCTCGGCCGCGTCATAAATCTTTGTAATTAGCATCGAAAACGACACAGGCGCCTCGTTACTCTAATCCTGCCATGGGTGCATATTTTGACACCTGTATTTATGTCTGATTGTTTACTGGTGTGATCTATTGCGTCGTTTTTTCCTTAATGGCTGTCGTGTACTATTATAATTGAGCAATGATTAATATGCACGGTTGAAACGAACGTGTTTAAATGTTTCAAAGATATATCTGATAAGTATGGATTTTTATAGTGTAGCATCCTTTTCGGATTTACTGCTTAGAATTTCATACTTACAAACGATCTTTATCCCTATTAGTGTAAGTTATTAAATAGGTGTTTCCATTAGAGACTTAATTTCGTTTGTTGGATTACTTTACAGGTTTCCAAACGGCTTAGATACAATAATGTGCAATCAATATAACAATAACACAGGTAAACATTACATAATCCACATCACATACATGAGTACTGAGTAGCTATAACAAGTGCACTATTCCTACATTTCCACTTAAACAATTAAACCGTGTGTTATTTCGCAGGAGCTCTGTAATTTACTCAGAATGTTCCTATAAGTCATTTGTCGCAGGCTAATTTGATACCATTGAAAGGCAATTCTACGTACACTAGGAATTTACTTAACTACTGTTTCCAGGCACATACGTATGAATAGGTACATAAAGAAATAGTAGTTTTTATAGTAAATGTTACATCCACTCTTATATTACCCTAATTTAAAAAGATAATGTACAGATATAGAACTACTTTATAATAATGTAGAAATGGGCACCGTATGTAAGACGGTATTTACGACATGAGTCAGCTATAGATATGAAATCTATTTTTAAAGGAAATACTATATCGAGAAACCCACTACGTAAAACCCAAATGTAAAGTAAGTTATTTTCCATTTTATAAGTTAAAATTCTTCTTCCAATTAGAAGAAAAATACAGAGCCACACCCACCATGTCGTTATATTTGCGTATTAGTGGATGTCACTTATATTATTGTACTTCCGAGAATACTGATTTGTTTATTTACATAGCACATACCGCACACAAATTCTTTTCCCAGTAGAATGTCACCACACTCAATAAGTTGTTGTAGTAAAGTCAAACGGTTCTGATATCCAAAACCCGAAGTCATAAATCCCAACATGGTCACATTTTATGTCCAAATTCACTTTAAAACACTATTAACGAGTCTACTCCACTCTCTACTCAACCGCTCCTGCACAAAAATAAACGCGTAAATAACTTAAAGCATATCTAAGTTTAACACTTCCTTTCTTTATACGTTTTGGCGCGAAGTAACGACAGATGCGTGTGCGACGGTCTCCGGACGACTGCGTCTTCCGAAAGCTATTAAAAACAGACAGGTGGTGACAAGGATCCCTACTTCCCCTCTATTTTGTTCAAATCTTCCAACTAGTCACCGGATTCATCGTGCTTCTAATCCGCTTTTGTCTAATACGAAGTTCACTTATTTTTACGACGACCCTTTTGAAGAAAGGTGGGGTAATGCCGTTATGTCTTCTTAAGTTACATGTGCTACTCAACTAAGCAACGGCGGTAAACTATTTTAGTTGCGCAAGAAAGGTATTACTGCGATCTTTGTATCGTACTTACAATAGCTGTATATTAAGTATGGGAAAATATAGTAACTTAATTTAATTCAAGTCCAAAATAGAAACATAACAATAAAAGTGTTCAATGAATTTAGTTCCCTCCTTGCTACCGTAGTAGACGGAGCCATTAATATCGATCAGAATAGGCCATTCATAAGTGCATGTCCCTCTCTAAGTTCGTCAATGCACAGTGACATTTAGTCCTTGCAATATTAAGTGCTAAGTCGCGTGCCTAAGCGGCAGGCACGGCCCTCACAAAGTTGTACCTACTCCCTCTCCCTTGCCGGCGCTATTATTACTGGCATCGAAACGTGGGGTTGAATCGCGGCTTGATTATTCGCACATCAACATGTTTGCATTTCATCGATTTTCGGGACGCCCGCCACGCCACGTACGCAAGCCCTTAGATAGACACAAAAAGATCCCAACTTCCCGACTTACTGAATTAAATTTGAAGAAATTGTATAAGAAATGACTTCAACTCGTTATACTGAATATATACAAGAAGCAACATAATTGTTTCGTATTTCTATGAAATGTATGGTAATGAAACGCCATAGGGCTATTACAAAATAACGAGAAAGTGTGACGCAAGACGGTATCTGAATGTGCCGCGGATGGTGTGCACCGGCGCGCCGCACACTCGTGAAGTCGGCAGAGCGCGCGCGAGTGTACTGACCGCGCGCCTTTCGGACGCACGTCCTCGATGCACTATTAGCTATGCATCGTTAGAATAGTGGGGATAACTTGCCAAATATTTAATCGTCGAGGGTACTTTGAGATTTAATATTTTTAAAAGGGCCTAACTTAACAAGTGTAAGTGATTTGAAAAGGGTTCGCTCGTCTATTTGTAAACTTCCAGAACTCTTGAAGTAAAAGGAAAGTTTGAAATATGAATTAAATAGAAATAAGATTTTCAATTTGATGTTTAATGTCTTTGTCAACAATGTTGTGTTGAATCTTTTGTACCGTAAGAATTATTTTCGTTCTATTGTGAATTTGCAAGACTAAAATTTAACTTTAAATTGGGCAGGATTGTTTATATGTAAATAAATATATTTATGCACTATCGACCGATTTCGATTTCTATAATATGTTATAATATCTTCAAATAAGGGAAACCTAGCAGTACAAGGCATTTAATCACTTCTATATCATCTTTGCTAATTTTGAAACTATTTACGGAAAAAATTACATTATTTTATTTGAATGAATGAATTAAAAATTTAAAAATTATTTTGTAAAAATTATATAAATCTTACTTTTAGTTTGGAGGTCCAATTAAAATACTTGGAGTTCCCAAACGGATTTTCCTCAATTATCGTTTACGGTGTTGGCGTCATGTAAATAAACAAGTGACGTATTCACGCGACACTGCCAAGCATTTACGCGCACTTTGTGACATCAATATCACGCCCTTCTCTCATATAATACTCGGATTATAAACATAAAATTAATAAGCGTTTCTAATTAATAAATCTCCCAAGATCTTCTGTTAACTTTCAAATATTTGCCACTTTTCAGATTCAAAACTTGGATCAAAAAAATGATTGATCGTCATCGTTACAAAATGTTTGGAAGTGAAAAAAAGTCAACTCTTTTAATTTGTAGCTATTTTGAAGAGCAAGTTATAAAAGTATAATTTTTATAAATATTTTTTAGATTGAGCTTTAAGTCTTTTAAGATACTATGTTCTATTAACAAATAATTTTCATATTTTGGAAGAAAGAAAATTCTGATCTTCTAGATCTCTTTAACAAATTCAGACAATGAAAACAAAATCTTCAGCAATTGTGGAAAAGTATTCTAAAGCCGTTTATTTCTTCTTTTAAGTCTTTATGACTTTGAAACTTATTAAAGTTAAACTTATGATCTAAATTCTTTCAAGATGTGATTAATTAAGATATTCAATGAAGCGATTGTACTTTTCTTCTGAATTAAAAAAAAATAAATTTGATAGTAACACGAGAAAGAAAATAATACAATTGATTTTGAGTTATAATCAGCAAGAAGAACCTGGGGCTTATAATCCATGTACAGGTTTAAAGCTAATTCTAAAGTTATTACAACATTCTTCTTCACTGTTTGATCTTGCCACCTAACATGTATTTAATTACACTGAAGTACGCATCAATACTTTTCTACTTTAAGTATGATTGTCAATATACACACTATGAAATTACTCCTCAAATTACCTCTGATCTATTGTTTTAATTTTTTTTATTTACAGCATCCCTGGAGAGCTGTATCTACATTTCTCTTAAATCTTAAGAGTAGTATTAGATGGTGGAGCATGGGAGCAGGGGAGCACGGGTGCACGGCGTCGCGCCGCCGCCTCTCGCTCTATTTCCGTACTCATCGCATTAAGTTAATGTTTTATAGAACTTTTAAAATACCTTTGTTTACCAAGCCATTTAACTCCTCTTTTGCTTCACATTCTAAGAATCAGTAAAACAATCCTCATTCTCATTGATATCATATATAAGTTTGTTTGTTTGCTTGAACGCGCTAATCTCAGGATCTAACTGGTCCGATTTGAAAAATTCTTTCAGTGTTAGATAGCCCATTTATCGAGGAAGGCTATAGGCTATATATCATCACGCTACGACCAATTGGAGCGGAGCTACACGCAGGCGAAGTCGCGCGGGCCAACTAGTGGATAAATAAGTGCTTAAACGTAAATATAATTCATGCATCATCGTCATCAGTTTTATATATTTCTATAAAACTAAGAACCACTTCACATATTAATTTCTTTCTATATAAACAAGTAGTAGCGACATCTATCACAACTCCTATGAACTCCGTGGGCAAAGCATTCAAGAGTCTGTTGAACTTCACGTACTGCGACAGCGGGTGAATATCTATCCAAATTTTTTTTTGAATTTCGCTAGTCTACTAATACTTGAGCGTTGGCTCTAAATTCTTTTTTTAGAGCCCATTTATTGAAAACACTATACGTCGCAATGGTTCTATATAACAGTTTTTCTCTTTAAAACATTATATCAATACACTATGTACACTAGTAGTCAGCACAGTATCTAAATGGAGCTACTTTATTAATATTACGTAATGCCAATATATTGCACGTTATTTGCAGCTTTGTACGCATGGCTAACATTACACAAATAGCTCTAGGAATTTATAGGCGCTTCAATATTGTTTTACTATTCTTATGATACATTTTTATATAATTATTATATTTAATATAGAAACTAATTTTTTAACCTCCGCTCCTTCCAAGGCTGTCTGGAAGAGATGGCTAATTAGCCATAAGACTGCCCGCTGTACTTCATATTAGTTTTAGCTTAATTTTACAGTATCCTTGTCCTTTTGTGGTGTACAATAAAGTTATAAAATAAAATAAATAATTTTTATTCTACTTCATCAAAAATTTGTGTTAAAAAATGCGAGCGGTATAGTTGAGAGTTTACGCGCAGTATAAGTCTTTAAACATGTTCCTGGGTCTGTAAGGCTCCAGTCGTCCCAATAGTACTAAACTATGGCTAAACTATTAGGATTTTAACAGTTTGCCATATCAGACGTGCAATATTATTATTATTTAAAAAAAATACATCATTAAATTTAATATAATTACATAACATTATAATAAAATTACAAACAAAATAAATTTACCAAAAATAATATTAATAATTGAAACATTATGATTTACCGTTTAAAAACTCGTCAATAATGTAGAAGCATTTAGATAAAAGATGTTTCTTTAGCTTACTTAAAAAAAATCATTTATTCTGATAATCTCATTTGGCAATGCATTGTAGAGTTTAGGCATCATAATAATTATACTGTTTCTCAATTTCATAGTTTTAAAGTAAAAACGTGTAGTTGCTTATAGTGTAATAAATAGGTCTATATAACTTTAACTAAGGCTATTCAGGCAATGATCAAGGAGAGTCCGCAGCTAGATTATAATATATTCAGTCACGTTGGTGAAGCAGTGGCGGTTAAATCATGCAACCCGACCATGAAGGCACCTGTTGGACACCTGCCTTTAAGCCGTTTGCGGGTCCTTTGTGCTAACCCCCATATGTTACTGTACCACGTGCTGTAATATGTTATTAAATAAACGTATAAGAAAATTTGCAAATCGTAAACAGGTGCATTTTTGCACGCTGCATTGTAATCACTAGTAGAAATACGTTGCTGCTAATACTTTATATTTTTTGCTAAACTGCTAGAATTTAAATAAGTATTAAAATTCTACATATACACATATATTATATGTATGTCGGGAGTGGTCATAAGTAAGCTAGAGACTCGGATATTTCTATAATCATCGTAACGACAGATTAGGGTGCAATTTGTCTTGTGATTTTCTTAAGTAAAGATTATTTATTGTATTCACAGCAAGTGTTATAGAGACTTGGAGCCAAGTCTGATAGACGATCATATTATGAGTTAGTTTCTTAATTTAATTTTTAAGTAACGAGGTTGAGTAGTTGAAGATGAGTGTTACGATTGCATAAGAGTATTTTAATATTGCACCTAGGTTATAGGCCCTAGGTACTTGTTGATCTCTTATTACATATAATTGCGCGTTAACGTATATTTCTTCGAAATAATTACAAACATTTTAAGTTTTTAAATATAATGAATTTGCATAATGAAATGTTTACCAAAAGCGTGCGTTACGCAACCAGGCGTTAATGTAATTAATCGACCCGTAACACCCAAATAAACCACAAAGTTTCACCGTAAACTGAAAATAAATGAAAACACACCAACACTAAGCCGATAAAATCCGATTTCAATCGGAAAATCGTAAATATACTAAATTAGGTTTCAATCCAGATAAAATAAACTGAAATACGACTAAAGTTTAAATGTGGTGAAGATAATTCCTTTCTTCATTGTGACAATGAAAATGGAATCTGTGATGAAGTAAGAAAAAGTAAATTAAAAACTGTGTATTATTTTTATAAGGGTAAGGGGCCTTAACTGCCTACCTCACCTGCTCGTCGTATCCTGAGAGTTACAAACGAATGAAATAATATAGAGAGTACACATAATATTATAACTAGACTACTCGCCCTAGCTTTGCTGGGCTAAAACCTTTTTAAAGGGAAAAAAACAAGTAATTCAAATAAAACCTAGCTTAGATTTTCGTCTGTTATTTTATCCAATTTCGTGCTAACTTTTGTGTTATTTAATACATAAAACAAAATTCAAAACGCAAAAATATATTATACTAGTCGACCCTGCATTTTAATTCTATAATATCTTCGAAAATATCATTTAAATTTCATGCTGTAAAGGGCCATATTGATCTATATTAAATGCACAATGTATTATTTAATGTACCTAATTGGATAAGGATTAATGCTGTATTGTTAAAAATCGCTTCGTAAATATGCCATTCTTTCTCGTAAAAAGTAAAAGATTAAAAATGTTTATTTTGGATTATCCCTAAGAGATACATATACCACCGTAGACGTTTTTGTAGACCTTTTTATGGTGTACAATACTGTAGTACATTATTTTGCTCTATCTCGTAGGGTTCAGCCAGCGTTTACAATGTAAGCGCAAAAAAATGTGTTTATTTACGACATCATATTAGAAACGACGAAAATTATTAGTTTCTCTTTACTATATTATGTATGTATTATACATATAAACCTTCCTCTTGAATCACTTTATCTATTAAAAAAACCTCATCAAAATCCGTTGTTTAGTTTATAGATCTAAGCATACATAGGAATGTAGTTATATAAAACAATACGTTGGTCAATACATCAAAATCGCTACAAATAAGACTCAGGACAATATTTAAAGTGATACAATTTTCCCTGAAACATTATGACTTAGTATTACTTACCAGCCTTCATAAGGATTCTCAAGTTGCATTGTGTTACTACTTAGGTTGGACTTAATAGTGTTGGCGCCATTTTTTATTGTTATAATATGATCCTGACCTATCAAATTTTTTAAAAACTAATTATATAGTTCAAATTAAATGTTCTACAAAATAGGCTAACAAAATGAATATATTTTACTATTAATCAACTTTTTTATTTACGTTTTTGAAATATATACTTATTAGTTACGAGCCGCCTGCCCTCGTTTCGCTCCGGGTATTTGAAGCAATATTATAATTGATGTCCTTAAATTGTATCTCTATAATTGTGTAGATTTTTATTGAGAAAAGAAATTCTTACTCTAAGAAAAGGTGATGAAAAGACAAAAAAAAATATAGAAAATAAAAAAAAGAGAACAGAATCTGTTTTTAATGATAGAGCAAGCGAGAGGAAGAGAGACGGGAAACCTATAGACTTCTTTTAATGAAAGAATTTTACTGTCGCAACTTACAAACAATCAAATCTTTCCTCTTTATATCATAGTGTAGATTAGCTTAAATATTTGAAAGTAAAATATAATAATAATTTCACGTAAAAAAGATATATCTAACCATATTACAAGGGTCACCGGAAGTCATGTGATGCACGAACAAAGCGAAATCTACCCCGTATTAGTATTATCCTGCAAAATTAAATGGACGCGCCTGCTCGTAGTCCACGATTAATTTGTGTGTGTATTGCAAGCGGATAACGTAGCTTAGCGTGCAGAACAAAAAAGTTAGAAATAGTATCATTCAGGATTAATATTAACAAAATCATAATGAAAAACAAGTTATATTAACTTGCGCTTTAATCTGGTTTAAATGAAAGTAAAATCAAAAATACTTTTAATTTATTTAATTAAAAAAACGTCTATAAAGTACAAAATCAAGCAGTAGTACTAAGTAGTGCAAGTACAGTAGTTTTATATATAAAAACGTTCTTCTTAAATCACTGTATCTATTAATAAAAATCGCATCAAAATCCGTCGTATAGTTTTAAAGATCTAAGCATACATACATAGGGACAGACAGTATATATCATCTTATAATTCTATTGTACTGTAAATGCTTAAAACTACTATTTATGTGAATAAATTATAACAATTAGCTCTACTAAATATCTATATATATTAAGCACCTGATAGTGACTAACGAGTCATATCAATTTCCGGTACATAGATCTTGTACAGATGTCAATTCCACGCAACCTATGTTCTGAATATGTTTACAATCAACCCACAACACCAGTTAGCCAAATTGCGGCAAACCATTATAACACTAAAGCTAATACAATACAGACTGTTTACGTTTACACTAAAAGCTAACTATTTGAATATCAATTGTATGAAACTGATAGCTTTTAAAATTGTCCGGGTAATATTTCCCCTCGTATTAACGATATCAAGTGAAAATGTTAATTGAATAACAATAAATTTTATAGATATTGGTGTTAAATGAATTGAGTGCGTTTTTATAATCGGTTAATCTACCAATTTTATCATAGTACATTTCGTACTATAATATAATCAGTGATATTTTATCATAGTACGAATAGTGATATTAGTCAAATATCTGAACATATTCATAGGCGATTTATTCAATAACGTGATATTAGTCAAATATGTAAGAAAAAATTGGAGTAGTCAGAAGAAGACTATAGATACATTACACTTATAAAAAATTCACAGTAAACAATAAAAGTATAAAAAAACATACATTTTTCGTTGTCATGAAACTTAATTGTATATACAGATTATCATGATAATAGTGTACGAGTCGACGCGCGACTTCGTCCGCGTGTAGCTCTGCTCCTATTGGTCTTACCGTGATGTTATATAGCTTATAGCCTTCCTCCATAAATGGGCTATCTAACACTGAAAGAATTTTTCAAATCGGACCAGTAGTTCCTGAGATTAGCGCGTTCAAGCAAACAAACAAACTCTTCAGATTTTAGCAAAAAAAAAAACCCAACTCAACATTTTCAATCAATCGTTGAACTCAGATTAAAGATAAATTACAACAAAAAACTATAACGTCGCAAGCATAAGCATGTCGTCGTAAACATCAAAGATCAGCGACAAACATTCGCGTTTTGTCGTAGTCATTGATTGTACATGAGGTGTAAAAACACGGTTAAGTTTCTTTTTAATTGATTTTAAACATATCTGTTCCTGTTTTGCACTTGATAACATCCTCGGATGACTTCACGAAATCCTTCCTAATTAATTTAATTGCACGTCGACAAGGCAGAAGACACCGCCGCGATCCACCTGTCGCTAAAGAGATGAAGGAAAGCCGCCCGACCAAGATTTTTCTACTCAATTCTTAAATAGGGCCGTTAAAATTCTGTTCGAGGTCAAACGCAATCTAGCGCCGAGCGATAAAACTTTATACTGAAAAGTGAGAAATTGCCTTGAAAAAATAGCAGAATTACAGGGAAATAATAGCTTCCGGGTTGAAAGCAGATCTTTTACGAATCTCGGTCCAATATTACAGGAAAGAAACCTCGAGATTCGATAAAGTTCAATTTTCGTCGTGTAAATAATGCGTTTATTATCCTCTAGTGGAGTTCAATTTGTTTCGAGGAAAATCGGATTTCGTTATGGCTATTCAGAATAAAAGTTGCTTTGGCTTAGGCGGTAGAGTTGCGACGTTTTTCTTCGGATAGTCTCAAGCTGGGGTGCTATGGCGTCCGTGTGGGGGGAACCGTCTTTCATATTGGAGCTTAGAGAGGTTAAACAAAGCGGGGCGCACAGATATGGAATTGCTACGGGAATTTACATTCGACCGCGTTCTGTAGTAGGTATATCATGCAAGAAGCACTTGACATAATATTTTGCAACGTCTCCAACAAACAAGTATGTTTATTACAGGGCTTTGACAGCCGTTTTGTGTTAAACTGGTAACGGTTTCAGCGATTATATACTGAGTCGACCGACCGTAATTTTATGTTTATCATCATTATCATTTCATTTATGGTTTTTGAGGCCATTTTCCTTATTTACATTTCATTTTAATTTATGATGGAGTCAAGTTAATTGTGTTTTTATTACTATTTAGACAAAAAGACAGAATTACTAGTAAGAAAAGAAAATAATTACAAAGAAACAGTATGTAATTTAGTCTATCGTCTATATGGTAGCAAATATTTACTTTAGCATTTATATGTTAAACTATACAGAAATCTCGGAGCAGGTCCAGTGAGACAATAACAAGAGTAAGCAAGTATTTATTAAAATGTGTCCGTTTCTCTAATTTCGTAATCCTATAATAATGAAAAGCAATAAATACAACAAGTAGAATGCAAATGATAGTTGCAATGCATGCAAGACCTAGATAGGTGTACACACTACACACGGTTATGCCAGAGGTCCCCAAACTTATACTTAATGTTGTTTTGCATATAGACTTCTATGTTCATATACATAGGATAACTGACACTATAGACGATAATCTTTCAAGATTATTTAGTAACTTTTATATGATTGCAAACACAAAGTAAACTACGTACATCGCCCGTACAATACATACCGTAGACAACATCCTGTCATCGATTCCTTAATTTACGTGGATCCCCTGTAACTTGTGATCGATGGTTCAGGGTTCGATATAGACTACTTTGGGGATCACTGGTTTAAGCGATGGAGTTGGCAACGTTGGACTGTGTGATAGTTTACCGTTGAATGCGGGCCATTACAAGACGCCGCAGGCAGCTCGGCTTAGCATCAGTGATAGGAACATACTACGGATTTCAAATGCCTTTTTTGTTATTTACAACAAAATGATGTTCATATTACTTTCATTTGCCGCCAGGTTCGTGTACATTACAACTATAAATGTGGTGACATCAAAGATGTGATTGTATTTAAAATAACTGTACTTGCAACTTATATAATCATTTTATGATCTGTATATTTGCGAATTTGACTGCTTATTATCTTTTACTCTACAGATAAGCTAAACTATTACTACTAATATTGTACTTCAAAATCCCAGCGTGTTTTAAAATCCTTGATCCATCCTTGTCATCTCATTTGCCAGTTAATACAACTAACGGCCGAAATAATAATTGATTCCAAATTAATTTCGGTTGTAACTTGTCATGAAACCTGTCATTTTTACATGACACCAAATAAAATTGACTGTATCAGTTCAAATTTTTTGTCTACCTATCCCATCCTAGGACATTATGAAACTGACCCTAAGTGTATTTGATTAGACCTAAAGCATCAATCAATTAGATTTCCTATTTATTCTTAACTATACAAAAGACCAATATTATTTATTGGGGTGTCGTTAACATCATCTCAGCTTACGTCTCCACCACGAACGCAATGTATATAAAATGTATTGCATTGTCGGAAGTAGGTCGGCATTAGGATGCGTCACGGCGTCTTCACTGGTCCGTCCCCATCGTATTATACGTACGCTCGTTACTGTCTTCTATCCCATTTTCCAGCTAAGGTTCTTAGTTTACACCATAGATTGTCTACTAAAATATTTAGACACACAGGTAAACATTGTGCAGGTTACAATAAAGCCAAGGGTCGCGCTCCAATTACACTTTGTTATGTTTCATTAGTAACAGCTAAGTGACTTCATTCTAAATCCAACATGGCCGATTGCTCAAGATGATGGACGAGTTACCTTTTGAGCACGCCCATGAAATAAAGTGATTTTACTACAAATCAAATACTTATCTCCGCCCTTTCCTGGTATCCGGATAAATTGAAACTTAGCATACAATCTGTCAAATTTAGCCCTATTTGTTTTGTTATATCATTAATAGTAAAAGCCACTAAAATCATATACTTAATGATGGAAACTATAATGATAGTCAATGCATCGAATGTGGGTCGACATTAGAATGCGACGCGGTACCCACTGGACTGTTCCCATTAAGTTGCATGTACGCTCGTTACATTACCTCACCCCATCTAACCACTGTGGTTTGGACACATCAAAATTATTCCAATACCAGGTCACTAATCTCAGTCAGTTATATTTCCTGACTCTAAAATAACTTAATAACCTACTGTAAATTTAAAATAGTCGACATCTATTAGCTTCGATGGGCTTAAATATGTTTTAATGACAATATTGTTTTCTTAACATTCAATTTAGATAAAAAAGAGCATATTTTAAGTTAAACCTTTAGCAATACGACTGTCGCGAATGTAGTTTAATATTCGCGAATAGATTTATTGAAACTAGTATCGATTTTATAATCATAAATTTGAGGAATTATAATCGTAAAGTATATAAAAGAATTTTTTCCAATATTAGCTCACTTGTTATTCGGACCTTTGGCGGAGCAATCGGTCGCTATGGGTCTCATAAGTAGATATTAGTGTTTGTAGAATCAGTGGTTTTAAGTTAATCAGAAATAACATATAGAGGATATTTTGCTCCGTGCTAGTTAGGTTATTAGACCAGTTTAGTCAGTCAGTATCAGATCAGTGTATTGTGTTAGTTTTCATTTAGTATTTCGTAGATCAAAATGTGCTCGGTGACAACGACAAAAAAATATTGGTTTGGCTTATATTGGTGACATATATACGATACACAATACTACTTTTATATTGTCCGTACTGTCTAAACGTCTAAATATATTTTGGAAAACAAAAGTCAGATTATTTTCTTGAATCAGCGACAATTCAGAAGAATTTCTGTACAAAATCAATTAACGTATCTATATCGAAAGCTTTATAAAACAATCTTTCGTTGTGTCTATGTTTCATTGAATAGAAAAAAAGATAAATGCAACACAGTTACAATATACAAGTGAATGACAGTGCGGCGTCGAATGCAGAATATTCCGAACGTAACGATTGCACGAGGTTGGTACTTGTTAGTTGCGCTTTCTAAACTTCCATTTTAAAACCCTTACCAATAAAGAAAGTTAGTATAATCCAATAGAAATGAATAATAGGTTTATTTAGCTGTCTATCAAACATTTACTAACAATTTCAAATATTAAAGTGTACATAAGTGTTTTGTTAAAATTGAATAGGGTCGAAATTAAACTTCAATTATATTAAAGTAGTAGTCAGTAAACCCTAATATTAAGGTTAATTCTACAATTATATTATAGTAGTAGTAAGTAAACCCTAACTTGAGTACTAATATTAAAGTTAAGATAATAAGGCTCGAAATATTGCTTAAAATAGAATGAAATAGGTTTGACAGGCATACAAAAGGCAAATTTAGTTCCAGTGATAGATATCATTACGATGCTTGAGGATAAATTGAAGATATATTTAGAAAGTAATTATTGCGATTAATTGTGCTGAGATAAATAAACGGATATTAATAGTGAGCGCATGAAATTTTGGTAAGGCTTTTCAACTTGGATAGCTCTCGTGATCAAGGTATGCAATAGATTGCAGTGATGAAACTATACTGACAACACATAAGAAACCTAAGAGGTAAACGACATAAGGTTCAGCATCCCCTAATAAGTGAGGGGACTAATAAATCTCAGCACAAACAAGCCCCCACCCCATTATTTTGACCAAGATTCACGGAAGTGCGCAGCCGGGTTGTACCTTTAACCCTTCATAACTTAATTGACGTTGATTTAACTCCCCGTAAACGCCGAATTATATTTTACTAAAGAGCGTGTCACTAATCTTTGGCGCATAAAACTTGATTACTTACGAAAATTGCTTTTTAGAAATTAATTTTTTTTACAATTGAAAAGGGCTTTTACACTTAAAAAAGTGTACTTAAAATGATTATAAATGAGTGAAGCATTAGTGAACAAAATAAATTACTCAATATGAAGAATACTCAACACTACAACCTAACCAATCTGTACTTATTTTATAAACAGTAGAGGTCTTTATATCGCCAATAGAAGCGAAAACAATCATTTTTTAAATTTTTGTTCGCACGTACATAACGCTAAAAGTATTGCACGAAATTAATCACGGTATTCACAGTTAATTTGCTGCAGGATAAGATAAAATACTCATTGTCATTAAAAATGGTTTATCTCAGCGAAGCTGGAGCAAGTCGATTAATATTTAATAATACTGTATATCCAACAAACAGTTCGTAACTCAATATATTTGGACGGTGAAGTTAACCGATAATCTAAAACTTAGCGCACCAATACACAAGAGTGGTTGTGAACTCGTAGTGAGATCACTAGTGTTGCAGTGATCGGAATAGAATGTACTATGCAGGTACATAATAGGACAGAGACGTCTAGACTTGAATTTAAAATCGATCCTCGAAATATTCGGTTGAGTAAGCGTAAACTAGTAAGTGAATATGGAGAAAACAATTTCACATACTTTGCAGTCTCGATATATCTTTCACCTTAACAAGTGTATTTTAATTTTAAGGGATCAAGTATTGTACCGTAATCAATTAAGATATGAGCTGCACGAGCTCATACCCCCATCCCCTTTCTTCCATCGGACTTACAGACGTACCGCAGGCTATCATCCCCACCTGATTGATCTTGAAGGGTATCTTCATACGTACAAAGCGCTTCAAATCAGCTTTTTTAATGCGCACGGCCAAGGAATGGAATTCCCTGCCGGCGTCTGTATTTCCGAGTACATATAACCCGAATGTTTTTAAAGCGCGAGTGAACAGGCTTCTTCTGGGCAAACTCGCTCCATCTTCGACCTCGTCTCTGCTCTAGAGCTAGACTGGGGTCAAGAGTAAGCCCATTATATAATAATAATAAAAAAAAAAGATAATTCGGTATTACCTTACTTTTCCCTATTTTCATTTCAATTTTGATGAGACACTTCCTATTTATTTTTCCTTATTGTATTATACAATATGATTTATTATTGTACTTATTACAATTTAAATTATGAAAGGAATATGTATTATCATACTTTTAAATAGTTAATTTCCAATTTCTTTTAATTCTAAACTATACCTAAGGTTGACGGTACAAATCTTTTCTAAGTGGCAAAAAAAAATTTATCTACCTTTCTGTAATTAATTAATTTAATTATCTACCTTTAATAATAATATATAAATTAACTAGCGACCCACTACCGACTTCGCACGTGAATCACTATCTATTAAAAAAAAACTGCATCAAAATCCGTAGCGTAGTTTTAAAGATCTAAGCATGTATAGGGACAGAGGGACAGCCGGAAGCGACTTTGTTTTATACTATGTAGTGATTAATGTCTTTTTAGGGCAGAATACTGATACAAGTTAGTGATACGCTTCAAGTTATAAACAAGTCAGTTTACTAAGAATATATAAGAATACACTTTTTCCTACATCTCGTATTACCAATTCCCCACAAAATACGTTCTCGGAACAACCCACACAATTGATAGTAACTCGACGCTCGTCACTAGTACTACGTCCGCAGCGTAGCCGGCAGCCCCCGCGGCTACGTCACGAGTCTCGCTCAATAGATGGCGCCGCTAGATTAAATTGCCATGTTTAGACTATTTATATTGAAATATTTCAATTGTATTCTATTTATACCTTTTTAGCCGACTACGGCGAAGCCATAAATAAGGGTAATGATTTTGGCAGTATATGTATGTTTGTATGTTCCAACCAATTTTCATGAATAAGGTGTCAATAGATAATAATGGCGCGGGTGACATAGGCTATAAAAATTTTATCACTTTTTTATGACGGAATTTAAACCTCAGATTCTAACCTCGAAAAAAATTAAACTGAGATAATTATCACACGTTTGGTATCAAAAGAAAGGTCTTGGCAAGCACATAACAAATATGTATATATATATCTCATTGTTTAAGTCAACATATATGTTTAAAATACGGTCGTATAGTTCGCGCGGCCTGTCGTTGCAGTTATTTACTCGTATAAGCAAATAAAAATCAACACTACGTTACAATATGAGATATATAAAAGTTATCTCGATCAGGAAAGGGAAAACTATTAAATAGAAAAATAAAGTTTAAAAAACTATAACTCGTGTTTATTTTTATTACTAGTATTATAAATACATCTATACTAATATTATAAAGAAGTAAGATTTGTATTTTTGTATGTAACGAATAAACATAAAAACTACTGGACCGATTTCAAAAATTCTTTCACCATTAGGAAGCTACATTATCCCTGAGTAACATAGGCTATATTTATTACAAGAAAAAATTAGAGATCCTTAGAAAATCTCACGAAAACCAACCCAAGGTGCCAAAAAATTTGCCATAAAATATCTTTCATCGCATGCGCTGCAAAAAGTATTGATGATAGAACAAAAAAATGTTTTACAATATTATAGAACGTATCAATATCTACAAAAAAGTCCGCGAGACCATATGTTCAACTATTATAGTTACGTCACTATAACTACTTTTTTACATTTTAAAAGTTGATAAAAATGCCTATCAAAATCAGACCATGTTTTCTATAACTTTGTATTAATCCTTATCCAAATAAATTATTTCGTATTCAAGACTATTTCAATACCTGTATATAACTTTTTGAATTATTAAAATCGGACTTTCTGTTCAAAAGATATTACGAAATTAAAAATATCAATATAAACAAAAAATACACGTCGACGCGACGGGCCAGTATAGCGACGCAGCGCAGCGAGTAAAGCAAGAAAGTGGGCACCGAAATGCGGGAGGGCCAATATATTTTTAAAAATAATATTCCACCCGCGCGAAGCCGGGATGGGCCGCTAGTAAGATATAAATCGGCTATTGTCAAGTATGTAGAATGAGAAGATGCGACTTTCGGTCTTTTCATACAAGAGTTACTTTACTCCCCAGGCAAGGTCAACAATTTACTTTTGGTACAGCAGAAGTTCGATTATCCCGCCCTCAGTTATACGGATTCGCGATTTTCGCGTCGTTTGGTTTCCAGGTATTTAAAGCAATATTATAATTGATGTCCTTAATTTGTCATTCTGTAATTGTGTAGTTTTTCATATTAAAAAGAGAGAGAGTGAGAAAAAGTAATAAAAAGAAAAATGATAGAAAGAAAAAGAAAAGATAAGAAAATCGACAAATAATAAAAGAGGGAGGACAGATCAAATAAAATTGAATAAAGTTAAAGGAGAGAGAGAGAGAGAGAAAGAGGGGATAATCGAAAGAAAGAAAGTGAAAAGAGACTGATAATTCTGAACAGAGATAAAAATTAAAGAGAGAAAAAAGAGAGAGGATTAGAGAGAATGACAGTGTATAAGAGGAAGAGAGACGGAAATACTATAGACTTCTATCAGTGAATATTTTTTAAAAATCGTATTAGTAGCAACAAAATGGCCATGTTCTATTCTATTTAATCTTTATATATACTATAAAATTCTATTTAAAAAATGTATATGGCAACACTAAATCACCTGTGTCACTCACGAATAGTGTAGTTTTCTACCAGTAAAAAAAATAAAAAATCGGATCAGTAGTTCCTGATAAAGCCTTCAACAAAAACAAAATGACCACGTTATGGTACTTAAATGGCCATATCTTTTTAATTTAAATATTTATGGCACACCACATAGCATATGTTAGCCGGAAAGGATGTAGCTTTCTTAAAAGATTTTCATAATCGGTTTAGTAGTTTCCGAGCCTATTCGTCACAAACAAACATACAAAATATACAAACATGTTTGTATATCAAATCTTTCCTCTTATAATAGAAGAGAAGAAGAAGATAGAAGAAGAAGAAATTATGTAGATTACCAAATGCAAATTACCAAATATATATATGGTAAACAAATTTTACGTACATACGTACCTAAATATTTTATTTCATGATTCAGGCTGCATGTATTTAATCTAAGAAAATATGTTTCTCAATAAATAAGTACATGCATCGTATGTTGGAAAAATAATTATAAAAATATGTATCTCTTAATAAACATTGATTTTCGTTGATATGTATTTAGAGTTTTTAATAAACATACTATATTATATACTACATATGCACAAAACCCGCATTTCTCCATCTTACTTAATATTATAAATGCGAAAGTTTGTAAGAATGTATGGATGTATGGATTTATGTTTGTTACTCTTTCACGCAATAACTACTAAATTGATTTTGTTGAAACTTTACTATAACATAGCTTACACATCAGTATAACACCCAGGCTATAATTTATAATGATATAGTGTGTATTAACCAAAATATAGCGGGTGAAACCGCGAGGCGCTGTTAGTACTGAATATACTCATTTTAGTGAATTGAAATCTTTCAATTGTATTCTATATGTACCTTTTACACGTTCCTTTTTGCTTTTACCTTTTTATATGTATTAATCGTATAAATATGTAAATGTATTAGATATAAACAGGCTATTGTAGTGAAGGATATTGGATATCGGGAAAAGATTTCCGGTCTTTTCATACGAGAGTTACCTTATTTCCCTAACAACGCCGACAATTCATTTTTTATATTTGGACACAGAAATTCGAATTAAATAAAATAAATCCTATATTTTAACATACACCTGTAGCAATACAACTTTGTAAATCATATCAAATTCCGTGCAGAAGTTTTTGGATAATAGAGAATAGATTTAAATATAGATAGACTATACAAATTACAGCACTTTAAAATTACAAGGATTTTATTGACGCGATATTGCGTAAATAAATTCCCTTTGTGTATTTCATATTAAGTTACGTCACTTTGGGATCTATGAATAAAATATTCAAATCGAATCCTATAAAATAAAACGCTTATTCAGAAAGTGCTCTTGACACATATTGATTGCTTTTTATGTACAAAATGTTTTGTGTGAGCAAATAAATATTAAATTAAAGCAAAACAAGTAGAAAATCTGAGTAAAAGATTTTCTTGAGAATGGCTACAGTTTCCAAGAAAAGGAACGTATCCAAGCTAGGAATCTCACTTTTTCAACTGTTCAATTTCAAACTTTTAACGTCTCTAGAATGTTAAGTATTTTGAAACATTTAGCTGTAAGTAAAAGTCCTTTAAAAACCCCCTATATATAAATAAAATCGCCTCTATGTATGTAAGCGCATAACTTCAGATCGACTGCACTAAATCGGGTAATTATTTTCTGTTGTGGTAACTATTGTCAGGACAAAGTTTGTATAAAAGAAGAAGTGAGTGAGACAGATAGTGATAGTCAGTGAGATGGTGCTGTCCACTGCAAATCAAATCAGTAACATAAATTCAACGGTAAATAGTGAGTTAAATTAAATAGAATATTCATAGTAGCAGGTGGGAGAATATCAATGAATAAATGAGTGAATGTACGAACGAGTAAATGAACAAGAGAGTTAGCGAATGTGAGTGTGAGAAGGATTTGAATTTACCTCAGCGAAGCGAGGGCGGGTGGGCTAGTAAGAAATAAATCTGGGCCAAAATAATAACACAACTATATAAGGATGGGTATTTATTTTAATTACCTAAATATATCTAGATATCATAAAGAAAAGAGTTTGTATTATAGAATGCTCTATTGTCTATGTTATATTAAAAAAAATATTTTTATATCTAATTTATAACAATTACAGCCTACAAACAAAAAACAAAAATAGATAAAGAACATATTAACATGTAGAGTGAAATAAAAGCTTGTAATAAGTTAGGAGCGAATCCGAGTTAGGAATCTCTCTTTCCTTAACTTCTCAATTCTAAACCTCTGCCGTCTGTAGAATGCGAACTATTCGCAATCGCGATATATTATTTACGGGATAAAAGCATTGTGATCGTACAGTAAGGAGACGAACAAATCGTGCTTATTTATATGTTGATGGAGATATCGATATATTAACACACACACCTTACAGTAGTTAAAAGTTCATAATTTAAACGAAACTAGATATATAACTTTAATAGTTTTAGAGATAAACAAGATAGAGTTAGAAGCTTATAATGTATAGATAAAATATCCATAATAATAATATTTAATCCAAATATATGTATATACCCTCCGTATGGCCATTTTTTTTCCAATAAACAATATTTTTAACAAGAATCTACCGATTGAAACCGTAGATGAAAAAGGTTGGCCCAAAAGAAATTAATCAATTCGCACAATTTTCAATTTGCGTGGTTATTGAGATATTACCGAAGAGAAATACAATAACATAGTTTTTAAAATATTACGTATTAATACTTTCTAAATGTCTTGATTAAAATATTTGCAACTAACAAGCACGAGACAAAGGAATCTAAACTTTATCAATAATTTCAATTTCAACTTTGAATGTAATAAAGTTACAAATAAAATAAATTTGAATGCAACCGTAATCACACTGGATTCGAGAATGATATATTTTTATTGCAAATAACAGTTCATCGATAAATATCATAAACACAGTATTAAATAAAAGCGCTCCAATATCGTTATCGGCTTTGCCGGCTAACGATATTTATATTAACTTTGACATTACTCTCACCGCTTTAGGGTTCTATTTTATTTTTGTAAGTTCCATCGTATTAATTAAATCCAATAACAAGTGCGAGTTCTGTATAAACTGGATTGAAGGATAAAATAAATTTTGTCCTAGGAAAGATGCTATATTCATTCGATCAAGGACAAGTCCCTTATATGTTTTGATTCCTTTGGCAGTGTTTTATCTTTTGATTCGTACATTTTGATTTCTTCACTTCTGAGGGTTTAAAGATATAAGTATTTGATAGTAATTACATTTCAAAAGCGTTTCTAGGGAAACCTGACTTCTAGACAGGCAAATAAACGTTACATAATGACGGTGCGAAAAGTATTGACATTTACTAAAAAAATTAAATATATTTTACCCACACACTCTCTTTGTGTATGTGTAGTGAATGACTTGTAAGTCCTTTAAATAGTATATTTTTTTTATATGTAGAACGATTAATCATACATGAATATAAGCCTACGCAAAATCAAAATTCTGAAAGTACGTAAAATAAAGTACATATTGATTCGTTCATAATGAAGAATACTCGATTTTCTAAAGCTTCATTCTTACAAGTAGTAATGGGTTCACGTCAGTAGCGCAATGACCGGGATACGAACCACAACCTTTACGATCGTGAATCCAACGCCCTGACCACTGAGTTTCTGTAGCTCCAAAAAGCTTACGCAAAACCAAAATAAACGATAGTACGAACGGAAAAATTGATTCCATAATGAAGCCTACTCAATTGAGAGAGCGGCAAGTAAATCAGGCGACAGAAAAGCTCGTGGTACACAAACTACGCGCATTAATTAAAACTTAACGAAGATGAGTCTGCTCCTGCCTCCTGTATGCTGCCCGGTACCACTCGCCAGCAGTTTGTTAATAAATACTACTTCCATTTCAAGGCTTTAGAGGAAATTAACAAAACTAAACGGATTTCTTGCTACGGTAAATATAAAAGCATTTTATACTATCGGACACGTAGTAAATTAAATACTTAGTTTTAGTTATTGATTTACTTTATGTTATTTTTAACTAAGAAGACCAAAGATTCTTTAGAATTCCATTTGTGTTATATAATAAAGTCCTAAAGGAAGCTAGGTTTTAAAGGAGATTATTAATGCTAATTCTAAAATAACAAACTATTAGAAATACATAAAAAAATATTGCGGCAGTAACTAAGTGGTTAAGACACTGAATTCAGGATCGAAAGATCGTAAATTTGAACCCTGGTCACTGACGAAAACCTGCTCCTATCACAAAAATATCAAGTTCATTTTATATATTTTTTTTTAAAACATGATATTTACAGTTTGGGCAAGTGGCTTGAGGAACAAACCGAGATATGTATACACAATAAACTATAATTAATGCCAATTAAATTTCGTTTAACTAACAAACAGGATAACTAAAAGTATTCGAATCATTTTAAAAGATTTAATATCAACTGTTTTATTAGTGCCGATGAGGAAAAATGTAACTAACCCATTAACGATAATTAATAGCATTCTCAAAACGTTACAAAATCGATATGTCAATCAAACTAGAATTAAACTGGAATCAAAGTTGATGAAATTTAAGACCGTACTGGTGTGATAAAAAATATCTGGTAGTAATTAACATCTGATTATGAAGTCCAATAAACGAATTTGAATTAATTGCCATTTTGATCTAGGTTTTTCTTATTTTGCACAAAGCTCTAAAATAAGATAGAATAGTCATTCAAATCAATTTAAAGAGTATCTTATCTTATTAAAATTTAACATAAAATTCTTCTCTTTTTTGCGGTCTAGCAGTACTCGCAGTGGGAGGTTATTTAGTGATGGTAAATTAAACACGATTATTTTAATGATTGAAATGTATAAGAATTGATTATAATCAATAACAAAACTAGTAAATCGTTGAGTATCAGACATAGATCTAAAGTGGTTGAACCGATTAATAACCGCGAAACGGACTGCTTCGGAAATCCCGTTGACCTCAGTAAAACTTATTCGGCATGAATACGATTTATCTACACGAAATACGAAATAATATTATTTTTTGTTTCATTATTTAACATCTTCCAACTAAATTATAAACAGTTATTCTCAACTTGAAATGGGTGATAATAAATGGTTATCTTAGTGATTCTGAATACAATATGGAGAATAGTCCAAGATGGCGGGGCAATTTCTGTACACGCCTATGATATGGGTATAAAATAAAAGGGTTTTGCTGAGAAAGATACCAAAAACAAAAGGGTTTCACTAAATCTAATATGGCGCAACGTCCAAAATCGCAGACTAGTTATTTTGTCATATCATAATATAACATAATTCTAAGTCCAATATGACGGACGGTAGACTAGTTATTTCAACCATTTCATGGTATCCTATTAAGCTGGAACTTGGCATATGCCTGATAGTAAATGATAAAACAGAATTTAGGTACATAAATCTTGAGTATACACATTCCGAAATTTAGAAAAAAAAAATGTATGGAACAGTCTCTAAGCGCGGACATATACAGGTTTTATACATATGTATAAAATTATAAAGTATATATATAAACTACTGAACAAACTAATGAGCACTAATCAAATATAATTTATGTAAATCAATTGATAACTTCTGGTTATGATAATAACGTGTTTATAGAAGCACCTGTTATGAGGTCCAATATAAATATTAGTTAATTTACGTTATATAATTTAGTCTAATGATAATATTACTTTAAGGCTTGTAATATGGTCCAATGATGACCATAGAGATAGAAACGCTGTTTTAGTGATTTACAACTCTTACACACATTTACGGAGGTTTATTGATAACCATAAAAAATATTTTATAGTGTCTTCTGGGAACAGGTATGATTTTAACAGCCATTGTCCATTATGAAATCCTAGCAATATCTCAATCACTATACATTTCCTACTTTATTTATTCATATAATAATTAATTAATTAATATTTAACAATTAATAAAGCGCAATGCGACCGCCATAGTGTCCAATAAGTTTAGGTGAAAAGTAGACTTATTTGTTTCATTACAACGAAACTTGTTACTCATTTAAAGCTTAATGAATCTTCTATTGTCTCGAGTAACTATTTCTACTATAATCATATTAAAAATTCAATAGTGTGTTTGTTGATTTTAGCTTTTTTTCATATTGAATAGAAACGACTGATCGATATAAGTATCCTTAAAAAATTCATAGTTTTGCGGGAATATAACAAGGAAAACATTTATGTATTCGAAAGCTGTTATCAGTATTTACATATAACAGTATATTAAGAAAGAATTATACATAATATTACAATAATTTACGTTAAAGGAAAAACATTTTTATACATTTTGTTTCGCCTAAATAGACGTTGGACGGTGAACGAGAACTTAGCATTGCATAACATGAGTATTTTTGAATTTTAACTCTTAACAGTGGAAATCGTTGAAATAGTAATGTAAAAGACCTTTTATTTGTTAGAATTTTAAAACACAATCTGTTTAGATACCAGCTGACAATAAAACTAAGCATGCAAATGAATTCCGCATCAATATTAATAAATGCGTGATATATTCAATGTTGTGTTAGGCAGATGGCTGGAGACGCGTCTTGCTAATTTTAATACGCCTTTGAATACAATCATATTCTGCTTGTTGACAGGAGATAAGGAGTTCTTTGTCAACTTCTGTATTGTTGCAAAGTTATCTTGTATAATATTAGAATAATTTGTTTTAATCTTACCAATCTACAAACACAATACTCACTACGCGATTTTATTTTTCCGATTTTTTTCAATGCTTGAAATCACTTTCTGTCGTGATACTACAATGGACTAGTCATTATCTTTTCCATCAAAACCGAGTCTTTAATAGAGATAGCTAATATTATAGCTAAAGCTTCTGGATGGAAAGAATATATCTTATACTAATATATAAAGCGGAACTACTGGTCCGATTTGAAAAATTCTTTCAGTGTTAGTTAGCCCCTTTATCGAGGAAGGCTATAGGCTATATATCATCACAATCAAAGACCAATAGGAGAGGAGCATCAAGCGGACGAAGCCACGCGGGTCGTATAGTCTACTGATAAAAGTTACATTTTAATATATAACTATTTATTTTGCAAATATTTCAAAACGAAAACATGGCTCCCAGATATGATAAATACAGTAATAAAATATTTACGACAGCACATTTACAAGGACCTATAGCCGTAATAATTCAGAAGCCGTAGAGCCGACTGCTCTAAGATTATTATGGCGAGGTTAAAATAGGTTATTTCTATATTTTTGTTGTCTTCAACGTAAATAATGGCGTGACAAAAAAGATAATTTTTTTTATAGATTAAAGTATAAAGACTTTTCACTTTTAAGTATATGTTACATAAGATGGGAACTTTTTATCTTAAGAATGGTTGTTATGCCTTTACATGTACAGAACATATTACGTATTGTAAATAAATAAAAAAATAATGCCTCAGTACGGCGAATATCGTAAAGAATCATTCGAAAAACCTAATATACTTACGGGCGTTATAAAATCAAAGTTCTTAAGTAAATAAATAAACCACACAACACCAAATACACTCAGCTTCCGCTATAAAGGATTAAAATCCAATTTTTCTGATCTGGTTCAGATCTGCTTTTATTTTTATTTACTTGCCTACGTTTCGCACTCCACTAATCGAGCAAATTAATTATCCTCCACTTTCACAACAGGTTTGCATTTTCTAACACGATCGGAACGATGACCGCACGCATGGAATATACGTTTATAATAAATGAAAATAATAGCATTAATGAAATTGGATATAATTATACAATATTAAAACTACCTGTGACTTCGTCTGCGATAATTTCGGTATTGAGTCCAGAGTGAATTGAAAATCACTCGCCAATACTATGCTTTATTCCGCGATAAAAAGTATCCCATATGTTATATCAGTTCATTCATTTTTTTATTACTTACAGAAATAATCATACAATAGAAAATATCAGTGGATTCTCATCTCAATTAGATTTATTATTCATCCAATTAGATTTAGTTTAATTGTTCAAATTTTACTGATAAACATTAGTATTAAACAAGTGCTTCCTAATTAAAAACAATCTAATTTATGAATACAAACACCAAAAAATTTCATTAAGTGATTAAACCTTCAAATCCGATGGGCGCACAAAAGATTCACTCGTTAACGTCTCAATTGCCGTTAACGAACAAAGGGTCCTATCAATTTAACTGTGTTCTGAACGTAACACATATGCTATCGCTGCACTCCAAATAGGTAGCATAACTGTCGACCTAATGAATAGGACACACTCTCACTTTGTGATTCAAAAACCTATACTTTTTGATAACTTTGAATTTTGATTTAAACTCCAGTAATGTGTTATTATAATTAACCCACCAAATAGTATTGTAAAAATATGAAAGAAAAATATTTAAAACAAATCTGCTATGATCTGCTAATCCATGAAGTTTACTTGTACGTATAAAATTACACGTTTCTCTCCAACACC
This sequence comes from Limenitis camilla, assembly GCA_905147385.1. NCBI lineage: Eukaryota > Metazoa > Arthropoda > Insecta > Lepidoptera > Nymphalidae > Limenitis > Limenitis camilla. The sequence continues at coordinate 7,837,779 of LR990246.1, read as the reverse complement.
GATATCTGCAGGAGATTTTGTCTCTAGGAAAATCGATTAAAGAATAATAGAGAGAATTTTTAAACTCCAGTAATGTGTTATTATAATTAACCCACCAAATAGTATTGTAAAAAAATGAAAGAAAAATATTTAAAACAAATCTGCTATGATCTGCTAATCCATGAAGTTTACTTGTACGTATAAAATTACACGTTTCTCTCCGACACCGATATCTGCAGGAGATTTTGTCTCTAGGAAAATCGATTAAAGAATAATAGAGAGAATTTCTTTATAGGCTGTGGTTGGTGTTAGAGCCTTAAAAACCTGAGTAACGAATAATTTCTGAATACTCATTTCAATTTTTCGTTTAACATGGATTTTTGTAAAGTAACGTCTTCTTTTATTGAAACACCGCATTGACCTGTAATCACATGGTCAATTATAACCTGCGTCGTCTGCTTATATAAGCTTTTTAAAACTCCAGTGCAGTCCACATAAAAAACGTCCCTAACTTGTGCGACTGCCCCAGCGCGTCACACACAGCTCCATGTATTCCAAGCTATTCGCAATCCTATCGTAAAATAAAACCAATGGAATATTAAATCGGGCCCGTTTTGCCGACTTGGAAAAAGGAAAAATGTTTGCGCGTATTCATTTGTCTGCACTTTTGTCTCCTAGAAAAGCTTAGCTGGCGTAAAGTTAAAAGTTTCATATTGTAAATTTGTTTCAATATAGAGATATTTCATAAACCTAGGGCATTGAAATATTTCTTTTTCTCTCCGAGTCCGGCTAACGGGGGCAGAAAATTTCCAATATATAAAGCCCTACGATAGAAATTTAGAGCCAACGCGTCTCCTTTGGCGGCATATCATGTCATCAGTAAACATCTTACATTGTGTTAGTTTCTCGTTACTTAACTAAAAAACTCATTTTGATCGACCATTGATTTGCTATCTACGTGGGCGAAGTTCAATTATTTTGTAATATTTTTTCTACGTTTTTATTAAACCATTACATTTATAACTATCGAATCTTTAGTAGATCAACATACTACTACCTACACACTAATGATTTGTTAGTTTACTATAAGTAATAACATACTTAATAAATAATGATTCGATACAAGCAGTAACTTTACACAGAAAGGTTATATTGTAGTAAAAAAATAAATAAGATGTCAAGTGCTGCAAAAAAATATAACAAATACATGAATGATCGCGCGAGTGGCGAGTGGGCAGCGGTAACATTCAGTGCGGCCCACATTCTACGAGATGAGATGTAAATAACCCGACAAGCGATACCGATTCTATCTCATTTGCTTATATAAACATCTCAAGTGGTTTTATTAATTCATAAAAACAAAAATTCGCCACTAACTGAACCTGTCACCTAGCATACAAAAATATTTGTACAATGCGAATATCAAAATTCAAGAAATATTTTAAAAAGAATTAACGATTTAATTATTGATCGAAGTGAAAGACACGTTTTTTAGATTGTCCTATCTGATTGAAAAGCAGCATAGCTTTCTAGTATATATGATAAAGAGCCATTTTAAATTCTTAAATGAAATAAAACAATAATGCAACCTGAATTTCGTGTGTAGCATAACCTTGTTATTGTCTCCAGAGATATACAAAGACACAAAGGCTTTAATTTTAAATCAAGTTGGCAAACGTGTTATTAAAACCAAACTAATATAAATAAAGCTTAGCTTTGTCGTGTAAACGCGAACAAAATTCGCTTTTATCATGAGCGGAAACGAGTTGCGTTTGCGTGCGAGAGCGTAATAGATTGTAGATAAGGGCCGCGCACACTGCCGACTGCCTGCGAGACTGCCGAGTGGACTCCGTTCATATTCATTATAATTCAGTTAGCGCTGCAAATATTTTTGCGGGCACGTTTGTTTTATGAGTTTATCGCGACGCCGACGCGACGTCAGAGCACGCCGGCCGATGTTATGTTTTGTTTTATTTATACGCGTCGTCGACAGGTGGCGCTGGCGATCTGTGCCCGCGATACGTGTAAACTGCCTTTAATAATTCATTCTAACTTTTATTTCCTCGCCCGGCCGCGTGTAACGTTACATAAATGTGTTAATATTTTCAACAAAGCCATATTTTCGCTAACACCGCGGTGATTACCTTAAAATGCAGGACAATAAAAGTTTTAATTTGTCTGTGTGCCGCTGAGACGTTCTTTTACTTTAACGTATAAAATTTAACTTCTTTCTGCGGTTTCGAAAAGTTTAGTGCATAAAACAAGTATCGTCTGAACTATCTTAACTTCTAAGTTAACGTTTTACTGTGAACTATGAAGTAGTTCCGTGCACTATAATAGGAATGTTTATATATATATTCTTCTTTTTTTGATTTGTTTTTCTTTTAAAAACCATCATCAAATTGTAAGCAATATTTGTATTGATCACCATTAAATAAATATCATTTATGAATGAAATATCATTTTTATATGTCATCTGTTTAATAACAATAAATAGTTCAACGAGCTATTTTTGAAATTAAACATTCAGAATTAATTCAATAGCTAACTTAAACTTCAAGTCGCATTCCACAGTATAAAAATTCATTCGTCCCGAGTACGAGAAGGCTTATTCAAAGTTGACTCTAGGTTTTTAGCCGGTCGAGGTAGCCAATTAGGCGAAGCAAATAGGCGTTTTGAGTTTTTATAGCGATGCCTTTGGCCGCCGACCTTTCAGGTCCACGACGATTTATGGTTAACGCACCACCGTATTTAAAAAGGTAACTAAGTCACTCAAATATTTATTATATTTATTCAGTACTTACTAAATACATTTTATATCTACTTAAGTATTTCTACACGCCGTGCAACTTGTATTTATATTTTTAAATGTTTGTTTTTCTCTATAATTGCACCACCGCATGCACCAAATTAGATGCGATTTTTACACTTGGTCGCTGCAGGTCTATAAATATAGGCTTTGTTTTATATAGTTTTAGACACCAGTTATTAAGCGTTGTCTATTAAAAGATTTAAAACAATATCTATTTCTATGTGGAATGTAAAGAGTTATTTCCAGGAAAAAAATTAATAAAAATTAAAAATTTTTAAAACAACAGTTTTACATTTTAAAAAACATGCTAATGCACCGACCTTAATCCACGAAACTATTTCGCTGTAATTCAACACTTAAAATCTAGATTGTGTTAAACTTTTTCACAGAAATATTTCTAAATGTCAAGAACGTTATTTATATATTTTTTAAACACTTGATTAAAGCAATAGTTATATCGCAATTAATCTGATTTGTGCAGTCTTCAGATCCTTGACATTAAAGCGTTCGTGTTTAGAACTAAATTAACCGTTTTTATTACTTTGTTTATTCTAAGAAAATAATTAGCATTTAAATGTTACATAACATGAAAAAAGTTTTTCAAATAAAATTAAAGCAATTTATATAAGACATTACTAATATATGTTTTGCACGAGTCAATGAATCCACTGAAAATTCATCACACCACGTTATAACAATAAGTAATAAGGTTCTGTAAAAAACCATTTAAGTACAGCTAATGTTATTTAGATATTCAAATTATATTATTTAACGAATAATTATCACATAATCCTGACACAAGCATTTCAACTTAGTAAGAGCGGTAAAGGGAATTCTATTAGTATGTGATAGACACTGCTAGTAATCTTTATTAAAAAAAAAAAAAAAAATTAAAATGAAATATATAAGAAATTGTTTATTACACAGATACTTCATGAAGTAGCTCCTGCGGTAACCTCCAGGAATAACGCCTGAATATTTTTATATAGCAATATATTAAAAAATAAAATGTTTTTAGTTTAGTTACGTTAACACGATATAACTTGAACATAAACATAAAGTAATGTTAAGCGTCATTAGCGAATATTCTCAAAAGCCTCTGAACCTTTGCTAGAATCATTAATCTAAGTCTAGACTTCCATTGTAGTCTAGTTTTTAGTTATATATAAACGTATAACTTTTTGAATAATAACGTATTAAATACTTATTTATATTGGTTTTTACGTGTGGGAGTATATAATAGATACTGCTACTGTACCGATAAATAACTAAACATTATGATCTCTTACAATTACGATAGGATCCGAAGCAGTTACTAACTTGTGACCAAGGTTGTAGGTTTGCAAGGCCTTTTAACAGAATTCCAACACTCGTCTTCACTGACCAGGCTCTCCGTTTAAAACTAAGATTAGGTAAAAAGCCTAACTTACACACTTATTATTTAAGGTTTTTCGTCTTCTTTAAAACTACATTTCTCCGTAAAATGAAAGATCTACAAGTAAGGTCTCATGCTACAGATTTAAAAAAAATTAAGTACCTATAGTTATACATTTAATTATTTAATATGTTGCAATGTTATTTATTTTAATAACGATATCATAGGTTTAACCCATTAAACTACGTAACAATTATTTGGTGTCAAAGGTTATATTAATTTAACAACCCAATGTTATCAGTAGTGTACGAGATAGGGATGGGCAAATAAAAAAAATATATGGATATATATCGTATCGATATTTTTAAAATATATCGATATATGTAGAAACAAAATATCGATATTTCGATTTATCGATATTTTACTGAGATTATATTTTAGGTAATGCAATCGAAGTTTGTCGCAATTCGCGATAGAATACATGCAAAGTTAGTGGAGCTACTGAGAGCTTACTCTTTCTACTATTAGTAGAGGTGTGGAAAACGTGGGTTAGCAAGAGATAGAAAAAGGGAATGTTTCACTAGTACTGCTCTATGTATGTACTGAACTTTTATGTAAATATCGAACATGATACTACGAAATATTGATTAACAAAATTTTGATATTTAAAATATCGACGATATATGACGCATATTTTTTACCGAAGCCTAGTATAATAATTTTTAATATAAAATAGCTACGAAAATAACAAATACCCATTTTTTGGATTTTCTCTTATGCCACAAAGTAAACTATTTTAAATTATTATTATTTAATATCCTATAGATAGATAGTTCAGTAGAATTTGTATGATATTAAAATAAGCAACAGTAAAAACTTACCGGGTTTAGTAAGGGGTGTTTTGAGATCGTTGGTCGTTAGCTGAGGATTCTCTTGCACCTGAGCAAAATGCGAAAAATTAATTTTCCATACAATAATATTCATACAATTTTGATACGAATCATATAATAATTTTACCTTATTGGTATATGGGTTAAAGATGAATTTGTTTTCCAACTCCTTTCTAGGCGTCGCCGCGATCCCCGAGACCGGCGTTGGTAGCGATTTCATCTCCTATTATATAAAATATTCATATATTCCTTATTATATCTCGGCTTATTGTAATATCACAAAAATATGTTATACAAAATACTATGATATAAATATTATTTGAGTATAAAACAGACAAATCAGACACTATTGTTTACTGTTAGATATCTTGCATTTAAAAGAAGAAAAAAACAGCAATTTACAGGTCTGGGTAGAATTAACAGTAAATAAATAATGTTATTAACAATAATGTTTTTATATTAAATTGTTTGTTAGTCCACTGATTACAAATAATTATCATTGAAAGATAACATTGCTTACATTAATAGTATTTTCATATTTACGTATTTGTAAAGCGATTTAAGAATCTAATCGGAATTTATTTGACTATAAAAAGGAATCACCTTTAAATGTAGATTTTAAAGTATTTTAAATTTAAATAATCATAATAAAGAATAACTGTAACTTTTATTCTGCTAATTAATTCAGTAAGACTCCAAAAAAAATGTCTGAAAATCGCAAGCAGCAGCTAATGTACATACAGATATATTTACAAGTCGCTATCGCTATTATAATAATTTTTATTTTAACGAGCCTACTAAGATACTATTAAATGTCACTGAACTTTCTACTACTATAAATGAATCCGAAAACATTCAAATTTTTTTTTGGAAATAAAAAGGAATTGAATTCAGCAAAAATAATAAAAGCAATATAACTAACATAAACTTCTATCTGTAGGCGTTTCACAATATTGTGAATAATTTATAGATACTACATCGATTATAAACTCCTAAATGTTAATTATAATAAAGATCTCACCTTTAATATACTTTCTATTGCTGGTTGACTACTATCGATGTTATTCTGCGAAAAAATAAAGAAATATTGTAACATGTCATACAGATAATATACACTTATATTATTGAATTTGTGTGTACGTTTTTTTAACATTCTTTCACCCTTAGGCTATAAAACTTAAAATTAAAATAATGATAGTATTTTACTTAATATAAAACGAATTTGAAATTTCTTCTGTTCCATGCAAGGAGCCAAGCTATTTTTAAACCATTTTTTTTTGAGATTGGCAAGTAAAGCAAAGGCAGGTTAAATTTCTAGCGTTGAATATAGTGATGTTGGAAACAATAATTTAAGTAGCATCCGGTTACTTGAGGTTGGTACGGCTGATATGAGTAGCATTTTTACTTTCTTGAATGTTGGCCAACTGATAAACACAAAATAACTACGCCGTCACGACTGAATGATGGTGGATTACGTATCGTGAGTATTCTAACAGTAACTCTGAAGCTCTGAGTCTAAAGTATAATCCCTGGAGGATATTCTAGTAAAGCCGTCATACTATTAGTCTGCGTATAGACTACAACTTCTTATCTTCTCTTTATTAATTAACAATAGTTAAAATTAATTATCTTTAAAACGTTTTTTTTTACAAAATATTAAATCTGATCTAGTGTAAATAAGGTCAGGGACGTTAAATTGCAATTTTCGAAAAGTAAAAACAGAGATAAAATCACAACCGTAAATCAAACAAGTAAAGTAGTAAATCCGATTGAGTACTTACAAACGGGTCACAAACTTAATAGTTGGACTTGCTAAGTAGTAATCACGTGTTTCCATAAAAATAGTTTTATTCACTAGTTTCTGCAAATTTGCACGTTTTTACGATTGCATTGCGATTTATGGCTACATTTATACGTTTTATGGTAAATCTCAATTTTGTTTGAAACTTAAGATGTCATTTTTCAATTTTTTATATATTTAGACATAGTCAGAGTTGAATATAATGATTTATTATGAATATAATAAAAAAGCACCAAAATCTTTATATTATAGAGAACCACAGTACTCGATGACGAATCAAATGATTCCAAACTAAAGGTTGTGTCGTGTTAAAAAGTTTCCATGTTTATCTTCCGGCTCCATCATCAAATGAGCTCCAAGTTATTATGACTGTATTATTTAAATATATATGCAAATTTAGTTTAACCGCAAACCTAAATGAGGATCTAAAATTTTGAAAATAGATTTGGTTGCAAACAGAAAGACACCGTTAGTGAAACCAAATAAAATATTGTATAGAAATATAGATCTTAATTTATGATCTAACTCATGATGTACTAATTTGAAGAAAACTGTAGTGAGGAATTTGTTTAATAAGAATGCCAATAATAGACATCTAATCAAAAAGGTCGAACTATTGCTTTACACTATATTATCTTTCCCACAAAATTTATTTTTAGATTTTGAAGAAGAACGTTTCATTCATGTCGTGTACTAGTATAGTTATTCCATATGAAATAGTCTAATTGAAGAAGTCGACCCATTTTACATTATGTTGTCACTTTGAGGGACTCTTCTTTAAGATCGCAAAAAAAAACAAAATATAGTTTCCCCCTATTCTGGCTGCGTTTCCAGTTTCCATTTTTGAGCGAGGTGTAGCTTGGAATGGGTTTGTTAAAAATCACCATTAACGCATCGCAGCCTTAAACTAAAATCGTCATTAAGTCTAGTGACACATACGGTAGTTTGTAGTTTCTTTTATTCAGTATGGACAAGCATAAATAAAGATAAGACTTCATTTGTAAGCTTCAAGCCAATAGATAACAATATTATTGTGGCTTAAACGTACATGAATAATTTTATTATAAGACGTAGCCAGCAGAAGGCTACTCAAAACCTAATATGTATTACTTTTCAAGGCATTGATACCCACTGTGACCTAGAAAGTGGGAGCTTACTAATCTTGTGTTATATTCTGCACAACAATATTAGGTTTATGCAAAGTTATTATTAAGTTATTATTAATCGTCCATATATCACCAATATCAAAAGTTTATATGAAAAGGACTGATCGTTCAATTTATATTCATTAACTTATCAAAAGTAAGTGCACTGGTTTTAGTATTTTTCTCAGCAAACACTTTCCCATATAATGGGCGTGTATATAAAATAACTAGTCCGCCATCTTTGACCGTCCACCATATTGGATTTAGAATGACACTATTCTTTTATGCAAATCGTTCTCAATTGGCTGACCAAAATGTATATACATACACATATTGCAAATTAGTTATTAATAGTCATGAATACTCACTTGAGACTGAATTCCATTCGGTAACCGTAGAGGAGGCGGTCTATGCGCAGGCGCACCCGTCGAATTGAGTCCTTCGCTCTGTTGACAAAAATTATAATTCCTAAATATCTGTAATAACTGTAAGTGTAGAAATAAGACAATACTTTTAACAAAAAAATTGTTATATCTTATATTATAAAAATGAATCCCTAATCCCTTGGTCGCGGCATCACGCGTGAACGGATGGACCGATTTCGCTAATTATTTTTTTGTTGTGTTTGTTATTGTCAGGATAAGGTTCTTATGGAAAAAAAATTAAAAAGTTGCGCGAAAAATTAGAAAACTTAACGACCATATTAACTTTTGTAATGTAACCTTTTGACAGATAATTCGAATTCAGTATTCGTAGTTAGGACAGGACAACTTCTGTCGGGTCAGCTACTCGTAGTTTATTATATTTCTCAAATCCGTATTCTAAAATGTATAAACAACACTTTTGGTATCTTTTGATTTTTGGTAGTTCCTTTACACTATCCGAATTGATCTGCGGTAGTCGTACTTTATACAATTAACATCGTCTAAAGAGTAGAAACAGTAGGTTTAAGTGTTGTGGTGTTGGGTCCACCTTTTTGAGGAGCACGTTTTATATATTATTGTTAGAGGTCGAGGAGCTAATGGGTGTTGTTAACGTAAAGGAACCCACTAACCCTGGCGCAGCTCTTTTTTGTTCTTGATGTTCTGACAAAGACCTAAGGTATTTGTAGTTTAATGATATGATATTAACTGTCAAAACTATTTGAAACTATATCACAGTACATTTAAAATAATTTTCTAATTAATAGCTAATACATGAAAGAGGTATCAAAAAGCAGTAAAGCGAACACGTGTTTACAATAGAAGCGAAGTATCGGTAAGGCAGGTCGAGGCGAACGCTTTAGAAACTTCCAACTAACTACGAAACTTGGAGCCAGTGGCTCAGTTAAGCATAACTTAACCGCTACTATAATTTTATGAAATATGCTAAAATATTCTGTACAGATTTTAAAAAATGTACACTTATTTTAAAAGTTATTTGAACTTTTTATATTAACGATAATACGAGTAATCTTATAAAGCGAACTGGGGTGGCTCTCAATTAACTTTATATTTAACGAGATTTTTGCATACAGAATTACAAACAAAACCCTCAAAACTCAAAAGATAGTAATAACATGAAATTTAGTCAGAAAGCCGAACAGTAGGAGTGTAACTTGGGGATTGAGAACCAGAAGAATGATTAAAGATGACTTTTAGTATAGATACACCCGTATTGGATACTAAGTAGTCCACTGTTTTGACATTTACTGTTTTTATTTTATGGCAGTTAAGGGGCAAACGAGCAGACGGTCCTGTGGTAAGTAGTCACCGTGGCCCGTGGACACCGGTAATACTAGAGAATGCCTCCTATATTGTCGATGCGTTGCCACTTTGAAGATACACATACATATGAGGAGGGGGAAATTGCTACGGTTTCAGCGGACCCCAAGAATGAACCCTGAGTCTACTGAAACCGCAGCATTAATAGTATGGCCCACATGCGGCTCGGCTGGAACGTGTCAATGATACTTGGCGGTCGGATTCGCATGCTGGTGGCAGCAAGCCAGTCGGGGAACATATCTCCTACCACCAATAAGGGTGCTGGGTTACTCGGCTCTTACAAGATCCTCTCCCAGCGATGGAGGGGAATTGTATTCTAACCCGTCCCCTCACGGGTACTGTATGAAATCACTTGAATGGCGTTTTGAAAAGAGCGCTTGTTGAGTTTTGTGCCACTTCTTCTCATCAGAAAACCGCTTTGCGAACTGGTGGTACCTTGGTATACAAACTGACTGACTGATCAATTTTAACGTGTCAAACGTACTTTGTAAAAAGTCTAATTGAAATAAACAATGTTGAGTTTGACTTTCAATCCATCTTTTTGACATAGCGTAAAAGCTCTGAATCTCCATCCTGCTTCTGATGTTCGGAGAAAAAATGATTAGAAATAGAAGGAGATAGGTAATGATCTTGAATGGAGTTTTGGGTAAATGTAACGTACATACTGCGAACCGATAAATAATCAAACATTATGATCCCTTACAATAACGAGAGGAACCTAAGCAGTGCCTTGGACTTGTGACCAAGGTATAGGTTTGCAAGGCCTTTTAACAGAATTCCAACACTCGTCTCCACTGACCAGACCTAAGGTTAGATAAAGCAAACCTAAGGTTAGATTAACTTAAGCCTAACTTACGCGCCGACGTAAACTTGCAGTAAAACAAAAGCAACTCCTCGTAAACACAAAGTTTTCAGTAATGTTTGCTAACATAACACATACTACAGACAATAAGTTATAATACAGACATACACCTCGCTCCAAAATATGTTTTATACAGCAAAACGTTCGATGAGTTGATTTAAAAGAGATTTCTTTTATAATCGAAATGAATAAATTTTTATACCGGCGAGAATAATTTGATCGGAGTAGCAGATCAGATAGGAAGCTTTGCATGACAATACCCTTTTGAATCGATTGGATTCTATATAATTTATTCAAATGCAATTATTAAGGTAAGAGGTATTAAAATTATAAAGAGACGCAGTTTAATAAGTAAGAAAGATCTATAATATCTTAGTTATTATTAGTTAAATTTCGTTGTTATAACCTTTCAAGTTCTATTGAACGTCTAACGAGCGTAATTGTAGAATTACAAATTTGAAGAAATTGTTATTCCTGAAATTCCCAATAACCTTAATTAAATTTGAACTGATTAAAAATATAAAATTATATTCCTATTTTAACTAAATAAAGTATTAAATTTTTGATAAAAAAATTTACACCATATCAAATCTATACTTTAATATTATAAATGCGAAAGTATTTGTCTGTTCGTCTGTTAGGTTTTCACGCTAAACCACTGATCCAATTTTGATGAAATTTAGTACAGAAATAGATTAAAGCTTGTGGAAGGATATAGCAGTATATCAATAGAGGATAAAAAATTGTATGTTGAAAATAAAAATTATTTACCAAAAAAACCTACATTTCGTAAATTGCAAACCCGGGCAAAGCTGGGGCGAGGCGACTTGTATGTATAAGTATATATATCAGAAGCAAAATAAAACTGATTTATGTATAGAATTATTTAAAATGTAAATAAAAAAAACAGTACGATTTTCATTTGTAAGCATATTTAAATAAAACATACCTAATGTTAGTTCAATCTTACCACAATACATTAATAAAAACCAGTTTTAAATTGAATAAGACTGTTTAATTAGTGAGTATAGACTATTTATATGTATATAAAACATTTTTTAATTTGAAATTAAATAATAGATGGGCCTTGTCAGCAAAGTTTCCAAAGTTGTAATTTGGTACTTTTATCTCGACGGTCGAACGAGTGCTCGTGACGGGGGCCGCAGTTCGTGGGCTTTTAGCTTTGTAGATACTTGGAATGAGCAAAATTATTACTTAATAGGAATTGTCATTTACTTCTATGTATCATTGAATATAACTTCTAAATATGATTCATTTAATATACAGTGAAACCTGCTTTCTAGGGTCCATTATATCTTGGATATGTGTTTGAGTTTTTATTGTAAATCTTTGTAATTTAAATTGATTTTGCTGACGCCGGAAATGAGCGATGATTTGTTAGGTACAATATTGTTTAAGTAATTTGTCTTTTGTTACAGTTATTTAAAGCTGATTATTCTAATAATTATATACAATTACAATTGACCCGTGAATGGAAAAGGTATACAATTATAATAATTTTAATAAATAATTATCTTTGTGTTTAGATAGGATAGGAAGTATTGTTTAAAATAGCACTTCGGTCAAAATAGCACTGTGAATGAGAAAATTATTATTTTTTATCTGCTTATTTGGAAAAATAAATAAAAATATTTTTAAATCTTATGTAGCTCTAGATTACGAAGAAATGAGTCAGTCCGTAACAAAAGTATACTTAATTCTTTTGTTACCTAATTGACAATGATGAATGATACGTTGTAAAATTATGATGTAGAGCTTTTTTCAATAATTATATCTATATGTTTCCAGTTTCTACGAAGAACTTACCTTATTATAAGGATAAGGTGGCCGATGGTGTACTCGACCATTTTGTAGCGCGTTGGTAGGCTTTTTGAACTCATTTTCACGACGAGACGGATGACCTGAAACAAAGACAATCTTTATATAACGAATGTATAATTTAAAAGGTTTTTACTGGTGCGAAACTAAGAAATAAAATTATTATGACAATACTAATCGCATAACCTTATGATAAACTAGAATTATAGAAAACTAAATATTTATCACACAGTTTTAAAAGTAAATTTCTAAAGCTACAATAAATAATATGCAAATTATATTCAGATGGATTGGTATACTTTTGCAGACTACGTCGTTATAGTTTAGTAAACCTATTAAACTTGATGACGCGGTAAGTCTAGAAGTAATTTAGCACAAAATTAAGATCTTGTTCGCATTACGCGGGATAAATATCGGTGTCTCAAATCTGGATTACTATCTAATATATATTTGACAAGTATAAATAGATAGGGATAATACTATGTATTTTTTATGTCGAAAAGATACAATTGCTGATTCGGATACTAAAATAGTTAGGCTATCAAATTCAACAGTCTAGATCTAAAATGAAACCACAATATTTGGATAGCGTGTTTGTACAACGACGTGGTAACAATAATCCAATCTAAATAAACTTTACTTTTATAACATTCAAGGATTCATTGACTACTATGGAAAATTACTAATTTTAAATTATCTATTGTAAAATAAACCGGTTGCCGTTATTGGATTTCAATTTTAACAAATAAAAAATAGCATCTATCGCGATGAAACAATAATAATTTTTACTAACGAAAAACTAAAACTGAAAACAGCAAGTTTACACGAAAAAATCAACAATTACATAAAAGATACAATACGATTCAATATAAAATATGATTCCATTTGCCAAGCCAGCCCTTTTGACGTTTCCCCAAATTGAAACTATTTCAACTTTTGAATTTTGTTAAAAATAAATTTCACATTCACCGCAACTCGTCCGCGGGTTTTCAGAGGAAAATTAAAAGGGGTTTTCGTTTCTAGCTGTCATATTGCTGCCTGAAAACTTTGGAGAAAGGATAAAGCAGTCTCTAGATGATCTTAATATCTTGTAAAGCTTTTCGAGATAATAAATTAAATGTTATGTGTATACTAAAATGTTATGTTAGGAGCGTGTTTTTGAAATAGCCTCATATTAAATGAGTTTATAACTCTAAATATCACTAGCTTTAAGGTGAAGGAAAACATCGTGAAGAAACCTGCAGTCCTGAGAGTTTTCCATGTTCTCAAAGGTGTGTGAAGTCTGCCAACCCGCACTGGGCTTGCGTGGTGTCTCTGGGTCTCCTCCACATTTTGAGGAGGAGACCCGGCTAAGTAGTGGGCCACTGAAGGGTCGTGATGATAACTCATCAAAATCCTTTATATATTTAAGTTTAGATTAGTTTAGTTAGAAATACGCGTCCCGTGTGGAAATAAAAAATATTGTCGATAACTGTCCACACATGTCAATGTCAAGTGTTGACCAGTTATCACAATTTTTAGTATAGCTGCAATAAGTGTAAATCTTAATAATGAATACTTATTAATGCACTTCTTCATTAAAATCATACTTTTTACAGTTTCCTAGTGCATGGATTTTTTAAAAATATTGTATATATTTTAAAATGTAATTTCCTTGTTACTTTACTATTTATCATTTTAGGAAATCTATCATAAAACATTTTCTACGAAAACAACCTTTTTACGGTTCAAATGCAGCCGCTTATAATTGAAGTTGGTATTAAATCGTAAAAACAACAGAATTCAAGTTTAACTCTAGTTCAACTACCATTAAAAATGATATTTTCCAAACAAACAGCTATGATATTCCGCTTTTAACACATTAAACGTCAGATCGTTTCATGTAAATGGGTTCTCAAGGAGGGGTGGGCCCCGTCTGAGGGGATCTCTAGGTGTTTAGGTTTATGGAGATTGCGAACAGGACAAAGGAGTGTACGCTCGGCTTTACATTTACCATTTACTCGCCTTTGATCGGATATGAGCATTGTTCTTTAACGTGGAAAATGTGCTGAATTATAAATATCCTTCATTTAGTACTATTTTAGATTAAAAACCAATAGGTAAAAACTAACTTTTGGCTACTGATTTGCTTAAAAAAAAATCTTTTAGAAGTCAATAACTACTTGCCAGCTATAAGTCACTATTCAATTTTACAGACAAATTAGGCAATTAGCGGCGCCGTGACTCCATCCATATAGGTAGTTTATGGGCCTGAATGAAATTGACTCTTTATCCTGGAAAAATTGTATGTATTGTATTGTAATTGCGGGAAGTAATAATAAAACAAAACAATTTTATAACAAAAGTTTGAAGGAAAAACGTCACCATTTCATTCATGTAAAGCGAGGTCCTACTCCCTTTTAACTAATATTTTAATTTCTTATGCAATTACCAAGAAAATAGTAAACATTGCAATGTAATTAGTATTAATTTAAAAGGAAAACATATAAAGCAATTGTAAACGTATGCATATTAACACTTAGCGCGTCGTCGAGTAACTTAATACGCGACAGTAGTGAGTAGTGTGTACTGTGTAGTGTATAGTGCATTATGTACGAGACACGGATAAATGGCGCGCCTCTGTTTGTCCGCAGATGCGTGCTATTGCAGCTAAATTACGCAGACCGGAGTCATTACGTTTCAGATTATATTCATACCTAACGTGACCATCAGTCTCGGTTTGAACGGGACCGTCCTGTCACTCTTTATTCGGGAATATTCATGATGTCAAAGTCAAGTTTTTTAATTTCGATTTTGGTTCCAAGGAGGTAAAGAAAAGATACGAAACTTTAATTTCAAGATTATTGTCTAAAAATTTACAAACATTAAAAATAAATTGTTACTTTAATATACTAGTACAATCAATTTTACTTCTAATAATTCAAGGTTTTTTATTTTCTAAGCTTTCTTCATTAATTTGGGATCATTGAAGTTTCTTCGGGAAATCATCCCTGTGCCTATAAGTATAAGGATTCTTTTCTTTGAGTTGGTCTTTTCGATACATCTAGATAAGCGTCTGATAGATGAATCAATCAAAAAATCAATGTCTGGTTTTGAGTAAAAAATGAAATTTATTCATACCTAACAATCCATGGTCACTTGACGTTGAGATACCTTTTATTTCTGTCCACATATACTCATCCCGGGATTTTCCCTGCGGAGGACGTTTGTAAATATGTCTTTAAAAGCCAAATCGTTCTTGAAATATTAAGCGAAAATAATTTTACATTTAGAAAATAATCCTACTAATCACGAGTATATTGAAAATGCACCTCTTTCTACATTAGATCACGTTACTCACACTTTTATATAGAATATTGCATTAATTTTGTACTGAATTCTGCAATCACGATAATCTATCTCATCGGACCTTATCAGATAAAACTAGCAGAATTGCACATCCAGTTCAATTACTCATGTACGACGCATCTGATTGGTCAATTTGCCATTTTCTATTACCGGCTACTTGTTTGCCACTTACACGCGCCGAGGGAAACTCTACACGTTTTCGTTTATAATCAAACATTTTTGTTACTTGTAACACTATGTTCTTAAAAAAAAGTATATATAATTTAAATAAATGAAATGTTACATTTAATATACATATTATTTTTACCTTTTAAGAAAAAAAACAAAATATAACATGTCGGAAGTGTAAGTTAGGCTTATGTTATCCTAACCTTAGATTTAAACAGTGAAGGTAAGTATTGTAATTACTTGAAGGACGTCTTTAAAAGTGCACCCTGGTCACAAGTCCAAGGCACTGCTTGGGTTCCAATCAGAATAGTAAGAGATCGAAACGTTAGTTATCTATACTAATATTATAAAGAAGTAAGATTTGTATTTTTGTATTTTTGTATGTAACGAATAAACATAAAAACTACTGGACCGATTTCAAAAATTCTTTCACCATTAGGAAGCTACATTATCCCTGAGTAACATAGGCTATATTTATTACAAGAAAAAATTAGAGATCCTTAGGAAATCTCACGAAAACCAACCCAAGGTGCCAAAAAATTTGCCATAAAATATCTTTCATCGCATGCGCTGCGAAAAGTATTGATGATAGAACAAAAAAATGTTCTAGAATATTATAGAACGTATCAATATCTACAAAAAAGTCCGCGAGACCATATGTCCAACTATTATAGTTACGTCACTATAACTACTTTTTTACATTTTAAAAGTTGATGCCTATCAAAATCAGACCATATTTTCTATAACTTTGTATTAATCCTTATCCAAATAAATTATTTCGTATTCAAGACTATTTCAATACCTGTAAATTACTTTTTGAATTATTAAAATCGGACTTTCCATTCAAAAGATATTATGATATTAAAAATATCAATATAAACAAAAAATACACGACGACGCGACGGGCCAGTATAGCGACGCAGCGCAGCGAGTAAAGCGGCAAGAGAGTGGGCACCGAAATGCGGGAGGGCCAGTATATTTTTAAAAATAATATTCCACTCGCGCGAAGCCGAGATGGGCCGCTAGTCCATGTATATTCTCTAACTGTCACCTCTTCATTATAATTTTTCCGACACACATATGCAATGTGTCAATAAAAATATACATACACACCCGATAAAGCAAAGCCAAGCAAGTGTCGATCGAGTTTTATTGTGTTCGATACGATTATTCTCGTACGTAGCAAGTGCGTATACGTGTAATCCGTCCCTAACGAGGCGGGATCATATACTCGTAGAAATGAACGGCTCATAACTGAATCTCATTTCGCGATCAAACGTCGCCTTAGAATATGATCACACGGGAAAATATTATTTCTACATATAATCATACCGTAATATGAGAAGAAAAAAATCTTTTTAAACTTTTCACCAGTCCCGGCTTCGCGCGGTGTGTATTTACCCATGTAGTTCGGTTTAAAAAAAGATACTTAATTATCAAAATATATTACTAATTGCTATATGAAATATTCAGGTGCTCAATAAAAATATTGCACTATTATACTGCAGAAACAATGATTTTTTCCGGGATAAAAGTAAGCCAATGTGCTAGTTAAACCCTGTAAAATTTACGTCCAGTGTGTGTGTAAAATTCATTAAAATACGTTCACTGAAATTGAGCAGACATTTTAAGTTTTTCTTGTGATTGACTAAGTAACATCCATACATCTAACAAAACAGAGAAACATAAAATCTTTCATGAATAAAATATCAGTGTTTTAGTATGATAATCTTATACATAAAATTCTAGTCACAATGTTAGTTACCATACTCCTCCGAAACGGCTAGACCGATTTTTATGAAATTTTGTGTGCATTTCGGGTAGGTCTGAGAATCAGTCAACGTCTATTTTATATACCCCTAAGTGGTAAGGGTGGCCCAAGGTAGCAAAACAACGTTTGCTGGGTCAGCTAGTATAATATATAAAACGTAATATTGAGTAAACTTACAGTATGTTAATTAAAATTATGTTTTGACATATGATAAGTAATATCATGGTTGATCACGGAGGTCCTTTTTTGAAAATGTTTCATTGGATATAAATGATATAAGAGTACTTCACTTCCTTATCCGTATATGCTATCGTGGACGACGGACGTCTCCGGGTCACAATTAAGTACATAAATTAATTACAAAGTACTCGATGTACAGTATATGTGTCATAGTCTGTGTACGTAAAGTGTGTTGGTTTCGTGGAATGTTTGACCATAGAATTTAAATAAATGTATCAAATAATCTGTTTGCCTTTTACATATTTAACGTACAAATATTGGTAAGTATTATATTCAAAAGAATATAAAACATAAGCATTACGCTAAAGTAATCAAATTGTACCTGACTTGGAGTCTAGCCTTCAAAGGATGTAGAACATAAGGTCACGGGCAACGTTTCTAGATCAAGAAAGCAATTTGTTTACTTGTCAACGTTATACGTTGAAGAGATAAAATGGGATAAAGAATATCACATTTTGAATATACGTATTGTTCAGTTTTTTATGCATTTATGAAATATATAGGCTTTGGAATAGATTTGAAAAAGAAACAATAATTTCAGATTTACGGTGCTAAGGGAGTTCTCGTAAACTACAAGATAGAAGTAAAAATACTTCTGTATTTTTCTTTTAATTACTTTTAAGTGTATTCTATTTATAATGTACCTGCGCGTTTTATTTTCATATAATAACACTGCCATTAAGTACCAGTAGATTTACTGACAAAAGTTTTTTTTAATTAAGTTTTTTTTTAGGAAAAATAGAAAAAGCTTAAAAATCAAAACCTTATTTCAATAATATTTGTTTTTATTGATATAAGGTTTCGAGTTAATTTGTCTGGAATATAAATTTCGAGTACTTATCTTTTAAACAGTCGTTTAAAATTAGCAGTCAATATTTTATATGACCCGGCAAACGTTGATTTGCTATATTAATTTGGGGTAGGCCACCCTTATCACTTAGGGGGATGAAAAATAGATAGTAGCCGATTCTCAGACCTACAGAATATGCATATAAAATTTTATAAAAATCGGTCGAGTCGTTTCGGAGGAGTTTGGTAACTAACATTTTGACACGAGCATTTTATATTTAAGATAATAAATGACTATATGTTATGTCAGACAATGTTTATACTACGCATAGATTATTTGGTATTTTCCATATATATACGGGTATTAAACAGAACTTGATTAGTTTAAATTGATCGTTACACGATCCGATCACCATTATTGGAGTAGAAAAAAAGATCATTCAATAATCTGCTACCGGACTCGATCGCTAATCGATTTAAACAACCTCACTTCTTATAATTACTTTTTACAGCTTCAATATTGATTTAAGTTTGTTAGGGAAATCTATTTACTAGTTTATTACAGGGCGTTGTTGACTTGATCAAGACGTTTCTTCATCCACTGTAAGACATGACTCAAGTTATCCTTGATAAAAAATATCTAGAAACACGACACTAAACTACATTACTTGCACTAATTTAGACAACGTTATTGTGTAAAATATGTAGATAAAATTGTTGAGATGGAACTACTTGCCGATACAAATTTATCAACACTACTATTAACTTGACTTAAAAATCTTAAAATTTATGAAATGTAACATACTGAATATGTAAAAACAATATTAAATATTTACATAATATACAAATATCGACGTAAAAAAATATCGAAGGGAAATATAAAATGTATGTAGGCGACATCTCAAGAGATAGCTTCTTTGAGCATAACTTAGTGCGTAATAAATTCCATATCGATACTTTATTATCGGATCAGACATAAAAATAAGTGAAATAGTTGTGTTGGTTTTTCTGGATTATTTATGTATATGTAGAAAATTGCGTTGTCACCTTAATTTTTCGAAAACGTAAACTTTATATGTTGATAAGTGCAACAGTGGGTGTAATCACAAAATGTACTAGATTTTTCCGGAAAAAGGGCTAAATTGGTGTAAAATAAGTTATAAAATAAACTAATATCGTAATAGTCATGGCGATAAAAAGCCAAGTGTGAATTGGTTTCGTCCGGTAAAAAATCGTCAAATTAAGTACTCCGAAATATACCGATCCAAATTAAAATAGTTTTCCCATTTTCCTGCTGTTAAATGTCAATTTAAACTAAAAGTAGTTACTGGTTATTTCCCAGGCTTATCACATATGAGACTATAATTGGATAATAAGATACGATAGCCAGGGCGACAGTCATTTCTACTATTTATTAGTTTTAGGTACGAATTGGGTAGTTCATGGTCATTGAGATATTTAAACAATGTAAACATTAAACTAAGTAATTCACATGAAAGTTCATTTCAATAATAGAAAATTGTAATAATTGTTTTCGTGATTTAATTACTAAAATATACGAGTACAATGAAGATTTAGTTAAAGCAAGGTTTAACCATCATTAGTCACTGTCACAAGTTATTTGTCATGTAGATTCTGGGTGACAAAGGTATACGCAGACGGTCAATTTATAACTTCATTATATTACATGGATATGCCATATTTTAGAACTTAAGTTAATCTAAGTAAAAAACATGGTGTTCAATAAATAAAGAAACGAACACCACAATCTTTATAGTACAGTAAGCGAGCAGTGTCTGGGGCTTTAGACCCGAATGCATTTTTAACGGAGCTTTCTAGTACGCTTAAACATTCATCTACACCACCTGACTCCTTCATCTAATAATTGGAACAATTATACTACTCACATGATCCCCAATCTGACTGACCTGACACCAACATTTACCAACACTTGCACTTTATACAATAGTTTATTCGACTTAATTACTAAACAGATTGTAACTGTTGGTACTGTTATTATAAAGATTCGATTCTCTTACTACGGCCAATACTAATAATAGATACTTTAGGTGTTCTCTAGCTGCCACCATTACTAATCATAGACAAACTTCTAATTCGAATATTAACAACTTCATATCTGTATTGATGACCGTGTACTACAATTATATTATAACTATCTTTTACCCGCAACTTCGATTACGATATTGCAGCAGTTATATTAGCCTACAGTAGATCGTCTATAGACGATATAGATATTTAATAATTTTATGAGGTAGTCATACTAACTTTGCACCCCCCGTTTACCGCCTTAGGGGGAGAATTTAAAAAAAGTGTGGTGGTTAGTGCTACCCTACGTTGTAAAAGGAACCCCTGTTCAAAATTTAAAATCGGATCAGTAGCAAAAAAAACGGCCATGTTCTATTAATTAAAAAATGTATATGGCAACACTAAATCACCTTTGTCACTCACGAATAGTGTAGTTTTCTATCAGTGAAAAAAAAATTAAAATCGGATTAGTAGTTCCCGACTAACCCTTCAATTTACAAAATGACCACGTTATGGTACTTAAATGGCCATATCTTTTTAATTAGAATATTTATGGCAACACCACATAGCCTATGTTACCCGGAAAGGATGTAGTTTTCTATCGGTGAAAGAATTTTCAAAATTGGTTTAGTAGTCACTGAGCCTATTCGCAACAAACAAATATACAAACAATCAAATTTTTCCTCTTTATATAATAGTGTAGATAGAAGATTTAGACATTATTATATACATACACATATTACTACTGTAGGTTACCGCAACCTATAACATAAACCAAACCTTTCAAATATCCAGTAAGCGAATGGTAATCAAATAGTATATAGGGCTATTCCCCAGATGCACTCGGCACGATTGCTTCCCTCCCGAACAATAGCGTCTGGCAACTCTGGAAAGTATTGCATTGATATCCGATAAGAAGCCTGTTGCACTCGCCTTAGAGATTAGATGTTGCAGCCACGCAGCCATATTACTATAAGAATCTTGCTTTTAGATTCAACAATGCTCTATCGTTCTTCTGTCAAGAAAACTTCTGTTAATACTAAATTCATATTAAATCACTATTTCATATAATTTTTAGGTACAATTTTTTTTAAAAGGTTTTGAGAGAGAGTAAACCTTTTCATTTCATACCCATATCATGGACGTGCACATAAAAAATTGTCTACTATCTTAGGTCATGCGCCACATTGGATTTAGAATGACGGAACTTAGCTATGGTTAGCTTAGCGTTCAATTTATCTCAATATTTGACCCAAATAAACATACAAACAATGCAAGTATAAAATATTTTTAGCAAAACAAAGCCGGACCTGACCTTTCAAATATAAGAATTTCTCATTTAAAGTTATTAGATATAAAAACTTTTAATTGTACAACTTCTGAGTTTCTATCATTATAAACATTTGTTAGTGTGCTATAGAGAATATATTCAAAGCATTATTGTTATAAATAGTTATTTCTATAGAGATTTAATTTAAATTTACAAAGTATTTGGTTAGCACAGTTACTCCTATACCTACACAAAAAAATACGTTATACTATAGTTACATATGGCTACAAACCCATAAAAGTTGTCCTTTAAGAAAATCAAATAAAAGTGATGAAATAAAAAAGGGTACAATTTGCAAAACATTAAAAAGTAATCAGTTGTATGAGTTGAAACAATGGCTCTGGTGGGCAATGACACTGGAGGCCGTTGACGTGCGCCCGCGCAACGCAACCCGATGTGATCACCCTAACACGCATTACGATCGATTTGTTTTTATCACTCTTTTTATTGATTTACTGAATCGTCTTTGAATATCCGCTATCTTGAAGCTTCTTAAAAATATCATTAATGTATTTTTACGTTTTGATTAATATCTACCCGCGTATTTTTCTGGCAATCTTCATAAATGTGTCCAGAGTGAATTAACGTGTGAAACTAACTCATTTACCCCCCATGCACTCTTATATATAGTCAAAATGTGACTAAACAACACAGTAATTGTGCTTTATTCCGGGATAAAAAGTATATCACCATGTTTTACAAGCTTACATAAAATCTGTTTCAATCTCTGAATTATATCCCACAATACTTGTTTTTTTTTCCGGGATAAAAAAAGCCTGAATTATATCCCACAATACTTGTTTTTTTTTCCGGGATAAAAAAAGTAGCCTATGTGTTCTCTGTGTGCTAAATTTCGTTTAGATCCGGTTGGAGATTAACAAACATCCAAACACATCAAAATATATCATTAGTAGAATAAGACCACAGTTAAAACACATTCTGACGATAAACTATAAAAGACTAGCTGCGCCCCGCGGTTTCACCCCCTGTATGTTGGATAATTCACTATATGTGTTATTCTGATGTATAAGCTATATTATTGTAAAGTTTCATTAAAATCCATTCAGTAGTTTTTACGAGAAAAAGTAACAAACATACATCCACACATCCATAAATTCTCACAAAGTTTCGCGTTTATAATATTAAGTAATATTAATTAATAAGAAAGAAGAGAGTTGAGTTGTAGTTGTTGTAGTAGTCTATACGCAGACTAACAGTATGACGGCTTGACTATAATATCCACCTGGGTGTTACTTTAGACTCAGAGCTTCAGAGTTACTCCTAGAATACTCGCGGTGTCGTAGTCGTACCATCAAGATCAAGTAACAGGATGCTACTCAAATTATAAGCGTTGCCAACATCATAAGAAGAACAGTAAGAAGTAGGATATTAGTAGGATGAAAGAACAAATAAATCGCAAAAACAATTTATTTATTAGGAAGATACTACGTCTAAAGTAGTTCACTATGCAAATAAGTGCGCGGCTTCAACTTTCTAGAACTCTTTAAGTTATATTTCAAAAACTAAGCAATGTTTCTAACTACTGTTGAAGTTGTTTTACTTCTAAGTTCTGACTTATTATAACTAACTGCACACCTAATAACTTTAACTGTGCAATTTTTCGAAATAATTCATAGCGAATACAAAAAAAAACACGCTTTTTCTTTTAAATTTTTAAGTTACAGAGACTCGATGATTTATATGACAGTTTAATTGTCAAATATAATGGTTTTTCATAGTGAGTAATCAATATAAACATCAAATTTTAATTTGTATATTTCCAATGGTGGTAGGGGATCTGTTCCCCGACTGGCTTGCGACCACCAGCATGCGAATCCGACCCCCAAGTGTCATAGACGCGTTCCGGCCGAGCCGCATGTGGACCGGATCTACCCCTCCCTCTCCCGCACCGCAGCAGTCTTCTCATCGCTCCCCCTCCTCACTCTATCTTCGAAGAGATACCCTCTATTTTTGTCGATGTCCCTGGGCGATGGTGACCATTTTCCATCAGGTGGACCGTCTGCTCGTTTGTGTCTTATCTTTCATTAAAAAAAAAATAGACCTTGCAAAGGATCAAAATTATAGTAATGAGATTTCTGTACAACATTACGTAACATCTTTCAGACTCATTACGTACCGGGACGTGCATGTTCATTTTTCGAAATTTTCATTCCTTATCATTCCAGAAAGTAGTCAAAATAATTTAAAACCTCTCAACATCTGAAAACATTCTCACTTATTTAGGTACATTAAAAAGTAGAGATTAAACTCAAACCAGACTACACTAATGGTATTCTAAGTCAGAGTTATTTAAGCTAAGTTGCGAACCGCAGACCTTTGTTTATGTCCGAGGGTCCGCTAAGCTGAGATCTAAATGGGCTGGAGTCGATCTTATCAATAAATAACTAATGGATTATGCGGTTTTAGTGCACGATGTTTCTGTTTATTATCTTAAACACTTAGATAATTTACATCATTATTTAGGATACACTTACTGAAATCCATTATTGTGATTGACTATAAAAATAACTTAATAAAGTTATAATTTCATAAGAGAACAAAACGAGATTATTAGCTTATCTATAGTGTTATTTTTTACAGATAATAATTTTAATTTAATAGCATTTGCTAGATTCTAATAAAAGATTAGTTTAAAAAAACTATTAATAGAAGACTAAACCACTAATTCCCGTAGACATTAGAGGAAGGCTTTTTATAATTTTATGATCTAATATCTGCCCACTAGTTCGCGAAAAACTGAGTACAAAATAAATTTAAACTAACTAACCAACTTAATCAACCTTCTACTAAAAGAGTCACGTAATCTATGAAAAACAATTTTATACCACAGGTACTTCATCCTAGGATGAAAAAATGTTAATTTATTAGATTATAAAGCATCAAAATTAAATATTTTATTTAAAACTGTAAGTAAACTTGTTTATGTGTGAACCTTCTTATTTCTTTTGTGAGATTTTAGGATTAGATGTAGACTATGTCAATCTAGTTTATGTAGTAACTGTGTGCCAAATCTCATTGTAATCCGCTCAGCTGTTTAGTGATTGAGTAACAAACTTTCACATTTACAGTATTAGTAAGATAATATTGTACAGTGCGTCAAGGTTATATGGGGTGGGAATATATAATTAAAAACATGGGCATTCTTATGTAATTTACGGGCAGAATTTCATGAATGCCGCAACCAAGCACGAGTAAGGTCACCAGAAGCCAATAAAGCTAAACTATCAAAACTTTTGCACAGTAAACAAAATGAATACAACATCAAGGTCTCTCACTAATTGCCAAAAGGTCCCTTCAGACGGATACGGCAAAAACAAATCATAAAAGGTATTCGAAGCACGTTGTTCGGAGGCCGTAGGTATATTTTGTCGTAAGGAGGTCAATGCAAGCTGAGATGGCTCGAGGTTTCCCCTTCGTTAAGGAAGAGGATAATGTTTGTTTATTGCGGTGTCAGTTTTATGGTAATCTATATGGTAATAAGAGAAATGTCATTTTGATTATTTAAATAAGGGATTTATTGTAAATACTTATTTAGTTTCCGAGGACTGATTAGAAAATATATCCAATCCCTGGACATAGAAAATATTTAATAAACACTTTAATGTGAGGGGCATTTACAAAATGACAACAAACCTAAACAATCAAACGACGCAAATCTGATTTAATAATGTTTTATCAACTAAAAAAACAATAACAAAGTTATTAACTTCTATACCTACATTAGTGTTTAATCCTTAAGCTTCATCCAACACCAGTCACTATAATACCCGTATCAATCATTCCATACACGCGATGTGACTCATTCATCCTCACCTTGCACCGTCTTCCATAATACCGAACGCACAAAGGTTTTTATTACTCCGTACACAGAATGTTGATTCAGGCTAGCAAAAGCCATAACGTAAAAGCTGAACCGACGCAAGACCTATAAAACTTCCTGAATCCTCTCCCTATGGGGTGGTAAAAGTGGAGAGAAGTAACGGTGTGTTCATGTGACGATGGATTAGAGACAAAATGTTTGTTATCCGAAATTTTCCAGTTTTCATTCATTATTTATAGTCAGTATATACGTTATTTATAGTCACTTGTTAGTTAAAATTAAATGAATTTAATAAGAAAGTATAAGCTTCCGATTTGAAGAACTTTTGTAACAGTAACTTAAACTTGGTGACCAAGGTGTAGCATTAGGTCCTTTGACACAATTGCGACACAACCCTCCCTTCGACCCTCATCGCATATCTATTGGATGAAAATAGTGAAAGAGAGCTTAGCACACACTTAACAATACTAATTGAAGAATTTAAAACAATGTCTCCCTCAATAAAAAGCTAAGAAAATTGTTGTTAACAATAAAATCACCTAAATATGAGTAGAGAGAGAGAGAGAGTAAATAAAGAAAAGCTGAATATATGTAGTTGTAATAGCAGTCTGAAACGGATCGACGTATGAACATTCAACTAGGTGTGCTCCACGAGGACCAAATGGAAGAAACAAATCGCATAAAACTTCATTCTATAACCCAAAGTAAACATGAGGACTCTAAGTAATTAAACTAATTAATGTTTCGTTATTTATGTACAAAGTAAAGTTCGGTTGCCTTCGTAGAAACAACTTTTTGTATGTTTTGTATTCATACCTTTTTGTATGTCGATTTTTTTTTAATACATATTCATAAGCTTTGATATGATAAATTCGTAGCAGTTTGACAAGTAATTTCGTGAGATAAATATTCATTTATCATAGTTCAATTTAGTGTTGTGATGATAGATTTCCTTTGTTAAGGATCACGTGAGTAATGTACTTTAATTATTTTAATATTGGGTAGCGGGGTCAGTGGATGGTGAATGAATTGATCACATCAAGTACGGTTTTAAACCTTCTGGGTCAGAAGCACCATGAAATGCTATACATCTTGTCTAAAAGTATAGCCAACCCGCACTTTGGCACTGTGGTAAACTATGGCCTACCCTCAGCCGTGGGCTATTAATGGGTTGCGATGATGATGATTGGGAGAGCTACCTAGTCAAAGATAATTTTATGCATAATACTGAAACAAAATATCATTTTTAAACAACCTATGTAACATATTAATCCCATCAGTCAGGTCAGTTACAAAGTTTTCCATAATGAATCGCAGACGGCGCGCGGCGGGAGCATTTTGTATGCAGACACTGATCCACAGTAAATAAGCAACCCACTACTCTACCTAATACTGTAACTCCGGTAATACACACCCGATTTCACAGTCTGTGTACTCCATATGAGATAAAATAAGAGGATTTTTAGTATAAAACCACATCAAAGTACATATGTCATAGGAACCTACGCTTTAAAGATATTTTCAAAATTCTTTTAAAATCTTCATTTAATTTTGGGGATTTGGTTACTTAGGGATCGCGTTCCTTCAACCAATCTCAACTAATTATACAACGTTTAACAACTATTAAAAAGATCAACATCTAAGTAATTTCAGGTTTGTCCCGTTGCCCTTAATCTTCTCTGTTCTATAAAACTGTTTGATTATGCTTAATTCATAAGAACCTAAACATAAGTTAGTATAGTATTTTCTAAAGCAATGAATTATGTTCTTCTTTCGGCTTTATACTATCCGATTTACCTTTACAAAACAAAATGCCGAAGTATTTCTCAGAATTACTCAGTCATAATAAGCTAACGAATAAAACTCAACTCCGTAGACATGTTTATCGCGCTCGTAATGTACGTGGCGTACACTTTTCAAATGCAAACATAAATTTTCAATGGTAACTAAATAGGTATATGCAAAGCGGGTTGTCGAGTGTGCTCACTGAATAATAAAGGAAAAGATTTAGTATATTTAAAAATAATTAATTTTAAGACACGTATAGAGTAGTAAACATTAAATATGTTAGCAAACTATTGATAACCTATGATTGGCTGGTTGTTTTTATAGTGAGACAAGTAATTTCGTACAGCAAACCTTGTTAACGTATTGCAAGTGGAAGTGTAATAAAGCGAGGTCGAGTCGTAAGGACGTTCTTGTTATAATAATATTATACGAATTACTATACAGTAAGATACATTATTCTTATCAGATAATTGTTACGTCCTATTTCGGCCATGACAGCCAATCTAATTTCAAATCATTGGGTCGTAGGTACTCTAATGGGTACGCAAGGGCACATCTACACTTTGTACATAGAGTCAGAAGAATTTTACGGCTATTACGTTAAACTAAACGAAGCTAGAGGAAACCTTCACAAGGCAGAGTTTCCCATAGTGTTCTCACATATGTGTGAAGTGTGTCACAACACTTAAGAGGTAAACAGGATCCAACTATTTACAAAAATATATATATATGCGACTCTTCAAAACTACAGCGATTTAGCTAGCAATATCATTCGACTAAAAAACAAAGTGTATATTAAAAATGATCCACGTCTCACAATACTGCAGACGGCAGAGGTACTGCTATAGCAGAATCCAACCATTTAGAATACAATGGCACATCGTGCATAAACTAGAGATTTGCGTATCGTCCAATATTTATGTGACGTCGGTTAACGCCACCGCGTCCTACGATTTCTGTGCACTGCCGATATATTTTTAGAACAAAATGGACAATATTACAATATTTACTAGCATATCAAACCATGTATGGAGTAAACATGGAGGAACTTTTCAGTATAAAATTAAATTTACGAATATGTTTAGTAGTTGTTAGTAACCTGAGTTTAGGGATAGCCAAAATTCAAATTCCTCATATTGTTAATTATGATGTTGGCAAAATTAGTTTGAGTAGGATCCTGTTATATATGATGCGGGTAGGATTGATTTGATTAGCATTATACTTTCTAGAATGTCAAAAAACTGACAATCAATAGAGGAACAAATGCTGTTGTCTGAGTCTAAAGTATAACCCCCAACAGTATATTCTAGTCAAGTCGTCATACTGTTGGTCTGGGTATTGATAACTCTTTTTAATTAACTATATGGTATGTTGTTTACTGTCCCACAGGATCCAGAATCGAAAATAGACTATGTAACTTTAAGATCCATTAGTAACAGCTATGCAAAAAATCACATCGATTCGTTTCTACGTTACAGAGTAAAAGAAAAAAACCAACAAATGCATTTAATATTTTGAGTTCACATAAAATGAAAACTAAAAAAATAATGGTTTCTAAACAAACTGTAATTACATATTGATGTATAAGATATATTGAAGAGTTTAATTACAGTTTTATACCGCAAATTAACTTTTCCTCGTGAAAGTAACAACTTTATACCATTGTGCATGCTACGAGCCATCGGCCGCTTTTTATATAATTCACGCCAGCAACTATAGTTAGGTGAACAATGGATAGTAAGTGCATTACGCGACTAGTCTTTAAACAGATGATGTTAAGATAAAATAAAATGGTGTAATCTTATTATTATCATTATTACTCATTCATTTATCCACCCTCCTAACAGACTCTCACTCATTCAATAAAATAAAAAAAATACAATCATTAGATTTTTCGAAATTACAGGATTTGTACTTCATTCTCAAAATCTTTATATCTTCAAGACTTTTTTTTAGGATAAAAAGTATCCTATGTGTTTTAAAGCTTATAATTTATCTGCATGCAATATTATGCTAAGCGTTGTTGTGTAAATAAAACCCTTCCGTAATATCAGGATATTTTTTTCAGGGTTGGAAGAAGCATAGTGGTTAATTCAGGTTGTACAATATCCGTGTGCAAAGTTTAGTTCAAATTCAATTTAACGAATATACATATATGTATATGTCGGAGGCGTGTGTTAGGTTTAGGTTAGCCTTGTGTTAGGTTAGGTTTATGTTATTCTAACTAGGTTAGGTAGGCTTAGGTTTAGACAGTGAAACTAAGCTGTGGAGACGAGTGTCGTAATTACATAAAGGAGATCCTTAAGCCTACACCTTGGTCACAAGTCCAAGGCACTGCTTGGGCCTTGGACTTGTGACTGCCATAATAGTTCTTGTCAGAATAGTCCGATCGTCACGATTAATTATATCCTGATCGTATTGCACCGTTATGAATATACGATGCTTAATGAAATATTCTATATCCTTTTTATTTTAGTTTCCGACATATATTATTAGTATAATTAACTGATAACATAAACTAAAAAATTGTTCTTTGTTTTACAAAACTACGGAGTAGTTAATAGATATGGTTTATAGAAGTTTTATATCACTGTCAGTGTCATGGCTACTAAAACAGTTCTTTTTAAGGTGAATAACCTCGTAAACACAAGTCGAAGCGAAGGTTGGCCGTTAGTAAATAACACTGCAGAATTTTCGTCACAGGTTTGAATTCAGTACTGGCTCTACATCAGCCATCAACGTTTTCACTGTGAAAGTCCGATTAGACTAATGCGAAACGACGGATTGGTCAATTGACATTGTTGTATGTGTGCATTTCACTTGCATGTTGCTCCCATTGGATGCATGTGTGCATGTGCTAGTGTACGTGCATTTGAAGTTGTTTGAATGTATGCAGTGCAGTGGCTAATTCCGTTAACGATCTCGCCCGTCGTATGTTCATTACATACCCTCTGATGATAAATGATTCGTGGTAGGGCGCCCATGGCTCTTGATATTTAGCACGTTCCTTTCTTGGAAACAATTTGGTAAAGTTCCTATAATTGTAATGTATTTATTCTTTTTCCCTGTCATTCAAAAGCTTCAATAACTGCGATTTCTATGGAACTTTATTTACTAAGTGGCGATTATTATCACACATATAAACAAACATTTTAGACAGGAACCCAGATGTAATGTTACTTTATGAGATCACTTATATCAGTTTCGTCGAGATAGATGTTGTATATTATCGAGCTAATATCAAAGATAAGCACAAAAAGTGTTTCTAACACTTCAATAAGTAGAAAGTATTACAATAAAAAAATATATTAGAATAAATAAAACCGCCGCAATATAATAAATGAATCCATAGGCTTCAACGTATTTAATTTCTCAAATGTGAGGATTAAAAGTTCGTATAACATAAAATACTTCGCAAATCAGCTTACTGGAACTCTCGATCCATTCAGGGATAAACGGATTATTGGATACCGTGACGAGTAAAACAGATTCCGCCAATACCCAACGATAAATATTTGTGGGTAAATTATTGTTAAAATATTTTATTACAGCGTTCCCTATTAATATGAGAGGCATCTAAGTTACGTGAAAACAAAATATTTCATTAAGTTTAATGAATTTCTTTACACTTTGTATAGAATACCAAATTTATAAATATTTTATAAATCTCACCATGCCTTTGTAAAATAAGTTATAATAAAAACATACTTCTCACTTTCACAAATCTGAGCAATGATAAATAACAAACAAATTAAACAAGCTTTCGAGTGAGTGAATCTAAACTTCTTGTCGGAGGAACTTATTTAATTTCTAAATTCCAATTCTACCATAAATGACAACAAATTTTCTACTTTGTACAATGTTTTTGTCTTTAATAATCATCCACAAAGTGAGATTTAATTTCAACTTTATAATTTTCCGATCGTCTAAACCTAAAATTTGAACATAAAATTTAATCCAAGGTTCTTATATTCAAGACGAAACGTATACTGAGAAACTTTACGTATACTGAGAAACTTTACGTTTTATCTTTTGATATTCAATATCGCTAGCATTTAAATTTGTGATGTTTCAGTTATTCCAAGATGCTCTAAATATATTTTGCAGACACCTGTTTGTTTGTATATGAAAGCGAGAACTTCAGTTTTATGTATTCCACTTTAACTTTCAAAGGAAACTGTAAACGTTTCTAATTTTCAATAAATTTTAATATTATTAAACATAGCGCTACATATTTTTTGAAAAACAGAAAAAATCGGAACACTCCAATATTATTAGATGATTGTAATTCGACTACAGACAATGCTGATTCAGCAAATAGATAAATAGTAGTCGAAATTTACGAATAATTCATGATTCAAATAATCATTATTTTAAAAACAATTTGAGATTTTTGTTGTCACAAAGATTTCAGATAATTCGAAAAAGATTTACTCGGAGAGAAAAGAAATTATTTGTTTGTTTCAAATTTAGTACAGAACAAAGATAATTTTATTAGTAACATGGTGTTCCTAGTCCAGCAAATCGCTGTCCTGTAATACGCGTTGACAACCGCACACACGACGCGGTGCGTTCACAAATTGACATGTCGCGCTTTTAATACCGTGAGTATGGGATTCCTTTATTGAGACATCATCAACCACCATATTTTATTATGATGATGCATTCACGTTTTTGTTATGACATTAAGAAATTATTATATACCCGTGAAGAAACGAGATAGAATACAATCAATTTACAACAAATCTCTTCTGTGGCACTGTAGACGGTAAAAGACTTTCAATCGAACAGTTCCACTAAACCACAGTTTTTGTCGCAAAGCGAAACTATAGAACTGTTTTCCAAAGTTAGTTCCAGATGTTTTCAAATCCAGAGTAACTTCTTCTAGGTAATTGTGCTAAATCTTGGCCGTATGAGACACTTAAAACCAAAAGTCATGGTGAAACACTATATTTAGAAAAATTTATAATTTTCTCCAGAAGTAGATCCTCCAAGTTATGTCGCCAGTTTCTCTTTTTAATGGTATGAGAGTATAGCATTTTATAGGAACTTCAACCACATACATTTTCTATAAGATCGATAAGCCAAGATTAACAGTGAGTTAAAATTAACTGAGCTGAATAATGTAAGTACGTTCCCAGTACAGCCAACATTAACGTATGATAATACTTTATTGACGTGACAGATGCATAGCTTGCAAATAGAGTTTACTACCGAATTTGTGTTGTGATTCCTAGCAACGCTAGAATAAAACTGAATATTTTGAGTTTTTGAGTTTTAATTAAAGCTATGAAAAGAAGTTTACTACCCCTAAACAAAGCATGTATGATCACGAGAAAATTGAGCAAAAGCGTATTTCCCAAAAATCCACCGTATCCCATTGAAAAGTGCTACAAAGTGCAATTATAAGCCACGGCGTAAAAAAGTCGACGGTTATGAAGCGTTTCAGCGGTCGGTGGTCGGTTGTTTTATTTACTCTCATTATATCGTGGCCGGCTCGAGGGATTACTGCGGAAGAGGATGAAGTAATTGAGCGATAGCGACTAAAAATATAGAGGAACTAGATTATGAAGTAATGTCGTTTGTCTAGTCTCTATAGAATATTGATGCTGGCTACGCTAGTCGCTAGTGTCTCTACATCTTTGTCCATGAACAATTCCCTAACTTTTTTGCTTTCACAGAAGGCAAAATAAAAGTTTATTTCAAGTTAATCAATATGGGCATAATTTTGAAGAATCCGATACGAATTATAAAGTTTGGGAACTTTAAAAAACTCTTTTTGTATTCAATGGGGATCTAATCTTAATGATAAGTAACGCATTATGTTTCCGTATATGATGAATGATAATTATATATCTATGATTTACGATTGATAATCGGTACAAATGTAAGAGTAAGGGAGAGGTAAATTTTCAAAATATAAAAGCTTATAAAATGAATATTACACAAACGCAGCTTTATCAATAGGTATTACGATGCCCTTGTTCTAACTTCCGCTGTACCGTCCCCGCCGACGTAGTAGCGCGGCCTTGGTACCGTTTCAGTAACTTACTTGCAACTTATCACTCAAGTTGTTGATTTTTAATCTATTCGATGATATTTGATATATTTTTAACCAAAAATGACAGTATAATAATACTCAAAACCTGTATCTTATACTAATGTAAAAAGCTGAAGAGTTTGTTTGTTTGTGCTACTTTTTTGTTTGGTCCGATTTGAAAAATTCTTTCAGTATTAGATAGCCCGTTTATAGAGGAAGGCTATAGACTATATATCATCACGCTATGACCAATAGAAGCGGTGCATCACGCGGACGAAGACGGGCAGGTAAACTACTTTTTAATTCACTTTGGACCAGTGATTCCCAAATATCTGCCCCTGGGGGTCGGTTAGTAGTAATGAAGTTAAATCGGCTCTACCACTCCAAGTCTAGATCATGTATTTTATTTTTGTAATTAATATAATTTCAGAACTTCTATAATATTTCTTTGCAAACAGTCTTTAGATAATTCTCTTTTTTTGGTTACATACATACGTACATTAATTATACTTAAAAAAACCTTAATGATAGGTGTTTTTATAACACACATAGATACGAAAACAATCCAAAACAAACGACATAAAAAATTGGTTTGCTTGTCTGAACGTAATGTCTGTATCTGCACGATATTGGATACGGTTTTCAGAAGTATTGCTACAGATCGAACTCATAAAATTTATTTCATTTAAATTTTATATCGGGAAATAGCCAGGAAAAGGGGCCTAAGGGGTCTAATAGTCCATGATGATTGGTAATCGCTATTTCAAACTTAGACAGGCAACAGTGTTAAATTGGATTAAACAGTTAATAGTATAACGTTTAAATCCTTAACAAAAGAAACACCATTACATAAAGCTTCATAAATCTAGGTTTAATGACACACTTAATGTCTAAGCGAGCTCCATTGTAATACCGACCACGCCCTCGTCCACTACGTCCTTGTTGTCGCTTCAGTGAAATATACAAATTCTTGGAACAACATAATAACCAAATCATTATTGATTTCTGCACAATCTAACAATATTGATGATAAGAATTGAAATTCAATATTTGAACATCACAATGACTATGAGTCATGTTATATAACTATGTATTAAAATCGCAGATTTTTAACTAACAATGTACATTATAAAGGAATCCCTAAAACGAAAACCGGGAAGCAAATCCCAAATACTAAAATACAATTTTGCCTTCTTTATGATATCTATTTTTTATTATCCTCTTGTATTTTATACACGCATGCAAAGACTTCCAATGAAATCAAAGTTTTATAAAATATATTTATATCATATTTCTCGCCTCCGAGTCCTTCATATCGCTCTAGTTAGTTACACATCTCTGCTCACAGCCTTTGCTAGTTATCTACGAGTTGAGAGCATCTATAGTTCGAACTTTTTATATTATACTATACTAGCGGCCCGTCCCGGCTTCGCACGGGTGGACAATTTTTTTTAAACATTTTGGCTCTCCCGCATTTCGGTGCCCCTTCTCTCACCGCGTTGCTCGCTGACATTTTTAATTTCGTTATATGTTTTGAACGGATTGTCTGATTCCAATAATTCAAAAAGTAATCAACAGGTATTGAAACAGTTGAATACGCAATAATTTATTTGGATAAGAATTAATATAAAGGTATGGATAACATGGTCTGAATTTGATAGGCATTTCTAACAAAATATAAAAAAGTAGTTATAGTGACATAACTACAATAGTAAGACATATGGTCTAGAGAAGTTTTTTGTAGATATCGATGTGTTCTATAATATTGTAGAATTTTTTTTGGTCTATCATCAATACTTTCCGCAGCGAATGCGATGAAATATATTTTATGGCTAATTTTTTTACACCTTTAGTTGTTTTTAGTAACAATTTCTGAGGATCTCTAATTTTATCTAGTAATAAATATAGCCTAGTTACTCAGGGATAATGTAGCTTACTAACGGCAAAAGAATTTTAAAACGGTCAAGTAGTTTTAAAGTTTATTGGTTATATACAAAAATTTACATTGATGAAAACATCATTTAAATCAGTGACTTAGTTTAAAAGTTCTAAACGTACAGAGAAAGGGAAAAGCTCATTTATTTTACATACGATGTAAAGATTATTATAAATGTATTGTAGAAGTGTTTAAGTTTAGAAATAGTTATAATCAAATTTTGATATCCCAATTTGCATCAACAGTTTACGACGTAACAGTTCGATCGGGTTCCCTTTCAGCTAGCTGAAACAAAGTTAGTAGTGCCCAGAGGAAGTTGAATACAAATCGGTAATCGAGTGACGAGTTCTGCTATGAATCACTATTGTGACTAATAATGTTTAAACATATACTTTATATGTTCTGGTTATACTACGAATCAATTGAACACTAAATCATATTATTTTAACTTACCAACCCGCCCTAGTTTTACTGGATTAAAGAATTTTAGAAGAAATTAACAATGCAAGAATAATTGCTGTGTGCAGATATTTGATAAGTTACATTTCTATTATAATACTAACTGACCCAACATACATTGTCCCCTCTTAATTTCATAGATTTTCTAATTCAAAACAATGAAGTTTGTATTAAAAACTATGAATGAATATAAGAACTATGTAGGTAAAAACCATAAAGTTAAGTAACCAATCAGTATATAATGCAATGAAACAAATAAAAACTGGCCTTTTAAAAAAAAATTTTTTTTAACAACACTTAATCGGCAATCTCGACAAAATTTAACCTCGATATTGAAAATTGTCTAAAGTTGTTCTTATAGTGTAGTTTAGTGTAATCCGAGGTCTTCGTTATCGAGGATCAATTAAGTCATGAATATTATATTTTGGTACTGTGTGCGTGTTGTACGGGGATGACCGGTACCCTGTACTTAGGTCGCAACCCCCCAGAGTACTTGGCTAAAATGTATAACTTCATAGTAATACGTAATATAAAATAAACTCAAAACGCAATACAAACAATATATATATATATATTGACATATAAACAGTAGCAATTTATCGATATAAATAGGGGTACGGACGTATTTATTAATATTGAAGTGCTCTTTACAACCTCATTTCCGATTGCAGTAGTTTTGTAATGACCTCTTGCATTACTCACAGCCACTCATAATTTATTTCGTTCACTCGCTCAGATCTTGACATTCATTCAAGTACGAGTCAGCCAGATTTTTTACCAGATGTATAATTACATTGCGTTAAAAGGCTATAGTATGAAGTCTGTATTTAAAACTTATCAACCAGCTACTTAATAATTTGCTATAAAGATCTATTCCATTTTAAGGATTTATTATTTTATTTTTAGTAATAAAGTAACATATGTATAATCTATCTATCTAAATATACATATTAAAGTAGAAGCTGACTTAATGACTGATATATCAACGCAGGGCCTAAACTATAAGGGTTAGAAATTTGAAATTTTGAACAGTGGTGCCTTTTATAACGTCGGGAAACATTAAGAAAGGATTTTTGAAAATTCACCCCCTAAGGGGGTAAAACTGAGGTGAAAAGTTAGCATGAAAGTTCTCTGATTTTCAAAGTTATTTCAACAAAAGGTTGTATTTCTATAACGACGTCACACTAGCTTAACAAATAAGTTCTATCCAAATGGATCAGCCGTAATTTGACGAGTAATTCCTTTTTAAGGAGCTTACTTCATTTATCAGTGATCCTTCAACTAGGTCACGTGACCCACAACTCCTGCTCGGATCCTGATTACAGTTCATTTTCTATTAAATATATATTTTGAGTGTTAGTGCATAGTAAGTATAACTTACGTAAGTTGATAGGACATTTAACAATAAATCTGGATCTGAGTATCAAGTTTTAACTGTAAACTATTAAGATTCCCTATCTTCTAATATTCAAGTTTATAGCATAAGTTTTCGTTTAATATTTAAAATGATTAGCAAAACCACAGTTGCGGCAGACGGCATTATTTTAATAAGTCAGACTCGGCTGTGATTTAGCTGGGTATGAAATATTTATGAGAATAGATCATTTTTACTGCTGTAATAGGCGCCGGTAGATACATTACACGGTTTGATTATTATTTATGATTGTTGTATCTTTTATTGTCTATATATTATTTATTTACTTCATCACTTTCATTACGGGGATATTACTTGATACAATATTTATCATTCAAATATGATGATCAAATATTCAGATATAAATAAGTACACACATTTATATGTTTATATCGTCGCCATTTATGTAAGTACATGACATTGTATGTTCCAACTTCCAGTCTCGGTCAAGGCAACACTGTACAGTACAACCACGTACAGCACTCAAGGGAAATAATACTTCAAGCTATTATTTAAAATAAATTCAAGTCTTGAAATAAATATATACTACAAGGAATTACAAGCTATAAAGTATATATGAGCAGTAGCATACTAGCACTGCTCGACCACGATAACCAATATTTATCTATCATAACATCTAACCGAGTTAATATTTAATATATAAAGCTGAAGAGTTTGTTTGTTTGCTTGAACGCGCTAATCTCAGGAACTACAGGTCCGATTTGAAAAATACCTTCAGTGTTAGATAGCGCATGTATTAAGGAAGGCTATAGGCTATATATCATTACGCTACTACCAATAGGAGCGGAGCTACACGCGGATGAACTCGCAAGTAAATATATGAAAGGATCAAATAATTTCTAATAGAGTTAAAAGTAACTATTACTTTAGTATATTTGTAATAAAACCAATAGAAATCTCTAATCAACACTGTTGATGGCTAGTAAGATCGATTATATTTGATAGCTTGATGTTAAGCTAGACACCGTAAAAGAATGAGTTATCTCAATTATTTATCTATGTTCTCCAAAAGACATAGCATATAACAATATAATATACAATTTCCTTATATATAAATAAAATGAACCCTTGGAACCAGCTAAAGCAATATAAAGATTGGCAAACGCAATTCGGCTCACGTATTTTATATTTGCGCGTATGCGTGATGCGAAATCATTGTCTTTATTGAGGCCGCTCTTTCATAAGCATCGCTTGCTTATAACATAACTTATAACGTATAGACATAACGTACTGTAATCTTACTTTTATATTAGAGATGAAATATACGACCTTTAACTGCTAGCAATTCTGTTGATAGCGTTTGATACGATAGATCCGCGATAAGTCTTACACAAGTACCACGCCTGTCTTTTAGCGATAAGCTCAAAAACTACTGAATGGATTTTTATGCGTTTTTCACTAATAGACAGAAAGATTTACATGGAATTTTCAGCTGTATAATTTTTCCTTTTCCGGGTGTCTGGGAGATTTTATCGGAAAACGTATGAGATTCCACGATTTATAAAAAATGTGTTGTTGTATATTCAAATTTCAATAAATAAATCATTTAAATAATATTTTCATGATAAGTAAATAAATAGATAACTAATACGGTAGTGGAATAAATCAATACAATCAATCACATTTAATTATAATTCACCGATCCCATTCCCGACTCAATTGGATAGGTCCCCAATTAATCGAAAGCAATCAAATAAGTTAACCTACCTCAAAATGGCGTTTTAGCATTAATAAGCAATGAATTATAGCAACTAACATGAAAATAGGAATCCATTTACAAAAATAACATTAAAATATAAGTTAATAAGTAACTATTGATAAACTATAACTATTGATTATCCCTACTAATATTATAAATGTGATTGTTTGTTACGCTAAACTGCTTAACCGATCATCATGAAACTTGGTACACATATTCCTGAGGGTATTAGAAGTAACATTTTTATGAAAAAAAAAAAATGCAAATTATCCATAATATAGCGGGTGAAACCGCGGGCGCAGGTGGTAATGAATAAAACAATAACGCAAATCTTTGGGATGTTTAATTCGAATGTCAAAACAAGTTCATAGTGATTTAAAAAGTTCTAGCTCAGCAGAGGTAGGGCACCCGCCCTAATAATAGTAAATAATAAAATATCAATTAAAATAATTAAAGTTTCCGATAGGTCGTTCTCAAATAAACGGAATCGCATAAACAGGCCATTTTAACAATCGGCACGATCGAGTCCGCTTTGCATGTATAATTTCACTCATCAAAGGACTCTTCTAAAAGTGTCCTTTCAAACCGGTTTAATTAAGAACTGGCTCGAGCCAAACTCGAATTAAGTTTTAGAATATCCAGTTTTCCTACGTTACACAGGCACGGACAGTGCCTGTGTAACGTAGGAAAACAGTTTTCTGTCAGTCAATCAGTTTTTATAAGGTTGATTGTCTTGCAAGTATCAAAACATGTATAAACGGTTGTATTTTTTGATTGCGTTCACCTAACATTTTGAAATAGCTAAAACTCCAACTTTTCCACGCGTTCCTGATGATAAAATGGGTCTTGATATACTTATAAAGTGACTCAACAAGTGGTCCTATAAAGTTTCCTTTCTTATTTGGTAGTAAAGAACCCTAAACATGATCACATACTCGTTGCATTGCTTTAAAAAAATATATATTAGAGAAACAGTGAGTAGACAAAATAATTTCATTTAAACCCAATTCAAGTCTCTACAGGCAAAGTGGTGTGCCGATACTAGTATACTATAAGAGTCTTACTAACATAAAAGACGTATTACTTTAAAGTATTAGAAATACTACATATCCATTGAACAATCAGGCTTAGGGATGCCGTCGTGTCTATTATTTACTCTGCTCTACCGTTATTATAGGTTTTATAGGGCGCCTTTACGGCCATTCTTAAGATACGTTGCTGCGAGATATTAGTTGCTTGTATAAGATTATTATGTACGAGTACGTAAAGGTAATAAGAGATCTAGCATTTATTAATCTCAGAAAAGGCAAATATTATTTTGTCTATATATATAGTGGAAACACGACCTACTTTTTGAAAATGCCTCTTAATTTAAAAACTATTTTTTTATGAATATTACGTTATTTATTGTATTTTATGCTTTATGATATGGGGCGTCGTTCCACCATGAAAATGGGAGAAAAGACAAATAGCTTAAAAGTTATTACTTAAGGGAATTAATGATTATATAAAAAATAATTTAAAAAATACTAAAGTAGCCATGAATTTTTAAATACTTAATATTAGGTAAACGATTCCACGGGTGATGGCTGTTTTCAATACTATTGTAATTTGTTGTTTTATTACTTGTTGAATCAGTTGCTGATTCCAAAACAAATTAGTGCAGACGTAAACGACGCCCAAACAGTATGTGTCAGTTTTTGGCGTCACTAACCTCCTGCGACTGACTCAATCTATGAAACTTCTGCTGTCCGTAGCAGTACTATAAATACAAATTGGTTGTTTCATATCAGATTTGTGTTGGCAATTATTGTCATCTACTTATGATAAAATGAAGCATAAACATCTAAGCCTAGTAAATACTAGTGAAACGTTTATCTAAGATAGAGCCATTTCATAACCATGCATTATCTACCCGTTATCGATTTATCGGCCATATGATAATACCACAATCATCATTGACAACGCTATAGAGCTACACACTGAATTATTTATAATCTTGCACCAAGATATGTGTCGTTTGTATTGTAAGGATAATTACTCGACTTACCACATTTGTTTTAAAACTTTTTAAAACATCTCTAAATCTAAATTTATAGTTCATTTAAACAAACGGTGAATTTACTACTACTAGTAAGTTATTTAATTTAAATGATATTAGAATGAGATGAATAACGGTTTTAAATATAAAATTTCAAATACAAAACCCAGTATCAATAAAATAGTAATTTATCAAAACCAGAAACAAAAAACGAGAACTCAGTAGTATGTGCGCTTTATCACAAAATACACTGAATTATTTATCTTGAACCGAGATAAGTAAGTATAGTTTGTATAATAAAAAAATTTGTAGAAAAGTAGTAATCATTCACTCTTGAATATATTTAAAAAAAATTGATACGTAACATCAACTCTTGACGTCACAGCCAAAAATTACCGTGACAAAATTACCGTGCAAAAATTAAGTTCACAAACGAACAGACAAAAATCATATAAATTGTAAATATTTATCAACCTCTGCCGATAATCAAAATCACGTGTGTGTATTCTGTACACTCACGAAGGGTCACAGTTAGTACTCGCACAGAAATAAATGTAAAACAGCAGCAATATTAGATATTTTAAAAGCCATACGTAGTGCGTGACGGCAACGTGACGTGTCATCAACGTGACAATGCTCTGTGAACGACACGCTGAATCATTTATTAGCACGCCGCAACTCAACGCCAGGGGCGGTGCCAATAAATCGCTACGTGAAAAATACCTATAGGTCTCTACCCTTTTAAACTTTCACACCATTGTGTATTGTAGCCTAACATATTATTTATCTGTATAATTTTTTTACAAAAATACTTAATTCTATTTCAGAGATTCCCAACCTATATCAACTCAAAATTCAAAAACTCAAAATATTTTATTCAAATAGACTTTTTACAACGTTCTTTTGACACGTCAAAAATTGGTCAGTCAGTCAGTTTGTCTGAAGCTACCACCAGTTCGGAAAACAGTTTCCTGATGAGAAGAACTGGCAAGAAACTCAACAGTTGCTCTTTTCAAAATGCCATTGTTTACATCAGTCTGTTTTACAAAGGTATAATCATTCAGCTGAGCATCAACGTCATTTTGAAACCAAGGTTTGTCATCATTCAAATAATCTTGTACAGAGTAGTAAGCTTTATTTACTAAACACTTTTTTATTCGAGTTTTAAATTGCTGAAGTGGCAAGTCTAATATAGTCTGTGGGATCTTATTATAGATGCGAACACCAAGAATCTCTAGATCTAAGATTGTAAATGGCCCGAACTGCTCTTTTTTGAAGAATAAAAATGGATTCTATGTCCGCGGCCCTGCCCCACAACAAAATGCCGTAGGACTTGACTCGTAGAACACGTTGTAGGTACAGTTTCTCATATTTCAACGACAGAAAAGGAAGTATCTTGAGACAATGAAATCATAATGGATTTTGAAATAATATCCTGACTGGATATGAAAAATTAAATAAACTAACAAACTTTTACATCCATCCCTTCTTTCCATATTTTACGTGAACAGGGGGTCCACGTCATAAGTCATTCTATTACGTGTAGTAATAAAACAGGGTTTTCATTAAAAAAAAAATATGATAATTCTAAGGAAACTTTAAGGAAAGTTATTTAACAACAAGTTAATGCAAAGCATAAAACCCAACAATAGACAATAAATAGGTGAAGCCGGTCTCGAACAAAGAACTAGAAATGATTTCTTCGAACCGTTTTTATCGCTAATCTAGCATCTTTATAT
This sequence comes from Limenitis camilla, assembly GCA_905147385.1. Taxonomy (NCBI): domain Eukaryota; kingdom Metazoa; phylum Arthropoda; class Insecta; order Lepidoptera; family Nymphalidae; genus Limenitis; species Limenitis camilla. Next base: position 7,794,643 of record LR990246.1, on the reverse strand, counting down.
ATATGATCATAATAACAGCAATACTGAGAATGTGCTAATTAACGTTGAAACTCGTTTCATTGACTTACTTTTAAGACGCGCCGACTAAAATTAATAAAATGTAAGACAATTAAACATATTACTCTATGGTAGAGACCCCCATTTTGTCCTTTAATTGCTTTCTGATATTACATATTAGCAAATCTTATACATAATTTCGAAGCCCAAAAGATAGATAAAACCAATATTCTTTTTGAATCTGAAATCAAACCCTAATTATTTTTTCTTTGACACGGATAACTTGTTACTCTTCATCGACCCTTAACTATCGATATACACCACTTTGGAAATCAAATTCAATTAATTGTAATAATTTTATAAAGTACTTAGAGAAGATTTATAATCTAAATTAAAAACTATAATTCGTTAAACCGTGGGTGTTATCAAGAAATATAGCAAAAAAAAAAACATATAAAACAGGCACAGCAAACCTGAGCTTCGGTACAAAGTACACAAATATGAATATCTTAAATGAGCCATTATGCAAATAGGCTTCTCGAGACAGGCCGAAAGTATTTCTTTTTTTTTGTTTCACCTGAAAAATTGAAGATTCCATAGCGGACGCGTATCAAATAACTTACCCTTTGTTATGGTAATGTCCCGGAATTATCTTCTGTGTAAAATCTGGATATAAAAGTTGTTAAAGAGCTTTTATGGTCGTCTATACCGAGTTCTATGTGAAATCATTTTAACCGATATTTCAGTTTAAATGTTCAATCAGAATCTACAATTTTTGTTTAAATTAATGTGTGATAAAAATCAATATTTTAATTCAAATTTAATATTTTGTAAAATTGTACCTTTAAATTATTTAGATTTATTTTTATTTCCTTCTTTTCATAGCATTTACCTTGAACATTCAAATATATTTGTCTTAAATGTATTTAAATTTGTTTAGTTTGTTAACTACTATATTAAACAGAAACCTACCCAATAATATAACACATTTACATGAAAGCTTAATAATGGAATTCTAGTATCACAACACACAACTTCTGGATAATCGGGCGAGATCACTTTGACAGCTGCTGCAGCGACAGCTGGCTCACTACATAGTATAAAACAAAGTTGCTTCCGGCTATCTGTCTGTCTGTCCCTATGTATGCTTCTTAATACTTCAACATGACACTAAAAATATATACATATAAAATGAGTTTATATGTATATATTTAATCTAAGGTATCTTACTTTTACCACATTTAGACTAAACTAGTGATATAACAGCGACGCTCGACATGATAAAACATATGACCACAATATACAAGTGATGATAAACAGACGATCTGCGCATAATGACTTGTCAAACTTTGTCGCTTGTTGTTTAGAAGTTTGCTTTAGAAAGTGCCACTTTATCGTTTTGAGTACATTTGAAATTAATAATTAGTGATATAAATAAATCTATAAATACTACTATTGGTCGAAATTAGACCATAATCCATTTAAATTACTTTAACAATAAGCAAAATAATATATAGGCGTGTATGTTCAAATACATGGTAGTGTGTGTAATGTTTTTTTTATTGATTATTCTATTTTTTATGCATAATTAAAAAAAAAATATATTAACATTCTGAGCTCCTTTTCTATATAAACTATAAGTGTGGGAAAAATCTTATTCCTCCGTCCACGCAATTTTCGTAAAAAGGGGTATAAAGTTTTTGCTTCACGTATTAATATAAAGATTAATATTGATTAACAGATAGTTCTTACAGATTTATTTAAAGAATATCCCACTTGTTTGACAATATGTACCTAACCTCGGTCCCGATAAAAGCGACCCAGTAGTTCAATTTATTACATGCGGTTAACGTTGTCTAAAGTAGTTCAATTAGTGTGGTTTATTGTGTTGGTGCTAAGTCCTCCTGCTATTCGTATAATCGTCTAAGATCGCGAGATTGTACTTTGACAAACAGTTTATTTGACAATGAGATTGAGCAGCACAACCCTCAGGCATTTTTATAGTACGCTCTATAATATGAAATAGATCCAATGAAATAAATAGAGCTTACCTAAAAACTGTTGATACAGTCGGTAAGTAATTATTTTCATAAATGGTTTAAATCAAATTTTCCGTAAAATATTTTCACTTATAACTCCATCAGAACAGAGTCTCATCAAGATGGCCGAAAGCAAAATTAAATCGAATTTCTAGTCGAACGAGTTCGGGAATCTTTTAGTTTGAACCCTTTGAGATCGTCCGTCGTCCGCGAGTTCGCGAATGATCGAATGGAATTAGGTTGTTACATAGTTCGCTACTAAAGGATTTAGGTTACTGCAAGAAATTACAAAAGTCTCGCAAGTTATAATTCCGCTGGGGATCTCTACTCTAAACGATTGAAGCTAAAATATTCAATACCACGACATACACCAACACAAGAATGTTGATTGACTCTTTTGTTGTAAACACTAAGCTTATTAGGAGTCCTAATACGTAGAGAAATAATTTATTACAATTGTATTCTAAATAATTATTCACTATTTTGTCAATGCACTTTATTTATATCTAAAAAATGAAATGAAAATTGCTGATAATGAAAAAAATTTCTATACAATATAAACTCATACAGCTTCTTAAGTACAACTCGTGTCGTTTATTATGCTATTAACCAAATTAATAATCGAATAGAGAATAAATTAAACAAGTTTATAACGATCTATAAATATGGATATCTAATGTAAATGTTGCCGAGATATCATGACAGATTAGATGTATACTAAACCAAAATAAATTTCATAGCAATAAAAAGAGATACATACGTAAGTAAGTAAAGCATTTGTATATTTAGCATCAACGTTGCAATCCAAATAATAAAGATTGACATAACAATAAAGTTGTCCGACACTAGAACAACAAGGAAAACATTTTCAACGAATCAATAGTTTAAAACGCCAACGATAACGCTTTTGGCAACTCATCAAGAAATAAATTGGCAGAACATGATACTACAGGTAAATATTATTCTTTTTTATATTAAAAAAATATATTTTAACCATTTTTTCATTACTCTTCTGAAAAGATAACAGCCCTCTGATCTGGGCGCTTACCAAAGTAGCAATCGCCTTGAAGCGACTCTATTAAATTGTTTGAAATCATAAAAGTCCCTTTATTACGCATTTGTATGATACATTGATGATGATACAATTCGTTTGCCTAAATTGAGCAAGTCTACATTTGCTGTCAATTTTCGTTAAGTCACGTGAACTTTTCTTAACCTTACGTCAATCCCATATGTTTTTAATTTTCCAAAAGCGTTATTGAATATTAATTTGACATTTTGCTAAAGTCCCTGGTATCTTCAGCATACTGATTGACCTATTTAATTTTAAAGAAAGTCAAATTCAAATAAACTATTTTACTTTCAGTATATTTAACAAACTGATTATTGAAACAGTACTCTGTATTTTTACAAACTTAATAAAAAGTGAAAAGAAGCCACTGCTCAGACTCCTTAAATGATATTAATTATATATATCGGGGTATAGTTGGAGGAGGATAGTGGTGAAGGCCGTGCCGGGCTATAGTTAGGGTAGAATGTTAGTAAAGAGGGCTTGTTGTTAGTCCTTACATTGTATTTAGATGTGTTAACACAACCTTAGGTTAGGTTAGCCTTAGGTTAGGTTTATGTTAGGTTAGGTTAGCCTTATGTTAACCTAACCTAAGATAGAATGTGAGACCGGGCAGTAGAGGCGAGTGTTGTAATTACTTAAAGGGATCCCTTAAGCCTACACCTTGGTTACAAGTCCAAGGCACTGCCTGGGTTCCTGTTCAAAAAGTACGGAATCGTGATATTCGATAATTAATTAATCCTAATCGGATTTCTCCTCTGACATATATTAAAAAATTATAAATAGCATTCATTAACACCTTACGTAAGCCTTTCTCATAAGAACATCATATTAGTAAAAGATTTTTATGTAATCGGGATAACAATTCCAGGGATTACCCCATACCAATATACAAAAATAAGGTGAAGTTTGTTATTTCTTTTTTGTTTAGAAGGGGATAATGCGAGAATATAATTCAGAGATATTCTGAAGTCGGCTAAGAACATGAAATCACTTTGCCTTGATACAGAGAAATGTTAAGGATATTTTAAGACATAATGTACTTTCGAGGCCGGCATTAAAACGGATTTATTATGCAGTTTCCATTATTTCACTTTATACAGTCTAGGGATGCCGGAAATGTTTTTAATATTGATATTTTTTTGTAATTAAACAATATCATAGTTAAAAAAAGGTGGAACATATCGTTTATAAAATCGCGATTGAATGTTATCATGGGATTTAACAAATAAACTTTATACAGACAAACAAACAAAGACAGGCTTTTGGATGGTTTGCATATATTAACTAAAAATAATATAGTCTTTATACAAGACGTATTTACCTTTTAATGAAATCAAAATATATATATAAAAATATTTTTTATTTTTACTAGTATTTACATGACCTCGGAAATCGGCAATAAAATCAGGCTATGTGTTAATAAGACTATTAAAAAATCTTTCAATCAAATGCGTTCGGCCGTTTTTATGTAATCGAGTACTAAACATCCAAATGATTGACATGTTGACAAGATTTAAAAAAAATTATAGTAGGAATTGCTTGTATGCAAAATATACATATTAACATATCGATATTTATCGATTATAAAATAACAGAACAGTCCGACATCCTTAATACAAAGCGCGATGATTGTTTGCGATGATCCGAGAGACGGGTATCGCTTTGAGCTGCGGCATATTGCACAATGAATCGATTAAAATTACATTGCGGTGTCAGTTATTCTTTTGTATTATATTAATATATCATTTCAGATTTATTGATTAAATTTTAAATCAGATTCATGACTTTGGTTAGTGTAAGAGTGGTTTTCCTTAAGGAAAACCAACTTTTATCTTATATCTATGGACTTATAAGATCCTAAACTTCAACTTACATTATAATATAATAATACAGTACAGTAGTATTATAATATTTTTTTTTATTTTTTATAATAGATAAGGTGCAAACGAGCAGATGGTCCACCTGATGGTAAGTGGGAACCATCGCCCATGGACATTGGAAAAACAAGAAACACTCTCGTTTTGTCGATGCGTTGCATCCCCGAAGATAGAGTGGGAAGGGAAAATGAAGAAGAAAAATGATGCGGATTCAGCGGACCCTAGGCGAGGGAGGGGGTAAGTCTGGCCCACATGCGGCTCAACCGGAACGCGTCTATGACACTTGGTGATCAGATTCGCATGCTGGTGTTCGCAAGCCGGTCGGGCCCTACCACCAAGGGGTGCTGGGTTACTCGGCTCTTATGAGATGCTATCCCAGCGGCAGAGGGGAATAGTATTCTAACCCGTCCCCTCACGGGTGTTAGTAAATACAAAAAAAGTGAAATAATATTATTATGATGATTAAAATATTTTTATTTTATGAAAGCTGTCTAGACTTTTTATTGTCGAATGTGAAAAATATTCGCAAACTTGCAATACAACCATGACAGATTGGCAATATTGCATCACATGTAGTCGTTTAATTTTTTACCTTTCAACTTTTATTAAAAAAGTTTTTTAAAAATAAGGTAGTAGAAATATTTCACTCAACGTTAGGAAACTTTTATATTTATGAAAATACGGATCAACTGGTATACAGAAAGAAGTATAACGGAACGTTATTTATATCTATTTGAAATAAATAAGTAAAGTGTTTAATAAATCACTTTAATATTATTGGATATTATGATAATATTATTACAGGAACGCTTTGAAAACTGTTTGACCTACCTTATTTGTATTACAAACTAGACTATTATTACGGTTAAAGAATATATACCAATTCTTTCTTTTAATTATTCATTTGGTTGTAAATAATTTTCGTAAGTCTATATTAGTGTGTTTCTATGTTAATTATATTCCATTAAATAAGTTCGCATACATGATGGGTAAGGCTGAATCTCCCGATTGTTCTCTATGTAACGTGGTTGAGGATGTGTACCATATATTGATGGAATGTCGCCGCAATGAGTGTCGTCAAATATATTTAAATTCTAATAGCAGTAATATAGGCTCGTGCAACAGTCTTTTGGCGTCTCCCTTGTCGGAAGATACGGTGGGGCTCTATAGGGCTGTTCGTTTAGCTTTATTAAAAAGATGTATGTGAATAATGTCTGTAAGTGTAATTATGAGGGTGATATAATCAGTCATGATTAAACCCTCTTTAAAATAATAAATTAAAAAAAAAAGGTGTTTTTAAATAGTTTAACTCAAATAATTATGTATTAAAATTTAAGAACATAATAGGTAATTAAAATATAATAAATCGAATATCTGTATATCGATGATATTCAAGAAAAATATATAAGACAGCAGCCAATACAATTTTTCAGCCAACATTACGCAAAAACTACTGCATTGAATTGGATATGATTTAACTATATATTACGTCAAGTCTAATAAAAAATAAAAGTTTTGTTTTCAGGATATTAGGAAAAAAAGTTATTGTTGTTAAACGCCTGGTTATTGTGTCATGATAGTTTTTTGAATCATAATACGTTATATAACGTTCCTAGGTCAAAAATAAGAATGTACTTACATGGGGCAGGACTAGGAGGTTCAGCGCATATTCCGATGGATTTGCTAGGGTCGTCGAGTAATGTCTGTGCGAGCCGGTAGTCGCCGAGTTTGATCTGAATCTGTTGGCTCACACGGTCCCTGTTGCCCGTTACCTGAAAACAAATTTAGATTATTTTCGTGTTTCTCATATTATTTTATAGCTAAAAATCCAATTTTTAAAGAACATGTTTGCGAAAATAAAATCACACAACTTATGTAGCATTTTGTCATTTATAAGTAGCAATAATAGAATTATCAGTTAAAACATATTTCAGAATAATCCATATCCTAAGTTTTCTTTATTCTGCTAGTAACACTGTTGATAACGTTTGATTAGCTAGTATTTTTTTATTCGTTTTCATTTCATTTATATTAAAAATATGCCCACTAGCAAGTACGTAAATATTGACATATCACGTCTTTATTGTATTATATGTAAACTAAAAGGACCTTGTAAAGCTGCTCCCGGGTTTTAAGCCCCAGGTATTGCTCGGCTTCTGTCAAAGTTCATTTTACTATCCTGAGTGTACTTAATATAAGCAGACAAACAATTTTAAACTTATATTTGGACAAGCATTAACAATATTAATTTGCTTTATATGCACAATATTTTTGGTTTAAAGACATTTAATGCAAGTATAAATAGTAAATACAATATAGTAATTTAAACACAATCCCTGAATTAACGACTTCCGCTATGAAATGCGATAAATTATTAAGTTTTAAAACATTCATTTTGAAACTTTGTCGTAATCACAGGAAGTATTTTATTTAATTTCGTTTACAGCAATCACTTGTATTTTATGGAGGTAAACATAATTTTATGAAATATTAATATAATAAATTTTAAAAGATTAAAATAAGAAGTAAGTGAATGAACTTTTAACGTCTTAAGTTAAAAAATTGAATATTGTCAAATTTTTATTAATAAACGCTTCGCATTGGATGATATATAAGATACACAAGATAACTCCTTGACGGTTGATCTGGGACGGGTTAGAATACTATTCCCCTCTGCCGTTGGGAGAGCATCTCGAAAGAGCCGAGTAACCCAGCACCCCCATTGGTGGTAGGGGATCTGTTCCCCGACTGGCTTGCGACCACCAGCATGCGAATCCGCCCGCCAAGACGCGATTCGGTCGAGCCGCATGTGGGCCAGACTTACCCCTTCCTCTCCCATCCCATTAATGCTGCGGATCTAGTGGACTCTGGGCTCTTGCTCAGGGTCCGCTGTAACCGCAGCATTTTTTCTTCACTCTCCCTCCAAACTCTATCTTCGAAGATTCAACGCATTGACAAAATAAGATACTATCTCTTGCTTTGTCGATGTGTATGGACGATGATGGTGGCCACTTACCATCAATCAGGTGGATCATCTGCTCGTTTACCTTATCAACCATAAAAAAATTAATGCTTCTTAAGAGAACCACGATAAAATACACGACCAAAACGAAATCTTTTTGTAGTATTCGAAATATACAGATAAAATTAAATATGTATGAAGTTATAATTATTATACACTTGGCTGGCTATTTAATCCGTAAAAAAATGTATTGTTACGACTAAAACTTGACTTGACCTTTTTTAAAATTCAAGACCTTATTCACATACAGTATTGTTTAATTTAAAATAAAATTTATATAAAATTTTTTACGTCTTAAGTTTCGTGATGATCAAAATTTTACACACTTTTGAAAGATCTGTTAAATTGGGAATTGATTTATCTAAATAACGATTTTTTCGAAAAGAATTTTTTTGAATGGAGCTATAATTGTCTAGATCTAACACATCTACGTAGCTAACTTTATACATGCAATAAATCACGTCTCATGACCAAAGACCATCCATGTAGGCGTCTTGAAACTGACCTGTTGTAGGTCTGGACTGGTATAAAAGACAAAAATAAAATGAAAGTTGGGTGCTTTCAGTGCGTTTTATTTATACCTTAGGTACATAATACTATATGGTGTAGAATAAAACAAGCAAACATAATATTTCTGCTCATACTACATTTTTCACTTAAATTGTATATTTTGTGTTTTAATTCTTGTTATTAATATAAATTGTATTGACCAGTAACTCTTAAAAGACAATAACGACATACAATTTAGATAGGAAGCTGACCAATGCCTGGAGCTTGTGACCTTCTACAACGGCCGCTAATCCATCTGGACGGTCGCCTTATTACTCGCCAATCAAAAGTTACCAATAATCAAGTGTGTCTAACATAATTTATGTCAGCATAATATAATTCTTACACGACAAATGTTTAAATATACATAAGCACTAATTAAATAATATATGCAACAGGAAATCGGTCGGGTTAAAATGGTCACCTAAATGAATTGAATAGAAACAAGTTCACATTTCAGTCAAGGCTGTTGGTGTTTACGATTATCGACACCCGCATCACGTCTAGCTGATCTATATTTACACAGAAAATTCGCTACGAATATAAGACACGTTATTGAGAGCTAAACATAGCGCTGGTTACTCAGTACATGATTCACGGAGACAACAATATATGCCCTGCCTTGTATTGTTTTTGTATTCATTTTCAAATACCTGTGAAACAACTGTATAAATTATTGTTATCGAAACATATGGTCAAAGAAACAAAGATAAAGTTATAAATTACAGCGGTTGTAAGTAAAAAATATTTATTAATGATGTCTAATAGATACGAGTAAATTAAATGAGTTTTAAAAACCTAATATGTAATAGGTTTTGCTCATCTAATGTACAGTTAATAAAAAACAATTAGTCGGAAAAAAAACTTTTTCGTTTAAAATACCAATCTAAATTGTCAGTCATTACTAATTAGTGTAAAGCACAAGCTCCCATAAACATAAATAAAATGTAAGTCGAAGCAGTTTTACTGAAAACATTACTCGAGCAGTGGGAACATCTCTTAACACAATGAATAATATGTACAAAGTGGCATTACTGTCTGGCCGCACTCTGGAAAGAGTCATTTAAAATTTTTATTATATCTGCCAAAATATTTTACGAAGCTTTGTTTCTCTTACGTTAAAATTTAAGCTTTATATTCTTTGTTTCGATTCCTTTTAGCTGATGAATTGACCTATGTTTCATTTGCACCCAGGCGATCCGTCGGAATCCAAATAGACAATAAAAACAGAAACGGCCGACGCGGAAAAAGTGGGATTGGGATATTCTTCTAAAAATATCGATGAACTACAATTTATAGTTTACTTTTTCAATTCAGTTTAAAGCGCATAAAACTAAACGTGGTATATTGCAGAGAATTCAGGTTAAAAAAGCGAATTTCATAAATCATAAAACGTTTCATCAAAGCCTACAATATATAAACTCCAAACACCAAGCAAATGCAAACATACGTCCAATTAATTCAATAAAACTATTCCGACAATACAACGCGGTACGTGGAGGACTGGAGGGCGAGTAGACTGTAGAGCGAGTAAAGCTGGTCTCGCCATAAATATGTCAATGGTGTAAGTAAAATCGTCCGCACACCGCACACCACACTCCGCACTCCGCACTAGGCGTGATATATTGCGTGCGTGGAGTCAACGGCCGGCGCAGTGGGCCACGAGCATAAAAATAACGAAATGCCTGTTTAGCACCAAATATCAACTTCATCGATGACAGAGACTTTAGAAAAGCTAAATTGTCTCAAACTTATTTTTTATTATAGTTCATGTTAGCAACACCGTCTACACTTTATATTATGTGAAGTATACCGACGTGAAGACAATATATAACCTTTAGTGCGATAGATTAGTCTCAGTCTCCCTGGTGTTTTCGCGCAGTGTACATGGAAGTTAGTGTTATAGTGTCGTGGTCAAGGCCACTCTTCTTGAGGTTGGCGAAGTCGAGTGATAGAGGTGAGAGTTAATTTATTTCGAAAGAGCTCTTTAAACCTTCTCCTGGGTCTCAAGCCCCAAGTACTACTCGCCTCAGTATAAATTGCATGTGTATACGTATTGCTGTACAGTAATGAGTATCATTCATCTCCCCCATTCTATGATATTCATAGTTTATTCATTGCTGATTTAAATAGGGATAAATAAAGAACATACTGGTAACTTCGCATTTAAAAATACCATGATTATAATAAGCATTACATTTCCATAGTAATCAAAGCACAATTTGCTGCATCATGTGAATAAAAATAAGCGTATCGTAGTATTGTATGGAATAAACCGTAAACAATATCATCGTCATCAGATGGCAACCCTAAATTGTAGCTATCAAGCGAAGACGTGGAATATACCATCTAAAAACATGTTTTTATGACGACCCCCGTTTGTTTTTTGATAATCTGAATTATTTCTTTACAGTTCTCTTTCAAATAATTATTTTTGTATTTTCATCAAATATGTATTTGTAAAGTGTTAATTATGGAATCACATATGAAATTGTAGAATAGATAACATTACGAAAAGCAAATAGCTTGAGGAAGCACATAAAAGGATAATCTTTAAGATATTTTTCATTGATTAAAAATCGTATGAACCAGTCGTAAGATATGCTCCAACTCCACGAAGTACTCGTATACAAGACATTAAGGCGTCTTGAGTAGAATTTTATGTTGCTAGGCTTATGTTTGGCGTTAGCTACAGTAGAGCAGATTTGGCAGACGCGCTGAACTGTTGTCTTAATGATAACAAGTATCAACTCGACGAGCAAGTTGCAAATTAACGAAATTGTACCAAGAGAATTGCAATTGATAAATGCTTTGTTTGCGACGCTAAATATTTATGCACATAAGGACACTGAAACAGTATTACAAAATCTTTTATAAACGTTGTTAACATAAAAGCTTAATGCATAAAAAATCAAGCAACCTTATAACACGAGGATTATGGGAATAAATACATACTCCTATTAAATTGTGAAGTAGTGGAGCTCCTAAATAAAAGGTATAAATAACGCTAGACAATATGATTATCAAAGAATATTTTTCTGCGCAAGAACGAGGGGAGTGTTCCAGGGGTGGCTGGGTGGGGGTAGTAATGAGGCCGTCTAGACGCTGTACGGCATTACAATGCTATATTATAGTATTTGTGTTTGTATCCTAACTCACTATCCACCTCGTGGCATGCAAATGATTAATGAACTACAAAATTAACACAACCTGTCCGAGATTAGTGGCAGCCAATTCGCATTTTAAATATAATAAATTTGCGGTTTGGAAACAGTGTGCCCTAATTACAATCATTTATAACGTATTATATAAATGGTATTCAAGAGGTAAAAAGAAAAAAAATATTGCTGGAAATAAATGCGTTTTAATGTTTTTTAATTTATCGTACACTCGCCAAAATATTACAAACATCAAAAATTTCAAGTATATAATAGGATAGTCCAAAGGGTCAATTATAATAGAGCAAGATTCCGTGACGATCAGACTTTGGACAAACACAGAGAAACTAAAATTTCTCTGTGTTTGTCCCTAATAGAAATATAAACGATCCCCCAGTAGATATAACTATTAAGAGATTAAGTGAGCGTATAATGTTCTTTTGCATATTCCTAATAGACTAAAAGAGGAGGGCAATTTATTTAAATGAGTTATAAAATGAATAAATATTAAGTGCATGAGAGTATGCGGAAACCTCGGAGTTTATCTGAGTGGCCTTGTCAAGGTGATACTCGAAACTGGTAAAACACGAAACTGAGTGGTAAAAAATAAAGAAGTTATATTGATTTATACATTAAATAATAAACATATTTTTGTAGTTAGCAAATTTGTTTATGAGATAAAACTAAACATAAGTATTGAAAAGAGCTGAGATTACAACAAACGGCTTTAAATGTAGCCATTACTTGTATCAGTTTATCATATTTTAAAACCCGAAATAATAGATAAAGATTGAAATTAGTCGCTTCTAGTAATATGAGCATATAACTAAATATCTTTAAATTGTATTACTCACAGGATAGACAGAGAATGGGATGCCAAGTGCAACCAAGATATTATGAACAAGCCTTGGCCTTCTTTACTCCACTTGCCACATTTTCAAACTACATAATATCAACTGCATTAATTACAAATAGCAGTGCTTTAGTATATCTAAAATCTGAAGTGAATACGACATTTGCAAAAACAAAATTATTGCAATTAAACAGTGTAGCTTTCAAATTAGTCGATATCAAAAAGCGTCGCTGTCCACTCGAGCCTATTCGATGTCCATCTTCTTTGAACTCACAAATAAACTATCACTTTATCTCGTCTATCAACCTTTTATCGATGGATATTAATTGCCCTGATAACGGTTGAATAGTATTGTTTATCATGCTATCAAAACTGTAATGATTTCGCTTTTAAGTTAATTAATTTACAGTTTTCTTACGTCTTAAAAAGTGTTAATTTACATAACGTAATGATAAAAAAGATGTAGATCTAATACTTAAGATATAATAAATTATCATTATAAAGTCAGTAGCCATAAATTTATAGTGACGACACGACTAAAAAACATAACAGCAATACAGAAAGTGACACAGAGTTAAATTTCATAAATACACAATGACTTATGTAACAACTTAATTCCAGTAATATAACACAAATACAAATAGCTTTTCAACTTAATTTATCATCGTGCAGTTTTCCTTGCTAGTAATATTTCTGCGTATATAGTATTTTGTTAATTTGCGAAACAAGTTTATTCAGGTCCTCCAAAACTAAGATCTCACCGAGAATTTTTTTGTAGTACTTTGTATTCAGTACCTACTTTGATTATCTTTCCAAAATGTGATCACTTATTATTTATATCGTAAATATATTTTCACAGAAAATGGCGCCAACGTATTTTTTTTCAATTAAAGTAAGTATTACGATACATATGTCCTTAGAATTTAAAAATGGGTACTTTTCACATTTTGCTTTTAAGAAATTAAATTTTCCATTCCGTTTTTTTAACACAACACTAGCACCGACTTTAAAAATTAAAGACCGCACTAAATAAAGCACTGGTTACAAGATAACCTTAATTATATGATATGTTTGTATCGTATATGCTCGGATGTTCATTAGGTTAGGCAAGAAGACGCTAAGATTCTGTAAACAGTGTGTGGAAACTGGCGGCGGAACCGGTTGCACTAAACACACAATTTAAATGCAACTAGAACATCTATTTGATTAAATAATGCTCAGCGTTGACTTTTTGCCTCAGGATATGAAATTTGGTCTAGATTTTGTTATGCAAAAAAAACTTATAAAATATTATATAAAATTTTGTAAGCTGTATAAATGAAAGGAACCTAAGTAATGAAATTTAATGTATAGGTACTAAAATGTCTTTAAGGTTGTCACTAAATTAAAGAACAATAGAATTTAACAAAAGATGCCCCCGAGGAGCATAGTGATTTAAAAGTAAAGCAACAGGCCGCAGAAGCTGGCAACACTACTATTGGATTCACTTTGAGGAGACGTTGAGGTTTAATTACAGTCGTATGTGTTTATGCGCGCTCGGAGCGTTTCGATGCATTGCAAACTGGGTCGCGCCTATGCCCAAGCTGCTTTAAAGACGGTATTATATCTCAGTTTATTCCTTCTGTTATTATAACCATTGTGGAGCAATAAAAATTTCTAGAAATATGGAAGCGGATAAAGGAAATCCTGTGTACGCATTGTTAAACAGTCTCATAGAGGTCATAACAACGCGAGTGGCGGTAGAAATAGACTCGACAAAATGTAAACACAACACCCGAGCGAAACACTCTCGTTATCATCGGAGTAAATATTAGACAAGTAAATCATTTGGCAACAATTTCCTCGCGATCCAACGGAACGTAAGCGTAATTACCGACGTCAAAGCGTAAACAAGTGCGGCCTCGAACTCGCTCGGAATTTGCTCGACCGAATCCATTTAGTCCTCGCAGTCAGTTAAGACGGTTAGGAGAAGGTGTGACCGTCGTTATCGGATATCTCATTAAACTAAATGAGCAGAAGTTATCAAGCGAGCATATCTTCATCGAGTGAACACGATGTGGGGATACATAAAATCACATGCTTCATTCTTACTGTAGACGGTCACGCGATCTGTAACGACAATTCCAAGCAAAGTAGGCTTCCAAGTTAGATAACTAGCGAGCGTAGTATTTTCAATTACATGTTTAAAGATCGCTGCATGCTTGGTGCAATTAAGTGCGATGCTAGACGTTACAAATATGTGACAACAACTCTGTGGACATAAACTATCACTTATCTTTCATAGCGCTTACTTTCAATACCTTACGCTGTATACTTTAGAAATCAATACCTTGTTTGCAAACAGCAGATATGTTCAGTAAATTACGTGTTCAAATAAAAGATAGAAGTCAACAACGAGTCTGATTAGAAAATAGAAAGTTAAATTGAATGTTTAAATTCAAATACTGACAGGATTCGGATTACTCCGAACTTCTCGAGTAAATATAACTGGCTTATATGTTGAATAATACAAACAAGGCATTTTATTTTTACCTACGCTACGTGACGAGTTAAAATTTTAATTATTTAAGCGCGTCCATTATATTTATCTTGTATCGTAAAACTTTATAAATTAACGTAAATTATAATACGAAAGTCGTTTAGTACAATATTGATATCAATACAGCCGAGTGTTAATAATTTTTCTTAAACGCCTAAAAACTAGTTATTATTGAAGTTAATTTTATTGTTTCCAGGTAAGACATAAGCACCAACATTTTGCTGCAATGTCAGCCTATTTTGTACGAGTAGAATTTGCGGATGTTGTTGCCAAATCGAAAATCCGGTTTTATGAAATCCAGCACTGGCTAGACAATCTCTTCTATTTAATGAACTTTTATTTTTAGCATGAAAACTTATGGAGATCTGCAAATGCAAATGTTTTTGTTTTAATTATTTTTATCAATCCATTTGATGATACATTCCTAGTGTATTTCAGACATTTCATTGATTTATGCATTGCTTGTTCATCCAATGTGGATTTCAAAAGAGACGTAAATCTGAATTATTATTTTTCTAATCAGATTGTATTTACAAATTCCCTAAATAGTTAAAAGCTATTTGTTATTCTAGTAGGAGTATGGCAGATAAGGGTATTTTTACATTCATCGACATGTTCTTAATATAGTAACGCCAAGTTGATCTACAATTCAAGAGAAACTTTTAAAGCGTTAACATGAGCTCATACTAACTCCTTTCTTCCTTAATTATATGTAATAATAAAAATATAAATAAAATACTTACTCTAAACGGAGCTGGAAAGAGCGACGAGGCATCAGGTTCGGCGGCGTGCGCATTAGACATTTGGTGCGCACGGGCTTGCCGCTCGCGTTCGCGGTCACGCTCGCGATCGCGTGTGTCTCGAGGCTCGGTGCGCGGCTCGCGAGCGTCGCGTGGCTCGCGGCCAGTCCACGCAGCGCCCGCGCCCGCGCCCCCTCCCCCGCCCCGATCCCACTTGTCGTACCTGCAACAAGCAAAATAATTCACATTTAAAGCTAAACATTGCCATATTTTAGAAGCATAGTTTTGGATAGCATATTGGTCTCGAAATTTGCACAATTGTTACTTTAACTTCAGTTAAAATATTGTTTCCTTATTATTAGAAATTGAGTATTACTCCAATGAACAAGCTTTGGCACTGTAGTTCTGTATCTAACGTAAAACTAAGGTTAACAAAAATGTAGTTTGTTAGTATTAAATTTAGTTTGAGCGGTGCCAAAGTTGTTTATAAGTGAAACCAAATGAATTTACAGTGGGTGGTCTTAAAAGTACATCCTGGCCTATGTTAGGGAACCATTGCACATTGACTGTATACGAATGTACGTAATAGTCACGTATTGCCATCGGCATAGTCATCGAAAAAGTAGATCCGTGAAACGAAAACAGCTATACTTCACATTGGTAGTTTATTGTAAAGGTTTTGTTTTACCGTACATACTTATATTTAGTAACAAGATGAATTAAAACAGATTTTTTAATAATTCCTTTTATTTATGTATAATAATAGAGGAAATTTTAAAGGCTTTAAAATTTCTGTAAAGCCTTGACGAATTTTAGATTCTTGTCTTTGCTCTCTGGGTTTAAGTGTGTACTTGTATATTTACTTTTGAGACCATAATCATCTTAAATCATTTTAAATAAGAGTACACAAAATACAAAACAAAGCAACATAAGCATTAACATCAAAATCACATATCAATCCATTTGTATTGAATCTTGCCGGACACCTCTATAGGTTAATGGATTAGCCGGATTCCGCAATAACTCTAGCTGTAGAGCGAACTGTGCTTGGTTATTAGCATTGATATACTGGAAACGTATCGCAGTTGAATAAGATTTAACTATATCGGATAATTCGTTAACTTAATAATACTTACACCTTGACTTAGTTAAATCTAATCAAATCAACACTGTCTCCATCGTAAATAAAATATAGGCGACGGACGCCATCGAGTAGCATCTACATTAGTTAATTAAAAGGTAATCTGTTTTTTTTTGTGTGCGAGTGTAAATAAAATATTGTTTGTATCGTGTGAATGTTACCTAAATTCACATAATTATAATTAATATTAGTCCTTTAATTCTGTATTATAAAGGTTTGACAAGATAGCATAGAAGATGGTTTGACTAGTAAAATTAAATAAAAGTTTTTCAGCTTCAAATCAGGATGATTGCCGGGATTTAGTGATATGAAGTACCATAATAAGACCTGGCATAGTCGGTAAAAGACGTTATTATTAGTAAGTACAAAAAGTTTGTATTAGAATTATTTTATTTTACCGAAATATTATAATATGTAACAGTGATACGGAGCATAAAGGATGCAATTTAAGTCAGTCTTCAAGCCCGCAAATCTGCACTAATATGACTGTCTAGACATGTATACCGTAGAGCTATCACAGATTTGTATAGTTAGTAGTTATCGATGTCCTATTGTAACAGTGCGAGCCTATGTGGTATTTGCTTTGGGTTGAAGTGATTAACGCAACGGCTCAATGGATCGTTTTATGATTTCAGGTGTAAAGTGATTTACAATAACAGTATTGCTGAGAAGAAAACAATAAAAATATTTTAAAATTATCTTATAGAAGTTGTATATTTTTGAAAATAAACTATCAAGGATTGTACAGCCGTGTGTGTGAGTGATGTCGTAATGTTAGATCTGATTATTATAAGTATTTGATATTATTTGCGCTGTTACCGTCTAAGGGCATATAATTACTTTCTTTTACATGTTACTATGAAGTATAGCTCCCATATAGACAAAACTCGTGTATAGCAAGCCTTAAAATTTCCAAGAATATAATTTAAAACGTTTTGCGTAATTATATCTTCATAAAAACTAATAATTTTATATTTTATGAGTTTAAGTTAGATAAAAACCAATAAACCGGTATTTTTTATGCACTTGCAATTTATACAAGCAATTAAGTACATAGTGGAAATGCATTACAACACTAGATTTTTTATAGGTTTTGTGGTTTTTTGTTGAAACAAATAGCAATGATATTGGATATTATTATTTTCTCATGGCATGCGTCATGCTTTTAATACCAAAGTCCGGGTATATATCTCAGGAAACTATTGAAAGTCATTAATTCCCTATTTAACATATAACACATATGTAAATGTAAAAAGCTAATATATTAATTATTAGAAAGGAAATGTTCACTAGTGGAATAGTATCGGCGTAATGGTTATACTGCCGGATATGCAAATCAAACGTATCGATTATCGCCTTATTTACGTTCATTTAGAGATGGCACCGTTTAGTTACGCTATCTCATGCTATTTAACTAATGAGTAGAGTACATCTATCAATTATTATACTTCTAGCTCACCCAGATTTTCGTTATATATATCCAATAAAATACACGTACAAGTCAGGTATATTAGACATATTAATCATCAAAAGACTGGAAATTGAGAGACAAAATCTGATGGGAGGACAATATTGATAATTCAAGTTATCAAGCTGTTAATAAACGCCATCCACAAAGGAAGTTATAACTATTCAAACCAATTTCCCCCTGAAAAGTGAGCTCTCTTCGAAATTTATACAAAACTTTATTCATGGCCATTTCTGTCAAAGGTGGTGTAATATGACAATTTGGTTGCTCGATAATATTAATACATGTTTAGAAACTTGATAACAATGCATCCAATTATTCGGTTCTATTAATATTGGAATCGAAATAGATATTAATAACCAAATTAACCTGAACTGTGGTCTACCCATACTAGATTAATTTTGTAATGATTTCATATCTGTGCTTGTTTATTGTTTTTGCCACAACTTAGTTTTATATATGCACTTTACCTCATATTGTTTTTCAGGTGTAGTATAAAACAATATTTAAGCAGGTGGATGGAAAACTCCACAAGTTTGCGACCGATTTGAATTACAAAATTATCATTATCTGTATTTTGCACAGCACTAATCATATTATACACAGGAGAACTAATTAAATTCCTACACCTGGCTTCAGACGTATTATTTAAAGCTATTTTTCATGTAAAAACGGAAGTTATATTGAAATGCGAAAACGCTATTCAAATCAAGACTTCCAAAATCCATAGAAATAAATAAAATTGGAGTGTCTGTTTGTAATATTAAAATAACTTTTATACTAAGTGCAAATGGATGTATACACGGTACATATAACAAAACAACATCGTTTATAACTTTTGTCTGTCTGTCAAACGGGACGGGACTTTCACTGGCAGATAGCTGATATAACAAGGAGTAACTTAGGCTATTTAACATCTCGCTACGACCCATAGGAACGGAGCAACACGCGAACGAAGTCGCGCGGGTCGCCTAGTGATAAATAAAAATAATTGTCATTTTAAAACATACACTAAAGCGAACACAAAAGTCAGTCTTTAAAACTCCCTACCCACTTATCTCCTTAACGAGCAGTTAAACACAGTTATAAGAATAAAAGTGGAAGTTTGTAGTAACTAATATTAGTAAAAACCGATAATTCCATTGAATTGCAGTAATAAAGATGAGTTGTACACTCTGGCAGCGCGCCAAGAGGAAGGGTTAGGAGATACAACATAAAATTACTTGCGGCATTTGTTATACACTACGGTATACTGTATACGGTATATACTTATGATTAAATAATACTACTTATCAGTCTATCTATTCTATAAAAAATATAAAAATTCGATGAACTCTGTTATATATACATTGTGTATAGCTACCGGCACGTAAGTATAGGTTTGACCTTGAACGCGTAGAAGACACTATTGGAGGCTTTTTAGCGGGGAGCACGTGGCGAGAGCAGCGCGTCACACGCGATTGGTTCTTATACGATGTTTCAGTTCCCGCGCGTCTGCTATTTGTCAAAATAGTAAACGTCACGGATGGAACTTCCAATACAGGCACGTTGCTCGCGCTCAATGACCAGCTTTCCCCCACCTTTTTTTACAGACCTAAAGATAGCTGCTGGCTACTATAATTTTTAATCTTGATTAATGACCTTAAAATTTTTTGAGATTTAAATGTTTAACTATAGGTCTAATGTTCTTAACATATTTTCTGTTTTCTGTTGCCTCTATTTATAGAAGAAAAAACATCGGAAGATATTACTTCAAATATCAATTCTAGCCATTAAAGAAATCAAGCGTAGAACCCAATTATGTCTACCCATATTTATTTGCCAAATTAGTAAGTGCAAAAAATTAACGAAAACACGAAATAGCTATAGAATACAGAGTTCCATCAGATAATCTACGATTCTAAAGTTCCATAATTTATCGTATTAAAATAAATACATTAAATCTGAAACTAACACCTTTTATACTCTACTCATAAAATTAGCGTGCATTTAAATATACAGTTAGACATATAAAACATTATTATATATTGCGTCCAGTGCATCCAGATAGCCAGCATAGCGTAAATCAAGGGTTTTCAACTGGCGGCGCGCAGTTAAAGAAACCATCAACTATGAGAGCATTCTACTAATATTATAAACGCGAAAGTTTGTTACCCTTTCACGCAAAAACTACTGAATGGATTTTGATGAAACTTTACCATATTACAGATTACACATCAGAATAACACATAGGCTATAATTATAATGATATAGTTTTAATTATCCAAAATATAGCGGGTAAAACCGCGACACACAGCTAGTAACATATAAAAGAAAAACTGACTGACTGACACATCAACATATAGCTTAAGCTCGTGAGACTAGGACAGTGGGTTCTTCGATACTGCAAATACAAAAGCTCCTAGCTTTAATATAAGGTGAGAGACATCGTAGGTAATACGCTAGGTACCTTCAAAATAATTACAATACCAATGCTCTAATTTGAATATGAAAAATTTAGACAACAAAATATTTTTTGATTAATCTATAAAAGAAGTTCCGAACGAGTGTTTAACGTCTCTTCTCTACGGCATCAGTTAGACAATGCGAAAGTTTTCTTGCGGCCACCGCGGTCATTGGACTTATATGTTCTGTAGTAGATAGATAGTGAACTCTATTTACGAGGGAGCAACATTTAAAATCCTCGGAATGATTCAAACGCTATTGCCACGCGTTTAAGTGTTTGCAATTGCATTGTTTATTAGGGAATTGTAGGGAAGTGATTTGCTCAGTAGCTACGCGAATATATTTCGAGGATGAAACTGTATTTAATAGCTTTTACAGCAAAAAAAAATAGTAGTGTACAATGTGCACCCCTGTTTAATATGCAGCCAGGTGTAATTTCTAAGAATGCCCGTTGCGCACACAAATTATAACATTCGTTCTCGCATAAGTCTTGCGTTATCAAGTAATTTGCGATTCGCAAGGAATATAATTGTAGAGACACGAGACAGTGAACATGCAACACGAGAACGTTATAAAAATAACTTTATCCTATTAAGGAAAATATTCTTGTTCATTTTTTACTGCAGCGGTTGTGGTCGTATTTCGACTAAATCGACACTTTATTTAATATCTTTTTAATAACATAGTACGGCATTAATACGGATTTTTTAACGTCGAAAAATCCTAAGGACTGACTCCTCTACAAACAATTCTATATATTACGTTTAACCTGACAAATCAAATAAACAATAATAAAATCGTAACGTCAATTTTTCTATTCAATGATGGGACGTTCAACAAAAGTGAAAGTGCAATGAATTCAATCAACTTCCTTGTCAGAGTTACGAGTTTTCGTGCATCACAGCTAACTTTTACTTTTTATACTATAGTGATATTTATTACTACATTATAGATGATGGCAAAGGTTATCCTTAGTCAATGAGTGAAAGAAAGTAAGAATAGATTTGGAATATCTTTCTTTTTTGAAGAAATAATGTTGTAACCGACTAAATCCTGTTTGAATCTTAAATCGTAAGATTGCAAAGTATCCATATTAAAACCATACAGAGCTAGGCAATTAATTATTATTTATTATTATCATATTAAATAAAAAGCAATATTTTTAAAATTGAGGTCGACAGTCTGACATTCTTGTGTAACCGCATTTGGTCGAACATGGCTAATTGGACCTATAAAAATGTTAATATTTCATCCGTTATATATTGGTTTGCAAAATGTCAAATCCGCCTTTATATCATATTTTTATTATTCATATTCATCGCATTTACTATTTGGTATTTTATCTCCAATTTCCCGACGGTTTTTTTTTTTCAAATTATAACTCTTTGCTGTTAGTTAACCTTGAATTAATAAGCATTAAACTTGTTTAGGTTAAAAAAATACATGTTTACGTCGTGTTTCTAATTCATGAAATTAAATGAGTTCAATATAACCGGCAATATCACTTGATCTCTTTGCTGAACTAAGGGTAAAGTTTTCAAATAATCTCTTGGATAGTTTAGAGCATATCTATTTGAAATCTATGTGTAATCTGAACATTTATCCGTCAAAAACTTTTCACAGCAAAATTAATTTTATACATAAATTTTTAATTGAAATATAGTTTTGCATTTCTTATATCATAGTTCTTATTCTTATATAGTACAACTTTTTAATTTTACCTAACATAATAAAGTTGAATAACTTAGAAATGCTAAAATACTATTTAATTTGTCATTACAAATCAATTTTTTCAGTGTAAATTATAAACATCAAGTTTCTACTTAATGTCTGGTTTTTTTTTTCTTAAAAATAGACTATGAATTGAAAAATGAATGCCAAAGTTTTGTGTTTTCTTAGAACTTATATTAAAAAAGCATAACCATCTAAAGACGAGTTATTATTAAGAAACGTGCCTTAATCAGACAACAGGTTACATTAATTTTACAAAATTAAGAAGAAACATCATCATCATCATCACCCGTTAATGGCCTACTGCTGAGCCGGGTCCCCGGAATGAGGAGTGATTAGGCCATAGTCCACCACGCTGGCCAAGACATCACAAACTTTTGAGAACATGGAGCTTAACTCTCAGGAGTACAGGTTTCTTCACGATACTTTTCCTTCACCATAATAGCAAGTGAAATTAAAAGAAAAGTCAGAGGTGTGTGCCCAGGATCGAACTTCAACTTCAGAAATCAACTTCTTAACCACTGGGCCATCACTGCTCAAGAAGAAACATATTATTTACATATTTACCAAACAATGTTTGGTTATATAATTTCCAGTTTAAAACAATATATGTATTTGAGACGCAGCCATTGAGCGACTAACCAAGTGGACTAATTAGTTTAGCGAGAGACTAAACCGGTTCAGAACTGTGTCATATTGAACCCTACACTATCAATTGTGTTTCAACAAAAGCGTACGGCATTGTTCTCCAGGTCTTTTGATAAGACTGTATTATTTTACTTGTCTACGTTACAGTAGAGGTGAGATGAACGAAATGTTTAGTAATGTTTAACGCAACTATTTGGTCTAATCTAGAACGATAGGTGACATAGGTAGATAGCATTCAGGCTGACGCAGGTCGTTACCAACCACGATTACTTTAGTATCAGATAGTAGCTTGTCCTCAAAGTGGTGCGTCATTATGGAACTTCTGCCATTACTGATCGGCATTATAGTCTACACCTTCGGTATTATAGTCTACATTATGCGAAACAGTCAAACCTTTAAAGTTGCTTAGAAGAAAAGGAAATAGAAGAAGAAGTAACTTGAAGGATAGCTGATGCGAAAAAGGATCCCGTGGCGGCCCATCTCGAAAGCGAATGAATCCGTAGTTTTGTGACACCCACATACCAAACTGACCTTTTGTTAAAGTAGAGTACGTAATCAGCATTTCCCAGTGAGAATTAAGCTTTAAAAAATGTGTAATTGTCTCATAAATCTGAGCAAAGCGAAGTTAGTGTTATATAAGTTTTCTGCATTTAAAATGGAAACTACATGGCTACAAATTAAATTTACATTTATATGAATCCCATGCCATAAGTATATTCACGATTAGTGGTCACATAAGGAAAATGTAAGAAAAATAATTCCATTCACAACAAGCTGATGAGAAAATGGCAAAAACATAAACATATTATAAATATGACGCAAAATGAAAATAATCCTTAGCACTAAGCAATTAACCTAATCAAGTGTAATGGACCCAAATTATATTTAGTAGGTTGTTTGTAGGTCACTTTGATTTAAAGGTCAAATACGTACCTACCTATCCGAAACTTATGCTAATAAATACTTTAAAGTAGGTATTACATCCATGATTAGTTTACTATTGATTAAGTCAGAAAATCTAATAAATATTTGAAACTTCTTGTTGTAAGGGTTTTTGCTTAGTAACAGAAACAGCCATTCCTTCAATATTTTTTTATTAGATATATTTTAGGATTTCTATATGTACATATGTATGTTATATATCAAAAATATAATTATAATGTTGCCGATATATGAACAGAAAAACATTAAAATTAATATTTTCAATTATACAATGAACGGGAAGTAAACGGTGAGTGCCGTCAATAGTAAAAAGGTTCGTAAGCCTGCATCTGGATTATAAGCCCCAGTAATACTCAGGTTTCTGACTCAGAAGGAATATGTACAAATATAAAATCTGTACGAGACGAACAAAGTGAAGAAGTAAGTAGACCGAAGAAAATACATCAACAGCCTTAATATCGTATTGAGCGAACGTAATGCGGGACTTAAGCCACATTCTGCGTTGTCGGCGCACCTTATACAATATAGAGTCGCAAACTAGCATTTGAGAATCAAGAATTAGTATTTACTATTTTACAATAAAATATCTTACAAGTTAACTATTATCGTTGACATGTAAAAAGAAATATGTAAGGCTAA
Organism: Limenitis camilla; assembly: GCA_905147385.1. NCBI lineage: Eukaryota > Metazoa > Arthropoda > Insecta > Lepidoptera > Nymphalidae > Limenitis > Limenitis camilla. Next base: position 7,769,783 of record LR990246.1, on the reverse strand, counting down.
AAATATCAAAATGCGACAAGTTGTCTTTTGAGTGTTACTGCATTACATGTTATAGAATAATTCGCTAACGATGTACACAAGTAATTAATGCACGTTTACTCAACACGGCAACACCTGTACTGAATATCAGTTACAAAATCATCAATGTAAGTGTTACTAGTAATAATCAATCGCTATATTTTGTCAGCTATTTCCGATCAGTCGCTGCCGTAGCACTAACTACCGAGTGATTGATAACCGCCCGCTTTGTGAAACGTATCGCGCTTGTATGGTATTAAACCACAGTGTTAATATCAAACAGTATTCCAATACCTTTGTTGTTTGATGTTAAAACCAGCTTCCAAAAGCAATGGTATTTAGGAATTATTTAGTCTCTTCAAAAATAGCTACACTACTTTATTTACGTCATCTTTGCTATATTCACCACAATAATTGTCCGTGACCGACAGAGATGAAACTAACCAGCCAAATATTAACCGAAGCTTATCTTTACAACATAAGGTCTTTAATTATCGCTATCTGACATCTAAATAAACTTAGCAATGAAATCAACAGCTCACGTTATCCTCTGTTAAGGTTACTCTTCACTAGAACTCTATGAAATTGTTTGTCAAACTACCACTAAGCTATCGAGACAGATATTATTAGCTGGCACCCCAATGCATATTTAATTTATTGCCTGTGTAGCTAAACGATAGTAATTAACTAATTAATAAGATTTTGAAATTAAGATTTAGATTGATAAATGATTTTATAAACTGTTAACCTTATCACGATTAATATATCAAAACTTACATAAAATAACATAGCGCACTCTGTGGCGAAATGGTAATTAATTATAATATGAACAGAAAGGAATGAATACATTAAAATTAATTCAAAACCTCAAGTTATTTTCCATTCATTTCTTACTCCGAATCGATCCTAAAAATTATATTTTTTTTGGAGTAAACGCTGTAGTTTACACGTCCACGTGATAGATTGCTGAGATTGATTGCTCCATTACATTTTCACGAGCAGTGTTACTAAATTAACCTAACCAAATATTACCATTTGGTTTTACGAAATAAAAAAATAATTAACTATTATTTTTTATTCCTTATTGTTCATACCATTTAAATGTTGAATACAGTAAATTCATACTTTCTATTTCTACAACTAGTATCGACACCCGCCCTTGTTTCTAAGCTTTATTTTTCTAACATGTGATTTAAACGAAGATTTTAAGATATACCTCCAGCAACACACACGCAGACAGACAATTTAAAAAAATATTGTTTTGGCTCTTATTTTTGTTATAAAGAACTCTCATAGGTATTAAGTTTTCTCAAAAAGTGGATAAAATAAATATTAAAAATTCTACATAATAATTTCATTACTTGCGTGTTCAGAAACATTTAACACAATTTATTATTTTAATTACTTCTTAGAAAAGTATAAAATGACACATCTCAACATATAAGTATGGCTGTAGCCGGTCACGTCATTTAACAATCGAGATGGTACAATAAAAACTTCGTGTTTCTAACTTATCTTTTTATTTGACATTAACTACTCAACCAGTGGCGAGTTCCTGAGAGTTTGACTACGTTATTGCTATAGAAATAAAGGTTCAAGAACTCGAACACGGTCTATACCTGATTACTCATGGTCATGGATGTATACCGAGAACATATTAAAAGAAAAAACTTAAAAGGAGTCGGTCGTGGAATAAAAACATTAAGCTGTCCGTATAGTTTTATTTAGTGTCGCAAATCAAGTTATTTTTAACATTGTAAGTAGCGAGAATTTGTAGTATTTAAATAAAAATATTTTGTTCTTTTCACAACCCATTTTAGCCACTAGTATTTCAATATAGGTCAGCTGGAAAATCCTACGGAAGGACGTTACCATTAGTAACAATTGGCTATTACTACTTTAACGTAGGTCTGGATGATTAAAAATCTCAAACTAACCTTTTTCAATATAATTTGCAATTTCCTGTAAAGCTTAACAAACTATCTAAATGATTAAAGCAATGTTATATCTTAATTTAAAAACAAAACACCACACTCGTATCTCGCATGAAAAATAAAACAGTTTTATATCTCCATTTTTTCATTAACGCTCGCGGTATTAAAACTTCAAAATGGGGACACAACTGCTCTCTCCCGCACTATTCACATCTATCAGTATTTTACACAATGTCTTTATACAGTGTTATCCGACACAAAGGGTAGTAATATTTTATTATTTTCTCGAGGCTAACAGTACATTTTTGTCTACTTTGTTGAATAACTAGCTTTCGTATTCGATTTTGCTTGCAAATGACAACATTTAGTTTTTAAGTTAAGAGATCAAATTCACGGCTTTAAGAGTCTAAACAGTTTGGGTTTTATTACATTTTACGTCTGTTCATTCAATTCCGTCTGCGTTCATATAGTAAACATCAAAGTGATGCTTACGAAATGACGACAGATGTAACCTCATGGGGGAAGGACGTGAATAAAATACAATATCCCTTCGAAACTAGGAAATAGAATAGTGAAATAAATAAACCTAGTCATGAAATAATGATATTACGAGTTAACTTTTGACAAATTTGAGATTTTTGTCATACCTCAATAAACCATGGAGAAATGGCTATTTAGCCATAAGACCGCCTTTAGCCACTATAAAATTTAAGTGGTAAGAATTTTTTTCTGTATTACATGGTGTACAATAAAGAGTAAAATAAATAACCATTGCATGCATGTTTGAAATAGTTATAAAATTTTGAGGTGTATAAATGTTAAGGAATTTTTATGTTAAGGTTTGCTGAATTCAAATCAATCTGCTGATGGAATAACGAGTCAAATACTAATAAGGTAAACACCAACATATTATATTCTTTATCAATCCCCTCGCGTACTAAAGTCACCCTCTTCAGGTCGTCGACCGTAATTCAAGAGCCTAGAGGGCATCCCATAATACGCTCCCTTTGAAATAAATAAAAACATCAATACGAGACACTGTGACTATCTCGTATTTAAAATATTAAAGAGTTTTTATTGCTAATTTATAGTTAATTGTAGAATTATTTAAATATAAACTGACTGGCAGGCTCTTGAATAACCTTGCTATCTTTTAAAAATAACTGCAACCATTACTGTGTTTTTAAAAGTATTAAATCATACATAATGAATAAAGAAATAACTTTAGTTCCTCATAGACGTAAAATAGACTTAAAAACTAATCAAATTATATTAATAAAATGAATGATACGAATAAAAATCTATCAAAAAATCAGCAAAGTTACACATTTGTTTATCATGCATATTATTATTTATGCAAATATTGTCATAATAATATAAAATATGATAAAAAATAGAACGATGATTGGCTATTTCCAGTTGTTATCTTTCCACGCGTTTACCACAGTACAAATTCAAAATCATACTTTTTATCTGTCGATAAAGCATAATTTACGAATACGACGACCTACTGGCAGCTGCGGTCGTTGACTCCCTATTTTTCCGAGGACATTAATTTTATCGCTTTGATAATGAATACAATGTCACTTGATAACACAATGTGGGCAAGTAGACTAGCAATCTACGCAAACTTAAACTCTAGAACTGTGTTGCTGATTAACATAATTTTTTAAGTGTTTTTAGTAACAAATTATACATACTACCAATAGTTAATAAAATACCATCGTATAAAAATCAGTTCGACTAAAAATGAGACCATTGCAAGCGCAATGTCAAGAAAAAAAATAGTTTAACATTACTCAGCGAAGGTAGGGAGGGTCAACTACCTAGTTATAAAATAAATTTTTGAACTTCAGATAATTCAATTGAAATTGAGAATTATAAATGGATTGAAATAAATTTTTACTTGTCACGGGTGACAACAGGCGTGGAGGATCACCGCGGGTCAACGTCCGTACTTAGAACCTTTAGTAGCTTTAAACAAATAACCTCCACTAGAAGAGGCGTTATTAAAAATCTGCGTTTTTATTTGCCATTGATCTCAGAAATTGGAATTATTTTTTCAAAGTTATAAGCAAAGTTTGAAAATATCTCTCTTGATGATATATACACATATGAAATCTGAATAGTAGTTTAATTAATTGACAAACTATTTGACGTCTTGGTGGATATGTCTGATGTGTTTATGAAAATTTAAACTATTATGAACGAATGACTTACATGCTCCTTAAGAACACTTAAGTAAGGAAACACTTAAGCTCTACGCTTTACTACATTTACTCTCGAAACTACCAACCAAGCGTTATTAGTGTTGCCAACGAAAAAATATTCTTTATTTTGCAAAAATAAATATTTCCCCAGCCTGCTAGAACAAAGTATAATTACGCAATCTATCCTGTACTTATCACATTAAATAAGAGACTTCGCAATTTTTTTCTCCCTTTGAGTTATGATCTCTGTAAACAATTCTAGCGCCACCGCTGGCAACCTTTTTTATTTGTTGGCACAACGACATCTAGCCATATTATAACAACCTTACGCCTTTTAGAACACAGGTGAATATCGCGAGGAGCCGAAGCCTGGCTCGCCCGGATGCATTAATTCCACTCGTTTTATAATCAGTTTAGCGTCGTAATTGGTTAAATTGCACGTTTTGTTTGGTCATTGCCGTGTATGGGCGGACGGAGTATCTTCCAATAGCTTCTAATTTACATTAAATTTTAATAGCCTAATGAAAATTGAACGCGCGTCTATTAATATTCAGTAAACAGCACTTAATAATCGTTTGAGTAAATTAACCGTAATTCTTGTTGCTTATCCAAATAAAAGCTTTAAGGTGCATTTTTGATTTAATGCAATACAAAATGACTTTTATGCAAGATACAATAATTAATACCAGAGTGTTGCAACTGGGACTATTTTGGTTTATTGATTTAATAACCAATTAGTTACATAAATTATTGATCAAAACTTTCAACCTAACGAGTATTAAGTTTCAGGCATGCTCCAACTTCCTCATCGAATAATGTAGAAAATACACCTATATCATAAAACAACTGTCGGTGTTAAAACTGTATATAATTTTATTCTTTTCCAATTACAGTATTCTTATGTTGCTGTTGGTTTATTTTAATTTCTTTTAAGGAGGCACTTATGAGCGTATTTAAATAAAAAAAGTATTAAACCACAACCGCAATAGTGATTCTTGCAATAGTGAGTTTTACGTTTACACCAGAAACGTAATGCACATCAAATTCAGACGCGAAACTCAACAATTTCCTAGTATTATTCAACACAAATACAGACAAACACCCAGACCAAATCTAGTTCTAAATAGAGCATCGTATTTAAACCCTATTCCCTACAGTCGAGGCAACGTCACGATCTGAACACTATTTACCTAGTATCAAGTAACGGCGGTAAGACGATTGAGTTTAGCTACCAATTCAGCTTATTGGATTACGTCGAAGCCAAAACATGAACAAAAATTCTACTTTATTTATAACTAACGATAATAATAAACTTAAAAATACAGTTATTTAGCAATTCACATTCACAGCTTTTTCTTTAAAAAAATATAAGTTCGAATCAGACTTGCGCATTGATGGTTGTTCCGTACAATTTGAATAAAGGGAGAAATTTAATTTTATCGTTAAAAAACTGTTGCCCTCATACATCGCATCACATAGATCACGAACAGTTTTTCAATCATTAAAAATCTACACTATTCTGTTACACGTAATTTGTTGCAAAATCCAATAGGTGCAATACCCCGTGCGAATTTGCCAAAACGTACATAAACGGCCGTATCTTTTGATTGTGTTGACTTAAAAGTTTTAATAGTTCTAAGCTTCCAAGGGAGTGTAGACTTAAGAAAAAGGTCTTTACAGACAAATGAACAAGGTGATCCTATGAGAGCCTTCCTTAATTTTTAGAAACCCTAATGTGACTTTGGTAGGAAGCGTCAGGCAGAACTCTGGCAGCTAGTATTGTATACATTATCCTTAAAGTGCCACATAGTCTAGGTAAATACGAAGTAAGTAATGGCTGAGCTTTATGTGCACAGTATCGAGTAACTATGGTATTGTTTGCTGCAGCCTCATCCAGCTTACAGGTAGTTCCCATCACAGATAGAGCCTCAAGTAAATCCTTGTAAAAGATATTCACTCGCATTCTACAAGTCTTAGAAGTAAAAATAAACATCATAATGACAGCCTATTATTTTATTTACAATGTTTATATTAATTGTGAATCTTGCAAATGAATTTTATGGCTTCGAACAAACGATTGATAATTGAGATGAAATTTTCCATACACGTTATTCTGTTTCCAATGTGGTGGGTGGCCTAAGATGGTGACTTGTTAATTTTTGTGCGCACCCACGATATGGGTATCAAATGACAGGGTTTGCTGAGAATTTTTGAAACATGGTGGACTATCCTAAAGGCGGTAGAGATATTTCAGCCACAGGTATCCGATTAAACTGATACTTTACATACGGATGGAGGAAGAAACTGTTTGGTGGAATAGTTAATCTATTTTTTAAGAATGACGAATAGGGAATAACTTTTAGTAAAAATTTAACCTACGTTTAAATAATGAAATTTTAGATGTGGCGGACTCGACGGTATTTCTGGGTATAACTTTAGATTCAAAACTCCAGTGGAACCCCCATCTATCATCTCTAGCGGGAAGACTCAGCTCAGCTGCCTACGCAGTAAGGAGAGTCAGACAAATGACTGATATCAATACTGCTAGGCTAGTTTACTTCAGTTACTTTCACAGTATTATGTCTTATGGCATTTTACTGTGGGGTAGGGCCGCGGACATTGAATCCATTTTTATTCTTCAAAAGAGAGCTGTTCGGGCCATTTATAACTTAAGAGCGCGGGATTCCCTTAGAGATGTATATAAAAAAATAGACGTTCTTACAGTCCCATCTCAATACATATATTGTAATATTTTGTTCATTTACCAGAATATTCATTTGTATTCAAAACACAGTGACAAACATAATGTTAATACTAGAAACAGAAATAAACTTGTAACACCTTACTATCGTCTCCACAAAGTCAGTAATAGCTTCACGGGGCTTGGTGTTCGCATCTATAATAAGATTCCACAGCCTATATTAGACTTGCCACTTCAACAATTTAAAACTCGTATCAAGAAGTCATTAATATATAAAGCATACTATAATGTACAGGATTACTTAAATGATGAGAATGCTTGGAATCTAAGTGACGTTGACTCTCAAGTTAAATGATTTGTATAACAGACTATGTAAACATGGCTTTTTGAAAAGAGCGACTGTTGAGTTTCTGGCCGGCTCTTCTCAACAGAAAACTGCTTTCCGAGCTGGTGGTAGCTTCAGACAAACTAACTGACCGACAAATTTTTGACGTTTCAAAAGTACTTTTCAAAAAAGTCTAATTGAAATAAATAATTTTGATTAGATTTGATTTCTTGTGTCAAATGACAAAGAATACATTAAAAGATAGGTGTGAACAAGACGTTATTCAGTAACATTTCAAACAGAGCACGTAGAAAAACTCTATCGTCACGTATTACTTGCTAATATTACAACGCCTATCTCGGATCTCTGGGGCTATCAAGAAATGAAATGAGTTCTAGAGTATTTACCCAAACTGGTAATAAAACGGTGCCATGTCAGCCGAGAAACTAAACATTATCGAAGAAGTTATTTAAAATAAATGTGAAAGGTGCTAATTTGAACGAATTGATGATTAAACAGACTGTCTGTGAAGTTCGAACACAATTATTTGAAGAGTTTTGTTAGCATTATAAACATTTGATATAGTTTCAGGCCGCAGGCTCATCATTTCGCACTTTGGTTTTGACAAAAATATATTTTATTTTAGTACAATAAAAACAAACATTTTCTTACTACAGTCAGTAGTCAGTCTGATTACATTACTAAAATTTTAAATTGTTAAAATTTTTACCTTGATAAATGTGGGTTGTGAATATTTAACGAAGATTTTTAAGAATTTGAAACAAAATATTGGACTAGATTAGTAGACATCGCAGTGTAATATACAACTACGCTATAGTCAGCGAAGTAAGTTAATTAAATTGGAAAAATTCTGTTTCCACACTAACACTAAATTATACTATAACACTTTTGAAAGAGTGTGTTCCTTGTTATCATTCACTTCGAGAAAAATCAGAAAAATCAGCACTTGTCCGGAGCTAGTCATTGACATATAAATACTGTAAGCTGCCTAAGATCCACATAAAGGGTAGCCATCAGTATTGAGACGAAAATCTTAAGCAACTTTCAATAAACAAAGTTGAAATTAAATAATTATATAATATTAAAACAAAACCACAATTTTTATTGATTGATTGATATAGCGATATTACGTCTAAAATTGCATGAGTAAGAAAATATGAATGAATAAATTTGCTAGTATTACTGTGATATGTTAGAGAATAACAAAAATATTACCTTGGTGTCTATTACGATCAATTTCAGATCTAACAAATTGGCAATAAGAGGCAAATTGTATTATAGGTAGCGACACCGACACTATTGACAAAGCAACGGCGTCATGCATTATACGGACTAAATCATTAATCGCTGTTAAGTAAATTATTATGTAAACTATGGCCGTTTAGTCTTAACACCGGATTCGTGTTACCATTGTATTTGGTGTACAACAAAAAATTTTTGAATAGATTTGTATTAAATCAACATTAACCTTAAACTATATCTGCATGTAATTCGGATTGTTTAACATTTGTTATTAAAAGAAAGTTAAGAGGTTAAGTTAATTATTATTTTAAACAAACACTTATTAAATAGCATACAATAACTTCATGAACGACAAAAAAGACCATACAGCCGTAAAATAAAACTTTTCTTTGATCGTCAGAAAAGGGCTCTCCCGTAATTGATTTCGTTATTTTATTACACGATTACAACGCACTAAGGCGAGTTCTGCGTTTATGCGCCATAAAATATAAACATACCACAGTTATTGTTTCTCATCTTCTACATTGTTACAGAAGTTAAATATATTAGATATAAAGATTCTTCTAGGAATTTCTATATAAAAAGATATTTTTATGTAGAGAATGTATACATACATATGCACATAACATTATTGCTGAGAGGTAACACTACATCCTAATGAGATAAAATGTATTACATACTAAATGAATTAACATTAAATATTTAATACAGGATAGGTGATCTTACCCGACGCCTCCGTTCAGGGCGGTGGCGACGCTGGGTCTCTCATAGCACATATGCATACCAGCAATCCCTTTCACTTTATTTCCAGTGAACGAAATCTTGAATGAGTTTTAAAAAATCACAAAACACTAATCAACTCTGTACACTTCACTTTGTCCTATCATTCGATTCAATCAACGCCACGTACGAACATTTTCTTTGGGACGGAACTTTTGCGTTCATCAACCAAGACACAGTCCAAGGCGGTTACTGTGAAACAAATTTTCCATTAGACGCGGCAACTCAAAACGATGTAAACCAATCAGTTAACGGTTAATATTCATGTCATGACTCGCTTTATCGCTGGAACCGAATTAAAGTCATATTGATTTCTTATACTTCTTCTGTCCCTAAAATCACTATTTTTATATCCTATTAATCTTGCCAAAACTCCGAAATTAGGTTGAAGTTAATTAACAATTTGAATATAAAATGATTTAATTCAAATTATGATACTTTAAGAAAAACTTATTTTAAATTGAAACTTTACCGTCCGGGAGTTTACTTTGTAAACGCGTATTAAATTTAAGGAAATCCTTGTCAGTAAGCAGCCTGAAGAAGTTAAGTATTCTAACGTCAATGAACGAATGTATGAATGAGTGCCAGTTTCATTTATCGAGACACTAGTCAGCAAAAATCACGTAGGATTATTGTTGCATTCTATGCACTCGCACTATTTATCGAAAATATTGACTCGACGTAATTGTGTTACAGAAAAATATATTTATAACTAGCCGACTCGCGCGACTTCGTTTGCGTGCTGTTCCGCTCGTATGGGTCGTAGCGAGATACTATATAGCCTAAGTTACTCCTTGTTACATTAGCTATCTACCAGTGAAAGTCCAGTCAAAATCGGTCTAGCCATTTCAGAGATTAGCCGGAACAAACAGACATACAGACAAAAATTGTAACAAAAAAAAAAAAATTTGTATGGATCTATGGGTTGCTAACGGTTTCACAAAGTTTCTTTAGATAAAGGAATTTGGTATAGGACCTTAAAATCGGATCTATGGATTAGTTGAGAATTCTAGTTTGGATAGACGATCCACTGTTAACGAATTTGCTTTTAGAATGAGAAAAGTACAATCACCGAATTGCACAGTTTGTGAAGTAAAGGAAGACCTATTTTATGTTTTGATGGATTGTACCTAAAACGAATCAATGAGAGAAAACATTATTTTTCAGTGTAATAAATTCCGGCATATTGGCAGTTGTAATTTAATATTAGCAAACCCTCACTCAAATTTGGCGAAAGATATTAATAATCAAGTTAAGTTAGCCTTAGATAATAGATCTACTTTAGTTAATAATTAAGGATGTATTATTATATATTGTGTATTACTAACAAGGGCGACATGTTCGCTATCTTGGGAACAAGCCCTTTAAATAAAGAGAAAAAAAAAGAAAATTTTGACAGACAAAAGAAACTTACATGCCCGGATGTATAACGTGTTTCAATTTATTTATAAAATAATCTATAAGAATATGTATTTCGTATTTAAAGTTTTTTGATTTGAATTGATTAGTGAAAGCTGATTTTTAGAAGTAGGAATAAGTAATATTAATAGGAGGCGCAATGATTTCTCGGATTTTCCGGGCCAGCTATGATTAATTGCGACACTACGCGGATACTTTTTGCTTAGGAAACACGAGGTAAATAGAATGTGGTGTTTACGCGAGGGTCATGGTAAACCATTACGTGGATGTTTTTACGCATGATCGATCAGTTTATTTTATATCCGATATAAGTTTTAAGACTTTATCTACACATTGTTTATCTATTAGTAAAAACGCGCTAATTTTAGGAACTGAAAAATACTTTCCGTGTTAGATAGTCCATTTATTGAGGAAGACTGTAGGCTATACATCATTACGGTAAGACCAATAGGAGCGGATGGTCAAGGGCACGAAGTCGCAAGGGCCGGCAAGTTACCTATAATGCGGGTGCAAAACGTCGTAATTAAAAATGTCAGTCAAGGTTGCTACAATACGAGGAAACCTCTGTTAGAGCCAAATCTTGCTCGAGCCACATTTCAAATACATTAACCCACTTTAAACCGAGGTCGGTCTAAATCACCTTGTCACTAGATTTGATGATACACCTATATTCTTAAATCCAACATCAACATTGCTGGAAAGCTACTAAATGAAGTTAATATTATTTTAATTTGTAAGTTTTCCGGGAATCTTTTTAAATTTTTAAAAGGTTTCCAAAGAAACATAAACAAAGTTAAAAATGATAACCTTTTTGAAGTACGAAAATCACAGAAGTCGTGACTCATTACTTGACATGTTTATTCTAAATGGAATTTGTATCTGACATGTAGTGTGTAGAGAAAAATGCAAAAAATTCCACATTTATTTAGACAAATCAACGTGGAAACAAAACTAAATGGTTTTATTTCATTTACAGTATTGACCTATGAATAAATTACGTAATCATGGTAGCAACTTCTTTGTTACAAAAACTGTTTCAATTTATCGCAAGAATCAATTTCTTTAATGATATTGAGTATTTAAATGTTAATCATTTTTATAATTATTGGTTTATGACAACAAATCAAAAGGCATATTATTATAATACGTACAATTTATTTAGTGTTAAGTAGGGAAGATTTAAAATATTTCATAAATCTTTTTAATTTGGTTTATTTGCGAATCATTTGGAAATAATTTAATATCATAAGTGTATTTGTATTGTTTACAGTGTAACTTGTCTTATTCCTAAGTAGAAGAATTTAGTTCTAGTAATTTTTTCTTAATAAATAAACTAAAATGATGTCTACTGCCTATATAATATAATAGATAGTTAACAGGTTTATTTCATTTCCTTATGAGCAGTTTTTGCCAGCTAGCTAGTCTTCCTTATTATACAAACTATTAATTGCATAAAGTATTGCAAAATAGTCATACTAAATCAATAATTGGAATAAAAAATCTAAATTCCAGCGATGAAGCGTCACGCATGAGTCAACAGTATCATGGGCGCATCCTTACAAAAAACACTATTCCATATCCAACACTGCAATCCAAGTGTTCCGAGTCACAGATTTCACTGTGACGAGCGCGCATTCCGACTCTCGCGTCACGTTCAAATGAATACCCGCCAAAAGTGGTGCCGCAGTAACCGAAGTGACACGTCCTCACGGCGTACAGTGTGGTGCGCGACTGGCGTGGCCGCGGGGAGGCAGGGGCGAGACGCGCCGCAGGTTATCGTGACTCGACTACACAGATAATGATGTCAAAAGTGGATCGGACTAATGCTCTATTATGTTATAAATGTTCCAAATCCGATCACTGATGCGCTTAGCACCTTACTAAATTAATTACTTTTATTAATAAATCAATCATTATTTACTAATTAATTAAATTCTAATATTAATGAACAACGGAGCCAAAAAGATTTTACAAGAAGGAACCTGACGCGTCTCAAATGTATCAACAAAGACGAAGGACCGATAATAAATTTGATGTCCCAAAAACATTTGTAACGAACAAAAATTAACCTTAATACAAAATCCGATGATTGACTTCGATCGCCGTTTTGTGGATCATCTTGGAAAACTAAAAATTTGTCATGTTTGAAGTATGTTGACCTAACATACTTCAAATTTGCACCTTATTGCTTCTCAACCTACGTTAATAAGTCGTTATTTAATAAAAGACGTTTCATATTGAAAATTATTAGATATTCGAACCTTTAAATTGCGACCTTACCGTGAGGATATAGAATTCGGTGTTCTTTTATAAAGATATTCGGCACGTATTTCCATTTAGCAAGACGTTGTGTGGCTCTCTATATTTTGGTCGGATTAAGAAGCGTTCTTCATTTGATGTATGTATCAGTTCGTTGAGGTTTATGCGGTGAGTTTTGTGAAGCAGCCATGACGTAGAGCCAAAATATGCTTCTTTCTCATAAATATCATTATATATCAAACTGTTTAAATATTCATCAAATATGCAATCCGAAATATAAAGTACAGCAAAGCGTTTAATTTATCATACTCACTGCGTAGTTACTCATGTTTATTACTCTAAATTGTGTACGAAACTCGGAACTAAAATAAACTCTGACATCAATTAGCATATGCGCGCTGTTTGGTAAGCTGTCACAGGGAATTAGTCTTGTTAAAGAGTTTTAAATTGTATTCAACGATGATTTTTCCTCTATAAGTACCAACAAAATCTATGAATCATAATAAAATGCAGGACATTAATTTCAGATATTCATTTTCATCATTAAAGTGTGACGTAGCTTCGCTGGTCCTTGCAAAAGAATCCTTGTATTGGCTATTAAATGGATTCCACATACAACTAATACGTGGTGACCCAAATTTCATGACAAGTGGAGCGGTCGGCGGCGCGGAAATAGGCGGATGATCCCAGGGGAGCGGCGAGGGGAAATTTAGGACCAACAGGGGAAACCACGCACACTTTCTAGCTTTACATTACTGAATATAATTTACGTCTGTTAGCTTGTACATATTCAAGATGGGAACGAGTCGTTGACGACTAACTGTTAAGTTAAGAAAGAATACCAATACTATATATATACTCTAAAAGCATAAAAGCATATACATATAAATGCTTTTTAATTTATTAAGTTCAAGTTATTTGTCAGATTATTTTTAAATCTTATTATTTACGCGTAGGATTTACATCCCCTACATTTACAAACCTCTATTCCACGAGATCTTTTGTTGAGGATACCTTTTATTCCACCCTTCTGCCAGGCAGGTGCAAGTAGTATTTCGGCAACATTTATAGTATTTCTCACGGGATTTTCACCTTACGACACTTTTAATTAGTATACTTCAACTCAAATAAATTATTATTTAAATTAAATTTTAATATTGTAAAACAACAATTTCACATCAATTCTGGTTATGAATTTTCGTAACTTTTCTTTCTAGAGAATTAACATAGTCTTACATCTGCAGTAATGTGTTTAACAGGTAAAGTTTAAATAATTTAAATGTGTTATGAATTTGGTATTAGTAGGGAATTAGCAAAAGAAGATTCTGTTCTTTATCACCGACATGACTCCACTGGATAGCTACCCAAACTTCTGGATATTTTAGTCGAAGATTATTGATAAGTAAACTAGGGTATTTTCACTTAGTTCTATGCGCGCAACAAAAGTAGCTTGACTTTTGAACCAAGATAAAGGTTAAACAATAATAACAATAATAACTAATGAGCAATAGTAACTATTTTTTAACGTTAAAATAGCAAGGTTATGGTGAGAGTTATTAAAGCCCCGTATAAAACTTAGACTTAATTAAAAGTTTTAGAATAAGAATAATTAAACATATAACATAGTAAATAAACTTATATGATATAGAATTATTTACAATAATTTTAATACATGCATTTGATATATTGAATATTGTGATTAACACTTATTATAATGAAAATACTCCAGTGTTGTTTAGACAGGGACATTCTGTGTAATTGGTAGCTTAAAATGACAAGAGAACAATAGATTTTAACTGCAGTCTAAAAATATACAAAACGAAGCGCATTTTCATCGCAGGCCGTATGCATTTACGTATGACGTATCGCGGATTGATACAAAAGACCAGAAGCGGTGATAAACCTTGTTGCTTCATACATAAAGCTGGTAATGCTAAAATATACAGTTTTGCGAAATACTGTATGATAAACAAAGACATCTCTGTTTGTTCAGAACGGAAAAAGTAAAGTTGGGGTTGTGTAGATATTACATAGGTTTGTTTTATGAAATAATAATTCCGTTTATGATTTTTAAAGCAAGGGTCTAATTACTGATAACTAATATTCATCAAAAAATGTGATACACAAAAAACGATGATAAGTATGTACGTTTTGGTTTATAATATAAAAATACGTGTGGCAAGCAAATCTCGAGACTCATTAGCAAAAATGCCATTTATGATGTGATGTGTATGAAAAAACGTATAAAACAAAGACAAAGGAACCCTAAAATCTCCCCGAGCAGCCAGACGGAAAAATACGACGTCGTTCGGATACGATTGTTTCTCTATTCGAAACGAGAAATGCAAAGTATGAAATAATTACGGCGGTGAGAGCTCGACACCCCAACCTCCCCGTTGCAGGCATTAAATGTGGCAAATGAAAGCAAATAATAAAAAACATATTTCATCGTCGATTAAAAATGTCTGAACTAATTTTGATCACACATTTCGAAAATACTGATATTTGAATTATAAATAAAATAGTTATCTCTTTTAGTCTTAGTTACGTATAACAGAATCCCTAGCAACTGAGTCAACCTTTTGTCCTGTCCTAATTTTTAAGCAACCTAACCCTAAACTGTTAGAAACGTCCATGTGGGAAAAGGTAGAACTTGTTGCTTTATCACTGTCATATTTTTGCTTTCCGGGACCTATTTATTAAATGATGTTATCGTACTGCACATTTCTGTAAGAACCTGCAAAAATCTTTTTTTACTTAATTTATCACGTAAAAATATTAATAATAAAAATATTTTTATATATATATGGATTTGATATAATATTTTATTTTAACCTTAGTAGTTTTAGTTTGTAATTTTAAAAATGACATTAAGTATGTTCAATTAATTTATTTTAATGAAATTATTTTTAATTTTCAGCAGTTTACTGCACATTTTGACGCATTACATAGCCAGACAATTATTTTAAAATTATAACCAGAGATAAATTAAATTTCTGTGTATCCAGTAAATAAATAAATCTAGCTGTCATACCTTCGAATTATGGTGTATAAGACATAAGTAATATTATAAACGCGAAAGTTTGTAAGAATGTATGGATGTATGTTTGTTACTCTTTCACGCAAAAACGAGTGAATGGATTTTGATGTAACTTTACAATAATATAGCTTACACATCAGAATAACACATAGACTATAATTTATAATGATATAGCGTGAATTATCCAAAATATAGCGGGTGAAACCGCGGGGCGCTGCTAGTATATCATAATATTATTTTATAAGTAGTTTTAAGCGAATGTATTAAAATCTATTTTGATCCGAGACACAATTGACTTTTATCATAAAACTTGCCCTTGGCCTTGTCAAGACGGAGTTTTAGAGGATTCAAGATAAATATATAATTATATTACATACTAATACTGCTAAATACCCTTAAAACGGTATTTAATCAGCTCGTATAAGTAAGCGGTAAGCTCATATTGTACCATGTACTGAAAGCCTACGCAAATCTACCTGTTGAATATTAGGTTAAACATATGTGCCTCAATTTGAGCATCTCTAGATTATTAATGAGGTCGAATTAAACTTAACTGTGGTCAAGATCCAATCCTTATATTTTTTCAGGGTTCATAATAATTAATTTTTTTTTAACCGTTAGGCGAGAAACTCAGCCACCATTCGACCATCAGCATGTGAATGCGACCGCCAAGAGTCTTAGAGGCGTTCCTCCCTCTCCCATCCCATTAATGCTGCAGTTTCATTGGACTCGGGATTCTTGGTTAGGTTCCACTGAAACTGTAGCATTCTCCTCATCACTTCCCCTTCTCACTCTATCTGCGAGGTGGCAACACATGTCCATGGCAGACGGTGGCCAGTTACCAACAGGTGATCATAAAAAAAAATATTTTTTATATACAGATAATCTATAATCACTTTACTTCAACTGAAATATCTTCTTCCTTATAATTAGTAATAAAAAATATTAAAAAAGGTATCTCATCAAAATCTTAATCACGAAAAGTGTTGAAGTAATAATTCATTTCAGCTAATTAGATTAAATTGTTATTTACGATTTTTGCAAAGTAGAATATAAAACGGCTAATTTTAAGCGTAACAAATCTGTATAAAACGAGGTTTGGAGTAAAATATTGCACGTTCACCAGTATTTGAGCATTTTCAACAGGCAATATTTTATATCGCAGTCAGAAAAGTAGCTCGTCTCAAGACGGTTCCGTTTTCATACATAATAAACTACATGCATTTTCAGTATATAGGTCAACTACACGTTGGTTGAAGGCAGATCGCGAATATATTAGACTTTCTCTGAGCCGTGTTTACAATGTTTGAGAATAATAGTACTTAGAAGATTTGAATGACACGAGTAATGAGAATTTTTTATTGAATAGCATAAAAATGTAGTCATATTTTTGAGTGACTTGTCAACAAATAAAAATTTTACAATATAACTCGTGTAAATGAAAAATGAAGTCGAAAGTTCCGATTATAGTTTCGATACGCGTGTAAAAAATACGCCCGCGCACTTCTATCATCGCATCGCATCTCCCAAGTAATACAAATTACATTTTATGTCCCTTTTCCTTAATAATTAAATAAAAAATTGGCATATCTTATACTAATATATAAAGCTGAAGAGTTTGTTTGCTTGAATGCGTTAATCTCAGGAACTACAGGTCCGATTTAAAAAATTCTTTCAGTGTTCGATAGCCCATTTATCGAGGAAGGCTATAGGCTATATATCATCTCGCTAAGACCAATAGGACTAGAGCATCACGCGGACGAAGTCGCGCAGGTCATCTAGTTAAAATATATTGAATAATATTATTAAAACTTTCAGGTCATTAACATTGTAGCTTAATTTAAAATTGTCTTTACCTTAATGAAGAGTAAGCACTCTCCCGTTTTTCATGCACTAAGAAATAAAATTAAGTTGTATTAGTGTTTACCTTATTAAAGTACGATTAAGTAAATAACAAGCACTAACTGCAGCTAGGAAGCGTACAATTACACTTACCTGTGCGGCTGCCAATAACATTCGTAAAATGTGGTGCTTTTAGCGTCCACTGAAAATTGAAATAGTTGTTATAAAGCTTTGACGGACAAAAACTTTGAGTGATTTATTTTATGTGAAATATTTACACATTTATATACTGAAGTTTTGATATTTGAATGCACAATTGTTTTTTATTAAAATATTTTATTCATACCACTACTTATTCTACCAAAATTGTTGAGAGCGTTTGATTGGCAGGTACTTTCTATTAGTTTATTTTCAAAATACCTTCACCGACTCGACAATATTCTCGGCTTTGTTAATATAGATCTGCGACAGTTTGAATTGTGATTTCGCGGAGTTGATTTTAAAATACACGTACCTTTGTATTTGATTAATGTTAGAATGTATTAAAAGAGGTCTAACTCTTTACTCAGGACTTACGAATCAGAAGCAACCTGCTCCTGAGTCTCGAGTCATATACCGGCCATACTGACCGGCTTCCTCTTAAAGTAGATGTTAATATTGTCTTTTAACTGCGCAATATAACTCATATACTTAATATTCTGCTGCAGTATTAACTGTTATGTTGAATCAATTTATTTAGAACACCTAAAGCAGGCACAGTAACCACTTGAGGCCTTCACCTACAAATTAAAAAGTTTTTGGCAGATATAACGAAGCGCGATCAATCATCCAGATCTTGTTTAATTTATATAACGAATATTTTGATGTAAAATAAATGCAAATATGTATAACACTATACATATATTGTATGTTAACGACATCGATACCTTCTTTAGATAATCTTAACAAAATAAAAAAAAATATAATATCCATGTCAACCTCTTGTTCTACTAAAGAAGATAATATCTTATAAATCATGATAATGTGATTGTTATTAAATATCTTGATTACCTGTTTAGAAATGTTAAATTGTTATGAAAACAGTATTTCACAATTGACTGTTTTTGCAATGAGCATTGATTTCATATTGTCACCGTTTTTTTTATAAAACTTAACAAAGGCTAAAATAAATGCATATGATGCGAAGTATGTAATAAAAATGTAAATATACAAATAGTGGCTAGATGAAAAAAATTTAAACGTTACATGTTTAGCATAATTATTCTCATCA
The DNA here is from genome assembly GCA_905147385.1 of Limenitis camilla. NCBI lineage: Eukaryota > Metazoa > Arthropoda > Insecta > Lepidoptera > Nymphalidae > Limenitis > Limenitis camilla. Next base: position 7,750,722 of record LR990246.1, on the reverse strand, counting down.
TATAAAAATAAATATATATAGGAGATAAAATCCGACGCGTAGGTAATTAGCAACAGTTGGGTGATCAAAGGCTCTAGTGTTTTCAGTTTAACAAGCTATCAATGTCAAGGTCCGCACACCTTTATGAAGTCTACACGCTGGCAGATCCATATCTCTCACCAAGTCCATGTAAATAGAGTTGAAGGTTTTAGTGGAACCGGGTCTAGAGCGATCCAATGAAAGAAAATAATTAATGACAAGGTTTGTGTATTTTTAAATATAACACCTACATAACAAGAGAAGCAAAAAAATTTTTAAATCTATTTTTAAAATTCCAAAAACTCAATGTTTCTCGATTGCGCTCAAAATACGCACACACATAATATGTCATTTTTTTAATGAATGCAGTCTAATATAACTCATCAGATTTAGGCAGATATTATTAACTAGCTCAATTTATTCTTAAACAAGTAGTAATTTAGTCGTGTATATCAATCACCCAATATCTAATAATAGATGAAAATACGAAAGCGAACAGGAAGAGCAACCAACAAATATAAGGCCCATTAAAACGAGAGAAATGACAATAGGATCGTGATTGGCTGCAAGTTTCATAATAAATTATTATCGCGAGTGGCTCCATTGTTCAGAATTCGGTGCTGTTGATAATGTTATTAATAATTTCTCGAATAAAATAGGTCGGGTTAATTCGGAGCGATGCACATAAAGCTCGTGGAGTGAGCGAACTAATATTTACATTATACAACAAAGACACGCGTGATGTCATTAAATTCCATATAGATGATACATTATTAATACAGGGAAAAATTTCAGGCATTTTAAAAATATAATAGGCAATTCATGAACGGGGAAACTATACTAATAATTAGGGTTGGCAACACTGCGTGCGCGGCTGATCTCAAGGTTGACAGATGTCAGGGCCAGCTGACGAGTGGATTCGAAGTATGGCAAACTGTAGTTTTGCTCCAGCTATAGGGCGCGCCTTATGTATGTTTCTAATAATTGTGTGGTGTTGTTTATATGTCCTTTCTATGATTGAAGTTTAGAATTGATATTCTTATTGTTAGTTGTCTTCAGAAATAAATATAACAATAGGGTGTATTTGTCATGTTATAGGTAAGATATAGCTAAATTATTAAGTTCATCTAATACAGAATGTTTTTACTTAGAAGATGACAGAATAGTAGTTAAGTACTAAAATAAAATATGTGTTAAAATGTATTTTTTTCCATTCGGTTTCGAATGGCATTTACCTAATAAAAAACTTTAATGAAATATGACAAGTACTTTATTTCTTTACAAACATCTTTTGATGCGCTAGTTCTGCGAGTCAGATTATGTGATCAAAATAAATGGCAACTTACATTAACATAAATCCGTATTGTTTATAATAAGTTTAAAATGAACACCAAAACAAGAGAGTTAATAGTTACCAGCTTTCTATGTACAATGTTGATTGCCTTGAAGGCGTGACACGTGCAAACTATTGATAATAACTCTACAAACTCACGTTGTTTTCGTTTCAATCACATTAAAATACAATGTGTTCATATTCGACTTACAGCATTTTGAATACCTGAATCTCAATTAGGTTTAATTAAAGTTATCGTCGTTATAATCTTTTTACAAGGCTTTATTTTACATGAGTACTGAAACTAGTATTTATTTATTTGCATATTATTTAGAGGTAATTTGTAATTATTTTTTAAGACACAATTTTCTAAAGTATGTAAATTGTTTTATCAGAATCACTCAGGGTTTGAACGGGTAGAAGGTAAGGTAAGGTGTAATATCTGGTCTATATCATGTCCGGAAACAATTGTAGGAAAACATAATCGGGGACAATTCTGAGATAACATAATAAAAAAACCAGCCAAGTACGAGTCGGACTCGCACACAAAGAGATCCGACTTTGAATTGAGGGACAAAGTTAACATTGCCGTTTATAAACTGTTGTCACCGTACATCGAGATATTGGAGAAGAAAAAAAGGTTAATCAGCGAATAAGCAATCATTGCCAGCACCTTAGAGTTATTATTGCATATAATCCGGTACAATAAGGTCATGTTACTGGACAATACCTAAAATTCAGGGACAGTCCCGGATTTCCTGGCTTTCTGGCAACCTTAGATCACTCCCAATTAAATGCATCTAAAGTATCGTCTAATATCCTTTGGTATTTATTGACTAGAGACAGGTTTAATAATAGATTATTGCTTAATATTAAGATCTAATGTAAGATATTTTTGCAAAAATCCTAGAGTTTAGTTAGTATAGTAAGTGAGTGCTAACCTTCATGAGGAGTGATAACTCATATAGTGCTTGTATTTTCTTCATAACTAGATGACAAGTACAATCAACATATAACTTAACATTCCAATTCCTACGATTCCAATCTAGGACTATCAGTATCGAAGCGAGAAATCAATTCACCATAGGCATGCTAAATAATGTTTCCACATACCTCTGTGTTTTCTTAATACGTTAACAAAAATTTTCGTCATTCGTTGCTGAATAAGGGAACGTTAAATCCACACAAGTACATTAGCTTACATATTTGAGTAAGGTTGGTTTATCAACTGCCTTGGGTTTCTAATCCGATTTCGACTACCCTTTGGGTATAGTAAATATACTCAACAAAATGTTTAACTAAAATTGTGAATTGTAATTTATTTATGCTATCAATTATATGCATGTACATTTATTTTTTGTACTAAGAAAATGAATGTCAGTTGTAATCCGTTGCTTATTTAACGACTCTAACAGGTGGTTAAATATAAAATTTTATAGACTGCAGAGTTGTATTTTATAGATCATTTATTTCATCTGAGTAATTTGTCGCTATAATTTATAAAGATATCTTGTAAATAAATCATGGTACGCTATAAAATCCAAATCATGTATATAAAATCAAAAGATAGTATAGATACATAAAACAGTATAAGATTACGAAATCAGTGCATAACCAACAGCTTTTGCTAAAGAAAATTTAACCGGTTGCTCAAGTCATTACCATTGATCACGAAGAAACGTAATGGGAATTATCCCATTGAAGTGCAGCAACTGTGTGAAATCTAATTACCGAATAAGAAATAACACACCAGCTGAGGACTACAAAAATTCCTTCTCACGAGTGAAACGGCTTTGTCGTGCTCGCATTTTGCTAAGGTCAATGAGACAACTTCACAAACAGACATACCAGAGATTGGAAAGGAAATAATGTATTATAGAGAAAAAAATCATCACCTTTCAAATTAACATGAGTCACTTCTTTGATGCTATGACTAGAATACGAAACTTTTCAATTGTGAATCTATATCCTTAACTACTCAGCTCTCTCCTCCTTTTTTATTTATAGTCCTTTTATGAACAAGAGGATGAATATTAAAAGCACTTTCTGTATACTATAGGTAAATATATGTAAACGAACGATAAAACCGAGCATCCAACCAGTCGTCTTGATTGATTAGATGCACCTTTTTTGTGCTTGAGCCTTTTTAGATTTTGTTCGTGGTTCCTCTGCCTCTCTATTGTTTGGTCGCTTTAACATTGCTGCGGATGACTACAATGGATCGCTGTTTACTGAAAACTGGAAAGTAATAAATAGCTCGTAATCGTAAACAGAGGACAGCCCGTCATAAATTCCCGGACTGAAGAGTAAAAGGGACAGGTTATAGATATTTTAGATACTCACTAAGTTTTATACTGACTACAACATAGTTGTTAGTTCGTTGAAATAAGATATCGAATAGATTTTTTTGTCTCATATTATTTATGTGTGATTCTAACAATTAATTATGTTACATACATATTTTTAGAATCGAAATTATCGAATAAGAATTTAGTAATTCCTATTTTTTTTATTATGTTATCTCAGAATTGTCCCCGATTATGTTTTCCTACAATTGTTTCCGGACATGATATAGACCAGATATTACACCTTGCCTTACCTTCTACCCGTTCAAACCTTGAGTGATTCTGATAAAACAATTTACATACTTTATAATATTGAATCTTAAAAAATAATTACAAATAAGGTACAAACGAGCAGACAGTCTACCTGATGGAAAGTGGCCACCGTCGCCAGTGACCACCGGCAAAACTAGGGAGTATCTATTACTTTGCCGATGCGTTGATTGAGAGAGGAGGGGGAGCGAAGAAAACATCACTGCAGTTTCAGTGGACCTAGAGCAAGAACCCGATGTTCACCGGAAACGCAGCATTATTGGGAGAGGGAGGGTGAAGATCTGGCCCACGTGCAGCGCAACCGGAACGCGTCAGACACTTGGCGGTCGGATTCGCATCTGGTGGTCGCAAGCCAGTCGGAGAACAGATCCTCTACCACCCATGGAATTGTATTCTAACCCGTCCCCTCACGGGTTAAAACCTATAGTTATTCTATATATATATGTATATTTAAATAAAGTGTACTTAATAAATCCTGAATCAATAGTAAAAAAAATATATACCTAAATTAATTCATTAATTACTTTTAGATAGCACAATAAACCTTAAAATTAGAATAATAGAGTGGTATAAATAAATTAATTTACACGGCCGCTGTTCACACCCGCGGGTCATGGCCACTCATAATGAACTACGAAACAGATATCCGTCTCTTTCTTTCGTATGTGAACAAACGAATTACATATTGCTCTTTCGCTCAGTGATTTATAGTCTAGGAGCTTTTACAGCTCTTCTTATAGATGGATTGTGCCTTCGGCATAAGTATAAGGATGCTATAAAATAATCATTGGTTTACTACTCAAGTTTACATTTACATACTACATAATATTTACCTAATTGACAAGAAGCCATCATAATATGGAAATTGAAACATTAATTCTTTAAGTAAATAATGTATTGTGCTATAAATCTACGGTAAAACGTTATGCAACTAATATTTTTCCTTTCTTGACTCATAAAAGACGAGAATAGTTAGCAAAAAAAACGACAAGCGACGCAATGGTAATTAAAATAGAAATTAGAAAATGATGTACTTTCACGTAATTGATGGTAGTGCTAGCGGATAGGCGAAACTAATTATGCAGAGTGCAACACACTCGGCTGTACTGTAGTCTGTATATTATGTGAACTGAACGCTCGTCTTCCACGAGTACATGCACTACCTAACTGGGTAAAGTCGTTAACTTGGGCATATCTACCACTTGGGGATTTAGTGAATTCTATAAGATGAAGAGTAATAAAAATGTCCTTTAAAAACATGTATAATGCCGATGACATTTTAATATCCTTTCTTTACAATAAAAAAATATTTATCTGATTTAACTTATTTAATTAATATATTTTAAAGGTGAATTACAAAAATTTTACGTCATGTTTATTACATGTTATGCGATATATTATCATATCAAAGAGTTATTTATATTGCTGTAAACATTATAAAATGCTCATATCAATATTACAACTACAAAATAAATGATAATAAACTCACCGACTCGACTCCAGCATCATTTTGTGTGGCCTGCAAAAAAATTTGCATATTATTAGAACAAATGCTAAATATTAAAATAATACAGACACGCAATGGAAACACAAATAGTTAACTATTGTACGCGATAGAAAAAAACTTGATTTATAAGTATTGTAGAAATGTCATTCAATACAAAAACGTAACAATACAAGGCCACTATCGAAGCGGAATAAAATCAGAAATGTAAATCCGATATTAAACAGAAAACTAAATGGAATCGAATTGGATAGACACGATAGCAATCATGATAATCTTTAGGTTATGATTCCACTATTGGGAATTAATCGATCTCCCGAAGGATCTGTAGCGTGTTATTTTGCTGCCCTGGGGGATTATTTAAGCGGACGAGGATATCAATACGCAGAATCAATTATTGAACGATAGCCATTAAAGCGATTAGTACCCAAATTATGCAGAAATAACATGAATTAGAACAATATACAACACTGTGCTTTGACTTGCTTGATAACACTGGGAAACACTGAATCCGCGACATGCTATACATTTCAGTACACCTAAGTCCTAAATTACCAATTACACCAATAATTGTGTAATTGGTAATTTAGGACTTAGGTGTACTGAATACGAAAATAATAATAATGAAAAGATAAAACCAAAAGGAATATAAAGAACTACCTTCCGAGATGTTTTACTTTACGCACGTTTTATTCTTGACACCTCAAGACATATTGGCTTTGATCATTTTTTCCCTTCATGCTTCCTATTTGAATTGTAGTATTATTTCAATTACCACTTAATATTCTTTTCATTAAGAAATGATACATTTTAAAAGCAATAAGAAAAACATTAGAGTATAAACATTTAAATTATAAATGTGTTTCTTATCTGTTTGCAATTATTGGACTACAATTTCAGTGTTATCGCCTTCAAGGTTGCCGAGGTCATTTTACGTTTCTTTCCATGGCCACACTTATCATTTATCACTAGTGTTATCGTGTAGAGTTTTTACAACTAGCTGTGATAAACAATCAATATGAATTTGTTTGAATTGGCGTTATCAGTCACGTTATGAAAGCCTAACCTAGAAACGATCTTGTTGATGCTATTTACATTAGTATCTACAAGTGCTTCTCAAGATTTTCGAGGTAAAATTTGGTCTACATACATTTTAAAAGGTTTATTTTCGTCACTGCCTGAAAATTTTAAACACCACTTTTAGCACGTCATAGGCGTTGCGAAAAATTCCATTTTAGAAACTTAATTTTTTTAATTCTTCTTTTAAAAGAGATTTTAATTCAGTTTTTTTTAGTTGTAATTGAAAAACAAATTATGTCCGTTGAAAATTTGGTCAATGAAATGATGAGCATAATCAAAAATACTTTACTACTAAAATTTTACAAATATTAATAAATATTTAGAGTATCATGAAGAGTAACTAGATGGATTTTGATTTGTTTTGAAAAAAATGTATGCGAAACTGTGACCAAAAGAACATGTTTTAAAATCTAACGGTCTCTCAATATCTCTTCCGAATTCCGATATAAGATCAAAAAGAATTCAAATCGCTGTCACTACTATTCGCTTAATAAATCAAGAAAAAAAAACACGACGATACCACACGTTGAACTAACTTCATCTTTTATTTTGGAGCAGGTAAATTTGCGAGCCGATCCAAATAGGACTTTTGACATTCCGGAATTTGGAGCTTAAAGTATTTTAACAGAGTATAAAATGCAGTAGGAATGAAAATTGCAATTTGTCGAACGAATACGGGTCATAGAACAATGCGGTAGGATACAAATTTCGATGAGGCTTTCGAAACAATTTAAAATGTAACGGTCACACAATACGGTCATTAAAGGACTAAGAATGGACAAAGAAAATGAAACATCACGATTCACGATATTATAGAATTACTTTTGCTATTGACTTTGTTTCGTAATTATTTAGACGAAAATCTTAAGGAAATTTAGGATTCCCGTGCGCTTGGAGAAGATAAGATAAGATTTTCCCACCTACACCGCGCCGACAGACAGTTACTTTCGCATTTATAATATTAATTAGTAAGAATTATTTACATATGGAATCAGCCTAAAAATAATTTTCAAGCTTCTAGCTCTAAAAATGACGATAGTTCCATATAAATTTTCATCTCCCCCTTTCAATCCTTTTTTCGCATTAAAAAGTAGCATATGTCCTTTCTCAGGCTTTAGAGTATCTGTATACCAAATTTTATTTAAATCGGTTCAGTAGTTTTGGCGTGAAAGCGCGACAGACAGACGGATAGAGTGGGGAGAGGGAGTGAAGAAAAAGATGCTGCGGTTTCAGCGGACCCTGAGCAAGTGCCCAAAGTCCACCAGATCCGCAGTATTAATGGGATCGGAAAGGGAGGGGGTAAATCTGGCCCACGTGCGATTAGACCGGAACGCGTCTATGACACTTGGCGGTTAGATTCGCATGCTGGTGGTCACAAGCCATAAGGGGAACAGATACCCTACCACCAATGGGGTGCTGAGTTACTCGGCTCTTACGAGATGCTGTCTCAGTGCCAGAGGGGAATAGTATTCTATCCCCTCCCCTGACGGGTAAGCCCGTCCCTCAAGGGTAAAATAAAAATTATAGCGCCGCAAAAGGTACTTTTGTAATAATAAAATTATAACACGAGGATATTAAGTGATAGATATTACGACTGAGGTTTTATATAATCTATCAACTTATTTAGTTTATTACACCTTACGGAGGATAAGCTTTTAATAAGGGCATTTTAGTTAGCCGAAGTCCTATACCGTATCATGTAGGAATAATAAATAAATAAGCTTTGCATCGAATTACATGAAAATTTTCATCAGAATGCCAACTAACTTTTATATTATTTATTACTTAGGTTACGGCTATTTTGACTTCTTTATTTTTAGGAAATTCATTGTTAGTTAATTCTAGTACTTTACTCGCTTTTTTTGTAAAAAAAATGGAAGACTAAAAATAGATGACTCAAAAGATAAATAATTCTTGAAGAATATTAACTAGAAAAAGCAATAACCAAGCCGTTTTTTTTCTGGTGCCAATTAAGTCAGAAATAGTGTTATTCCAACTAAGTTAGGAAAAAGGTAAAAGAACAAAAACTTTTCTTTGATTTTAAGATGAAAGATATAAATAGGATCTAAATAATAGAAATGAATATTTTGATGCTAGCAATAATGAAAGATTTAGAATAGCAAAATTCAAAGAATGCTTTTAGATTTGTATGGAATTTAAAACGCAGTCGCCAGAAATATATCGCAGTGAACAAAGAAACTTTGCTTTCTTTATACACTTTTAAGATTAAGACACTTGTAATCATTAAAGTAACGAATATTTTATATACAAAAGCTAATTTTTTATTGCAAAAGAAGGAAGTGAGCGTAAAGAATCGATGACTATCTAGAAAATAGCAAATACTGCTTATCATGTTATTGTATTTGTAAACAATTTAGGAATACTTGAATTAGAATTAACAAATTAAATTACGTTAAATATATATTAATGTGAATAGATAAAACCAACATTTTTTTGTTAATGCCAGAAACGTTACAATATATTTTAATTTCAACAAACTTGACACATTATTAAGTCATTCAACTATGTTTCTATATACTTAGTTAACTACCAGTGTAGTTTTCAGATTTTAAATGTGTATGGAATAGTGTCCTTTGCAAATTCTCGAAAATTTGCAAACTCATACAAAGTATACGCTTACAAGAATAAAGATACTTATTACAAACAATCTCTTTTAAAAGAAAAGAGAAAAACAATGTTCCAGATACGTGTAATATAATTTGAACGTAACAAATCACAAAACTCCTAAAGAGGATTCTATTGATCGTCAAAGGATGTTAAAATCCTAGCTTATTCTTATATAAAGGCTTAGTAAATATGTATAAGGTAATGTACGAGTGTGTTCACGTTACTTGGTCTAGATAATCACATCATTCATAACACCTTTTGATCCACCCACACATTTCGGCACAGGATTACAAACATTTAGTATGTTTATCTATACGAATATTTATAGAAGAAATTCGCTTATTATTCAAACTACCTACTACTTCCTTTGAACTTTACGGTTTTTATAGAGGTTTCTTTGTCTACAATGTTGTCGCTGTGACCGCTTGACCTCGTTTAAGAATTAAAATCACAGTTTCCGAATTTTATGAAAGGTGCTGGTTTATACCGAAACTGCCTGTATTTCATAATTAATTTACAAAATTTTGATGTCCGCATATTAATATAGAGACTATAGACCGACATATATAAACCAGTTCTTAAACTTATGTTATCCATAGATCACTAAGCATGTTATTATTAGCTTCTAGAATAACACTTTTTTCATATTTCATCTAGAAAAAAGCCTTCATCGCCCGTGAGGGGACGGGTTAGAATACGATTCCCCTCTACCGCTGGGAGAGCATCTCATAAGAGCCGAGTAACGCAGCACCCACTTGGTAGGGGATCTGTTCCCCGACTGGCTTGCGATCACCACCATGTAAATCCGACTGCCAAGCGACTATGATGTGTTCCGGTCGCACCGCATCCACTAGAGCATTATGGGATCCTGACCGCATCCCATAATGCTCTAGTGGACTCTGTGCTATTGCGCAGGGTCTCAAAACTATCGTACAATTAAATAATTACGGAATTTTGAAATTATATCTTCACTGTATAGCAAACATTAAGAACACTACTTGGCCGTACAGTAGACTATTTTCAAAAAAATATCATCGAAGCCCCGAAATTCTATTTTACTTTTATCTCCTTCAATTTAGACCACTTTGGGAATCATTATACCTAGACATAGTACCGATTTTAAGATATATTCAAAGAACTATCTTGCAGTATCTCTGCATTTCATCATCACTTACAAACATTTTTAATTATAAAAGACATAAAAGAGCTTGTAACTCATCCTGTAGTGTACATAATTAGGCGGGCGATAAGAATACGAATAAAATAATTAGTAGCATCTTAGAGGCAGTTAATTAGTATCTTATTATCTTAGCAAGTTAAACATTTAAAAGTTACACAAACATTTAAGACGACTGTAAGTTGGTGTAAAAGCGCGCAATAAAATAATATAAACGTGAAGAGCTCTAGTTTTAAGACGTAGTTAATGAAGGCATTGCTGGGTTCCGCAGATAATACATCAGCTCATTAGCAAGGCGCAGCTAAGGGGGCCAAGTGGTACTAGAAAATATCATTTTTGAAACCGCGACACGGGTTACCTTAGTTGAAGAACCTAATTTTATTATTCTAGGTTTATAAAAAAATTATGTTAATTATATTTCTTTTGTGACTTGCAAATGTTTCCTGTTAATAATCTTAAAATGTTGATCTAGAGATATAATATAAATATATTTATAATACCTCTAGAAGGATTTGTATTGTGTATTTTTACTGCGTAAAGTAAATTTACAATACAAAGAAGTAACAAATAGTTTTCCATTTAAATACTTTACTTCGTGATCCAGAGAATCGAAATAGCTGACTCAAGTAGCTTTTTAGATACGATCGGTGTTTTATAAACAACACTTTCCTTTTGAATGTAGTGAGAAAATCAACACTATTTAAGCCAGTTAAGTACTTAAATGGTGAAAGAAGAAAGGCAAATCAAGGTAAAGTAACTGTCCACTTGAATATCTTGTTTTTACCCTTAGCACAGTCGAATACCAGACATATTTAGCACTTATTCAGCTTTTAAGACAGCTTTCATTCGTACTATATTTATTTTGATTTTAATTCAGATAATCTCAAAAGTCTAGTAAATGTAGTCGAAGCAACTTAGTCCCAAACACAAAACAGCTGTAAATCGTCCCTTACAAACTTTGCCTAAAGTAAACCAGTTTGTTATAAGATTAGATTGTATGAACATTATTTATTCAATATGTTTGTAAGTATGCAATAGGCAAGTAATAAAAATTTAAGTTTGCATATTATTAACTGTATTTTTTTAGGATTTAATTATTAAATATTTAATTTTGATCAGTAAATTCTTGTGTAGTAAGAAGGGGTAAAGAAAACAAAGAGAAGAATTACAAATACTATTAAAACCTTCTAAGGTAACAAACCACATCTTGATAAATTGTATGTTGTACGTATTTATTTGAATTAGAGAAATCAAACGTTATTTATCTAAACGAAATATAAATAAAGCTGTTAGATTTAAATAACTGTGAAGTTGCAACTAGTTTTATGTACTCATTTTATTGTTCAAGTTGCTCTTTATACGGGAGATACTTCAGAGGTTTTAGTGTGTTGAGATCTCTCTGTCTTCTTATTAAAACTTTTCAATGCGTTTTGTTTTTGATATAAAAAGAAGAAAATTAAATCAGAAAAAATAAAGAATACTAATTTTGTAAATAAAACTACAGAAGTTTCATCTTCCTGCTTTTACAAATCTTGCAACAATTATATTAATATTCAGTTATATTCTTACATTGCTTGCTTGTGTTTTATATAAATTGTAAGTTTGAGAAATAAGTAAATTAGTTTGTATTTCTTAATAGAAATATTCATCATATTCGAACAATTAAGCATGTAAATGAATAGTACAATTATCAAAAGTATTTCTATATATTTACAGATCATTTCTGATTTTACTTACGTGTACCATAACTTTGTACTTGTGTTTTTTAAGTAATATTCATTGATAGTGTTGTGACATTGGTCGAACTAACATAAAATATACCCAAAAATATTAAATACTAGCTGCGCCCCGCGGTTTCATCCGCTGTAATTTGGATAATTCACAATATATCATTATAAATTATAGCCTATGTGTTATTCTGATATGTAAGCTATATTATTGTAAAGTTTCGTCAAAATCCTTTCAGTAGTTTTTGCGTGAAAGAGTAACAAACATACATCCATACGTTCTTACAAACTTTCGCGTTTATAATATTAGTAGGATATACTTAGTGTATTTTAATTATGAGAAATTGGCAACATTGTTTATAACTTTGAGATCGTAGGTAGTTCATTTTATGTTATCGCGAGTACTGTAGAAGATGTCTATCATTTTGGACATTAGTGTCAACAACGATTAGTTCAGTGTTCACGATGATCAGGTGAGTGGTTTTTATCTACAGTGTTTATGTGGCGAGGTCGAGCAATGAAGAGCATTTACTGGTAGTAGAAGGGCCCTTTAATCCTGCTCCTGGGTCGCAAGCCCCAGGTGATTCCCGGCCACATACCTAAAGAGCATGTTATAATAACAATATATGTGTATTACTATGGTAGGCATTGTTACAATAGGATGTCATTTAAATTGCTCCCCGAATTGACTTTACATAACAGAATAGACAAGAATTAATACTATGTACATATCAAACTTAAATTCAAGGAACAAGATCATTATTCAAATATACTATAGTATATTGATATGTATCATTAATAATAAACTCATATTGATTTAACACACCCAGACCCAACTGTCAGACCTTTTGCTACATGCATATTGCATACATAATAGCGTGAATGCATAAACTAGTTCAACTTCAAGCATAGTTGTACCACCAAATTTTAAAAATAGGGGTTTTTATGTTAATTTGTTGCATAATCGCATATAATAAAGAATTTATGTATATTAAATGAAGTCGAGAAACATAATAATTGCTATACTGAAATTAACAACTGTTGAGTTTCTTGCTAGTTCTAGTTAGCAACACTTTCATTATCTTTTAATTGTAGATAGTTTCTTTCTTCTTCTATCCTTGAATCTCTGTCTGTTGGTGAAAATTGCATTATATTTCGTAGTAGCTTTGTTTAAAAGACCTTACCGTACAGACAGCGGAAAGAGACTGTTTCACACTATGTAAAGATATCACACTTAGTAGACTGTCACAGTTTAACAAGTGATTTCATAAAATAGTATGGTCTAATGTAGTGGGGCTAGGGTCCCTTTCGGATGACGGAGTTTATTATCTCTTATAGTTAGAGGTCGGGCAGAACCCTTCGTAACCCTGCTCGACTTCCTGTCTATAATACATGTTTACACGTATTTCTCTCAAGTAATGGGCACTCCTTACAAATGAATCTGATATCAATGTACCCGAATAACATTACAAGTGTAAACAACAATTGAAGGAACCGAGCGAACGTGTTGCTGTTGCCGTGTACCGGTGTGACGAGACTGGTTATCAGCTGTCCGACCTTGCCCACCATTGCGTATTGAGCACTGCTTTTCACTTTACATGTCAAGGGGAAACAATATCGGAATATGCTAACAGGAACTCGAATAATTACTATTAATGCTCATTTAAAAAAAAAATTAAACGCTGTTTAAGATATCGTCAACATTCTATGAAATATTTATAACAGTTTTATTACTTGTATTTTATCAAAAGTACTAGTCGACCCCTCCCGGCTTCACCCGGGTGCATTTTAACACGTGTATTTAGCCGTAACCGCTATGTCCCTGCATAATATCTTCGAAAATATTCATTTAAATTTCATGCTGTAAAGGGCCATATTGATCTATATTAAATGCACAATGTATCCAATTGGATATGGATTAATGCTGTATTGTTTAAATACGCTTAGTAAATAAGCCATTATTTCTCGTAAAAAGTAAAGGATAAAAAAATGTTATTTGGTTATCTCTAAAAGATAGACATATACCATCGCGGACTTTTTTGTAGACCTTTTTAAGGTGTACAATACTGTAGTACATTATTTTGATCTATCTCGTAGGGTTCAGCCAGCGTAAGCGCAAAAAAATGTGTTTATTTATGACATCACATTAGAAACCTCTAAAATTCTCAGCGTTCCTCTACTATATTATGTATGTATTATACATATAAACCTTCCTATTAAATCACTGTATCTATTAAAAAAACCGCATCAATATCCGTTGCTTATTTTTAAAGATCCAAGCATACATAGGGAAATACAGACAGCAAAAAGCGGCTTTGTTTTATACTATGTAGTGTTTCCCAGATTTGGCAGTATAGGTTTGAATAGTTTTTGTTTCAGAATTTGCACAAATGTTATACTTCCGAAGGAAATACGTTTAAATGTAACTTCCGTTGGATCATGTGCTCATAGCTGAGATTTGTCAAAACAGCTTTTAATAAAACTTGTAGTGACAAGAATTGAGGTAGGCGGTAGCCTGATGGATACACTGATGTTACGATTATTATTTAATCAATTAATTACCTTTAACGATTAATTTTACCGTACAAGTAAAAGAATTTTTAATAGACACTAGGCGAACTGATAAACAAGGAACAATCAACTGTTGAACGACCTTGTTGACTTTCTATTGCATTGAAACTAAATATTAGTTAACATTATTAAATGAAAAAATACAGTATACTATAACTAAATTTTAAATTTTTAAATAACTTATACTGATTCCACACCATGATTTCCTTCACCGTTAAAGCAAGTGATATTTAACTTCTTAAAACACACATAACTCAAAAAAGTCAGTGGTGAGTTTCCAGGATCGAACTCGGGCCTCCCGAGTAAGACAATGAAGTCTCAACCACAGAGCCGTCACTGCTTAATATATTCTAATAAGTAGATATCACGTATTTGTTGACTTTTAAATGTAAAAGAACAAAGTAATAAATAATTTACATACTTCATAAACTGCCTGCTACGCTATACATCGAAAGTGGCACGCGATCATTTATTTTATATTGTAATAACGAGTTGTCAATCGAATTATTAAAAAATAAGTATACTTCATACTTGAAGGAAGTTTCACACACCTTTATGTTCTATTATCTATATCTATTTATATAAAAATGAATCCCTATTTCCCTTGGTCAAGGCACCACGGGTGAATGGCTAGGCCGATTTCGCTAATTAATTTTTTGTTATATTTGTTATTGTCAAGAGAAGGTTCTTATATGAGAAAAAATTAAGAAAGTTGCGCAGAAAACTAGAAAACTTAATAAAACTTAACGACCATATTAACTTTTCTAATGTAACTTTTAAAGCTTTAGTTGACGCGTCGCAGAACTTTTAGATTCGATACCTTATAAGTACAACTAAGGGCCTCTTCCCACATCTAGAAAGCTTCTATACGTCTTCTGAGGTCTTCTTTAATAGTTCATTCGACAGGACAACGTCTGTCGGGTCATCTATTAATAGATATATTTCACTTTTAATTAAATTAAATATTCATCTTACAAATCGCAAAAACTTGGACTTAAACGAGAACCACCGAAATTCGAGCAATGAATATTAAGTAATACTGGACAATAAACATCGTTTAAAGCAGAATATTTTTAATTTTCAACACAGTGTTCAAAATACTAGTAGTTAGCTACAGATAGGTTTAATTTTAATTTCATAAACTTAATTTTATCTGCGAATTTTGTTATTAATTTTGTAACTGTTAGTAATATAATAAAATTATCGATTAAATAAAACATATGTATAGTAACAATTCGTAGCTGTCGTATTAAAATATTTGGGGTTTAATTACACATTGACCTTGGCAACGGTATTCAAAAAGGTCAAACACACCCACATACATACATGTAATATACACATAACATGCACATAAACACACTTGACATCCCGAAGGTAAGTGACTTATTAATATTCACTCAATTCTGAATTCAATAGCGTAACTACAGCTCATGAATAAAAATATGTTATACAGTTTTATCGATTGTTTCGTCTGGAAATGTGATAAATGGTCTTAAGTCTAAATTTGAGCTTTTTAAATATATCTTACGAACAATTGAATCATGATAGATGGTTAGCAGTTATTTCATTGGTTTCGGCTACCTTCGACTAAGGTCATGATGAAGAGTTATGATTGTTATCGCCACAGTAGCTGCAACATTGCATTAATTGGAAATACATTCTATCTCTTGCCAATGGAGGTTGTCGTAAACAATGGACGTAGCCGGGACGCAATCTTAAACTCAAACAAACAATTTGAAGTTAAATCCTACGTAATCAGTGTTTTTTTTTTGTGTTTAAGTTTGTAAAAGTAAAGTGTCGTTTGACTGTGCGTTCGTAGTACCAAAGTTATATAATTGTTATTAGCACCGTTCATATTGTTTTGGCAAATACAGATTAATCATAATGTAAGTCTGAAGAAAATATTTTAGCATTCTTAAATAATTTCATTTGACTATTTTTTCTGATTAGATGAACCTCTTCGTGATTACTCGTAATAAAATAATTATTTGATCAATATTTTCAGAGATAAGAATTCTTAAGAAAATTATAACAGACTGGTTCCATTTAAACAGTCTGGAAACGAAATCAATACAGTTTTACATTTAAACATATTTCCAAGTAATTGAGACATTAATGGCGTATGTTTAATTGGTTTTATCAAATGGTAAAGTAAACAAGAACGATGTTTGTACATTGAAAAACTAAAACAGCTGTAATGTAAGCTTCTTTACGTTAACTAAAAGTTTTGTTTATATTTTTATTACGTTAGAGTATCGTATAAGTTTTCACGTAATTTAAAAATTAAGAAATTAGATTAAATATTTACCTTAGAGATTTTTTTTGGAACGGCCATGAACAGTTGTAGTATTGTGACTAAAAATGATATTAGACTACCAAACTACTAATCCATGAATGTTAGATACTAAAAAGCAGCACCAAAATGTTCAGGCAAAGGTAAAATATACGTAATACGTCTACAAATTATATGTATGTGTATATTTTCACTAAGAAATAATTCTAAAAGCAAGTCCTACTTTAATCAATGTTTACGTAGAAGTCTGGGAGGAGTATTACAGTCAATTAGTGGTTTTGATACTAAACATGACCTACATTCTAACCTCAGCATTTATGCGGCTAAACGTTGTTTTGGACGAAATTACCTCTAATAATAATTATTATTGATAGTCGGACATTTTGAAACTAATTTTGATACTAAATAATTTTTTCTCTCTTTAGTAATTTTTATGACAATAATAAAAAGTGATTAGTTACAGTTTTATGGAATTCTCTTTGTCTTCAGTTTCGTCGAAATTCGTTTATAGCCTGTAGTTAGCGTGATACATGATGTTTTAAAATTCACGAAAATTTTTAGGTGACAGCTGTAATAGAGTTTTCTTTTGAAGTTTCTGCAGAGTTTTTCTGATTCTTGAAACAAGTGTCATTATTTTCTTTAATCTTTATAACGGTCAGCTTTGTTTCAACTGTTGACGTACTGAGCTTAATTATTATTTACGTCAAGTTTGTATTAGAATTAAAATTCAATAGCTGCCTTCAGAGAGGAGTAAATTAAAATTTATATCACACTTGTTGTATAACAAAATAATAAATGTACTAGCTGCGCCCCGCGGTTTCACCCGCTGTACTTTGGATAATTCACACTAAACCAACACTAAACAGAAACCCAAGCAGTGCCTTGGACTTGTGACCAAGGCGTAGGCTTTAGGGATCCCTTTAAGTAATTACAACACTCGCCTCCACTGACCAGGTTATCTGTTTAAAAATAAGGTTAAACTCACATAAACCTAACCTAAAGCTAACTTACCCTTCCGACATACATCTAGATAGATAAACAAAAGAAATAAAATGAAAAAATATAGAGTCATCAACTTATTCCACCTTAAACCATGTGGGAGAACATAAATACATTTATTACTTCAGTAGTCCAACTTCACACGAGCTGCATACAACATATCTCAGTGGAAATTCCAATCAAAATGTAAATTTAAACCACCACTAGTTTACATTTATTCACTGTTTGTCGTTAGAAACTAGGGTACAGCACAAGGTAGCTACTTAAAGTTACCTGCTGACCGTATCGTACCATCAACATCTGCTGCGTTACACACATAACACAAACTTTATTTGTTCTACGTAAATATATCATTTAAATATGCAAACAAACATGTTATCCACTAAAACATACTATTTTCTTTTAACAAGTATTTAGCTCTATTATGCATTTAGAACTATTAATAAATTAGTTACTTTCATCGTAAAAACTAAATTTTTAACTTCATAAATATGGTAATAATCATTTAACTATTCAAATGGTATTAAAATTTTAAATAATACATAATTATGCATCAATACTGTACATACAGTTTCATTAAATACCGTATAAAAAAAACAAAGCACAATTTCTTGATATATAATTATAATAAAATACGATAAGATATTTAAACTTCTTATATATGTCGGGGTATAGTTGGGGTAGGATAATAGTGAAGGCCGTGTCGGGCTGTAATTAGGGTAGAATAATGATAAAGAAAATTAATTATCACTTCCGTCGCGATTTTTATATTCAAAGATTTTTGACAGCCTCAAATGAGTAACCGATTATCGATTAACAGCGACGCCAGCGCCATGTTTCCTTTTTGTTGATTTACTTCGGATAATAATAAAGAAAATTAATCATCACTTCCGTCACATCATTTTAATATTTGTCTAGTCCCTTTATATTCCCCGACAGACGCAGTACACTTTAGTCTCTCAACAAGTCTCTTTGAGTGAACATCACCTGGAGTTGAAGTGTAACAAATAGTGTGTCGCTATATCACGAATATTGGACCTCTCGGACTAAGGATCATGTGAGTTCTTATTAATTTTCTTTTATAATTAAAATATTTTTTTTAAATTAAGCATAAAAATACATTAAATTAAATCAATAAATAAAACATTACACACACTACCATGTATTTGACTCTTATGGTCGAATTTCGACCACTAGACGAGCACTACTATGTTCAATGTCATCTCACAAAATTAATACCAATGCAAGAATTGGTTACATAAAGTTATTAGGTATACTAAATACGTTACGTCTCGCCATAATAAAGTCATTAGTATACTATTTACACATTGCATTCACAATTCCATAAATGTAAATGTTAACAAAAACATTATAAAGATAAATGCATAGTTATTAAAGTACATTCAAGTTTTTGGTTTGTTCTCCTAATTAGATTCCATAAATTAATTGAATAAAAATATTAATTATTTAACTACTAATAGATAATTATGAGGTTATTTTTAAGTTCAATTTACATAGATTGTCATTTGATTTTTTTTTAAGAAGCTAGAGTTCCGGAATCGCAGCATTAATGAGATCGGAGAGGGTAGATCTGGCAACATGCGGCGCGACCAGAACGCGTCAATGACATTTTGTGGTCGGATTCGCAAGCCAGTCAGTGAACAGATCCCCTACAATCGAGGGGTACTGGGTTACTCTTTCGAGATGCTCTCCCAGCTGCAGAAGGGGATTGTGTTCTCACCCTCACGGGTGTCTGACCAACATTTTACTGGCTTAAGACCACCAGCATGCGAATCCTATCGCCAAATGCCATTGACGCTTTCCGGTCGTGTCGCATGTGGGCCAGACTTACTCCCTCCTCCTCCCATCCCGTTAATGCTGTAGTTCTAGTGAACTCTGGGTTCTCGTTCAGGTTCCACTGAAACCGTAGCATTCTTCATTCCCCCTCCTCACTCTATCTTCAAGGTGGCAACGTATCATCGAAATATATCTTGTATTATAGATGTCCGTGAGCGACAGTGGCCACCATCAGGTGGGCCGTCTGCTCGTTTGCCCCTTATCTGCTATTAAAAAAAACCGAGATATTTTGTCCTAGCTCTAACTTATTTTATAGTAAATAACCTTCAATTACCTATGAAATATGTTGTATATAATAACAGTTCGAATGCAAGTTTTATTTATTATAACTTGTAGATATAGCAAAGTTTTGGAGCGGAACAGTTAAGTGCTTCGGTCGCCGAGGTCTACGCTATTGTACCGTCACAAAAGAAACCTAGGCAAAGGATTTCTTTCATAATAAACTGGGTTAAATAATATAAACAACACTCGATGGCAACCCTTGAATTTGCAAAACATTCTTCCTCTTTTTCGTTTAATTAAAAGGGTTAAATATTTTTTCACGACGCTTAAAATTTTATTTACTGAAGAATTACATATTTTCTAAAGGTTATATATAAAGCTACACACTTATTAATATTGACTAGTTACTGACGCAAAGTGCAGTCATTGAAACAACCTTTCTTCATTTGCATATTACCAGAGAGTGAGACCGAATATAAAGTTTAAGGAAAAGAATTGACATTTGCATTCAATGACGATTTTACTGCCAATTGCCGGAGAGAATACTGGATAATGTTTTACATAATGTGAATTACTATATTATGCACTTAGTTTAATAAAGAAGTACTTGTCTGTATTTGGTCATCAAATTTTGTAAAACTTTTCTGTTAACTTGAAAGTTTTTAAATCTCATGAATTTTCAAGAGCTGCGTATAGCGGGACGAATTCGATACTTTCTGAAGTAACTTTCATCTGTGCATCTTGAAAATTGTTTAGAGAAGTTACGAGAACCTTAGCCTTAAAAGTAGAATTATTGATGAATAATAAATGTAGTGATTGCGATTTGTTTTTAAACAAACTTATTAACAAAAAATTGAATTATAGTTTGATTATTAGAATGTTCATTTCAAGACATTTGACAAAAGCCAGCACTTTAGATATGGTAACCTGTTATTACAGCTCGATAATTTCAATATATCAAATAATTATCCCGAACGAGGTGAAGGTGCAGTGAAACACGCGGCCGCAATTACTCTACGCATAATAATAATTTGTTGAACGTCCACAGAAATACTGCGCTACGAGCTACAAGTGCCTGATAACTGGATACATTAATCAAATCAAATCTAATCACTCTTTTCAATAAACAGTCTTCAATTTGGATTAATTTGTACGTTTAAATAAAATAGCTATCTCACCATCATATCCTAAAAAGTTTTCCGTTTCTCCATCGGGATTACCTTTATAATCTAACTAGCCGACCCGCGCACCTTCGCGTGTTGCTCCGCTCCTATGGGTCGTAGTGAGATGTTAACTAGCCTAAGTTACATCAGCTATCTGCCAGTGAAACTCCCGTCAAAATCGGTCCAGCAATTTCGGAGATTAGCCGGAACAAACAGACAGACAGACAAAAATTGTAAAAAAAAAAAAAAAAAAATTATTACGTATCTATGGACACTCATTCAAAAAATTGGTTCAGTAGTTTAGGCGCCAGGGTGGAACATACAAACATACATGTACATACATACTTAGACTGCCAAAATCATTATCCTTTCATTTAGCTTCGCCGTAGTCGGGTAAAAAGTTGTTCGAGGAAAAGTTTAAAAAACAATATAAACTTCTAAAAGACATACTTTTTACTTTTACTTTATAAAATGATAAGTTACTTATAATATTATTAATATTCATCTCGGTTGCTTCTTGCTGCGAGCAATACGGAAAATAATAAGCGATGTCATCACCGCGGAAGGCGAGATGAAACTTTATCAAGATGCGACGCAACTCGCGGTGCTTTATGTTTTGTATTATTTGAAACCATTGAGTATGAAGATTTATTAGATTCCCTTAATTTCACACTTGACTTAATGTTATTTTTATAGTGATTTTAAAAAGAGAGGGAAATTATTTAACAGGAGTTTTTAAATATTAACATGATTGATGACTTTTACGTAAAACTAAACCTTAAGTTATTTTCAGAGCTCGTGTAAATTCAGTGTTGTGTATTTAGAGATATTTTGCTTAATACTTAAATAATTAGTGTAATTGCTGTTTTGCTGAAGAAGTGTTAAATATTAGACTCAAGAGGTCGAGCAGTAGGTTTCAATTATGCCAAGGAAATCAAATTTTCCATCTAAGTGTCAATATCCTATTGGTCTTTTGTGTCGAACGCTGAATAGCTTATCTTACTTTTGAGATTAGCCAGCATCTTCATTAGAAGATGTTCGAAGAGTCAATTTTTTTTAACATTGCATATAAATCAAGACACTGGTGATGGATGGTGGACGAGGTGTTTATTATAATGCGCCGAGATATGGTAGATCCACTATAGATACATTTGAGCGTTCATCCTAAACCTGCTAAAGTGGTAGTAAAAAACGACATATCGTCATGCTGTATTAAGATTGTACGATTATAATAAGCTTCCTCGTGAAATAAGTCACTCTTTCTAAGACTTTACTGCATTTTCTTACCTGGAAGAGATTACTATTTAGGGATAATGTCACCATATGAGAAGTACATGTCGGAGAGTAAGTTAGACTTAGGTTAACCTAAACTTAGAGAGCAGTGGAGGCGAATGTTGGAATTCATTTAGAAGACTGCTAAGGTGTTTCTCGTATTGTAAGAGATCATATTTGATTTATCGGTTCAGTAGTATTATCTACGTTGCGTTTACCCAATCTTTATCTTCAATATTCCCCCTCTCCTATTCCTTCTCCTTATAAAATCTCCGAGTTATATTTAGTTTTCCAAAAAAAGTCTAAATACAGGTAGAGGCACTCAGAGCAAGTCGTAATCCACCAAACTATTTAATACCATGAGTTCACTTTATTTAACGTATTACGAATCATCAACATTTCGGTAAAATATCGAACATTCAAGACTAGGCCGCTAACCTGGCACTCGTCCAAAATCACCTACGAGTACAGCAGTCATTAATGGAGCCGACTATTTTATTTCAAGATACGGAATTGTGATACAATAATATTTTAGTTTTTTTACTACAAAAATTCAACGACAAACTACGTCATTTGTAGAGATGATGGTACTGTTAATACCACTGTAGCTGATTTTATTGGATATAAACAACGGATCAAGTTAATTATGAAGTAATCAATGATTAAATATTTGCGTTCGAGCCTGAAGTATTTAAGGAATAATTGGTATCATGTTATCGTGTCAACAAAATTCATATAATTATTATTTACGCACGTCCTTTTAGTTTTCATTGTATTTAGAATTTTGACAACAAAAATTGTAGTAATTAGAGTCTGATTAAACACTAGGATTGGTTGACTTTCATATAAATGTCGGAGCAAAATAAGGGAATCATTCTGTAAGCCTAAGGTTAGGCCAACCTAACCTAACATTGTGGCAATTACTTTGTAAGGTACTCACGTGACTACTTCACTCTTTGAAAGACCGCAAAAGACTAAGACTGCAGTCTCACTGTCGACGGTATATAAAGAGACAAAATGGCGGAAATGACTATTATCCTACTCCAACGCCATAGATAGCGATTATTCAGTAACAAGAACATAAAATGTTTATAAAAACTACTTATAGGATAAGTTTTCCATTAAAAGAAGTAACCTGCACATAAGTTTCGTGAATTTACACGGCTCAGTAGAGGCTGACGTTTTAATTTTTAAACGAGGTCAAGCGATTATAACGTAGCGACAACTTTGTGGGCAAAACCTTTAAATAAAACATGTATATAGTATTACAATTTTAAAAATTAAAAGTCATGCATTCTATTTAAGTAGAAAACAAATAAGGTATCTAAATAACGAGTAGCAAATATTTTCTTAAACACTTGTGCAAACAATGTATGTAATATTCTTCAACATCATGTATTTACCAACTGTCTACCAGAAGTCATTTTCATAATTCAATGTCATATTATTGTAATATCGACCAAAATACTTAAATACCCGCTAACAAGAGAAACAAATTTCGTTCAATAAAATGATTTTGCGGTATAAACACAATCATTGGAAGTGAGCATAGAAATAGAAACATTTCGAAATAGCATTACCTGGACAAAGCTAGAAACAGCGAAGCGTGCAACATCAGGCCATAATTACCGAAAACCCTGAGCTGAAGCATTCGCTAAACATGGTATTTTGATAATTGCTACAACCTTAATTGTAATGATAGAACATTCTCATCTAATTTATAATCTTAGTATTGACATCACCTACTAAATACTTAAATAATATAAAAAATATTTTTTTTTCAGTTTTATGAGCATTGAAATGGACCCCATAATTATAGGATAGTCGTTTGTCGCTCGGTAATATCCAATTTAATAAGATATTAAGATACATTAATACTTATTGGATAAGCTTTATACAGTAAATAACATTCTCTATTTGTAAGAGACAAACATATTACTCGATACATTTCTTTAATTTCTATAGTCAAACAATGCTTTTTTTTTATGTAACTAGGTCGGCAAACAAGCGTACGGCTTACCTGATGGTAAGCGATTACCGTAGCTTATATACGTCTGCAACACCAGAAGCATCGCAAGCGCGTTGCCGACCCTATCCCCAATTCCCCCCAGGAGCTCTGGTCACCTTACTCACCAACAGGAACACAACACTGCTCTAGAGTAGCGTTATTTAGCTGTGATGGGTAGTACCTCGACCTTACAGAAGTAAGGTCGAGGTACTACCCCAATCGGGCTGCTCCATATTTGAGCAGGAAATTTCCTGCTGTGTCCTTCCTCAGTTCCTGCTGTGCCCTACCTCATCATGCTTCTAGTATTTAATCACACGACACGACACTGATAACATTGGAGTTTACTTAAATAGTGGCAACTCGGAGACGTTTGTCATCTACAATAGCCACTGACGGACTAGTGAGGAAATTATCCCCGTCTCTATATTTATATATTATCCTATTATAAGACTCACCAGTGTAACAGTTATTAAAATACCATAACTAAAAACAAATAATAACCGACTTAACAGTAAACATAACGCAGTGAATTAATTAGTGTATACGACTCGACAGTTCGACTATTTACCGCGGGGAAGGCTGTCGGCGACGATATTTCGAGATAAGCCACTTCGTTGAACGCTCCTGTTTTGTTCCCACGCCACGCGTTCAGGGTGTGGTCGCACTGTTCGCGTTACTTTCTATGAACTGGTTTGATATTAAACAATGTGCTAGACTGATTAAGCAGTGGTAACAGGCATCGCAGGTTAATAACATCGTTATTATTAAAAATTTAAATCAGTTTACAGTGGATTGAATAATAGTAAGCATAAGTAAATATATATTTGTTGTACTCGTATTCAAAATCCACTTTCGTAACCTTAAAGTTATTAACATACAGTAAAATATAAATAATCGAATACATGGAAGAGATTAAAAAAATTTAATGTGAGAGGTCTTTATTAATACAATAGTAGCTAAAATGCAGGTTTAGTTTGAATTTTTGTGTGTCTAGCTTTCAATCTCTCTGCTAGTATGTTTATACTCGCATAACGCAAAAATTGCTGCACGAAATTTGATATATTTTTATAGTTATATGGTTGCAAGTCTAATTTAAAATCTAAGCTTTTTTCATTAAAATCAGATGTCGAGAATAAAAGGTTACATTTCATTTAAAAAATATGGTACTAGACTAATATAATTGTAATATAAATTAAATTTACATATTTGTGACAAAATTAACGGTAACGACCAAAACGCTATGTTACAAAATAAGAGAAAAAATAATGACTCAAATAATTATGTAAAAGTTTAAAATGTTATGAACTCTACGCTATCAAATTAGGCAAGCACTAGAAAACACGTACACACGATTGTCGAGCCATTTCGTGTTATAAACTCTTCCATTAAAATTACAGATCTTGAATTTAAATTGTTATATAACATTCATAGTAAAAGTTCATTTGGGTAAACTGTCGAAATTACATATTTAATTCCATTGTAAAACGTTAAACTCGAATACACAATACATATTAATTTTAATAAGGGTCAAGGGTTGTAGTAGTTCGATTGAAATAAGTTTATTAAATTTTAACTAATAAAAATGAAATGAATATTTTATTGAAAAAAATTCAGACATTTCGAAAACGGTAGATTTACAACCCGTACAGTGCACACCCCTGGGCAACGTATAAATGCCAATTAGGTGAGGTGTTGCATTCGGAATTCATGCAGACAAAAAACGTTTTAAAAATCTTTTGTATACTTCACTACATATTATAAGTCCCACGCCGCATCTACCTGTTCACGATAATGTCAAAATCTACTAAACGGATTTTCATGAAAATCTTTAGATAGTATGATTCATGAAAGTTCAGATGTATATTTAGAAATATAACATACCAATGTATAGTAGGATACATGTAGGCGTAATATGCTTCTACTACTAATATATATACGCAAAGAACTCAACATTTTTAATAGCTTATACATTATGTCTATTCAACAATCATTTTAATATTCTGATTAGTAACCTAAAATTAAAGTATCAAGGGAATATAAGGCACGAGAAGTAACGGGACCTACCTCAAGGATTATAAGTAGGCGGCGCATAGCGGTCCACGGCCTGGGTGTGAACCGCCTTGACCCATGAACTGCCAACCACCCAATACCCTCTGCTATCCTGGTAGTGCGACTTGTTTGTTCCCCAAAAAGTGTATTGCCCCGCTACGATATTGAGACCAAACCCTTGAGTTTTTACAATTAAAAAGCTTAATGAAATTAACCAAACATATTTTATTTGTGCATTTACTTATTCATTTCGGAATATACCTACCATTATACATTAGTAACAATTGTCAAAGTACCTTTTAATAAAACTTTTTATAGCTAGAAAACAGTGATCTGGTAAATACATCACACCGACATGTCATGATATAACGTTCCTCGTTAGATAGATTCCCGAGTAATATTCTAAAGAACAAGCTGTGTTGTGTTGATGATGTATCGCTTGATGGAACAAAGAGGGGGCATGTCAAACATAATATTGTGGTTTTAACGATCTTAAGCGGAAAAAGACAACTGTCCAAAAACTAAGCATTCATGGGATAAAAGATCGATTAGCCTGACACGCGGCGGGACCGAAACACGCCCGAGGAGAAATTGGTAAGTAATACACTATTAATTGAATCACGTTAAAACGAGCTAAATAAATATTTTATAACTACTATTGCAAAATTATGTACAACCTTGACACTAAAAATTATCGGATACGGATGTAAAGTAACTCAATCACTTTCCTTTTAAAAAAAATCGATGTACTGCTTGTACGTTAATGACAAAAAATGCAATAAAATACTAAATCTACATTAATTACCTTACATAATTATTATGATCTCTTCATCCTATAGATACATGCAGATAAGCAATAGTCTGAATATTGATGCTCGCTTTAAATACATATACATGATAGTAACTTCTTTAAATGCTTGTTTGTAGGGAAAAAATTGTAGCTGTATTGTTGCATTGATTAAATTTATGATATAGAAGAATATATTCTATTGCCTATAGTCTTTTACAAAAAAAGCCGCCGCCTAACGTCACTGTCGCCAAGCTCGAGGTTGGAGACCCCAAGCTCTCTTTCCACCTTTGAATCTGAGCTCGTTGAGCTAGAGTTCATATTCGTCTAACCTCATCCACTTTGGGCCGCATACATAACGTAACTTTTAGAATAAAAAAAAAACTATAAAACTTTATATTAAATTTTAATTTGTGTATATTTGAATTAAATTTATGTAATCTGATCTAAACGTTGTTATACTTAAAACATGTAAGATAATTACAGCGCCATCTATTATGTCTATTTTTTTGTGGAAAAAAAGTAATCAATATTACAAAGGCGGTTGAAACTATAGTAAAATATATTACAAAAACAATACCTTAAAAATATTACAAAGCATTGCGTCAATATATGGGTTATCCAATTAAATTTGATAATAAATCTACTTCATCTACTTATACTAAAATGTATTTTTACCAGTGAACGCAGTGTAGGTCATTATAATACACTCAACCTGGCAGACGTCACTAACCGACATCTAAGTGAATGACCCATCGACCTTGGGTATCTGCTCGGAGCACCCAAAATTCGCAACACAATTTAAAATCTAACTCTAAATTTGTAATGCTTTAATTTGGAAAAGGTTTTATAAATAACAGGTTATACGGATTTAATCACCTGAATGTCTAAATACTTTATGGTCATTCATTCACATCTTAAGATGTTTTAGACACGATACTATGTTTTATTCTTATTCCAATGCTTGCATTTTTTTATTTGATTGCATTGCATTGATAATATTATGAAGCGACAACGATAAATTTATCTGAAGCCGAAGAATTCTGATAGGAGTTGATAATTATGTCTAACATAGCACGCAATATGTATAATTTTATTTATTGGACTGATTGATTGAAAAATATAATATCTCAAACTATTAATGCGTTTTCTGGTTTTGGGAATGGAATCTGCATGCATATGCACTTAAAATGGGACCAATATTAAAAACTTACTCCAAATCTTTGTAATAGAGACCCATAACTACACCACCAAGCGAGCTCCGTTTGACAACTGGCTCAAGTCTTTCGGAACAAAAGTTATATACAGTCTTGAATAAATTAAAAAGTACTACCCGCGAATATAGTGATCAACGGTGTTACTAACTCTTATTAACTCCTAAGGTGGAGAAAAGGTTCGTAAGGAAATGAAAACCCGTCATTCTTCGTAAGCATGACATTATTATGACACGCTCGCATGTGTTCGTATCTTATATGGTGGTCAAGTCGAGTAGTATTTTTATAATTTTCAAGCAGGAAGTTTGGCCAATTTGGCAAAACCGAAGTCATTTGATATGCTCCAATAAAACACATCACTTAAGATCGATTTATTTTACAGCTAAAAAATATTTGTTGTCCTTAGTCTTCCCTACTTGGAACATTAACAGGATGTTACTCTATAAAATAACGTGGTCCATAAGAGTCACGTTGGTAACGCTCAACGCATAGTTTGTTAACTATGAATAAATTTAATTTTTAAGCCGACACGATTACAATTTAGCTTAGAGATCTGATTACTTAGCTCATTGTATATTCCGATCACACGGCACATTACCGAAGTAATCGATTAAGTGCGTGAGACTCGTATACGCTTATATACTGACATGTGTTTATGAATAATTTCCTACCCACTTAGAAAGTTAGCCTTAACAATACAATTATTAAATTGAACTTATTCTTGCGCTATATTTCTATTTTAACCAATAACTAAACTTGTTTGATACCCAAAAGTACCCAAAAGACACTCGTTTATATTATAACAATATTATCATATTCATCAGTTTCTTAATCGAACGATTTGTAATTAAATGAAGGAAAAATAAACGAAAAAATACTTAAACGTTTATAAAATAACAATTTATGTATAAAACCATTTTTTAAATATTTATAGACTTTATATAGCATTAAAATCATATACGTATTTGATTAATGCTGACCGAATACATCGCCACTTAATCTCCTACCTCAAATCTTGTGTTCGTATAATAATTAATGTTGTAAAATTCCAATAATACCTAGTATTAGAGATGCCGTAAATAATAGGTCCCAACATTTTTCAAATAAAAAGGATAACCTGTTCTTTGTTCACGCACATTTATCCACGAAAAATTGGGGTATACGGTAACAATGAAAATAGATTTCATTTTTATACAGGAATTGTATAACGAATCTATATTTAAACGTATATATTTTAGCATACTAACAAATTAACAATTTATCTTTAGTCTATGGGGTGTGATCTGTATCCTATAACTATGAACGTACAGTTAGTTTGCTAACTAGTAAAAATGCGGAAGTCTTATTCAGTTTATCAAAAAATCAAAAATTGTTCCTGAAAATAAATTTGACAGACAATAAAGCTAATTTTGTGATAAAACCCTTTTTTCGAAAATTGTGCGGACGGAGGAGTATGAAATTCCCACAATTATATATAAAACTAAGTTCAAGTTTGTTTATTTGCTTGAACGCGCTTATCTCAAAAATTGTTTCAGTGTTAGATAGACCATTTATCGAGGAAGACTATAAGCTATATAACATCACGCTACGACCCATAGGAGCAGAGCATTATGCGGATGAATACGTGCTGGTCGACTAGTAGTTTATATAGAGAAGGAATGCTGAATGCTAATATTTTTTTATTTATTCATAAAAAATACATTAAGTAAATAAAAAAACACTACACACACAATCATGTACTTGACACACAAGGGCATATATACTCTTTTGTTTATTGTTAAAAGTCATTTAAATTAATTATGGTTGAATTTCGACCACTAGTAAAAATACTTGCGCGAGTTTTGTAAAACCTCAAACCTCATACGAGTATCTCAAACAAAATGTCCTTAATGATATCACAATTATTGTGGTTTTACATTACTTTCTCTTAGACTAAGAAACAAAATGAATAATTTGGTTACTTTAATATTTTAACAAAACAATTAAAATATGTATGTGCGTCTGTGTTTGTTTTGTAAAATTTTAGCATAGATAATTTAATTTGATGTAGAGACTTGGGGATGACATTTTACTAGATCCGGATAGTAAAGAAGTAAAGCCACCCTAACAGCCTTGTAACCTCAATGTAACGTCACATCAAAGGTTACATATATTCAAGTGCGTCATCGCTCACGTAGTCAAGTTGTCCACGCGCACCGATAACGGTACCGTCTCGAGCCGGATGCACCATCCGGTTACCTCAGAACAGTGTGAACTGCGAACCGACGTCTCTTGATAGCACGCGTGAAGGATCTCCCAAAAAAAAACCAATACACGTCCGGTTTTATTTTTCTACATCCTCCCTTATAAGACGTTTTATACTTTTATCAGCAGTATCATAATAAATTGACACTTATGTGATCTTGAAAGTGCCATATTGGATTAAGCCTAACGTCACAATACCAGTGGATACTATAGATGCTTCTAATGACACTTTCTCTTGTTGATAAAACATAGCTAACAGAAAGAACAAACTGAGAACATCTAGAGTACATACATGGGTGCGACCACGGTTCTACCTTGACCATTTTTATACCTGTGAATTTCTGGGTTTCTATCTGAATTATTGTTTTAGCTTTATAGTAAATTCAGTCGAGCAATATTATTGCAATGACGAATTTGAACATGCTTCTCATACCACAAAGGCCTTATGATTTAATAATTTAGGACCTTTAATGTATATCTTCTTTACAAAACTCAGTTTAGAAGTTGCTCTAACAGGACGGACAATGCCAAGAAACTTGTCACAATACATATTTATTTGTTGTATTGGCCTGGTACACGAAGAAAGTATGTTACGGTTCATATCTGATTTATGTATCTACGATTTATGAGGGGATTTGAAGAAATGTTTGCTGTTTCTAAAAAAACTTATTTATATACAGGTATAGGAATCTATTTGTTTGTATCTATATAATACAATCTTTGTAAGCCTTATTAAAATCTAAAGTTTGAAAATGAAGATAATTTACTTTCTTAAAATAAAGATTATAAATTAATTGTTTAATTCTATTTTTTTGATTAATTATAAAATTTGAACGAGTTTGTAAATGAAAATATTTAAAACTAGCTGTGTCCGTGACTTTGTATGCGCGGAATAGCGATAGTTCCATACAACTTTTCATCCCCTTTTCAATCCCTTACAACCCTTTTTCCGTATTAAAAAGTAGCCTATGTACTTGCTCAGGCCCTAGACTATCTGTATACCAAATTTCAATTAAATCAGATCAGTAATTTTGGCGTCAAACAGACAGATAGACAGAATTACATTCGCATTTATAATATTAGTAAGGATTGTAAGTTAGCTAAGGTTCAGTTACACCACTTTCTGATAGTTATATGTCACATAACGCAAGTGCTCAAACATAAAAAATTTATTGTTTATCTGCTGAATAGTTTATCAGAGACTTTATGAGCAAGTGGCGAAACCGGTGCTAGGTCACATAATGAATTTTCAATTTAATTGTCACTTAGCGTGAAGAACAATAATGAATCAATAAATACAAATGCAGCTAGACCTTGCTATTGCAATACGAGTTATATTAGTTATTTAGTTCCCACGCTCGCGTACTCGCTACTTCCCATCACGAGACCTTCAATACACCATTAGTATGTCAAGACGATGTTGATAAGAAAGGGTTGCTTGGTGCCTCTTCCTCGGTAATATATTAACTGCTTCTATCTGTGAGATATCGTTGAAATAAATCAGATGTCTTAGCATTTCTAACAGTTATACAAAAGATACAGAACTCTTAGAAACTTCAGCAGCAAGACTTCGAACTGGTCTTATTATAATAACATTTCTTTACTTAAACATCGCGATAGTCGACATTTTCTTATTTAAATATACATCTTTTATCATACATGGGCTTTGTAGTGGTAATTGTCCATTGAAGTGCTAAATGAAACATTTTAATAATACGAAATATTTTGCAATTAAGAACACGAAAACATAAATGATAATGTAATAAGGTTGACATTTTGCAGTCTACTAGTAGACCTCGGAATATATTAAAGGATTTTTTAGTAAAAGTCAACTTGTGCAATTAAGTAATATTATTATTTATGTCAATCTACTAAAACAATTGAAAATTACATGTTAAGAATAATAATCCGTGACTCCTCCTTTACGAATTTTTTCAGGCCAGATAACTTTTTTAATTTTCTATTTTATATTAGTAATGATACTTATTACTTCAAAGCAACACGTATGTTCATGCATACCGACCTATAACTACAATCCTAACTAATATTATAGTTTCGAAAGTAAAACTTAAGAAGCATAGGAAACAAACGAATTTGCGATTTAAAATACTTTTCATATATTCGCCAATAGATGACGTCTGTTTGATTGTTACACTAAATCACTGAACCGATTGTGGTAAAATATAATATAGAGATAAAGCAGAGCTTGAGGAAGGACATAGGCTATGTTTTATCGCGAAAAAAAACGTAAAATACAAACTAAAAAAATAAGTGTGTGATTATGCCATCTATCGACGTGGGGATGAAGTAAATCGAGCTATGTGGCCATCATGTATATATATATTAAAATGTAATATATAGTGATATAGCGATTAAAATGTGAAATTAAACCTAAATAAATACACATGATAAATTACACCCGGAAAACATCGGGACGGTCGATAATAAAGTTTACGTTAGCCTCGCAAAACACGACAGTAAACCACTTGTACTACTTTAGTACAACTTGTTTACCGTATGAAATCAGTTTCCACGACTGCCTCGGATCATTTGGTATAGTAGTATATCATCATCATCATCATCACAACCCACTAATGACCCACTGCAGAGCCGGGTCTCATCCTCAGAAACGCGTCCACCACGCTGGCCCAGTGCGGGTTGGCAGACTTCACTCACCTCTGAGAACTTTAAGGGAATTCTCAGGAGTGCAGCTTTTCTCACGATGTTTTCCTTCACCAATAAAACAAGTGACATTTAATTGCTTAAAACACACATAACTCAGAAGAGTCAGAGGTGTGTGCCCAGGATCGAACCCGGACCTCCCGAGTCAGATACCGATGTCTTAACGTTATCTTCTATATATATAAAAGGAGAAGCTGACTGACTGACTGACTGACATATCAACGCAGGGCCTAATCTATAAAAGTTAGAAACTTGAAATTTTGCACAGGGGTTCCTTTTATAACGTAGGGGAGCACTAAGAAAGGATTTTTGAAAATCCACCCCCTAAGGGGGTAAAACGGGAGTGCAAAGTTAGTATGAAACTTTGCCATTTTTGAAGTTATTCAAATTAAATTCAGTATGAAGGTTCTTCATTGGAAGACATGACACAGGGGTAAAATATTTTTTCGAAAATCATCACTCAGGGCGTAAGAGGGGGTGCACAGTTAGTATAACTATCTCATAAAATTATTAAATATGTCTACAGACGATCTAATGTAGACTAATATCGCAAACGAAGTTGCGGGTGAAAGCTAGTAGAATATAACTGGTTTAAGTTTTATATATTGCTGTAAAATGAATATTAAACCTTTCACATCTAATGTCTCAGTGCGAAGTGGGGTCCTATAGTACGTCTACCGTCATTATTGTTATCGAGACGGGGTCAAGTTTCAACATCTGCCGATACACTCGACGTATAGTTGAGGTAAATATAAACTATTAATATAGTCTTTACTACACATACAATACGGATCCTAACTATGTTTGACCGTCTGTACCTACGTGACTCAGCCGTGCTATAGCTCGTTTCATTACTTAAGCAATTTATGCAATAAACCAAGTTTTCTATATTTGTAGGTAAGTTTTGTTGAACATTAAGTAAACTACTCGGTCACGTGTACTCTGTTTATTGGAAAAATATTTAATGTTTGCAGTTTAAAACTCTTCTCTGCATATATTGACGATCATAAAAAAAGATTATGAGAATTACATACATAATGGTTTCGGTATCGGCTACTTCAGCCAAAATATCAAGTAAGATTTCAATATTGATTTTTTTTGTGAAACAATCAAAATCTTGATATAAATGGTAAATAAATTATTGTCTCTTTAACAATACATATCAACGCTTATACCGCTATCTACATACATACATCCGATTATTTACCATCATAAGATGCACACAATAACAATTGTTAGACCTTTACACTGAAATACAAGTATTTAAAAGAATAAATTAAAAACTAATACTTATTATTGTGATG
This sequence comes from Limenitis camilla, assembly GCA_905147385.1. Lineage (NCBI taxonomy): Eukaryota > Metazoa > Arthropoda > Insecta > Lepidoptera > Nymphalidae > Limenitis > Limenitis camilla. Next base: position 7,715,975 of record LR990246.1, on the reverse strand, counting down.
TCAACGAATCTAAACTTCTTCTTACTATAAATTGTAGTTTAGACTCGAGTCAAAATAATACCACTGCACGAAATTGGATGCGGTTTTCACAGATGTATTGCTTAATATAGGCTTTGTTTTATTTAAATTTCTAAATAATTTTCAAACAGCTAAACGGTTTGCGTCTAATATCGGAAGCATAGTTAAAAATACCTGCATTTAATATTTAGAAGTGAAACCAATCACAAATGATCGCTTCATCCTCGCTCACATTCCGGGCTAGCGAGGCCTATTAGCGTAAAACAAACAATAAAGGGAAAGTGGGGGACGGACCACCCGCTAGGTAATGACTGGATTACCGAAGCTACAGGCCTACGGAGTACAGCTGCACGACGTACGTAGGTATACGATAGACGTACTACGCCGACTTCAGTAAACTTTGGACTTTTGGATTATTATTTTTTTTAATATTAAGTAATATAATAACAAGGTTGAGCTTTTTAAACCTGCTCCTGCTTCCTCAGTCCCAGATATTTTCTAAAGTACATGTTACATTGATCGTTGAAACCTAAGAAATTATATCTTTATATGCAAACGCAGTTGATACCGTTTGGCAAGTAGTTTTTAATTGCCAAATTTATAAGCTTTATTACGATAGAGCCGCGGCAGATTGACTAGTAATTAAGTGTAGTAGGTACGTATAAATTAATCAATTAGCCAAAAAAAATCTTATTATAAATATACTAGCTGATTCGATTCGCCAAACGTTGTTTTGCATTATAAAAATTTAAAAAATTTGGGTGGGCCTAATCTAATCACTAAACACTAATCACTTAGGGGTACAAAAAATTCTCAGACCTATTGCATATGCATATAAAATTTTATTAAAATCGGTCGAGCTGTTTCGGAGGAGTATGGTAACTAACATTGTGACATGAGAATTTTATATATAAGAAGATAAAGGAAATCTTAGACCTTTTTCTCAAGCCCCAGACGCTGCTATGCTTCTTATCTAAAGTGCATGTTACTAATGTATTTTGAGTGTTATATAACACAGCTAACATAATTATGCTTAATGTATAAAAATATGAAATGTCAAAAAATTATGTTTATATTCATGTGCATTAAGTGTTAAAATATAAAGGTAAAAAAGTAACTTAAGTGGCATGTTTTGATCCCTGTTCATCCTGCGATCTGGTTACCCTATTTGTAAACGAGGCTGTCATATCAGATAAAACGAGTTTCGCCGCAATTATCCGCCTTTCGCATATTTAATAATTTTCAATCTCTCCAAATAGCAAATATGCTTTGGGTTCTTTGATACAAACAATTTGAAAATGGATTTGCTTATTTTATTGGTTTTTGTTTATAAATCCATTTTATAATCAAAAATAAGTTCAATAAACCTAAATTTTGATCGGTCTTTTTGGAGTCAATTTCAAAATTACCGAGGGTATGAATTATCATGTTCAGCCGGTAATTATTTCTCCCTTACTAGTGTTAGCAACACTGCATGCGCGTCCAGTCTCAAGGTTGACAGACGTCATTGCGGGCTGACGAGTGCGGACGACGGATAGCAACTGGAGCCTTTGTTCCAGCTATCGGGCGCGCTAGAAGTACCTATATACATATTCCAATAGTAGTGTTATGTACTGTATATTAAATTATAGCTAACCTTTCTATGATTTAAGTTACCATTGGGAGGCCAATTTTACATGAAACATTATAATATTAATAACCCACCGTAATACTTTTGATATAATATTTTATTAGACAGACTTTCAGGCTATATCCGGGCTAATCTCTCTCATACAAAAGAACCCTGTACAATTATCCTAGTTCTCCAACCATGAATGGAATCAAACGGGTCATCTTTCGTTATATTAATATTCTATTTTTAAGTCTTCCGAGGAGTGCTATGAATAGCCATACCTAAAAAATCTGAAACCTATTCATAGGCTTTTTAAGGGCACTGTGGTGTAATAAATCAGGATGATTGTCAACGACACAGGGGTCGGTCTGCCCAAAATAGAATAACTGTCATAGGGTAGGTGTTTATTTACGCCCTAATTCAACGCACGTCACGAGCCGCCGCCGTTCCTGTATTTGTTCCCTCTGTTCGCACTGATTAGATTTATCTATCAACGTATTGCAGTAACAAACGTACTTAAGTGTTCGTGCTCAAATTGATTTAAACTTTTAAAGCATATTGGACGCAATGAGCGTGAACTTTGTCACAATCTCATCCAATATCTGAATTTAATCCAAACAACACAAAATATAGTTTAGAATTTGCGTTACAACGAGCTAAGCAAGTTTTGTGTTGCGATTTTAAGTTAACTATCTTCATAGATATAAGTCAGCAATGCTGTAACCTCGCGTGAAAATATCTAAGCTACTCAGAAAATATGATAGGGAAAATAAGTGGTAAAAATACAGGAAGAGGAGCGCAAATAAAGTCTTCGTTATCTAAACACAGTAAAACACACATAATTTAACAAATTGGCCATGAACATGTAAATTGTAAACGAACACGTGCAACACAAGTTAGTTAGACATAACCAAAATAAAGTTAAACTAGTGCGGCGCGCATCGGAGATTATTTTCCAAACAATAAATTCAGTTGTGCATGAAACTCGACATAATGCATGGGCCTAGCAAGTAGCAGCTACGAGTGGAGTTAGCGGAGTTTGCAATCTGCAACCCGCGTCGCTTCTCCCGGCGACTAATTTCCGACTGAGCGTAGTTCCTTAATTGTTACATTTCTCATTTAATATTCTATTTCGTTTCAGATGGATGTTCTTATCTTAAAGTTTTATATGAATAATTGAAAGTTTTCAAACATGTTAAGAGTTAAATCACAAATATACGGCAAAGTACGCAAGTGAAGTTGCGTGGTCTGGTAGTGTGAGCCCGATCTCCTCTCCGATTTCATTTTGTCTTCGAAATACTATTTGTGTATTATATTGAGCATTATACAAAAATTGGAGATATCAAAGCAAATTCTTGGCCTGCCCATTGATAGAGATGACAACAAACGTAAGCTACATAATATGTAGGGATATATAATTATATAATATGGACTACAATGAAACAGTTAGCACATAGCGATCATAGATTAAACTGCGAAGTGGTTTGTATTGATAAACAGAGCACAAAGATAATTGCAGTAACAAACATCGGCCGCTCACTGCCCATCGTTTCAATCAACGCGTCGAATACAAATATATTTCTGTACTGCAAATGCTATTCGACCTAGTCAATTGTGTACTATAATGTAGTTAAAATTGGCTTTCCTTTACTCCTACTAGTTGACCCGTTCCTACTTTTCTGAGAGAAAATGGGTGTTACTACTAAGTGGTTAGCATTAAAACCTTCGCATTAATGACAAAGATAAATAGATTTGCTACGCACATACGATCAGGTATCAACCACAAGCGATTGTTTTAATTAATATCTTAATCAATATCTTTAATACATAATAGAGCAGATTGTAAATACGCACCCTTTTTTGTACCCGATAGATTTTTCGTAATAAATATATTTCCAACTGTTTTTGAAGCCCCATCAGAGCCTTCATACCTTCTGCAAGTTACTGCCAAGGATTTTTTGATAAGAGTAACCAATAAATGATGAACATACCTGTAACAGAAAGAGAAAAAAATTAAATTTCGATTGATCGTTGAAAGGCAAAGACGAATCAAAAGAGCAATATGAATAAATTGACATTTAAAAGAAAATGATGAAATGTTTAAAGCATTTTGAATAATCAAAATTAATAGACAAATTCTCTACGGCCTTCATAGTCCTCTCTATTAAAAAACTAACTAATAATAGTACTAGAAAAAGTTTGACAAAATCAATTTATATAGCCGAAGATTTGTAGTACTTAGAAAGCACAATCGAAGTATGTTATCGAAATATTACATATAAAGACGTAAGTATATTATTTGTATAGAAGTAATACTCGTAATATAGCATCAGAGCTGTCGCTTATCGCAATTTCGTCTTCGTACCACGCCGCGATACGTTCCTTTCCATCGGCCTTGCCTCTTTGACCTTTTTGTTTCGTTCGCAATACGAGCTACTGCAATGAGCTGTTATTGTTACTCATCATATTACATTTGGTTATCCATTTTGTGTGAACACATCATTAAACGCTTTCTCTGATCATACGGAAGTTAAATTAAACTAACCAGTTTCTCACAAATTCATTTGCTAACTCTCTTGTCATCTAATGACTCGCATATTCATTCCCTTACTCATTCATTCATTCATACTGGTATTCAATCTCTTCACATTGATATATCCATCCTAAACTATGAAGATGCTATTTTACACTATTTCCTAATAGCAGGGATTTTTTTTTTAATTTTCATTTATACAATCCTTTGTCTTGATAATAACGAAAATATTAATTTAATCCTATTTGGTGTAATCGTTCTAAAGTTTTTGCTTTTGTAATTGTATATAGATTAGTTTGAAATGATAGATTTACGTATTACCCAGTTCTACTTCGCAGAGTATAATTGTATGGCTTGGTTTGTTTCATATTAAACTGAAAGTAAAATTTAGAAAAGTACAACAAATACATGTAGAAATCCTTTTATCCCGAAATGAAATCCGATTAAACCAGTACCTAGTTGCATATAAACATCTCGACGTACTCGTACAGTAGCGGGCGCGTTCCCATGGCGCCGTGGGCGTGCTCGCAGGGTTGCTAACTTACTACTTTTGAATAGAATAAACATAAAGTATTCGAAGAAAGTCAGAAAAACAAATACATGTATTTCTTAATTTAATCTGAACGAAATTTGGTAGACAGACCTAATATGTAACCTGGATTTTTATCTTAAAAAACGCAAAACTACTGTGGGAGTTCAGCGAATTTTAATCAAACAAACAATCCTTTCCCGAAAAGTGCAATAAAATTTCTTTAAAAAATGAGCGCGCCTGTTATAAATGAGTGAGTGTCTCACACACTGGACTTATTACTGGAAGTTCTCAGTACATAAATTTAACAGACAAAGATATGTTAGGGCTTCACCTAAATAACTTTATTAGACAAAGTATAATGATATTAGAAATAGCGCAAATAACAGCCCTACTATAGGGATACAACCTTTGCCTTTTAAACGTTAATGTATAAATTGAGCCACCACTTAATTGGCATTACGCTCACTCGTGTCGACTTCAGTTACACGATATTAATGCCGAGTTAAATAGATGTTTCGGCTCTCAGTTTCTAATTAATATTATTCATTACGAGCTAAATCTATCTATAAATAAAAATTGCATCGCTTGTATGTATGTACGCGTAAACTTCAGAAAGGTTGAATTACAATGTTTATTTTTGCTTTTTTGTGTTCATTGTTGTCAGGCTAATGTTTATAAAATAGAATTTTTTAAATCTTAGAATTAGTCACTGGTGTCAGTGGACTATGAAAGAGAGGGAAATTCTTTTAATCAGTAAATTTTTAATTTCGTATTTTTCGTAACGGTTGAATCAAATTTTACCAAAGTACAGAGATACTTAACTTATAATTTCTACAGCAAAAATATTTAGATCTCGAATAAAAGTTAGGGTGATATTTGAAGCAGAATAATTTTGATCAGAGGCAGAATTATTTTTGTCTATTATCTGTAATTGCAATTCGGCTAATTTATTTTTTGTATGTTCCATAAGGTTGGGCTTTAGGGAAAGTTTTATAAAAAAAAATTAAAAATATAACATTTGACAGAACAAAGTCTGTGCGGGCGGCTAGTTGTAAATAAAAAAATCACGTTTATTAATTGATATATTGGTATTTATATTTGCAACACATATTATATCAGTATTATTTAAACAATTACGAGAATGCTTTTGAGATAATAAATGAACAACAATTCCTATTTCAATAACAATTATTTTTTATAAATTATAATTTTTAAAAAAGAAAAGTTCTAGAGAGAAAAAGAATTTTAAGTAAGTTACTAATCAAACTTTTTTACAAAATGTCATTTTCTTTTTTCAATAAAACTGTCTTATTCCATGTGAAAATCCTCCTACAAGGTTTTTTAAGTTATGAATGGAAACCTTTAAAGGGCGCAAGTTTACTCTTTAACTCCTACGTACTCGCGTGGGAGTAGCGTGTTGGTTACTGACTTTTATTGCCTATACGCAAACAAATATATTAATACGCCTTTGAACACAGATTAAACGATTTCTCTATATAGTTTTCATACATTATAAACGAATACATCAGATATATTTACATAAGATTAGATTATTTTACACATATAAAGTAACATTAAGAACAAAGAGAAAATATTTATGATATAAGTAAATTTATATATAATACATGGTATTTGTTGATTGTAAATAGATTATTCTCAAAACAGAAGCCCTTCGAGTACAAAGGACATAATTCTTAAGAAATTTGAACAAAAAGCTAAAGAGCAAACGCGTCCAGCATTAATTGCAATATCTTAACCTATCTTTTCGTGGAATCCCAATCTTTACTTATCTTTAATTACTTTATAGGTATTACTTAAAACAAACTAATATCTAAAAATGCAATCGGCTTCCTCGGGTTATCTAATCTCCATAATCGACATAAATTTTTGCATAGACATGGCTTGAAAGTACATAGGCTACTTTTTATCCTAGAAAAAAGAATATATTTTTACTCTATGCCATTGGCGTAGCTAGGGGGGGGGGGGGGGGGGGGGGGGGGTAGCCAGAAAGCCTGGTGCCCCCTCCTAGAAAAAGCGACCCAAAATATTTAAATTCAAATAATTTATAGCCTATGACACTCACAAATAATGTGGCTTTCTATTGGTGAAAGAATTTTTAAAATCGGTTGAGTAGATCCAGAGATTATCCCCAAAAACGTCACAAACACACAAACTTTAGCTCTGTATAATATTAGTATATATATAGTATAGATTATGTAAATTTTATTAAAAATAAAATGACTATGAATTATTCTCCAGCCGGCACCTCCTGTGCCCCCCCCCCCCCCCCCCCCCCCCCCAGAAAAAAATACTGACTACGCCCCTGCTCTATGCACACATTGAGTGGAAAAAGGTGGTTCACCCGTGAGGGGACGAGTTAGAATACAATTCCTCTCTACCGCTGGGAGAGCATCTCGTAAGAGCCGAGTAATCCAGCACCCCCTTGGTGGTAGGGGATCTGTTCCCCGACTGGCTTGCGACCACCAGCATGCGAATCCGACCGCCAAGTGTCATAGATGCGTTCTGGTCGAGCCGCATGTGGGCCAGACTTACACCTTTCCCTCTCCCATCCAATTGATGCAGCGGATCTAGTGGCTCTTGCTCAGAGTCCGCTGAAACCGCAACATTTATTTTTCTTCACTCCCCCTCCCCACTCTATCTTTAAGGTTGCAACGCTCGATTGATGTCCATGGGTGATGGTGCCCACTTACCATCAGGTGGACCATCTGCTCGTTTGCACCTTATCTACCATAAAAAAATAGCATATTAATATAGCACCTGCGCTTAGATGAGTCGAGTTCTAGTTATTAAATAAGTAAATCAAACTATAGAGTGTTCGTTTATAAAAATCGTAATGCATTCTAAATGTTCCAGAAGGAGCCCGGGCGCTGAATAAGAATGAGGTTAAATTGGATCAGGACTACACGTAGGTATACCTACGCGTCAGGTCAACACATGTGCCCATGTTTTCAACTTATGGGGAAAATGTCATGCCTTGGAGATCTTTATTTATTACATATCTCTTGTGTAAGCGCTGTATTAAATATTCTATTCGGATTTCGGTAACTTGTATTATACAATACACATTTACTGGTAAACAAAATCGTTGTAAACGTATCTCTGTGATAATCTTTTTTCACATATCGATAAATCTTACGTACTTAAATAAAAATCATGCCGAATATCACTTTAGTACGACTGAACCTATTTTTTTTTACATTAGTGTTTGACAGGACAGGGTGTTTATAAAAACTACATTTCACGATATGTAATGTTTATTTTAATTAATTACTATATACTTAAATATTTATTATTAGGTAAATTGCAAGAAACGTGGGAAGAAAAATATATTATTTTAAACAAAAATTTACTCATTTATTTAGATATAATAAGATAAGTACTACGGTATACCGGTCAACAAAGGGTTCAATGTTTACATGCAACACAGAGTATAGATTATAACAAAAAAGGTACAGACATATTTAAATTCCCAAGTTCATCAAGTTAATCTTTACATAGTATAAAACAAAATCGCTTCCCACTTCCCACGGTACGTTTAGATCTTTTAAGGGGTTAGGGGTAGTCAGAGACTATTTTTTTTGTCCGATTTCTTTTAAATGAATCTCCAAGGACTTATGATAGTCACCGTACTGCGTCAACACAAGCAGCTATAACTTTTGAAATTATAATTTTTTTTTTTAATTTTCGTGACTTCAAGTCAAAACCATTGTATAATGATACCGTATGATTAATTTTATAAAATTAAATCATTTAATGGTAAAAAAAATTACTGGAAATTCTCATTTTACTACCCATTAAAGCACGCAACGGATTTTAATGCGGTTTTAACCAAAAGACAAAATCAAAAAAGGGGGAAGTACACATAAAAATTAGGAAATTAATCGAAAATATTTTCGTCTCACTCTGAGTCTATTCTATAAATGCAAAGTAGAGTTTCAGCTTCATTCTGTAAGTGATTAGGTAGTAGGTTCAAATTGTTTCAGTCGACTTTCGTATACAGGAGATAATCGTTAAGCCCGAAGCTATAAGGGGTCAACAATGGGGATCGTGTTTACATTTATTGATGATATAGATAACCGACGTTACCCCACTTTATGTTCCGGGAGTTTGTGTGTTTTATTAACTAATTCCCTACAATATTATGAAACATATTGATATTTAATTTACCAAACAGACTGCGATCTATTTAATTACGATTAGATAATATATTATAAAAGAACACTCAAAAATTACATCAAGCTATTACATTCTTCTTCACTTCATATTACCTATACTATATATCACTACATTAATATTATATAAGTATTTATAACTATAAACAAAGACATCTAAATAACCATAAAAAGATATAGTATTACGAATAAATTTTCTTTTAATGAACCATTTTTATGGGAAGATATTTAGTACTTAAGGTATTAAACCATAAACTTTAAATATTTATAAACATGTTTGTTTCTAAATAAACTCAGGGCTTATTTCTACAGAAATAACAAAACGTTGCGGTACAATGCCTAATTAAAGAGCATTCCTTAAATTATGAAACTAGAATATAGTGTACGAAAATGTCCGTCTGCGAATCCAGTGGAGGCAAAAAAATAATCACTACCGATTCCGAAGTATGGCAGAAATTTGCCCCGACACGAACGCCCAAGTGAGCGGGCCCCTTTATTTGACAGCAAATTAATAATCACCACCGAAACCGAAAAGCCTCAACAGACGCCAGCAACGACGCAAACTCGACTTTATTTAAAGAACCTTAAAGTCGCGTATAAATATAAACAAGTAAACAAACGTTCCTATGCAATTTTAATCCTTACGGTTGGCGACATTAAAGCGTAAATCGAGCACCGGAACGAAGTTAATAGGATGTAATTTATCCGGGTTAAAACGCAGCGTTGCCGCTTTGGATTTTGCGGGAACGAGACGGTTAAAATAAGGTTGACGCGCGAATGGGACGGATATGTTTTCGGTGTTTCGTAGTGTAGTCATTAGGCGACGGGCGGCGAGCGGGGGGCGGAGGGCAGCTCGCGTACACGTACTACGTGCGTTGTGGCGATGAGGTGCGGATCTAAAAGGCGTAAACGACATTTCTCATTAATTTTCAGAAGGATGTAAAATTATCATTGCTCTTGGTAAATAGTTCTTCGATTGTTTCATGATTTTCGATTAGCTGATGTTATTATTTTATAAGTCTCCACTAAAATTCCAACCGCGTAGTTTTAGAGTTAATCATTACAAATCCGTTTTTTTTTTATCAATTATTTATAATACATATTTATAGGTTTTAATTAATAAGTAGAAGAATCTATCTAATTCATTGTTATATCCATAAATTAATCAATTATTGTTTAGTTGCGCTATTTATTTTGATTAAAATCCAAATTTAATTTTCATGTATCAATTCAACTTGTCTTTTTAAATAGATAATAAGGTAACACTACACACTACACCAATAAAAATGCAATCAAAAACATAAGAGATGCATAAATACAACAGTAGGCAGTCGGCACATTCGTAGGTCATATAATATAATAGAAGCTGCAATAAACCTATATTGCGCCAAGGCACTCATTACGGACCGTACGTACGCGATAAGAAAGTATTTATAAATAAAATCACACACTCGCCGTCGGTGTGTAATCTAAATAAGCCAATGGACAATGGTTTTATTTAAACGGTGATTTACAAAATGCTATCTAGAAAATTTAGCCTAAAACGTGAATTTTGATGAAGAAGAATTTTGAAACTAAATATATAAAACGCATTATCTAAATTATACAACAGCGCCATCTGTGGGAGCGAGATATCATAGAGAAATAGCAGCATAGCATAAAAACCATCGAAACAAATATAAGGATAGATAAACATATCCCAGTATAAACATAAAATGTAAAAATACCAGTCTCGCAATGTGATCTGTTTACCGTAAAAGTTATGAGATTGCATTTAAGACCAAGTTCTATGGAATTATGTATTGCAGAAAAAGTTTAATTTATTTTAGTACGATTTAAATTATTAGGCTGTTTTTTATCTTAGCTCAATCGATCGTTATCTTATTTCATTATTCTTACATGAAACTAGTGAGTTAGTCAAGAGCAAGTCGAAAAGAAAAAACAGGGACAATGAAGTGATTCGACAAGGGTTCCTTTTTTCATCTCATAGGAATCCTAAAAAGGAAGACCATATTTTATTGTCTGTTATTCAATGTAAACTATATTAAAGAATTAAAAACAGTTTTATTTTGACATTTATCATGTCTCTGGGATAATAGTAAAAGATTGAAATTAAATATCATTGATTATGAGAGTAGTATTCAAGATTTTAATCTAAAATGTTATGATTAACGGTAATTGTAGCTTTACTCAACTAACATAGTACAGTAGTACACGAGGCACGAACACTTCTATTCATGTATTTAATTAATGACAGCCTATAAGTGAGCCAACTATAAATAATGGAACTTGTAGATATTCGGGATCAATTTGTCGGTGCAATATCACCAGCTGTTTCTTGACATCATACACGTAACTAGAATTATTCCCGTTGACGCACAGGAATGAGGATATGCGGACGTAAAATGTAAATAAATAAATGTAATAAGTTTTAGTAATATGAAAACGTTTTTAACAATACATTGTTAAAAAGAAGTAAATACTTATTATTGTAAATGCGAAAGTCTTTAGTTTTTGCAAAAAGTAGCTTCAACGCTTGAAGTATCATAATATGTTACTTTTTGTTCTACTTTGTCCTAAAATAATAGTACGTATTTGAGTCAGAAGCGCCTGATTGTTTTTACATGGCAATATATTATAAACAAAAAGATCGATAAAAATAATAAAGATGAAAGAAATATTTGTTGAAAAATAGATTTATATCACGTGAATAATATAGTATCATGTGATTTTTATAAATTAATGAAAAAAAAACTTTGTTTACTGGTCAGAAATATTTTTTTATAAAAAAAATTTCTCACGGAAACTACACAATAAAAAAATATACAAGATCTGTTTCCGTGCCATAAAACTTGCATGGCAACAATTTCACGACAGTCGACTTGAAACCAGGGCAATCAGATAAATTCACTTTCACACAAATTATTTATAACAATGATAATAATTATTTTGTGCCTTCGTTCGTGTACGACTTACGGTTGGCAACAAATACATGAATAACTACTCCGAATTTAGTGTATTGGTGCATCTTTTTTTAATGGTTACTAGCAGTAAGGATTACATACTACTAGTATTTCCTTAACCGCTCCAACTAAGCTAAATGCTTGTGTTAGGAGTGTGCCACGTCAGTAGTCCAAGGACTCAGATTTGAACCCATGATTTATTGATTTATGCATATTCAGTAGCACCCTGAAGAAATAGTTATCAAATATTGAGCATTTTCGAAAAATCAGACCGTAACATGGCTCTTTAGTATACAGCTTTTATATATTATTAAAATAATATAAGTACTATTAATTAGTTCTATTTTATTTGATGAATCGAAGAGAAGTATAAGACCTAGTTTCTAAAGTAAAATATTATCAAAAGGACGAGGAGAAACAAAACAAATTAACGAATCTTCTAATTCGTGGAGCGAAAATATTTTAGCGAAAATATAACTTTTATTACTGCTATGAAGTCGAAAATGTAACAATTAATTTTATGAATGTCTGGAGAGTGATACATTAATAAATAGATATTATGACTTGTAGTGTTTTTTTGTATAGCGTGTGTCCAGCTTCAGATAATTTTGACTTATCATTTTTAACATTGGAAAGTGTTTTGGTAACAAACTGTACATTTTTTGCAAAGGACAGTTAGCAACAACGTTGATAGCTTTATGTTCGCGGGTAGTACTTTATATTTTTTTTTCCAAGACTGTATATAACCTCTGTTCCGATAGAATTGAGCCAGTCGTCAATCGGAGCTCGCCTTGTGACGACTATGGCCGTTACTATGCGACATCGGTCCTATGTAGATGACAGGACATAGGCTTACGAACAATTCTTAAGTTTAAAATAAATGATTAATTTTCGTTATGATAACATGTTGTACCGTTCGTAGGTCAACTAATGGAGGGTGGTCATGTCGTTTTACGAAAAAAATGAAGTCATAAACCATGTCGTTCAGTATTAAGGTAGGCAATTAAAGTATAGCACGTCAGTATTTGAACCAAGAAAGTCAACACATTTTTCATTGTAGCGGCACGCTATCGAGTGCGGTGAATAGGTCATCCGAATACCTAATACGCCCTTAGGACATTAATCATGCATGTAACCGCAATGGATGTGTGCTTTCTCAGTTATGTATTTACACGTTTATATTGCAGTTAGTTATTTATTGAGCTTACAATAACATAAACTAAAAAAATTAAGTCAACTCTTGCAGTCTTTTTGACTTACATTGTTACATTAAAGCACCTGTTCAACAACTTTGATCAGTAATCCAAAGATTTTGAATTAAGATTGTTTTAATTAATTTCGGCCGTAAATGAAAAGATTATCTCTATTAGTACCAAATTTATTCAAATTACAATCTACATTTTTTAACGTGATTACCTCTTTTATTTAAAGTCGCTATTAAAAATCTTCTACTTTTGAATCGAAAACCTTTTGATAGTTTTTGATTATTTAAAATATGTTTTATATTTAATTCTGTAAAAATTTTAGTCATCTAGATCGTTTACGTTTGATTTAGATTCCACCAAATATTTTACTTTTCTTGCTAATATTTTATTATGATTATGAGTGATGAGTCAGTTTAAAATCTTGGGTAGACAGACCTAAAAACATTAGGTTACACATAAGTGCTAGACTTTTCTATGAATTGTGCTACAATGAAGTGTGCTTGTGGGGTTCTGGGAAAGTTTTGATTAGTTGCTTCTCATTTGCGACTCACAGTCTGACTTTAGCTGCCGATACAACTTTAGACGCTTCGAGTTCTAACGATTTTGTGGCTAATTAACTGTCTGCCTAAATTGTCTAATAAGAGGACTTCATTAAAAAAACGAAATTGATAGAATAATTAATAAAAATAAAATGTAGTCAAGATCATAAACATAAACGAGAAATACTAATAATTAGTTTAAAAATTAGTCACTGAATTTGTCATTAACAACATTTACAAAGAGTTATAGTTAGTTACAATCAACAAAACATTTATTAAACAAAATAACAAGTAAAACTCCACGAAATCGAATATGATCCCTCTGACCCCTAAATCTATAATGAGGGACTCTATTAAAGCTGTTCTGGCTCGTACTTGTTAGGGAGCTATTTGGTTACATCCCAAGATGTCGACTTAAGCCGCAAATACCTATATTTCATGGAATACGGATACACTCTGTATGCCCATTGAATGGATAACGGCGGTCTACGGTCTCAGGACAACCAGTCAAATATGACTAATATTGTTACCAGATAATCTAGTTCATGACAACCATTAATGATTGATCAAGTGCCAAATACAAACTGAACTTCGCCTTTTTATCTTCAGCATAATACTTCACGGTCATTTTACCAACTGCAAAAAACTTTAATTAGTTTTTTCCATTGTGTGTTCTACTACTAGAAAACTATAAGTTTTAATCCGTAGCGAGAATCAAAAAGATTAATATGGCAGTATCTTTTGATTGCGTCGACTTAGAAGCTTGATTTTTTTAGCACAGCTCAAAGGGACTACTGACCCGAACATTTGATAAGAATTTCAAATTGATACCTCCACGTGTTCTGGAGAAAAAGGATATTGACAGATAAAAATACAAACAAGCGGATAAAGAACTGATCTTATGAGGGTTCCTTTTTATTTTTGAGGTATGGAGCCCTAAAAATCACATGTTGTAAACTAATGTGCGAGACATTCAATTGCATTGCATGCCGCTGGAGAGCCAGGCCATGAGTGGCCACACTAAGCCACAAATACGGATACAGGAGATAAGTCGATAAGCGATACTATAACGGATGTCATGGTCGAATAGGCCGCGTCGAACCGCGCAGCGCGCACTCAACAAGGTTGGATTTAATACCATATTGTATTTTAATAAGCTGTTTCATCGTGCTTCGGTTATAACTAACTAATTCTATTCTTAGTTGTGACGACAAAAAACATAGTAAACGGTAGTTTGGAATATTTTGATTGCCTTCGATAGGCTGTAGGTATATACTATCCTAAAAATTTAACTGCCTTGACGAAGTATAACCAATCTCTCTACCCTGATAGATCATAGACAATCTGAACTCTGACGTAACACACGTAGTTTAGTTTAAGGGAAATGGTCCTAGGATTTTCTTGTTGAGGATTATGTGAACTATTAAATATTTGCTTGGAGAACAATATAGGCGAGGGTAGTTGCACAGATTGTAACCTAACCCTGCACTTAAGTAAGTTAAGTGCATGTTATTGTTATAAATTTTAAGCCTTTTGCAGATTTGTTTTTTTTTTTAAATTAAAAATTAGACGACGTTTCACGGCTTCGCACAGTTCCAATTTATCCCGTATATTTTTATTTTCAACATATTTTGCTGTATATATGTATACCTAACCCCCATACAACATTTCATCCCCAATTTCTATCCTTTTAAGCTTTTCCTACGTGATAAAAGATATGCCAAATTTCATTAACATCTGTCTAATCGTTGTTGAGTTTTATATGGTGTAACTAACCCGACTCCCTATTATGTGTGTATATAGAATATATACATACATAACATATTTATATGGTTCAGGATGTAGATGCATAATATAAATAAGCAAGTACATTTAATAAAATAGGCTTATAACAAATTTCATGTGTGTCACAACGTCTATAACATACAGCTTTAAAGCACGCGACACTTAGCAAGCTCATTTCTAGTTGCAGACGGACCGCCATTATAGGACAATGCCCGGGAGCGATAAACTAGTCACTCATGCAGGTATGTCTACATGTAATGATGCTGTTTGCAATCCAAACTTAGTGCTACTATAAAATTTGAATTATAAATAAGAATATGCGAATTTTCGAATACCTAAGTAGTGTTAAGTTAGAACAGTATCACGTCTGGCTCATTAAAATATTACTCGCATGCCATCCCTTCCTACCAACATTCTACAACAAATTTTATTTAAAAAAAAAACGTTTTGACAAATGTGAGCAATTTAAATATAATAAATTTTTTTACGAGTGTCAGAGTTGTGCAACTTTTGAAACCAAAATACACACATATGTAATGTAAAAATTATTATAATGACTAATAAAAGGAATACAATATGAATATTGGCGGCAGTAGAGTAGTGTAAATATTTTCTAAAGGAAAACCAACAAAAAATCTTTCTAAAATAACCGAAGAAAGACTAAAATAAAGCTCTTAATCATTGCTTACAAATTATTAAAATTCAACTTCTGATACTATAAGTAAAGTAATAGAAAAACTAAAGTCTGTGACACCTAAGATCGTGATTTCAGTCAGCGGCGAAAGATTTTAGATGATTTGTAGAAAGTTATGATTTAGTATACAAAATATATAATTTTTTTCAATTAAAGTAAACCCTAGGATAGCAATTTAAGTAAACCCCAGCGATAGGTAACCTAAAAAGATTTTGTTATTTTCTTGGCTTTCATAATAAATTTTTAATAAAAAAAATGACAATTACATCCAGTAGGTATATATATTGAACATCACATACAAATAGTCACGCTAACATTTAGCATGCACGTTGGGCTGGGCGCACACTGCACACTTCCGGTTACTAGGCGGCCCACGCGGCGACCGTCGCGCCGCGCGCCGTCTCTAGACAATGTGGCACTAAATTAGATAAATACGCCGATATATCGACTTGCGACGAGTTAAGTAGACATATTTTATTAGTGTACTGGTGGGGTCAGCATTGCTTTACTCCACAGTCTACACATTGCATTCTTATTTTTATACGTTTCAATATTAACTGCAGAAACATCCTATATAACACCAAAGACGTCAAAACAATTATTCCTAAAATTTCGTCTGTCTGTTTATAAGTCTGTCTCGCATCACCCAAAATACACTACACTAAATTGGATAACAACAGGTCTAAATTAAAATTGGTTTTGTTTCATTTAAATTGGATGTCAGGAAAAAAGTTAATATCATTTAAAGATGTCTAATCTGGGGTGGATAGATAACTTTAAAAAAATGTAGCCTAGCTAGACAGTTTTACATACTTCTTTTATCTAAAAATAGCATCCTCATTCTTTACACGACTGAGTAACATAGATTGAAGGTCCAGTCAAGCAGTTAATAAATTTAATAAGACAACACAGGTCCTTCGTGCGCACTTTCGATAACGAAACAGCCCACGCAGCTAATCCGCGACGTCTCTGGACAATGTGGCACTAAATTAAATAAAAATGCCGATATATTGACTTGTGGCTGTTTTATTACGTATTGTCGTGGACGTTGTGTACACGCCTTTACATTAATTTATCTGTCGAAGCGTACTTTAAAAACTGGCCCGTAACTTCTCAGGTACAAGTTTTATAGTGAGATTGTTTATAGCAAAAAATCTTTTTACGATCATGTACGCTTAACAATGAATGAGGGTTTCTTAGAAAAAGATAAGTAAATATGTTCCGTTTCTGAAGAAGAGATTCACTATAAAGCGATTTTTTAAAATTTAAGCCTTATGGAGGAATAGAACAGGGGTTGGCAAAGAACACTAATTGGTGTCCAGTACTAAAACCAAATATCCTAATTCCTAAGTGTGTAAAAAAGTAATGACAAAAAAATATACTTTACCTACGGGAAGCGAGATACAAATCTGCTAGTATACATGTTTCTTATAAACATCTATATTAAAAAATCATATTACGCCTATTAAATAATAGATTTTCAGTTATGATAAATATGTATCTGCATATGATAAATATGTATGACCTACAATCAGTACATCTTAAAAGATAACCTTTTACACATTTACATGTACACAAATGATCGTCAGCAACCGACTGTCAACGATACCTTTTGTTGTAAGTTGCGTTGTTCGCTTTGAATACTATCACGTAGCGATCACCGATTGATCGCTTGCGCAGCGTGGGAAAACCTATAAACATTGTGTAAAGGAAAGTGCTCTGATGACAAAACTGGCTCGTCGAATTAAGAAAAAGTTTTTAAGTAGTCCATAACCAACCTTAAAACAAATAAAAACCATTTGGACGCAACATCGATTTCAGCGCCTTTAATAGTATATTAGCTAATAGTGTTTCTTGATTCTAATTAGTTTTTATACAGGCAAAAACTTGTGCTTATAAGACAGATAATGAAAATAACATTTTTAGGATTCCGTACCTTAAAATGAAAAAGGAACCCTTATTAATATATGCGGCCGTTTCCGCATATTTTAATTCTTACGAGTGAATCTAAAGTTATATTATCTAGGATCATGAAATTTGATAAGAAGTACCTAATGTTTTGCAGCACGCATAAAGTAAATTATCTGAAAACCCTTGCAATTGGTAAACTGACTGACTGTGCCTATGCTGATATATGAGACAAGAGTTTTCGGACTCAATTTAAATTTTGCGGAATAGTCAATACGTCCAGTTCCACTAGCGCTTGCCCGATATTTGTTAAATATTATAAAACCAAAGTAGTAGTAGAAATATAGTATAAGTAAGGAAGAGTAATTTAATTTTTTTTCGCGAAAAAACTTTCACGCTTCTAACAACCAGAAACCTTCGCAACATGAGAGCTTTTCAAAAATGTCATCAAAATTTTGTGGGTGTATTCAGATTAGAACTCAGTTTAATTTAAAATTGTATCTGTGGATTTGTTCGACGAATGCTTGTAATACGAAGTCAGACTTGTCTAACTTTTAAATCGGATTCTACTATGAGCCGTAGGAATGTGAAATTAGATAAAAAGCGACTCTTCTGTCCTTTTATATGAGTTCAACAAATGAATAGGTTAAGTTCATGAAATTTCACCTAGGTACTTGTTAAACTCCTTTCAGTGTAATTTACGACAACTAGTCTAGAGTCTACAAAGTTAGAAGAAGTCAATGTTCGATATTTTTTTACTACGCTTTTAAAATTCACCCGTGAGTTCAACTTATCTTTGATTTAAAGAACTGTGCCGGATAATTTTTTTTTTGCGAGATCAGTGACACAGTTTCTATACCTGTTATAAATTATGCAAAAACATGCTCAAAATTCTATTAGGTAGATTTGAAGAAGTATTTACAGATAAAAACATACTAATAATATTATGTATGTCTTATTTATTAATATTGGCGCAAGTTAACTGGCAGTAAAGATGCTAATTCGGAAGTTTTGCCTGTTCATTAGCACTGGACACATCAAGGTCATCCATCTTTATATTGCTAACGTGACTGATATTTCGAACTTGTTATTAAAACGATATTGTATTGACTTTGTAATTTTAAGCAGCAAAAATAGTTCAATTATGTAGAAAAAATCAATTATTAATATTTCATAATAATGAGTACACATTTTTTTCTCTAAAATACAAACAGAAATAATTACTCAAATGTAGTAATAATAAGCATAATGTAATTTCTTTTTTCATAACACAAGGTGTAGTGAATAATTTTTCCATTCTGTAAGCAGCTGCTAAAAGGGCTGATTCGGAAGTTGGTAGGGTTCATTAACACGACGCAAGACAAGGTCATCATCGCCATATGTTACGTGACCGATGTTTCAGGTCGATTCATTCTTATTAGCTTTACACGAGCAAGAAATTTTTAAACGTATGTAATAAAAGTTTACGGAAAACCCGCAATTGTGAAATATTTTAAGTAAGTAATTCAATTCTTGGTACTTGGAGTAGACTTTATATTAGTAGATGATGATCATGGTCAGACGGAGGACTTTAAAGGTCACAGAATCTACGCAGTAGTTAAAGTGACTAATCGCAGACTTATTACATCGTAAGAGCGGTGACTATATGGACCCATGGGTGGCAGACGGGGGTTTCTGCCACCCATGTAAAGAGTTCCAGTGGTGGAGTTCGCCTTCCATTTTTTGGGGGTGATACTATGCTAAGGACAATGACATTTAGTACCATATAGTCCCAAGGTGAGACCTCGTCCTATTAGTAGAGATTTAGCGGGTCGGGCTGTTTCCTTCTGAAGCAGATCCCGACTCCCCACAACCATTCCAAGACCCGTTTGGGATGATATCTGTTGAGCAGATTCCTGCCGGGTTAAAAGAAAGGTTTGGTGATTCATCTTTGTAACATTCTGTGTACGAAGTACGAACCATCTCAATATCTTGTAACAATACAGAATAATAAAGCTAATTTAAAATTCATTTTCGTGGTAACTGACGATGCATTGCTAATTTCGCATATCATGCGTTACGACTTCCGAACCAGACTTGACATTGCAGTAACATTGACCGAAGTGTGAATCAGTATTATTTTCGTCTGGCGTTTTTGGAATACTTCCGTAATATAAACATTTCATTTTTCCTGGTACTCCGTTTTTGATTGATGTATAAACCAACACGACTTTTGAGGAAATACAAAGTTGTCTCTTATTGCGACTGATAAAATTTGATCATTAAAATAAAAATGGAGATAATTCAGCTGTTTAAAATTTTGTTTTGTCGTCAAGGCGAACATCTAACACGAATAAGACTCACACACACGGTAACATTATTTATATTATTAACATCATCATTAACACAAATAACAAAAACCGTGTGTCTTACGCAACACAACATGAAACACCAAAGCAATAAATTAAAGGCCGCGGCGTATCGGCCAACAAAAGTTAATGCAGAATTAATGGCGATTCTATCAAGATAATAAAGCAATTAAGACCATTCATTGAGAGGCTATTGGCCTAATAGTTTATACTGTTTACATTCGCGAAACACTTGCACATAAATAACTATAGACACTGACTCGAGAAATAATTAAACTTACTAGTTGATGCTTGGGGCGGACATTACTTGTAGCAACAGCTACGTCATACGATACAAATAGGTCCATTTATTAAATCTCGTCTAAACGAAAATAGAGGTGGTGTAAGATTTACTGTATATTTCTTTGTCTGTATTTTGTGTTAAGCAGTTGATTGTAGATATATAAAAATATTTTTATTATTTTGAATAAAAACGGATTATATTTGAATATATTGTTTTTACTGCACTTAAACAGGCATAATTTATCAATATTTGTATAAAACCGCAAAATTTCAACCAGCGATGATAAGCACGCAATAGTGTCAACGCGATATTTATGTTTTCATTGCAAAGATAAGGCAAAAACGTTGGACAAGGACTCGTATTAGAATATTATATTATTTTTGTGCGTGCGTTTAGGTTGTTAGATAAATGTTTGTATTTATATAAGGAAGTGTTATTTTTGACATTCATTTTACGTTTCTACTTATTTTATTTTTTTATATTAGAGTAATAAATACAAGTAGCAGAACATGAGATTTTCTACAAGCGTTACTTACGAGAGTAAAAGAAGAAGTCTAACGAACAGATAATACTAATTAATTAAAATTGTTACTTATCATTTTAGCAACATTGATTTTGATAACGTTTTGTTTTAATTGTAACGCTTTTGAAGAAAACGCTTTTGAATAATAATATCTTTTTATAATATGTTTAAACTTTATTAAAATAGCTTTATATAAAATTTGCAGTTATTATATGACGTGATATTACACCACGAAGAATTTTATAGTAAACAAACCGTGTTACTGTTCTTTGTCTTAAGTATATCATGACTTAACAATAAGAACATGTGTATATCTGGCTAAAACATTGGCGATAACACATAACTTTTATCATTTTATCAAAACAACTGGTCGCGTGACGCGAATCACGACAAGGTCGCGCGAATACGTAATTATAAAATATTAGTGTCGTCTCATCGACCTTGGACTTTAGGGAATCGAAAAAGCAAATTTAAATTTTAACCAGCGTTACAACATATATAATTAACTCTATAGTCTAGTCTATAAAAGGAGAAGCTGACTTAATGACTGACATATCAACGCAGGGCCTGAGCCCCCATAAGGGTTAGAAAATTTTGCACAGGAGTTCCTTTTATAACGTAGGGGAGCACTAAGAAAGGATTTTTGAAAATTCACCCCCTAAGGGGGTAAAACGGGGGTGCAAAGTTAGTAGGAAACTTTGCCGTTTTTGAATTTGTTCATATGAAATTCAGTATGAAGATTCTTCATTGAGTCATGAAACATGTGTAAAATATTTAAAAAAAAAACCTATCATTTAAGGGGGTAAAACGGGGGTGCAAAGTTAGTATGACTACCTCATAAAATTATTAAATATGTCTACAGACGATCTACTGTAGGCTAATATAACTACCTCAATATCGCAAACGAAGTTGCGGGTAAAAGTTAGTACATCATATTGTGACAACCTAGCGCTAGCTCTCGTCCGCGACTCTGGCTATACCGATGTTATCTCCCCCACACCACGATAGACAATGTGGGTACTAACATTATAAAATATTAGTTATACATAAACATTACATATAATTACACTTATTTTTCCAACAGTTATTACATTTCTGTAAGTAACAAATAATTGCAATATTTAGTGACTTGTTATAGTAGAGTTTGACATGAAATTTAAAACAAATATAATTTCGAGAAATAAGCAATAACAACCTTCGAGTGTTAACAACAATAGCTGTAGTGACTACTGTAACTACATTGTATTTTCTATGAATTGTTTAAACACTATAATTTTGTTTACTTTGCGCCCACGCAGAACCGTGCTCTATATTTAATTAGATCACCGGCCAATGAGAACACTAGATGAATCAGAGATGCACTATTATTTATTATTTACGAAGGCAAGGCAGTGAACACCGTGACATACTTTATAAGGCAGCCGATTACCTACTAATATTATTAGAAAAATAGACAAAAATTTACATTTTGTTATGCAGACAAAACAACTAGTTGCATAAACGCCGTAAAATCATTTAAATGATAGAGATAAATTATCTGTCATAGCTCATTAGGTTAATATAAAAGAATATAATAAAAACATTAATTACAAACTTGAAGAACTGGAATAATACAAATGAAGGACGAGTGATGCATAATCTTTTTCTTGCAATGTCAAATGACTATCTATATCGAAGTCTATAAAATCAGAATTAAAAGTCCTTAAATTATAATATTACATTAATAGTAGTATTATTTTGTGTATTCATCACGAAGACCTATTTACATACATGCGAAAACTGTAAAACCACACGCGGTCATTACCATAAAAGGTAGGTCATACAGCACAACAAAAACTAGAGTAGACTAAAAGTGACACACTGCTACGTGTCACTGACTTGATGTAATAACATTTCGAAGCGAATAATAATGTAAATTTCACAGTAAAAAAATTAATACGGCGGTAAAAAGTCCCAAAAAAAAACATATGTTTCTCACATCAACATTTCAGTTACCAAGGCGAAAGTAAAAGGTATTACATAAAATAAAATTCTCATAAAACTAGTTAGTTTGACCGTCGTTCCCACAGTACGAAATTCATGCGGTTTTTATTATAATTAAAATGTAAATCTCGATTGGATACAATGTATGTTGTTGAAGATGTGTAACCGAAACATCTGATTCATTTAGTTAAAGTATACTTTCCCCAAAACAAAGGCTGTTTCTTCGACACAGCAATTTTAATCTAGATATGTTAGCTTCATAATTACTTCTACTGCTTGTTTCGTGTCTAAAAAAATTGTGTCAAAAGAATTTTCAAATTGGTAAGTTAAGTTTACTCTAAGATGTTTAATAAAAAAACGAAAAGTAACTGAAATGTATCATAAAGCACATGTCCTAATGTTCCACCATCTCATTTTGACCTAAATAACGGTTAAACACAAACGAACACGTGTAGTTAGGGGACCGCCTCCCTGAACTAGGGTTACCACCCCCGGATGTGTTATATTTATCTATAACATAAACTTATCTATGATATTCTTAAAATTTTGCATATGATTAGTTTATGACGTAATAAACTAAAAATGTAACCTATCGAATGTTTTAACATATTAGATATTTAAGAAACTTAATGTTCCCCTTTCTCTTTTATTTATCTTGACTAATCGTATGTTACAAACATCGTATCATGTAAAAATTACTGCACGAAATTGGATATGGTTTCTCACAGTTGTATTACTGAAGGTCTAAAATATAGGCTTTATTACATTTAAATCGGATTTCAAAAAAAAGTTATGAGTAGCAAGGTAGAGCGACCACAATAGCCTTTTTAAAGATGGTTTCATTATTAGTTTAATCTGCCCTCTTGGGGGTAGGGGATCTGTTCCCCGATTAGCCCGCGACAAGCACCAGCATACGAATCCGAACGCCAAGTGTCATAGACGCGTTCCGGTGTGCCGCATGTGGGCCGGACTTACCCCCTCCCTCTCCCATCCCATTAATGCTGCGGATCTAGTGGACTTTGGGCTCTTGCTTGCTCAGGGTCAGCTGAAACCGCAGCATTTTGCATCGACAAAAAAGAGAATATCTCTCTTTTTGCCGATGTCCATGGGCGATGGCGGCCACTTACCATCAGGTGGACCATCTGGTCGTTTGCGCCTTATTTACCATAAAAAAATGAAACTGTGTGTTATATTACTTTAGTTTTAGGGTTACATTTGTTTTTCAACCTAATTTTTTTTTTGTAAGAATTGTTGTACTTTTTTTTCCTTAATGTAATTAAAATAAATTAAAAGTATTCATAGAATAAAATTAACCTAAAGCATTATTACATATTGAATATTTTCCTGCAATCGACAGCCCTACACAATCCCTATTAAAACCCTCGGTTCAACTTAGATATGACTAACGCGTCATAATCTATGCAATAGCTAAATAACAGTATCGTGCAGCTATTACCAATAATAGATGACGCGTGACACGCGATACTTACTAAATTAAATACTCTCTTTATGTATCATTATTTTTGTTGTATTTCTAACTACTAATCAGAGAGAGTTTTAATATTCTACACTATCCAGTGTTTTAAAAAATTAAATATCATTTGCTATAACGGTGAAGGAAAACATCGTGAGGAATCCTGCATTCCTGAGAGTTCTCCATGTTCTTAGAAATGTGAAATCTACCAACTTGCACTTGGCCAGCTTGGTGTACTAGATATGGCCAAATTCCCTCCTACATTCTGAGGAGGAGACCCGGCTAAGTAGTGGGCCATGAATGAGTTGTGATGATTATGATGACACTAAAATATGTAGTTATGTTATTTAAGTATAGCGTAGATCGATTAACAAATATTGTGTGACCGTTTTAAAAAATTAAAATGTATCTATTTGGAAATTATTTATTATCCAACTACCGAAATGTTGTCTGTTATTTAAAACCCCTAAAAAGAAGTAGAGGGGCCAAAATTGATCGCTAACTTCACTATTTTATTTTAATTAGTTTTTTAGGTCATGAAACTTAAATAAATAGTACGAAACCTATATTTGAAGTATAATTTGTTGAGGCTTACGCCTAAGATTTAAAATACGTCTATACTTAATATATAAAATTGAAGAGTTTGTTAGTTTGTTTACTTGACGCGTAATAATCTCAGGAACCACTAGTCCATTTATCGAGGAAGGCTATATATCATCACGCTACGACCAATAGGAGCGGATGATCATCGGCACGAAAACGCAAAGGTTAAGCCTAAGTGAACTTAAGGTGTATAAGAATAGTTTAACATCACTCTTTTGGTTTATGAGCATTTAAAAATATACATATAATTTCAACTACTTCTAGATTAGAACACTACAAACAGTCGCATTATAGCATCACGGACGCAACGAGACCGCGACCTTTCACTTTCTCCGCAGAAATATGCGAACAAGCGTTTTTGCTATATTAATGAAGTTACAGCGGCTGTTGAAACGTATAATAATGACAATTTATTACGGTAAAAATAAGATACAACTACTCTACTTCTAATTATATAACCCATTGTATATTCTTAGCGTGACTTTCGATACCACTAAAACTATATTCGCAATTTATCGTCTTTTTATCAATATACCGCCGCTTTTGCTTCAATATAATAGATAATATGCAGCACCGGAATAAATTATGTTTTACCAACACAAATAGGTTCCTAAGAGACTTTGCTTTGCTCAATTAAATTTATGATAAATAATAATCATATTTACATAACTAGATATTAAAAATGGAAAATTATCTATAAATAATGTGTCGATTCCCAACAAAACCCGTGACAAACACATTTCAACTTCAATTTCACGACATCCTGAAACGATTTATTTTGACTCGCGGCAATAAATCAATGCCGACGGCCGATGAAAATATTTTATTTTCAACACAACGACAATTTATAGCACGTTAAAGATTAACATCGCAAGTTTACAAACAGCTGAATCTAAATAGGATAATGTCGTTATTATTAAGTTTCTGTTCACCAAAATCAAAATATGCTTAACCTTAGGTTGAGGTTGAAATTTTTCACTCACTTGCCATTCTACTCACTCTCTCACCCACAACTTAAAATTACAATATCTTTTGATGGAGTGAATCGATTAATATAAAACTAATTTTGTCGTTCACAACTGTTATCTCTAGAACTATTGACACAGTTATTATTATATCACACACACTTATTATATCAAAAATCAAAGAAATACTGCACTCTGTTAACTTGCATCATCTTTTCATATCCTACCTTAGCCTAAAAAAATAACGGAAACAGTATCAATGCTGACAATTCATCACCAATATGATCTAACTCATAGACAATTAATTTCCTGTAAGGTAAACAATTTATCATATACCATAGATAATATATAAGCATTTTACGGACATATAACAACCACTTATATAAAATTAAAACGGATGCTAACACAGATTACTAATAAAGAGGTATTTCTCTACTTTATATGTTAAGCGCAGAACATACTGAGTGCGTGTGCATTTAAATTATACCATATAACAACAATTTAGATAAAATGAAAACGGATGCTAACACAACCAAACCGACAAATGTTTGAAAACGACTTGAAATGGTTTCTATGGGTTATCTTTGAAATACGCTATTTTTTTATATATCTAATGTAGCAGATAAGCAAACTCTACAGAGATTGCTACATACCTATACCTACTTTATTTTATTTAAATTAAAATAAATCGTAAAAGTATTAATCAATTATTCTATATTCGTTGTATAGAAAATAATAATTGATAAAAGAGATACTTTTAAAAACATTTTTAATTATCTAAGTAAGGTCGAAGGAGATTAACAGAAAAGAGATTAAGTTAGAAAACAAGGCAAGAATAGAGTACAAACGGAAACATCCGCTATAATCTACAGATCAGGTAAAAGAAAACCTTATTTGCTTTTTACAAAGCTTGAAACATTTTTATGAAGAAGATTACATAGTACTAGCAACCCGCTCCGGCTTCGCACGACTGGATAATTTTTTTCATTGACATTTTTAATTTCGTAATATCTTTTGAATGGAATGTCCGATTTCAATAATTCTAGAAGTAATCAATAAGTATTGAAACAGTCTTAAATACGAATTATCAACTTTTAAAATGTAAAAAAGTTGTTATACTTAATATGACATAACTACAATAGTTGGACATATGGTTTCGCGAAGTTGTTTGTAGATTTTTTTTTCTATCATCACTACTTTCTGCAGCGCATGCGATGAAAGACATTTAATAACTAATTTTTTTACAGCTTGGGTTTTTAGTAAGAATAGAAATCCTCAGAAGAGGATCTCTAATTTTTTCTAGTAATAAATATAGCCTCAGGATTATTGTAGCTTTTAACGGCAAAATAATTTTTGAAATCGGTCCAGTAGAGTTTAAGTTTATTCGTTACATCCAAAAATATAAATCTTTCATCATATTAGTAAAGATTGACAAGATAGTGTTTAAAAACATACACATAGTGTCGGTATTAATTAAATAATAATTATTAAAATAACATCATTGTAAAATTATATACAAAATTCTACCACATTTAAAAAAAACTATTCATCTAGTACTGGTGCCAAATGACTCAGGTAAGTCCTCTTCTTTTTAAAATAAAGTAATAAGCGCAAAATTAAACTGGTCACTTCGCGCTGCGTCTAATAACTATAAAATACCACATAATATCATAATAAATATAGATTGATATAATATACAGTGCATTATGTGTTCCTTGTCAACTTTTCTTCTCCCTTTAAATTTATTATTCGTGATGGAAGATATATCTTCGCTTGTATCCAATCAACCTAGAAGAATACTATCTTAAGATTCTAAAATCGTTATTACCTTTAACAAAATACTTATTAGATATTTAACCTTCGACAGACCCAAGTACTTGGAAGTAGCATTCTCAAAAGGAATTTACTTTCTCCGACTAAATAGTGAGGCATTAAGAAAACACTACTTATATCACGGAGTGACCTAGTTCGAGAGCCGGTGACACCGTTTCTAATACTAAGCTAATGGTAATAGGATAGGAACTCCATTTTTCATTTGACTAACATTTCCAGATTTATATTTTGTATTCGTATTTTTAATATTAACAATCTGATCCCATAATGTTAGCAACACTTTAGAAAAGGCCCTTGCTCTACGATATATAGGTCTGTCCTGATAAGATTAAAGTAGTTTAAGTAGTGATGCCAGACCTTATTCATTAAAGATCAAGTAAATCGTTTTTTATTTAGTTTCTTTTTTATCTGAATGTGGTAGAGCAGGGTATGTGTGATACAAAAACTCACACACATAGGTCACAAGGCTCGGATTCTTATAAAATAAACTCAATTCCTAACAATTACTGTTTTATTTATATTAATGTAATTAATTGCCTACTAAAGTGTTATTTATGTTTTTTATACGGGCTACCTGGTTATACTTGTGTACAAATGATCATACCGTTATGGATTAGAATAAAAGTATTAGTAAAACAAATGAACAGGTAGGTTTGGTTTCTGAGTAAAATGGTTGAAGATCCCACTCGTTGTTTTTGTAAACGTTGGCTTGCAAGTTGCTCTCGTCATTGTTCTGCGGATAGACAAAAATGTTCCACAAAAGGGACGCATTGTTCCGGCTACATATTATTCCGCTATGCAAACATTAAAAAAACTTGTAAAAGATGTCATTTATGGTAATATGTAAATATCATAGTTTTCTATAACTTATAGTATACTAGCTCATCCGGTGATCATGAATGTAGTACTACAGATTAGCTAAACTGTTGACAACCAATACATATGTCAATTATTTTCATTACTCACATTATTCTACATTTTAAAAATCTAAAATACGCCATTATCCAAATATTGTGGATACATCATGTCAATTCGCAATCTTTAATTAAATACGTTCTTTAATTTGAGGGGAGAGTTTACCGTATCGACGGAATGAACATTAAATGTTTGACAGTTACGAAACCCATCAACTTATCCCATATAAGTAAGTTTTTTCTTTTATTTTGTCTACTTTTTCACGCAAAAACTACTGAATGGATTTTGATGAAACTACAATAATATATCTTACACATCAGAATAACATATAGGCTATAATTTATAATGATATAGTGTGAATCCAAATTATAGCGGGTGAAACCGCGGGACGCAGCTAGTATATTATATAAAAGAAGATTATCTTGAGTTTAATTTGTATAGAAAGTGAACAAAGTGTGTTTAGCACCTAACAAGTTAAATTGCAACAAAAACCTTCATTATATCCAGTTAAGAAGGTAATATGATGAAAGCTTCGGTCGATAACACTTGCCGACTTGTTCATACATAAATTCAGTTTTACCATATATTAGAATATTTCAAAAGTTGTACAATTGTTACTTCCGTAAGAATAATGTCTTGTATAATTTGACGGACATTAGTCAAAATAGGTTTAAATAAAACTGATGGTACTATGGAGTGGAGTAGACGGTAGTTCGATAAATACAGCGACATGACAAATACGATAATTACGAATAATTGCGAGTAATATTCTAGCGAACAAACCGTAATACTGGAATTCTGTGTTTAAAATAAAACCTGCTAATTAGTATAACTAGTGATCGCCCAGTGGTGGAAATTCGACCATACAATAAAAAAATGAGTATATTATATGTGTTTATATTATATATCAAATACATGGTAGTGAGAGTAATATTTTTTTATTGATTTAATGCATTTTTTTTAAATATTAATATTCTGCGCTCCTTCTCTATATAAACTATAAGTGGGGGAAATTTCATACTCCTCCGTCCGCGCAATTTTTGTAAAAAGGGGTACAAAATTTTGCTTCACGTATTGATATATTTGGAAAGAGATTCAGGGGTCGTCTAGAAAGGCGTCGGAAGGATGTCTTCTCTGAAAGAGCGGGACCAGGATGGATGACGAAAGCAACGAACAGGGAGACACGGAAGGCAATGAAATGAATGAAAACGCCGAGGGCGACTACTTATATAGATGGCGTTACTAAAAATTTTAATCTTATGTAAGCAACATAAGATAAAGATTAATATTGTAAAAAATAAAGGCTTATTTTATTTTTATTAATATATAGATTTGTAAGTATAATTAATATTTTGGATATCTGATTAATAAACTACAAAACACATATACAGAAACAAGGTGATCCTTTAAAGACTTTACGTTATGTGAACATGGCGTCAGAAGCATTAAAATTATCTATCATTGTATGTATATAACTGTATATAACTGTGGACGACAAAGAGAATTCACACAAATTATATTGGTTCACATGAACGCATATATGTTCTGCATTACTACTTGCTTCCAAATCAGTAACACGTATTACCCATATATCTAATCATTAGAAATACATGTAATGTTAAGTGAAAAATGCTTGTGACAATAATATATCGAAGTAAGTAATGGATAACTTCGAGAAGAGGTAGAATGAATCGCGATCGAATGTATTTAGGAGAATCACTTGATGGTTGCCTAAATAAAATAGGGGAAAATTTAAGACGATCTTCTGTGAACCGCCAAAGATCGTTGTAACCAACTTAGTTAATACACTTTTATTTTTTATGACAAAAATGAGAATTTATGAGAAATGCATTTGATAGGTGGTCACCGTTCAAGGTGGTCCAAGGATATCAGCAATACAACAAAGTTATCTCTTGTTTTATCGAAGCCATCTTGAAAATTGAATAAGAAGGAAATATTCATTTAAATATTTGAATTTCATGCTGTAAAGGGCCACGTTGATCTATATTAAATGCACAATGTATTTATGGTACCTAATTAGATAAGGATTAATGCTGTAATTGCTTAAAATTGCTTCGTAAATAAGCCATTATTTGTCGAAAAGAGTAAAGGATAAAAAATAGTTATTGTGAGTTATCCCTAAGAGATAGACATATATCATCGCGGACTTTTTTGTAGACTTTTTTAAGGTGTACAATACTGTAGTACATTATTTTGATCTATCTCGTAGGGTTCAGCCAGCGTTTGCAATGTAAGCGCAAATAATGTGTTTTTTATGACATCACATTAGAAACCTCTAAAATTATCAGTGTTTCTCTACTATATTATGTATGTATTATACATATAAAATTTCCTCTTGAATCGCTCTATCTATTAAAAAAAACCGCATCAAAATCCGTGTCGTAGTTTTAAAGATTTAAGCATACATAGGGACATACATACAGACAGCGGGAAGCGACTTCGTTTTATACTATGTAGTGAAATGAATCTTCGCGTAAGTTTAATCGAAAGTGAAGAAATTAATTACCTTATAAATTAAACATTTTAAGTACGAGTTACCATGTTCTGTGTCTATATTTAATTTGTTTTGACAAGTGCGTTTATGATATGAACATCTGTATGTATAAACCAACTGTTGAACGGTTTTAATGTTTTTTCACCTCATATTGTGAGGGGTAAAGGTATACTTTTAGATGACTAAAAATAGTGACTGACATTTAGAGACCTATTAAATGATCCGTCATTATTATTTATTGCAGCGATTTAAAAAAGGCATAAATAATTGTTGGCATTAATACGCATCGTATGCATAATTCTACATTTAATAATGATCTATTTCGGTTCAATATGATATTTTTGCGATTAGATAATATATTTAATATTGTTATCAACTTGCGATATCGATGATTAATTTATGTAATTAATCATTTGCTACGAAATGCATTTTAATTTAATCTAGCTAATTCTTCGTGATGGTGAAAGGGTGGCACAGACATGACCATATAATATATTATATGTACATGACAACCTATTTTATTTTAAATTCTCTGTAATTTTATATTTATAAATAAATATAAAGATAAATGGATTGTTAGCGTATGTTATGCCGATCGAATAAATAATTTTCTAGTTTCTATTTATAATCAAGTTCCATAACAATAACACCATTAAGTATTCTCAATAACGATTACAATAAAAAACATCGCACTACACTAACAAATAAAACAATATTTTCCTTATCCTAAGAAAAGAAGTTTAAAAATAGTAACAACGCGTCAGTGGTAACGAGAATTAACTTATTTGCATATTTTTTTTGTTTTATTTCTTTATTCTTTACTATAACCTGTGGTTACATATTTTAAACTATTGTGTCTTGAGTAACTATATTATACTACTCAATAAAGTTTTATTGTTGTTGTTGACTAGAAGAGAAAGCTTTTTAACGTTTGATTTAATAAGAATTTAAGTAATTTTTTTCATCTCGTTCTCAAGTCTCAACAAAAAAATCTTTTATCTCCCTAAAGAGATGAAAATCATTTAATAGCTAACACAGTCATGAGCAAAGTCTGGTAACACATCGCATGTATGCGGCCGTGCCGTGTGCGTATGTGCCTGTCTTATCTTCTGTCTGTCTTTACACTCGAACTGGTCATTGGTCGGACATTCGCGTGGGCGGAGCGACTGGCGAACGCATAAAAAAACGAATTAAAACCAAATAATGATAATAGCCACTAAATTTATACCGTTAATGTAATGCACCTTATTCTGTTTATTTATTAAAAACCTGATTCAAATAAAGCTTCGAAGTTCGACCATATCTATAAAGGGTTTCATCCAGATATAAATTTAAACACTCGTTTATTCGTAATTCCACTAACTATTCCTTATATGCAAAAACACAATTGTTCTCCGTGCAGAAAGTGGGGGTACAATCGGTTAAGGTCTTTAGTGCATTTACTTGGAATATAAAATAAGTTTGATGAAATTATATTTTAATAAAACCTAACATATCTGTTGCAGTTATACAAATTGATTGATATTAACCCTCACTATTCAAACTGCCTTCCTAGCGACAGTAACGTAATAAAGGAACAAACTTGACGACTATTCCATAGATTAACTAGTCGAGGCCGCCCTGGCTTCCCACAGGTGCAAATTAACAAACGTACTTAGATTTAATAAAAACATTTCATTTTTTATCCTACATGCACTATGAATTTTTCCGGGATAAAAAGCCTATGTGTTTATCCAAACTATAAGGTATGTGTGTATTTCATTAAAACCAGTTCACCGGTTTTTACGTGGTTGAGTCCAACAAACATACAAACTTTCACATTATAATATTGAGTAAGATTTTACTTTCGTACGTACTCATTAAATATCTAAAGAGATTTATCATAAACTTAACATAAGAGCTTGGCTATAGTAACAAAGAAAAATACAACAAAAATATATTTAGTATTTTTTTTAAATAATCTGGAAATAATTAAAAATCTTATTCTTTTGTAAACAATAGAAAACGATCCAATAGATAACAATGAATTTACAAGCAACTCATATTGTGAAGGAAAAATTAAAGATTAATATTATGAGCTGGCTGAAAAATTCAAATCACTTGAAAATCGTTTACAAACGGCGCGCGCCTTCAGCCAGGCTTAATTGCGCCTCCTCGCGCTATTATTACTTGCCATCAATCGTCTGTCCACGTAAAGAATGATTTTTGAACTACTTGCCTACTTAATATTTTTAAATTAGATATATTGAACATCAGAACTTCATGGATATAAGATTACAAACTTAGCTTCTTTCTTCGCAAACAAAGCCTAAGTTTAAAGATAGAGATTCAGAAATACAATAAACCGCTTCCTGATGACTGACAAAAATTTGTCATAGAATGAGAGAGGAATGATAGCCATTACTGTACAGCAATATAGGTTTAAAGAGCTCTTTTATAATATATTATATTAATAGATAATAAAATAAACTTACGTGGACCTTAAGAAGGGTAACCTTCACCACACACTATAACACTAACTTCCATGAACAATGCGCGACATCACCAAAGAGACTTATATATTGTCTAAACGTCGGTATACTTGAAAGAATATAAAAGGATCTACCTACGAATATCAATTTATAAACGCGTTCGAACGTGCTAATCTCAGGAACTACTGGTCCGATTTAAAAAATTCTTTTAGTGTTAAATACCCCATTTAACGAGGATGGCTATAGGCTATATATCATCACGCTAAGACCAATAGGAGCAGATGATCACGGCCAAGAAGTCGCAAGAGTTGGCTAGTGATTCTTGAGATTATTAAAATTTTTGAAGCTCGCAATACATTAAATCGTATCAACAAAAAATCAAGAATTTGAACATAATCCAGATTGGTGTACAATTGGTACAAAAAGTAGTTTCGCGGATAATTGCAAATACTGGCGGATTCCGATCCGAGTATTGGCATGCCGCCACGGTATCCTCGCGATGTCTAAATCGCTTCAATACAATCTGTGTAATCTTAGGGCTATTGGTTTACATTGCTTTTAGGATTCTTAGCTGGATTGTTTCTTTATGTTGCTATGGCAACAATTGTTACTAATTCAAGTATAATGTTTTTAAATAAAATCCTGACTAATACTAATATTATAAGTGCGAAAGTAACTTTGTCTGTTTGTATGCCGCTCTTTCACGCCAAAACTACTGAACCGATTTAAATAAAATTTGTTATACAGATAGTCTAGGGCCTGAAAAAGGACATAGGCTAATTTTTAATGCCAATAAAGGGTTGTAAGAGATTGAATAGGGGGGATGAAAAGTTGTATGGACGTATCGTCATTTTTAATGCTAGAAGCTTTGAACATATTTTTTAGGCTGTTTATTCGATATAAATAAATATGACATTCAAAGTGTAAAAGTTTTACCCTCAGATGTGCAATTTTAATTTACCGATTATTATTAAAATCATTATAATATATTGCTAAAACAATTCGTCACCATGTGTACACTTTCCATTATCCCACTTGTACCTAAACTTACCTTTCTATGTTAAGAAACAACGAAATAATTTTATTTATATATCATTAAAGTTTTTTTTCCACATTTTGAAAGGTCAAAATAAACTTTAATGTTGTTATTATGTAGAGTCTAATCCTTAATTCAAATGTTTAATATCTTCATTAAGAAACTCTACTCGTAATAATCTAAACTGGTTGCTTATCTAAAAGTTCAAAGTCTGAGATTAATTTGAATAAATTTATGTTATAATTTTAAATATAATATCAAAGCGTTATAAGAAAATTGTAACGAGCGCCGTTTTAGCGTAAATAATCTCAATAAAAACATAATCTGTAAAAGAAAGCAATTCTCGTAATGAAATCTTTACACTGTGACCCAAACCTAACGAATATATTATTAGTATAATCGATGCTAAGTAATTCTAACTAGAGTACTGATGGATATCAAGCGTGGTATTTGATGGGTGAATATATTAGTGGCAAAGCTTAAGAATTTTGATATCGATAGTTCAATATAAGACATTAAAAAGCTGGTAATTTGGGGACAAATAAATATTACCTTCTAACAATGTATCTAATATTATAAAACATATGATTATAATATGTTGTAAAGTCATTTCAAACAGTATTATACATGAGCAGGCGTATTCAATTAAACGAGCTCCACAGTATGAACACTTGGATGGATTCCATTCGGATGAATCAATAGACCCGCGGTCAGACGACAAACACACGATAAGCACAAACCGACCCGTTATTGTATTCAAAAAGAATTCAAAGTGTTCACAGGTTCTTTACATTTAGTTTTTTCACTTTTTCTATCAGTCGATATACGAGTACAAAACACTGTTTGAGTCAAACATGAAACTTAACGATCTGCTCTAACTTCGCATTTGTAGTAATTTTGTACAAATTATATACTCAAACTTTACTTTTTTATCGCTCTTTCCATTAGTAAAACTTGTTGTTCAAAATCAGTAGCATGGTTTAGGAGAAGCTAACAGATAGCACAACACACATACGCAGAAAGCGACTTTGTTTTACATTTATGTAAAAATCAGATCGTTGTTTACAAGGATGCACGACTGGTGTATTAAATGGTCGTTTAAAATCAGATAAAACAGATAAAAATTAAATATTTATTAAAATTCTAGAGTTTACTATGGACAAATAGTCATATATGTTATTAAACATGCCTACCTGGAAACATAACCGGCTGAGATCTTGACCTCAAGATTGCGACCGCATTCTGCGTACATCCGAAATGTTTCGCAAATACCAATTACTTTACGATATTACATATAAAAATATTATCAAAGTAACACAGCACTATACACTGATAAAATAATTTGTTAGTGACCTTTCAATGATAAGTAAAAAATATACTTCATGATTATGTTATGTTAACAATAATAATTTAAAATCAATACGTTTTGCTTAATGTATTAAGAGAAATGAATATTTAAAGTAAATGTATATTAAAAAAATAAAGAAAACATAAATTAAATTAAAATCTCAAATAAACATGAAAACAATATTAACAAATATTTTTTTTGATTGAAGCGTAACATTCCTCTCAAAAGAGGAAAAACAATATTATTAATAATGACAATAGCACATTTTTTATAAACAAATGTCAGGATTAAATACAAGGTCTGCTAAGGTCAATCTCGAGAATCTACAATGAATAGCGTAAGACATTTTTGAGAGTTACAAAAACTCAATAAAGTGGTCTCGGAGGCTTTCTCGAGGCATTTATACGTTTGTAAGGCCTGTTCGAATTATTATTGACCCTAGATTTGAACGATAGACCCTTCCGTCACATTTACGACGGTCAAGACTGGGGTTATCGGCACACATATCTGTAAATACGTGTCAAAACGATATTGAAAACATTTTTGTCCAAATATGAAAACAATTTACTGTCGGGATGAAATATATAAATTGAATAAATAATTTCATTTTGACTTTATGTGAATTGTTTTATAGGATTAAAGACTGCACACGTATCAAGACATCAATGGTCATACTTACTTAAAAATTAATAAATTATACAACTATAGGTTAGTTGTAGATTTCAAATTTTCAACGCAGTCAATTTAAAAGAAATCACAATTACAAAGACTATTAGTTCCGGAATAATCAAACACATAAACTTTACATCAAAAAAGACGAAATGTCTCAATTTAAATGCCATTTAATAGTACAAATAGTAACAAAAACATATGTATGAGGAATAACAGAGATTTCCCCATAATGTTCACTTTGAGTAACAAACAAAGACATCCGATGTCTACAGTAATAAGGCTTACGTAATGCCCTCATTTCTCTGTCCGTAAACTTTAACAGTTTAGTACGCACTTAGGTAATTGGAATGTGATTTAGTTAATATTGTTACTTTTAATAAACTAAAAGAAAAGTTACTTAAATACAGCTTTATCTCGTTGGGTAAATTAATGGCGTCTCCAATATTGTAATTGCCGTTGAGATAGTGATCGCCATCTTCATAAAATTGTCAAAAAGCGAATATAAGCTACTGTATCATTTTATATAAAATTAAATAAAAAGACGATATTGTAATATCACATTAGTTTGATTTAGATCATGTTGACATAAAATCAATTGTGTGTATAATAGCTTTATATTCTAATGATAAAGGGACGATTGTAACAATAATAGTAGTACATTAGAAATTACTTCTATGGACTAGATTCACGACATCCACGAATCGGGAGCATCGGGACAAGGCCAGTGCTGTAGCGTCATGCTGCATGCATAACCCATTACTAGAGCTCGAGTTATAAATTAATCGCAACAATAAACTGAATTAAATAATTACTATTTAGACATGTAAGCGGAAATGTTAGTAGGAGTACGTAACAAGGACTACTAGTAAATAACGATTTATAAATCAGTTGCTAATAAAAAAGAACTAGAGAAATAAAACAAGGACCAGAGACCAATTAAGTTCGATGGTAGTAGAGTAGTAGGGTCCCTTTATTACAGAGTTCCCATGAGCATATTCCGACTCCATCAAATCTGCTTCTTGACATAATAATATATGGAATCGGAAACCAGAAATTGGTACAAATTTAACTTGAGAAATTGGTTACAGACAGACAGAGACCACAGCGTTATTACGACGCTTATGAGCAATGTACTTAAGTGCCTAATAACCAAATTCAAATGAGTAAATAAGTTGCTACTAATCGACAGATATTTACACTTATTAGGCGAGGTATATGATTTCATACTCAACTAAGTTTGTGACAAAAACCGTATCATGAATGATATATCCGTAAACAACTATTGAGTGTATGACCCTTTTTTCATTACGAGTTCAAAATGTTTCAGCACTAAAACATATTTACTTTATGTTACCATAGTAATTAATTTTTCGTTAAAAATAATTGCAGCTTGGTGAGCTGGGCAATAACGCCACGTTTTTTCATAATAAAAATAATTACACTATATCTGATGTGAGATGAAGTTACGACTAAGTGTAATAAAATTGTACAAAATTACGCTCACGAGAAATATTTTTAATTAAATAAATAAGAGCAGGAAGTATTCAGTTGAATTTTATTTATTTACAAAATTAAGTTCTTATGTTGTAACAAAAAATTAACTGATATTTTTGATTTTGTGTTGATATTAAATTGTGCCATCTTTGAATCTACACCTTTTTACTGTCTTTTTTTCGATTCATAATCAATGAAATTTAAAACACATGACTTGTTAGTATGCAAAAGGTTGTTGTGCAAAATGTTTTTTATGACA
Source organism: Limenitis camilla (assembly GCA_905147385.1). Lineage (NCBI taxonomy): Eukaryota > Metazoa > Arthropoda > Insecta > Lepidoptera > Nymphalidae > Limenitis > Limenitis camilla. The sequence continues at coordinate 7,677,271 of LR990246.1, read as the reverse complement.
TAAGGGACAAACGAGCGGATGGTCCACTTGATGGACAGTGGTCACCAGCGCCCATGGACATAGGCAAAACTAGAGGGTATGTCTTGTTTTGCGGATGCGTTGCCGCCTCGAAGATAGTGAGGAAGGGATCGAAAATAATGCTGCGGTTTTAGCTGATCCTGAATCCTGAGCATGAACCGGTGATCACTGGAACCGCAGTATTAAAGGGATGGGAGAGGGAGGGAACGCGTCAGAGACTTGGCGGTCTGATTCGCATGCTGATGGTCGTAAACCAGTAGGGGAACAGATCCTCTACCACCAAGGGGGGCTGGATTACTCGCCACTTACGAGATGCGTGATGCGGTCTTTCCCAGAGGCAGAGGGTATTGTATTCATAATATAACATTCATGGGCACATTAATGTTATGCCATAAAAAGAGACATAGGTTACATTTTATCGCGTAAAAGGACATGAAGGGGTTGAATTAGGGGATGAGTGAGCTCCAGGTGGAGCTGCTAGACGAGTATGAGAGCGACAGGTGAATTCCTCCCTGGCGTGTGGATCCTGGTTCAGGCCCAGCGAGCCCTGAATCGATGATTTAAAGAGGATCTGGAGTCTAGCGAACGTGGCGGTGGTTCGACCACACCTTGCTCGCTGGTTCGACAGGCGGCACGGTGTTCTAACTTCTAACATACCGGCTGTCGCATGTGCTTACCGGGCACGGTTGCTTCGGTAAAAATTTGCATCAGATAGTCCCGGAGGGAGCAAACGCCGGCCTGCCATGGGTGTGATGCGGCGATTTTGACTTCGTTGAGTCTCGCATATCAGGGCCGGTTCCACCAAAGCTGGTAAGGTATGCGTAAATGCATCCCCTCCGCGATAACAAAAAAAGTCAAGTGTTTGGGAATTACACATTATGTTGATGTTGAACCCAAATACACATGGTAAATTGAACCCGTCGTATAATATAAATATAATTTTCTTAATATACACCAAATTCCCATTGCGAATAGTGGGGACAAAGATCAACTTGTCAGCCAATCGTAAAGGCTCGATAACGAGTTACGATGGCGCGTGCGCAACTAATAATTACTTAGATTATCGACAAGCAACTAAGTTATAAGCTTAATATATGCCATTTGGTTATATCTGGTTAGAATGACTACTAACTAGTTATGGTACTCAGACTATTACAGCCTGTTGCAGGGCTCACCCTTTGAAGAACATTATTTAACCAATTAAATAGTTATATTATTCAGTTAATTTAAACCATATTTTTCGCAAAAAATAAATTATATTCATTTCATGAATTATATTTTGTTAACGCTTAGTTTGTAATGATTAATTTCACAACAAATTATTAAATATCTTGATTTCTAAAACTTGAAGTTAATTTTATTATTGAATATTTTCATACCAAAAAGGATTAGAATTAATGTAAGAATAATTCATAATTGTATCACATATTTTATATAAAAACATAGTGATAATCTATTTTTTAATTTGTGTGCATTATAATACTTGACAATGAATATTTTGGTGAACATATTTTTTTGGCAGAGTAAACATATTTTACTTTTATAAGAAAAAAACTTGGGATTTATGTTAGTTATAAAATCATATATATTCAATGTATTTTTTTAAATCTGTATGTTGGGAAATGCGATCATGGATTTTACTGTATGTATGGACTCATGTATAAAGCCCAGTTAAAACAGTATTTACCTGCGACAATTTATTGCTTGTTATTTTAATTCTATACTCAATTAATGATAGATCATTACATTCAATATGTAAAATGGGTAATATTGGAATTAGATCCAAGGCTGTAATTACTTTGATGATCAACTTTCAGGATACATAAATTATGTTAGATCTTGTTTACATTCGAACTATTCATTTTTTTATATCCATATTAATAAGTACATGACACTCATTAAATAAATGTTTACTAATCAGGTAAAGTTGTTTGTCAGTTTACAACAATTAAAAACAAGTAAACATTCATTTTTTTTTTACACCAATATACTTAAATATCTTTTATAGGTACAAATTGGATTTTGGATAAATAAATTTCTATGGCACCATACCTTTTAAATAAAACTTTTAAGTTTTTCCATTCAAATACAAAAATATTGTAAATATTATAATGAACCTAATTATTCATTCATAACTGTTACACAGCATATATGCGTTTGACCTCACAGTCTTATCAGTAAGTAAATGGGTTAACTTCAGTGTTCAATGGCTAACAATGGAGTATTAAATTAACAAAGCATATTAACACTTTTACTTTTAGTTTAAGATTCGTGTTAATTAAAGAGTGAATAAATACAGGTATTGCTTTTATATACCAAACTATTGAGGCTTACCTACCCTAAAAAAATCACGGATAAAGAGGAGTTTTGAGGAAAAAAATATGATGTTGTCGCCCAGTATTGTATACCATTTTACCGATATTGATCCTCAGATTTGTTCAAGTTGTAGAAGGGTAATGTAAGAGGAAAAAGAACTGGGAGATTAAAATATCACATAAATCATGGTACCGGTTCCCGTTTTTTAGCTTTGCTTGTCATAAGGAGTTTCTCTCAACATATAAATAATAAAAAGAGGTCCAATCAGTTAAATTTCAATACCTTTTAGAACTAAAATCCACACACATGAATATTTAGAAATAATGTACTTGAAATGATAAAAGATAATAATAGTAGGTACTATAACAAATATATTTATATATAATAAGATAAATGATGTGTAATAAATGTTTCGTTTTAATACAGATTTCATAAACATATAGTAAATTGTGACAATGTAAAGTAATATAAATTAATTTAATACAGATATTGGTTATTAGTTAAATAGACCTTCTCATTATTGAATTTGATGTTTATTTAAAATGTCAATAATGTGATGTATATTTTTTTATATGAAAAAAAGGCTCATACATATATTATTAAACCTTGAAAAATGAGTACAAAGGAAGAGAGAAGAGAATGCTGTGTTTGCTGCAAAGCCAGTACCTAGAGCCAACTATAAATTAAGCACTGATAGACTGGGAGAAGTTTGCCCTCAAGCCAGTTGTGGCAAAGATCCCTTACCTTAATGAATTGAGCTTGGGTTAAATAAAATCATATATTAAAATTTATGGAAAAACCTTTATTTTTATTTTTGCTATGGCATTCAATGAGATCTTTCCATCTTTTTTCATAAATGGCTAAAGTATTTCTTTTTTGGAATAGATAAATTTGTACAATTCCTTGTCAAAATGTATTTGATATAATACAGATAAGGAGGCAACCTTGTGACGAAGTACAGGTGTTTGCAAAGTGTTGTCTCCTAGCATGTTTCTCAATCAACTCTAGCGGCTCGAGCTGGTACTTGGCAGAGTCACCCCAAAGGTGTGAGCAGATCATAGTAGATCCAAGTGGCTAGTTGAGTCAAGGGCTCAAGTAGAAAGTAAGAGCCGAAATTTAAAGTACCAAATAGCCGCAGCAATTGCGTCGCAAAGCGCGGCAACCCCTTGGAAACACCGGTATAGATAGCCTTTTGAATGGACGAGCAGCTATTAATTCCTACTCGTAAATATCTATCCCTCAGAAAATCCTATATCCAAGCAGACAAGCCAGCAGGTAGGCCATATGAGGAAAACTTACTTACAAGGTCATCGTTTTAGACACTGTCGAATTTTTTAGATTTTCGATATATCTAGAGAAACGGCAAGCGGTTCCCCGTTTTTCCCTACTTCGTGACTCCTTATATTTGACGATGGCTAGAAGATCTCCAGTAAAGTGCTTTCGGTTAAATCCGTATTGACGGTCAGCAGGGAAAGTGGCTGCAGAAGTTCGCTTCAACCGATTTTGCAAGAGACCAAAATGATTTGCTACCTGCGGAGTGTGATTCCAATTTTTGCCCTATTATAGTTACTAATGTGGTCAGATCAAGACCTCTGTATATTCTTTTAGCATGACTTATCAGTCTTGTTAAAGGCTCTCTTCTTATGGCGTTCGTCCCTTGCTTTGTAGTCACGGGCATCAACCAAAACTATGCCTGATGGTTGTGCGTTCGGCGCGAACACCTTCAGAACCAAACCACGGGCGAATTTACTGGTCAGCATTTTGGCAAATGGGATAAAATTCTCCATAGGCTGACGTAAAGCATTAGTCAGCGCTTCATCAGCGCAAATGAAAGATCATCTTGGAGCAAACAGGCTGGCATGGAAAGGAGGCAAAGATTCCATTCCAATTTGCTAACTTGTATCGCCACACCCGCCGTGTGCCGTTTTCGACAGTTGGCAGGGCAGCTTTTTTATGAGTTTTTTATGTATTTATTTTTATGAGAACTTGTGCCCCTATCTGACTGCGGTCAACCAGCGGTGAACCGATCTGACCCGAATCCCTTCTAAGAAGAATCTGATATTTAATATGAAAAAGTAAATTCTATACAACTTTTTACTCTGTAAATGATTTAGCATTCAATCTTGAATATAATAATTTAACTCAAAATACTTTTTTTTTTACTTTATAAAAAAAGAGTATACTGGTGCACTATTTTTATGGTATGTTCCTGTCAATTGAAAATTTATAATATGTCAATTGGATGATTAAAATGTAGGGCTTTTATGATTGATGGTAGCAACTGTTCTTTCTCAGATTATTGTTAAGGCTAAAAAAGTACATATGTGAAATTCATAATTTTTTGTTCAGGATTAGTTAATAATTTATAAGATATTTGTATGTAAATTACTGAACATTAATAGTTTTAAGTGTGCAAAATTGAAATTTTTTCCACTACCAAATATATTTACTGTATGTTTTTACTTCATGAAATATTCAATCTGAAGATGGTAGAAAAACTATTTTTAATTAATTATATTTATTCTTAAATTGGTAAAAACTTTAGGTTGCTTTTAAAACATTATATAAATAATGTGATTATTCAATAAATTATTGTTGATTAATTTATGTAATTATATAACATAGTTTAAAGTTCTAAAATATATAACTAGAATAAAATTTATTTTTAAATATGGTATCAGATAAGTAAATATTTATAATTTAAACATTTCAAGAGATAATTAATTTTGTAAGAATACCTGGAAGGACTTTCAAAGTACTGACGCAACGAAGGATGGGGGGTTCCCATCTATAAATCCCCCCTACCCCCTACTTAAATTGTAAACAATATTTGTTGTAGAATTTTAAAATTTTATATCACTTGGAAAGTCCAGATGAATAATATCTTTATTTGTAAAGTTTATCTATAGAAGTTTGTTTTAATAGAAAAGTAATGTAATCATATGTAACGTATCGAAAACAGAGCGTATTTATAATTATAGAGCGCTGTCTCCTTCTCTAATAAGCCGATTGGTATCTAGCTATCTTGCTCTCCCTTCACTATGGATAAGAGAAAGTAACAAAAGAGAATGAATACATCCCTACATAAATCAAGGAGTACTATATTCTTTCTTCTATGTTTACTACGAATTATATCACATATATTACGTTACCCCTAAGTTATAACACTATAAACAAATCTACGATAAATCATAACCTATAACTCAGTTTACCCAAGCGTTCAGTAAGTTAAACACACCTCTGGGTTTTCATTAAAAACCATTACTTATTATATAGTCAATATTCTGTTAAAGGTAAACAACAAAACAAGTAAACTAACCCTTTCTTCATGAGCCACCTCCGATGACCCCAGTTGCCTTAAGAAAGTTCCAATGAAGAAAACACTCATCCATTTTATTAGTACGCATCGGATATCACAATTTAATTAACTTATGTTTGCACTAGTCACAATTAAACTATAATTCCACTTTTCGTTGCGCTAAACGCAGACGTCATTGACAAACAACCAGTGACGAGTTATTGCTATTGCACGGGAGTGACATGAAAACACTGTATATTTTCATGGCCATTGCTTCGATTTATCACATTTCTTATCACTTTACGTTATTAAATTACTAATCATTTCGTCTAAATCGATTATTTATAAAATTATAAACGTATAAAGCGAAAAATAATTTAGTAGACAGCACTCGCGACGTTGCACACTGGCGTAGAACGTGCGATTTCGTTTCACACACACACACACGCACACAATCTAAGGTAGGTTACAGATAATAATGAAGTAGGCCGTACTTCAATAATATTGTAATGGCAACATTCGTATTAAATACTTTTTGAAGTTTTTATTTTTTAACTGATAATTTTGGATGTTTTATCAGATGATGATTAACGGATGTTTTAACGTTTTAAATGACTTTCTTTCTCAGTTTCATGATCTAGCTGACACGGAATATTCGTACCGCTTAACAGTTAACGATAAATGTCGTGTTACAGATTAGCTGAATTGTTCACAACCAATATATCTGACAATCCTTTTTCATTATAAATTAACATTTACAACGTCATTATCCAAATATTGTGGATATATAGATTTTTTCGATTCGAAACCTTTAATTAAATACGTTCTTTAACTTGAGGGGAGAGTTTACCGTATCGACGGAATGAACATTAATATGTTTGACAGTTACGGAACCCTTTACAGCTATTTCGGCAATTTTACTATGCTTTTAATAGTTATTGTGCTATGCGAGACGGAGATGAATACAACAAATCAAAAACCATGAAAATCGTCCCACCCGTTCTCGAGTTATAAATGTTCGAACAAAGTCGCTTTAGTTATATGTACCATTAATAACTCAAGAACTACTTGATTTATAAAACCAAAAAAATAACTATTTATGAATTTGGAGTATAGCGTCCTTCAAGCTTAACGAAACATTTCTTAGAATTTGATTTCATTTTAATTATACAATGAGCTTGGTAGCCTAATTGTGAGTTAATATTTTTTTTCATAGCAAAATATGGGTGGGGGGTAAATGGTAACCTGTATTTATTAAATTGGACTGCATAGAAGTTGATAATCAGTTTTGAATGATAGTATGTAAACGAGCTACTTAGCATACCTTCACCCTTTTTAGGGTTCCGTACCCAAAGGGTAAAACGGGACCCTATCACCAAGACTCCACTCGTCCGTGTGTATCTCATGAAAGCTAGACAGTCTAAATTTTTTAAAATGATGTATTTCTGTTGCCACTATAAGAAATACTAAAAACAGAATAAAATAATTATTTAACGGGGGCTCCCGTACAACAAACTTTTTTTATGAGATGCTTTCTTTCTGAGATTTTTTTTTTTAATTTCATTATAAATGGAAGGAATCAATAAAACAACTAATAAATACACTGTTTTATTAGAAAATGAAAACAAAATTCCTTAAACTACCTAAATAAGGCACGACGTGTCCAAACAAACCGTACGGCGGTATGTCTCAAGCGATGCAACGGATGGAATAAAAGGCTAACAACACGGCGTGGAATATCACATTTGCACTCTCTGTAGATTAAATTTAAATAAAAAATGTATTTATAACTTATATGTGTAGGTGGAGCCAAACTTCAAGAATGAAACGCAAAATTTTTTAGTAATAAAAATAAATAGAAGTTTGCAATACTTATAGGGCGTCCATTAATTACGAGAGTTGTTCTGGAGGGGTGTATGAGAGGGAGGGGGGTGCGGGGGTGGTGGTGTCAAAATCTGTCATCACTACATAGTATAAAACAAAGTCGCTTCCCGTCTGTCTGTCCCTATGTATGCTTAGATCTTTAAAACTACGCAACTAATCTTCTTCTTTCTCTTCTTCTAATGTCGCGTGAGATTAGGGGAGGGGGAGGGAATTGAATCACGTCTCACCTAATTAATGGATGCTCCCTTAGAAACAACTTCAAATCTTACAAGAAGTTTGGCACGATCTTTATAATAATTATTCAACACCGATTTTGAGAATAACAAATGACAATCATGGGATTCAAAATATTTTATTAGATAAAAAATTTAAGTGTAGAAATAGATAGAATTTAGCATGTGCAAGAATCATGTAAAAATTTAAGTCTGGCAACATTGATTAGTTCTATGTTTATCAATATCGGTGCAGAAACTTATTTACTCGTAAAACTTCGTTAATAGTGAACGCTCCAGGCGATTTTTTTTTTAAATAAGACCATACTGAGAATTTTTTTTTTATTCTGACATGACGTAAGAAATTAATTTAATTAAAAAATGTATTTATACTGCAAAGTGTGCAACGAGTGATTTGTGTATAATATGTAACCAGATATACTTTTTAATATTATTAGATGCATGTATCGATATGTGATAGGCGATATTTAGAAAGACGAACATACATACTAGGGTGGCGGAAAAAACCTTCGATTTTAGTAATATTCGAATGAAAAAAATTTTTTGTATTCCATGTTCTAAGAACCCCCTCCAAGACAACTCAAAAAAAAATTTTTATAATTTTTTTTTCTTGTTACAGTTTTTAAATTCAAATTTACCGTAATAAAAAAAGTTTTGATAAAAAAATCGGTATTTCTTGATATTTGAAATCATAAAAAATTTGGAGCGACCTCTAACATTTTTTTGAGCTGGAGGGGGTACTTAAAAACATTGAAAACTAACAGTTTTCTACACTTGAAGATAGAAAAAAAATCTGTTTTTTTTTGCGCCATCCTAATACTATAACAATAGTTTATTTATATTACTATACAATTTATGAAATGTCTTAGTGTGTTTTGTGCGTTATAAATAAGATTGCCTAAAAGTCAAAATGTACAAAATTCGTTATTTGTATATAATTTTACATTTAAAGCAATTTACATGTTCCTACTGAATTAATCTCTAAATAAAATGCAATATCGTCTTACCCTCAAATAACTCCAAAGCATTCACCTACATATATGTAAATAACATAGAAATTATCTTAATTTGTATGTCTTTGTACCAAATCTAGATTGACTCTGTCCAATATAGCTCGATCGATGACAGCTGTCAGCGCAAAACACGCCTATGAAATATCGTATTTTGCGACATTGAAATGTATATATAATGTGACAACTAATGGTTCAACTAATCGAGTCGATAAAAAAAAGAAAAATTATGGAAGAAGATTAAACTGATTATAAAATCAAATGATTAAAACTGATTATGGAAAAAGAAGAAACTGATTATAAAATCTACAAGACTGCTCCAGCGAGTCCAAATCAGACTTCGATGATGACGATTTGGGCTGTGAACCATTTTAACAAGAATAAAAACGTGTTACAACTTCCTTTTGTTTGATTGGTTCGAAATATTAACTTTAGTTTAGATATCGATAATTTATATCGACCTTATCCTCAGGACTAGTTATGTCAAAGTGACAAGCTGTCATCGATCAAGCTATGATGGATATAGGTGCAAATTTTATTTTGGAAAATATTATAAAAGAGAGCGTTAAAGAGGTTGAAATATGAAACTTTTCTATTTCGGAAAAGTGAATTTCCCCCCTCAAGTAAAGGACATAAGCAAAACTTTTACTTGAAAAATTTTGAATGTCAAATAAATAAAAACTGTAAATGTAATCGAAAAAAAAATTATCAAAATTAATGTCACTCATTAAGACATACTAAGTATTAATGGATTCTTTACAATATACACAAAGTACATAAGTTAGGATACTGCTAATATTTCACAAAACTAACTTACTAACTCTATGTATACAGGAACAAACTTTTATTGCCAATCGAGCGAATTACACATGAATATTGTCTAATTTAAACATTTATCATAATTTACAGGAAGCATAACATTCATATTAAAGATTAATGTTAAGAAAAACACTATTACAAAGTTGTAAATTAATATTTATAGAATAATCTAGAAAATAGGGGAAATATAAAGTTACTAACCAATATAAATATTAACAATAGTTACAGATAACTGGCAACATTGATTAAATCTCAAATGGTATGGCAACATTGCTTTATTATCTGTAATTTAAAGAGTACATGACGTTTCTAAACAGATAGATGTCATTGATTTTTTATTAGATTGACTAAAACATTTGGAGTGTTGCCACATTATTGTATCTTGAAAATAGTGTTGTACACTAAATGATCCGTTATTAAATTATATAATTTATTGTTTGTAAGTTTAAAAATTGGAGTGTCTGTTTGTAACATTAAAATAACCGCTTTTTACAATGTGCATATGGATGTATACACGCACACGGTACATATACCAACAACAACATTTTATTTGACAATTTTTGTGTGTCTGTTTTTCTCTCTCTAATCTCTGAAATGGTTGGACCGATCTTGACAGGACTTTCACGGCAGATAGCTGATGTAACAAGGAGTAACTTAGGCTATTTAACATCTCGCTACACATACAATATGTTAATAAACCATATACAACACTGTGTTCTACATTTTAAAAATGGCCAATTACAGCTGTCATTTTAGTCTATCTAATAAAAATCAGAGTATAGTTAGTAGTTATTTTTTATATAATAATTAGTATACAATCAAGATGGTCCCCCTAATTTATAAAACAATTTAAGACCTCTTATAGTCATGTACTCTACAAGAATAGTGACAAATATTTTATTCAATAGTTCGGATCAGTCGTGTTAATAATTAGTTAAATATGCCCAATAAATTTGGACAGCAGGCGTTTTGTCAGTATTGCTCCATGTCGGCTGGGGCCACAGAGTATACTGACGGTGGTCTGGAAGAAAACAAATATATTTAAAATACATAATAATTTCTTTGAATATATGATTTTGTAAGATTTGTCGCACTCTATCCGTCCTATAAAAGAATCCACGAGAGTTAAAATTATCGATATTCTTTGGTAAGAAATAGAAGGAATAAATATAGCTTAACTGTTGTAGAAGGGATGATAATCACAGATATTATTATTATTTACAGGTTTGAAACTCTCATTCCTTCATTCATCTACTCACTAACCCACGCACTCACCACCTTCCATTCACTCTAAATAATTTCCAGGACAGTTTTTTCAATTTTTCTCTTCGTAAGGTTCTACTTATAACTTAACGGGTATAGTTAAAAAAGAATAGGTTACCTCCCATTTTTATTTATATGGAGAGTTTACCTTAACGCTCGTCTGGGTCCAGGTAATCTAGAAGGTCTGGGTAGTGCGGATATTCTCGCTTCACCCGTCGCCGGCCTAGGCTGCTCTACTTGTGGTGTTACTACTGTTGAAATTATAGTTAATCTTATTTACTATTTGCATGACATTAACCGATTGTAAAATTTATCAGTCAGTTCTACAATCTCGAGGACAAGGCTGGCTGGATGGTATAGTGCTATAGTGAATTAAAAAGAGTAGTTTAAAAAATAGTTAAAATTTCATAATATGAACATCTATTTCCGACAATCTACTTTGGCTATAAATAACATATGAATATTGTCTAATTTAAACATATATCATAATTTACAGCAAGCATAACTACAATAACAATTATATTAAAGATTAATGTTAAGAAAACTTCTAACAAAGTTGAAAAAATATTATTTATAGAATAATCTAGAAAATAGGGGGAAATAATATTATTTTATATCTGGTGTTGCGGAGCAGAGACACAAAAATAATGCAGGACATTCCAAAATAAATTTTAATACCTGGTATAGGTTTTTGTGAGGGCACGGAGGAAGGCCTCGATACACGTATTGTCGATGATCCCGCTATTGAGTACGGTCGAGTTGTAGGCGGCTAAAATATCATTGTTATATTATTTAGATATTCCTATTAATTATAACAATAGAAGTGCAAGCCATAAAATAGATATAAGAAAAATTTAGTTCAATTTAAGGGAAAGAGAAGAAGTAAAAGACACTTTTCATTTTCATGCTATCTAACTCTAAACATAGAACAGCACAATCTAATGAACATGCAATTTTTATTATTTACGAAAGCATACAAAAGCGAGTTATACTATCTCCTCACTATTACTACTTTAAACTATAAGATAGTTACTGATAGACAATTTTATGAGTTAAATTGAACTAAAATTACATTGGTCAACAGTGTTATCGTTGCCCTTGATATAAAAGTACTTACGAATAACTACAATTTTGGAAAATTGGCTCAAGTTTCTCTTTAAATATGTATTTCCATATCACTCTACTAAAAGAGTAGTTCACTCTAACATTAAGAGTTGCTTACGAGAAACAAATAAAATTAAATTTTATAAAAGAAACAACGAGTTGCATTCTGGGAGTGCCAGTCAAAACTAGAACATCAACGTTGTGCATTTTTGATCATTTTGGAATGATAAGAGGATGTTTATTTATCAGTATAAAAGTACGATAATTTCTGTGGTTATATAGAATATTCATCTATTGCGTTATCGTACACAAATTTAAATTCAGTTTTGTATGAAACGTGCTACCAATAAAGCGTGCAAGCGCCGACGCGAGTTTAACATTTTTTCATCCCAAAATTGCACAACGTCGCTAAAGAAGTTTTCACTTCAATAATATTTTCATTAAAAAAAAAATATTGACATTTAGTACATGTTAGCTGGAAATCTACCCAGATGTGTATAGATAAAGCATACCTCACGATCATATTTCCTCCTAAAATCATAAAAACTAGAGCCAATCCAGAATTAATATATCCGTAACCAATCTACTTGGAAATCTAATAATCCGAAAAGATATCTAGGGCAACAATTTTTTTTTTGTTGAGCTGTGCTATTAAACAAGAACAAATAGCTTAACAATTAAGGATAATAAATAATTAGAAAGCTTGTTGTAATATCTTTTAATCTATGTGTGCTATGAGTAATATTCATAACATAACCGAAGATTTTTTTAAAATAAATATTTAAATAATTAACAGAACTACTTAACTGTTCGTGTAACTCATACAATTGCATAAATGATTATATATTAGCAACTCACAGGCGCGTAATGGTTGCGCATGGAAACGGGCACTCCGCTCGCTGCCACCACGCTTAACCGCAGCTGAATACATTATTGAAGAGAGTATTAGGCTATTTTAAGTATGGCAACTTTAAAATTACCTAATATACTCTAGAAGTTTCTAATTATTTGGCATAAGTTTGGAGTAAAGTATATATAGTTTTCTAAAATATGCCAAATAACTTGGAAACGAATACAAACACGTTATTAACACAATGACAATGGAGTTAAATTAGTCACAAAAACAAACAGTTTTTAAAACACATAATTAGTTTACCACCACCTTTAAAATGAGAATGAACATTGATTTTATATATTAAAAATGTTATTGTAGCTTATATTGAAATATTGACTGTAATTCATTGTGGGACGTCCATTAATTGTGTGAGGTGTCTTTAAAGATTTTCCGAACCCCTGATATATCACGATTTGTCTCTGAGAATATTTAAAAACGTGATATTCATCATTCAGTCCAATGGACGGAGTCAAAAGTAATTGTGTTAGATTTACCATATTTTAATGAAGAAACATGTTTTCCATAGTTCCTTGAGGGGAAAAAACTATATTTTCTCCCTACTTTCTCAAGTGAAATTGGTGAGATTCGGCTTAACTCCCTCCTTTCTTTAAACACCTCACGTAATAAATGCACATCTCTTTATATTGAAAGACCGAATTTAACTCTTTAGTTCCTATGTCCAACTCTCTAAAGATCTCTTTAAATCATCATCTCATCATCATCATCTCTTTAAATAAATTAAATTCAGAATCATTTAAATAAAACCAAAAAATTAAAATTATATAAGGGGGTACCCACTTTTATGAGGGAGTCTTCCAAAGGTAACAGTGGGCATTGTGCAGTTAAGATAAGTAAAAATAACGTTTGGTTAATGTTGGCAAAAAAAATATAAATAGTGCTACTATTTAGTATGAATTTCTTTGGCAAAACATTACCAATTTACAAACAACAAAAAAAAATTAAACCATTGTAAAATAATTTAAAATTTTCTTATTTAAAGTACATGTGTGTTAATTTAATACGTACATCTCTCGGCGCAACCAATTGGCTTTGTGGTCGTTCTCGCCGTAACGTCTCAGTTCCTTGTCGAACCAACGCCGGGGGGTTTGTTAACGTTGGTCGATCTGGTTTATCTGCTTCTTCTTCTTTCTGCAATGTAGTTAAACAGTTAACTATTATTAAATTATTAATCCTCTTTTATTAACACAATTGGGATACAGGATTATAGGCCGTATGCATAGATATATATAATGTCTGTGTTATATAATTTTAAAAAGAATATTCAGCGCCATAAAACCTACACGGTATATCAATATTGATACTTTTTCAATAATCGGTACTTACCTTGGGTAAAACATACGACTCACGCCGTTGCGGCGCCTGAAGGGGTTGGGGTGGGTTGGAAGCCGTGGGGCTTAGCGCGGGGTTGGAGGCGTACACCCCTCGACGCACCATTGTCCGACCTGCTAAGACTCGCGCTGCAGTGGGTGGGGGGTTACCTTTGGAACAAGTTAAATTACTTATTTTAATTTTTTTACGCGTCTACTAACTACTATTGCCAATAGTTAGCCATAAATAAGATTTCATAATTATAAAGATATGGCCATTTCAGTGCCATAAAGGGGCAATTTTGTAAGTTGAAATGTTTCTCTTACATACCATTAAGTATTACCATTAATATTATAATTATTAACATTATATGGCCATTATAGTGCAGGCAGTCAGACATGAAATGGCCATTTTGTTTACTATAAATTGCAATAATGTATTTAAACAAAAAAAATTACATAAAAAAAATTGCTGTTATCTAAAAAATAAAAATACTTTTAAACAAGTTTTAAACAAACATTATCTAGTAACGATTTAAGTGTTAGTAAAAAGAAACATGTATGTTACATTGCATCTATTAGCATTAGTATATATTTACTAATACTATTAATGTTGTCAAAATATTAGTTTGTGTCTAGACGGTTAGTTAAAACACAAATTTAGCAATAATCCCATCGCATAAAAAAGCTGCTTAAATCTCACCTGGTATCCTATTAAGTTCTTTATGTGAACTGTACTGTCGTAGTTTAGAAGTTGGCAAACTAGTTTTCCTTGGAATCGTTGCTGGAGGCGCCATTCCACTGTAACCTGGAATATAACCCAAAGATTTTACATTCACATCGTATAATTCAATTTTGGTCAGGCTATAAATTGTTACCCAAAATTTTAAAAGTTAGCTATATCAATAATGGATAGGATATTGGATTCCCGATAGAAAAGATCCAAAAAAAGTACCCCACGTTAAATATATAACTAATGTATATTTTATAATAATAATAGAAAAAAAAATTACCACTTTCCACTGTAGCATATCGAGTAATTTTCTGTATCTGTACAGGCGATGTTATTTTCTTTTCGGGACTATTTCTAGCCAAAATATCCCTTTTGGGTGCATTCTTCTTAACTAGCGTCGCACTATTAATCACAGTTGTATTCATATTGTACGTTTTCTCCATATCTGAAGGACTGTCTTTATTTACAATGTAAGATTTGTCGTCGGTGACGTCGTATATAGGAGATATCATGTTATTAAGGAGTTCATTTTGGGAGGGCTTTTTGAACGCCATCAAGGGGGTGGATGCAACTTGCAATCCTATAAAGCAATATATAATAAAATTTAGCATTGTCAAATTACTTTCCAAACGTATATAAGAATATAATAAAAAATAATTTACGTGGATTAACAGATGTCTCAGGTACACTCTCAGGGGGACTACTTGAGCTGAAAGTCCCTGTGTCAGTCCCTGTACTTTCACTTGAACCAACCATTGCTCTCTCCTGTATATCCCAATCCTATAAACAGAAAAATAATATAACACATATTTCGGTATTGATGCACGATACAAAAAAATAAGCAATTTACTTAAACCCGAAAGGCAAAGAAACAAAGTGGAGAGAAGCTTTTGATCCCTCAGCAAAGCAAATGCTAACAATAACTTGATTATTATAAGCACTTGCAAAGTACACGCCTCATTAAGATTTAAAGAATATTTCGACTTTATTACATTTTATTGTACCAGAATTAAATAAGTTTTAATTCACGTATTTTTTTAGTTTGTACTTACTTCTTGCTGCAAGGTCCGGTCACCAGAATCGATAAGATTCATTGTCGCAGAATTAATATCGATAATATTATCGTCCGTCTTAACATACACTACTGTTGCATCCATTGCACTTGTTTTAGGTGAAACTTTTCTAAACGTGGCACTTCTTTTTGGCGTTTCTCGGGTTTCCTCTTTATCGTAGTTATTCAACGCTCTCCGTCTAGATAGTAGTTCTGAAGCATTCTCCATACTCTGCTTTGGCACTGTTATTGTTTGATTTGGTAATTGTATTGTTTTTATAGATGATAAGTCCTGGTTTTGCTTCTCAGGCTCGGTCGGTAATGCCTTTCTAGCTAACGATAGCTTTTGTCGGGCTTGTATTATCTCATTTAGCTCCTGTTTATCTAACGTGACACTTGGCATGTTTTTTGGAGAATCAGCCTTCTGTATACCCATTTCTTTATAAAACGTATTATCACATTCAAAAGTAGCATTCATATTCTCTTTTTCCGCGTCATTGTCATGATTGAATTTATTATTAGAATAGTGTAATGTTATCGTTTCACTCATTTCACCGTTCGGTTTGGATTTAGGAGAATTCTTGAATTGAGGGTTAGTAAAGGTATTATCACAGTTTTCGTTTAATACTTTTACGGTATCAATTTGACAGGCTTCTTCGCGAGCTTTCGTGTAACTTTCCGAGTTTTTGACTGGATCGCGTTTAGTGAAACTATTGAATAGTGCACATCTAGGTCTCGCTGATAAAAGTTTTTCCGATTGCTCTAGATGAGTGAATGTCGCTGAACTGAATATATTTGTGTCTGTATTTTCTGTTTTAGCTCTAGAAGTGTTTGATATAACGTAGGAAGAGTTTACGGAACTAACTAAACTGGGAGGTAGAGAGTCGATCAAGCTATCAATGTCAGGATAAGTGGTTTGGGAAAGAAAACTGGTGCTCATATCTTTTTCATCTAAAATGCTAAGTGTCATACTGGAGGCCATTGGGTCTATACTATCTCGTCCCGAAAATGGGAGTCCTGGAAAATAGAGACATGTTCTTTACCATAATTTTTGGTAAAAAATTGATATTATAATAAAGATAAATATTTTACCTGAATCTTTTTGTGATATGGATTTTCTGCTATCGAAAGATTCCGGATTGAAGTTCCCAGAGTTTTCCATAACCAATGATGACACAAGGCTTGGTGGGGACATTCTCATGAGTGATTCTCCACTCTGGTACATATTCAGACTTCCACTTTCGTGCATTATATTGATCATCCCTCTGAAAGGTCAACAGAACAGACTCTTAATAAAACTTAGATAGGGACTGTACGTGCGTTATTGGAAAAGACCAAATATATTTTTGATGTTTTTAAATGAATTATGTGTGGTATATATAATATATTAAGATACACAACAAAACATCGACAAATTATGAATAGGATTACGCGGAATGAAAGTTTAAAGATAAAATAAATTTTTACGTTGATGCATAAGTTGTCAATTATTATTAGATAACAAAAAGTGGAATTGAAATAACACTTCGAACAATGGAAGCCACATATCATATTCTTTTCAATTCATAAACAATAATTTTTATAATGAGTGGTTCTTTTATTACTCGAGAAATATATGTTTTTGTTACAGAATATATTATCAGAAGAATCCATATATTTATTATATTATTTTAAGTATAATAAAAAGTTATATATTTATGATAAAATAAAAGTACTTTTAAAAACATTAAATATTCGTGTATTGTTTAATCTGTTAATAGATCAGTGCACGTTGTTTATAATATGCAAATCAGTCACGGCGTCTACTTGCAAAAATTGCTAGAAAAACAAGAAAAAAGTAGATTCTTGTTACTATATAATACTATGCAACAGGTGGAACATCGTCTTAACGATCTTTGTAGCACTTTCACGGGTTTTTATCAAAACGATGCCAAGTCATCTCGAATAATTGACTGAAAGTCTAAGTGTATTGTTTTCTTTTTATTTGTTAACTATTCGTTTGAAAATTCTATTGTTATTGATCGAATACTTTCATAAGAGTGAGATCACATTTATTTGCATTTAATAATGAATTATTTTAACAGTCAATGAAATTAAGCACATATTATATATTTTATAACCTGATGAAGATGATGAGCAAAGATTCTACAGGTAGAAGGTTTGTCACAGGTCAGCAAAATGAAATAAAATATTATATACTTTCTTATTTAGTGAGTTGATATGCGTGAGTCGTTGAATTCATATGTTTGTATAGCTTCTTTAAGGTCTCTAAGAAAAAAAAAATTAAAACATACTGAAGTCTATACTCTATGTGACTTCAGCCTAAACCCAAAACTATAAGAGTAGCAGTTATTTAAGTACATTATATTTAAGTTAGACATAAGTGAGCACTAACTTGTTAAACGTGTTGTGTATATTATGCGCCGGCTGCGAGAGATCAATGTTGATGGCCTTGAATGGCACGTGCTCCCCCACCCGCTGTACATCCGATGTCACGTCTAGATCTTCTAGCTGGAAGTAAAGGGATGAAAATATTTAATATATGTACGAAAAATATTGCTACTAAATAATACTTCAATTAGTGAAGTCAAATGAAAACTTTTCTCCTTCTCTGTTTCAACTTTTTCGGGATAGGATCACTTTTATTGTTAGGATATCTATCTGTTAAAAACGTTATCAGGTACATGTGAATAATCGGATTCCAAATGGGATAAATCAATTTATAAGACAGCCCAAACAAAAGATACGAAGATATTTTTACTGTTACTGTTGTAGGGAATAGGGATAACAATATTTTTTTTTTAAAGATTACTAGCAGTATGGATCACATACTACTAGTATTCCCTTTACCCCTCCTAGTAAGCTAATAAATAGCTTGTGTCAGGAGTGGGCCACATCAGTAGTCCAATGTCCGGGATTTGAACCTACGACTTGTTGATCGTAAATCCAACGCCCGAACCACTGAGCTACTGACGCTTCAATATTACGACGGAATGCTTGGTAAGGGAGACCGAGTTGAACTTGTTGGCTGAATTAATCTTTGTAAATTGAAGTGAACCTTCCTTTAATTAAAAAAAAATTAACATAACTCTCTATAAAACAGTATAAGTCTCCTCTTCATAATGAACATACTACATATTAGATTGTACTATTAAAGCCAATAGCAATATCTTTTAATTAATTTAACACTTATATAATTTTATAGTCACGTGTAAAAGAATTGTTAGTTTTTGATCGACACTGAAATTGAAAGTAAATTGCAGTCACGACATCTATAATATAATAGGCGTGTGATATTACAATACATTCATAAAATGCGAGATGTGCGATAAAACTGTTCGGTTAAAGCTTTTAAAGTGTTTATATAATATTAAACAAATATATAATTTCTACTTATTCTATTTAGAACAAACCGATCCTGAGCACACACTTTTGACTTAAGTACTTATGTTTTAAAAAATTAATATCACTTCCTTTAACGTCGAAGGAAAATATCGTGAAGAAACCTGCACTCCTAAGAGTTCTCCATGTTCTTAAAGGTGTGTGAAGTCTGCCAACCCGCACTGGGCCAGCGTGGTGGATTATGGTCTAATACCCTCCTCATTCAGAGGACGAGATCCGGCTCAGCAGTGAGCCATTGACGGGTCGGGATGATGATGACTTATTTTGGGACTTTTACACAAAATGAGAATGTCAGTCCCATCGTCCCCACATACAATTACTACATCATCATCATTTTATGTTGGTACACTATTTAAGTTTAAAATTATAAAACATTCTAGTTACCTCCTATATATGTGTCGGTTAGTACTACTTTCACGCTTTAACGAACCTACAGATCAACGGGTTTTTTTCCATAGCTTATGCACAAGCTTTGCCGAGATTACTTTTCGAAAACGGGCAAAAGGCATAATTCCTGCAGGTTAATAATGAAATATGTTTACCAAGTACAAAACACCTGAAGGTTATATGTAACAATATTTTGAAAAATAAAAATACATTGATTTGCGAAATATACATTTTTATATGTTTTACATTTTATACGATGAGAGTTAAATTGCATCCTTGCCAAGCCAGGGCGGAAAGGAAGGTTAGAGTATAAGGAAGACGATTATTCTTCTTATTCTTACTAAAGACCACGTCATTTCCAGTTCAGAAAAAAGGGTGAAAACATACAGACGGTTCATTTGACGAGAAGCATCGACATCATCAATATTAATTCCGAAATTCCGATACTTGGAACAACTTTTACAATGTAATATTTATCTGTGAATCAGTAAGTCACAGAAACCTTAAATGTTATCAGTACCAGTATTATTACATAAGAGAAATAAAATCATTTGGAAGGTGTAATAGACGCGCTTAAAATCAGTAGTAATCGAAACGAAACGAAATATCAACTGGTCTAATTTCAACCAGCTAAGATAACCTAGATAATATTATATAAGTGCATTTTACAAGAGACATAAGTATTGTCATTGTTTAAGCATTTTCCGCATCTTACGCCTCCCTTTTGTATTACGCGCGGTCTGGGATTCAAAGGCATATTGTTTACATAAGTATTGTATTTGTTCCGGTGTTTGTTTTACATGGATTGGATGGACAAAACCGACTTCAACGATGTTAAGGTTAAGGTAATTAGAATTGAAATACTTCTTTTATATTACACTGTAAATTGAGGCCAAGTTTCAGCTGATAGTCTGATAGCTTATATATGTCATCGTAAAATTGTCAGCACCGTTAGATTATTCAATCTCGCGATATTGTGATAAAGTGTAAACCAACGAAATATTGTGGCTGTCCCAAAAATAAACACAGTACGGGACTTTTTTTTCAAAACCTACCAAGTAATTACCCACAATATGCAGACCCTTAGTTCAAAAGATACAAAATCACAAAACACAGTAAGGGCATGGGTTGATACACAAACTCCAAATCAAAAACACAGCAAGTGTCAGTTACCAATACAAAACACTTGTACTTACTGTGTTTTTGTTGGGTATTGAGACTTGCTAGGTTTTTCATTCGGGGATAGTAATGCTCAACTACCCATTTTTACTATTGATATGACTTGAGATTGTTCTTTAAAACGAATATAAAATCCTAGTAAGATACCTTACCATGTTTTCAATTTGGTTTTCATGGGTCAAAAATATCGTAATAACCACTTTTTAAGTTAGTAAGGCTCATAAAACATGAACAAATAAAGTAAATGAAACATTGAATATACATAAACATATGCAAAAAACTTATCTATGACATACAATAGTTACTTTGGTAAAATAGAACATAACTTTGTAGGCTGGCCAAAAGTATGTTTATTCGCTCTACTGTAAAAAAAATATTTTGTCCTTTACTGTGTTGCCTGTCCCTGATTGGTCGGTCTTACAGTAGGCTGTTCTGTATCCACAGAGTTAGGAATGAAATACAGGTGTCAGTTAAATAAAATAAATGTACTTCAAGTGTTTTGCAATTGCGACGTAAAGTATGTATTTACTATTTAGTAGGTAATCAATAAAATCTATCGAAATGAAATCTTCTAGTGTCACAAAACTATTAAAGTGGGCATAACGAAGATTGTTAAAAAATTAGAATGGCTTTCGACAGCTCACAATATCGCAAGATAGATTATAATCTAACGGTGTTTACAATTTTACGGTAACATATATTGTAGGACCCCTTAAAATTGCCACTATTTGGGTTTCATCTGACTGTAAGTTTATACCTAAAGATTCAAACTTTTTGCAGCTCGCTTTATAGATAAATATTGAATCTAAAAATATTATATCTTCTAGCATAGTAGTCTAATTGGGTGCGAACCAAATATAAGCACGAGGCACGGCTACTTTCTATTATAGAAACTTATCATAAATTGGTTTTTTAAAGCTATAACGATAGTAAAACATTACTTAATTGAATAGTAAACTTCCATAAGTTACGACTACTTTAAAAACAACTTTTGTTTACGCTACAGAAAATTGTACCAAGTTATTTATGGCAAATAGGAAGTGAGAGACGCGACAGCGTAGATTTAGGAAAACAAATGTTTCGTTTTAGAACATCAAGTTCTAAATAGCTGGCGATTTTCACTTTTATAGCCAAAATAGTGTTTAGGTCTTGCTAAAGAGTAGCAACTACAAATAACGAACGTTAACTATTATTATTTTAATATTATAGATGCGAAAATAACTCTCTCTGTATGTCTGTTAATCTTTCACGTATAAATCACCGAACCGATTTTGATGATATTTGTTACAAAGATAGATTAGAGCTTGGGGAAGGACATAACCTATGTTGGCTTGACCTACTAGTGGTTAATTGCACCAGAGCGAAGCTGGGGTAAGTCGACTTATTCTTAATATATAAGGAAAGAATAGAAGAAAATTGAATACACTTATATTTTTCTGTTGGAGAATTTTAGAAATCTGTTCGCTATACATTATACTGTCTACGCTTCGTCTATGTGTTGTGTTATCATCTGATAATAATATCTAGTTAGTAAGCAAATTACGTAGCTCATAAATGTTTACTCTTGGCACCGCGTTGAATAATATTACCGCGATCCACATATAATACTAGTATATGACGTAAATCTCGTCTCGTTGGAAACTACTAAGAGACAAGAAAAAATATTATTCGTTTAGAAACAGTTTGTAAAGTAACAGCTAACATAGGTCTCACTGCTGAGCCAGATCTCCTCCTCAGAGTGAGGCGTTAGGACTTCACTAAGACTTCGAACACCTTTGAGAACTTTAGGGAACTCTCAGGAGAGCAGGTTTCCTCATAACTCGGAAAAGTTAAAGGTGTTTAGAGGACGTGTGTACCCAGGATAGATCAAGTATAGTTATTTTCTCTATATAAACCAAATCTTTGCTTTTTCTTACATTCTTAGTAGATTTAACTGACCTTCAATTCTAATACTAATGTAATAAATTATTTAAATAAACAACAAACAAAGTTGTTTCAAAGCTTGTTTGGGTTCGTGACATCATCTCCACGAGTCTTTTCGGATTTCCTGTATTTGTTTTGATAAGATATTCTCGTAATACATTGTCAAGAATACAAAAAGGTTTCTGTATTTGTATACATTTTTTTAAAATCTATAGATAGCCGATACGTTCCAATAGCTCGTTCTGTTTGTTATGAAAAGTGTAAATCTTAACAATAAGTAGACAGAAAGCATAAAAATATTACTCAAGTAGAGTATTAAAAAAAGAGCGTTTTCAACTATTTTAGAAAAACATACTGTAGTGGATTAATACAGATTTTTTTGATAGATAAGGGACAAACGAGCAGACGGTCCACCTGATGGAAAATAGTCACCATCGCCCATGGACATCGACCAAACTGGAGAGATATCTCTTGTTTTGTCGATGCGTTGCCGCCTCGAAGATAGAGTGAGGAAGGGCAGCGAAGAGAAGACTGCGGCGATTTCAATGGACCCCGAGCATGAACCTGTTGTTTATTGGAATCGCAGCAGTATTGGGACGGGAGAGGGAGGGGTAGAACCGGCCCACATGCGGCTCGGCCGGAACGCGTCAGAGACACTGGTGGTCGCAAGCCAGTCGGGGAACAGATCCTCTAACCACAAACGGGGTGCTGGGTTACTCGGCTTTTACGAGATGTTCACCCAGCGGCAGAGGGGAATTGTATTCTAACCCGTCCCCTCATGGGTAAAATTTAAGAAAATATATTATTTTGACTATATTTAATATTTATTACATCATGTACCGATAGGTTCGAATTAAAGCTATTAAAACCTGTATCATAATATTCTGTAGTGAAAGTAGTTTATAGATAATTATATGAATCACTTCCCATTGAACATTTTGGCAGATATTTAGTTTCCAACTGTGGCTTCCGTTACTCATACGTATTACACGCTAAGTTGGAATAAAATTCGAGAATAATATTCTTGTGATTCATATATGAATATGAGCTTTTGAAAAAGATATCTTATTTAAACGTCATGCATTTTTTTTCAACCTTTAAATTGATTAAAATTGTTTCCTTTACAGCACTAATTCTCAAAGCGGTCTATATAAAAGAAAAATATATGGGGGGTCTACATTACCAAGAAATTATTTAAAAACAACAGAATCAGCAATTTGAGAACAGAATCTACAAGCGAATGACATACTAATTAGTCATTGAGTCAATTAATTTTGGGAACTGTATGCTGGTATGGTCCATTACATAGCAATACGCAAATTAGATATACATAGGTACGCTCAACATAAATTAAGACACCGGTAAGCAGCTTTTAGCTTATCATATATACATACAAATAAATCAAATGCACGCAAGTATCGTTTTACGCAACGCTATACCGAGAATAATATTTCACGTAGGAATTAATATCGCTCCCTTTGCGGTGAGCCATTACTCGTGTTACGCAGACGATGTTATATGTATGAAAATCTACTGGAATGAGTTAATATTATCAACCGACTGCAAATAATTCAGATAAAAACCGAGAAATGCATAGGTATAAAAATGGTCAAGGCAGAACCGTGGTCGCACCCATATACCTGATATGATTATTTATATGATTAGGAGATATCTCCATGAAACAGAGAGATTTTTTATTTAGTTTTCCGTTTCTCGATCGAGATTTTATAATCTAATATTGTAACGTAATGTTGGTTTTTATTTGCTTAAACGAGTAAAAAACTGCAACGACAGGACCGCGCGGACTATACGACCGCATTTTATGTAAAAATATATGTTGACATAAACAATAACATATATATACATATTTGTAATGTACTCGCCAAGACCTTTCTTTTGATACCAAACACGCGAGGATTAGCTCAGTTTCATTATTTTCGAGGTTAGAATCTGAGGTATAAATTCCGTTATAAAAAAAATCATAAAATGTTTATAGCCTATGTCACCCGCGCCATTATTACGAATCTATTGATACCTCATTCATGAAAATTGGTTTAGTACTTTAGGCGCTAGAGTGGAACATACAACCATATATAGATACATACATACATAGACTGCCAAAATCATAACCCTTCCTTTTGGCTTCGCCGTAGTCGGGTAAAAAAGGAGGTTATCAATTCGATTGTATTTTTTTATGTCTGTTACCTCAGAACTCCGTCATTCATGAACCGAATTGAAAATTTTTTTTTGTATTTGGTAGGATATACTTACAGATTGGTCCCATTTTTTTAATGAACCACCTTACAAACGTACCATAACTTATGAATATGTTACTGAAAAATGAAATGCCTAAGTTAAATAAACAGTCGCTATTTTAACTAAATGAAATATAGGAAGATTGTCAACGGACGATAAAGTTTGACAAACTACAATAAATAATACTTTTCATACTTTTAGAGCAGCTTATTCTGTATAGGGGATATCTTTCCTTATATTCATTTATTCTACGGATATATAGGTACACGAAGAATAGTAACACTAACTTATCAGAATGCGGTTCGTTGACAAATTTGGATTGGTAAAATAAAATACCTTTCTGTGAATGGTCTTAATGGTACAGGTTTGATTGTGTTTTGAACACAATTATAGTAATAAATATTATTACTTTATAATTAAGCTATTGATTTTATAATCTTACGATTTAAATTATATTGACTAAAATAAAAAACGCGCATAATACATCTATTAATTTCAATTTAAAAAATCCGAGATATTTAATAAAGTATTTTGGCACAATAAAATAGCATGCAACATACGAGTAACACACTACATTTAACACTACTTAATAATCCAATTCGATATGACATTTGATAACTTTGAAATAAAAAATATATATTTAAAAGTAAGATTCAACTCTTTAGAAATAAAATACTCTGATGATTAAAACTGCGCAAAAATGTTTCTAGAAATATTTAAGCTTTGATAAACTAGGAAAATAAAGCAGCATTTCGTTTTAAAAATCTAGAAAAATGAAGAGATGAAACTCATTAAGACCTATAGAAATTTAATACAGTTTAAAATCATTCAAGATATTTCTTTTTAAAGTTTAGATGTGAAAGTATATCAAGATTTTGTTTTAAACAAAGGGTAAATGTTAAGGACATTTTCGAGAGAAACATACGCCTTTTATTTTGAATTCAGTTAATAGGAGATTGAGTAAAATAAGAAAATAGTTATAAAAGTAGCATTGACTTAAAAACTCAACCAACTAGATAGACTGGTACTCATTTTTTGTCTTGTTTAAATATACTGACAGCTGAATTACCGACTGCCAAAAGTTACTGAATATGCAATATAAATACATTCTTTGTATTGCAATGATGGCCCAGTGGTTGAGACTTCAAGTCTTACTCGGGAGGTCCGAGGTTTGATCCTGGGCACACACCTCTGACTCTGAGTTATGTGTGTTTTAAGCAATTAAATATCACTTGCTTTAACGGTGAAGGAAAACATCGTGAGGAAACCTGCACTTCTGAGAGTTCCCTAAAAGTTCTCAAAGGTGTGTGAAGTCTGCCCACCCGCACTGGGCCAGCGTGGTGGGCAGCCTAATACCCTCCTCATTCTGAGGAGGAGACCCGGCTCAGCAGTGGGCCATTGAAGGGTCGTGACGACGAACAGCTTTGTAGAAGAAGCCTGATTATCAAAATGTTATATTTTACAAATATTACATGGAACAATACAAAATACTGGACTATAATAGATTTGCCAAAAACCACAATCTTGTTGTATTGTATACTATGACGTCACATTCCGTAACACCATTATTGCTGCGTTTAAAATGAATTTTCCGCTAAATTAAAAAGATGCATACTCTTCAGTATGGTGCTGCCACACTGCTGTATAAAAATGGTTACACACGTAGTAAACATTTGTTAAGAAACATACGATCACAATGTTTGAAAATGTTTTCATGTTAGGTAATGTTAGTAAACATTTCTGAACAAACTTGAACAAAATAAAACATTTGTTTTTAAAATCCTTGACATAATGTTTGGTACTATACTTTTGTGTTTGGCACATCCAGATATTGCGCTTTTTCGTTTTTATTGACAAAAATAGAAGCTAATCTAATAAGCAAATCTTCTTCCATTTTCGTGTAGACGCCTCGGAACGTAAATCCAAAATGCGAGCGAGCCGATTTTTAACCGACTTCAAAAAAGAGGAGGTTCTCAATTCGATTGTTATATATTTTTTTTTATGTATGTACATTAATTACGCCGAGATTTATGATCCGATTTACGTGATTTTTCTTTTGTTTGATGAGGAATAGCTGCCATTTAGTCCCATAAAAATTTAAAATAGTTTGGCCCAGTAGTTTTTATTTAAAAAACTTTTTTTTCGTTCTTGTACCTTGGGATTTGTATTGTTTGTTTGTGTATGTATATCGATCACGCTGAGATTTATGATCCAATTTACGTGATTCTTCTTTAGTTTGATGTGGAATAGTTGCCATTTAGTCCCTTAAAAATTTAACATAGTTTGACCCAGTAGTTTTCATTTCATAAACATTGTTTTCGTTCCCGCTTTTTGAGTTCTATATTGTTTAAGGCGCGCGGCACTTGTTTTTATGTATGTACACCGATTACACTGAGATTTATGAACCGATTTACGTGATTCTTCTTCAGTTTGATGTAGAATAGTTGCCATTTGGTCCCAAAAAATTTAACATAGTTTGGCCCTGTAGTTGTCATTTTATGAACATTCTTTCCGTTTCTGTTTCTTGGGGTCTGTGTAGTTTAAGGCGCGCGGTATCTTTCGTAGGCCTACGCATAGCTACTTAAAATAAAATTACTAATCAATACATGACAATAAAAAGCAACGAAATGATATAGTCTACCTGATTTACAGAACAACCTATTACAGACACTAAAAAGTAAAAAATTAAAAAAAACTACGTTTAAAAAACCGACTTCAAACTAAAAATGCACTAAAAAGTAAGAAATAATTCCGTTATTTATTATTCTCTCTTTATTAGGACAATAATATATAATAATTGTTATTTTTGTAGTCGGTGCCAGCAATAGTATAGTATAGTAATAGTAGTAGTTAAATAGATATGCCTATTATTATTCTATCTCACTACACGTCTGTTCACCTGGCTGGCACCGACTTCAAAAATAACAATTATTATATATTATTGTCCTAATAAAGAGAGAATAATAAATAACGGAATTATTTCTTATTTTTTATTGCATTTTTAGTTTGAAGTCGGTTTTTTTAAACGTAGTTTTTTTTATTCAAATGATATAAATGTTTGTAAACATTTTCCATAGGTGTAGGAGCACTAAAAACATTTAACAATTTCTAGCAGAATCTAACAATTCCTAACATTTTTTAGAATGTATTAGTATTTAAAAATGTTTATAAACATTTTTAAACAGCAGTGTTTCAGCACCATAAGGATTAAGATATTTCAAATCTTTAAGATTAATATGTTGTGTTAGTTATTTTTATACATATCGAACATTCGAACGGTGATCATTGTTTACCTTTCATCGCTACTATAAGTTTCCAAGAGACTTCATCTTTACCATCTACCATTCTTTCCTAACAAATTTATTACTTAAAGTGCAGTCTAACTAGACTGACACAGAGATCATCCATCAGTTAAATTTACGATCTATAAAAAGATCGGCGTTACCAAATCGTCTGTAACTGTATCAATGGGGACATAAATTACCCGTGACGCTGATGCTGCGCTGGTTCGAGTTCCTTTCAATTATATTGAGATTAACAAGATAAACGTTAATAATGATTTTGACCGCAATTTTGATTTGTTAAGGGATTCTGTTTAAAATCTCATAAAATATTGACTAACATTAATACATCTAAACTGACTTTGTTTTGCTTACTTTATCGCCTGAAGTGCGCATAGTTCAAGTAATAAAATTAAAAATATATTTTTTATATACTTACAACAATTATAAAATATATAATAAATACCTATTTCTAAATCCAACTGCGTTTACCAATTGTAAGCAGAACTTGGTTTTGTTTACTACGGTAATTATAACAGCATATATTTTAATTCTTGTGAGACTCTAGGGTCATAAACAATTTAGTGATTTGAGAGACCAAAAAAAGACAATTCTCACATTACATATATCCTGTATATCCTGATTGGATTTAAAACAAAAAAACACTGCTATACACCTACTATGTGACACAGTCCCCAGACCCCTTTTTAGATATCATTTTCCATTTTACCGTGGACTACTGGAAATCTTCATCGTCATCGATATAGACCACTTTGTGCATAACTGATGTAGAATCAACAAACAAATGCGATTTGTATCTATACTATTATATAAAGAGGAAAGATTTGATTGTTTGTATGTTTGTTGCGAATAGGCTCGAAAAGTACTGAACCGATTTTGAAAATTCTTTCACCGATAGGAAGCTACATCCTTTCCGGGTAACATAGGCTATGTGGTGTTACCATAAATACTCTAATTAAAAAGATATGGCCATTTAAGTGCCATAATGCCAAAACATTAAGGTGGTTCATTTTGTAAATTGAAGAGTTTCTCAGGAACTACAAATCCGATTTAAAACATTTTTTCACTGTTAGAAAACTACACTATTCGTGAGTGACAAAAGTGATTTAGTGTTGCCATATACATTTTTAATTAATAGAATATGGCCATTTTGTTGTTACTGATCTGATTTTAAAAATTCTTTCACTGATAGAAAACTACACTATTCGTGAGTGACAAAAGTGATTTAGTGTTGCCATATACATTTTTAATTAATAGAATATGGCCATTTTGTTGTTACTGATCTGATTTTAAAAATTCTTTCACTGATAGAAAACTACACTATTCGTGAGTGACAAAAGTGATTTAGTGTTGCCATATACATTTTTAATTAATAGAATATGGCCATTTTGTTGTTACTGATCTGATTTTAAAAATTCTTTCACTGATAGAAAACTACACTATTCGTGAGTGACAAAAGTGATTTAGTGTTGCCATATACATTTTTAATTAATAGAATATGGCCATTTTGTTGTTACTGATCTGATTTTAAAAATTCTTTCACTGATAGAAAACTACACTATTCGTGAGTGACAAAAGTGATTTAGTGTTGCCATATACATTTTTAATTAATAGAATATGGCCATTTTGTTGTTACTGATCTGATTTTAAAAATTCTTTCACTGATAGAAAACTACACTATTCGTGAGTGACAAAAGTGATTTAGTGTTGCCATATACATTTTTAATTAATAGAATATGGCCATTTTGTTGTTACTAATCTGATTTTAAAAATTCTTTCACTGATAGAAAACTACACTATTCGTGAGTGACAAAAGTGATTTAGTGTTGCCATATACATTTTTAATTAATAGAATATGGCCATTTTGTTGTTACTGATCTGATTTTAAAAATTCTTTCACTGATAGAAAACTACACTATTCGTGAGTGACAAAAGTGATTTAGTGTTGCCATATACATTTTTTAATTAATAGAATATGGCCATTTTGTTGCTACTGATCCGATTTTAAAAATTCTTTCACTGATAGAAAACTACACTATTCGTGAGTGACAAAAGTGATTTAGTGTTGCCATATACATTTTTAATTAATAGAATATGGCCATTTTGTTGTTACTGATCTGATTTTAAAAATTCTTTCACTGATAGAAAACTACACTATTCGTGAGTGACAAAAGTGATTTAGTGTTGCCATATACATTTTTTAATTAATAGAATATGGCCATTTTGTTGCTACTGATCCGATTTTAAAAATTCTTTCACTGATAGAAAACTACACTATTCGTGAGTGACAAAAGTGATTTAGTGTTGCCATATACATTTTTAATTAATAGAATATGGCCATTTTGTTGTTACTGATCTGATTTTAAAAATTCTTTCACTGATAGAAAACTACACTATTCGTGAGTGACAAAAGTGATTTAGTGTTGCCATATACATTTTTAATTAATAGAATATGGCCATTTTGTTGTTACTGATCTGATTTTAAAAATTCTTTCACTGATAGAAAACTACACTATTCGTGAGTGACAAAAGTGATTTAGTGTTGCCATATACATTTTTTAATTAATAGAATATGGCCATTTTGTTGCTACTGATCCGATTTTAAAAATTCTTTCACTGATAGAAAACTACACTATTCGTGAGTGACAAAAGTGATTTAGTGTTGCCATATACATTTTTAATTAATAGAATATGGCCATTTTGTTGTTACTGATCTGATTTTAAAAATTCTTTCACTGATAGAAAACTACACTATTCGTGAGTGACAAAAGTGATTTAGTGTTGCCATATACATTTTTTAATTAATAGAATATGGCCATTTTGTTGCTACTGATCCGATTTTAAAAATTCTTTCACTGATAGAAAACTACACTATTCGTGAGTGACAAAAGTGATTTAGTGTTGCCATATACATTTTTAATTAATAGAATATGGCCATTTTGTTGTTACTGATCTGATTTTAAAAATTCTTTCACTGATAGAAAACTACACTATTCGTGAGTGACAAAAGTGATTTAGTGTTGCCATATACATTTTTAATTAATAGAATATGGCCATTTTGTTGTTACTGATCTGATTTTAAAAATTCTTTCACTGATAGAAAACTACACTATTCGTGAGTGACAAAAGTGATTTAGTGTTGCCATATACATTTTTAATTAATAGAATATGGCCATTTTGTTGCTACTGATCCGATTTTAAAAATTCTTTCACTGATAGAAAACTACACTATTCGTGAGTGACAAAAGTGATTTAGTGTTGCCATATACATTTTTTAATTTATAGAATATGGCCATTTTGTTGCTACTGATCCGATTTTAAAAATTCTTTCACTGATAGAAAACTACACTATTCGTGAGTGACAAAAGTGATTTAGTGTTGCCATATACATTTTTTAATTTATAGAATATGGCCATTTTGTTGTTTCTAATCTGATTTTAAAAATTCTTTCATTGAGAGAAGTCTATAGTATTCTCATCTCTCTTCCTCTTATAATACTATCATTGTCTATCATCCTCTCTCTTTTCTCTCTCTTTTATTCTTCTCTCTCTCTCTCTCTCTCCTTTACCTATTCAATTTTATTTTTGCTCTGTCCTCCCTCTCTTAGCATTTCTCGCTTTTCTTTTATTTTTGTTTCTATTATTTTCTTTTTATAACTTTTTCTCACTGTCACCCTTTTTTCAAATAATGAAAAACTACACAATTACAGAGTGACAATTTAAGGACATTAATTATAATATTGTTTTAAATACCCGGAGCGAAGCGAGGGCAGCCCTCTAGTATTATATAATACTAGCCGACCCGCGCGACTTCGTTCGCGTGTTGCTCCGCTCCTATGGGTCGTAGCGAGATGTTAAATAGCCTAAGTTACGCCTTGATACATCAGCTATCTGCCAGTGAAGAAGCCATTTCAGAGATTAGCCGCAACAAACAGACAGACAAATATTGTAAAAAATGTTGCTGGTACCGTGTATACATCCATATGCACATAGTAAAAAGCGGTTATTTTAATATTACAAACAGACACTCCAATTTTATTTATTTGTATGGATTATTAACTATAAAGAACTCGACGAAGTGAACACAGTGCTAATGTAATGATATGTAAGAGAATTAACAAATTTTCCAGACGAGCAGAGATGCCGACAAAGTTGATGAACTGTATACGCCTTTATGTCGTAGAATAACAAAGAGAGGCCTAATGATCTACTTTCAGGGTTATGGTCAAGGTTTGTCGTCAACCATTTTTTAATCAACTCATTCAATTTTATAACGACGTAGCATCATAATATGATAAAATTAACTCAGCACAAATAACAAGTTATTAAATAGCAGTCACAGTTAGTCGAATTCTTGTGTCCTAGTAAAGCAATAGTAAGTAGAATATATAACCGTATTTGGTAAAGATTTTAAGGGTTAATTAGGATTAGACTTAGATTAGAGAATATTAATAAGTATCTCGATAAAGTCCAGAAGAATCAGTTATTGAAACCAGATAATAATCAGTTATTTAATAATATTTTGCACTAAATATTTTATAACCTGGATTGACAAATAGGCTACTTTTAATCTCGAAAAAAAAACAGGACGTGAGGTTATAAATCCAAAAATTGCACACAATACTTCAGAACCTGGAAAAGTATAAAAAATGTTTTGCGTGGATTTGTCTTTCAGTTCATTTAGATCTCATCTTAAAGGTTTTTAGAATCGCACATCGTAACTGAGGGTAATTATATAACTATAGGACAAAGCCCATTTCCCAATCAAATAACACACATTACATCCGGTGCACTGCAATAATGCCAATGCATTTCACTCGCCATTTCTACTGGCCATGGCCTAAATTTTATAATTACCTGCGGGTCATCATCTTGAGCCAAGCTCCGCCTCTTCATAGCGTACTCTTTCACCGTGTGACTGTTATCCGTATTCGCATCCACGTTGAACGTTTTCAATCTCAGCATCGGACTAATTGGTCCTAAAGGATTGCTGTATTTGTTGTACGTCAAGAATTTATTCCCAGTTTGGTTCAGCGAAGGATGTGGAGACATAGAAGGAGGATTAGATGTAACTTCCATAATACTCTGGATGCTTGGTCTTTGTGCTCGCTTCTTTGGCTTGACGTAAGTTCGCGAGTCAAATTTGTGTTTATCGGGTAATGCCACGTCATCTGGAACAAAATTAAATATTATAGATACCAAACTTTTTCGGCATCGATGTGATTTTAGCATAATTTGTAGCTGTTTTGTTGCTTGAACCGTTTGCGAATAATCGCAACTACTGCTAAAGTCATATAAAGATAGCTTAAATTGTTAGAAATCAATAAAAATCGAGTCAACTATTGAACCAAAATTTGTAAAATTGTGAAAAGTACTACCGAAAATTAGAAAAGAAAGGCAGACCGAAGCTAGAACTTGACTTTTTGAATAATTTGCATATTTTTTTGTTGAATTTTGCTGATTTGACTCTCCTACCTTTATACACCTCTTGCATAATAGTAAGGAATGTAATCTAAAAATTTCCAATAGTATGCTAATCGTGATAACGAAACATAAAAAATGCAATTATACAATATCTCAGCAGATAACTGTACGTAAAGGTGAATGGACCGGTCAGTGACGTAACATTCTCATGTAAATAGATCCTGCTGTTATATTTGTAATAATCGCGAGTACATGTTTAATCAAATAAGGATATTGAATTAGACGTAATTAATATGCAAATCAGTAGATGAATCAGTTTAGATAATGTAAAAATAATATTTCGATAAACATTGATAGGGATTATAAATAGACGGTTATTTAAATCTACTGTTGTACTTTTATTTTAATGCGCATTTTCTTTACAATGGTAGAAATTTTTATGTGATTTTCAGTAATGTAGTATCAAGATAAAGTTAGAATGTTTATTTCATTGATTGACTTGATAAGGTTGCAAAGTGAATATTTAGAGCTGAACGATTCTTACTCTTTCATAATTTTGGAATAAAAGACACCAATCGATATCGTATTATTACTAAAATAAACTTTGATGTGTATCTGTACAATAATATAGTCCCGTTTCACCATTAATTTGCGTTGTAAATTGAAAACACGACAAAGAAAAATTGCACGCAAATGCATATGGAATCGTTAGACACGTACTCGTACTGACGATAGCAATGGCGTTAATAATTGATTTTTTCTAACTTCAAGAGACTGTAGATTGATTGATTTAAAATTTAAAAGTAAGTAAATGATTTTTTTCTCGTGTCGCAAACAAAAGTCCAGTTTTCGCATACTTCATACTAAATTTCATGAATCCAGGTCACTAGAAAATACCTTAGAAATTTTGACTTCTGTGTGCAGGCCAAAATATCTCCATAGCTAGTATAAACGCCAGTATCTTTTGATTGCTTTGACCTAGAAGTCTGATTTTTTGCAACTTCATAGGGGCCAGAATATTTGATATTAAATAGAAACGGGATGTTCTCAAACTTTATTGACTCCCAACTTCCTAATGTTAGAAATCAAAAAAATAATTTGATTTTAAAATCAAACACTATCGTGGATATCTCTGACGGGGAGTTTAGTTATTATTATTTTAGATTAAAAGACGATCAAAATTAGTCTAGAAATGTAGTTGAAAACACGTGTCTTGTACAAACGTTGTACTGCTTGTAAATTGGACACGGAAGCTTCCCGTTTTGTTAACTATTCGACAGGAAATGTCGATCACCAACAACACTTGTATTTGGTAACGGGATTTGGATTGTTGACCCTCTTCCATACTTATATAGCAGTTATGGCTTCATTTTTATGACACTTTAAAAGAGATATATACTTAAATTTAATGAGTTTATTTAACCTGGTTTACATTGAGTTAAATTTATAATAAATAAAAAATTCGCCTAAGTGCGAGCCGAGGGTTCCGTACAATTTGGATTAAGAGGCATATTAACTTTGCCGTTGGAAAAATTGTTATTATCATATATTAACATAGACCATGGTCAGTTACCAACAGAAAAATATATGTTTTGTTATGTAACTTTACGATTTTTGATTATTTAAGCAATTTGTATCGCGAGTATATAACATTAACTATTCAATAGATTTTAAAGCTTAGCGATTATCAAAACGATTATATTGATTTAAAAGTTTTATATTTTTACAGTTTCAAGGAATTGGAGACCTAAGTCTTTGAAAAACGGGACAGACAGAAAAGAATGTGTTCTTATAAGAATTACTCTTTATCACTTTTAGGTAGGAATCTCTAAAAAGATGGTTATGGTGGTGGTGTCTGTAAATTCACGAGTTTTGTTTTGACGATCCATTACAATTTCCTTGTTAAAATTTTAAAAGGCTTCCCTAATTAACTGACAAACAACAGTTGTCAAAACTGAATTTTGCGGACTTTAAACTTGACGGAAATACAACTAGAATACATACTTGACAGAAGGGAAAGTGCCCGAAATAAAACAAAGTGCCCTAATAAACCAAAGTGGACATCAAACAGCAACACAGGTTTAGAATTAAAAGTGAAAGCCTTAGGACTAGTTTTGAATATTAATAGTCATGTAGGTGTTGACTGTTGTGCATACAGGATGACATCATTACTATATGGATTGGCTTATCAAAACGAAATTATTGTGTATGGGCCGGGCGTGACATGATTGTTTTGTTTTGTCACAATGGGAGTGGAGTTATTATTAAGAATTGAGATCATGTGTAGTCTTTAGATGAGTTGCATTATAGTCTATTAAGAAAAAAATCGGTAATGTGTCTAAACACTTAACTTGGAAAAGTATAGTCCCTGTACATCGAGATAGGTCACGTCAGTTTACCCAACTGCATATTTTTTTTAGGTATGAAATGAACTATTTTCGGACTTTTCCGTTTTCGTGTGCTATGTACAAATACACTATTTAAAAAAAAAATTGTAGTATTCTAAATTAATGGAAAATACACATATTTTCTGAGGATAAAAAGGATCTTTATAGATAGACTAACAAACGACGAAGTATTCCTATGTTTAGGTAGGGAACCCTAAAAATAAAACAATTTTAATGCAGTCTTTGCACTAAACGTGATATTTGCTAGATTCATAATTATTTATTGGTACAGTATTAAGCTCGGTATTGCAATGTATAAAGCAGATATAATTGTGAATCATTTTGTTCGACGCGTTACATATAACTGTAAAATAACACTTCTGAATAAACACCAGAACAATACATGCAATTTAGACATTTCCCACACTTGTATATTTAAAGCATCAAACTGTACTTCTGTAGGTAAATGCAAATAACTGGATAATGAGATGTGTGATATCTGAACAAAAAAAAGAGACTTAAACCTAACCTATAGACAGATTTCAATTCAGCTTTCATTTCAGTTATGTTTAGTTTCCGAAAATCAGAATAGAATCATTTCTTTATTAATAATAATTAAAAATATTAGAATATCAGCACAACCATCTAAAAGCTCAAAGGTGTCAATCAAGTTATTCAACATTTTAGGTCTGAAGAGCTTTAGGAGCTGTACGAATGAAATCTAGCAGCAGAAAGTTCAATACTATAATTAATAACCGTTTATCTAGTCTAATCAATTACATCAAAACGCGAGAAAACCGCTTAGTGAATGCCATTAGGAAAAATGTCTCATGTGTCATTTGTCTCCATTCACGTCGACGTAAATGCGAAACGGAAACACTACTTATAAGGAAGAGGCAGTGTTATCGTTTATTCTTTGGGCTTTCGTATTTACTAACAAAGTAAAAGGATAAACTTAGCACTGAAAAATACGTAGGAATATACTACAAAATTAATGTTAATAATGCTCTTAAAATATTATTCAAGCAATAAAAACCTCTAAACAATATAATATTGGAGTTGAATCTTGATAGTAATGATGTTTAGAGGTTTTTATTGATATTCATTTGATTGATATTCATGCAAAAAAAAAATATCACGAAAAAGTGTCCAAAGCTCGCTTACATCTCATATATTGTATGGGAGCCCCTCTTAAATATTTATTTTATTCTGTTTTTAGTATTTGTTGTTATAGTGGCAACAGAAATACATCATTTTTGAAAATTTCAACTGTCTAGCTATCACAGTTCATGAGATACAGTCTGATGCCATACAGACAGACACCGCAGTTTTAGTAATAGGGTCCCGTTTTAACCCTTTGGGTACGGAACCCTAAAAATGAATTGCTGTCTCGCTAAAACTCGAAAATGGCTGGACCGATTTGGCTAATTTCGATCTTGAAATATTTGTGAAAGTTAAGGGAAGGTTTAAACGGTGAGAAGAGCTAAATCGATTTTTATAAAACTTTTTTATTGATTTATTACACTTGATGTGATTTGAAAGAAATCTATTATCAAAAACTACCATACGAAATGGTGTTTAAAGACGAATTTTCTCACGACAGTCCGTTACTTTGAAACAGACTACAACTAGTCGTATTTACTCAATTAACTGCTCTAGTTTCGGACCCACTTATTATACTATTATGTTATAATTTAAAAGATCTTAAACGTCTTTCGAGTAACAACTTAGGCTGAACTCCAAATTTTGTTAGTTTTTACTATAATATCTTTAGTAATTACTAATTTATTAACTACTTGTCGAACCGCCCTGTCTTCGATAGGCTTATTTCTTATCTTCCGATTTAATTGAAACTAGCCACCCGCTCCCGGCTTCGCACAGTTTCATTCTCTACTATAATATGCATGTACTAGCTGTGTTATTCTGATGTGTAAGCTATATTATTGTAAAGTTTCATCAAAATCCATTCAGTACTTATTGCGTGAAAGAGTAACAAACATACATCCATACATTCTTACAAACTTTCGCGTTTATAATGTTAGTAGGATTTTATAAACCTTCCTCTTACATCACTCACTATCTATTAAAAAAACCGGATCAAAACCCGTTGCGTAGTTTTAAAGATGTAAGCTTACATAGGGACAGATAGACAGACAGCGGGAAGCGACTTTGTACTATAGTACTTATAGCGACTTATACGTGTAGATTAATGAAAATGAAGACAAAACTCATCCTTTTACCAATCGTGTTACCTACACCATTGTAAGCTTATTTGTCCATTAACCAACAAATCAATAAAGTAATAAAAAGTATCAAATGAATCACAGGGAGAATACGTATGACACCGGAAGCTAAACTACCTGAATCTATGTTATATGTTTACACAGGAAATACTTCTTATATTGGAAAATTGTCGAGCAACAAGTCGGTTTCCTCGTTTACTTCCTACGTGGAGTCTTGCCCGATAACGGTAGTAAATGTCTTGCCATTGAGTTATTTTTACGCTATGCTATTATTACACTTCATAACATTTCAATATTCAAGATTATTCAATTATTCGCTTTTTACCGACGTCCTATATTAACATTTCTTCGTAGATTCTTTCTTAAGCATCTCTATGTAAGTATAAGTAAATTAAACAGCTAATTTTCATTTTAACTCAACTGCAGTAAAGATTAAATAATTGTAATACCATTATCTAATTATACAAGAATATAAACAATTTCGTTAATTGATATAACATACGTTATTAATAAAATCTAATATTTAATCTACGATCTAAAGTTAAAAGTCTATGTGTATTGCCAAAAAAACCGCTCAAATTTTTGAGACACCATATAGTCCTCTGTTGATTTTCAGTGGTCCTCCCATGCGACAAATACAGAGTCAGTATGAGCTACAATATACAAATGAAATATATAATAATACTAGCTGTACCAGCGACTTCGTCTGCGTGGTGTGTGTGTAATAGTGTTTTTGGGTAGCATTATTTAACAACCTAAAAAATTGTTAAGCTTCCAGCTCCAAAAATGACGATACTTCCATATAACTTTTCATTCCCCCCTTTCAACCCTTTTTTCGCATTAAAAATTAGCTTGAATCTTTTCTTAAGCTCTAGACTATCAGTATATCAAATTAAATTTAAATCGGTTCAGTAGTTTTGGTGTGAAAACGCGACAAACAGACAGAGTTATTTTCGCATTTATAATATTAAGGATAAAAAGAAGACCAATAGGTGGTTCATACATATGTAATAAATATATATATATATATATAGACATATATTTATTAGCTGACCCGACAGACGTTGTCCTGTCTTAACTACGAAAATTGAATTCGAATTAGCTGTCAAAAGCTTACATTAGAAAAGTTAATATGGTTGTTAAGTTTTCTTAAATTTTCTAAATTACCGCGCAATTTTTTTAATTTTTTCTTTCATAAGAATGTTCTCCTGATAATAACAAACATAATAAAAAAATAATTAGCGAAATTGGGCCGGCCGTTTACGTGTGATGCCGTGACCAAGGGAAATAGGGATTCATTTTTATATATAAAAAGATATTTAAAACACTATTTGGCTCATCTCATTTGACACACAGATACTTTTTAACCTGGATTAACTCATAAGCTATAATATAAAGCTATTAATCTGTAATATATTCATTGAAAGTCTGAACATTTTTAAAGAGCATTATATTGAAAAATAAATAAATTAAAATGCACTAAAGCTGGGGCAGATTGACTAGTATATGTACAAGAATTATTATAGGTTAATGTTTAAAATCACTAAATAATAAATTACCAACGAACTACAACTGTTGTAGTATAGTAGTAGTGTAGCAGTGAGAATAATAAAAAACCAGCCAAGAGCGCATCAGCTCACTTACAGAGGGTTCCATACCAATAATGGGCAAAAAAATTAAGTTTGTTGTATAGGAGCCCTCCTTAAATATTAATTTTATTCTGTCAATCTCAATCCTAAATCTTTAAATTACAGATATAAAACAGATTTCATACTTGAATTATATATACACAAAATTTGTGTTGAATTTGGAATCTATTTTCAATCCACAATCCAAAGATCTAGAATTGATATTAATTATTAATTTTGGCTATTAATAGTCTATGGATATAACACAGAAACAGTGTCATATCAGGATATGGTTGATAATATGGTGTTTGTTTGTTTATCATTTGACAAGTGAAGATTCACCTTCACCTTTGAACTGACCAAAAGACAAATAAATAAAAAAAAATCATGAACTTACACTTATTAATGTGCAATAGATTTTAATGTGTTTTCCATAAATACACACAGTGATTCAAGAGAAAAGTAAGAAACACATGCATTTTATAGTACGGAAACTGTGTGAAGTCAGCGGGTACACTAATATATGATGAAAATCACTTTATTCTCATTAGAATTGAAATGTAGTCATGTTATACTTATGCACATTTAAAACACATTAGTCTCATTGAATAATCGTCTTGGTAATGAGTAGCTTTGCAAATTGCTAATATATCTATCTAATATACTATGTATAGTCCGTATTCACATTAAGCACATTCTAATGCTGTAATTAGTTCAATATTTATGTAATTTAATCACACTTACTTTTGAGAAGATTATCCAAGATGGTATACAATTCCTTTTCAGATTTAAGATAGTCATCGTCTTCTTTGATAGGCCAGTCTACTGACAAGTTATACTCTACAATATCCACTTTTTGCCCAGAGTCCTCGGGTATAACACACAACCTGTAACAATGATAAAAGAATTAATATTTTATAAACTAAAAACAGTGTAATGATGCTAGTTTTAATTACCACCAAATATATATACACATAAAATATAAACATAGGGATTAATACCCATTACATATGGGAAAGTATATTATAAGGTAACTTTTTTCTATGTATAACACTACAATATTTAAATATTATAACTTTTTTTTTGAATTAAAATCTACATAAGCATCAAAGAATATACCTTTTGGGAATTTTTATCTTTATTATGATTACTTGTATATATAAAAAAATTTATTTGTTATCATAGTTTTTTCAATTTTATCAATTATAATATAAAAAATTAATCTAGTCGTTAATATTGTTCCAGATATAGAATAATAAATTATTTCAGTTTTAATTTAGTGCAATATTTATCTAATCAGCAATAAAGATAATAAACAAGGTGAATGTAAAAGAAATGAAAGGCCTGTATTGAAATAATAAAAATTAACATTTAATACCTAGAATTACAAATATTATTATGAATTTATAAATAAATAATAACTTCCAAGTACTATTTATATAATAGTTCTTAAATTCAATGATATTTTTTACCTAACTTTTGCTAATAAGAGATTTAACATATATTTTAACGCAATTTTAACTGATTTACCTACAAATTAAGCATTATTTAGAAAATATAACAGGGTAACTGAAAAACCAGTTCAAATAAAAACAGGTGCAGTATAACCGAGTTTAGGACTCCTTGGTGATACGACACACATTTTGTTATTCAAAGAGGGCAAGGTAAGAAGTCAAATATTACAAAATTTGGTAATTTAGATACTTACCATGTCTGATCATCCGAAAAATCCAGAGATTCCACGTCAATTAGTTCAGAATCAATCATATCTTTGTTTATATTTTGATCAACCTGATTCATAATACCGATAAAATCGAGACATCAATTTGGCACTTTTCACAAATTACGTAAAAATTTATTAAGCAAGAACTACATTTAATATAAGAAATACTGTATATATTATAAAGTAAAAGAGATAATCTAAGAACCTACGCGAAATTGTCCCAGACAAGTTTAGTTTGGAATTTGACATAACACCATAAGTGCCAAAAATGACGAAACAACGGTAACTTCCATAGATACCTAGTTTGTCTATTACATCTGGCAACCATAGTTTATTTTTTGAAATATCATTTAAAATAATTTATATTTAAAACTAAATGAAAAGTAATTTACATTTTAAATTAAAAAAAAATTATATTTTATTTAGATAGTTGTCATAAATAAAAATTATTGTCTATGGCACTATCTTCATTCTTGTAACCCCAAACGATAAACGTCAGTCTTTCTTTTTTGTCTACGGACACGTCGTGAGCACGTTGTTTTGTGAATTTACCGTGCAAATCACAAAAATGTCGTCCCATTTAAACTGGATGATTATAAGGAACAACAACGCCTTCCTTGTAAAGAAGCGTAATATCAAGAAGCCGTTCAGCAAGGAACCTAACAATGTGGCTAACCTCAACGCATACAGATACAATGGCTTGATTCACAAGAAAGCCATTGGCGTGGTTGAGAATCCCAACAGGAAAGGTTTTACCGTTGTCTACAAAAAGGCTAAGGCAACAAACAAGCCTGTAAAGAACCTTATTCGTCGCCAATACAAAGCCGGTGCCAGGAGATCATTGCACAAGGTAAAGAGGCTGATCAGAGCCAACAACTACCGTACAGATTTGGCTAAAGCCACACTCCGTCGTGCCTCTGCCATCCTTCGTTCTCAAAGGCCCATTAAAGCTAAGAAACCCAAAGCAGCAGCGGCCAAGACAGAATGATTTTGTATATAAGGTGACAATAAAAACTTTAAAATCCTAAATTCTCTTTTATTTTCGAATATCCATTTAAAATATTAAATTACATAACTCTCATGTTAAAAAATGTAAATTATTCATTTGTAAACTAAAGAAAATTATAATTCTCTGTGACACGCCACTGTGAAACATTAGTATTACTTGATTTGTGTAAGCTAC
This sequence comes from Limenitis camilla, assembly GCA_905147385.1. Classification (NCBI taxonomy): domain Eukaryota; kingdom Metazoa; phylum Arthropoda; class Insecta; order Lepidoptera; family Nymphalidae; genus Limenitis; species Limenitis camilla. The sequence goes on along the minus strand of LR990246.1, from coordinate 7,634,283 downwards.
CACCTATTCTTAAAGTTAAAACCTTTTTGAAATGTTACTTATGAAGTTCATTTAATTTGCATAAAACATTACTGGATCGATTTTGATGAAATCGGTACAAAAATATAGTAGAGCTTGGGAAATGAGTATAGGCTACCTTTCGTTCTAAAAAAAAGGCTTGAAGGGAATGATTTTGATTCGTTCATAGAGAAAAATGTAAAATTTACCTGAGCGAAGCCAGGGCAGATCGACAAGTCTATTATAAATAGTAATATTTATTTTTGTTTGATTTACTAAATTAAAGAAAGTTTTATAAAAGATTTTTAAATTGTTGTATCTGGTAAATCAATAAACCTATTGAAGAAAATCACCAAACAGTCTAGAAAGTGATCACATAGAACAAAATATTTAAAAAGGTGTAAATAGACTTTTTTATTTAATGTCTCGAGTTATGTAGATGTTATACTATATATATTTTAAAAATAAATATAGGTGATAAATAATTATTAAATAAAGTTGTTTTGGAACAGGTAAAAATAAAGAAACACATTTCTTTTATATTTATTCAAAACAAATCTTGTAAGACATTTGAAGTTTTGTTCAGTTAAACATTAAAAATATTAAATAAAATTCAATTAATAATTATAGCCTCGAACATGATTGAAATGCATAATTTTAATATTTTTATGTGAAAATGTAAATGCATCGTTTCCTATGTATAACAGCTTCCTGTAATATTTTAGTGTTGAAGAATTTTAGTAGAAAAATGAGCAATTATATAAAATTGACCTAGTTCAAGAAATAAAAGGAGAATGTAAAAATTGAATCCTAATTTATTTGCTAATCTACATTTATGGACTGTGATTAATTTTAAATTACATTTATTTGTGTACACACATTTTAAAACAGCTTCTATAAATTAAAAGTTAAGGTTTGACAGTAAATGATTTTAAAGGTAAATGATAATAAATGATGTTGTCTTGATTAAAATTTTAGGACTGTACTTTTTTTTTAATAATTGTATGTATTTTATAAACACTTACTATAGTCAAACCTTTACTAATTTTTGATAGCAAAAAAACATTAAGGCTGAAAACACATATTTAAAACGAGAGTTAATACTGACAAGTGTTAGCCCTTATTACTCGAAAATACTTGTAGATGTAGGTTGCTTATAAATAATTAAACATTCACTACTAATGTACCTTAAGGTATATTAATTAATAAGTCACTAAATCAAAACAGAAAATATAAATGGTATTTGTAAAATTGGTCAAAACCTCATGATTGAAGAAATTATTATGTTCCCGAATAAATAGCGACTTATTTACAAAATGAATAATAATTTGAAGTGTAAAGCGATTCTAGGATAGATAAGCATGTAAAAAAAGTTTCAGGTACAAAATACATAGACATGGAAATAAAAGGCACAAACAGTTAACCTATTAAAGGCACAATACACCAAATACGATATTTTAATATATATACATATTATTACAAATAACGATAATATATATTATTAGGCTGATTCAAAAAAATCTAATAATTTTTTTCATAGTCCCTACATGGCAACTTAACTCCTTAAAAATAGAGCCCTACCTCATAACACCTAAAAAAAAATTCAACCAAAATAAAATTTTTTTTGGTGGCTTCTATATCTTGTAAAATTTTGATTTTAATAATATTTTTTGGAGTATTTTTGTAATTCTTAGATTATCCTCCAGTCTATTTTTTTCGCATCAACTTTATTTTGTGGTGAGCCGTTCAAAAGTAAATTTTTTCATGTTATTTATATGGAAAATAAAAATGTGTGATGGGCGACTTCAAAACTTAGAAATTTCCATGAAGGGATTTCAAAAAAAATTATTGATTTTTTTTTGATTGAACCTTGAGACTACAATTTGTGAAGAAATTAGAAACTCAAACATTCTTAGTCATCTCATAAATTAAAAATTAAATACATATAATTGTGATTTCATTTGTTTTAATTTATTGAATTTTTTAAAAGAAATAGATAAACATAAATACAGAGAAAAGTTTGTGCTATATTACATATACTAGAAGCTCGTAATTGAATGCTTTAATCTATTTTTTATTATTTTACATATCTTTTAATTTTTATTTTAAACTATCTAACACATATCCTACATATAGGCACACATTAATTTTTCTACCCTTATTTTACGTGTTAAATACAATGGGGTGAAAATTGGATTGCAGTCTCTTATATTTTGTTTTGAAATCATATACAGGTATCCCAATAACTAGTGTCAAGCGGATGTTCAGAGGGTAGCAGTAAAAAAAGACACCCGTTAGAGTTAGAATACAATTCTCCGAGTCGAGCCGAATGTGTGCCATACCTACAACGTCCCTGTCCTATCCCATTAATGCTGCGGTCTCAGTGGACCGCAGCATTCTTCTTTTCATTTCCCCTCCCCACTCTATCTTCAAGGTGGCTGCGCATCGGCAGTACAAGAGACACTCTAGTATTACCGCTATCCATGGGCTACTGTGGCAACTTACCATCAGGTAGACCGTCTGCTCGCATAAAAAAAGATAGATTATGTCATTTGCAAGTTATTGAAAAGGGTTTAAAAAAAATGAAAAATTTATTGTTTTCTAATTTTTCACAAATAATGACTTCAATTTTTTTTTATGGAGCAACGATAATATTATTAATTAGTCAATAATTAATGTCACTATGATTAAAAAAATCAACTCCTCTGGACACCCAGTAGACACTACTTGAAACACCTTTATATTTAAAAATATGGTGTAATGATGTTCGTCTGTGATGAACTCTGAAACTAATTAACCGATTTTGATAAAATTTTGTACAAGGACATAAGATTATAAATATTTTGAAATCTATTGACTTCAATATCTTTTGTTATAACTTTTGTAACATTTTATGTTATCATTTACCCCTTGGTACAGTACCACTTGTTAATGGTACGCGAGGTAGGGACGGGTATCTAGTATTTTTTATAAATAAACAATTTGCTTTAGCCAATGACATAACAAAAAGCAAAGATCCATGTACACAATAAAGCTTGTTAAACTACTTAATACAAAAGTGCAAGTGAGAAAGATAAAGTAATCCTTAAAACTTTTACTATAAGGTTGCATTTCCACCACGGTGGATTCTATTGTTTCTTAACTATCACTTCCCTCGCACATATTTGGTGGAAACGCAGTCTTATAGCCTCCTCTACACTACTCGCGAAGTTAGACGAATACGATAGTGTAATGGAAAAAAATGAAAAAAAAAACTTCACGAGTAGAAAAGATTTGTTTTGTTTTTTATTTCATATATTTTTTTTCCTATACACTATCGTATTCGTCTGACATCGTTCAACTTCCCGAAGTAGTGGTTCGGGCGTTGTATTCACGATCGATAAGTCGTGGGTTCAAATCCCGCACATAGAATTACTAAAAGTATGTGATCCAAACTGCTAATAGTCTAAAAAAAAATAGTGTAGAGGAGCTGTAGTCTGATTTAATACTATTAAAACGTGAAAAGGCAGTGAATGACTGGAATGTAATTTTATTGTCGAAATAGAAGAAGTACTTATTGGCATTAGTAATACTGATTTGGTCGTGAATTGTGATATCTATAAAGTAGTTTATTTCAAAAAGATTGGTTAAGTACTTTTTTATTGTGATGTGAAGCCGTGGTATAAACTTAAACTAAATCTATCTACATAATGACTAGTACAAAAAATATTTATTAAAAGGCAAGTTAATTTGGAATAAGTTTTAAAATTAAATATAATTGTAAATACAATACTGGAATGTTAACACTGGTGCATACATAACCCCCTATAGATTTCGCATATTTATTTCTTAAATAATTTGATCGGTTTAGTTATGTTATTACAATACACAGAATTGTTATATCATCATCATCACAACCAGTTAATGGCCTCTGCTGAGCTGGCTCTCCTTCTAAGAATGAAAAAGGCGTTAGGCCATAGTCCATCACGCTGGATCAGAGCGGGTTGGCAGACTTCACACACCGACAGAGAACTCTGAGAATTCTCTATGTTCTCTGTTTCCTTCACCTTTCAAGCAAGTGTTGATTTAATTTCCTAAAACACACATAACTCAGAGTTGTCGGTGTGTGCTTGTGTGTGGGATCGAACTTATACCTCCCGAGTAAGGCATTCAAGTCAACCACTGATTGCTACTATATGCTATATAAAAACTTTAATTTTAATACATTATTAATATATAATATAATTTAGCTGCGTGGATATAAAACAATACTAAGTGATCTTCATCAAACTTTTGAACAATTCTAAACTTGAGCTGTTTGAAGTAAAATAAATGGTCACACGGATATATTTCATCTTTTGGCATATTTTAGTTATATTTAAAAAAATGACCAGTAAATAAAATTAACTAGAAATATGTTTATAAGCAAGAACGTGAATATTTCTTCCCATGCGAAATCTAGTGGGGGTAATATTTTAATCACACTATCTACACACTTAATTCTATAAACATTTATCTTACTACTTGGTTACTTGGCAATGTCACAATCAATCCAAAAATAGAATAAGGTCATAAATAATACATTAAAATATAATATTTTGATATTCATTGTGACAATTACAAGTGACATTACCCTTTTCGGGAATCTTGGACCATTACATCTAAATACTACGTGGTCTTAAACCAAAGGTTCAAAATTACGAATTTATTCGATTATAAAATTCTATAGTGAAAAATGTTTATAATCGAATATTCATTTATAAACAATATAATTCAATAACTCCGTTCAGGTTCGATGAGATACGAATAACACAACCTATGTAAAAAAGCACCAAAAACAAAATCCTGTGCGTTTATTCCTTATTTTATTATTTTATATTAATTGTACAGTAAAATATATTTCACTAGACAATTAAAATATTAAATAACTACTTAAAATGTGATGAAATATTAACATGATCGTTTAAATTGTGCAAATAAATAGATAAAATTATAACCTAAAAACATTGTACAATACAGTAGAGTAGAATCTCGATTATCTGAACGCTGACTTAATTTATCCGAACGTTAGCGCGAATTTGTCGCTCGCTGACATTTTATAAAAGAAGATTATTAAAATGGCGTTGGGACATTTTTCAGGTGTTTTATATTACAACGATAATATGTATGTCAAATTTTAATAGATTATTTTTATGTGAAAACGTGTTGATACCCACATTACGATTATACGAACTAGTCTCGGTCCCATTAGTTTGGATAATCGAGGTTCTACTTGTAATGGGATTTATTTCTTAACATTTTATATGTTAGAGAATAAAATAATTATAATAAACGGTGTAAAATTTTTGTACTACATTGAATTATATGGCATTTAATTAAAATTCAATTTCATTAAAATAAATCGATTGGTTATAAATGCTGTTGAAAAATACCTAAATAATATGGTCTGTGGATAATAATAATGCCTATTCACAGGCCAATTTACTATCAAATGAGCTTAGTGCAATACCAAAGGCCTGCAAAGCACACAACGGATACCTAAAGTCCATGGTGAAGACATCCTCTGATATCCGGCCAAATTGCATCACAACATAATCAGGTTCCGAGTCGTGGACAATTTGAAAGTTTTTCACACTTGCCTGAGTTACTCTCCCGTGAAAATTCAATACATATGACTGTGTTTCATCATTCCAGACTGGAGTTTTGTTGTGGAGGACCACAATGTCGTCAAAGTTCTGGCTTTTCCATCTTTCTAAGAGGGTTTCGCTGTCATCTTGTGGAGCTATTGTGACTCTTTGACGGTCTGGTGTCATTCCAGGGAGGATGACCGTCATTTTGCGTGGTCCTTTAAAACCCAGCACATTCGTATCCTGGAATATAAATTATTTTAATATTAAATTTTTTCACAACCTTGTTTTGGTACACAAATCGTTCCTCCAGGAACAGTTTCTTCTAGCCATGTTTTATAAAAGTTGGATAATATTGTTAGAAAGTTCACTCTGATTTTGATTGATGAAATTATATCGCAGGGGAAACATGGAAAGTTGAAGAGTATTAATTCCCGAAAGAGCGAATCTGTATGGTTCAAAAGATACAACTTGGTATATACTTACATATACAACAGCAGCCAATTCATGCCTGGGTGGGTCCCTATGGTTTTTCTTGTAAGCTTTCCCATTATCATATACAGTGAAGGCCGTGCCAAGTAAATTCGATCGCAACTTGCCAGCAAAGCTGTCCGCTTGACGAGTTAATTCGGTCGGGTCAGTTGATATAAGGTAATTGGATGTTGCTGATTTTTTACGTTTTCGACCTAGAATGAGGTCATAATTAAATTAGTGTTCATTTATAAAAATATTTATATGATAAAGGTACTCTTTTTGTTTTCGCAAGCTATATTAAGTAAAATTACAGCTAACAATCAAAATTAATGATCAATCTCAATCCAAATCTTTGAATAATAAGGTCGAAAATGGATACGGATCAAATAAGTTTGATAATCTTTGATTTTTAGTATCTATTAATTTAGAAAGCATAGCATGGGGGACGTCTTGCTATCCATAATTATAAATAATATATAAATGTTTATAAAAGAAGTCAAGAAATTATTTATGATCATTCTTCACCATCACAAATAATATAAAATTAAAATTTAGTACTTGCCTGCCAACAAAAATACTTTCTTCCCGTAGTCCTTTTCTAGATGCAAGAAGTAAGTGGGATACAATCCCCTGTCCATGCCTTTTCTGTCCCTTGCTATACGACATTTGTACAAGGTTCCATGTTTAGCAGGAGTCGCTACGAACGTTTCTACTGCACCCTCGACGGACCCTTCAATTTCCGCAGCCTGCAACGACTATAAAAAAAGTATTTAAAAATACAAAATTATATAAAACTTTCAACTTACGTATTTAGTTTTCACATTTACTTATTATTTTTTTTTTTCGATAGTAAAATTACAGACTAGCCGATTCCGCCCTGACTTCGCTGAGTCACAGTAGGTTTTTTTAACCAATCTCTGTACACATTAACACATAAATCTTTTTATCTACATTTTTATCTTTTATTCTAAAAAACGTTCCATAAACTATCAACAACAAATTTATACTAGCGTAACACCCCTAGGTCTTGAAGACGTAAAAATGGTTAAGATATTGGAATTTTGCATGCATTCTCATATTTAAACAATTTATTTAATAACTAGCGACCCGTCCCGGCTTCGCATGGGTACAATATAGGTACCAAATGCGGATTTTTTATAGCTTTTAGGATATACAATTACGTAGTACATTAATTTGATTTATCTCGTAAGATTAAGCCGGCGTTGGGATTTAAGCGCAGAAAAAATATTTTTTTCGAGTTTTCTCTACTATATTATGCATGTATTATACATATAAACCTTCCTCTCGAATCACTCTATTTATTGCTGAAAAAATGCATTAAAACCCGTTGAGTAGAGTAAAAGATCTAAGCGTACAAACAGAGGAAGCTACTTAATTTTATACTATGTGATTTATTTAATGATTTTATTTCACTTGGACAGTTTTTTAAATATTAACGCAATTACATTATGTATAAAGAAATTATTACGCATCTAATTTAGTTTCCAAAAATGGTTGGACCTAAAACACAGATGTAGCAAGATCCTCATGGCTATATACAAACCTCAGATGATCAATGAATAAAAATTTCATTGTCCCAAATTTACATATTGAAGCACTTCAAGTACGTATTTTGAAATGTACTGTAAACTCAATAAAATTGTGACGTAAGTGCAAAAATGTAATATAAACTTACAGAACACCTCTTATTCTTAATCATGGCGAATTAATTCACAAATTACAATATAGTACACTGTACACGTATTCCAATAAACAATATTTACACAGAAGTGTTCAAACAAACCACAAATCATGTTGTGTACGTACGTTTGTGAGTAATTAAAATTCACGCAAAATGAATCATGAATGAGAATGGGTTACGTGCGACAAACGTACAAAGATAATAATTGTATACAAACTCTAGGAAATACTATGATGAAATAATAATAATATAGTACTTACAGTTTTAATATATTTACATATTTAATAAATATGAATATTTTTAATCAACAGAATAATTTTATCATAATATCATTTATTTAGATTATATTCTTAACTATTTCTGTCTATCGTTTTTCATCACAATCGGTTCAGTAATTTAAGCCTGATTGTGTATCAGACAGTCGCCATCTATTCGTCACTAGATGGCATAAGTAGTAGATTAAATCGCAAATCGTATGTTTAGTTTGTATTCAAGAGTATTTCCTTTGTTTTTTAAGTGTTACATTCGAAATTATAATACTGGTTACAAAGTTAGGATTAATCTATGTAAATAATAATGAATCGCCTAAATGTATATATGCTTATAGAATCAAACCGACTGCACCAAATAAAATCATATTACCTGACTAGGTGACACATCCCGTCTAGGTCGTCCCTGAAGCGGTGCAACTGCAGCATCAGCACAAACATCATCAGTGCTCGCATCGCGTCCCATGCTGCACACAGGAACACTTTCACATTCCTCTTCACCACTTCCTTCACCAACATCATCACCTACTGTTAAAACTTCGATTTGGTTGCCTAATTCTGAAAGAGAATTTTCTAAGTTTCAAAAAGTTTTCATATTGTTAGCTATAATAGTATGGGTAGATCTGAATTTTTTTACATTAAAACATTAATTCCTAAATAAGTTTTATTTACCTTTAAATTATGTTTTAATAAAATCACTCCTTGTCATACATTTAGCGTGTGACGTAATTTATGGAGCCATTAGAAATATTTCTTTTGGGGGGGCACTGCGTGTTGCTAATGTAAAATTTCGAAAATATCTAAAAACTGCAATAAAAACTTTAAAAAAATGAAAGAAATTGAAAAAAAATTAAATCATCAAAATAATTATTAGCCCACAAAAAACTATGGACAACTTTCGAGAATTTGCGTGCCCCCAAAAAAGAAGTGACAAAAAAGGCCTGTATAGGCCATAATGTAGTCTGAACTTAAATTACTTTGTTTGTAACTGTAATTTATAGAATTTCAAGTATACATAAATAATAAAATTCAGATTTTTATCACAACAAAGAAGGTCAATGACAAACTGACCTCTATTTAATTTAACTGAGTCATGTTAATGTGGTTAAGCTGATTTCATAAAACTTAATATTAATTTTATGGTTTGAAACAAAAAAATGTCACCTCAAAGGTTATTTGCTCATTAAATTATAGAACAAAATTTTACCATTATTGCCCATTTAACTGTTTAGTACACGGGTACCCCAAACATATTTGTACTGTGACGCCCTTAGGAGTTTGTCATTTATTTGCGACACTATAAATGAGAACCAATATGATTGCTTTTCTAAATAACGCTTCTCAAAAATTTGGAAATTGTCAATCTCTTTTTTTCATCATCTATATTTATTTGCGATCTGTACTTGTAAATTTTGGATGTTATTTAAAAAAAATTGTCTTGCATAAGTATGATGTAACAAGTGGTAATAGAACTCATAACACCAAACTCACAACAAGCTTTACTGATTGTTTGTTTGTGAGAAACTGATTGCCAAAATTCAAGTAGCTCAAGTTTATTTTAAATTGTTATTGTCGATCACCAAAATATAGATCACCTCGCGACGTCCCTAGAAAAATGCTGCGACGCCCTAGAGCGTCGCGACGCATAGTTTGGGTAACCTTGGTTTAGTAATTATGTAAAAAATTCAGTTATCAAGAGTCCGTCCATCAACTAGCATAGTTACTTTTAGTTAGGGATGAAATAATATCACTAAGGTAATACTTTTACAGCCAAAATTAATAATTAATCTCAGTCTTTTTATTGCAGATTTAAAATAGTTTTCAAATTTGTATCTTATATACAATAATTTGTATATGTATTCCATTTTCAACTGCAATCCGAAGCTTTTGGATTGAGATTGACTATTATTTTAGGCGTTAGTAAATATCTACTTGGTATTGAATGTAAAATAAATATTTATATTATTATTTGTAATATTAAAGAATATTAAGAAGACTTTAGTAGTGTTCTCCTAATTACAATATTTGTATGTTAAATGAGTTTTTATTAAATTGTGTCGTTTGAAGGTTATCTGTGGTGTCAAAAAACATCAAAATATTCAATTGTGGTTTCTCCTCGAAATCCACTGTTTGAAGTAGTGTGTTGTTAAAATCTGAATGAGAAAGTACTTTTTATAAAAAAAAAATGGATTCAGTTTATTTACTTATATTATTTCATCCCTGCCTAAGGTAAACATTTATTAGAAATATCTTCTTAATACTTAATCAACTTAACACAATATAATTACAAAAGGGAAAAACAACAGAATTATAACAAGCTTCGACAAAAATAAAAACTTACCATCATAAGTAGATATTCTATTTGTTTGAAGGGGAATTACTTGGTCAGGGTTCACAGGCGACATAAGAAATTGCATCGGACCATCATAGCCTGATAAGAAAATAAAATGCATAACAAATAAAAATAGGGCAACATCCATGCTAAATAAAAAGAGCTACTAGCAATAATTTATAAATTTTAGCACATACCATGGAGTTCACGAGAACGGCTTCCAGATATGGGACGCTTAGCTGAACCAACTCTTAGATCGTTCGCTTGGACCATGCCAGAATTTTGCCGTTTTTGCTTCATCTTCTGCTCTAATAGCTGCCGCTAAAAATACATATCACCTTTATTAATATTACTTTACTTATGTAAACTTTTATGGTAATTACAGGGACGACAGGAAGCTTTTTGGAGGCGCCAGACCAAAAAGATAATATGATTTGATTTAAAAAAAAATAGATATGAGCCTAGATAGAATTTTTTTTTTTGGCTTCAAGTTGTTCATAACTATTTCACACACTGGTGCAAAAGAAAGAGCTTGGTGCATGCCCGGTTAATATATTATTACCTTGACATTTAATAAAATTTGAGCTCAATGAAGTACTTAGAAAATATTTAAGAAAATTTAAAGTCAGAGATTTTCATAACATCATCAATTTTTTAAAATTGTCTCATACAAAATAGTGGAACCAATTTAAATGAAATTCGGCACAACATTATAACTTTGATTTAAAAATAAGTTTTATCCTGTAAATGATGAATATAGGGGAACAAATAGGATGGTACATAAAAGATCTACATGGGTTTGAATTTCATTTTGTACTCTATAAACTTTTTGAACCTGAGTTGATAAAAATCCTTTAGCAGCAGTTCCTGTGGAATATAAAATGAAATGTTTGATATCCTTTACAAAGGAGATATTTTAGATAACTTGATATGAAGGTTCTTTGTATCACCAATATAAAACCAAGACAAACATTTTTAAATTACTGTTTGTATGTCTGTCTGTATGTTTGTACGCGCTTTACACTAAGCACGATTTTGTGTTGTATAGCTGCAGGTTTAAATTAAAATATAGACTTGTTTTAAAATCTGATGTTAGGAAAAAAGGTATTATCATTTAAAAATGATTTAGCCCAACTAAGCTAGGGCGAGTCGACATATCCCTTTAAAAAAAATTTAAATATAGGAAACCACTTACTTGCTGTTCGATCTTTTGATCCCGAACGTTTACCGAAGCCATGTTTCCTTATTGTATTATTTACAAAAATGAATAACAATCAACTGTACAATGTTAAGTTACATATATTTTTATTTCAAAATTCGATACAATTATTGGTAATTTTTAAGCTCATTTTTTGTTTATAAATCATCTTGCCTACCGTTGCCCAGAGAACTTTAGTGTTGTCATTCTAAAAAAAAAAATTCTTGCCAACCGCCTTATTATATAATTGATTAAAAAAATACCGATGCAGTGTACGGCAATAGAAAACATAATATTAAAGGGTAGGGCTTTTGTTAAACTCGTGTTCGAGTGAAAAAAAATTTGACTCGAGCTCGTTTGCACGCGAGTTACCGAGTCAACTCGTTGCACCAAAAAGATCTTGAAGAGTTTGAATCTGAGGGGCATTTGCCTGGTAGTATCTTTGAGACCTTGAAGAGCAATATTAAGCTCAGAAATAGAATATTCGGTATCCATGTCATCCATATTGAGTGTTGGTGAAAAATTAGGAAGTTGATCCTCACTAGGGACAAATGGGGAGGCACGCTTATCTACAAAGCTATTGTGCCATTCTTGAAGGTTATATATATTACATTTGGGGGACTCCATACTGTTATAAGACCTACGGAATTTTTTTATGTTATGCTAAACTATTGATGAATGGGTCTAAGGATCCAGATTTTGGCAAAAACCATTTATTCTCTTGTCAGTTGTGAGATTCTTAAATTTAGAATCGATTTAGATTTAATTAATGAAATGTTCCTGTCATATAGTGTGAATAAAGAATTTGAAAAATTTGAAATATCCCGATATGGAGATACGCAGATGTTAAAATTACTTTAATAAACCGTTCATAACAATAGACATTATTATCATCATTAATAATATTAGGAACATGTTTATCATGTCATCAACAGACTTAGCATACTCTGTCCAATTGGCTCATTGGCAACACTGTCAAATTGTACTTAAGGTTGCTGCTAGTTTGTATTTTAGGAATAATTTTGTTATTTATATTCAAAGCAATAGGGAAGTGGTCACTACCATAAGAGGAGGTGAGAATGTCCGATGAAAGTTGAGTGGAAAGAGATGGGGAAGAAATGGATATATCTAACGCTGCTAATGGATTCTCGTAAGGGTTAACTCTACGGGTACCATCATTGAGTATACAAAGTTCCAAGTCATCAACTACATTCAGCAACTGTGTAGAGAACCCATCAGTGCTATAACATCCCTCTAAAGTATGTGTGCATTAAAGTCACCCATGATTAAGAGAAAAGGAAGCAAAGAAGAAATGATAGAGTAAATCTCCGGAATGAGAAAAGAAGAAAGACGAGATATATATAAAGAGAAAAAGTGTTCACAGAGTCCCATAAGATTAGATGGACTGTTATATTGACAGACTCACTTAGTTGTCTAATGGCCACCAAAGAAAATCCATTTCGTAGCAAATCAAGATCCCTGTAATTTAAAATATTCAAGAAGCTCTATATACATGTCATCAAAAAGTAGTTTGGATTCCGAGTCACTCTGGCATAGCTGCTAATGAAACTGCTGAGTCATGTGCCAAACTAGTTACTGATTGTGGAACTTTGGAACACTTCAACCTAACATCTCAAGTTCTCTTGCAAAACCTCATTTAAATAACTCTTGGAACGAACAATAAATTTGATCTTCGGCAATATCCCGATTACGACTTGGGCATTCGTGTGTTCCTGTATATTTGGCCAGTTTAGTGTTAGAGACTATTCTTTGTATGAATGTGGGCTGGACTAAGGCTCCACGTCCTATAAGTGTTAATTGCTTGTTTGCTCGCCTACGAAACCAAAGCCCGATTCATTTGAAGTTGAAGTTCTCCAAAGTTCACCGAACAACACCTTTATATCGCGCCTTCACCTATACACGTGACATTGGCGAAGTAAATTGTGCTCTACTGACACATCTAAAACCCATAAAGGAAAAATTGAAGTGAATTGAAGTTCAAACTCCCATCTTCAATGTAAACATATTTTATAATTATTGATATTAATTTTTGACCAATAAGAACTGATTGATAAATTCTTATTTGCAAGTTAAAGTCATTTTAAATGGCAACTTATTTGCCGTAAGGTGTCATTTTATTTTTCTTTGTTGATTAATGACATAATGAGGTAAATAATACTTTGTATGTTATTTTATATTACCAAATATTATTAATTATATCTTTATTAATATATTTCTTTTATAACTTTGTATTTAAACATTCTTAATCTAAACTATTTTGAAACAGTACGAGTGATAAATTTTTACTCGAGTTGTAAGGCGTTAATTCGAGTGACTCGAAAACTCGAGTACAACTCGACTGACGTAGTAAAATTATTTAAGTGGCTTGAATTACATATTCTCATTCTGATATAATTGTCAGGTATAATGACATGTACAATCATCCGTATCGAGCTATTTTGGTAACGAAATTACTACCTTTAATGATACGATTAAACTCGTAATCGAGTTAATACAAAGCTTACACTTGAGTTATAGAGACAACTCGCTGATCCCTAATTATGATCGGTTTTTTATACATTCCAAAATCTATCTATTGAGGACTAAATATTTTTTATGTTTTAAAATACTGTTTTTTAGATTTTCTTCATTTTGTATAAAATGTGATGACTCAGCATAACAATTTTAATATTTGTCGGAGTACAAAAAATTCAAACACTGATCGAAGTATATGGTGCTTGGACATCCCATATGTGTGGCAACAAATCAATGTTTACAGCAATAACTCCTGAAAGTGGATGTCTAAAGTTGGCACCAAACAAATATACAAGTAAAATTGAAGGCAAGGGTAAAGTTACAGTCAGTCGAGAAAAAGAAGATTATAACCTTCATAACACCTTATTCGTTTCTGATGTATCTGTGAATTTACTATCCGTTGGAACGATAACAGACAGAGGCAACAAAGTAATTTTCGAAAAAGAAAGAGTCTACGTCATTGCGAAAAACGGTAAAAAGACACTGACTGCACAAAGAAAAGAAGGACTGTACTATTTTGAATGTGATAACAAAGAGATGAAAGAGATCTTAAAAAGATGGCAACAGATGAACTTATGTATGGGATAAATCTCACAGAAGAAAAATTAAAAACATGTGAGACCTGTATTAAAGGTAAGATGTCAAGATTACCATTCATAGGTCATGATAGCCTGTACGCAACGGAAGTGCTAGAAATAATTCATAGCGACGTTTGTGGGCCTTTCGAGTGTGAGATGTTAGCAGGATCAAGATATTACGTAACATTTATAGATGATTTTACTCGATACTGCTATGTATATTTAATGAAAAATAAGAGTAATGTACTTAACATTTTCAAACAATGTAAAAATGAAGTTGAGACATTTCACAATAAAAGAATAAAACATCTACAATCTGATAATGGCACAGAATATCGAAACAAGAAATTTGACGACTCTCTCAAACAGCATGGCATACAAAGACGGTTGACCACTGTTTACACCCCGCAACAAAATGGGATCAGTGAGAGAAAGAATAGATCTTTGTTAGATAAAGCAAGATGCTTGCTGATAGAAGCAAACGCACCCAAAAAGCTCTGGGCAGAAGCGGTATCTACAGCAAATTATCGTGTTCCCTCAAAAGCATTAAATGGAAATATACCATTCCAGTAATGGGCAGATCGTACACCGTCTGGTCATCTTCACGTTTTTGGCAGGAAAACATTCATTGTAAAAAAGAACCGACGAGGAAAACTCACACCAAAAACCAAAGAAGGTGTATTCATGGGATACTCTCTAATGTCAAAGGGATTTAGAGTATATATACCCAGTGATGAAGATGTAGTGACGAGCAGGGACATAAGAGTAAAAGATGAGATGTATTTTAAAGAAAACTACGAAACTCTTGTTAAAGAAAAAGAATATCGAGGGAAAAATCATGAAAATGTAAATAAAAATAAACCAAAAGAAATAGAGATCGAAATTATAGTATCGATAAAAAACACTAGTTCACATAATCCACGGGAATGTGATAATTTTCATGAAGTAGAAAATTATGAAGATGCTTCAGAAATTGAAGAGATACCAGAAAATGGGAGGCCTCAAAGAGAAAGGCACCCACCAGTATGGACTAAAGACTTTCTATTAGAAGCAGATGAAACTGAAGAAAATAATTTAATTACAGACTTATCGTGTTTATCTGATGAGAATGAAAATGATGAGTACTGGCACGAATCCATAAAAGCTGAAATCAAAGCTCATATCAAAAATAATACCTGGAAAATCAGAAAGAAAGACAAATACATAAAAGTCGTAGACTACAAAATGCTTCTGAAAAATAAATTAGAATCAGATGACAGCACCACTAGAAAAGCCAGGCTTGTAGCACGAGGTTTTACACAACGACCAGATATTGACTACAATGAAACATACGCACCTGTTGCAAAACTCAGCACGATCAGATCTGTTATAGGTATAGCTATAGAAGAAGACTTAAAATTGCATCAGATGGATAACATCCATCTGCTTACCTAAATGGTAATCTGGAAGAAAAAAATAATGATGAAATATCATGACTACTTAGAAGAATATCTTACCGAAATTATGGTAGAAGAAAGCTCAAATGAGGATTTAACTGTATACAATAAGACAGTTGAAATGTTAGAAGACATAAGAAACATTCCAAAAGAGAAAGTTTGTTGTCTAAATAAAGCTAATTATGGACTCAAGCAGGTAGGGAGGCAATGGTACAAGAAACTCCACACAGAATTAAAACACATAGGATTTAGAGCATCGGAAGCTGATCCATGTGTATAATTACTGGAGAAAAGAGGAGTAAAAATCATAATAGTTATCTATGTCGACGATTTATTGATTGCCTACTCATGTCCAAGAAAGCTTAAAGAAATTAAAGACCTGCTAAATTCAAAATTTGATTTAAAAGATTTAGGAAAACCAAAACGGCTCATTGGCATAGATATAGCTTATGAGAAGGGTGAAATTAAAATTAATCAACAAAAATTCATTGAAGAAACCTTCAAAAAGTTCAGGATGGAGGATTGCAAGTCTGTATCGACTCCGATGGAATCGGGCCTGAAACTAGAAAAATATCAGAGAACCCAAGGAGATGTTGAACTACCTTACAAAAACTTAATAGGTACGCTTATGTATATCGCAGTGGCTACTAAACCTGATATTACGTTTGCTATAAGCTATCTCTCACAGTTCAATGATTCCTATAGAGAAGAGCACTTTAAATTTGCAAAAAGAGTACTTCGGTACCTCAAAGCCACAAAAAGCCTTGGCTTAATATTAAAGAAGACCGGACAAAAATTAAATGGATCGGCAGATGCAGATTAGGGTGCATGTAAAATTGACCGAAAATCATTCTCAGGCTACTGTTTTAAATATGCTGGAACCGCCATAAGTTGGATGTCTAAGAAACAAAACTGCGTTGCATTATCATCAGCAGAGGCGGAATACTTAGTATTGACCGAAGCTGTAAAGGAAGCAATTCACCTGAAAAATCTGTACAAAGATTTAGGCGATGACTATGAAGATGTAGTCATCATGAATAACAATCAAGCTGCCTTGAAATTATGTCAAAATTCCATGGTCACTTCAAAATCATAACACATTGATTTGAAGATGAATTTCATAAAGAACTGCATCCAAGAAGGAGCAATAAAAGTTAAATATCTCCAAACTGAAGTTATGGAGGCAGACCTATTTACAAAAGCTTTGGCTGGGCCACGGCTCATGGAATTGGAGCAGCTTGGGACTTCGTGATGACCACCGATAGTCCCGTGAAGAGGAGTGTGAGTACTGGCCGCACGGAACTCGATGGTCAATTCGATTTGTAAAAAAATTATTATTATTTAGTAAAAAATTGTCATTGCTTGAAAAATAAAACTCCATTTTAATGTTGTACATATATTATTTATAACTTTCTACGCAAAACTCTAACATTATATGATGTTTAACGATTTACAATAGATCTTTTTATGGAACACTACTTACATATATCCTATCCTATGTCAAGAAGATTGCATTGTATGTGTAGTAATCATAACTGAATATTCTGAATACAATACGGTTTGTTATTACATATTCGCATCAAGATCTAATTGCCTGCATGGGTGTTAGAAGTAAAGCCTCATGTAACGCACAAAATTCACGATGGGGATTCGTCGGCGAAAAGAAGTTACCAGTCTAGACTGACTAATCTGCGCAGGATAACACAGTTATTAAGTAATGGTAAAATATTTCAATTAGTATGATTTTAGTATAAGTAGAAGTATCATTGTGCCAAGTACCATTATTTTTAATATATGTCAAAATGTGACATTGAATAAAAAATTATTTAATAAAAGATCAATATATTTCATTATATTGCTTATTAAGTCGAGTACATATAACACGAGTAAAATTTAATTGAGTTACATATCCTACTAATTTAGTTAGCGTCAGAGCACATCACTAGAATATATAGGATATTAAATCAATTTTATATATCATCTTTGAATACGGACGGCAACATTGAAAAGATTGTCAATGTCACTGAACAATTGATCTCATTTGACGTTTCAGTTTTTCTTTAAAAATGGCTCCGACCCGGAGTATTATTGGGTTTTTAAAACCAAAAACTATTTGTGCTGTTTTCAGTAGTAACTTATCTAGAAGTTCGTGTCGGTACATTCATAGATGCAATAATTGTAGCCATTTTTTAGGAGCTCCAGCGATATCAGCTGGAGTTCATGGTCGTAAAAATCTGAAATGTAAGTTTTACATGCTGTTATTACATCACCGGCTCTAATTTATTATATTTATATGCAAATATATCTTTGGATTCCATTTTATTATTTATTCTTATATTTATTTGCTGTTGTTTAGAGTTGAGCAAATTGTTCTAGAATTTATTTTACAACATAACCTCAAATGTTCTAGACTCTGAAATTAGTACGAGACATCGTTATATTCATACTACAAATAACTTAAACGCTAGAATTGACTATTATCAAGTTCTGGGAGTGTCTAAGAATGCATCTCAGAAAGATATTAAAAAAGCCTACTACCAATTGGCTAAGAAATATCATCCAGATGCAAACAAATCTGATCCAGTAGCTCCGAAAAAGTTCCAGGAGGTCTCCGAAGCGTACGAGGTCAGTATCTATCTTATATTGAATAAACGTAATCTTTTTTTCATTGACCAAAACAATTTTCTTTTTTTTTATTAAAAGATTATTAAAAGTTTATGTAAATAAAATTTATAAAATGTTGTTACAGATACTCTCTGATGAAAACAAACGTAAACAATATGACACATATGGAACAACATCTGAACAAATGGGTATGGGTGGTGCTCCTGGAGGATCTGATGGTTTTTCCCACACATGGCAATATAAATCTACAATAGACCCTGAGGAGTTATTCCGTAAGATATTCGGTGATGCTGGGTTTAAGAGTGAAGCTTTTAGTGATTTTGCCGAGAGCAAATTTGGTTTTGGTGCATCTCAAGAGGTAAGATTAAACCATAATTGTGTAACTTTAAACAAAACTTATTTGCCTACCACTTAAGAATAATGATTGCTATTTTTACAGTTTATAGTAAATCTAAGATTCACAGAAGCAGCCCGTGGTGTGAACAAGGATATAAATATCAATGTAGTTGACACTTGCCCTAAATGCATGGGCTCTAGATGTGAACCTGGCACTAAAGCAATTAAATGTACTTATTGCAATGGTAGTGGAATGGAGACATTCTCTAGAGGTATATTAACTCTTTGTTATATAATTTATTCATTGAAATTTTATTGATACAAAATAATACTAAAAGATTATAGATTTCTTCTATACTCAATACTCATTTAGAAGCAAGGGAGCATTTAGGATAGATAAAAAAGAATACTAGTTTACACATTAGTACCCATTTAGTTGTTAATGAAACTGTGAGTTAAAACTACACAAGTTTACAAAATTGCAATGTTTTTGAATATGAAGAATAAATAATTTAGAAGAATTTTTATGGAGACCTTTAATATATGACTAAAAATTATTATAGGTCCATTTGTTATGCGCTCCACATGTCGACACTGTCATGGGACTAGAATGATGATAAAATTCCCATGCTCAGAATGTGAAGGAAAAGGACAATCCGTAAGTATGAAATTCAAATAGTCTGTTCACTAAAATGTATGTGCGAAGAAATCTACAATTTAAATTATAAAAATGAAATCTTTTTAGGTCCAAAGAAAAAAGGTAACTGTCCCAGTGCCAGCTGGTGTAGAAGATGGACAGACAGTTCGCATGATGGTTGGGAATAATGAAATTTTCATTACATTCAAAGTTGACAGTTCTGAATACTTCAGACGAGATGGACCAGATGTCCATACAGAATGTACTGTAAGTTTTTTCAAAACAATTATTATAAAACTTATGTTACATTTAATCACAAAATTTAAATATTTGAGTACTTGAAATTCCTCTGATATTTGATGGGATATGTGATTTAGATAGATAAACCATATTGTTAAGTTCCCTTTGACCATTAAATAAACTAAAGTTTTTTTTAATGTAATACAAATTCACAATTTATTCTGAATCCTACATATTGCACTAAATTTAATGATTATTTTTGTAGAATAATAGCTGACATGGTCATTGTTTTTCCATATAAATTAATTACTGGAGATGGGCCTCCCTTATCACCTAAGGGTATATAAAAATTTTTTTCAACTAAACCTACCAAATCTACACAATTAAAAAAAAAATATTGGTCAAGCTTTCTTAGATATCAAACACTGACATGAGATATTTATATATTATATTTAATATTCAATTAATATAATTAATTGTTTAATATTTTTAGATATCAGTATCCCAAGCTCTATTGGGAGGTACTGTGAGGATACAAGGACTTTATGAAGACCACACACTACAGGTAAATATGCATTTTTATATTACTAACCATTTTTAGATCTGATTGGCTGTATATCTTTATTCTAATAATTTATGTGTTTAATAGATCATGCCAGGCACATCCTCTCATAGTACAATTCGTCTTTCCCGGAAAGGAATGAAGCGGGTCAGCCAACATGGATATGGTGACCACTACGTTCATATTAAAATACAGGTAATGTACTCGCAATTTTATTTGCTATTGATTGTCAGTGTATTCTTTTAAGTTTGAGCGAATGGGCAGTCCCCAAGTTATTATAGCATGATGCTAAATTTGGATTTACTCAAGCACCTTGGGGGAACTATTAAAATTTGTATATGATAGGAAAAATAAAAGGTTATATAAAGATTCCTATTTTAGTTGTTCGGAAAGCATCTACAGCTTTTTAAGATTATAAAAAAATAACAATAATATGTAAATACCAGAGATGTTATGGATATTAAATTTCGGATCTGGATATGGATACAGATAAAGGAGTAATATATTGGTTTTGGATTCGGATATGAAATTATTTCGGATTATCCGTTAGTTTGGGATAGTTTCGGTTACGGTTATTAGATTTTGAAAGTAAAATAGATTTGGACTTTGTTGACATTGTGCAGAAAGTAAATTTACTTTATTAAAAAAATTCCAAATTACTTATTGAAATAATAACAATTATTAATAATTCATACAAATTATTAGTCATTTTCCTTTAAATGCACACAAGTAAGATTTTAAATGTAAAATGTAACGTAATCACACAACAACTGACTAGTAATGTAACAATGCAAGGGAGACGCGGGCTATTAGGCTATTTGTTGGCTGGCTTGAACTCGAAAACTTTTCATAACATGCATAATTTAGACCGCTCCTATCCGAAATTATTCGAAACTGTTATATCGGATTTGGTTACGATTATGGATTTTTTTTTCGGATATTCGAAAGTTTCGGTTACGGTTACGGAGCTCCATAACATCCCTGGTAAATACTTACAATGACTTGAATGATGGGTGTGGCCATCCATAAAGGCTTTGTTGTGAAGAAGGGGATACATTAAATACAGTCTTTGATCTCAAAGATATACCTCTAGAGGAAGTGTAGAGAGAAGTCCGCAAAAACAAATAGGTGATGGGGATAAATGTTGGTGATATTTGTCGAGAGTCTAAATGAAGTTGTTTTTCTTGTTAAAAAATTTACGTTTATATTTATATTTTAAGGTACCAAAAACACTTAGTGAGAAACAAAAGGCGCTGATGTACGCGTATGCGGAAACCGAAGAAGACACTCCAGGACAGATACATGGAGTTTCATATGATAGAGATGGTAAGAAAATGTAATTGTCGCTTTAAATAAAGCTAATTATATTACGCAAGTTGTTTTAATATACTAAAGAGATATGGCTGTCTAAAAGTCTCAAACTGTTTACTACCATTTAGACTAATTCAAGTTTTATGTTAGCAAAATTTTTGAAAAATTGACCCCAATCTTTTGAACTAAACATAATTTATATTACTGACGTTATCATCTTAGGAAGCCCACATCTCCCATATTATAAAAAACAATGCCAAATTGCTTTAATATAAATTCGTTGCACATCCATATTTTTAATACTAGGAAAGGGATAAAATATGGAGAACAAATTCTGTCTTGGCTCGCCTACAATAATCTAATTGCCCCCCACCAGTAGTTTTATATTGCGCCCCTGTCAAAAATAATCTGCACCCTTAGTAACATTTTTTTAAATCGAGTCATATTTTCGTTCTGGCGCCCCCTGAAGCTTCTTGGCGCCTTTTCTACCCTGGCGCCGTCGTGCGCTGCACACGCATGTCCTTACATATGGATGACGCGTCCCTGATCTCAGCCTTACAACAAAATATATAAAGAAGTCAGTTCTTGTCAGTGCAATGATAGGGATTTAATTCATGTCATGTATGCCATGAATGCAAAATGCTTTGTTATCATAAAATATGAATTATTATTTTACAGCTGAACCAAAAAAAACTGATACAGACTCACAAAAAATTCACGAAGCTAATCGCGAACAACAATTCGAACAGGACGAAACTAAATGGACATTTATAGATAGTTTAATTGATTCATTTAACAAAAATAGGACTAGTTTCATGGTTGGTTTCTTATTATCTGTTGTGTTGTGGATATTGGTTGCTATAAATGATCCTACGGATAGAATCGGGTTGAGTAAACGTATTGAACAGTATGAGAAAAAGCAGGAGTTAGTGAACTCCGACTTACCTTTAGGTTATTCGGATACGGTTCGTAAACGAAGGGAGGAGCAACCAAAATTATATGAAGCGTAATTTTTTTATAGGATGCTTTTCCATTAAAGATGAGAGAGGATGCGTAGCGAGGGATGTGTTTTGTTAAGAACCAATACAATTTGACGCACTGAGCGAAGTTTGGTTAACAATCACATCCTTCGCTTCATATACTCGCTGATCGTTCCTTCGAAAATTAGGCGGCGTTTCCACTAGAGATGTGCGAGAATGCGTAGTTTACCTAGCCTCACTCATATTGTGTTAAATAAATTATTTACACCCAATTTTTTGTCAAATACGTAGTTTATTTGACAAGATTATTTTTTGAAAAAGCTGAAATCTAAACTAAACTTATATTTGTAATTAAAACTGACAAAATACAAATCCTTAAAAAATAGAATCTAGTATGTCTGTGTTTCAGTTAGATAGTTTAAACTCAGTAAAGTTATTTGCTGCTAATAATGTTACCTGAAAATGTATCCTGGATTCTTGAAAATTGGTGTTGTGGTGCCTTAGTACGTTTTAGTGACAATATCTAAGAAATAATAAATTAAGGAAAATTTCCTCTCGTTTTGGCCAAAAACAAAATTCATTTCTATTAACTGTGCGGTACCTAGTCTACCGCTACCGCTACCGCTAGTTTGTATCTATGTGATTGTATTCGCAACGAGTTTGTTAGTCAATTATGAGACTAATTAGCCCATAGACTTTAGGTCACAATCTACTTTGTTAAGAGCATACAAACTTCTAATATGAACTTTTCACCCGTGAGGGGACGGATTAGAATACTATTCCCCTCTACCGCTGGGAGAGCATCTCGTAAGAGCCGAGTAACCCAGCACCCCCTTGGTGGTAGGGATCTGTTCCCCAGCCAATCGGCTAGCGACCACCGGCATGCGAATCCGATCACCAAGTGTCATAGACGCGTTCCGGTTGAGCCGCATGTGGGCCAGACTTACCCCCTCCTTCTCCCATCTCATTAATGCTGTGGGTCTAGTGGACTCTGGGCTCTTGCCTAGGGTCCGCTGAATCCGCATCATTTTTCTTCTTCATTCCCCCTTCCCGCTCTATCTTCAGGGATGCAAAACGAGAGAGTGTTTCTCGTTTTTCCGACGTCCATGGGCGATGGTTCCCACTTACCATCAGGTGGAAAATCTGCTCGTTTGCACCTTATCTATTATAAAAAAAAATACGAATAAAATGTTACATTCTGCTCCCCTCTGAATAAATTAAATCTAGTATCATCTGAGTTTTATCCTGATAAGAGTTAGGTATGAAGAAATTTTCACCTTGACTGGCAGTAATAAAATATTTTTAATTTCTATTGGTTCTTAACATACACATCTCTCACTACGTAATCTCGCACGACTCTAGCTGGTCATCTGATGGAAACGCATGGATACGGGTGATTTGGTATTATGGTGGGATATATCTAGTTACTCGATGGCTATATCTTTTTAATGTAAGTCTGTTGTTGAATAGTTTCAAAGCACAAACACAGATCTCAATATATAAAATAGTCATTCGAAAGTTACATGAGCACTGTATGTAAATAATTATGACAAAGCATTTAATGCATGAGTTATATAGTTTTCAATTCTATATTGCTAATTTATATAGTATTTAAATAGTTATTAGTGTAGAACAGCTTTTTCCAAACTTGTAAAAAACCTATTTATTTTGTTTGTTGATACATGTTTTCCAAATATTAATTTTTAAAAACTCATTAAGTATATTATAATATTTTTCATTATAGTTTGGGAAGGGCTATAAAGGTTGTAGTATGATGGTTATGTAATGGAATTGTAAATTTCGATAATATAGAATATATAATATTTGTTGTTTTATTTGAAATCCTATCCTCACACCATCATGCTATAATATGAAATAGCTTTATAAAAAAAACTTATTAGAAAAACTCCCGTTAATTAAGTAAATTGCAAGAGTTGAGCAAAATATATAAAAAAAGATTCAATAATATTTTTTGCTTCTCATAGGTGAGAAAATATAATGAAGAGGTTCTTTTGTAAGTTTATTTTTATTATCGTTACAATTAAGTTGTTGTAATCTAATATTATTCAGTATTGCTTATTCTAGTAGGGGAGGCCATGATGCTAAAGGGGCATTTACTCGAGCGTCTTAGGGATACATGACAATTTGAAGAGATTAGATAGCAAGAGTAAAAGATTATATAACGTTTCCCATTTTAATGTTCTAAAAAACATCTATAGCTTTTCAAAAAATTGGAAAAATAAATTACAGATGTGACGGTATGTTCAACTACTGACTTGAGTGGTGGGGATGGTTATTTAGAAGGGTAGAAAAAGAAGAAAGAATGTATTCAAGTTAGATATTCTGAAGGGTATATTAAGTGATACATACATAATATGACATGTATGCGTTGTTTTGTGATTATCTGTGATCTTATGACGTCCGCCCGCCACTCCCAAATCGTCAGATTTTCGAAATACATGCTTTTTATCTAATTAACCCACGCTACCTTAATCAGAGGCGCTCGAGTAAATCCAATAGTCCCTCTTGGGCTCCCCTATTGTTCCATATTTGTAACTAAATTTCGTTTTGATTCTACATTAATCTAAATGCACTTATCACTAAAATAATGTTCACAACTTATCGCGTAAAATGTATTAAAAAAAAGAAAAAAAAAAAGGTTTATTCGTATAATGTATGAAGTATAATAATTTTTGGATATATTGTAGTCGTATAGTTAATCAATTAATTTTGATTTTAAAACGTGCCGATTTTAGAAATATTATTGTTGTTGCCAACTTTTTTGGAGAAAATAACAAGATGTAAAGGGTAATTTTTTTAAAAATTTGCTAAGCTTATAAGTAAAAATAATATGAAAAGTATTTTTATGTAAAACTAGCTGACCCGCGCGATTTCGTTCGCGTGTTGCTCCGCTCCTATGCCGTGGTCGCAGCGAGATGTTAAATAGCCTTAGTTACTCCTTGTTACATCAGCTATCTACCAGTGAAAGTCCTGTCAAAAACGGTCCAGCCATTTCAGAGATTAGCCGGAACAAACAGACAGACAAAAATTGTAAAAAATGTTGTTTTGGTATATGCACCGTGTATACACTTGACAATCCTAGTTACGATTTTTCGTGAGAAGACTGGTTATAATTCCGACTGATTCTTGACTACTATCATGCAAATCCAATTATAAACCAATTATCTTTTCATTTACGGTGGTTACGATTTGTCTTTCAAGTCGCTACATTATTTTTCTCCATATCTCCCTGTAATTGGCCACCCCATAAATCTGAAATTATCTCTTCGTTTTCCTCCTTTCTGTCGTAAAAAACTGCCTTTTCTTTATTAATGTTGAATAATTTCTTTTACGTTGCTCAATGTTAATCAACTAATGAATGCGTAAACATGCTTATAATTTCTACAAATAAAACAAAATTGAATTTTTGTTATGGTATAGTTATTAGTTAAAATGGATAGCTCGGAGAAAAATGATGAAAAGGGAGAGATGTTGAAAACATTAAGAGGGGGGGTGATACTGAATGGACTATTGGGTAAACGCAACGGAGGTAGTTAAATGCTGCTACTGAACCGATAAAAAATCAAATATGATCTCTTACAATAACGACAGGAACCTAAGCAGCCTACCTAAGCTTTGGACTTGTGACCAAAGTGTAGGCTTAACACTTTCAATGGAATTCGCCTTTTTGTTAGTATTGTATTAATGTTTTTCATATCTAGTCTAGATTATATTGTTTCTATGTATCAGTCTGTTTACTATGGTGCCATGAAGTATTAACGAATCTCCATACATATTTGGCCTACGAACCGAATAACATATAATTATGACGAAAATTACTAATTTATTGTTTAACGTTAGAAACGATTTTCAGAAGCTGACCAACTCCAGAATATCGCACATATTTTAAGAAGTACTTATTATGATTTCCTCTAAGCAAGACTCCATTTAAATTTAAGATATCATAAATGTTGCAAAGGCTGTTATAATATCAAGATTTTAGTTTTGTTTCTATTTTAAAGTTGCTTCTACTCTATTAGTGTTCAAATTGATAATATCGCCAATTTGCATTACAAAATATTTTTATTCGCTAATAATCTGTGTTTTACGCATTATTAGCACAGATTGCATTATTGCCTTGGCAACATTGGAATTAAGTGGAGTCTAGTTTAGAATAAATTATAATAAGTACTTCTTAAAATGTGTTAAGTATCCGTCAGTTACTAAAAATGATTTTTAAGTTGAAAACTAAATGAGTAATTTTCGTTATGATGACATGTTATACCGTTCGTAGGCCAATTTGATAATGGTCCTTTAGCATCGATTTTTCTTTTTTTTGTACAGGTAACAAAGTTTCCATATCAGAACCGCAAAATTTAGTGGACGCTGTCAAGGAAGCACTTAAGGATAAGAAGAATCTAGAAGCTGGTTCTTCAGAGACTGATGACGATGTAAAAGAGTCCAAACGTAGCAAGGGATAAATTTAAATTTAATTTACTATGTAGTAACTACAGCAGGCAGATGTAAATTGTCTTTTTATCAAAATTATTGTATTCCAATAAAATAGTAAAATTCTTTGTCTCATAATCTCAAAAGTGCGCAAAATACTCGTTTAATGTCACATCTCGAGTAAAAAATGTAATGGAGATTGTTCGGTTATATTTAGTACTATTTTTGTTTGGTCTAATAAATCATTTGTCTGCTTTTAGTATCTAACTGAATCAGTGGTAGTAGATTATTCCAATGAATAGGATAAATTATAGGTATTATACTAATTGGCGGCCAATTAGTCCATTGGTTGAATTTGAATGGAATTCACAAGCGATTTCACATGCGACCATAGAGGTTGATAATAAAACAATTGGCTCAAAAATATTTTATCTTTTATTCGTTGTTTATCAAACTATTACCTAATACATTTTTAAATGCTAATACTGAATTACAGATTATACTACTAAGATTCGAATGGCCTTTGCTTAAACAATAAATAAAATGCATTCTCTATTTAAAAAATAATCTGTATACTTTATAGTCTATGTTATATTACAACCTCTATGTCTATACCATTATTATACTGTGATATAAGTTGGGTAGTTAACATCAAATTAAAATTTAGTTTAACGATTTTTTTGTTCATATAAATGTTGTTTTACAAATATTATTTTGTCAACTCCAGTAGTAGCTGTACATAGCGTTATAGCCGTTGACTAGTTTGTAGGAAATGGTAATAAAAGTTAAAAAAATAAATTTTGTCTTTAATTGTATAATAAACTAGCCGAAATAATTTTTCAAATCGGACCAGTAGTTTCTGACATTAGCGCGTTCAAGCAAACAAACTCTTCATATTCTTTTCTTTATTATTATTTATTCTTATACATTTCATTTGAAAAAATAAAAAAATTGTTTTCTGGTTACAAATTCTTACTTTGCATGTAAATGCATTAAGGAATAATTAACGACTCATCTGTATAAAAACCAAAATTATAGCTAGTTCCTAGTAACTCCCAACAAACTTAGAGGCGACGATGACACAGACAGATACACATTGCGATTGTGAAATAAGAAATTACAGTATTACGTTTAGCATTTATTGAGTTAATATTTAGATGCAGTACGCCCACGTGCGACGTCCGCCTTGTACATGCGCTTATGACGGACCTTTTATTATTCTTCTTTTATTATTAGTCTCACTCGATTAATTTAGCGAATAATTGTTACGGCAATTACGAAACTTTAGTATTGTTGTCTTTCGAAACACATGTAAGTAGTATGTAGGAGTGTTTTAAAATAAAACTGCTTTCTTCATTTTTTTATTTAAACGTTATGCTTTTTTTTACATTTATGATCAAATTCTTTCATTCGGTGTTATGATTTTCCAGTGGAAATGAAAATTTATATTCCAATCCAGGGATGCGCCAAGCATCTTCTGCGCCGTTGCGCCAAATGCTCATGAGCGCCTATATTTTTTAACCTTGATACCTATTTGAGAATACCAAAAAAAGTGCAATTGCTGTCTCACGGCCGAAATTAACAATCAAACTCAATTTATAATCTTTGGATTATGGATTGAAAATATATTCCAAATTAAAATTTGTGTAAGGAAAATTCAAATTTGGAATCTATTTTTGTCAACAATAATCTGATTGCACCCCCACTAGTAGGTAGTTTTTGGCGCCCCTGTCAAGAATCACGAATATACAGGATGGATTTTTGAGATGGGACAGTAAGGGCAGGTACCTTAACCGTTATAGTTATAGGAAAACGTTCCTAGGAGACCTTCCATTATTTTTTGAGATATTCTTAACTACATTCACAGATTTTTGAGAAAATGTACGGTCAGCGAAAAAAGTGCTAATATCCAAAAAAAAATTTTTTTTATGTCTATCGATCCTATTTCGTATAGGGATCAAAAGACTATGGGACCATTTAAGGTTTGAGTACTAGAAATGTCAGAATGTTTTTCATACATTTTGTACTGAAAGGTGATAAATCAATTCATAATATTCTTTATTGTCAAACAATCCTATTTCTTACTTTGATTAAAAGATTATTTAAGGCCAACTGAAACTTAATTATACAAAAATTACGGTAAGATACAATATGTCACACAAACTTAAAAATAGGCGATCTACGAAATAAATAGCTCAAAATGACCGCCGTTTCCACAACATAAGTTCATTTTCATAAGTTCATAAGATGATTTTCTTGGATGAATATTATTTAAAATCCTCGTTAACGCCTCTTCCAGTTCCTGAATACTGTCGTAATTCCTTTTGTAGACTTCATTTATTAGGTAGCCCCACAAAAAAAATCGAGAGGCGTTAGATCGGGGCTGCGAGTTGGCCAGTCAATTGGAGTATGTGTTCCTATCTACTGTGTCCCGAATTATCTATTTAAATTTCGTATAAATGAGGTGAGAGAAAAAAAAATTGAGCAGCCGCTTTGCTTGACGAGCTTTCAGATCCAACTTTTTTTTAACTCGAATTACCTACTGAAAACTTCACGGCGCCTTTTATACTCTGGCGCGTCCCTGACAATGGCAATTCAATATAATTTAATAAAAGAAATAAAAAAAGGAAGCAACAAAATGTGTGTAAGATAAAACCAAAATAGGTTGATATATATATCTCGGGTAGTTGAAATAACCGTAGCAATAGGTTTGGTAACCACATTTGCTTGATGGGACACATAGATAAGGAAATACAATTGAAATGTTTACACCAATAGTAAAACTAAAACATTCCATAAATAAGATTCTACATTTTCAAAAAGAAATTTTAATATACTTAACACTTCATAGTTTTTTAGGGTTCCGTATCCAAAAAGTAAAATCGGGATACTATTATTAAGACTCCGCTGTCCGACCGTCTGTCTATCGCCAAGCTGTATCTCATGAACCGTGATAGCTAGACGACAGTTGAAATCTTCACAAATGATGTATTTCTGTTGCCCCTATACAACAAATACCGTTTACTATTTTCAATTACTGTACGCTTTGATAAAAAAAACTGTTAACAATTCCTTTTGTTGTGTGAACTTTCTTCGGAAATTGATCCTTTATTTATAAGAACTGACTTTGGTGATAAAGTGAATGTGATTTGTTGAACAGATCCCCAAAAATGTGCACGATCTAGCATTAAACCTTTGAGTACATTTTTTTTATTTTTATCTCCATACTATTTTACTAAAACCAGAATAAAATAAATATTTAAAAGTGGACTTTACCTAGGTACAGAACCCTTCGTGCGCAAGTTCGACTCGCACTTGGCCGGTTTATTTGACACTCGACATCTCATAATCCCATTTAATAAAAATAAAATGGTAGTGAAATTCGAAGCGTTGTGTCAAAATAAGCGATTCAATTGTTTCTTAACAAACACATCCCTAGGTACACATCCTCCCACATCTCTGGTGGAAACGCAGCTTGATCTGTAAATTCACAAATAATTAACATGGAAATAGCATAGTATTGGAGTAATAATGTTAGAATGACGTCACATGCTAATAATGAAGATTAAATAAAAACTTGTAATTTACAGTACCATAGACCATAAACCCAATATACCACAGATACATAAAGCCAATAACACCCGAGATCGTTTACATCGACATGGAGCCTTCTGCTAATTATAATGAAACGTTAATTGTTCGCCTTGTTTGTTTAACCAAGATTGCTAACGATATTGTTAAGGGTGTGTTAACTTGTAATATTTTCGATCTTGTGTTAAGAAATAATTTATACTAGTCGACCCGTCCCGGATTCGCACGGGTGAAATTGGCTAGTTTTTCACGTTTAAGATTAATAAAAAAAAAACAATTTGAAATATATTTTTCCAAAATTAAAATATTCAGACGCTTACGACAATAAACATGTTTTATTATTATCCCACAGGAACTCTGGATTTGTCCGGGATAAAAAGTAGCCTATGTGTTAATCTAGGATTTAAAATATCTGTGTGCCAAATTTCAATAAAATCCATTCAGCCCTTTTTGCGTAATTGAGTAACAAATATCCTATCATCTAAATTTTTAGATCAAACTAGCTGATCCGGCAAACGTTTAGCCATATAAATTTAAAAAAATTGGGGTGGGTCACCTTTATCGTTTAGGGGTATAAAAATAGATGTTGACCGATTATCAGACCAGACAGCTTGGTAACAAACACCGCGACACGAGAATTTTATATACATATCTCATATATTAATATATCTCATATATTTGTTTGTTTGAACGCGCTAATCTCAGGAACTACGAGTCCGATTTAAAAAAATCTTTCAGTGTTAGATAGCCCATTTATCGAGGAAGACTATAGGCTATATATCATCACATAAAGACCAATAGGAGCGGGGCATCACGGAGACGAAGTCGCGCGGATTGACTAGTTAGATATATAGAAAGATAATAAAAATGTACTATGGTACAAAATTGAATACGTTTTGTACAGGGTTTGTAATTAAAGAAAATATTTTTTCAAGCTGTTATCCTTAAAAGCTTACACCCCTTTAACTAAAAATTGCAATGCAAAGCAAATAACAGAAGCGTAGTGCTAACGTTTATGCGATCCTTTTATTTGAATCATGTTAATGCAGTACCTATTTGCGGTTTGAAATTGCACGTTTTGCTTACTTTGCAATCTACTATTATAAAGAAAAATATTTATTTAGTTTTAAATTATACCAGCGATCTACCTCGCGTAAGTTAGGCTTAGGTTAACTTAACCTTAGGTTTGGAATACTGTTAAAAGACGTCTTTTTTGTGTGGGCTACACATTGGATAAAAGTCCAAGGACCTGCTTAGGTTTCTCTCGTAATTGTAAGAGATCATATTTGATTATTTATCGGTTCAGTAGCAGTGTCTCCTTGCATTTACCCAATAGTTCATTCAATATCACCCCTTTGTAGTATTCTTCAATATACCCTCTCTTCACTTCTCCCTTTGGTGAACCACAGTTTATTAGTTTTAGAGTTTATCGCAAACAGAAAAAATATATACGCGGCGCATGACTTTGTTTTATAATATGACCAGAGATTTGCAAAATATAAAAAGTATTTAAATACTAAATGCAATTTTTTTATTTTAAATACAAAATATTAAATAGTTTTTCATTTTGTATTTAAAATACTAAATGCAAAATATATATTTCTAAAATTCTTTTTAAATAAAATACTTTTATGGGTTTAAAATAATTAGCCTTTATTTTATAACTAAGTTTTTTTGACACAATCACGTATTAATATTTATATGATATCACGTAATTAATGGACGCCTAATCCTCATCCGCGACAGAATTTGGAGGCTCGATAACTTTAATATCATGCAATGTCAAAGCAATTATCGAAATATAATATACACAGATATTAGTCCTGATTCTACCATTTGTTTGTTCCTTGTCCATCACTGATTCCTCTAATTGTGTTGTCAAACGAAAGCGCCATAGTAAGTTGGTTAAAAGTTATATGATCCGATTTTAGTTAGCTGTTATCCGTATCAAGCTATTTTGGATAAAATATTAAATTAACAAACACTACGACTATTACCCATCAGTTCATTGTTGCTATAGTGAGAATAGTTTATCACATTCATTTATTGATAAAGACAAAATTTTTTGATGCCAAAATGTATTTTGCATTTCGCAAATACAAAATATGTCTTAAAAGGTATTTCAAATGAAATACAAAATGATTTGAAACAAAAGTATTTAAATACAAAATGGATATATTGTGTATTTGGTATTTCAAATAACTAGTATTTAAAAAATGTCACATCTCTGAATATGAAGTAATGCCGGAGAATTTCCTATTTGGCCGTAAATAATTCTAAGAGAAAAATAAGGGCCTTTCGTATAGGTCATGACCCTTTCTGCCGACCGGAACTAAATTATGTGACTCCTTTCCCTTCTCGATCTCGACTATTGACCTTATGATGTATAAGCTGGATCGAGTTTGCGGAGCTCAATGTGTTTTATTTTTTACAGTTTTTTATATTATTTACATTATCATAATATATAAAACACAGTTGGGTTTGTTCGAACACTTCTAACTCGAGAACGGCTGGACCGATTGTCATGGTTTTTGTTGTATTTGTCACCGTCCCGAGTAGCAGAATTGGACAATTGAAGAAAAAGCATTTTCTCATACAGATTGTTGATGGGTTTTGTAAACATTTAATGTTCATCCCGTCGATACGGTAAACTCTCCCCTCAAATTAAAGAACGTATTTAATTTAAGGTTTCGAATCGACAAGATATATCCACAATATTCGGATAATGGCGTGTTTAAGATTTTAAAAATGTACAATAATATCATTAATGAAAAAGGATTGACATATATATATTGGTTGTCAACAGTTCAGATAATCTGTGACACGACATTCATTAGCCGCCGGTTTAGCTAGTTTACAATATATGTATTTTAATGTATGGTTAAGATGAATTTGCATACACGTTCAGATAACAATGCATAGTTAGCCTAGTCATCACGTGACTTGACGTCATCCTAAATTCATTATTGTGGACACGTTAGACGGCAGACTAGTTATATTCTGCAATGCTATTCTCTAAGAGTCATTTTATGGCTGTGCGCAGCGTAGAGCTCGTCGCTGCCACAGCTTTACTATCGACGACGAGCACAGCGCTGAGGGAATCGGTATTCTGTAACTACGATGCGCTCGTCGACGAATTCAAAGCTGTGCGTGAAGACGCCCTCTCAGCGCTGTGATGTCGGTCGATCTAGGGCTTGACACAAATGTCTTGACAAAATAATCGGTAAATATCGGTTAACTGTTTAGTAAGTGATAAAAATATAAAATAGGGTTTTTCTTAGTTATTTAACACAATGTATTAAGATTACACTTAATTTTTCATTAATAAATGAGATTGAAGCATTTTTGTTCATTAATATTACAGGCTGTACAGAGATTTCGTTTGCCAAATTATGTTCAATAAACTTACTTGACAATCGATACGTCAATTGATATGTATTAGAAAAAAATAGTTTTATTTTAAGTTTGTTTTGTCTTTATTTCTACGCTTTGGACGATAAAAGGTATGTAAAGGTAGGTAAAGTTTATATATTTTCGATTTTTTTCATCATGGCTAATAATTATCAAGTATAGGTACTTTTGACTACTTGTGTCGATTGTTATCATGATATAAAAATTAATTCAACATAATAAACGTACGATTTTTTATT
The DNA here is from genome assembly GCA_905147385.1 of Limenitis camilla. Lineage (NCBI taxonomy): Eukaryota > Metazoa > Arthropoda > Insecta > Lepidoptera > Nymphalidae > Limenitis > Limenitis camilla. The sequence goes on along the minus strand of LR990246.1, from coordinate 7,599,775 downwards.
TATTTTTATACATTTATTTATCTTAACAGTATCATTATGTCAAGAAGTGCATTTCCTTCTATGGCTCAAATCGAAAAATTATTAATGTGTCTGGAAGAGAGGCGCTATCTTGCCACAGGTTACGCCCGAACCTCGCACGCACGAGACCGCACTCAAGCGGCTTGGCAAATAGATGAATATTTTTGTTTCAATTACAGTTGGATGGACCTTCAGCCACACCATCTGGCATAGCTACACCGCCTGCATCAATACAACAGACTGCTGTACAACAGACTGCAGAGGCAACATGGCCACATATGAGTGGCCATGTTGCCTCTGTATGTATGTTTTGTACAAATTTAATATGTAGTAGTAGTTTTTATATGTGTAGTGTAAAGTGAACCACATAATAAATGTAATTGCTTTGTGTTGCCTCTAACTATGGATCCGTTGCTTATTGTTTTCATAGCACCAAGGAGGCGTCCAATGGCAAAAGGAATACGACGTGTGATTCAGCGGACACCGCCGGCGCAGAGGCACTCTCAAATGGCAAGCCTCACTGAGCGTTTCATAGCTATTGAGGAGAAACGTCTGGGAAATGAAGCTAGCATTATTGATAACCAAAAAAAATGTATGAAATTTTCTTGGATATCAGTAAGGTAATGTCTAACCAGACAAAAGCCATTCAAGAGTTATGCCAAGCCACCCGGGCGTTAGCAGAAAATAGAGATTAGCCATATTTTTTAGTTACAATATTATTGAATTAGGAGCTTTAGAATTTGATTAATATAATTAAAAATAAATATATATACAAGAAAATCGTGTATTTATTAATTACAACCTGATATATTAAAACTAAATTTTAAAACAAAGCACAAAATAAAATTTATTTAAAAAAAATTAAACTGACTTAAAAATGCAATGCAATTTACGTGATTAAAAGGTAACTGAAAAGGGCAAAATAAAACTTTGACACTGATACCTAGGTGATTTTACATTTGTCGTGCTCTCCATGAGTTGATGCTCTCAACTGAGTGACTAACTCTTGCTTATGTACTTGGCCAGTCATTAAATTATCGTGTACCGTGGGTTGTGTCAATGTTTGGATCAATCTAGCCTCTTAAATCATTTCTCTCTGGCTTAATTCAGGTGCTGGCAGTCCTGCACGGTTACATATGTTGTGTAGAACACAACACGCTACTATAATTTTTCCTACCATTATTGGGTCATAGCGTAGCCTGTGAACTAATAGGCATCTGAACCGGCCTTTCAGAATACTATGGTCCTTTCTACACTATTCCGCGCACTCGCATGTATCTCATTATAGTGTTTCTCTGGAGTCCTTTCTTGTGGGTTGTCAAATGGAGTCATTAAATATGAACTTTGTGGATATCCAGAATTACCTAAAATTATAAATGAAACTAAATACGAGTATAAACTTATTGTTGCCTTACATTATAACAAAATATTTTTTTTTATTTAACAGATTATTAAGTATTACCTAGTAAGTACACTCGTTCAAAATTATAATTTAGAGGTTTCAAATGCTCCTTAATTTTAGTGTTAGAAAACACAAAACTATCATGAGTTGCACCTCCAAATATTACATCTATATGAACAATTAACAATAATTCAACAATCTGTATATGCTTTCACCTCGAAAAATGAAGCTTTTAGATTTGACAGTTAAAAACGAGGCTGTAGGCGAGGCTGTCAGACGAGCTCGACGCTGTTTTTTGTTACAGAATACCAAATAGTATGAAGTAACGTCAAAAACTCGCCGTAGAGTAGTTCTTGTCCCTCCCGTCACAGCCTTGGCGGCGCTAGCGTATGTTTGTCGAGCTTAGTGAATACCAAAGTGAATTCACAGCGCTGTCGCAGCGTTGCGGCAGCGCTGTGACAAAATTGTTTCCTTACAGAATAGCACTGCTGTGCACGTCCATGATATGATTATCATTGTCAAAGATTTGTTGAGAAGAATACACTCTAAATCCAATATGGCGGACTAGTTATTTCAGCTGCTTCCTAGTATCCGATTAATATGAAACTTAGCATAGTCAGTCGAATGTATTATGTTATCATACATATTAAAAAAATGTATTAATTTTTTTAAGTCTCTAAATTATCTATATTTATAACTATAATACTAAAGTTTTTAGCTTACTCCTAAATAATTATAATGAAATGAACAATTGAATTGTCAGACATCAAGCCCTGTATCGGTTTCCGTATCGCATTATTTCAGGCCTCTTCACTGCGATCTGTTGAACGGGCAGAAAACTTGGGTAATGGAATGAAAAATAATAATACCTTAGATTTTTATACAAATAAAATACATGATTTATGATACAAATTCGATCATGCTAGTCTCGTATTTTTTAGGTAAATCTTACTAATATTATAAATGTGAATTTATATGTTTAGAAATTTGGATGTTTGTTACTTAATTACGCAAAATAGCTCAAAGGATTTCAATAAAATTTGGCACACAGATACTTTATTATCTGGATTAACATTACTTTTTATCCTGAAAAAAAAAATCAGAGTTCCTGCGGGATTATAATAAAATATGTTTACTGTTGTAAGCACCTGGGTATTGTGATTTAGCAACAATATATTGGAAATTAAATGTTTTTGATAAGTCTAAGTACCCGTGCGAAGCCAGGGTAGGTGTAGCTGATATTCATTCCTAAATTAGCTACAGCATAACTCAGTGGAATAGGTTTATACTAACTAGTGTTGTGATAAAATCGTGGTCTGTTGAACGGTTTATATATGTCGGGGATCTTGATGATGAGAAGGAAGGAGGTGAAGGGAATACACTAACAGGGGGGATAGTATTAAATGGAATATTGGGTCAACGCAACGTAGATACTTCTACTGAACCGATAAATGATCAAATATGACCTCTAACAATTTCGAGAGAAACCTAAGCAGTGCCTTGGACTTGTGACCCAATTGTAGGCTTAAGGAATTCTTTTAAGTGATCACGACACTCGCCTCCACTGCTCAGGCTCTCTGTTTAAACCTAAGGTTAAACTCACATAAACCTAACCTAACACAAGACGTGGCAACTAGATTGTAAGGTACTCACGTGTCCTTGATCAACACTGCACTTAACACTTCACTAGCACTATCTAGAGACTACTTCACGTCTTCAGAGACCGTCGATGGCATATAAAGGGTCGAGGGTCGAGACTGTCAAAACAAAGGAAGTGACCACCACCCTACTCCAACGCCATAGATACCGATGACGATTCGATTATTCGATAGTCTTTTACTATTCTCCGACATGTATGTTTATATCTGCTAGAACCAAGAAAATAGGATTGAATTACTTACAAATAAAAGCAATCTCAAGAGTCTCTGCCACACTAAGGTTTCGAGTTCAATATTAAATTTCAATAACCTTATATTACTTGTCTGAGTGTTCCCTCCCGACACAATGTGGAATAAAGTCACTTGTAAACTATAGTGAGTTTAAAACGATACGGAACATAAGTTGTATTAGTGGAAAATATTGTAATATTAAACCATTTTGGATAATAGTTGAGTAGAATGTTAGTTTCATTGTCAAATTAGAGTTTAGAAACTGACATCATTAAAATCTAAATGCGTTTACGTTAATAATTATATTCAAGTTTTCCTGTATTATTTTACTTGGGGGTCTCCCCAAGTAAAATAATTACTTGATTAATTAAAAAATAAGGCGATCATACATAAATCTTTTAACTAGGCACTATTATATACTACTAAGCTTAAATATAAGATGGACTCGGTATCAATGTTGCACTGCTGTTTATTGTTTCTTCTATTAAAAATTTAAACTTTTAAAGACATTTATTAGGATACCTCTACTTTTTTAGTTGTCACCCATACAATTAGTATGGGGTTTCATTGCATAAGTTTTTCGGAAGGGTATATGATGGTCGTTTTTTTTCAGGAATATTAATCCTTCCCTAGCCAGGTAAGTCGTTGTTTATTTTATTGAAAAAATCAGAAAGAAGTTAAGGTCACCCTTACATAAGTTAACTTTAAGTTATCTACTGTAGTTAGTGTTCAGGCAGCGAAGGGGAGCGTTATGATTATATAAAAGGCCTTTAAGCCTATACCTTAGTCGCAAGTCCAAGGCGCTGCCTGGCTTTCTGTTTAAATTCCATGTGTATACGTATTGTTAACAACACTGTTTATTAAGTAGTATTAGCGGGTAGATTATTTTATGTAATGACAAGTATACCGACGGGTAGACAATATATAGACGTTAGTGCTCTGGTATTCGTGCAGTGAACATGGAAGTTAGTGTTATAGTGTCGTGGTTATGGTTACCCCTCTCGAGGACCACGTAAGTTTACTTTATTATCTATTGACGTTAGCGAGGTCGAGTGGTGGAGGCGAGAGTTAATATATTATGAAAAAGCTCTTTAAACCTGCTTCTGGATCTCAGGCCCGAGGCACCGCTCGCCTCCGTCTAAATTGCATGTATCTCTCATCTCTCATTCTATGACACAAGTTACTGTGCTTGCTATCTTGCTATATTCCTTCTTAACCATTTTGAATTTTTTAAATGCAACAATTCAAATTCCTTTTATTTTAGGGGACAAATAATTACATGGGTAACCATATTTACATATCATAATACTGAGCGCCGCATAATTTTGATGAACTATTCCGCAAACATATGCAGCACACAGTAAATCTGAGACCGCTCAATCCTCATGCCATAAATTGCATTTACTGATGTTGTGCATTCACAATGTCATTTATTTATTCGAATGATCTGAAACTCTGAATCCAAGATAAAATGTTAAAAACGTACTTATTTACTTTCGTAATTACGTTTTTTGTTTCTGACGGCGATGACTATGATGATAAAATAAAAATGTCCATTATGTTAAAAGCATACGAAATTATTCAAAGAATTTATATCTTTTTATGTATATTTTAGATTAAAAAAAATAAAAGAATATGATAATAAAAGTAAAAGCATAAAAACACAATATAAAAAACTTACTTAAAAAATTTTAAGATGACAAAACGTAAGTATGTAGTTGATCGTTATGGCAAGCCACAAAAAGGATTTCTAAAATATTCTTTTTAATTAATTAAAATGTCCCACATCTGGGCTGAAAAATAACACTGTACATTAAAATAGGACTTTGTATACAAAGTGACGATACCACCATGCTTAACCTATGACTGTCAGGATTGGTCACTGAGAATAAAGGACGAAGAAAAAATTGCAGTTTGCTTAGAATAAAACTGTCAGATAAAATTATTAACGACAATATAAGAAAGAAAATAAAAGTAATAGGTGGACAAAACGGTTAACAGAGTGATTACCGAGGGATAGAAAAGGAGAAAGGGAAGGCCATGAAAAGTTGGAGAGACGTTGTCAGTCACAAATGTGAATTTGATTGTTATATTAACATAGATATACGTAAACATAACATTTAACACTATAGTAGAAATAAAGGCTATTTTTTATATATGCGATGAAAGTTAAATGATTATTTAAATTTATAGAATATAAATACAACTATTATATAGTGTCGATAACTACAGTTATATAGTAAATATAATATTACTATTTAAGCACCAAACAGCATTGAAGCGCAATAATATTAATTAAATTGATTCCAATAATCTTCTTGTGTACACTTCATTGTTCATTTTACTTGATACTATGAATATTTAAATCCATTTAAATATCCATTATATCATTGATATAATGATAATAAAAGTTTTTTATTATGTTTGGTATTCATAACTTGATGTTAATATTGGATTAACATTATTCAAAGTAAGCTTATTATTTATTTACGAATTTGACTTGGTGTCTGTAAAATTATTATTAAATCTAATTTGTGGGGAAAAACCTCATAATCTCAATCAATTATTAAATAACCTATTCAGTGCTGGTAACTATTGATTGAAGGCTGGTAAGGATGTTTCCAGTGTTAAGTATGGGTTCTTACTATTCCTCCCGAGAGTTAGTACTTTTAGTCCAGTCATAATAGGGGACAATCGACATACCCAGTATATACCACGTAAAAACTTCCTAAAACTGTTCTCAAAATTCACATACAATTGTCGTAAGATTTAAATTCAGAGGTCTAAAGGTCACAAAAATCGTTTTATTTTTTTTGCAAATATCTCGTTTTCTATGAATTTTACGCTATTTGTATTTATTATCTATACTGTTTAAAATTAAATTCTCTACAATTTTTGTATTTAATATTTTTTCATACCTTGTTATGAGAGAATCATGTGAGGTTAACTGGTAGTACCGGTCAAAATCTTTATTACGCAATTAAATATCTTGCTATAACGGTGAAGGGAAACATTGTGAGAAAACTGCACTCCAAGTCCTCAGGGATGTGTGAAGTCTACCAACGTGCACTAGGCTAGCGTGGTGGACTATAACCAAACACCCTCCTTAATCTGAGATAAAGACTCGGATCAGCAGTGGGCCATTAGAGGGTTGATGATGACGAATTTAAAAGCTAAAATGCTTCTCAAATCTAGTGATGATTGTCTTTGTAACCATAGAGATCAATGATTTTGGTCATTTGAAAGGTCAAATACCATAAAGCCAATATTAGTTAATAAACAACGAAGTGCGACACACGAAATTAATTGTGGTAATTATTATATTTTACTTTATGTCGGTAAAATATGTCATTTTAACAGTTAATATAGAGCTCATAACGTTTATGTGATATTCTCTTTCGCTATTATCGAAAATAGATCGTGAAGATAATGGCGAATTTATGGACTCCTTTAGTTATAATAGTTCAATATAAAGTAATAATGTCGGAAAAGAAAATACTTATAGAAAAACAAGTACATGTTTATGTCACATTTATGATAGAAATAGGTTAAATATGTATTTATAAATTACTAAAGAATATGAACTATTGGGGATTCACCCGTGAGGGGACGCGTTAGAATATAATTCCACTCCGCTGTTGTGCTGCTGGGGTTTGAGACCCAGGAGCAGGTTTAAAGAGCTCTTTCATAATATATTAACTTTCACCTCCACCACTCGACCTAATAGATAATAAAGTAAACTTACGTGGACCTCGAGAAGGGTAACCTTAATCACGACACTATACCACTAACTTCCATGTTCACTGCACGAAAACACCAGAGAGACTAAGACTAATCTATCGTACTAAAGGTTATATATTGTCTTCACGTCAGTATACTTGAAATAATATAAAATGATCTACCCGCTACTACTACTTTATAAACAGTGTTGCTAACAGTTGAGAGTGCATTTCGTAAGAGGTGAGTTACCCAGCACCATTATTAGTGTTCCGGTCGACGTATGTGGGCAAGACCTACCCTCCGTGTAGTGAACACCAGGTTTTTGCTCAAGAAACCGTAGAATCCTTTCTTAGATCCCCCTCCTCACTATATCTTGGAGGCGGCTACGCATCGGCAAAACGAGAGATACTCTCTAGTTTTGCCGATGTCCATGGGCGACGGTGGCCACATTCTATCCGATTGATCGTCAGCTCGTTTATCCCTTATTTATCATAAAAATAAAAATGTACTTAACATTATTCAGGTAATTTTTAATTTATCAAAATTATATACACATTAAATTCAAATAAGTATTTTATTGACAAATATAATCTATTTTTATATGAAATTGATTGGGATGTTAGCCTTGTGTCAGGTTAGCCTTATGTAAGTTTGACCCTAAGCTTAAACAGAGAGTAGTAGAGGTGAGTCTTCATATATATGTCGGGGATTTTAAAACGATGTGAAAGGAGATGGAAGGCAGAAGATGGGGAATATTGGGGAACACTAAAAGGGGGTGATGGTAATGAGTGGAATATTAGGTAAACGCAACGCAGATACTTCTACTGAACCGATAAATGATCAAATATGATCTCTAACAATTACGAGAGAAACCTAAGCAGTGCCTTGGACTTGTGACCAAGGTGTAGGCTTAAGAAATTCCTTTAAGTAATTACGACACTCACCTCCACTGCTCAGGCTCTCTGTTTAAACCTAAGGTTAAACGCACATAAACCGAATCTAACACAAGGCTCACCTAACCTAAGGCTAACCTAACCTAACATTGTGTTTACTTAACCACGTGGCAATTACATTGTAAGCACTTACGTGACCTTAGTTGGACAGCACTTTCACACTACACTGCACTTGACACTATCACTATCACTAGCACTACTTAGATTATGTTCACTTCTTGAGAGACCGCGCACGACTAAGACTTCAGTTAGACTATCGATCGCATATAAAGGGTCGAGGGTAGAGACTGTCAAAACAACGGTAGTGACAACTACCCCACTCCAACGCCATAGACAACGATAACGATTCGATTAATCGATAATCTTTTACTATGCTCCGACACGGCCATTCTGATGATCAACGCGCTCTCGCGTTGCCTTTACACAGTTTCAAAATACGTAACACGTAACACTAGTTTCATAGACCAATAACTTCGTTAAAGTGTGACAGCTTTCAGCACTATTTTCCACTAGACATAAGAATTTCAATCATTAACACAAAAAGAAACAAAGAGTTCTCAACACTCTTTACAGAAAACATGTCAAATTCGTAGCAAAGCGTAACAGCTTTCAGCCCCAACCGTCGGGGCCTACAAAGCCACCTTACAACGGCTCAATAACAACAAAGCGACAACGCTTCCAGTACATCTTTCCGACAAAGCGTAAAAGCTCTCTGTCGCACTAATAAAACGTTAATATGATCAGTAATTTCCAAACACAATGCGTAAAAACTGTCAACACCACAATTTACTACCGAAATGGCTGATGAGCCTCATGTAAAGCGAAGGCGTACCTACTTCAAATAATAATTACGATTTTAAGGTTTTAAACTACCTTCGCAACTATTTCTGATTTCAACTATTTCTGAATTCTTTTTTGTACTACCCACTTTAACTTTTTCAAAAACTATTTCTCTAGCATTGACACTAAAATAACCGTCAAGATGATACGCAAAAAACCGTAAACGTGAACTTTTGGGCTTGTGATCCCACTTCTGATGTCGGGGATTTTAAAACGATGTGAAAGGAGATGGAAGGCAGAAGATGGGGAATATTGGGAAACACTAAAAGGGGGTGATGGTAATGAGTGGAATATTAGGTAAACGCAACGCAGATACTTCTACTGAACCGATAAATGATCAAATATGATCTCTAACAATTACGAGAGAAACCTAAGCAGTGCCTTGGACTTGTGACCAAGGTGTAGGCTTAAGGAATTCCTTTAAGTAATTACGACACTCACCTCCACTGCTCAGGCTCTCTGTTTAAACCTAAGGTTAAACGCACATAAACCGAATCTAACACAAGGCTAACCTAACCTAAGGCTAACCTAACCTAACATTGTGTTTACTTAACCACGTGGCAATTACATTGTAAGCACTTACGTGACCTTAGTTGGACAGCACTTCCACACTACACTGCACTTGACACTATCACTATCACTAGCACTACTTAGATTATGTTCACTTCTTGAGAGACCGCGCACGCTGCTATCGCGGATTCAAATGGATTCGATTTCTTGGGCTTATCCGTGTCCGCCATGTTGCCGATATTTAAGTGTCAGTACGCACGTCTTGCGCCTTCGCCAGCCGAGGAAAAAGTGATCGACTGAACTGACTTGCAACAGACTGACACAAACTGTCAAAGTCGTGCCATCGACAATCAACCATATGTCAATGACACTGAATCTAACACTGTACTTTCTATTAATCTGTGACATGACAGTGTTGCTATTCAAATAAATTAAATTACCACCATTATAACTATTTCTCCGACACGGCCATTCTGATATGTCGGGGATTTTAAAACGATGTGAAAGGAAATGGAAGGAGGAAGATGGGGAATATTGGGGAACACTAAAAGGGGGTGATGGTATTGAATGGAATATTGGGTAAACGCAACGTAGATACTCCTATTGAACCGATAAATGATCAAATATGATCTCTAACAATTACGAGAGAAACCTAAGCAGTGCCTTGGACTTGTGACCAAGGTGTAGGCTTAAGGAATTCCTTTAAGTAATTACGACACTCACCTCCACTGCTCAGGCTCTCTGTTTAAACCTAAGGTTAAACGCACATAAACCGAATCTAACACAAGGCTAACCTAACCTAAGGCTAACCTAACCTAACATTGTGTTTACTTAACCACGTGGCAATTACATTGTAAGCACTTACGTGACCTTAGTTGGACAGCACTTCCACACTATACTGCACTTGACACTATCACTATCACTAGCACTACTTAGATGATGTTCACTTCTTGAGAGACCGCGCACGACTAAGACTTCAGTTAGACTGTCGATCGCATATAAAGGGTCGAGGGTAGATACTGTCAAAACAACGGACGTGACTACTACCCCACTCCAACGCCATAGACAACGATAACGATTCGATTAATCGATAATCTTTTACTATGCTCCGACACGGCCATTCTGATATGTCGGGGATTTTAAAACGATGTGAAAGGAAATGGAAGGAGGAAGATGGGGAATATTGGGGAACACTAAAAGGGGGTGATGGTATTGAATGGAATATTGGGTAAACGCAACGTAGATACTCCTATTGAACCGATAAATGATCAAATATGATCTCTAACAATTACGAGAGAAACCTAAGCAGTGCCTTGGACTTGTGACCAAGGTGTAGGCTTAAGGATATCCTTTAAGTAATTACAACACTCGCCTCCACTGCTAGGCTCTCTATTTAAACCCAAGGTTAAACGCACATAAACCGAATCTAACACAAGGCTAACCTAACCTAAGGCTAACCTAACCTAAGGCTAACCTAACCTAAGGCTAACCTAACCTAACATTGTGTTTACTTAACCACGTGGCAATTACATTGTAAGGACTTACGTGACCTTAGTTGGACAGCACTTCCACACTACACTGCACTTGACACTATCACTAGCACTACTTAGATTATGTTCACTTCTTGAGAGACCGCGCACGACTAAGACTTCAGTTAGACTGTCGATCGCATATAAAGGGTCGAGGGTAGAGACTGTCAAAACAACGGTAGTGACAACTACCCCACTCCAACGCCATAGACAACGATAACGATTCGATTAATCGATAATCTTTTACTATGCTCCGACATATATATGTGATACGGTAGCCCTTAAACCTACACTCTTCACAAGTTCAAGACACTGCTTGGGTTATTGTCAGAATAGTAAGAAATTGTAATGTTTATTTCCTGACCATAAATTAGAAAAAAAAATTTTTAGATCGTACATATTTAAAAGTGTTTTATAAACAAGTTTTTAATTAAATTTTCATAATTAACCTTCACTCAGAATACTTAAAGTAAGAACAAAGTATCTGAAATAATAAAACAAAGTTGATAACGTATAATTTGTTTGTAATTTAGAAACTCGACGAAGGGGAGAATAAATTCTCGATTTACGAGAATTTAAAGGTTTTGTTGGGCTAGAGTTTACTCAAGTTCATTAATGCAGATGCCCCACTTTATTTGTTAGAATCAAAATTTAACATTTTTCAAGTAATGTAATATTAAGTAGTGTAATATTTAGAACCGAGTATAAAAAAATGATTTTTCTTTTCAAGGCAAGTTAGTTCCGATGTTAATGGCAAAAGTCAAAAGCTTTCATTTATTTCATCCCTTGGTTAAGAAAAGTCACTTTATACTCAATACGAATGATATTTTTTTTCTATCTGTATCAAAATCACTTAAAAAACCATCATGTAACTAGTGTTATGTTAATTTTTTTTTCATGTAGATATTACGTTATCTGTAGCCTTGTGATTAGGAATAAATAATTAATTAGATTGATGTGACGTGACGTGACAAGGCAAGACCAAGACAAGATTTGAACAATATCGCATTAAAGATAGACAGTTCGTTTTTTTATTCTAATGTGGAGAAGGATTGAACACACATTTGTTAGCAGCAATGTTTATAAAGTAGTAGTATCGGGTAGATCATTTTATATTATTTCAAGTATACCGACGTGAAGACAATATATAACCTTCAGTGCGATAGTTTAGTCTCAGTCTCTCTGGTGTTTTCGTGCAGTGAACATGGTAGTGTTATAGTGTCGTGATTAAGGTTACCCTTCTCGAAGTCCATGTAAGTTTACTTTATTATCTATTGTCGTTAGCGAGGTCGAGTGGTGGAGGTGAGAGTTAATATATTATGAAAGAGCTCTTTAAACCTGCTCCTGGGTCTCAAGCCCCAGGCACCGCTCGCCTCAGTCTAAATTGCATGTGTATACGTGTTGCTGTACAGTAATGGGTATCATATCTCTCTTATATACTTAGCACATTTAACGAATTATTAATTTTATTATTTTTATATAAATGTAAATGAAATTTACATAATATAATATTACTCATTATACCTCGAACCATCAAAAGCCCGAAATTGATTCTGCGGGAAACAAGTGTGCCGTGAAATTAGGAAGTACGTGGGTGTCGGAATAATTATCATCCAAAAATTGTAATTTAATACAGGAGCTTTTATGAAATGTGAATTTTGAGTAAGATAGCTAATTGTAAATCTTGTAATTACGTTTCCCGTCATATATATTATATGCTGTATCCGTAAAAGGTGGGAAATTTAATGCTTTTGTAATTACTTGGCTGTCAAAATTTTCTATAAATCTTTCTTATATTATCAAGAAAAGATACATGATATATTGTTTTTATTAATTTATAATTGTAGGCAGAGAAGTTAATTTGGTGTTACACTGATAAAAAATCTAACTCCATAAACAAACAAGGTTTCATAATATAAAGATTATAAAATAATAATTTTAGAATTAAAAGTAAAATTAATAAGACATAAAACTGATTCCATTGATCCTGGACTACAGTACATAGCCTGATAATTTTCATGATTACTAATTGCATTAAATTTTAACTTCCACTTTAATTTGGACATGTAAAGGGTGCATAAAACTTAATTTAAAAAATACCTAAGAGGTCTTTAAAATTTATGGTAACCAGATATCAAGAAACAAAGCTCGATGTTACAAATAAATATAAACTTGGTTCAGAAAATCGAGAAGAACCTACAAACATGTAAGAGTAATTCGGAACAGGAACGGTTTTTGATTTTTATTAACCTACATACAACGACGACATACGTTGCCCTGTCTTAACTATGAATTCGGTTTGGCTGTCAAAAACTTACATTACAAAAGTTAATATGGTCGTTAAGTTAAATCTTAAATTTTCTAATTTTCCGCGTAACTTTTTTAATTTTTTCTTCCATAAGAACCTTCTCCTGACATTAACAAACACAAAAGAAAAAAGAATTAGCTAGCCGTTTACGCGTGATCACTTAGTCACTAGTCACAAACTAGTAGTACTAGTAAACTTTGGCTATCAACTAAATATTCCGTTCCGCCAGTTTATCGCTTCAAACTTTAAATTTCGTGAACAATTTTAAATTCAAATTGAGATTGCCTGTAAAGCAAAGGCCTGTGTGCCTTTACTTGGCTCATATGTAGACTCAATACACGCTATCTAGGGTTGCTAAACAATAGATAAAAATATTATTCGCAACTAAAAGATTGATGTGAATTTGTCCATATTGCCTAAAGAATTACTAACTATTTTTTATCCTATAAAATGTATGGTTTATGTGTATTAATAATAACATTTATTTCAACGTAAATTAATTCGATTTTAAATATAGTAAGTAATTAACCGAAAATAAACAAGCTATGTTAATTTAAGAAGATTCTTTTTATGTATAAACAGTTCCTTGGTTGTTAATAAATTGAAAACAAAATATAAAACGTTTACATCTTTTTTAACCGACTTCAAAAAGGAGGAGGTTCTCAATTCGATTGGTATATATTTATTTATTCGATTCATAGTTATATTTATTACAATGTATATTTTTTTTAGTTGACGTTGACAGATATGTCTGGGAAGAAAGCAGTTAGCATGTAAAAATGATAGACTTTAACATTAACAAGACATATTTTTGGCTTTATAAAACACGTAGGTACATCGGCAACCCTACCCAACCCAAAAACTTTATTAACAGGTCCTAACTCAATAATGTGGAAAGGAACCCATTTTGCTAGTTCTCAACCTATTTATTACTGAGAGGATTAGTCGTTATCAAAATATAATTATTTTGTATAAGAACCAATGATTTGAAAATGAATGATTTTTTTTCATACAAGCACATACTGGCGACATACGTTAGTGCTTGTGTGAACTACGTGAGTAAAGCATTATGTAGTTAGAAGATCGAAGGACGGTGACAGCGTGTCAAAGGCTGTCGCAATCTGTGACTAATGTAGCTTTGGTAAAAATTTGTTTTTTTAATCGCTAAACAAGAATTAAATACAATGAAAGATAGGTACTGTGACGCCTCACCAGTGTCGGGATCGAATTAAAATAATAGGGGTATAGGTAGTAATAGACGTAGGGAGTAACTATTGACTAATATAAATAATTCAATATCTGAAGCACGTCCCGCCGTATCCCTTGTTCCTGTCGAACTTTTGTATCGTAATTTTTGCAGCCATTTACAGCACAATAGCTTCTCGAGTTTTATAATATACGAGCGGCCTGCCTTCGCTTTGCTCCGGGTATTTAAAGCAATATTATAAGTAATGTTCCTAAATTGTCACTCTGTAATTGTGTAGTTTTTAATTATTTGAAAAATGAGAGAGAGTAAGAAAAAGAAAGATAATAAAAACAAAATTAAAGAAAAGCGACAGATGATAAAAGAGGGAGGACAGAGCAAAAATAAAATTGAACAAGGAGAGAGAGAAATTTAGGAACATTAATTATAATATTGCTTTAAATACCCGGAGCGAAGCGAGGGCAGCCCGCTCGTATATTATGTTTTATAATAAGAGAAGCATGCTAAACTCTAAAGCATCTAAACGACGAATGAGCTCTGATCAGGAAGTTTGCTTAAGACTGCAAGTTAGCGGTGCATTAGAGGATTAGGTTGTAAGACTTCACTAACGTAATCCTGAGATAGCAAAGATATAATCTGATACTACAGGTTTCTAAAGGAAAGAATACAAAATGAGACGAGACGTAACGAAAGATTATAATTTATATTATTGGATACTACACATACCATTAAAAACATTTTCATGTAAAATGTTGCCAGGACGAGATCATGTACCTCGCACTGTTAAAGCCAAACTTCTACCTCTACATGCCCTAACTTCACAAACTTTATACCCTGTCAATATATGTATATTGTTACTACAAGAACTATTGAATAACAGTAATAAATTGAACATATATAAACATATAAGCCGGTAGCGAAACGGCCAAGCCACATATGTATATTGACTAAGGTGTAAAGTTTCAAGTAAAATATCTAAGTTTTAGAATTTAGTTGTTGTAAATTTCAGATTTCTAGGACTTCAGGAAGTACATTAAGAATTTTAATAATCATTAGTGAATCAGTGACATAAACGGTTTTTTTAAGATAATAAAAACTAGAGTATAGGAGATATGCAATTGAAACTATCTATGTTTAATGAATTTTGGAAACCTGGTTTAACCCAAGTTATGAGGGTTCAAAAAAACGACGAAGCGCTTCGAGAAAAGGTAGTAATGCCCTTGCGCTTTGCTTGGCTTGTCTTGGCGGGGCACTACCATACCCCCATATCATAGAAATATAGCTTAAACTTAGCCTAAAATCGCTTTTTTTATGGTAGCCCAAAGAATCTAAGGCGGGCGTTTTCCGGAAATTAATGGCTTCCGAAATCGTAACCAGTCGAACTTTCTTCTTTCACTTCTACAAATAATTTTTGGATACAATCATTGATCTTTAATATTCTCTCTCAGATTAATGAAAAATGTACTATAGGTATCATTTTAGTAATTGCTCCATTAATTAAAGATGATTTCACAGATCATATAAGTTTCTAATACTAAAACGTATTTGCTATCAAGTTGGTAAAGTTTTCAGGTACTTCCACTGAAGTTTCGATCTACGTCACAAGGTATTAGAAAAGTTTTATTTAATCCGCCATAACTTATACCAAGTGAACAGATGCGTCACATTCTCTTTTAAATTTATTATTTGACACTTGGTTCAAATATGTATTTTTCAAAGTTCATAGCGACTTTTTTTAATGATTTTAATATTATTTTTATCCAGTCTTAGTTCTACTATAGATTTTTCTTAATATTTTAGTACAATCCGAGTCCAACCCTAAATATTATCACTTTAATTATCGTAAATAAAATCCTTAGTTTCAAAAAGTATTATTTAGGAGAATAATGGAAGTTATAATCTCTACTTAATTTATTATCTTGAAGAGGAAAGATGGCAGTAAAAATAAAGAAAATCTGTTAGCTTTTCCAAATAGACGATTTCGTATACAGCGGTCAGGAATTTAAAATTTTGATGAAAAACTATACTCACTCAAAAGATAATATAATACTACTAAGACTAAAGCGCGAGCTTAGGCCTTGTGATATACGTGCAGGTTTACGAGACGGTACGGAAAAAAAGAATGTCGCACTAAGGCGTCCTTTAGGTACAATATCAAATTAATAATCAGCATCATCACGACCCTTCAATGGCCCACTGCTGAGCCGGGTCTCCTCCTCAGAATGAGGAGGGTATTAGGCCATAGTCCACCACGCTGGCCCAGTGCGGGTTGGCAGACTTCACACACCTTTGAGAACTTTTTGGTAACTCTCAGGAGTGCAGGTTTCCTCACGATGTTTTCCTTCACCGTTAAAGCAAGTGATATTTAATTGCTTAAAACACACATAACTCAGAGTCAGAGGTGTGTGCCCAGGATCGAACCTCGGGCCTCCCGAGTAAGACTTGAAGTTTCAACCACTGGGCCATCACTGCATCAAATTAATAAGTTCATATCAATTTATATTGTGGTGTTGCTGACAATATTGGCTATGACTTGACGACACTCAACACATGTAAAGTGTGCGACACTCAACAAAGTTCGTATGCCGGAAGGAAGTATAGCGTTAAACATCGATATTAACTATGGTAATACACAGATTGAGTGGTACAAGTATAAAGATTTAACAGTTTTAATAATATAGTAAGAGAAAAATGACAAAACTTACTAAATAATAAGTATAATTGTCGATTAGGCGGATGCTATTTATCAATATATAAATAACAATAAATGTCTCAAAGAATTCTTTTGATCTTAAAAATGTTCACATGAAGCGAAAAATAAGATTCCTCGAAATTTTTCAAACTATTCTTAAAAATATATCTAAATTGCTGACTCAAATAGGCTAGATGAACTTTACTCAGACAAAAATAGTTTTTAAAAGTTGCTGAATGAATAGGTGGATTGGTGAGTGAGTGAGTGAGTGGTTGAATGGAAGGCTACGATAGAAAGGGTGACTTAATGAGAGTGCTATTGAATAACAGTAAAGTTAGCAATTGTTACCGGTGTTTGAGCAATTGAGCTCGGCACCGACTTAAAACTAATTAGTTGGTAGTGTTTTAAAAATCTAAGTTTGATTATTTTTTACTGACCTTTCTCTTTTTATCAGCCTTCCTAAATAACTTCAAAGTATACAATGAGTTGTCAGTACGTCCCCATAATGTTTAAAGGAGTATCCTCTAACTTCTAACCGTTGATGAGTTGTGCCTTCCAACACATCAGCTCAGCAATAACATTATACACAATATCTGATTATTTTATAGATGAAAATATGTGAAAAACATTGTAAGTGTCATTTAGATTCTGACTTGGTTCCAATGGGACCACCTCGAAAGTGCAATCTTTGGAATAAAAAAAGAATTTTGAAAATCGTTCCA
Source organism: Limenitis camilla (assembly GCA_905147385.1). NCBI lineage: Eukaryota > Metazoa > Arthropoda > Insecta > Lepidoptera > Nymphalidae > Limenitis > Limenitis camilla. The sequence goes on along the minus strand of LR990246.1, from coordinate 7,581,988 downwards.
TAATCGACGAAGAAATCGGTGAACATACGTAAAAAAATATACAGACGAACATGGAACCTCCTCCTTTTTCGAAGGAAGTCGGTACGACATTTATTGGCCAAAGGGTCATAGTAATAAAATTCAATTTTCGACCAAATTTTCCTATATTTCAGTTCAGAGGTTATAAATTAAATAAAGATAAGGAAGACTAATACCGTAAGCGGCAATTACAACACTTGTTAGAAGGATATATAGTTGGAAACTTCGAAGTAGTTTCCAAGTTGTGTCGTTTAAATATTGAGTGAACACCTTCAGCACTTTCAGTTTTCATAAAGTAAGCGAGAAAAGCACCCCGAAAGTACTAAATTAAATCATATTATATGAAAACAGTTCTTTGTTACATTGAAAATAAGAATAATAAATCTTTTCTGGGTCCTTACGAAGGAAATCCAAAAATAAACAGCGCTTTCTTTTAAGTGCCATCCGTGAGTCAGATTTTTTTATGTAAACAATGTTTTGTTACCATTTCTATATTGCTTTGAATCTTTTAATTAAATCTAGGTGAATAAGGGAGTTCATAAGTTTAAATATCATTGTCAGTCTGTATGAAATATATAGCAATGAAAAAGTTTTTAGTTGCAAAGCTTTTAAAAGCTTAATGGATGGTTAGTGTTAACCTACTTAGAAACTAACCTGAAATATTCGTAAAAATAAATAGAAATACCACTCCTAGTTTGTAAGAACGTAGTATGCAATTTAAAAGAAATGCTTTTGCAGGTAAACATTTAAAAAAGGTAAATGACGAACATTTCCCGTAAGACTTAAAGGTAGGCATTAAGAAATGTTCCAATTACAGTGTTACATAAGTTCGGTGAAATTTCCAAGCAATAAAACTAAAAGCCGTCTTTCCCATTACACTGGACGTAAAAAGTAAAGGACATTAGGCGTCTTTGGGGACGTCGTACTTTATTTTAACGAAATTGTACAAATAGTCAAATATCATTTGAACAGTGATTTTTTTTCCTTCAGATCTGTTGGAACAGTTTCGCTCAGGTCATAATCTTTTTACCGTTACACGATGTTTTAAATCACATATTTTTTCATTTCGTTTGAATATCACTACAATGTTATAAAATTAGTCTCACGCCGCGTCTGTCTGTTCGCAATAAACTTAAACAAATTTTATGTGGTTATCACCAATAAACAGGTTTTATTTTGCTCGTAAATTCTATGTCCTAAATATCAGATTTTTAATCTAAGTACATATATACATGTCAGAACAGAACAAAGACGATTTAGATGAAGGAATTAATCGAATATCTGCCTTGGACTTGTGACCAAGGTGTAGGCTTAAGGGATCCCTTTATGTAATAACGACACTCACCTCCACTGCCCGGTCTCACTGTCTTAGGTTAGGTTAGGTTAACCTAAGGCCTGACGACACCCTGGTGACGGCGAGGGGGAAGGACTTCCGCGAGGCAGCCCGCCTAGCCGAAGTCGGAGCCACGCTCGTGGTGGACCGAATCGGAATGTTGGGTCTGAGGGTCTCCATCGGCAAAACGGAGGCCCTCTTGTTCCACGGTCCACGGAGAGGCCCCCCACGGGGAGCGTCCATCTCCGTCCAAGGTTCGGTGGTGGAAGTGAGGGCCCAGATGAAATACCTGGGCCTCACCCTGGACGGCAGATGGAGCTTCGGGCCACACTTCGAGGCGCTCGCTCCCAGGCTCGTGAAGGCCGCCGCGGCGTTGGGAACGCTACTACCCAACGTCGGGAGACCGGGCTCGCCGTGCCGGCGCCTCTATGCCGGCATCGTGCGAAGCATGGCGCTGTACGGTGCTCCCATATGGGTGGACGCTCTCACCGAGCGCAACATGGCCCAGCTGCGGAGAGCGCAGAGGGTCATCTCGGTGAGAGCTATACGGGGGTACCGTACAGTGTCATGGACGGCGGCGACACTTCTCGCGAGTGATCCGCCTTGGGCTCTTCAGGCGGAGGTTCACGCGGAGGTGTACCGGTTCCGAGCGAGCCTACGGACGACCGGTGTGCGGCCCAGAGAGGAGGAGGTTGGACGAATCAGGGCTCTAGCCCAACGAGCCCTGATTCAAAGGTGGAAGGAGGATTTGAGGTCCCCCAGTGCAGGCCTGGCGACGGTCGAGGCGATCCGCCCTCACATCGTGCGCTGGGTCGAAAGGCAGCACGGCGTCCTGTCCTATCGGCTGACGCAAATGCTTACCGGGCACGGTTGCTTCGGTAAGTATTTGTGCCAAATTGCCAGACGGGAGGTGACGCCGGCCTGTCACGAGTGTGGTGCAGCGGAAGACACGTCGCATCATACTCTGGCAGAATGCCCTGGATGGGGACCTCAACGCCACAGCCTGGCAGCGGTCCTAGGTGGAGACCTCTCTCTCCCGAGCGTGATTCATTCCATGCTCGAGAGTGAGAGATGCTGGTCGGCCATGGTCGACTTCTGCGAGGCTGTAATCTCGCAGAAGGAGGCCGCGGAGCGGGAACGCGAGGGTGACGCCTCTGCAGACCCGCGCCGCCGAGCTCGATCGGGGAGGCGTAGGCGACAATTCGCCCACCTCCTCCCACCACCCTGAATGGAGCCGTCAGGCAAGGGGGTAACCACTCTCGGTGTACCCTGAGAGCCCCCTGGCGTGCAGGCCCGCTATAAGAGCGGGCCGACCCGCTGAGGCGTCACAGTCGTGTGCGTAAGCGTTCCTGTGGCGCCTCCCTACAGCGGAGGTATGGTACCGTTGGTTTTAGTGGGTATGCCTTGAACCGCCGCTCGCCCAATGGCAGACGGCATCAAGGAGAGCCCCACATAACCTCCCGCTCGTCGGCGGGGGGTATGCATAAGGCGCATTTCCAACGCAAAAAAAAAAAAAAAAGGTTAACCTAAGGCTAACCTAACCTAAAGCTAACCTAACCTAAAATAAACTTAACCTAAGGCTAACCTAACCCTAACCTAAGGTTGTGTTAACACATCTGAATATAACTCTCATAATAAATAAGAAGTCACATGATCCTTAGACCGATATGTTCAATATCCGTGATGCGACAAACTATTTGTTACACTTCAACTCCAGGTGATGTTCACTCAAAGAGATTTGTCGAGAGACTAAAGTGTACTGCGTCAGTCGGGGAATATAAAGGGACTAGACAATGGTAGCAATGCCCCTCCACTAGTGGGGAGAAGTAAATCAACAAAACGGAAATAGGGCGCTGGCGTCGCGATTAATCGATAATCGTTTACTCGTTTGAGGCTGTCAAAAATGTTAGTGAAGTGACAATTAATTTTCTTTATTATTATCCCACTCTAATTACAGCCCGACACGGCCTTCACTATTATCCTACCCCAACTATACCCCGACATACATTATTATATATTGTTTTGATTAAGAATATAATAACATAATAGAATTACACTGTTTGTGCATGCATTACGTTAAAACGACTGAATAGATATGAATGATTGAAATGAAAAACTGTACAAGTATACATTAGGAGGTGGTATAACACATGGGATGCTTCTTATCCTGAAAAAATCACCGTTTCCGTGGGAATGATGGTACAAAAATTTGAGTACACCTATTTTTATTTATAAAATAGGAAGGCAAACGAGCAGTCGGGTTTCCTGGTGTTAGGTAATCACCGCTGCCCACGGACTCCTGCAACAACTGGGGAGTTACAGGAGCGTTGTCGGCCTTTAAGGTGGAGATATACGCGAGTTTAGAAGGTCTCCATGTAGAAATGTTCCGGATATACCGCCGAAGGTAGATCATTCCAAAAGTTGATTGAATAAAAGTTACATTTTATTTAACTACGCGGACGAAGTCATGCTAGTCGACTAGTTTGAAATAAATTCTATTTGAAATCGAAGCAGGAGTCAACCAAATCATACAATTGACGAAGACTTTTTAAAAAAAATAGTTTCAAAGGCTATCTTTTAAAACTTCTGTTCTATTCTATCTTTATAAAAGGTTTAAAAACTGAAATAGTCGTGTCTTCAAATCCAATAACAGGAGAGCAAACGGTACCAGGAATTCGTTTGTGCCGTGTTTGAGTATCAGGAATACAATTCTAAATGTTTCATATGCAGTTTACACTTTAAAAGTTCGTTTTATTTTAACTTCTTTTTCTCTTTGAAATTAGACTCGCCTGTACAATGATATAATCTCAGCGGTGGAAATAGGAGGAATCCCTGGTTACAGTTGTTGGTGGTAGACAGTGTTGTGGGTGTCTCCTACGGGAGAACAGACGCCGAAGACGCAGAAGCTGAGCAGAGCCTGTGGCTTGAAGTCTAGATGCAGAGTTACGTACGTTACCTTAACTATAAATCGCTAATTTAATTTGTATTGCATTAAGGTTCATTTTGAATGTATGGAATAGGTATTCTGAGTATTGTTAGAAGCATATCTATATATCAAATTGCAAATGTATTTATAATATGATGCTTATTATGTACTCTATATACCAACAGTATGACGGTTTGTTGATTAGAATATTACTTCTGAGGGATATATAATGATGATTTCTGTCATGTCATCGTATTTATTTTGCAACTTCCTATTTCTCCTACCATCCATTAAAAATGGTACTCAAATTTATGCTACCATCGTTATAACTAACTGCTACTCAAATAAGTGTGGCCAATCGCCAAGATAGTGTTAAAAGTCCGCGTGTGAGTAGTAAAAAGTAAATTAACAATAATAAAATATATAAGCTTGAACTATAACCGAATGCCATCTACAGAAGGTACTCAAAACTTCGAACATAACAAGTACCGAAGTAAGTGTAGTTTAAATGTAGATAATAATTAATTATTCATAAGTTACTAGCATACTCAATTAAAAATATAGCATGAATATAAGTTTTTCATATTTAATGCATATCGGGAAACATAATTTTACAGTTTTATTTGCGTTTCCTAATTCTCTTTTAACCTCGTCGATGTTCATTAATGGACATCTTTTTTCTTTTATGAAACTATTTTTATCATAATCAATGGGTGCAGTTCAAAATCGGATAAACTGAAAATTGTGAAACTAGGTATCGGAAATGAAAAGGGGAAATAAAATAGATTTCTAATATTTTTTTTGTTAATTTCTTTATTAAGACTTACTGCTAAATGCCTTTTTCCAAAAAGTGAAATCTATTAAGTCGAGTGAAAACGGGATATCACACTGTATATCTTTAGATCTGACGGACTACGTTTACTTAACTGAAATTGCTGTAATATTCCCAGAGAGGATTTTGTCTGGTATCTGTATTTGATTGGTGTCTGCATTGATTTCAAGATACTAATGATTGCAAAACTTCTGTACTATTATCATTTAGTTTATTACTTGAAGAAACATTGAGGATATTTCCAATTTGTGATCACTAAATAAAGATATTATATTACATTGTAAGTTTAAGTTAAATTTATAAATAAGTAGTCTAAATAGGTACATCATATATATATTTTTGGTTGAGATAAAGTAACGTTTCTATATTACAAGTAACTTATAATTAATTTCCCATAATCTACGTGAAGTATTTTACAGATTCCATTAGTAGTAAAAAATAGGATAACATGTATTGGTTAAAACTGAAGAACGGCTGGACCGAATTGTATTGATTTTTCGCCAAAACTTTTTTATTTCTTCTGAATCTCACATAATAAACTAGTGTTAAATATAATGAAACGGAAAAATACCACATAAACAAAAATAATATGGTTCAGTAAATGAGACCCATAATTTGGTTTATGGTATAGCTAGCCAGCATCTAAGTATACTTCTAACCTTAAATACGTAGAAATCACTATTAAGGCCTTTTTAGCAGGGGACGCAGGAAGATGCTATAAAATATATAATGATAGAACTCTCAAGGTTTTAGTTTTTTACTCACAAAATTATACAACAAAATCCAAAACGTAAGTAAAATCAAGTCAGTAATGAACGCAAAGTTAAATATTTTGGCAATGTAATCAGTCCGTTTCGAATGGCAGAGTTCAAGTTGGTTATAAAAATGGATAAGAACTCAAACAGTATTTTGAGTTTTTCTCCATTTTAATCGAAAAGAAATAAAAACAACCTCATATGTTTGACAGCGTCTAGTCATGCATTTCCGTTACGCGTACACAACATCCACCAATATTTGAGGATAATGGATATTATTTCACAAGTATTATAAACATAAAGTTAACTCATTATTTAATTTTTTTAAATTATAAAAATAAAATAATGAGTATGTAGCATTATCTTAATATTTACGTACTTACGTATATTTTTATTTATGAATTTGTTTAAAAATATTTTTTAATTATCTAACATATTAATTATTTATATAAAAATCTGCCTAAAATGAAACAATAAAAGATAAAATACCATTTGCTATTCCTATAGAAATCGTTAAAGTAATCTTTAAACTCGCATAAATACTTGTACAAGTATAAATAGTTGACTATAATTTTTATAATTATTTTTATCAATTATTGATATATAAGATGTTACTGTACATTCAAAATATGAACTAGGCAGAAATGGGCCATGTCCTTTTGTTTGTAATTATATTGTTTTATCCAATAGATATTTTAATTGTTGTTCACAACCAGACGCTGTATTGTAAACTAAGTGCACAATTGTCAATTTCATTGAGCAAGTGAAGTAACCAATCGGATTAGGAACTCTATTGTGCTAGTTGGTACAAGAGAATTGAATTTTGCGGCGACTGAAATACTGTTTTCGAAATAATGGTCTGTATTGTTCGAAAATATCTTTATATTTAGACAAGTATAATTTGACCCTCAATTATTCTAAATCACTATATTTAACATTTTAATTTATAAATGATGGTTACTTATTTGTTTACTTTGTATTCTTAATTCTTCAGCAAGCTCTACTTTATCTCTGTATCATATTTCATCAAAATAGATTCAGTGATTAAAGCCTGATTGTATAACAGACAGACAGACGCCATTATTTTTAAGTATTACCTACTTTTCTTAACTGTAACTTTCGATATTATAATATTAGTCAGGATGTGAAGCAAGAACTTTTATGAACTTGAACTTTATGGAGACTGAGGAGTGTAGTAGAGAAGTCATTTGGCACAGTTATAGTAAAAGTTGAGAAGAAGTATAGAAAGGTAATATTTTATATAATAATGCATTAGAAATAATAGGTTGGGGAAAAAGTCTTTTCGCATTATAGTATGTATGAACTTGTAATAAAATCTCTTTGGCTATACTATTTGTATCTGCCTGGTTTTGGTATCATCCAAAGTTTACATTTTAAAGAAGATAATTCCAAATTCAAATTAGGAAAATGTGTGATTTTTATTTGTTTTTCGTACTGTGAAGATGAGTGAATCTAATGAAGAAATTCTATACATTTTAAATTTTTTCTGCCAAAAAGGTAAACATTTGCGATGTTCATGGACCTAGTGCAATGTCTGTGACAGTAGCACAAGGTTTAAGCGTTTTCAATCCGGAAATTTTGATGTCAAAGATGCACCTCGCTATGGTCGTCGTATTACGAATAATGGATGCCATATTTGAAAAAGTGGAGCAAGATCGGCATATCAGTAGTTACGATGAGCTGAAGAACTGGGAATGACCACAAAACAGTTTTGGCGCATTTAAAAAAACTAGGTACACAAAAAAGCTCGATATTTTTTTTTTAAGATTCTAAAACTTTTTCAAAATATTGTAGATGTCTTATTATTCATTTAATTAAAGAGATAATTAGGGTGCTTTTTTGATATTAAGTCAAAATAAAGTGAAAAAATAAATATTTTAAATCAAATAAATTACAGTGTATTTGGGTCATAATAAGGTATGTTTTCACCAATTTTCGTAGAGAAAAAAATTTTTTTTGAAAAAGTAAGATTAAATAAAAAATCAAAAACATGGTTATTTGAATTTTTCACATAAATTTTGAGGTTATGTAAAAAAATTGTTAATTAAAAAGTTGTAGATCTTTTTAAAACCTACAACTGTGCCATAAAACTTTTTTCCATAGGATTTATAGTTTTGCCGGAAATCGAGATAAACCGTTTTTACCCTTAAAACCCCACCTTTTTTCACTTCCCGAACTCGGATCGCCCGTAAATTATTTTTCCTTTCATTTTTATCATAATCCCCTCCTTTTCTAATGGGTTTCATCCTACTGTTATTTTTTTTGGTTTCAAACTTAAAAATTATATAATGTATGTAATTTCGACTACAGCGCGATCACCAACAGTAGTTTATAATTATTCGTGGTTATAATAATGCCACAGAAAACTGTCTTATCATATCATATCTATTGGGGTTCTGTTCTCTGAATACCACTACTAATCCGACAACCAAGATGTAAGTCATTAGTTTGCTGTCTCTTTCTTTTTCTATAAAGACACTCAACATTACACAACAACATTGATCATGGCTTCTAAAAGTTACTTAAGGATCTTAGTTTGTGAATTTTTAGTAACATTCTTGAAAGATTAAACTAAAAGAAATATTACTATTCTCACACAGATAAGGAAACCCTTTTAGAGAAAAAGTTTTATCGCCTTTTCTACAAACAGAACTTTGTCATAGTTGTTTTTTTCCTCTTTACGAGAATACTTAATAGTCTTAAAAAACACCCTTGTTACCAAAGGATGTGTTTTTAACAATATATTTTTTGCAAGTGACGCTTGTAGAGTCAACTAATTCTGAAGATGCTTCGGTTCGGACCGAAACGTACGTCGATTGTCGAGCGATCTACTTGTGTCGTGTGTCCTGGTTCGGGTTCAAGCGTCTTACTTTTCTGTGGACGTTGTGCTCTTCTAGGTTGTGCCGTAAGAGTCTGGTTGTTCGATTGTCGAGCGACCTTCTTGTGTGGTGTGTCCCGGTTCGGGTTCGCGTGTCTCACTTGTATGTGGGCGGTATGCCAATATGTCTGGGTTGTGCCGTACGAGACGGGTTATTCAGAATTTCGCGGATTATAGCAAGGTAACCTTTTTAATTCCTTTTTAATCATGAATTTCCGCAAAGTAACGCCTGATTCAATACATATTATAGTAAAGAAACTGTGCGAAGCCAGGGCAGGTCGCTACTTATTAATAAAGGTTCTGTCTTGAAATTAAAATTATTCACCTTTATTATACGATCTGTACACTGTACCATATTATTAATGTTAGATGATTTATAAAATATTTTATTACAATACGTATATTTTTATTTTCCGAATTGACCCAATCTCGCATTAGATATTTTCCCGTTACATGTTATGAATCCAAATTACTTCTCTTGAGGGTTAGGGATCATGATCTGGATAACTGCGGTTCGTTGACTTTGGATCCATTCGGGAGGAAAACAATGATTTATATTATATAAATCTTATTCAACTTGGATTAAGGATTTGTTATTTTTAGAAACCATTATAGGAGAGTCCGTGGTCTATCAGTATGTCAAGACTCTTTCTCTAACGAACACTTAGAGATGTCAATTTGAAATTAATATCAAATACTTGGAGCCGTGAAAACATGATTTTTATAAGTGAATTCAATCAAAATCTAATCGTATAAGGTTCCCGTTGAACTAGAAGCATTAAATTTGGAGAGAAGCAATGTCTTTCAACACACAAGGAAAATCTAGAACCAAGGCAACAATTTACCGAGAGCAAATTTTGAATTTGTGAAAACGATTTGCACTTGACTATTTTTTTCGTATACTAAAGGAACAAATATTTCTTCTGTCATAACAAAGAAAACTGGGGAAAAATTTCCTTAACCTTTCCAGGAATTTATGTTATTTTAGTTAGTATAACTACTACCGGAGGGTAACTATAAAAATATATCTTGCTTACTTTGTATAAGGATCTATTTTATTGCTGAATCCGCTGTACGAGATATTCATATATTTGTTATAACAAAATATTTTGATACAACTTCATAGTTATTTTAAATTTATAAATATTTATCCTGAAAAATATCTTAATAAAATGTACGGGATATTTGCAAATGTTATTTAAAAAAAAAACGTTTTTAAATCGTCCACGAAAATTTTATTGTTTTTTATTTTCACGACTACAGATTTCAAATTTTTTTAAAGCACAATAGTATTATTATTTTTATTAATAAAAATTAATGAACCAAAAATCTCAATAATTTATATCACTGAGATTAAAAGTATCACAAATGTGAAGGTTTGACTAAAAATACGAAAAAAGGATAGATGTGGGTGATCTAGTTAGCCCAGGTACTGCTCTACTGCCTGTCACTATTTTTTGGGACACTTGTGTTTGTCATATTATAAAAAATATGTTTTCGTATAGAATATGAACATTAAAAACAATGATTATTATAAAAAAAAATGAAGTAGATTTTATATTTAATTTAAAATTAAGAAATTAGATATTTTTATGAAATATATCTTTTCTCAACCAAACACATTATTTAGTTTAGTCGGGCGTAACTTCGAATAGATATCACAAATCAAATTTTTATCCTCTAGCACAGAAGATCCTTGACATTTACATCATTAAAGGGTTAGAAGTGCCGTGACCTTTCATCATTCACAAGTTAAACAAGGGGCTGAAATGACATGGCTTGATGGGTTGTTGTTCAAACAATAGTTTTCGACCCCTAAAATTTATTACTTGCCACGTTATTTTGCTAAACCTACAATTTCAGTACAGAACTTGTAGGTTTAGCAAAACAGACAGACAGACTGCGTTAATTATATCGGGATAGAGGTTATACGTCAATTGACGTATTAAAATAAATAAATCTATGAGTCAAAAGCTAACAAAACAATTGCAAACAGGACCACAATTTTATTTATTACAATTGTTCTATAGACGAGTCTAAATAGTTTTTATTGTTGTATCTAAAATCTAAAATTTTGAAGAGGAGAAAAAATATATTTTTATCTGTTGCTTAAGGTTGATTGAGTGGACTACTACTCAAATATTTTTTAAATAATTTGCGTAAAAAGTCTTGAATGAATTCTTAAAAAAACCTCTCCTCTGTTATATAAATTTAGTGCTCATTTTATATAGGTCATATAAAATGAGCACTAAATTTATAAAACAGAAAAGACGAAGCTTTAAAAGCTGAATATTTCTAAGGCAACTTGATTTAGAAGACCGAGCAACCAAACCCCATGGGGAATTCGATTGAATATGGAAAATAGATAAAATGTTATTTATTGACATTCGAAAACCTTTTAGGTATGAAACTTGAGAGAGGTTTTAGGTAACCATATTTCTTACGTCAAATCAAATTTTAATATAATTTTACAAATTTTTATGAGGTTACTAGGTATGTACGAGAAACAAACGATGACGTATTTCATATAGACGCGTTAAATAATAAATTATCGTAAACAAGGGGTAGGTTCGTGAATATAAAAGTTAAAAACGAAACGAAAAGAAAAAAACTGTTATCAAAAAGAGAACGAAAAAGCTCACTCTCACGCTTGCTTCAATATACAATACAATGTGCGGTCTTAATACAATACGGCGCGTATTGTCTTAATACGTCGGCGCGCAAGTTAGGCTTAGGTTAACTTAACCTTAATCGTTTGTACAGAGGGCCTGGGCAGCGAAGGCGAGTATTGTAATTACTTAAAAGACTTTAAGCCTACACCTTGGTCACAAGACTAAGGCACTGCTTAGGTTCCTGCCGTAATTGTAAGCGATCATAATGTATTATTTATCGGTTCAGTGGCAGTATCTACGTTGCGTTTACCCAATAGGCCATTCAATGTCATCACCCTTTGTTAAAACATTTTCGACACCCTAACTTCACGAATATTACATCTCAGTCAATATATGTAGCTTGACCTTTTCGTTACTACAAGAACTATTGTATAACCGAAAAGTATTGAACAATAATAAATTGATAATATAAACGGTAATATATAAAGTTTAATGAGTCCACTACTGACATTATATCCTGAGAATTTTGTAGGTTTAGTATGATCCAATCCTAAGTTATGAGGATTCAAAAACACGCTTCGAGAAAATATAGTAGTACCCTTGCTCTTCGTATTGCTCTTCTTGGCGCGGGAATTCCCTGCCCCCTGTTTAGTAAAACTAGTAGAATCCTTGAAAAATTGGTTTTGATTGGATTATTCTAATCAGTTCAGCTAACGCAGTAAGTAGACAGAAAATAAAGGGAAAGAAAAATACCTTTCATGGACCAAATTTATTAGAAATATATGAATAAAAATACAGAAACTTGGCACGTCTCTATTTAAGTGGTTAGCTTTCTTGTAATTTTTGAATGATTTATACTAAAATTGAGGGTGGGAGAGACGTTTTAAATAAACTCCATGTGCAATAGAAAGTTACAAGATGTATATAGAAAATGTTTTGTCTAAAAGGTTTTCATTAATGAAGTCACTGAAGTGTTTATTGCTCGTCTTTTTAGGTATTCTTACATATTAACTTATTCTCCAACATGTCGCCTTGCCCTTTTCAAGCTTAGCCTCTGTCAGCGATTTATTTGAATTGTAAATCAGACCGGATGGCCGAAACACTTTTTCTTTTGTTGACTTTTCCTATGACATACATTTTATCCTGATTACTCCTCTTGAATGGACAAATAAGTAAGCAGCTTAATCTATTGATAGCATTTTTTTTAAATATAAAAAAGAATAGAATAGTAGTACACAATGTCTTTTTAAAACGTATAATCTGAAATCTGAACCTGAAAACCTTTAGGAAAAGGAAAATAATGTTAAATACATAGTATGAATAATACTAATACACGAAACTCTTTGCCCATTATTTTTAAATATAAATAAAGATTATTATACTACATTTAGTATTTATGTATAGCATTAAAAATTTCTACCTAATATGTATCTACGATTTAGATTATGGAAATTGTACCAGGTCTCGACTAAGTGCGGGCTTATAGGAGAATATTCCTTAATTCAACTGAGCTGAGCTTCACTTCAAATTGTTGGATTATGTAAGGATTTTGGTAATATTTTCAGATTACCTCATAAAATCTATATTTAAGAGCACAATTACATATGAACTTATTAAGATTGCAGAACAGATGTTTGATGAACGAATTCCTATCGGGTTACCTTACTAGACCTTTTTCTACATTATTTAAATATATGTCGGAAGTGTAAATTAGGCTTAGCTTAGCCTTGTGTTAGGTTACACATAAACATGTGAGTTTAACCTTGGGTTTAATCGGAAAACCTCGGCAGTGGAGGCGGGTACTGTAATTACATGAAAGTTAAAAGAAAAGCCTAGGTTCCTGTCAGAATAATAAGAGATCGTAATATTTAATTACTTCCTGACCGTATTGTGCCTATAGCTTTTAAGATAGGCCATCCATTGTGCACATACGATGTTTATTGAAAGATTGTATATTCTGCAACTATTTCCTTCCTCTCATTCTAGTAATTTCCCCGACATCCGAAGAGGGATGGACCTTCCCTACATGGGATTTTTACATGGGGTCCGACAGTGAACAGGGTTGTAGATTTTGACGTTGAAACTTGCCACTTACAAGCCTTTGGTTACAAAATGTACAACATGCTTGAAGATCGTGTACCAGTGGTAGTTGAAATTATTGGTGATCACGATTAGTAAAATGGAGTTTGGTGATTGAGTGATAGAATCTATCGACCATACTGAGAGTCGCAAACCATGTCGCATCATCGCACATCCAGTGCTTGAGAGTTGCCATACACTGGGTTGCGCATGATTGCGCATGATTGCGAAGCAAAAATACTATCGTGCCTGGGTCGCGGCACTTGCTGTGAAGGATCCGCATACTACCGATTTTAAGAAGATATTCAATGCTGCCTCGAGATCCTTCAAGAAGCATATTGCTAGAGCAAGGCTTAAGCACATCCGAGGCATTGATGAGAAGTTAATAAGCTTCCCTTCAGGAAGCCGTGCATTTTGGTCTCTCGCCAAACCCGTCGAAGGAAACTTCTGTAAGCCCTCTTTACAACCTTTGCACGGTCCTGATGGTTTACTGGCGCACTCCGCGAAAGAGAAAGCTGATCTTCTGTGCACTCTTTTTGCGTCGAGTTCGAATCTTGATGATGGGGGAAAGGCACCGCCTATAATTCCTAGATGCGAATGCGTTTCTCACAAAGCGCGGCGCATCGAGCGCTCTTTTCCCTAGACGTTAAGAAATCCATCGGACCTGACGGAATCCCAGCTATCGTGCTTAAAACGTGTGATCAGTTGACTTCAACACTAATGCGCCTTTTTTCTTTTTCTTATACCACAGGAATAGTCTCAACTTCTTTGAAAGTACCCTTCTTTCACTCTATTCCCAAGAAGGGTGACAGCACCCACCCATCCAATTACCGACCTATAGCAATAACCTCCTTGCTCTCTTAGGTAATGGAGCGTATAATTAATACACTCCCTTGGTTACCTTGAAGATAACCAGCTTATTAGCGACCGACAGTACGGTTTTCCTCATGGTCGCAGTGCTTGGGATCTTCTTGTGTATCTTACTCACCGCTGCGAAAGTGCCATTGAGAGCAAAGGAGAAGCTATGGCTGTTAGCCTAGATATCGCTAAAGCTTTCGATCGGGTTTGCCATAAAGCTCTATGGACTACCCGAGGAATTATGCAATTGGGTATCTGGAGAACCTTTAGGCTCAGTGCTATCACCAACATTGTTTATTCTGGATATCAACGATATGTTGCAAATCAGCAACTTTCGTTGCTATGCGGACGACAATACTGGCGATGCTCTTTATACTGGCCCAGCAAACATTCCTCGCATTGAGATGGAGGAAAGAAGAGAAAGTCTGGTGTCTGAAATCGAGACCTCTCTGGAGCAGGTCTCTGAATGAGTAAGACCTTATCCAGTTTAACCCTACGGAGACCCAGGTTTGCGCGTTTACCGCAAAAAGGACTCCCTTTATTATAGCACCCAAATTTCAGAAAATTCCCCTCCACAATAGAAATAGTATTGGTATTCTTGGAGTTGATATATCGAACGAAGTCAAATTTCGGGGCCATTTGGAGAGCAAAGCCAAACTGGCTTCAAAAAAACTGGGCGTACTAAACAGAGCGAGACAGTACTTCACTTCAGAACACCGGCTGTTGCTATACAAAGCCCAGGTTCGTCCACATTTGGAGTACTGCTTGCATCTTTGGGCTGGTCCCCCTAAGTATCAGTTGCTCCCTCTTGACCCCATCCAACGACGAGCTGTTCTGTTGTGATCCCATACTCACAGATGGTTTATACGAACTTAGTCTCCGCAGAGACGTTGGATCTCTATGTGTTTTCTACCGTCTCTACAATGTGGAACGTTCACAGGAACTATTTGAGTTAGTGCCCCCGACACTTTTCCGCCATCCCACTCTCCGCCGCTGGGACGAATTTCATCCACATCACTTGGATCCTTGGCATACCAGCAATGTACGTGCGTCTAGATCATTCCTCCCACGCACTTGCAGGCTGTGGAATAGTTTATCCATGGGCGACGGAGATCACTTAACATCAGGTGGGCTTTCTGCTCGTTTGCCCCCATATACTATAAAAAAAATGGTGTGCGATGTCAACACCAGAGTTAGTTTCTTTAGTACCTTGATAAGAATCGGTGCTAATTAAAGACTAGACAGTATAAAGTGTGCGTTCCTTAGCTAAAAATACAGAATTGCTTTAAGTCGCGGTTAATATTTTAAATCAGCATTTATTCAACTCAGCGGTTAATGTGTAGACAATATAGCTTAAGTTCCTTTAATGTCGTTCGGTGTAACCAAATGACTCGTTAATTATCCGGTTCAGTTAGTATGTTTACATATTTTAATTCGACGTGAATAAACTTTTGTCAGGAAGGACGAGCGGATGTTCTTGTGATAGTGTGGTTTAGAAATTCAGTATCGCCCGAGGATGGTCCGCGCACATATGATGCTTATAAAACATTGTGTATTCCACAACTATCTTCTCTTCCAATTGTAGTAGAAATATAATTAAATCATAACTTTCTAATAACTCAGTGTTTTAAATAAAATAGCAAACGCTGATATTACAGGGTTTTGGATCTCAACAAATTTAGTCGTTATATTGTATCAGTATTACTATATACAGAAGTTCATTTTTATTACATATATTACGAGCTCCTCGCTCACTTCGGAAATTTATAGCATTATTATTATTGAAATTCGTAATTCCTACTTGTTAGTTGTGTAACTTTCAATCATTAAAAGAAAAAAGAGGAAGCGGAAAAGAAAGAGAGATTTCATGTCTCTATGGAACGAAAGAGAGAAATGAGAAAAATTAAACAAAGAGAGAAGTATAGTGTAGCTTCTATCCGTGTCAAAATTTTCAAAATCGGATTATAGTTCCTTCGATTACTTCCTTTATTCATAATAGCCAAAAGGAATCAAAAAGGTTACCTAGCTATAATCCGCGGAAATCTGAACAACCAGACTCGTATGGCACAACTCAGAAGAGCACCCTGCCCACAAAGTGAGATGCGCGAACCCGAACCGAAACACACCACACAAGTAGGTAGCTCAACGATCGAACAACCAGACTCATACGGCACAATCCAGAAGAGCACACCGTTCACAGAAAAATGAGACGCGCGATCCCAAACCAGATTGTTGTGGTTGAAGTGCATTAGTTGAAGTTTATGATTTCAAATCATAAACTTCAAATACACGTTTTCCGTAGAAATACACTTCGCCGCTGATACCTAATTAAAGCAGAGCAGGTATAATTATGTTTCATTGAAAAAGACGAAATGGGAACGAAATTCAAGAAGAGACAGAAAAATAGAATAAAATTATTTATTTTATAAGTAATAAATTATTTTTCACAAACATGTTTTTTCCTATTATGTTTATGTTATAAAAATGAAAAACGTACAAAAACAATGAATTGTTCTTTAATATCTGTATAAAGTAAGTATCTTGTGAATTATTTACAAGTGTAGGCAAAAGGTAATTGAGGCTGATGAATATTAATAAGACGCTTCATTTTACTGTTCTAAAATAATAAATATAATATTTATTAGGACGAGATTTTCAATGTCGGTTGTTGGCCGTACAAAGCAGAATTATAAGCTTATTGCTTGTAACAGCTCGGAAAGCTTTTCACACTTTAGAAGAGCTTAAGAGTATGCTTTCGTGTGGCATGCTAAGGCAAAGTAATTGATTATTAAATAGCTATCCCGTTTGTAGTTAAGGTGCCTATAACTGAGCACTATAATGGCTATAATAAAGTAAGATAATTGGCCATAATTTAATCAGTCACTCACCACTCAGTGTCTAAAACATTAATTCTTAAAAGTTTGAATATAAATACCGTTTTTATTTTATTTTAAACGTTGCTTACCTTAACGATGAGAGAGATGTGTAGATTGATTTGTTTTTTTTGTAAGAAGGTATTTATGTAAGAATTGTTATTATTTTCAGGTGTACAAATTAGCAGTGTCAAATCAGCAAAATTCAATAAAAATTGCAAAATTTGTAGCTTTTTTGTTGCTAAAACCGCGATTTTGTTGCTTGAGCCGTTTGTGAAAAATCGCAACTACTGCTAAATTCTAAAGCTAGCACAAGATTTTAAAAAAATAATAAATATTGAGCCAGCGAGTGAAGAAAATTTGTTGCAAATTTGTTGCTGCAAGTAAGTAGTACCAAAAATTAAAAAACTAAAACTGACCGACTGATTTTTTCTCGTACATGCTAGCTTGAACTTGACTTGTCGAACAAAGAATGCTGAAGAAATTTTGTTCGGTAAAAGAAATTTAGTTCGGTAAATTTAGATTCGATTGAAAGGATCGGCATCAAAAATCGCGTTTTTAGTAACTAATTAGCAACAAAAAAGCTACAAATTTTGCATAATTTTTTGTTTAGTTTTGCTGGTTTGACACTGCTACCTTTATACACCTATTATTTACGCCTCTTTCTTAAATTTTAAGGGATATATTAAAGTGTTTAGAGACTTACTACTACTGAGACACAATGTTTTATACCACGACAGCTGTTATTCTGTCATTCTGACGATCTCATGCAAAAATGATTAAACAGATGCGGAACCTTCCAAAACTTTTGTATTTGATTTGCCTGTTCAATTTTGGTTCCTCATTAATTTAAATGAATTAAAACTTTAAAGTTCAGACAATGTTTAACGATACCTTATAGCTGAGAATTCACTAATGTACATAAAAAGTAGTCTAAGTCAGCGGGATATTTTGGAAGGTTTTGGCGCAGCCAACACTGTAAGCCAAAGGTTCCCGTACTTAATTAACTCGTCGACCACTTAGCATATTATTTACTCGTTGATAGACTCCTTTCTCATGTTGCTGCTTTCTCACATTTTATAACAGAAAAAAAGGAAAAAAAATATATAAATATAGTTGTACAATATCTGATTATTTTATTTAAGAAAAAATGTGTGAAAAACCTTCATAGTCGACGAATCGTTTCATAATCGACGAATAAATCGGTAAACATACATAAAAAAATATGCAGACGAACATGGAACCTCCTCCTTTTTTAAAAGAAGTCGGTTGGAAATACGATATTTATTGACCAAAGGGTCATTCATAGTAATAAAATTCAATTATCTTATATTTCAATTCAAAGTTTATAAATTAAATTCTGACCTATCTATTTACTTTTACGTAGACTCCCCGGTTTGGAAATCACTGCTTTAAACGATAAGAGCTATTGAGATATTGAACATAATTGCAAGCTATTTAAAAGTAAGATGCTTAAGCAGTTTTTATTCATCATTGTAGAAATAATTTTCTTTGTAGTAGATATCGGTAAGCAAATTATTTGAATAAAAATTTACTTGATAATAACATAAAAATTCCTGTTATTTTGTAGCTTCTATTAAAATTCAAAGGAACGTAAACTTGTCTGAAATATGTAATTTGTATAGAAACTTTTTAAATAAATTTTAAAAACTAAAAACTTAAATTAGATTTTTTATGAGATTAATGAAACATCGAGTTTACAGAAAGCTTGTAATACCGTAAAACTTGAAATTTGGAGTTTTGTATAAAATATTTTCAACAAGTTTAATTATTGAAATCATCAATCTTTGTTTCAAGACAATGTTCAGTCCAATCTTCATTTATACTTGAATCAATTTGAATGGTTCGTTCTGAATCAGTTCACAATGTTTATATTAATTATCATAGCAGCTTTTCTAAAAGTTTCTTTGAAATTCCTTGAGATTTAAAATAATGGTGATTAAGACTCCTTTGTATAGAATGTGGTCGTGAATGCAGTTTTAAATGTATGTTTGTAAATCTTCCACTGCTTGACTTCATTATCACACAATTAACTAACCCAGCAACTATACTAAGAATCATATGACCTCTCAATGTTATGTTACACTTCACTTTGATACTTAACTTTCACTCAAACGAATGAAATCACTCGTCAAAGTGAGATAAGCTGTTATCTAACGGAATAGAGCCTTAAAATTGTCAAGGTGGTAGATGTAATTATTAAAAAACCAATACAAAATACCAATTTAACTTTATCAACAGTGTAACTAGCTAATTATTTCATGGACCTTTCATATAAAATAGAAGAAAAGAACAGAACAGAAAATGTATTTGGGAATCGATAGATTTCTTTAACTTCAAGACATCAAAAGACATTTTTTATTTCCGACGTTAAAAAGTGTAAAAATAAAATTGATTGAGTAACTATTAAGTTATGTAACGTTATGTATATAAGTTGTCCTCAAAGACTATTAGATTGATTTAATTTAAATCACTTGTAAATATTTCTCTCCCAAAATTACTCATTTCTAACTATAGAATTAGTTTCTTCTCTACAAATTGGCTTTTGGCTACTTGCTTCTCATAGCGAGGGCCACAATATAGCCCATGCAAAAAAACCGACGCTACAGGGTGTTATAAGTTTATCGTGTGTATCTGTATTGTTAATTAATAAAGAAAAGAGAGAGTTGTAGTAGTCTATATGCAGACTAACAGTATGACGGCTTGACTAGAATATCCTCCTGGGGGTTATACTTTAGAATCAGAGCTTCAGAGTTACTGCTAAGAATGCTCGCGATGTAATCCATGATTATTCTGTCGTGACGGCGTATTTATTTTGCAATCCCCACTTCCTTGATTTGTGTTTATCAGTTGGCCAACATTCAAGTAACAGGATGCTACTCATGTCAGTCGTACCAATATCAAGATCAAATAACAGGATGCTACTCATGTCAGTCGTACTAACATCAAGATCAAATAACAGGATGCTACTCATGTCAGTCGTACTAACATCAAGATCAAATAACAGGATGCTACTCATGTCAGTCGTACCAACATCAAGATCAATTAACAGGATGCTACTCATGTCAGTCGTACTAACATCAAGATCAATTAACAGGATGCTACTCATGTCAGTCGTACTAACATCAAGATCAAATAACAGGATGCTACTCATGTCAGTCGTACTAACATCAAGATCAAATAACAGGATGCTACTCATGTCAGTCGTACTAACATCAAGATCAAATAACAGGATGCTACTCATGTCAGTCGTACTAACATCAAGATCAAATAACAGGATGCTACTCATGTCAGTCGTACCAACATCAAGATCAATTAACAGGATGCTACTCATGTCAGTCGTACCAACATCAAGATCAATTAACAGGATGCTACTCATGTCAGTCGTACCAACATCAAGATCAATTAACAGGATGCTACTCATGTCAGTCGTACCAACATCAAGATCAATTAACAGGATGCTACTCATGTCAGTCGTACCAACATCAAGATCAATTAACAGGATGCTACTCATGTCAGTCGTACTAACATCAAGATCAAGTAACGTTTCAAAAAAGTTTTGCCAACATCATAATTAACAGTATGTATCTTTGTGGTATCGTAGCGCTCAAAATAATGGATCGATTGTGATGAAATTTTATTTGTTTGAAAGGTAATTTAATCGAGATGTTTCTTAGCTATATATAATTTATGAAGCTAAATCGATGTTGTGTGGGTATCGATACTTGGTGAGTTTATTGAAGAAGTCCTTTTGCAGTCGGAGTTAGTTTAAATTTTTAATTTAATAGTCTAATTGACATTGGGAATAACCGATCAATGTAATATATAGACTATTAATTTATTAGCTAGTAGTAATTAGCTTCAGTGCGTTTGAAGCCTCTAGGGCTCCGGAAGCGTCCGGATAGGATTTGAATATATCTGATGTATAATACGTCCGCCTTGCAGCTTCAACTGAGAGAGGATCTAATTAATATATAACAGGATCTAACAATGCTAAAGCTCTCTTAGGATTGTTAAATCCTTGCTTCCAGTGTTTTTGCTTTAATTTAATACCAATTAAACATCAGTTTGATTTTAGTGAGTGAGATTTAAACGTATACAATAGGAGCTCAAATGAATTGAAGTCGAAAGATAGTTATATTACATTTACACATTAAACGTTTAACATTGCATTGTCTTCAATTTTTACATTATAAGATTAATCATTTTAAGTTTGATATGTTTTACTAGCTGCGCCTCGGCGTTTTCACCCGCTATATTTTGGATTATTCACACTATATCATTATAAATTATAGCCTATATGTTATTCTGATGTGTAAGCTATATTATTGTAAAGTTTCATCAAAATTCAATCAGTAGTTTTTGCGAGAAAGAGTAATAAACATTCATCCATACATCCCAACATCCATACATTCTTACAAACTTTCGCGTTTATAATATTAGTAGGATTAGTAAGACCGAATTAAAGCTTTATTTACATTGGATATTTAATTAGAAATATTAAATTTATTGTCAATTATAATATTGTTAGTTAATAGTTGTTAAATAGAGCAGAAACTATATACTAATTTTCCTAATAGTAGGGGAGGCCATGATGCTAAATGGGGATTTACTCGAGCGTCTTAGGGACATATAACATTTTGTAGATTAGATGATAGTGAGAATAATAGGTTATTTAACGTTTCCCATTTTAATGTTCCGAAAAACCGCTACAGCTTTTCAAAAATTGTAAAATTAAAAAATTACATGAAGATAATTAGCCAGATGTCAAGTATTGTTTGTTAAGATGGTCCGACTTACCACTGATATGACGGTATGTTCATCTACCGACTTGAGTTGTGGACCCCCACATCGGCCATCTAGAAGAGTAGAAAAAAAATGTATTCAAGCGCCGTCAGATATTCAGAGGGGATATTAAGTGATACATACATACATAAAATGACATGAATGCGTTGTTTTGTGATTATCTGTGATGATGTTATGATGTCGGAAAGCGGTGTGCTGATGGTACGAGCTCGTCCGCGGTCCACCACGCCCAAATCGTCAGATTTTCATAATACACGCATTCTATCATGCAATTAACCCACCTTACCTTAATCAGACGCGCTCGAGTAAATCCAAAAAATTCCCTCTTGGGCTCCCATACTATAAAAACATAGACCAAATAGCAAAATCTTATTTCTCTTCCATTAAAATAAATTTTTATTACTTGATAGAGTATTTATATAAGTAGCACAGAGGATGATTATAAATCAGTAAATGATGAATTTTTAACAATTTACCAAATCATAATATGATACTAGTTCTTTAAAAAAATGCGTTTAAGTATTGTAGGTGCAAATGTATGATACTGTTGTTTTATACACACAATTTACCGTTTAATTCAAACAGTTAATCCACATTTTTTAAACTTCCCTCAAAATTAAACTATTATTTCAAACAAGCTCGAGTTTAAAGGGTTACAGTTTAATCCCTGGGGCAGAGCCCGTTTGGATAATAAGGATTTAACTATCCGTATTTAACTATAAAATAGAGGATTAATTAGTTTATCGGTTATCTGTTATTGTCTGGTAACTTGAGAACAGTTTAACAAGGGTAAACACTGTAAAAGATGAGAGAGGATGATACCTGTTATGTACAAGGGACCTATATCGCACTGTAACAACAATAATAATATGCACTTCAAACGGTAACCTATATTAAAAACTTACTCCAAACCCTAGTAATGGAGATTCAGTATCACGACATCACACCATTACACCACCAGGCGCGCTCCGTTTGACAACTGGCCCAAGTCTATTAGAACACGATATAAGAAGGAGGACTTTCTCGTAAGCGTCAGAAAACTGAAACTTAAATGTCAAGATCTGGGATTCACATCAAACAATAATTTAATATATTTCAACGATCACTTAAGGAGTAAAAATAAAGTGCTTTTACAACGAGTTAAAAAAGCTGCCAAAGATGCCATTATGAGTATGTGTGGGTTAAAAATTGTTGCATAATGGTGCGCCGTAACTCTTCCAGTCCCGTATTCCGGGATCTAACAAATTATTTTGCATTTTAAATTTTAATTTCATTAAAGAATTGTGTTGTTTTACGTTTAACTTATTTTGCATTAGGTATAATTGGCTTTTATATTTAATATGTTGTTTTAAAATAATTTTAATATGTGGAACAAGTCCTGGACCTCTAAACATTGTAAAAAACTTTGTAAAACCGTATCTACTAAATCTGATTGTTTGTTACTTGTTATTGTTGTAATCAATAATATTCACGAATATCAAAAACATTTTATAATTTCAGTAATTTACGATAACTTCAATAATTTTATGGGCATTTTTAATTAACAAAAGTATTTTACTATGTAATTTAATTTATTTACTATTTTATAATGGTTTTCAAAATTATATACCAAAATATGCGTGGATTGCGCACTAAAACCAACATTTTCTTTAGAAGTTTAATTCAAGCTGATTTTGATATCATTTGTATTAGTGAGACGTGGCTTCATGAATTTATTTTTGATTCTGAATTGTTTGATTCGCGTTATACTGTTTATAGAAAGGACCGAGACTATAATGCTAATGGTGATACTCAAGGTGGGGGTGTTTTAATAGCATTAAGGACTAATTTGAACGTTTGTTCTCATGCCATAATTTTATTAAAGGGTTGTGCTGCCGATGTGTTGAGAGTTTGCATTAATTTACACTCATTACCTTTTTCTAGGTTATTGCATATATACTGTTGCTACTTCCCGTAAAGTTCATCACAAGGTTCTCTGCGATTTCTTTGAAATAGTCACGAATGACATCATGTGTCATCCCAATGATGAATTTTTAATAATTGGTGATTTCAATATAACAAAAGCTTCTTGGATCAAATCAGGAATAAGTATGGATCTTTATAATTTTTACATTGATGACATATTACTTAATTCATTATATAACTTTCTAAATTTTAACAATTTAAGACAAATCAACTTAATACCCAATGTAAACTCCAGACAATTGGACCTAGTCATCAGCACCTGTGACTGTTGAAACGTTCGTATGTCGTCCCCATATAGACCGGTGATAAACATAATGTTCAAAACTATAGGCCTATTTCAAAATTGTGCGCTATTGCGAAACTCTTGAGAAAATGGTATATGATGAGATATTTCCACTAGTGAGACCAATTATAATGAAGCAGCAGCACGGTTTTGTAAGTAAAAGGTCAAAAAAATCAAACGTTTGCGAATTGATTCATTATTTTGCTACTCGCATGGATGCGGGACATAAGGTTGACGTTGTGTATACCGACTACTCCAAAGCATTTGATAAAATAGCACATAGAATTTTACTGCGCAAACTTGGAGTACTCGGAATACATGGCGATCTCTTTCGTTGGCTTTGTTCTTATCTTAAGAATCGGAGTCAGGCAGCGACGGTTAAGATATATTACTCTTCCTTTGTTCCTGTCTTATCTGGAGTACCTCAGGGCTCTCACCTTGGAGCCTTCCTTTTTAATTTATTTATCAATTACATTGTCAACGTAATTCAACACTCATCGATTCTCTTGTATGCAGATGACATGAAACTATGTAAAACCGTATCTACTTAATCTGATTGTTTGTTATTGCAAGATTGGCAAGATGATTTAAATATGCTATGTAAGTGCTGTGATGAAAACCTTCTGTTTCTTAATGTTAATAAATTTAATATTATCTCTTTTACCCGAAAGAAAAACTTAATTATTAACATTAATTCTCTAAACGGCGAGTCTATAAACAGAGTAAGTGAGGTTAGAGACTTGGAAATTCTCCTAAATGATAAATTGACTTTTATTCAACATATAAATCAAATTGTAGGTAGGGCCTTCCGAAGGTTGGGTTTCGTCATTAGGACTTAAAAGGATTTTAAGCGTGTTGACACTATGACCTTGTTAAATAACTTAAAATAACTCCTTCGTCCGTACTATTCTAGAGTATGCTTCTATTGTTTGGAATCCACATTACAAAGTCCATATAGATAACATAGAACGTATTCAGCGTAAATATCTGAAGTGTGTTAAGTATAAAATTGGATTTCAAGATCACTCTGTTTTATCCTTGGCTGATCGTAGATTATTAAGAGACTAGTTATTATTATACAAGATTTTAAATAACCTAATAGATCCTCCTAATTTATTAAGTGAGCTAAATTTTAGATGTCCTGGACGTTCCTTTCGTAATAAATTTCTCTTTGAGTTACCTATTGCGAGGACTAACTATACTAAAAACACATTTATTTCCGAGCTTGTAATATGTACAACTATAAATTTCTAAATATAGATTATATATTAATCCGTAATGTAAAACAACTTAAAAAACAAATTTTAAATTGTATCAAGAACTTGCCATAATATTGTGTAATATCACCTATATCCGTCTGTTCGTAGTTAAAGTAATTAATTTGATTTACTTATGATCTCATTGTTTAAGGTTTATTTAAAATTATATTTGTTTTAACATTTTTTATTTTAACATTGTTTTGCTGCTCTAATGTGTGTTCTATTTATAACTGGAAACTTTGCTGGTTTAAATATCGTTTTTATTTATTTTATTATGTATTTGAAAACTGTTTGTTTCCCAAATAATAAATAAATAAATAAACATTTACCTGGCTAACTTACTTATTACTGTAAAGCAATACGCAGAGACATTTCTATTATCATCATCTCTACTCGTGCACTCCATGCGCCTTAGCCAAGTCGACTTTCTACAATTGTTAACGCATATAGAAAACCTAAAAAATGTATGGGAATTACATATGTCAACAATATATCACGTGATCAAATTAAAATCAAATATGTAGAATGAGCGTTTGCACTTAATGGGTCCGTTCTACTTAGCTCTCACGAGTACAACGACCACGCTCTCGATTACGTTTTTTACCCTTATACTTATGCGCGAGCGTTATAAACGTTAATACAAATGGAATGGGTTATTTAGCAATTTGAGCGTTAACGAAAATAATTCAAATGATGTGTGGTGAGGTGGTATAGATGAGATAAAGCAATAGTTTCAAAAGGTTAAGGTTGTTATTTTTTGTAAGTCTTAAGAGTAAACTTCAATAATTAATGGTTAAATCAATTTATATACATATTTTTATTGACTGATATTGATTTTTTTATATTTATAATTAAATTGAAACTAAAATTAATTTCGTAGTCTGTGAACGACATGCTAGTGTCTGTAACAGTGAGAAAGTGTGCTATGAGCCTGTCCTATGTGCTAGACCAAGTAAAGTCTGTTAGTGCGTATCCATAGGGAGACTAGAAGGACTTTCTTAACATGATCAATTCAAGACACTCACCAATATTATATTAAGATAAAAAAATATGTCTTGTCGTGAAGGCTAAAAAAAAGAAAAAGATTAGAACCAAAAAAAAAAGGAAAGAAAACCAAATAGAACGTTATAGATTACAGAATATTTTTATAATAGTACAAGAAGAAAGAAAACAAAAATAAAGGTGTGGAGTGTGAGCTGCAGTGGTTTATGTGAGGCGAAGAGGTGAGAGATCTCGAGCGCTGGCAGCTGGCCTGCAGAGTTTGGCAGTCCACCCGGATAAGTAGAACGCCTGCGGGCCACGAGAGCAGTAGGTCAAAGAATGGCGTCCGGATCAGCTAGGTCGCAGGGTGGATTCTGGTGTAGGATGGTCGCAGACTGGCCGCAAATGTCGCAGGCTGGCTATTAGGTCGCAGGCTGGCTTCCGAGGCTGGTGGTAGTAGACTGCAACTGCATTGCCCCCAGTGAGGTTCAGTTACAAGAGAGCAGGCTGCGTGGCGCGACTTCTGTCCTGGCAGCGTTGGATTTCCGTGGCCAGAATATTTGTATTAGTATTTAAGAAATATTAGTATTAGTAGAGAAGTATTAGAAGAGCCAAACGGCACGTCACGTCGACCCCTGGGCAAGGTCTTTATAATTTAGTTCTTATTCGGAGGCGAAGGAATAACTCACCATTGCTTCCGCTAACTTTATAATGAGGACTTTCGAATAAAAAAAAACGGTCAATATTTAAAATTGCGCTGTTTTCTTTTTAATTGTCCAAGAAAAAAGGTAAACATAGTAAAAAATACTCCTTGAGTATATAAAAACATGAAGAAAACAATTGTCACTAAGATGTCAAAATTGTAAATTTTGAAGAAAAATCGTTTTACGAGAATTAAATATGAAGAAAATATAATGTAAAAGAGAGGAAAAACCAAATAAAGTGTAATACATACGCGGACCTGCAGTTTTTGTGAGCGATTTATGGATAGTTAATAAAAAAGGGGGGTCGTACAATGAGCTGTTTATTAAAGAGATAGGGAGGAATCAGCGAGAAATCACTACAGTCTGACAATCCTTGATAAAAGAGACCTGACATCACGACACTTTAGACAAGAATTTTGAAATCACTCGCAAGACTGCATTAAATATTTTATTATATTTTAATGTTGCATCCCGTTATTAGTAGGTTTAGATCTCTTGAACCTTTAACCTATTGGTTAAAAGTTCAAAAGATAAGAGAAAGGCAGAGAGATGACAGAAGAGGAAAATTTAGTCAGTACTTCCCGAACAACAGAGTTTAACAGTCTAAATCTGTTGCCTCGAACCTAGTCTCTTTCACAACAAAGGCGGCAGAAGCGTTAGACCAACACAAATCATTGATGTAATATAAATACAGATTTTTCTAAAACCTATCGATTGTGTTAACCTGTTGTACTTATCCAAAAAGTTTTCTATATTGGGTGTAAGCGGTAAAATTTTGGATTGGTTTACAACGTATTTTAATGCACGACATTCTAAAGTGGTTTTGAATGGGTATTGTTCAGAAAGGTTCCCAGTGCCTTTGGGTGCCTCAGGGCTATATATTGGGTCCTATGCTCTTTAATGTTTATATCAATGTTATTTCAGAATATTTCGTAAATTTCGAGTTTTATTTGTTTGCTGATGAACTAAAATTTTATTAAAACTATCTTAAATCCTGAGGACATAACCTTACTGACACTCAACGGTAATCAATGTCATGTTATTCAATTTAATCATAGAATAGTTAGAATTACAAATTCTTAAACTGAAAATAACACTATACTAAATAATATGAGTCAGATACGTGACTTAGGTATGTTGTTGGATGATCATCTAAAAAATAATACAGTAGTCTTGCGACCTGGGTGCAGGATTAAAAAACCTTTCTCCTACCAGTAAACACTCTCCTTTACAGCTCGACCTGACTCTGATATTTAACAGTTCTTCAGCAAAACAGCAATTACACTAATTATAAATTCAGCAAAATATCCCTTAATACACAACACTTTGAATTCACATGATATTTGAGAACAACTAAACCTTATTGCGTGAAAGTTATTCTTTTTATAATACAAAATACCCCCTTCATCTATTCCCACTATAATGACAAGTGAAGTCGTAGACTTGTGTATCCAAGTTAATATACGATAATCGAGATATTGAAGAAATTATTATAATTATATTTAATATCGATATTTTATAGTATTAATATTTTAATAAAAATCTAACATGTTTATGTAAAGAAAAATAGCTTAAAATAATAATTTAGCAAAAAGTCTGAGTAGTTATTCTGATAGACTAGCTTATTATAACTTACCTCAACTTAAAACTCGTCGTAGACTCATTGCTAGATTATATTTTTTTGCGTAAGTTGTTGAACAGAAATATTGATTGTGATTCACTTTGGTCTTCTTGAAAGGTTAGAAATTAGAATTCCCAAGAGCTAATCTAATGATTGCTCGCTAAAACCAATGTTTATCACCATGATATAGTCCAACTTAAAAATTATAATCAGGATATTGCAGCTTCACTGAAAATGTTTCAGAAAGAAATGTCTCTTGGTTAAAATGGATATTACCATAGTTTTGCTCTTTACTGTTTTATTTTTATTATTTTAAAGGTTTAGTTTATACAAATTTTACAGTCTGTGCTTTTTTAATTTTGTTACTTTTACTTGTAATGCTATTGTCGTCCCTTATAAGTAAGGAAACACATTGAAAAGATGAATTGAAAAGATGAATATATTCCTTGTTAGGGATCCTTAAAAACATTTGTTACTTATTCTTTATTAACTCGTCTCAACCCTAAAAGTTTTAAGGAGAAAAGAAACAGAATAACTTGTTTAAAACTTCCGATATAGAGCCCAAGGGGACTAACTTTAAAGGTCGTTGTAATGGCCCATATACATATTTAGTTAATTCCATTTATAAAATGTAACTGTCCGACTTTATTCAGTCCAGAAAGTATGGTTTTTACCAAGTTGAAATAATTAAGTAAACTAGGTTAAAGAAGTTGCAAGCTAATCTATCTTTATAATAAATTCGTAGCCATGCCGTGACTACAGTCATTAGAGTTTTTTGAATAAATTCGCAGATTTGTCTATATAAAAACAATTTTCAAAATATTTGCGGTGTGTTTGTGCACATATCACGATAAAACGTCGACGTTTTATCCCAGAAATTTTAATGAGTAGATTAAATGGTATTGTTACAAAACATGCTAAAGAGATATAAGTAAAATTCTCAGAACTAATAGTGTGTAACTTGATTAAAGATAAAGAACACTTTTATCCTGGTACAAACAATAGGTTCTGTGGGATGGATGAATAGTTATTATTCGCGCAAGAACAGCTAAACAGATACAAATGAAATTTGGTACACATAAAGTGTGTACCTTGAATATAAACGATCTTTAACACTTATTTTATCAAATAAATTATGTAAAATTTTAAAAATAGAAATTTATATTCACGAGAAATATTGACATCCCAAATAAGTAATTTAAAAGAAAATTTATATTAATTATAACTTGACACCTTGTTGCGGTTTTATATTTCGTGAATTTCCCACTTTTAGAAGTGGGCAAAAAAAATCTAACTAACGACAAAAAAACAAAGACAAATTGTTCATGAAAAGAAGGTATATTTAAATTTAAAAAAAAAACTTAGGGTAGGGACCGTCCAGGTCTTTTGTGTGGTTGGCAGCTTTTACATGAATGATTCCACTATCCTGCAATTCCTAGTCGTCGCGCAATGGGGTACCAGTCTCAGGTAGGATTATCAGGCAGCGGACTTCAACTCGGCGGAAGACGCACGAAGGAGATAGCGGTTTGTCGGCAGGTGCAGATCAGGCGTGCCAGATGTAGTCTGGTCAGGTCAGCAGAATTCCTTTATGCAAGAACTGCCCGACGCAAGATAAGCCTGGTGTATGAAATGCTTGATGCAAGAATCCTGGGATATTTCAGACCGGACCCTTTATAAAATGTCCAAAATTTGACCCAGACTGCAACATCACGCAAAGAGGAACGCGGTGCAAGAAGCAGTGGTAATAAGCACTAGTGATCAGTGATGATGAGGCCCACGTGGAACAATTATACAAAGCAGAAGTATAAAATAATGAAATTAAGTCTTATTATGAAAATTATAACTCGACAATAATAACAATTAATTGAACTATCAGGAATATTTAAAATAAATATTTTTAGATGTTAGCAACAAAATAAATATTATTAGATTAATATAAGATTTTTAAATAATTTAATAATAATTTTTTTTTATTTAACAAAACAGTAATTAAATTTCCTAATAATTCAACTTAAAATTTAGGCGGCAATATGAATTGTAATGACACTAAGTTTTTCTTTGTTCAAGAGAACCGTTAGATGACATAGCACAGTTTCAAATAGCAAAATAGCACTAAAACTACATAATGATTTAAATAAACATTTGCACTGTTCATTTTTACCACAGTTTATAAAGATAGTGTGGAAAGATTTATAAAATTACTAGCAATTTAGAATTTAAATTTCAAATCGATTTACGTTAGATAGGTACCAAGGTGCAAAGTCCACACGATATTAGCTTGAAATACATAGTTTACAACATTTACCCAAGCCGGGGTTACAACAGGACACTCAAAATGTTAATTATCTTTGATAAATAATTAGCCAATTATCGGTTATGCATTTTAGAAAAATATATTTTTTCACCAACGTAGATCTGTTCCATTGCGAGATTCTGGCCGTACTGCCGGCCGCCGTCAGGTCACCAGGTGACCGCTGATTTCACCAATTACCGTTTTTTATCTCCACTCGGACCAATAACGAGTTTGCGTATATAATAAGAATTGTGTACGTGCAGTTTGTCTTGTTGTAATTAATATATTATTTTATGTAAATAATTTGTAATTCGTAATTTTTATTTAATTTTTACTTTTATAGTTTATGCGATAGTTGAGGTTATAGTTTAAGTTGTTGTTAAAATTTGTTATGTTAAGTTTTAATTTTATAAATAAATAATTTGTAAAAAAAAAAACGTAAGCGTTACAACGTCCATGCATTTCTAAGAAGAACAGTCTTGACAGATAGACAACGAACTGGGGGCTATGCCAAGTACCAAGCGTTATGTTTCTATTCTCTTTCTACAATTTCAAGCCATAAGTGTTGACAAACCACGTTGACATATTTGGAGCGTTCACAACGTCCAAATAACTTTGATGTAAATAATTTTATTATAGGATAGAGATTATAGAGTTTAGTAGAAGTGAATGTTTTGCATAACTTTAGTTTTAATTTAATTGTAAATAACAAAAAACCAATATAAATGAATAAATGATTTTGAGGTCGTTTTGGAAACAAAAATTGTGAGTTACATATCAGTAATAGAACCCATATAAACTATAATTTAAAAAAAAATGTGAAAAGAATATGCATACGTGTAAATTTTCGTAAACGACAACAGTTTTGATAAGAAAGTAAGAAATTATAGTAACGCCAAACAATCTCAGTCATTCATAAATAAAAAAAATCCTAAAGGGCGCGGACGAGGTCGATTACCTTATACGAAATAAAATGAGTCGTCAATACCAATACTCAAATGCGGAATACTTGGCAATGGTGTAGTTGTACGCGAATTCCAATTACAATTTGGAGGTTGTACCTCGATTGCTAGTTCGGTGATCGGTAGATAGGCCATGCGGGTCCCGCACCATGGCCACCGAGAAGCCCCGATTTAACGCCCCTAGATTTTTATTTGTGGTCAGAAGTAAAAAGACTTGTGTATACACATAAACATCATAGTCGTGACGAGTTACGCATAGCAATAGTGCTGCTTAGGTTTCTCTCGTAATTGTTTGAGATCATATTTGATTATTTATCGGTTCAGTAGAAGTATCTACGCTTAGTGTTCTCCAATATTTTCCCTCACCTCCTTCTTTCTCATCATTTAAAATCTAATAAACATGTAATATATCGAATTTATAGTAATTTTAAAAAGGTTAGTCTATACGTAGACCAACTATAATTATGACGGCTTGACTAGAATATTCTCCTGGCGGTTATACTTTAGGCACCTTCCTTCAGCGTTACTCCTAGATTACTCGCGATCCATTAATAAATATTTCCGTCATAGCGGCGTATTTATTTGAGTTGCTTTTATCTTTACGTCGGCACAACCGAATGATATTCAGTTTGTGCCAACTTCTAAAATCAAATGTTACTCAGATAATGTTGTCGACATCATAACTAACAGAATGATACTCAAATTAGTGTTGCTAATTTCATAATTAACAATACGTAGAATTTATATATTACTATACATAGAAAATATATCTTTATAATACCTAAAGTCAAAATAATAATTTTTAAACTATTTCTCTATTTTATGTACACATATCACGCAAAAAGTAATAGACGAAATTTGATATAGTTTTCACAGTCTTGCTAAAAATCTAGGCTTTGTTTTATTAAAATCTGATGACAGAAAAAAGTTCATTTCAGCAAAGCCCGCCCAGTGAGTCGACCAGTCTTTTATATTCAAACTCTCAATCTTCAGATTCTTTTTTTTTCTTTCAGGTCAATGAAATGACGATATATAGGATTAATAGTTAATTTTTTAAATAAATTATAATTTCGTGTTATATTCAGTGAAGAATGAAATTTAATGTTGAAGAGGTAACGTAATCTAATTCCGTTTCACACGGAACAAAGCGAGGGTCAAAGTGAATTATGTAAATAGACTGGAATGGGGAAATTTCTGAGAGTTGCTACGAACTATGTTATATAGAAATATTTGGTTCATTTGGTTTATCTGTAATACTTGCTAACGATGAATCATTTACAGGAAAACTTATTGTATCCTTACGAGTTACTAAAACCACATAACTCTCTGGCTAAAACTTCTATATAGGATCCAAATTAATTTTGGGTATCTTTTCCACTTAGTAACAAACTCACTAATTTTCTCTAATTATTTAAATCTGTTGATTTGTTTTACTCCCTTCTTCCTATAGAATCTTTCCTTTTTGTAGAGCTAAAAAGAAGCCTATGTGGTAGCTGTTTTAGTGTGATTAAGCAACAAACATCCCAACATACAAGCTTTCATATCTATAATAATAGTAAGATGAGATGTAGTAGATGATCTCTGAAGATTTTTACATAATTAAAACATACAAATTCTTTACCATTGTAATATCTATATAATACACAGAAAATAGAGCACTATTTTCTGTGCTATTCAGCTATCTGTGGTATCGTAAGATGGCAAGAGTCCTAATGGTTTAACGCTAGTCTCAATTTAAGACTACATTTCTTGTTATTGTACAAGAAAGTACCGCAGTCAAGATTGGTACGGACTTTCCGAATTATATTTTAGAAATTCCAGTTATCGGAGTAAATATTTCTTTTCAGACAGTAAACGTAAACATGTTTACAATATAACGATATTTACCATAATATATCAAAAGATGGAAAAACAGCGTGAAATGGTAAATAAGTAAAAATAAATGTTTATTCATTTTTACTTATTTACTCATGCGACAAACCATAGACCATAGATTCGATTGTCAGTTTAACGTTTTACTGTTACCTAAGTTGACTTTTCTAATTGTTAATTATGATGTTGGCAACACTTATAATTTGAGTAGCATCCTGTTACTTGATCTTGACGGTGGTACGATTGATATGAGTAGCATCCTGTTTCTTGATGTTGGTACGACTAATATGGGTAGCATCCTGTTACTTGAATGTTGGCCAACTGATAAACACAAACCAAGGAAGTGGGGATTGCAAAATACTCGTAAATACGCCGTCACGACAGAATAATCATGGATTACATCGCGAGTATTCTAGGAGTAACGCTGAAGCTCTGAGTCTAAAGTATAAGCCTAGGAGGATATTATAGTCAAGCCGTCATAATGTCAGTCTGCGTATAGACTACTACAACATTCTTCTTCCCTTCTTTTTATTAATTAACATAATGTAATCTTGTAATGTAAGCTTCGAATTCAATATTCATAGTTAAGACAGGACAACGTTTGTCGGTTTAGCTAGTAGGAAATATAGTAAACGCTTTTAGCTTATATATGTAGGGGTATAGTTGGGGTAGGATAATAGTGGAGGCCGTGTCGGGCTATAATTAGAGTAGGATAATGATAAAGAAAATCAATTGTCATTTCCGTCGCGATTTTTATATTTAAAGATTTTGACAGCCTCAAACGAGTAAACGATTATTGATTAATAGCGTCGCCAGCGCCATATTTCCTATTTCTTGATTTAATTCGGATAATAATAAAGAAAATTAATCATCACTTTCGTCACGTCATATTAATATTCAACGATTTGTAACAGTCTCAAACGAGTAAAAGATTATCGATTAATCGGGATGCCAGCGCCCTATTTCCGTTTTGTTGATTTACTTCTCCCCACTTGTGGAGGGGCATTGCTACCATTGTCTAGTCCCTTTATTTTCCCCGACTGACGCAGTACACTTTAGTCTCTCGACAAGTCTCTTTGAGTGAACATCACCTGGAGTTGAAGTGCAACAAATAGTGTGTCGCATCACGGATATCGGACTAAGGATCATGTGAGTTCTTACGTCTTATTTATTACGAGTCCCTACATTGTATTTAGATGTGTTAACACAACCTTAGGTTAGGTTTAGGTTAGCCTTAAGCCTACACCTTGGTCACAAGTCCAAGGCACTGCCCGGGTTTCTGTTCAAAAACTACGGAATCGCGATATTCGATTAATTAATTCATTCAAATCGTCTCTCTGTTCTGACATATAGAATATTGCGGCTCGTGGTGGCAAAAAGGTTCTTGTTGTAATTGTAAGAAATCATAATGTTTGGTTGCGTTTACACAATAGTCCATTCAATATCACACCCCTATTAATGTTTTCGGGGTATATTGAAAACATAACTCTCCTAATATTAATTTTGTAAACAGTAAAGATTAGATTTAGATTATCTAACATTAGTTTCGCTCTATCTAACATTAGTGCCATCTCACAGTATCAGCTTCTTTCAAGCTAGACGGAGCCTGTTGACCTGTAAAGAGCGACTTGCTATCTTCAAGTAGCTCGTGAGTGAGGTGACTGGGTTCGATCACGCTTCAATGAATTTTATATTACCTACTTGTTACATTTAGGAGATATTCCTATTTGAAAAATAAATTAATTTAGGTACTACAGATATTAGAAGTTCCCTACATAACTTATGTAGTAGTCCTTCAATAAATATTACTACGAAACAGTTTTAATTTCCAAGATTTTATTGACAGAAAACTTATAGTTGCTTACTATGATTTTTTGAATATAATATCAAAACATACTTTTCTATAATTTAACTCACTGACAAATATTTTTTTGATTGTATTTTATTATCATTATGTAATATATTATTATCATTATGTATTATATGATTCATATTTATCTCGTATATATTTAATTATATCAATGATTAAAAATTTAAAAAATCTAATTGATCTATTTTTACACTACCCTAACAAATTTTTCTACTCATTTCTATATTGTTTTATCTATCATTATACCATATATGTTATATATAAATGAATAGTCTATTAGGCACAAAATATAATTAATAAATAATTACGATTTCATTTTTCTAAAATTTGAAACTGATCTACCAATATATTAATATTTACGATAGGGATACAACGAAAAATTAAGAATTCCTACCGCCTTCTTTTTAGTTAACGGAGTGTTGGAAAGTTAATAAAACTCTGAAAGGAAATGATTATAACTTTAAAGTAAATCTTAATTGGTGAAACTTACGGCAGACTTACCGTAAAGTTGTGTAATGTATTACAAATATACAAAGTATGAAGTTTGTTAATATCTGATCTAAAATAGGAGGTTCATGTGATTTATATTTTTTCCACTTATAAATTACACACAATTAGAGCAAAAAGAAATCATTAAAGTGAGAAATCACCAAAAAAATTTGATATAATGGGCAATAATTACTAACGAGACATACATAAATACTTTTTTTATAAGTAAGTTATAATAACTGCTTAGTTGTTCTAGTAACAGAAATTGTAAAATGGGATTTATTACGGGATTTGACACACATATATATATACTATTTTATTTATTGTTAAAGTAATTTAAATTAATTATGTTCGAATTTAAACCACTAGGCGACAAAAAGAACTGGTGGTAGCTTCAGACAAACTGACTGACTGACCAATTTCTGACGTGTCAAAAGTACTTTGTAAAAAGTCTATTTGAATAAAATATTTTGAGTTTGAGTTTGATTCCCCCTATAATGACAGGTGGGGTCTTAGGCCTGTGTTGCCAAGTTAATATTCGTAATCGAGATATTGATCAAATTATTCTAATTACAATTAATATCGATATTTTATAGTATTAATATTTTAATGAAACCTAACACTTGTAATTGTAGAATTACAATCTTTAGCAATAAAACCTAAATAACGTTCAGACATAAAATCTGAATAAATTTTCGAATACTGGGAGAGCACTAGTAAATATTACTAGAGCAACGAAAACAACAAGTTTAAATAAAAACACGGATCTATCTCGTTTGTCGGTTGACCGAAGTCCGAAAATAGACAAAGGGTTTGTTTCCCGTTGTTTGCTATTACTCGGTGCACATAAAATGTTAACCTACGAATATATTTTGTTTGTTTTGGAACAATTACATGAGTAAACCAAACGCCACAATCCACTGTTTCATGCAAATATATTATTTGAATGACCAAATATATTTTGATATGTAAAAATAATGTTGAACGAAGATATTTTGAATGAATTCAAGTTCATAGTATTTTTGAAAAATATCTATACTTATATTTAAAAAATTGGAAATCAATGAATTGGATTTTTAAATGAATATAACGATGAGTATTAAAATAAAAATCGATGTAGGTAATTATCGAACTATACAAAATCGATATATTTCTTTAGATAATTTTAGAAAAAACTAGCTGACCCAGCAAACGTTGTTTTGCAATATAAATTTTTAAAAATTTGGGTGGGCCACCCATATCATTTAGGGGTATAAAAAATAGATGTTGACCGGTTCTCAGACCTACCTGATATGCATATAAAATTTCATAAAAATCGGTTGAGCCGTTTCGGAGGAGTATGGTGACTAACATTGGGACACGAGAATTTTATATACATATAAGACTAGCTGACCCGTCAAACGTTGTTTTGCCATATAAATTTAGGCTGGGCCACCCTTATCGCATAGGGGGATGAAAAATGGATAGTAGCCGATTCTCAGATCTACTGAATATGCATATAAAATTTCATAAAAATCGGTCGAGCCGTTTCGGACGAGTATGGTAACTAACACTGTGACACGAGAATTTTATATAACTGAACTGGATTGTCATAAAGTACCAATATCTCATTGCTTTTCGATGTTTAATACCAATCACATTTACCTCTTTTCGTTGAAACTGGTTAAAAGCTATATTTATATTTATCTTTAGCTGTAAGTCAGTAAAATTTTTGCTACAAGAATTAAGAACATTTCACTGCATAAAAATACAGTAAAATTCTTGCTATATTTATGCATCTCTTTGGCAATATTTATACATATGTTTCGTCTCTCTTCTGTTCTTTAATATAAGACAATATAAAATCTCTGTTCCGATAGACTTGAGGTAGTTGTCAAACGGAGTTCGCTGACGCTGACGATTACGGCTATTGTGTCGTGAGGTCTATTACTAAGGTTTGGAGTAAGTTCTTCGTAATGGTTACTCGTTTCCCGTCTTAAGTGCTTACTACGGTCCCATGTAAATATCATAAGTAATCTTATAGAGTAAATATTGTCCATCGTAAAGTAAATAAAAATGAAATAAAGTGTAGTGCAGGCGATAGGTTTCCCGAATAGAGGATCATATTAGTCGTTATTTATACTTACTTTAATTAGTTATTAGGTAGCAGTTGAGCAGTAAAGGAGAGTGGTTATTATTGAGGGAGCTATACTGCGCAGTAATACTTAAACGACAATATTAACATGTAATCTAGATGGAAGCTGATCAGTGTCTGGGGCTTGAGACGCAGGAGCAGGTTTTAAAACCTCTTTTATAACTGTAAATTCTCACCTTTACCGCTCGAAGTCGCTACCAAATATTAAAATAATAAATTACATTACTCACGTTCTCCTCGATAACGGAGGCATAGCACCACGCCAACAAACAGCACTACACTATTAGTCTCACTAATTTAATATTTACTGCGCGATCTCACTTGACAGACTAACTCAATCCTATCGGAACGAAAGTTATATGTCCACTCGAAATAAGATAAAATGAACTACCCGTGAATACTAATCTATAAACTAATAAAATGTGCTGTAAAAGGTTCGCGAAACCTGCACCTGGGGCAGCAGCCCCAGTCTCGACGAGCTTCTTGTCGCAATATTTTGATAAATAATATTTTATCTTTGACAGTAATGTCTTCATAACAACTATTTTCATCGAGCTTCAAAACTTAAACACATTAACATAATGTGTTTTTTATGTTCGAGACAATTGCGGAAACGTTTACCACAGTATACATTTATTTCCTAGAAAAACAGGCAAGTTGTACGTAGTAAATGAAGGCATACCCAAGTTGTTTGAGTAAATACAAATTTAATTACATTACCCTAGAAATACAGACACGACATCGGAAGAGAATATTATAATTTTATGAAAATAATTTATCATCTTATATATAAAATTCTCGTGTCACAATGTTAGTTACCATACTCCTCCGAAACGGCTTGATAGATTTTTATGAATTTTTATATGCATATTCAGTACATATCTGAGAATCGGCTACTATGTATTTTTCATCCCCCTAATTGATAAGAGTGGCCCACCCCAAATTTATTTGGCAAAATAACGTTTGCCAGGTCAGCTAGTCTTATATGTACCTATGTCGGGGATTTTAAAATGATGTGAAAGGAAATGGAAGGAGGAAGATGGGGAATATTGGGGAACACTACAAGGGGGTGATGGTATTGAATGGAATATTGGGTAAACGCGACGTAGATACCCCTATTGAACCGATAAATGATCAAATATGATCTCCAACAATTACGAGAGAAACCTAAGCAGTGCCTTGGACTTGTGACCAAGGTGTAGGCTTAAGGAATTCCTTTAAGTGATCACGACACTCGCCTCCACTGCTAGGCTCTCTGTTTAAACCCAAGGTTATACGCACATAAACCTAACCTAACACAAGACGAGGTTATTACATTGTAAGGTGCTCACGTGACCATGATCGGACAGCACTCCTAGCACTAACACAAAACTGCACTGCACAACACTATTACTATTTAGACACTACTTCACTTCTTAAGAGACCGCGCACGACCAAGACTTCAGTCAGACTGTCGATGGCATATAAAGGGTCGAGGGTCGAGACTGTCAAAACAACGGAAGTGACCGCTACCCCACTCCAACGCCACAGATAGCGATAACGATTCGATTAATCGATAATCTCTTACTTATTCTCCGTATAATGTATATAAAATTCTCGTGTCACAATATTAGTTACCATACTCCTCCGAAACGGCTCGACCGATTTTTATGAAATTTTATATGCATATTCAGTAGGTCTGAGAATCTGACCGATTCTCTCTCTCATCTATTTTTTTTTACTCTAAGTGATAAGGGTGGCCCCCGGTGGCAAAGCAACGTCGCGGTGTTTGTTACCTAACTTCTCCGAAACTGCTCAACCGATTTTAATGAAATTTTGTGTGCATATCGGGTAGGTCTGAGAATCGGTCAACATCCTTTTTTTTATACCCCTAAGTGGTAAGGGTGGCCCACCCCACATTTTTTAATTTTATATTGCAATACAACGAGTGCCGGCTCAGCTAGTTATTGTATAAACTCCTTGCACTCCTGAACCACGTTTTCAAATATAACAAATCTAAAAAGAATATCAAACATTCGTGTGATTTTTAATAAGGATTTTCACGAAAATTACTTGTCAAACTGTCGCTTATCTATTAGGACAGAGGTTATGAATTGTTATATTTGGCTGTAACTGTCACGGATATAGTTTCTCTTTAATTCAAATAAACTATTTATATGTATATGTCGGCGCGTAAGCTAGGCTTAGGTTAACCTAGCCTTAGGTATGAACAGAGGGCCTGGGCAGTGGAGGCGAGTGTTGTAATTACTTAAAGGAATTGCTCAAGCCTACACCTAGGTCACAAGTCCAAGGCAATGCTTAGGTTTAGTTATTTATCGGTTCAGTAGCAGTATCTACGTTGCGTTTACCCAATAGTCCATTCAATAGCATACCCCCCTTGTAATAATTTTCAATATAACCCCTCTCCTTCTCCCTTCTCATCATTTTTCTCCGACATATTTTTTTTTTTGCCCAAAAATAAATTAAAATATTTATTTATATTGTTAATTATGATGTTAGTAACACTTGAATATTTGACTTTAGTTGGTAGGGCTGATGTGAGTAGCATTTTTGCTTTCTTGAATGTTTGCCAATTGATAAACACAAATCAAGGATGTGGGGATTGCAAAATAAATACGTAGTCACGACACAATGATTATGGATTACATCACGAGTCTTCCTAGCAGTGACTCTGAAGCTCTAACCCCAGGGGGATATTCTAGCCAAGCCGTCACATTGTTAGTCTGCGTATAGACTACAACTCTTCTCCTTTTTATCTTATTAATTAACAACATATATCTGTAATTTTATTTCTGTTTTTTCGCTACAGAAAAATTCACGTGTTTTGTACGAAGCTCGAAATTTTTTATATTATCCAAGCCCACGTTCGCTAAGTTCTAATACATCTTTATTTCGTAAAGAAATTTAGTATTCTAGGAATAATAGCATAATAAAACCGAAAATGTCATGGAGACACGGTAAATGGCCCCTCTAGTAGAGTTTATGTATATCCTAAGACAGGGTTCCCCATTTTATGAGTTTTAACCT
The DNA here is from genome assembly GCA_905147385.1 of Limenitis camilla. NCBI lineage: Eukaryota > Metazoa > Arthropoda > Insecta > Lepidoptera > Nymphalidae > Limenitis > Limenitis camilla. The sequence continues at coordinate 7,540,516 of LR990246.1, read as the reverse complement.
ATCTTTATTGTTTTAACCTACCCTTGAATAAAAGTAGTTTCACGTTTGTATGTTTGTCCATGTATTCCGGAACCATTAACTTTATTAACCCTGATAAAAGACCCCATTGCTTGCAGCCATAATATTGTTGTACTATTCGAGAAAACTTTTAGGTTTGTTATAAGTATTTATATGTACGCTTATTAGGGCCAAAGTAATTCTTACCCTTTCATTGTCAAATGCTTCTTTTAACTATTTGCTGCAGTAAACGAGCTTATGTTGCTCATATTTAGGTATAAGTCTGAAAGTGAACTTCATGAAAATCGGTACATACGAGTTACGTTTCGTTCGTACTTATGTTTGTGGTTGAAGGCCATAAGTTGGTTTCCCCATCTGAGATGTTCCAAAGGTCACGACAAGACGGGAAAGAAATAAAGTGAAATTACTCGGCGCCCAAAAACATTTGCGGAATGAGCTATTGAATATTTGCGTGTTTTATTATGATAAATGTGCCTTACGAGATTACTTTGAGGAGTATTAATATTAATGCAGAATTCAATTTTATAGATATTTACATACTTATTTTACTTGGAACTCTGTCAAATTGTTAGTATCAGATCAGAATTATCCCCTTTTTATATTCGAAAAGACTCTAATTTTATGAATAATCTGTCAATAATTTTAGGGAAAAAATTATTACATAGGGAGACTTTCTATCTTTATTAATTGATTGCACTGACTTTCCATCTTTATTGATTAATTGTTTATAGGATATAACTATAGGCGTGAGTGAGACCGTTGTATTGCCACTTTTTTAAAAGTGAATATCGCATCTATTTATGTATAAAATAGATTTATGATTTACAGAAATTCGACCATGTGATTCTTTCACAGTAAAGGCTGTACTCCTTCCGAACGAGCTTACCCATTCAACATTCACTAACAATTCGTCAATCAAATTCACTAACTATTGTTGCGAAGCAACATCAAAACAATTCGCAAGCCTAAACCAAGCGTTAGTTCGGACTTGCTAGAAAATGTCAAAATAGAATCCTATTTTATTTTGAAATTTTGACAAGATGAACCGAGAGGGGTTTGTCGACCAAGATGTCGTTTGCCGGAAATTTTGCGAGCCTTCGATGATTAACATGTGGGAAAAAGACGGCATTAGGAAAATTTATGTGTTCGAGTGGGATGGGTATAACTCTAGATCTTTCCAGTGGTTGTCAGAATAATTTTTTTTTAAATTGCTAGAATAAAGTTGCGAGAGATATCTATAAGAAAACCTATATAAAGGCTTGTACGGATGATTGCAAATCAGTCTATTACTCGAGAGTGAAGAAGTGAGTTCGAAGAGATATCGAAGTGCAGAGAAAGTGGTGCCTAGTCATAGTGGTGGAATATTGTGAAGTGTATAGCGACGAACAGCGGTGGAAAAAGAGTTTAGTGAGAAGCGGGCGTAATAAGTGTGGAACTGTACAGATTAGAAATAAGAACTGTAAATACCGGAGACGTGTAAATAGTGTGAGAATTTAGTGTAGAGTTATTTTTGTGAAGATTTAGGTGGACTTTTGTAACATTGTAAATAAATCCTTTACCAACGAAGCATCAATCAATTTCATCCAATCCCGAACTCAAGCTCGTATCAATATTTTCAAACGTCGTGTCATAAAATATTAATTAAATAACGAATTGACTTCTATTTATTGCATGCTTAACGTATAGTATGTAAGATATTATATGTAGTATAAGTAAATTAAACTATATATGTATTAATTTTAATATAATTTTTTTTTAATTTGTTAAATGTTTTGCACTAGCCTGTTTATATTCTTCAATTCCTCTCTCCAAGGGTTGAGAGATTGCTATAGCAATAACGCCGCCATTTGCATGCCTTTAAATTTGTTTAATATCTATTTTATATTTATTTTCTCTGTGTGCAAAAACGTTTAAATATAAAACAGCCTTTTAGCGCGTATGTATCGACTTACTTGCTCAGTTAAGGTCCGGAAGTACTTAACCAAAGGGTTACTGTGATACGGGTCAATGATTCGGCCACAAAGCTTTACATATTCTTTGTATTATCATAGTATAATGTATACTTAATGAAAGATAGTGGGTATTCCTATGTCTCTTCCTCAAAATGTTTGTGGTAGTTACAAAAGTGTCTTAAAAGAATATTATTATTTTCTAGTATAAATTATTTTAATTATTGTATTGTAACCATATCTAAAATGGTGTAATATTGATACACATTTCTTACCTAATTTTGAATATTTCTGAATATAATATTCGTATTGCGTAAAACCAAATGCGTTGAGTTTGCTTTACCTAATGTTAAAAAACAAAAATTTAACCTACGTTTAAATAATGAAATTTTAGATGTGGCGGACTCGACGGTATTTCTGGGTATAACTTTAGATTCAAAACTCCAGTGGAACCCCCATCTATCATCTCTAGCGGGAAGACTCAGCTCAGCTGCCTACGCAGTAAGGAAAGTCAGACAAATGACTGATATCAATACTGCTAGGCTAGTTTACTTCAGTTACTTTCACAGTATTATGTCTTATGGCATTTTACTGTGGGGTAGGGCCGCGGACATTGAATCCATTTTTATTCTTCAAAAGAGAGCTGTTCGGGCCATTTATAACTTAAGAGCGCGGGATTCCCTTAGAGATGTATATAAAAAAATAGACGTTCTTACAGTCCCATCTCAATACATATATTGTAATATTTTGTTCATTTACCAGAATATTCATTTGTATTCAAAACACAGTGACAAACATAATGTTAATACTAGAAACAGAAATAAACTTGTAACGCCTTACTATCGTCTCCACAAAGTGAGTAATAGCTTCATGGGGCTTGGTGTTCGCATCTATAATAAGATTCCACAGCCTATATTAGACTTGCCACTTCAACAATTTAAAACTCGTATCAAGAAGTCATTAATATATAAAGCATACTATAATGTACAGGATTACTTAAATGATGAGAATGCTTGGAATCTAAGTGACGTTGACTCTCAAGTTAAATGATTTGTATAACAGACTATGTAAACATGGCTTTTTGAAAAGAGCGACTGTTGAGTTTCTGGCCGGCTCTTCTCAACAGAAAACTGCTTTCCGAGCTGGTGGTAGCTTCAGACAAACTAACTGACCGACAAATTTTTGACGTTTCAAAAGTACTTTTCAAAAAAGTCTAATTGAAATAAATAATTTTGATTTGATTTGATTTGATTTGTATTATCATAAATTTTATTTTACAGTTAAAAAAATCCAAGTGAGAATAGGATTTGATCATCGAGGATTCCGTACAATTTAAAAAGACATAACTATGTTAGAAAATAAAACTGTTGTCCCATAACATCGCCATAGATGTTAGACAGTTTTATAACGTTGTAAATATAAAATTGCTTTTGCTTCTTACTAAATAATTTTACGTAAAAGAACGGGAACGGGAACGGGAAGTACCCTGTAGTTTCTTCTACTCCTTTGCTTGTGTCTAATTATCAAAAGAGTCGTATTTTTTTATTTAGAAGTTTAATTTTTACAGCGCTTCAGTATTGTGACTGTGTCATACTATGAGAGAGATATGATACACATTACTGTACAGCAACACGTATACACATGCAATTTAGACTGAAGCGAGCGGTGCCTGGGGCTTGAGACCGAGAAGCAGGTTTAAAGAGATCTTTCATAATATATTAACTCTCACCTCAATCACTCGACCTCGCTAACTACAATAGATACTAAAGTAAACTTACATGGACCTCAAGAAGGGTAACCTTAATCACGACACTATAACGCTTAACTACCATGTTCACTGCACGAAAACACCAAAGAGACTGAGACTAATCTATCGCACTAAATGTTATATAATGTCTTCACGTCGGTATACTTGAAGTAATATAAAATGTTCTACTTGCTACTACTACTTTATAAACAGTGTTGCTAACAACTGATAGGTTAAAATCTTCAATACGTTCCTAAGAAAAAGAGTCTTGAACAGAGATGGGAAACAAAGTGAACTCATCCCTGTAGGTTCCTTCCTTTTTCCTTTATAATATTTGGAACCCTAAAGCAGGATAGTGAAAATAAATATTTTGAATTGATGGAAATGTATTGTCGTAAAATGAGAGAGATATAATATCCATTAATACATACAATACGTATACACATGCAATTAAGACAGGCGAGGAGTGCCTGGGGCTTGAGACCCAGGAGTAGGTTTAAAGAGCTCTTTTACAATATATTAACTTTCACCTCACCGTTCGACCGCGCTAACGACAATAGGTGATAAAGTAAACTTACGTGGACCTCAAGAAGAGTGTCAACCTTAACCACGACACTATAACACTAACTTCCATGTACCTACACTGTGCGAAAACACTAGAGAGACTGATACTCATTTATCGCACTTAACGTTATAATATAAAATGATCTACCCGCTATTACTACTTTATAAACGGTGTTGCTAACAGTATGAATAATACAGTAGTAAAATATAATTTAAAAATAATACGATACGTTATGTGTTAGTTATGGCAAATCTCCAAGTGCTCCTATCAGCTGAGCCTCCAAATATTGCCTAACTATGGATCTGGCAAATATCCAAATTAAAGTTTAAATTACATTATTGTAATATAAACTTCTAGACTTAATTCCCTTGACAATATCTTCACCCTGTTTTTAACTTTAAGTAAAAGAAAAACTGGAATCAAAAATTATTAGACCTTAAAATAAATAATGCGTTTCCTTTCTATAATGGATTTTTAATTCATGATTAATGTTTTAATCCTGCTAATTTATTTAATTTATTCTTTAATTCGAAGTCATAGGACAGTGTGCGGAAATCCTAAACCATTGGAGATACAGGAGAACTTTCTTTAGGTGCAGTTCTTTTATTGTGTGAAAGAAACACACGTTTTGAGATTAGTATAGAAATGGTGGTATATCCCGTACTGCTATTATTCTGAATATTAGTTTAATACTTATAGAATTTAGTAGTGTAATAATAATCTAGAATTATGTAAGGAATAAGCATTGCCTGTAGCGGAAGAAGTTCCTTGAGTCTTCTATGTCGAGTGATTTTTAAAGTCAGATGACATCACTCCTTCTTCTATAATAATGAATAAACTCATTTAAACGTACATTAATTTCTAGTATTCTATGTTAGGTACGCGTGTAAACAGTGCTATAATTTAACTTCGAAGTGTCACTTGTCCCATTTCCGCGAGCAAACTTCACATCGATTACGCGCCGGTAGCTGTTAAATTAATGGCGTTCAGTATTCGGAAGGAATCGCAAGTATTTCACTGAACGTTTTAAAAACTCAAGTGCAGAAAAATATTGTTACTATTATTTTTTGAATCCAGTTGTGATACTTTTTGAATAACAATTGTTATTAATATCACGTTACTGGGATTCAAAGAATGATCTTTAATGTGTTAAAATTCGAAATATTTATTTTTTATTTTTCTGGAACTTAATGTAAGATAGTCAAGTTAGTTTTAGCTATTATAGCATATGGAATCAAAAGTACACAGGAACATAGTTATGGAGTCCTAGCTTCAATAATTCAACTAACAAAATACAAACTTGTTTAAATCCATCCTGATATATAAAGCTGAAAAGTTTGTTTGAACGCGCTAATGGCAGGGACTACTGGTCCAATTCGAAAAACTCGCTAGATAGGCCATTTATTGGAGAAGGCTATTGGCTATATATCATCACGCCACGACTATAAGAGCGGAGCTACACGTGAAAAAAGTCACGCGGGTCGACTAGTATAACAACAATATATTGACAGTTTACTACTTGTTAGCAACACCGTTTGTAAATTAGTATTAGCGGGTCCATTATTTTATGTAATGACTAGTAAACCGACGTGTTTTGTGACTGTGAAGTGTTTGAGACTTTAATAATGAAAAACTTAACTTCGGATCATTATGGACAGAAATTCACGTTAGTAGACCAAGAAATTAAAAATTCAAATAAGATATCTTGTAGACCAAAGTCAAGTAATAAAATTAACTTGTTTCAGGATAAGGTAGTACAAAAAATTTCTAGTTTGTGTTTGATTTATAAGAACCCAGATACGCTATATAATAATTTATTTACTATGATTTTAAATGAATTTAATAACACATTTAAAATAAAAACTTTTAGTAAAAATTTTAAACTGAAATTAAGTGACTGGGCTACCATAGGTATATTTAGAAGTAGAGATATTATATTATATGAATTATATGGTATGAGGCAATATAATCGGGATCCAGTATTTTTAGAACGCGTTAGATGTTATTCTAAGATTTTTAAAAGTGTTTGCATCCAGGCAAAGGCAATTTACATTAAAATAAATGGCAATTTACATGAAACAAAATTCTTAACTCTGACAACAAAATAAAAGCTACCTGGGATATTCTTAATAGCATAACTGGAAGATCCAAAATAAAAAATGAACCAATTAAATTAAATGTTGATAATATATTAATTAATTCAGAAGAAGAAGTAGCAAGCACGTTTGAAAAATTCTTTACAGATATACCTATCAAAGTAACATCTGTAGTAAAATCATCACCCACAGATGCTATTTCTCTACTAAAAACTATTCTCCCAGGCTGTGAGCGTTTGATATTATTAAGAATTTCAGAACACTTAATATAAAAAAAAACAGATGATTTATGGGACATTTCAGTAAAAATATTAAATGCAATAATTAATAATATTGCCCCGGATCTAGCCGATATTTTTAATAAGTGTATAGATACAGGAAAGTTTCCGGACTTAATGAAGCACAGTAAAATAATACTAGAGGTATTGGTATCAAAAATGGATCTCTATATTACCCTCACTGAGTAAAGTTTTTGAAAAGATAATTTTAAACCAACTTTTAGAATATTTTAATAAAAATAAACTATTTCATAGTCAACAGTATGGTTTTAATAGGGGTAGGTCAACAACAGACGCTGGAGTTGCACTTCTTAAGCATATTTATGATGCATGGGAGAAATCACAAAATGCGATTGGTGTGTTTTGTGATTTGTCCAAGGCATTTGATTTTGTTCAACATGAAACTCTTTTAAAAAACTTAATCATTATGGTATAGCTGGTGTTTCACTGAATCTAATTGCCTCATACCTAAATCAAAGAGTCCAGAGGATTACTGTTAATGGTGTAAAATCTTCTGGATCTTTGCTACAAATGGGCGTTCCACAGGGATCCATTTTAGGACCGTTCTTATTTTTGATTTATATTAATGATCTGCCATATTATGTGAAGAATTTGTGTGATATTGTACTTTTTGTTGATGATACATCTCTTATATTTAAAGTAAATAGAGCTGGTGGTAGCCTCAGACAAACTGGCTGACCAACCAATTTTTGACGTATCAAAAGTACTTTTATACAAAAGTCTAATTGAAATAAAATATTTTGAGTTTGAGTTTGAGTTTGACGTGTAGACAATATATAATTGTTAGTGCTATAGATTAGAATCAGTCTCCTTGGTGTTTTCGCGCAGTGTACATGGAAGTTAGTATTATAGTGTAGTACTGTTTACTGATCTTTATCGAGGAACACATGAATAATGTATTTTATGATTTTAATATTTGGAAGTGAGAGTTAACGGTTATAAAAGACGTCTTTAAACCTGCTCCTGGGTCTCAATACTACTACTCTACTGTAATATTTAAGATATACGTAGTAAAAGAATCATTAAATTTAGGGGGTCAAATGACGGGTGACTATGTGCTTATTATATGTTGAATTTAAATATCTTTAAGTTCATTTCATATACATTCTTTCCACTTCAAATGCAAGATAAATGGTATTACAATACAAGTTCTTGTTAGAATATATACTGAGGAATAAATCATACGAAATAATAGTATTCAATGTGCATATTAAATAAGTCAATAAGTAGACTATCTTATATTAAATCAATTGTATTAATAATACTTCCATGACTGTCCTTCTTAGTAATCTCCAGTGATCCCCAAGCTTTCAAAGTAATTGTTTTTTAATTGAATTAGCTTTTTAAAAACCTAGGATTTGTGATTAGCGACGGTTTCTTCCTTTTAAATTTCATATAATTATTCTTACTAAGCAATAAATAAAATGATATGGATATTCCTAAATATATATTAATTGAAATGAAATGAACGATAACTTTGACTATTTCTATAATACTACTTTTTACTATATTTTTCAGTTATAACGTTATAAAATTCACTGGTAGACATTACTCATCCTGTTATTGAGAATATTTTAATATGCAAAAGAGTACGTTCTACTGCAATTTATGGAAAATGTTTGAAAAATGTCTATAAAGTTATATACTGTATTTTCTTATAAGATTTGTACATCGTAGCAACACCGCAATGTCGATGATTTATAAAAGGTACAGTGTCAGATACAGTGTCAGTGTCAGATGGTTCATTGTCAATGGTACGACTTAGACTGCTTGTTCCGTAAGTCAGTTCAAGCGATATAAATCACTTTTATCTCGGCTGGCGAAGGCGCAAGACGTGCGCACTGAACTGGCAAATACCGGCAACATGGTGGACACAGATAACCCCAAGAAATGGAATCCATATGAATCCGCGAAATATATGTGTCGGGACAGAGAGCTGATTTAGATGAATGAATGGACCGAACCTAACGATTCCTTAGCTTTTGAACAGAAACACAGGCATTGCCTGTGACCAAGGTGTAGGCTTAACAAATTCTTTTAAATGATCACAACACTCGGTCTCACTGTTAAATTATAAGGTTAGGTTCGCATAAGGTTAACCTAACCTAAGGTTATGTTAACACATCAAAATACAATGTAGGGATTCAAAATAAATAAGACGTCAAACACTCACATGAACCTAAGTCGGAGAGTTCCAATATCCGTAATATAGCGAAACACTATTGTTACACTTCAACTCCAGGTGATGATCATTCAAAGAGACTTGTCGTGAGACTTAAGTGTACTAAGTCAGTCGGGAAATATATAGGGACTAGACAATGGTAGCAATGCCCTTCCACTGGTGGGGAGAAATAAATCAACAAATAGGAAATATGGCGTTGGCGTTCCGATTAATCGATAATTGATTACTCGCTATCAAAAATCGTCGAATATTAAAATGACGTGATGGAAGTGACATCAAGTCCTCTTTATTATTATCCTACCCGAACTATAGTCCGACAAGGCCTCCACCACTATTTTACCTCAACTATACCCCGACATATATATATGTCGATCTAAGTCACGATCTATTTAAAAATTGCAAAATAGGTTTTGATTTTGGGATGCAATTACAAAACAAAGAGCCTTTTTACACAAATTTATAACATTGTAAAGTTTACAAAGTAATAAGCTACATATAATCCAAAAAAGACAATTTATAGTACTTTTTTTTATATAACTAGGTCGGCAAACAAGCGTACGGCTCACCTGATGGTAAGCGATTACCGTAGCTTATAGACGTCTGCAACACCAGAAGCATCGCAAGCGCGTTGCCGACCCTATCCCCAATTCCCCCCAGGAGCTCTGGTCACCTTACTCACCAACAGGAACACAATACTGCTTTAGAGTAGTGTTATTTAGCTGTGATCTTCTGTAAGGTCGAGGTACTACCCCAGTCGGGCTGCTCCATATTTGAGCAGGAAGTTTCCTGCTGTACCCTACCTCAGTTAGACTCCTTCTTGTGATATAAGATATTTCATCTTAGTTCAAGATTCTAGATCAGCGTTTCTAAGAAAAAGGATCTTGATAAATAGAAAACGAAATATTGGAGGTATGGAGAACAAAATTTTATTTTTCAGTATATAAAATTAATTTAATATAAGTCATAATACATTTTTTGTGGTTATTGTACTGGATTTGGATATACACTTTAATAAACCTTTTTTTTTTCTACAGGAATTTGTCGCTCCCTTAAATTGCCGCCGAGGGCAAATTCCCGGTTAGCCGCTTATATCCTGGGGTGATAACCTACAATTACTTTTTATTTGTCCTATTATTATCAGTTTCACAAGAAATTGCTTTCAGTGAACGGAGGTTCTAAGTTTGTACCAGAACTCAGTAGTAATTGATATTAGTGACCACATACACTTAGCTCAGACATAGTATCTAGAAAGTTCGTACCTAGATACTAATAAAGTTTCCTTCAGTCCATCTCCGTATTAGAAAAGTTTAGGTAGAAAGTTGGTTGACTAAAAAGTTTCTTGACTGTGTATGTCACTCAATCGGAAATAAGAACTTAAATATAATATTTAATGTTAGATATTAAAAATCTACTCTACTTTCATATTATATATGCAAAGCTTCCTTGTTTATCGATCTTTTCATTAGTGGAAGCCATATCAAAATCTTTTACTTGATTTAAGAGGATTTAGTTGATGAATAGAAAGACATAGAGACAAGCTCGGAAAAAGAGTTTAAGTATAGTATACATTGATATATTACAAAAATTTGGGATTTTTAAAATAATTGCTGAAGTGTTGATTAAAAGAATTTTTAATTTCAATTAAATCCATTTCATATGCTTAATAAAATTTCGTGAAAAAGTTGGTTATCCCGTCTGTTAATGGCTTAGAAATCTAAAAGTAAATTAAAATAATGATTTTGGGGTTCCTTACCACCAAAGACAACATTAAACACTCTGTTTATCTTTCAAAATCCTTCATTGATTAAGATATTGAGTAAATTGAGAAAATATATTCCAAAGTAGCCAAAAAACGACAGTCACGGGGTGACACGTAAGTAAGTTGTGTCTTGTTTAAAATAATACTGTTATACCATTGACCTTTGTATCATTTTTGTTTGTAACGATTTTAAACTTGTCTTATTTTGGTTTTTATCCTTTTTTCGCTCTTTCTCTTTTATCCCCTTTTATAATCGTAATAATCGTTACAATACCATTGAAACATATATCTTTTTGGGGAGCTCTAGAAAAAACATATCCTCAATATCTAAGTGAAGGCGAAATAACGTTGAAAAACTATGAACTATGAGCCTTAGAGGAAATATTATTTGAAAATACTTTCAATCCCTACTTCCAGTTTTCAATCAAAATACCAGTTTAAAAGGAATTTAATCTAATTGAAGTTGACTGAAAGAACTGTTTCGTACGTGTGGAACGTTTCAGATTGCCTTACTTATTGTGCACACGTTGTGTTACTAACTTTGGTTATTTATTTAACCACTTCTAAACCTTCGGGTTATTTAGTGTTTTAAGTACAAAGCTTTGTTATTTTTGGAAAGAAATTTAATACTTAGAACATCGTAGAAATTATATTATTTAATAAAAACAACACCAAACTGTATCAGCTGATATAAACGTAGCGTTTGTTAGTGTTAACGTTATGGTCAAACTAAAACCTTAAGTTACCTATTTTATCAATTAATTTATAACAACCTATTTATCTATCATCTTCTCTCTACCTTCAACAGCTTTTTAAATAATGCTTCAATACAACAAATACCTAATACAAAACGAATATCTATTACGAGAGTATTTTCTAAATAAATATACTACTTTTTATAAGTTTATTATAGTACATGTTTATATCCCTCAGAGTAAGACAGTTTTATTATAGTTTATTGGACCAATATTATAAATACTATATATATTTTAAATCAACATCAGCTTTAAAGACGAAATTAAATTAACACCATGGCTTCTATTACATCTGCCCGAGTTATACTCCTTAGGGGTTAGTTGCTACTGGAGGGTAGCTTATGGTATCAAGTTAAAAGTGTATAGCGGATATATTAATAAAACGCACTCACTCGACTCTTCTGCTGACTGACTAAACCTTCAGGTCTATAGGATTTTGTACATAAACATAAAAATATATACTGGCTGATACACCCTCGCTTCACTAAGGTTATACTTGATACTATTCGATACTTGATATTGAAAGAAAGGTATCGAGAAATACCGTATAAGCAATGTCGGTACGTTACAAAATTGTTATAATTGTCAATATATTAATATTGTCAGGCACTCAAGTTAAACAAACTGATAGTCTACAAACGCCTGAACAAATCTTCACAAGGTATAGCTAAACACCATCTAGATTAAATTACCTTACAAACAAAATATAAATAATATAAATTTGCCCGTGAGGGGACGGGTTAGAATACAATTCCCCTCTGCCGCTGAGAGAGCATCTCGTAAGAGCCGAGTAACCCAGCACCCCCATTGCAAGTAGGGGATCTGTTCCTCGACTGGCTTGCGACCACCAGAATGCGAATACGACCGCCAAGTGTCTCTGACGCGTTCCGGCCGAGCCGCACATGGGTCAGATCTACGCCCACCCTCTCCCATCTTACTGATGCGGTTGAAATGAACACCGGGTTCTTGCTCGGGGTCCATTGAAACTGCAGCATTCTTCTGTTCGCTCCGCCTCCTCACTCTATCTTCAAGGCGGCAACGCATCAGCAAAACAAGAGATACCCCTTTTGTTGATGTTCATTGGCGACAGTGGCCACTTTCCATTAGGTGGACCGTCTGCTCGTTTGTCCCTTATCTATCATAAAAAAATAAATAAATAAGAATTGGTCCATTGTCTTGATGCCACAGACAAACATACAGATACTCACGTTACACTTATAACCATATCTATACCACCATATAGAATCAGGGGTAAAAATGGAATAAAATATCTTTATAATGTTACTTATACCATTCTGCTAGTGTCGCCTCCGTCGCTATTTATAGTGGTTAACCGGAGGAGGGTTATAAAAACATATGATGCTTTTTTGCAATACTTTACGACGCCATTACACGCTTGATTATACTAAAGTGCTTTTACAAGTTGGAAATTTGTGAAACGAAAACTGATGCAGACACTTTATCGTGACACTTAAGTATTTTAAGAAGAAATTTTGGTGGAACATTTAAAGTATAAGGGGAAAACAGTTAAGTTGAGTTAGCAGCACCGCTGATAACTTTATGTTCGCTTTACTAACTTGTATTAACCATTTATTTTATTTCAGTCAAACCTGGGTAACTGAGAACTGGATAAGTGAGAAAACTCTATAAGTGAGAGTAATAGACAGGACCCGTCATTTTAAGCTCCCAAAACCTCTATTAGTGAGAAACAAAAACCTCTGTAAGAGAGAGTTGTTTTTCCCTCATGGACCTCCGTAAGTGAGACTGCTACTTATCTATACCTCTATAAGCGACAGTCGAGCTTTATTTATTTATATTATTTAGGAGGAACTATAGCTACAATAAAAATAGCAATATTTGACAAAATTTATGAGTTAGAGAAAAACATTTAAAATACAAAAACATAAACCCAAACGATTGTCGGATTTTTTTAAGTGTAAATAAGTTCTAAATAAAATTACATAGTGCATGAATTTTTGTTTTGTTTTTGTAAGCATCTTGACACCTACCCTTATAACGTACTTATATGTCGAAATTTAGTGGACGTAACATATACACACTATTAAAAATATATATGTACATAATATATGTTGTGCATATTATGCACATAATTTTATCATATTATATATTTACTACATTCGTACTTGCTGTGACTTGTTATTGCTGTGTACCTCTATAAGAGAGAAACGCTACCCATGTACCTGCATTAGCGAAAAACTCGGGTTAGTGAGAAACCTCTATAAGCGAGAATGAGATTGTGTTCCCTTGAACTCTCGCTTATCCAGGTTTGACTGTATACCAATGTGTAGACATATAACCTCTGTTTCTGTAGATTTGAACTAGTTGTCAAAGTGATTTCACCCGATAATTATCAAAGTTGTGTGTGATGCTAGCGTGTAAATGTTTGATATTAAATGCATATTATTGTTGTCTTTTAAGTGTTATTGAGTAGTATATTTCCTATATAATATAAGATAACATTGTTATACGTATAATTCGTCAGAAAATCAATGCCTGACATTGTAACTGCACTTAGTTATGTCGCCACAGATGTAATGAATTATTTATGCTTCGTTTTCTCAAAAATGATATAATAAGGGACTGTGACAAATGATGCAATCCGGTTTTAGTATCTGAATAAGAAAGGAATGCTTATGCGTCACTTTTGGAGAAATTATCAGAACTCTGTTTATCGTCTGCTTATACGGCTATCTGCTAAGAAAAAGCTAGAACTTTAGCATTTGGATCGCTTCAGCTAGGATAGCATGTTGCTATTGAGAAGACCCGACAAGTTTCAAGTATTCTTATCATTTAAGTGTTCTTAATATTATGTTTTATCATATGCTAATTTTTTATTTGAATTTCAAATCGTTAAGTGATAAACCTAACGATGTCACGAAGATTGGGCCCTCTCTCTATAACTTTGATGTTATGAAACTCCTGTATGAAGTTTCATATGTATATTCATATACATATTCAGTCAGCATATGTATACCAAAAAGTTACATATTTATGTTTAGAAATTTGTCAGAGTAACGAAAAGTGTCAAACAAGTTACAGAATGAATCAAGTTCCGGATCTATAATAAAAGTTCTACTTGTAAGTGAGTTTTTTATTAGTTATAAAACTTGGAATAGCCCCTGCAACATGATTTGAGAAAATATTGTGCGACATAAACTCTAAAAGGGTCCGTCTAAACTTCTAAGCTTAGAGGTATTTTAGGTAAAAACTTTAATTTAGATTACTACTGTCAGACAACAATCTAAAAGTTATGAGAAAATATATTATCGTGAAGACAAATAAAAAAAAGAAAGGACTTAATTAAAAAGGGAAAGAAGAAAACCGTTAGATATATCAGAATTTATTTACAGACACAAAAGGGAAAATAAAAAAACTAACAATTATTATTTACAAAAAACCAACTTCAAAAACTAAAAAAATACCTAGTAGTAATAATATTTTTGAAAGTGGTGCCAGCCAGTGATAATAAGTATATCTATTGAACGAACCTGTAACAAAATACATAATATGTACAATTGTGCTATTATACTACTACGTACGTGCTGGCACCGACTACAAAAATAACAATGATTGTATAATGGTGCTAATTCTGTTGTCACTTCTCTAAACTAAAATTCTCTAATTTTAGATTTAGCGAGTCTTTAGTGAGTGTCTATTCAGAAAATTCTCTAAAATGACATTTGTCAACTAAAATCGAGTTTGACATTACTAAAGTATTCAATTTAGCTTTAGAGAGTTAAATGCTATTCTGTGTGCGTCAACTATCACTAAAATTTAGTAACTTCACCTAAAATTAGAGATATCCTCAACAGGTCATCTCTAAATTTAAAGAGCACTTAAATTCACATTTTTGATGCAATAAATATTTATTATATTAGTGATATCCTTTAAAAAATCGTTTTAAAATGGAAGACTGCGTTATTGCAACTATTTTTGACTCGACAGAACGGTAAGTATAGTTTTCAATCGATTCTAAATTACGCTTTTATTTATAACTGCACCAGTAATCTCGTTTTAATTATTTTGTTTTACAGAAATTAAATGGTTACGGAATATAAGAGATACGTCTAACCCATTATAAACCCCCGAAGATAAATTTATTAAAATATTTAGATTAAACAAATTAGGAGCCTGAACTTCTGATTAATTCGTTGGTGGATAATCGCTTAAACGAAGGACGCATCTCTAAGCTTATCAAGGTGTGTTATTTAAAATTTTTAGCAACTAACAACTAACAGAGGGAAAAAAGAATCTAGTTTGCCGACGTTACCGCTCTTCTGTTCTGCGGAGATTCAAGGAAAGAGGTTTATCATGACTTTAGAAGGTTTTAACTAAGTTGTGAGATGGCTCGATAACAGTCATTTACTGAAACTAAATATCTGACCTTCTCATGTTAATGATGAATTGGATACAATTTTCCCACTTAGTTTGATAAAACATACTTTTTCTTTGCCTCATGACCATAACATTGTCCTTGCCCAGAATTACAATGCATTAATGAAATAAAATATTTAATTTTTATTGATATAATCAAATCAATTTTAAGCCACATTTAAAACAATGGTAATGATGATGTAATTAAAACTGTATATTATGCTATGTGCCAATCACAACTTAATGAAATACATCCTGGGGTGATGCACCAAAATCAGCATTAATCATGTTCGCAAGGGTGTAGTAGACAGTACAAAAGTAGCTTATTCTTTACCTATTTCTTTTCCAATATCATAATTATACAAAAAGACCAAAGTATTAACTGCTCGACAATTATTTGTACCTACTCTGTACAATACTTAAAAAACCATTCTCCGTATACTCTAAAATTATTTAATACAACATTTTCCCAGACTCTTCTGTTTTATATGTAATATTCTCTACATGACTATTAATAAGGCCATCTCTATATACTCTCTTCCCAAATCTACATTAAGATAATGTTACCTTTCTGACCTTGACTATAGAAAAACAGAGGAATTAATTCTTCCTCCAGAGTAACCTAATAGACACAATAAAGAATAAAATAATATTACTGATAACTAATACACACAACTTCATCTAGCATTTAATTATTTGTTATTTTTAAAACATTGTAATAAGTCTTTCCTTAAATTATGCTTTATTTATTCGAGTATTGAATTTTTCAACTAGTTTAAGGGGTGGGAGTCTGGTTGTCAGTCATACAGGTCTCCTAGTGCAGCATCCAGTCTCTCAAACAATATTAATTTTTAAATAGTTAACCTGAACTACTATACTTTTTTTCTGTAATCAAAAATTATATGAGGTATTTACTTGCAGATGATACAGATCAACCTTCTGAGATGGAAGATTTCTCTCCAGCCATAACCGACCATGACAGAGATTTCCTTACTGAAGCAAGGATAATCCACCTAAGCAGATATCACTAATTGTTTTTCATAATCTATAAAGATATATTGTAAATAAAAGTGTTTCATTTTGATATTATGATAAAATATTTATTTATATTTAGACAATTGACATTCAAAATATAACTAATCAACATTTAACAATATAATTTACAGTCACAAAGAAATAATCGTTAATCAATTGTAGTAAAAATAATCGTTAATACTTGTCTATAATCAGCACTTAAACTAAATACGAATTATTATGGTGATATGTCATTAATTCTATTGAATTTTGGACAGCTTGAGCAATGAGCCTGGGCCCTGGGTTACACTGATGCCACGCTGCGGCCAGCTCTTGTCCCGTCCACTTATGTTTATTATCTTTGTTAATAAGTAATCTTTCTACAAGTAACTTGTTGCAGTTTGCTTGCACTTTTGCGAATTTTAACAGCTCTTTCGTTCCCTATATCTTTTGGTAAGTATATAACTATATAGAATTCTGTTTTAGTATTTACAAACAAAATGTTATAACTTTTATTAAGTTTAAGACTTATGTTATGACTGTTAAAGATGATATATAAAAATGACTAATGACATGTTGATAGTTGACACTTGACACGCAATGCAGATAAAATTTGAAAATTTTAGGGTAAAAACACACTTTTAAATGACTATTCCTGTGTTATCTGTAGGCTACATTTGAAAAATATGCCAAGTGTTGATATACGAAAAAATGATGTATTTTTATAGGTGGCAATACTTTGAATTAAATTTAGTGACCGTTTTAGAGAATTTTAGTTTAGAGATAGATGAAAACCGAATAGGGTTTACATTTCGCTATCTCTAAAATTAGAAAATTTTAGTTTTAGTTTAGTTTAGAGAAGTGCCAACAGAATTAGCACCATTATTGTCCTAATAAAGGGAGGTTAATAAATAACAGAATTATTTCTTACTTTTTAGTCTAATTTATAGTTTTTGAAGTCGGTTTTTTAAACGTAGATTTTTTTATTTTTTACTTATTAGTGTCTGTAATAAGTTGTTCTGTAAACTACAGTAGGATTTTTCTAAATTATATCAGGTAGACTACATTTCGTTGCTTTTTATTGTCATATATTAAATAATTATTTTATTTTAAGTAGCTAAGGGTAGGCCCACGAAAGGTGCCGCGCGCCTTAAACAATATAGATCCCATGAAACGGAAGCGGAATAAATGTTCATATAAAATAAAAACTACTAGTCTAAACTATGTTAAATTTTTAAGGGACCAAATAGTAACAATCCTGCATCAAACTAAAGAAGAATCACATAAATCGGGTCATAAATCTCAGCGTAATCGATATACATACATAAAAAAATATATACCAATCGAATTGAGCACCTCCTACTTTTTGAACTCGGTTAAAAAAAAGTGCGTGCGTGAGTGTAAGAGTGAAGTGTAAGTGAGGTGAGGTGAAGAGGTGAGAGGGAGAGAGCGCTGGCAGCTGACCTGCAGAGTTCGGCAGGCGGGCCGGACAAGCAGGACGCAGACGTGCCACAGGAGCAAATAGGTAGACTGGCGGCCGGAACAGGTTGGTTACAGGCTGCCTTTTGGCATGGGTTGGTCGTAAACTGGACGCAGTAGCAGATATGTCGCCGGCTGGCCCGAGGCCGGTAGTGGTTGACTGCAACCCTCAACGACAACAAAAAAGACAACAAAAAAGATTTTTAAATTAAAACTATTTGACAGAGAAAAAGTATTAATGAATAAAAGTTTTGTACTACATTTTATTTTTTTATGATCTTTTAATGACGATTGACAAACTTTAACTTTGAATAAACTTTTTCAAGGTCTATCAAAGGGTAATTTAAAAAGTAAAAGTAAAAAATTTGAATAATACATTTAATTGTAATTTATTTAATATTGTTATTGTTATGGCTAAGCTTGTGGCTAATTTCTGTAAAAAATATCATATGCATGCATGCATGAAGAGATAAAGCGGATAATAGAAAGGGATAATATATTATATTAAACTACAATTTAAAATTTTATTAAAAATAAGAAATACAATCTCAAAGTTGACTGACCAGTAGTAAACGAATCTATTATTTGCTTCGCAAGTAAATATCACATCCGAAAAACATTCAAAGTGCAATCTATAGTCTCAGTTATTTATCTTAGAATAAATCAAATTAAGCGTCTTCATTACGTTATATTAAGGGACTCCATTGCCTCGTTTGGAGCAAAATTGTTGGTTTAATTTAACCAGTTATCTGTTCGAGGCCCCTGAGGAAAACATGAACAATCATATTGTTGGTTAGTATTCAGTTGTCTAATAAACTTTTCATTTGATCTAATTTATTCCCTTATGGCTACATATTCATTAAATCCAACTCTCATCTAAGTTATTCATTGTGATGTTTTCAAGGAACCCAAAGGATGTATTATTTGCTCCCAATAAAATATATCTAAATCTCAGGGAAGGTCTATTGAGGTTAAGGAATACGTTAACGCGAAAATCCCCAAAAACGTTGCAGATACCCTTTTCCTTACCCCAAACACAAGTCAAAAAAGTCGCACTCAAATTTGATGGCGATACGGAGTAAGGACGATGAAGTGATGGAAGCACTCGTTGGAGGGCGGAGAAAGGAAAACCAAATCGAGTTAAAACAACATCAAAGAGATGCTTTTTAAGTAAAATAATATCTACTTATAATTCAGGAATAGAAAAAAACCTCTAAAAAGAGATAAAATTAGTTCACTATTATTAATATTTTAGGTTAATATAAGTGTTAACTTGTGCCACGGCACTGTGATGTCACATGAGTATGTTATAAAATAATGACATTGTCAGGATAAACAATTGAATTAGTATGGTAAATAGTTTTCTTAGACTGGCAACATTTTAATTGTTTGACCTTGAAATACTAATATATTACTCTAACATTGTAATTAATAAATTAAATAAATAATTTAGACGAATATTAAGCCGGTCAAATGATATTAATACTGTCTAATATTATAAATAATGTAATTTAGTATTTAGTATTAAGTTATTAATAGCGCCACCACTTGCCTAGCTTAGTTTGTGACAGTATTTCTATAAAAGGGCAGATACGGCTTGGATCTGGGTACTCTAATCTAGTCGTTACGCTGTTGCTCTGTAATGAGGTGTTGGATATTCTTGGTTCCTGTACAACCATATAAAGATAAGTTGCTAATATATTGTTTAAATACTGATAATTTGCCAAATAGTATTGATGTTATATAATGTTGGTAAATCTATATTTTGGAAAATAACATAAGAGGAGTTTCTTGCCATTTCTTCTCCTCAGATTAATATTATTCCGAACTGGCGCTAGATTAAATAAATGATTTGATGTTGGTTTACTTGTGTTTATTTACATTATATTTATAACTTAATATTTCAGAGTAGGTACCCATGCATTAGTATATTTTGCTATAAATGAATAATTTTCCTAATTATATTATGTTTTAAAGTAAATAATATTTTAAAACTATCATCATTTTACTCCACATCTAAATATCAATCTATCAAGTACGTAATTGTTTAAAAAACTAGGTAATTAAGTAAATACTTAAGAATTAGTAAGAAATAAGGCACAGATCTAGATTCTGGAGAGTAGATTCAACTAAATAAAACCTCAATATTTTGCGACACATTGTTTTTAAAGTATTATTGCTTAGTAACTTAGAAGTTCCTATACATTTTATTTTTTAATCTAATAACTTACAAGTTAGATGGCCATAGAAGACAATCTCTATAGCTCGAGGGTTAAAAGCTATACCCATCATTATTATGGAGAAATAAGGTGGAATGGAATCCGCAAGGATTCCGGAGGTGAACATAAGATAAATGGTTTTAGAGATTGGATTGCTGAGTTTGAATTCGACTGTGTGACGATTTGATGCAAAAGAGAAAATATTTTAAGTAAAGTTTGTGAGGATCCAAATACTATTAAACGAATTTGGAAGCTTATACCTCAGGATAATATACATGATATCAATACATATAACATTAAAGTGACTTATTGAATGTTTGAACGACGAAGCAAATGTAATAGATCTTTTGAACACCAATAAAATCCCAAACAGATATTTTTTATCTGTGTGTACACGCATTACGAAAAAACTACTGCACAAATTGGATACGGTTTTATAAGATATATTGTAGGTTTAACTTAAAATATAAGCTTTGTTTAGTTTTCATCATGTGTCAGAAAATGAGCAAATGAAGTCTAAAGATGTTTTAGTCGAGCTATACCGGTTGGACTAATCTATACTATTATATAAAGAGGAAAGATTTGATTGTTTGTATGTTTGTATGTTTGTTTGTTTGTTGCGAATAGGCTCGAAAAGTACTGAACCGATTTTGAAAATTCTTTCACCGATAGGAAGCTACATCCTTTCCGGGTAACATAGGCTATGTGGTGTTGCCATAAATACTCTAATTAAAAAGATATGGCCATTTAAGTGCCATAAGGTGGCCATTTTGTAAATTGAAGGGTTTCTCAGGAACTACTAATTCGATTTTAAAAATTCTTTCGCTAATAGAAAACTTTGCTTTTCGTGAGTGACAAAGGGGATTCAGTGTTGCCATATACATATTTTAATTCACGAATTAAGCCATTTTGACGTAACTAACCCGATTTTAAAAATTCTTTCGCTAATAGAAAACTATGCTTTTCGTGAGTGACAAAGGGGATTCAGTGTTGCCATATACATATTTTAATTCACGAATTAAGCCATTTTGACGTAACTAACCCGATTTTAAAAATTCTTTCGCTAATAGAAAACTTTGCTTTTCGTGAGTGACAAAGGGGATTCAGTGTTGCCATATACATATTTTAATTCACTAATTAAGCCATTTTGACGTAACTAACCCGATTTTAAAAATTCTTTCGCTAATAGAAAACTATGCTTTTCGTGAGTGACAAAGGGGGTTCAGTGTTGCCATATACATATTTTAATTCACGAATTAAGCCATTTTGACGTAACTAACCCGATTTTAAAAATTCTTTCGCTAATAGAAAACTATGCTTTTCGTGAGTGACAAAGGGGGTTCAGTGTTGCCATATACATATTTTAATTCACGAATTTGGCCATTTTGACGTAACTAACCCGATTTAAAAAATTCTTTCGCTAATAGAAAACTATGCTTTTCGTGAGTGACAAAGGTGATTCAGTGTTGCCATATACATTTTTTAATTCACGAATTTAGCCATTTTGACGTAACTAACCCGATTTTAAAAATTTCGTTCGCTAATAGAAAACTATGCTTTTCGTGAGTGACAAAGGTGATTCAGTGTTGCCATATACATTTTTTAGTTAAACGAATTTAGCCATTTTGAGGTAACTAACCCGATTTTAAAAATTCATTCGCTAATAGAAAACTATGCTTTTCGTGAGTGACAAAGGGGATTCAGTGTTGCCATATACATATTTTAATTCACGAATTTGGCCATTTTGACGTAACTATCCCGATTTTAAAAATTCTTTCGCTAATAGAAAACTATGCTTTTCGTGAGTGACAAAGGTGATTCAGTGTTGCCATATACATTTTTTAATTCACGAATTTAGCCATTTTCACGTAACTAACCCGATTTTAAAAATTTCGTTTGCTAATAGAAAACTATGCTTTTCGTGAGTGACAAAGGGGGTTCAGTGTTGCCATATACATATTTTAATTCACGAATTTGGCCATTTTGACGTAACTAACCCGATTTCAAAAATTCTTTCGCTAATAGAAAACTATGCTTTTCGTGAGTGACAAAGGTGATTCAGTGTTGCCATGTACATTTTTTAATTCACGAATTTAGCCATTTTGACGTAACTAACCCGATTTTAAAAATTTCGTTCGCTAATAGAAAACTATGCTTTTCGTGAGTGACAAAGGTGATTCAGTGTTGCCATATACATTTTTTAGTTAAACGAATTTAGCTATTTTGAGGTAACTAACCCGATTTTAAAAATTCATTCGCTAATAGAAAACTATGCTTTTCGTGAGTGACAAAGGTGATTCAGTGTTGCCATATACATTTTTTAGTTAAACGAATTTAGCCATTTTGACGTATCTAACCCGATTTTAAAAATTCTTTCGCTAATAGAAAACTATGCTTTTCGTGAGTGACAAAGGTGATTCAGTGTTGCCATATACATTTTTTAATTCACGAATTTGGCCATTTTAACGTTACTAACCCGATTTTAAAAATTCATTCGCTAATAGAAAACTATACTTTTCGTGAGTGACTAAGGTGATTCAGTGTTGCCATATACATTTTTTAATTCACGAATTAAGCCATTTTGACGTAACTAACCCGATTTTAAAAATTCTTTCGCTAATAGAAAACTATACTTTTCGTGAGTGACTAAGGTGATTCAGTGTTGCCATAAACACTTTTTTAATTAATAGAACACGCCCGTTTTGTTACTACTGATCTGATTTTAAAAATTCTTTCACTGAGGAAGTCTACAGTATTTCTGTCTCTCTTCCTCTTATATACTATCATTCTCTCTCATCCTGTCTCTTTTTTCTCTCTTTAATATTTATCTTTATCTCTGTTCAGAATGGTCAGTCTCTGTTCGGTTTTTTTTTCGAGAGTCTGTCTCTCTGCTTTATTTTTATTTTTGTACATATATTCTTAATTTAACATATACTTTAACGTGGACGAAGTCACGGTAGTCGACTAGTATTATATAATCTCGTATAGCCAACTCATATTTTGGGAAATTGTAATCGTTAAACTAATATAGAAAATCAGGAAGCAAATGAAAACACGTAGAATCTCCTCAGTTATTTTTATCCGCGATCAAACCAAGATAACTTTTTATCGCTGGTAGTACTTTTTTTTATTACAAGACTGTATATAACCTCTATTCCAATAGACTTGGTGGTTAGGCTGCCTGGTCGCTTTCACCCTTTCTGGGTGAGCCCTCTGCTCGCCCGCCCCGCCCGGTGATGCTGTCGAGGCCAGTAGGGCCACAGTCCGAAAAAAAAGACTTCAGCCAGTTGTCAAACGGAGCTCGTCTAATGATCAGTATAGCCGTGATGATGGGTCTCCATTATTGTGGTTTGGAGTAAGTTTCCGTCCGTTTTAAGTGCGCGGTATCGATCCTATATTTATTATGTATATACTGGTAATAAAAAAGACAAGAAGAGAGACAACTTTGTTTTGATTGAATTTGGATAACAAATAATGCTAGTAATTTATAAAAGTATTACATAAATTTACAAAAATATAACGATAAATGTCATCTTAGTTTTTTGAATAGGGACAAATGAACTACGGGATTAAACTAAAATTGGATTAAAAGTTTCATATTGTGTGTCATAGTAAAATTAGTCAGAAAATCATAATATGAAATTGTCCCTATACAAAGAGCTATTTAGCTGAACGCGACAATTTCGCGCATTCGTCGCACAAATAGCCACGAGCTAATTGGGTTCAAAAACACACATTTCGCTCATATTTCCGGAGTTTCAATAAATGCTAACGTTAATAATTGACAGGACAATTGTCCCAATATCTTTCAGAGGTATTTCACGTCAATATGTCGCTCGACATATTAAAACTAGAGTAAAAAAGCACAAACTTAATCTACATTAACTGCAATATTTAGATGAGTACACAAATACACATTCATGTAACCATTTTAGTACAAGTCCTGATCGCAAGGAATAGTGGCAAGAAAGCCACCAGTGGCGCCTCTATTATCATACGTGGTGTATCTGGTTTGTTTCTGCGTGGGTCTTTGTAGATTTTTTTACACTACGAGTCCATGCTCGAAGCGACCTTCCTTTTGCAGTAGAAACTGCAAAAGAAACGATAATATAATTGTGAATAGTAGATGAGTACTTCCGACGTGATATTTTATTCATTTATAACTGCTGACTGAGCTGACCCAGCAAACGTTGTTTTGTCATCGTGGGCCACCCTTATCTACTTTACCTTTACTTACCCTATTAGGGATATAAAAAAATAGATGTTAACCGATTCTCAGACCTACTGAATATGCATATAAAGTTTCATAAAAATCGGTCGAGCCGTTTCGGAGGAGTATGGTAACTAACATTGTGACACGAGAATTTTATATATAAGATAACAAAACTATATGTACGAGTACATTTTTATAAATATTCCAGACAGCTTAATTCTGTTAATAATCTAAGTATTTATTTGTTCCAAAACAGGTACATTTTTCATATCAATAGTACAGTTTGTCAAGGTTTATCATTACTAACATAAAGAAATCGTATTCCAGATTTAGTGCCGAACCCTCTCAATAACATTTTAATTAGCTAGCAGTATATTACTATTTGTAAGGTGCAAATCTCTTTTTAAATAATGATAATTAGAAAATGCTCAGCTTCTTATTCATTTATTGGACATCTAAAATATGAATACAATGTAGCTTCACGAATACCTTGAAACTGAAACTTTGAAAACTACAAGCCAAACTTACTAATTAGTATTAAGTCAATTGTTTGTATAATCTAATTTATACAACACTGGACTACTTTTTTTTCGCTATATTGAAGTGCTACTCCGCTTAATATAATATGCTGCCATTTAAAAAAATGAAGAAACATTTATTGTTAACATATAAAATACATAAAGATGACTAATATATTCAACACAGTTTTCTCTATTCTAACACTTCATATAATGTTAAACTGAAATGAATTTTCAATTCTGTTCCTGATATTATGGCGAAGCAATACTTTGAATTAATAACAAATTCCCTTATCGCAATATGAGTTTACTTTACAAAGAAGTTTAAGTTATTTCCAGATAATATACGAAAGGAAAAAATGCTCTGGATATTATCCCAATAGTGAAAACACACTAATAAATTAAAAAGCTGGTCTAGATAAGTTTATGTAATGACTTGTCTCCAAAAGTAAAAAAAAAATAACCAAATAAGTGTATTATCACAATATGTAATCATTTAAATAATATACAACAAAAATCTCATTAACACGTCATTTCTTTTCACAACTAGACGTGTTTCTTAGTACTTAAACGCCATTAAAGAAGAAAATGGCTTCTTAAAGTGTTCAAGTGGACATAAACGAAGGAGAAAATTTTCTTTTAAATACAAAGAGGGTCGAGAAATTTTAAAAGCTAAAGTAGATGCACATTTCAATATGGATTCCACTTTTTTTTTAATGTGGGAAATGCATTTACGCATACCCCTTAAAAGGGCTTTTGTGGGACTCCCAGGGATAAGCGCTGGACTACCGCACTAAAACCCACCTCCGTCCATGCCGTATGATAGGCGCCGCAGGAACGCGTTAGCATGCTACTGCACATCCATCCGTCCCACCCATGGGCTCGCTTTATCAAGCACCTAACCGAGGGGTGATGCCAGGACATGTCTACTGAAACACCCAGCCCCCGGAGGAGTCAGAAGCGGCCCATGTCCCTCGATATCAGGTCGCTCGCAAGTCATCTCTGCAAACAGAAGAGTACCCGGAGCGACCTGTACCTCCGGCCACCGGACCCCCCTGGACTTAACCGCCGACTGCGACGCCCAGGGTACGAACGTTGGATTTTAAGGCCCGCTCCCGTCACACTGGCGCTCCGCGACCTCTGCTCCCAACCTTGGCGCAAACCTCTGCGCCGGACGCCCAACCGCTCCCCCCATCCGGGATTACGCTAATAAACCAAGAATGGAGGCGGCGACGGAACATCCAGCACAAAAGACACTCGCGCTTACGCGCCCAACCATGACACTTTCACGCCTCTCAGCATCATAAATGTCCAACTGTCCCCCCCGGTCATGGAGCACGGTTGCGCCACTGAGTGGCTACCCTACGAACGGAGGCGCAGCGGGACACACTGAACTCACCGCTGCAACGCAGCCACCGTCGACTGCGCCTACGCGCCCCTTATCTGCGGATATTAGCCTCCGGATAGTAATGCCACAAAATGGTGGGCTCTCGAAGAGGTTTCCGCAGCTAGCACCCCACGAATACTTTATAACCTGGATTAATGTACAGGGTATGTATTATTCCAAAAAAAAGCAAGGATACTCTGGAAGAATGCTGTGGTGTACACTTTATAAGCTGGAATATTATATAGGATACTTAGTAACCTGGAAAGAAGCATCGAACCTGTGGTATAGAATCGTCGATGTCATAGAATTTAAAAAGCATCGGGTGAGTCTTTAAGTAAATGGGTGTTTGAATCAACCACTGCGTAAGTGAATCAAAGGACACTCAGTCCTTCTATTCACTTTGAACCGAAAACAGAATTTTTGCGGACGAAGTCAGGGTACTACTATAGCTTAAAATTACCTTGTACATACTTGAACACAATAGAAGACGAGCATTGTTTGTAAAAGTTTTATCTAATACTTTTAGTATTTTACTGAAAGGGTTTATAATTAAGAGCTTATCAAAATTAAAGATTCTCAAAGACCTGCGCGTGACAGTCAAGGGGTTCCACAAATTAGTACGCTTTGTGATTCTGAAAAATTTAACCTTTTTATATTGTGGTATTTTATTAGAGGTCTGATTTTACGTTGATAGTTATTATTTCTGTAGTAGTTATGTCAAAATAGAATATATAAACTTATAATAAAAATGTCAACCATCATTTTAAACGCTCTCTGAGAGATTATCTTGATATAAGACTTCGTTTGTTATATCAAAGAACAAATTGCATGATTCTAAGTCTGCGGGAAGTATTCTATACGCTATACTTGCAAGTATTGAAATACCTATGAGCGGCTGGACCTTTTGATTGCGTTGACTTAACAGTATATATTTTTTTTGCAGCTTCAAGAGACTAGTGGCAGAGTGTTTTATATTATTTCAACTTAATACACCAACCAATTCTTGAGAAAAATATAGTAATTATTTAAGAATGTCATTTTGAGCTACGGAATCCTAAAAAATAAAAAATGTGTTGAAAATAAAAACCCAATCTTGTTTTTCGTCTTAGCGCTTCGGAAAGGGCGCTCGATACCCTTTGAAGAGTAATTCAGTAAGCGCTAACCGCTGAGATAATTTCCATTATCCCGGATAATATGATTTCGCTCCCTTTTGTACTGAATTCATCAACTTTTTGTGGCAGTAACTAAGCTTTTCGTGGTTTACTTTTATGATTCAGGTTTGTTAAAACACTAGGAATGTTTTATTTTAACTTAACTTCTATACAAATAATAAATTGTAACTAATTAAATTTCTAACGAGTCTTAACTAATAGAAACCAACATAATGATTTGTATGCCAACCAGCACTGGGCCAGTGTGGTGGACTATGGCCTAACACCCTCGTCATTCGGATGAGGAGACCCGGCAGAGCAATGGATTATTAACAGGTTGTTATGAATTTGATTTCAATATTAACTTAAACAAGCAAGAAATTTTATAAAATCAACCACAGAATAGTAATCTAAAACAAATCGCAGGTGCAGAATTAGTTTAGGTCCTTTTACAGATAATTATAATCTACAACGGAGGAGATTCCCCTAATTACTCTTAGAGGGTGCCTCTGTACACCTGCTACACTCATTGATTAATTAATTTTATATATATATAGGAAATGTTTATTCGTCGTACTACGGCTTACGAATTACATTATATATAACAAAAAACAACCCGTGAGGGGACGGGTTAGAATACAATTCCCCTCTGCCGCTGGAAGAGCATCTCGTAAGAGCCGAGTAACCCAGCATCCCCTTGGTGGTAGGGGATCTGGTCCCCGACTGGGTTGCGACCACCAGCATTGGAATCCGACCGCCAAGTGTATCTTACGCGTTCCGGCCGAGCCGCATGTGGGCCAAAGCTACCCCTCCTTCTCCCATCCAGTGAACACCGGGTTTTTGCTCGGGGTCCATTTGAAACCGCAGCAGTCTTCTCTTCGCTCCCCCTCCTCACTCTATCTTCAAGGCGGCAACGCATCGACAAAACAAGAGATACCCACGATGTCTATGGGCGACGGTGGCCACTTTCACATCAGGTGGACCGTCTGCTTGTTTGTCCCTTATCTATCATTAAAAAAAATAAAAAAAGTTCAATCAAAACAAAATCAATCAGTTATCAGATGATAAAACATATAAACAATTTACAAAATGTTGAAGGTTTTTCTCGAGCCCTAAATCAAAACCATATACCGAACTGATAAATAATTCTTGAACGGTCCCTCGATGAAAAGTAAATGCACGTACGTATAAATAATGAAATGGGGACGCGCTCAGGAATTTCGTTCGCCCGCATAATATAATATTAGTTCAGTACTTAGAGGAAGAAATTATTTTCTTGCTTTTTTATATTCTACCCTTTCTATTTTACAATACTTATGAAATTATAATGGACAAAGTTGGATCCAATTTTTTAAAACCATTTTATATTACTTTAAAAACAATAATACGTGATATTTATTTTTAAAGAAAGTTTATCGATCGAGCAACACTGAAACTAGCGAGTTAGGTACTGCCTAAGATTAATAAACATTACATTACACTATTCCAGTTTTATTAGACAGTGTATATAAAATTACTATTAATGCCTCTGAAATCTTACCTAACCTGAATAAATATTTAAGAAAATATTGAATAAATATGTCGGAAAATAGTAAACGATTATTAAATAATCGAATCGTCATCGCCATCTAAGGCGCTAGAATAAAATAATAATCACTTCCGTCGTTTTGACAGTCTCGACTCTATATACTTCTCTATATTTCTCACGTTAAAATAAAGAGGAAAGGTTTATGTTAGCCTAACCTTAGGCTTTCACTGTGATTCCCCTAGTTTGCTCCGACAAATATATAAGAAACCATTTAATCGTTGAGGAAAAAAATTATGTACTATAAATATATTGTTACGAGCTTGAGTTCTGGATTGGAAGAAGTTGAGATGAAGTGAAGAAATCTTCACAAAAAAATAATCTTACACTACGATCTCGCACTATTTACACATCTCCGATATTTACAGTCCTTATTTTCAATACGCAAGTTCCACACTAATTACACGCACTACACCCGAATCACTATTTCTTCCACTGTTCGTCATTATATCCTTCACTTTGATCCACTAGTTTGACTATGCACCACTTCCTCTTCACTCTGATGTCTCTTTGAATTACTTCTTTACTCTCGAGTATTAGACTGACTTACAATCGTCCTTACAACCCTTTATATAGGACTTCATAAAGAAACTTGAATGTAGCAATTTAAAAAAAAAATTAGAAATTATACCCATCCCACTCGAACACAAAAATTTGCCTAATGCCGTCCTTTTACCACATGTCAATCATCGAAGGCTTGCGAAATTTCCGGCAAACGATATGTTGCTGTCCTTCTCGGTTCATCTTGCTGTCTTATTCTATTTTGACATATTCTAGCAAGTTCGAAATAAAGCTTATTCTAGGCATGCAAATTGTTTTGATGTTGATTCGCAACAATATTTTTTATAATAGCTTTAACAGCAGCTTAACTGTTTGAATTATAGGATTATATAGGCCAGCAATTATTGCAAAAAACCTAACCTAAATCTCGCTAAGTACATTAAAATTAATATCATATTATTATTTTGTACCATGATCAAATATATGCTACGATATACGTAGCATATATAAATGTCTGCTACGTAAATCGTAGCTCTACGAGCTATCGTAGCACAATGTGGAACGAATATGTTGTGATAAGCTTTGCAGAACTCATCCGCTTAAATTGTTTTTCCGTATAATACTATTAACGAGAAGGTTTTATACAAGATTTTATAGAGATTACTTCATAAAATTGTTTTTATCGGATACAAACAGTTTACTTGTTTGTCCGCTGTAGGCTTACGAATTTATTATATAACGACTAAAAAAATATACATAAAGTACACCAAAAATCAAATGGCTGACACAATTTTATTTGTACAATAGTATGACAATATTTGTATATTTTCTAATGTATGACAATATTTGTATAGTTCTAAACCCTAGCGGTGGCGCTGCATACCTGAATACCCACCTCATGTTACACGTCCCGGAATTCGCTGACTCCGTGGGAACAAATCACCGAGAACTATAGAAACCTCGCCTCACCGAGGCTTCAAGTCTTATCTTCAAACTCGCGCTAGGCTCAACCCTCTAGTTTTTAAGATTTAACTATAAGAAAAATGTAGAAAAGTAAGAAAAATATAATTTTACCCTTCAAATAGGTAAGTTCCGTACTCGTTGCGAACTAGTTTCGTATTCATTTAAATGTGAGTATAGATTATTCAATTCATCTCGGCGCCGACGAGTCTACTATATGAGAAAATAATAATAATTGGACCGTGCATAGTCGTGGATTGAACTATTTACACGTATTTTTGTTTATACAGTGGATTCTATGTATGTCTGAAAGTTTGTATATTTTAGTAACATATTCATGTGTTTTTTTGTCCTCGCAAATGTATTGAAAAACATCGTTTGTGCACTCGCATTGGTCAGCACGGTTCTCGGCTCTGTTACGCCTCGATTATAATGATCAACTTAGCACACTTGTATCATAATGTACTAATTACTAATCGAGGTAGTTAAAACAATTTACAAAAATAGAGAAAAAAAAAGTGTGCGTCTCGGGACGCTCGACAGAAGTGATAACTTCAACTAATCTAAGTTGAACTATTTAATATTGAAATTGTACACTGAGTAGAGAGAGGAGGAAGCGTCTGTCCGAAATACGGCTAGCGCTGTGGGTTAAAGTGAGAGAGGAGTAGCCTGCCTACTGCTGCCGTATGCGTGAGAGAAAGGGAAGCTAGACATAGTGGCGCCGTATCGCGTTACGTTACGAAGCAGTTTACCCTCCCATAAAAAGTTATCACTTCAAAAAGTATATAGGTAGTGCATTTATAAAAATGTTTGTCTTTATAATCTATGTACAGTTCATTATTTGATATTAATAGTTGGATATTTAGAAAGTAGAAACTATTATTAAGAACTACCCGAAGCAAGAAAGGACGGGTTAAATAAATGAAGGTGTAGCTTTTGGGAACTAGAACGCTAAAGTAAATCCAGTGAATTCTGGTAGACGATGTTCAGTCTGTAATTAAGGTTGTGTAGTATAACTTTGGCTTTAATAGGTACTAACTTTCAAATTAATTAAATGTTCTAGGATTTCATGTTAAATATATAAATAATAAGTTAGCAATACTGTCATTAAGATTATAATGTTTCGAATATATCTATGTATTACCTATGTTCCGATACATTTTAGTCTATTCTCATCTCAATTGATTTCACACAATAAACATTGACAATGGACAATAAGTGCCGTAATCGTTTCAATAAGGTCCTTCAGTGGGTCACAAGTCCCAGGGATAGCTTGAAATTCTTTACACAATACTAATTTTTTGTGTATTTTATTTATACCATTAAAGCTGTAAAATTTGATTATTTTAGGAACTAATTATTTATTCAAGCTATTTCTATTTAGCACTTTATAGTACACTAGCGGCCCATACCGGCTTCGCACGGATTGACAATTTTTTTTAAACATTTTGGCTCTCTCGCATTTTGGTGCCCCCTGTCTCGGCGCGTTGCTCGCTGCGCTGTGTGAAGCCACTCCGGCCCGTCGGCGGGTATTTTTGTTTATATTGACATTTTTAATTTCATAATATCTCTTGAGTGGAATGTCCGATTTCAATAACTCAAAAAGTAATCTACAGGTATTGAAACAGTCTTGAATACGAAATTTTTTATTCGGTTAAGAATTAATACAAAGGTTTGGATAACATGGTCTGATTTTGATAGGCATTTTTGTCAACTTTAAAATGTAAAAAAGTAGTTATAGTGAGATAACTACAATAGTTGAGCATATAGTTTTGCGGTGTTTTTAGTAGATATAATATTATAGAACATTTTTTGTACTATCATCAATATTATCTGCAGCGTATGTGATGAAATATATTTTATGGCTAATTTTTTTTCTCCTTGGGTTGGTTTTAGCGAGAATTTCTGAGGATCTCTAATTTTTTTCTACAAATAAATATAGCCTATGTTACTCAGGGATAATATAGTTTATACGTTACGTACAAAAATCCAAAAATTCAAATCTTTCCTCTTTATAATATTAGTATAGAAAACATAAGAGACATTTCTTAAAAATATTTAATAAAGAAATGATTTTCTTTAAACAAATAAATCTTGTATACGACCACAAGTTGGCAACACAACATAAAGGAAACTGCTGATATAACAATTTGCTGTGGGGGTTACGAAGTGAATAGGCACGTGTTACCATCATAATAACTCAGTCCTCTGTTATAGGATATCATAAATCGTCCCTTGGACCCCAAAGATTATCCCATCGGTTATGTCAAAATTGCTTCTTAGTCACTTGTCTATACATTTAACAAAAATATTGTTGAATGTTTGTATATGGAAGATATTCAAGAAAACTTAAAGTATTTGAATTATTATCAACAAAAGCCAACATAATCATGTTTATTTGTCGAATGTTTGTACGCGTATCACACAAAAACAACTGCATTAATTTGGACACGGTTATCGCAGCTGTATTGTTACAGGTGTAACTTTCAACATTAGCATTGTTTTATTTAAACCGAAATAGTAATTTTAACGTTGACAACGCAAATAGGATGCATTATTTATTCATCAAGTTAAAATATATAATACTAGTCGAGCCGCGTGACTTCGTCCGTGTGATGCTCTGCTCTTATTAGTCTTAGATGATATATAGCCTATAGCCTTCCTCGATAAATGGGCTATCTAACACTGAAGAATATTTCAAATCGGACCAGTAGGTCCTGAGATTAGCGCGTTCAAGCCAACAAACAAACTCTGCAGCTTTATATATAAGTATAGATATTAAGTATTTAAAAAAAGTCTGATAGTCTATTTTAGTATTTAGTATTAAACATTATTTTAATACATTAAATCTATATATATAAAATGAATCCCTATTTCCCTTGGTCACGGCACCACGCGTAAACGGCTGGACCAATTTCACTTATTCTTTTTTTGTTGTGTTTGTTATTGTCAGGAGGTTTTTATCTTTTCGTTCGTTCTCAAAAAATTAAGAAAGGTGCTGGGAAAATTAGAAAATTTAAGAAAACTCAACGACCATATTAACTTTTCTAATGTAATATTTATGGCGTTTGACAACTGTCAGTCATTTGAATTATATTCATTGACGAGCGGCCTGCCCTCGCTTCGCTCTGTGTATTTAAAGCAATATTATAATTGATGTCCTCAATTTGTCTTTCTGTAATTTTGTAGTTTTTCATTATTTGCAAACATCATCATCACGACCCGTGCACCCTTATAGCAAGTGATATTTTATTGCTTAAAACACACATAACTCAGAGTCAGAGGTGTGTGCCTGTGTGGGGAATCGAACTCGGACCTCCCGAGTAAGACTTGAAGTCTCAACCACTGGGCCATCACTGCTGACTGGGCCATCACAAACATACAAATAATCAAATCTTCCCTCTTTATATAATAGTGTAGATAAGACAGGACAACGTCTGTCGGGTCAGCTAGTATTTATTATAATTTCTAACGGCCGAAATTTATAACCAATCAATCAATATGGAATGCCCTATAGAAAAACTACTAATGGTCACTACAGTATAAATGGCCATATTTATTGACTGGTTATACTAGAAGTTTTATTTTTTCACACACAGTAAGATACTATAGACTTACATGTTTTATATTAATTTCAACTTAATAATTTCACAAATTCTTCAAATAATGCGGCAAAACCCAAATCTATAAAAGATCATTTTTTTTCGTGATGTAACACCAAATTGCCATTTTTCGGGATTTTCCCCCCATACTAGTGCTATAAGACCTCTCTTCTTGCCAAAAATCATGTTCTTAGGCAAAAGACGAAGCCTGGGATTTTTGATTTATTTCGGAAATCAAAATTACAATACATGAGATAAAAATCTCTGAGTCTGTATCTTTTCGTTAAATTGAGTTAGAAGTTTGATCTGTTTGATATAAATTTCAACTTGATATCTTCACGTTTTTCTGAGAAAAAGGGTCTTTCGTGGCAGTCATTTAAATTCAATCAATTTAATTCATTCAGTCAATTAAATTATTAAGTTTTTTAATTTCATCCTTTATTTTTGCTATGAGACCTTACTTCATGTTAAATTTCACGACGCTAGGTCATTGGGAAGTATCTTATAATTATATGAGTGACCACATTAACGGTCATATCTTTTCAATGCGTGGAAGTCCACAGAAATTTGCTTTTTTTATTTTAAGGGTCTTGGCAGGCAGACAGACAGATGCATGGACAACGTAGTGATCCTATAAGGGTTTCTTATTTCCTTTTAAGGTACGAACCCTAAAAAGAGAAAAGAGACAGTTAATAAAAGAGCGAGAAGGACATAGCAAAGATAAAAATGAAAGAGATATATAAAGAAGAGAGAGAAAAAGAAAGAGAAAGAAGAGCATAAGTGAGAATGAAGGTATAAAAGAGGAAGACAGACGGGATTCTACAGACTTTTCTAGGTGAAAGAATTTTTAAGATTAGATCAGTTTCATCAAAATGCCCATATTCTATTAATTATAAAATATATATGGCAACACTACATCACCTATGTCACGCAGGAATAGTGTAGCTTTCTATCTGTGAAAGAATTTTCAAAATCGGATCAGTAGTTTGTCAGAAACCCTTCACTGTACAAAATGGCCACGTTATGTTACTTAAATGGCTATATTTTTTAAGTAAGATTACTTATGGCAACACCACACCAAAGAATTTTCAAAATCGGTTCAGTAGTTTTCGAGCCTATTCGCAAAAAACAATCATACAAAAATACATAAAATCAAATCTTTTCTCTTTATATCATCATCATGACCCTTCAATGGCCCACTGCTGAGCCGGGTCTCCTCCTCAGAATGAGGAGGGAATTAGGCCATAGTCCACCACGCTGGCCCAGTGCGGGTCGGCAGACTTCACACACCTTTGAGAACTTTTTGGGAACTCTCAGGAGTGCAGGTTTCCTCACGATGTATTCCTTCACCGTTAAAGCAAGTGATATTTAATTGCTTAAAAACCACAAATAACTCAGAGTCAGTGGTGTGTCTTTTTATATAATAATGTACATATAGGTAGATTATAGAAATAAGTAGGAAAATAGGTAAACCTAAATATTTTTAATATCTAAAGTTAGTTTATTTAATGTTAAAAGATCAAGCTTTTAGTAAACTTAAGCTTACAAAGTCTCAGCATCTTTTTCGTATAAACTTCATTGAGTTAATGAAAAGCTACGAAAAAATATTCGCATACTATTTTATTAAATCTTCAAACGCCTTTTTAACGTTACTAAAATTGTAATTTTTGTCACTTCAAAAGCTAATATTGAGTTTCCCTTCTTAATAATACTGAAAAAATTACAATTTTTTTTAATATAACCTCCTAAGGTGTCATTGAGCTATCAAAAATTCGTTTGAAAATTTTAATATACGAGAAATTGTTGAAGCGACGTTAATTCATCTTTTAGGCAATCATTTAATATCTGTCGGTTTCTTTGAATTTCCTTACTTATGTTTTTAGTGATGATTTAAACTACCGTTCTTCTGAAATATTGTTCTTTCGTTCTTCTGAAATTTTGTTCTTTAAACTACCGATCACTATTTTTATCTGTTTGTCTAATTAATGAATTTTCATGCTGTTTTCACTAATAGATAAAATTATCCACGAGGAAGGTTTATGGTATATAATATATTAAGGTTCCATTATACCATTCCATTCCACCAATATTATCCTACTAATCCTATTCTTATATCCGATCGGTCTGCAAATTGGTGAAAAATTTAGTAACTGAATGAAAGATTGCGTGGATGGATGAGTGATTGAACGAGTGAGTGAATAAAATTTATTACTGAATAAAAATAATCAATAACTTTTTCAAGTTACTCTTTACCAAATTTTAAAGTTCACTTGGTTGAGTTAATATATTATAAGTTTTAAAAACATGTAGAAATATTTATATTTATTAACATTTGTTTTTTACTACTTCATTTGTTTGTTGAACCAGTTTTTCCTTTAAAAATAGTATTTTACAAGTTTTTCACAACGTTTTGAATGCAACGCTTCGCCTGTTCGATATCGAGTAAACACCACTCCGCCGATAACGTATGCAATTGCATCAAATGGTTTTCCGTGGTTGGAAAATGCACAAGCTTTCCTATGCAAACAAGGGAATGTCGAGGAATTGTAATTTTAAAATACTCAAGTTAAAAAGACACCTTAATTTATTTAACCTCAATTTTACCACATGTTTTGAATTTATTGTATACTAGCTTTCGTTTCACCCGCTATATTTTGAATAATTCACACTATATCATTATAAATTATAGCCTATATGTTATTCTGATATGTAAGCTATATTATTGTAAAGTTTCATCAAAATCCATTCCGTAGTTTTTGTATAATACATTCAGACACCCAGACATCCACACATTCTTACAAACTTTCGTGTTTATAATATTAGTAGGACTGATATAAAAATACTTTAATAACAGGATCATCATCCCGATATCAACCATCGACTGTAATCAAATTATACAGTTAGATTTTTTTAAATTATATACGGGATATCAAGATATAAGGTCAGATTATAGTCAAGTTTTATACCCACTATGTATGTTGCTTCTACCAGTCAAATACTTTTTACTAAATAAAAAATTAAATAAAAAAATACTCGATAGCATTTTTTCAATTTTGTGCTTCAACGTAGGAAGAGTTTTCTAATCGATTTGTACTAAGACGTATGTATGAGTTACTTTGGCATTATAACAATAAAATAATAGAAACATTTACTTGTATCGACAAAATAAGGAATGAACAAAACAAAATGAGAAAGTAAAGGGCGAAAAAATCTTTTATTCGTAGCCGATTGTGGCTGAAAGGTGAAAGAAACATCCATTGAGACGCAACTACGTTAGCTATAAGCTAAGTTAAATGCTTACCAGGGTTACTACTAATATGGAAAATTATTACAAGCACGGTGACATTTTTTGTAACCTAGCAAGGTTAAAATATGATGTACTTATCTGTTATATTTAATTATTTGCTTTATGATATCTTTTTTTAATTAGTCGACTGGCTCATGAAGTAAGTTAGTGTAATATCGTATCTAAAAACCGATTTTTATAGTTACGTTGTTTTTTATTTTTACATTTAATAAACAATAAAATTTACGTAATTTTTTGTTTTGTTCATAAATTTTATTCAAATTGATGAGAAGCAAAAATTAACTTACAAGATTTTTAAGCAATCTGCACTCCTGAGAGTTCTACATGTTCTCAAAGGTGTTTGAAGTCTTCCACCCCGTAGTGCGCCAACGTGGTGGATTATGGCCTAATCCGTCTTCATTCTGAGGGGGAGACCCGGCTCAGCAGTAGGCCACTTACGGCAATGATGCCAAAAAAATATGTAGAAAAATAAAATAGCGTATTCAAAATCTTCTAAAATAATTTTATTCCTCGTCTTTTACATAATATATTTCGTCTTTTCTTTTTCACGTCTACTGCACGTGGTATTTCGAAGAAGGATAAATTGGGACATATGGGATTTAAATAAAATAAAGCCTAAAGACAAAGTCTTACCTAAAACAATGTAACTGTGTAAATTACGTATCGTAGTTTTTTCTTAACAAAAAAAACTTGATTTAGTTGTATTGAATATAAAGAATCATCACAAAATTGGCTAAATATTTCCTTTGTTTAAACAATTTTTTTTTACAATTTAGAGACCATAATAATACTTTTACATAGAGCAATTATTTAATGGTTAAACTGTTTGTTTCCTCCCTTTAAAAGCGCGATGAGCGCTGATTTTTAAATAGTGATTATTAAAATAATTTAAATATTATATAATTAGTTAATTCCTATAGTTAAATAATCGTTTATTACCTTAATCAATACAATCTTAAACATTACTCAAAATTCACAATGAATACCAAAGAAATATTGTAAATTTTGTTAACCCGGGACGTTCGTCATCCTAATATTCACTCTAAAAGTAATAGAGCTAGTAGAGTATTTAAACCATAAAACCTGCACAAAAGTAATGACTTTTGTATAGGTTTTTTGGTTGAAACACTTATCATGTCATCTAATAATTAAATTATATGGATACCTAAACAAAACAAAACAAAACTTAGACTGAAAGT
This sequence comes from Limenitis camilla, assembly GCA_905147385.1. Taxonomy (NCBI): domain Eukaryota; kingdom Metazoa; phylum Arthropoda; class Insecta; order Lepidoptera; family Nymphalidae; genus Limenitis; species Limenitis camilla. Next base: position 7,501,616 of record LR990246.1, on the reverse strand, counting down.
CATTTCTAAATAATTGTAATAAAAAAAAAAAATATTATTACCCTTTAAAGTATCTGTGTGTATCCGTTTTTGTGTGATTAAGTAGAAACTTTAACATTTGTAGTATTAATAGGATATAAAAATGAATTATTTCATCACTAGTCGACACGCCCCGATTTCGCACGTATACTTATACTTTTCAAAAAAACATTTAGGTGCCCAGTACCAATCTCTGGTAGAGATTGCTTATAGCGATAAGACCGCCTTTGCACACATTCGTATTTATTTATTTTTTAGTTCATAAGCCTGTTTATTTGTATATTTGATAGTGTGCAATAAAGTGTTTTCATTCATTCATTCATTAGATGCCTACGATAGTAAACATATTTTATCATTATCCCATTAAAACTTAAACTTTTTCCAGAATACAAAGCAGCTTATATGTTAATCTAAGTTAAAGTATCTGTGTACCAAATTTCATTGAAAACTGTTTTCGCGTGATTGCGTAACCAACATCCAAATATCCGAACATCAATCTTTTACATTTATAATATCAGTAAGATTTTTATTTAATAGCAACCCTAAAAGCAACTTCATCAACAGTTCGGCATACAATGAGGCGCCCAACCTTAGGAGTTTTCTAAAAATAACTCAGAAACGTGTAACTCGAGACCAGTTTAATGTTTCCCTCGGTTTCATATTGTTAGCTTTTCGTTTACGTAAATTAAACTTTGCTTCTGATTTTGATTAAATTTCGATCTTTGTTTCATTGTATTATATTTCTAATTAATTTTTTACTCTTTGTGGTACTGCTGTTGCTAAATAATTTTCTAATTTCATTCGCTTACAAATCTCTAAAGGTTATCTGCTGCTGAGTAAAAATCTAATATAAGTTGTAAAACTATCTCTTAAATTATTTCTTCTTCTCCCATTAAAAGCCCACTGCTGAGCCGGATCTCTTCCTCAGAGTGAGGGACGCACGCTGGCACAGTGCGGGTTTGCAGACTACACACACCTTTGAGAACATGGGAACTCTCAGGAGTTCAAGAGTACAGGTTTCTTTACGATTATTGTTAAAGCAAATGATATTTAATTGCTTAAATCGCGCAAATCTTGTGTGCTCCTAGAACTATTACGGTATTAACTACTAATACTCCTCATCAGTTAGAAGCAAGAGACATGTTTTAAAAAATAAATATTAAAATCCTAAAAAAATATTCATCATACATAATCTTTAAAAACTGTTAGTAATTCTTTTAAGTCTTTGATAGGGACTATAACATAATCTCTACTCTATTGTAACTGAGGCTCTGATAAATAATGTCATAGTACAAGTAAAAGTATAACAAGAATTAAATAAATTGAGGAGGTCAAGCATCGGATGTACGAGTCTTACAATTATATGAAAAAGCTTTGTAAACATGAACTTAGGTCACAATCCCCAGGTACTGTTGGCCTACATAACTAAAGTCTAAATTATTATTATTATTATTATAATTTATACATATTGCTGAACAATAATATGTATTACTGCTTATATTATAACTAGTCGACTACCGTGACTTCGTCTACGTTAAAGTATATGTTAAATTAAGAATATATGTACGAAAATAAAAATAAAGGAGAGAGAGGAGAGAGCAAAAATAAAACCGAACAGAGACTGACCATTCTGAACAGAGATAAAGATAAATATTAAAGAGAGAAAAAAGAGACAGGTTGAGAGAGAATGATAGTATATAAGAGGAAAAGAGACAGAAGTACTATAGACATCCTCTATGAAAGAATTTTTAAAATTGGATCAGTAGTAACAAAACGGCGATGTTCTATTAATTAAAAAATGTATATGGCAACACTGAATCAGCTTTGTCACTCACGAAAAGTTTAGTTTTCTATCAGTGAAAGAATTTTTACAATCGGATTAGTTATGACAAAATGACCATATTCGTTTAATTAAAAATGTATATGGCAACACTAAATCAGCTTTGTCTCTCACGAAAAGTTTAGTTTTCTATCAAGGAAAGAATTTTAAAAATCGGATTAGTTACGACAAAATGGCCATATTCGTTTAATTAAAAAATGTATATGGCAACACCACATAACCTATATTACCCGGAAAGGATGTAGCTTTCCATTGATGAAAGAATTTTCAAATCTGTACTGCGGTTCAGTACTTTTCGAGCCTATTCGCAACAAACAAATATACATACAATCAAATCTTTCCTATTTATATAATAGTATAGATATAGATAATGGAACAGTCGAAAGGATATAGAAGAAATAATGGCTTAATAATAACTCTGTTAATATTTTTTTCCTTTTTTATGATAGTTAAGGGACAAGCGAGCAGAGAGTCCATCTGATAAAAAATGGCCACCGTCGCCCATACACATCGACGAAACTAGAGGGTATCTTGTTTTGTCGATGCGTTGCCGCCTCGAAGATAGAGTGAGGAGGGGGAGCGAAGAGAAGACTGCTTCCGTTTCAATGGACCCCGGGGAAGAACCCGGTGTTCATTGGAATCGCAGCAGTAATTGGAAGGGAGAGGGAGGGATAGATCTGGCTCGAATGCGGCTCGGCCGGAACGCGCCAGAGACACTTGGCGGTCGGTTTCGAATGCTGGTGGTCGCAAGCCAGTCGGGGAACAGATCCCCTATCACCAAGGGGGTGCTGGGTTACTCGGCTTTTACGAGATGCTCTCCCAGCGGCAGAGAGGAATTGTATTCTAACACGTCCCCTCACGGTACATTTTTAAAAGACGTTTACTAAAAACATCACGTAACAAAAGCGTAAATATTCTAGTCCGAACTTCCATTATAACTAAATTACATTGACAAAACACTATTTCATCCGACCATAATCCAGCGAGGAACAAACAAACTAAAGTCAAACTAACTTAGATTTCAGAATTACGAATCCGTGTTATTGTATAATTTACTTGCTGAAGTTTTGGTTTGGATAAAATCTAGTTAGAATATTTAGTTATAAAACAGTGAATAATATATTATCTATTGTATTTTTATCTAATTTAAATCTATAATAGGATTAAATTACGTTTTATGATTGCCTAATTTAACTTCTGCTTTAATAGTTGCACAATGGATGTCTTTGTCAAGATCTGTGTGTTTAGTTTCATTTGATTTATATTTTATCTATTAATAGCCGATGCACCCTTACTTCGCTAAGTTATGTTATGATCGCTGACGCACTCACACAGGAAGGTGGTGGAGCGCTGAAGGGTGATTCCTATTTTATTCCTTTTCACGGTGTTTTTCTCCTTTTAAGCAGAGCTTTTTATTGACTTGGACGATTAAGTTCACGCAGAACGAATATGGCTCATATAGGGATTCAATTGCATTTTCCGGCATTTTCGACAATTATCACCATATTTCAGCCAATTTACTTTAACAAATTCCACACTTAAATCTTATCTCTCAGTGAAAACTTCATAAAAATCCGTTCTCCGGAATCCGGAATGTCTAAAGTGTCACAATGTCATGTATTGTAAAGAGGACATCAGGACCATAATCTCATTAATAGGGGATTGATTAGAAAAGGGACCCGGTATCTATAGATTTTCCCTTAATTAACAAAAGCCCTGATAACCTGTCCGGAGTAAGTTTTTTTGTCTGTACAATTATACTTTAGTTTGTGTTAATTAAAATAATCAAGTTATTTCTAAATGCCACTGTTTTACCACATTAATAATAAAATAAAGAAAAGCAATATATTTTGTAAATAATATTGTAACTATATCGAGCTAACTCTATAAAATATATACATAGAATACATAAAAATATAAATAAATAACGCAAGAAGAAGACAGCAAGTCAATAACGGCTAATAATGCATTTATAAAATATTTAATTAGGCATGTGATCATCTAGTTAGGACCGCTAGTACGTTGTGTAAATAATAACCATCAAAGTTCTTTTAGAGTATCAGAGGCATGAGTTCAATAGGTCATCGAAGATGATAAATTAAACTAAATAAAGATCGATTTGCATTTCATTAAATTAATGTAATAACGATGTTGTGATGACGCATAGATGTATAATAATTTTATAAATAATGACATCAGAAGGATGTTAGTGATAAAGAAGATAGCTGAAGGAGTCTCTCCCTTCCTCTTATAATATTAAAAAATAAAAGAGAAAAGGGGTCGGCAGCCCCACACCCGCCACCGACAATAGGTTCCAACCAAATCGTGAACTCTCCAGGATAGAAGGTGGGAGCTATTTATAGTGCGCCTACACTTTTGATGCTACATTAGCAAGGACCGAAGTCCGGGTAATACAGTCAAGACTGCAGTGTTGAAAGCCGACGCCTTAGTAAATCAGCCGAAGCTGTAATAATAAAAAGGCGTGAGCCTTGTGATGGAAATGAATCCATTAAAACAGCAAAGCTGCAAGGTGTCCGAAGACAAAGGGACAAGCCCTGGTTATAAATAAAGTGATAAATAAATCACTGGTTCAAACATCAGTTCGTAAGAACTCACAGCACTTAGGCGGCTGATTGCAAGGAATGCACATATTCATATTCACATAAATGTGTTATCGTTGCCACCGGAGTGGATATCGTTGCAGCCGTAGCTGATAATCGTTGCAGCCGGAGCTGATAAAATGTTGCCACCGTAGTGGATAAGTCGTTGCAGCCGGAGCTGATAAGTAAAAACCACCGTAGTGGATAAGTCGTTGCAGCCGTAGCTGATAATCGTTGCAGCCGGAGCTGATAATCGTTGCAGCCGTATCTGATATAAATATGTGTTATGGTCCACCTTAGTGGAATGTGAAATATGATATATGTACAACTCGCTTACAAAAAGCAACACTCCCATCGAGCATATGAGTCAAACAAAGAGACGTAATACGCCAGATCATTATTTTACGTGGCAAGCCACGGAACTACAGAGACAAAGTAGGCCACACTGTCCTATATGCTAGTAAACATTCCATAAGGATAATTCACCAGACGCCCTAGCACTATGACATGCTACAATGTCTATTTAAAAGTACTAAGCTAAGGGGCAGTCCTGATAAGGACTATTGATGCCACTCACAATGTCCATAAACAAAGTCCACGGACAATGTTCATGGTTGTACCCAGCATCACTAGAACGTACCACTTCGGTTTACAGCCTCTGCACCGCTCAGCAGCTGAATACGATGAGAGTCACAAACAACATCGTCTGACCCACGAAAGACCTCGGAGTATCAAATCATAGAGTGATAGACACAGCGATATCAACCAGGACACCAGGACGTTGAAGTAACAAATCACAGAGTGCTAGACACAAACAACATCGCCTGAGTCATAAGAGACCTCGGAGTATCAAATCACAGAGTGATAGACACAGCGATATCAACTAGGACATCAGGACGTTGAAGTATCAAATCACAGAGTGCTAGATACAAACAACATCTCCTGAGTCACCAGAGACCTCGGAGTATCAAATCACGAAATATTCAAGACAACTTGTCATGGGGGTAGTCTGCTAGTAGCTGATGTAGCCACAAAGCCTACAAACCAGATCACAGCGCATCGTCAAGAATAAAGCATATCCGGCACCGCACACAAGAATTCTCAAAGTAGAACTTAATCACACTAAGAGACATCTCGCGTCCGTACCACCAAGATACGCAAGGCTCCAGCAACAGACAGATGGACTTCTCAAAGACAATCAAAATCATCTAAGAGTCACCTTCCGTCCGTATGCCAAAGCTCGTTCGAAATATGGCGGTCCTGCAAGACTATTCTCGCAGAACACTTTTGTAAGGAGGCTGATCTAAACACATGCATCACCATCACATCGTAACTACATAAGATATTATTATTAAAACATATTTATATTCATTATTTGAGAGGTTCATTATTATTACATGCTTCGCCCCCCTATACTTGTTTTATATTGTTATAATTCTATAGATGGTCACCCACAAACCATCTGTGATAAATACTTTTTATGACCTCTTATTATATCGGTATCATATGTAGTACATGTATGTGAGATGCTGTGCCGACGATCTCACGCTGCCTCCCTATATATGCTGGGCGATCGGTCTGACTATCGGCAGTTCCATACTTTCCGATACTTTCCCCCCATACTAACTAATACACGAACCGTCTTCATAATACACGAACCGTTTGCATTATTTTTAATATATTTATTATTGAAAATTATGATCGATTATTATTTCTAATGTATTAAATGACGTTTCAAATATAAAATGAATTACTTTTTATGTTTATTTGTACATATTATGTTATAATATTTATTAATCACTATATTATTAAAGTTTATAACCGTCACAATATATACTCTAGTTATAGATAGGTATATAAAATATACTCTTTCGTCCTTCTCTAGAAGATTTGCTGTGAAATAGTAATAGAAGTGTTTATCTTATGTTTATGTATTTGATTAAAAAGAAAACAGAAAAAAATCTCTTCCCACTTATAACACTTTTTGCAAAAGTTAATTTTGGCCAATTTACATAATGTTATAAAATATAGCAAATGTGTTTAAGTAAACTAAAGCCTGTGGGTGAGGTATACGAAACGAGCCTACAATGCCCTGAGAGTGCAGTACAACAATACATTCAGAATGTTGTTGGGCTTGCCCAGCAGGTGTAGTGCGTCTGGCATGTTTCTTGACACACGCACAGACGGGCAGACGGGTTACTGGCTATCATGCAAAAAAGGATAGCATCCTTGATTGGTCGGGTCAGTCGAAGTCCAAACAATATTCTGAATGTAATTGCTGACAAATATGATTGACAGATATTTATGTGCTGGGTAGGGCAAATAAAAGGGTAGCATTTGGCTTCATAGACTGAATAATTGTTATAGTTGTGTTAGCAACACTGTTTATAAAGTAGTAGTAGCGGGTAGATCATTTTATATTATTTCAAGTATACCGACGTGAAGACATTATATGACCTTTAGTGCGATAGATTAGTCTCAGTCTCTCTAATGTTTTCGTGCAGTGAACATGGAAGTTGGTGATATAGTGTCGTGATTAAGGTCACCCTTCTTGAGGTCCATGTAAGTTTATTTTATTACCTGTTGTCGTTAGCGAGGTCGACTGGTGGAAGTGAGAGTTAATATATTATGAAATAGCTCTTTAAACCTGCTCCTGGGTCTCAAGCCCAGGCACCGCTCGCCTCAGTCTAAATTGCACATGAATACGTATTGCTGTTCAGTAATGGGTACCACATTTCTCTCTGATTCTATAGCAGTTGTAGTTTTGAATTTAGTATTAGTTCAAATAATGTATTCTAACCTAGTTTTTAATAAGCACCTGTGTGAAGACTTGTTTTTTGAAATAAATTTATTATTATTATATGTATGTCTTTTCCAATTACGGGTCAACAGTGACCAAGACCTTTGGAAGGCGTGCACGGAGCCGTAACCAACTCGTAGAGGCCAGACCAGGCAATTACCCTTGAATGCACTATTAGAATGCACACAAGGACAATCCCGGCTTGTGTAGGACTAAGGCAATATATGGTAACTAATAATGCTGGGCTATAAATTGGGGTGAGAGTGGACTCGATAACTAGTGCTATGGATGAACTATGGCGCCTACCCGACGATGTTTTTATACATTGAAAAATGGGTAGATTATTATTATTATCACTAATAACTAATAACAACTTCAATCACTTCATCAACATCTGTTTAATAGAGTAACAATCAGTAATATATCCACAGACTAAACATCGTCTATATCTGTAGAATACTTTTGATTACGTTTTCAACGGCATAGCTAAAAAAATGCGTTCATACAATTGTCGCCTTAAACATTTTAACATGAAGTCGCTAGCCAATCGCAGGGTAGTACTGGATGCAATGTTTGCGGGCAAAATTTTTGGCCACCTAATTGACTCTCCCCGGCTTCTAGGCCTATTGAAGTTGCGCGTTCCCTCTAGGCTCCCTCGCAGTTCAATCATACCACTCTGTCCACCTCTTAGAAAGACTGTGTTAGGCGCCAACACTCCCTGTTCACGATTATGTAAAGCGATAAATGCTTGCACTGGTCAATTCGATCTCCATTTTGATTCTCTCATAAAGTTAAAATCAACTTGTGCTGGCTCATCCTACTTTAATTAATTAAATAACTTCTAGTATCCCTTTCTTTCTCAGACTGACGTATTTTTTTAATATATATGTGCATTTGAGACGATAAGGGAGTGTGTGTATTTATATATATATTCTGTAGCTACTTTTTCTTTTTTATGATAAATACAAGCGGTGTTTACCTATAATTAATTGTTACGCTCTTTCATGTGTTTTTATAATGTATTAAGTGTTACTTAAGTGTATACAATTGTTGGTAAACCTTAATAAATAAATAAAAATAAATAAATACTTAAAATACTTTATAGTTTTATTATGTTACTAAGAGTTGTCGTTATATGAAGAGTAGAAAATAAGTGACAATTATACATATTATATATCAGATGTGCGTAATCCCGTAATAGTTATTTTCAATTTCGTACAATTTATATAATAATATATTTTATCAACTATGTGGGCGATAAAATAGTTTTTGTTATTAAATGTGGGTAGAAACGTTTTGATATTCCTAAATCCGATTTGCCGAGCTTTATATGGATTGCGATATAAGAGGATTTCTGTTTTATTTTTCGGCTAAAAACCTATCTAAACTTAAGTGTAGATTCAAGGCACATTTAATCTTCTACTATTATAAACTTATTAAGCTTTTACTTCAAATATGAAATCTATTTCTAATAGGATTTTGTGTAATTGCCGACTAAGTTTATAGTAATTTTTCTAATTAAATACATGGGAAATCTAACAAATTATTATTTCATATTTACCAAACTTGCAAAAACTTACATAGTAAAAAACTTTACCTCGTGTCATTCTTCAAAAGAAAAAGGAAGATTTTTCAAGTAATAAAGGTTAGGAGTCGGAAATTAAATTATTCTTGTTAGAAAAATGCAAATAAGTTGGCTTTGTAGTTTTGCCAGAAATATTATTTTTTTAAAAGATATGGATAATATTTACGGGACATAAAATGGAAATTTTGTAAGTTGGAGATAATCTCAGGAATTACTGATCTGATTTTGAAAATTCTTTCAATGATAACTACACTATTCTCGCGTGTAATAATAATATATAAAAAAGTCTAAATTCCTTGGTATTATTATCTTTTAAGTATATATTGTTGTTGGATATAGTTTAATATCTTAAAAATGGCATCGAAAGTAAACGATCCGAGTAAACGATTATTATCTTTTAAGTATATGTCGGGGTGTTTTTAAGTATAAGTTGAGGTAGGAAAATAGTGAAGGCCGTCTTGGGCTATAGTTAGGGTAGAATAATAATAAAGAGGACTTGTTGTCACTTCCGTCGCGTCATTTTAATATTGAACAATTTTAGATAGCGAGCATCTTACGGCACTTCATTCAACGATTTTTGATAGCCATATTTCCTATTTGTTGATTTACTTCGGATAATAAAGAAAATTAATCATCACTTCCGTCACGTCATTTTAATATTCAACGATCAATCGATTATCGAGACGCCAGCGCCATATTTCCGTTTTGTTGATTTACTTCTCCCCACTAGTGGAGGGTATTACTACCATTGTCTAGTCCCTTTAAACTCCCCGATGCAGTACAATCTAGTCTAGAAGTCTCTTTGAGTGAATATCACCTGGAGTTGAAATGTAACAAATAGTGTATCGTTACATCACGGATATTGGACTTCTCGGACTAAGGATCATGTAAGTTCTTACGTCTTATTTATTATGAGTCCCTACATTGTATTTAGATGTGTTAACACAACCTTAGGTTAAGTTTAGGTTAGGTTAGCCTTATGTTAACCTAACCTAAGACAAACAGTGAGACCGGACAGTGGAGGTGAGTGTCGTAATTACATAAAGGGATCCCTTAAGCCTACACCTTGGTCACAAGGCACTGCCTTGGTTCCTGTTTAAAAACAACGGAATCGTAAGGTCCGATTATTAATTAATTTATTCTAATCGTCTCACTTTTCTGACATATTGTTGTTGGATATAGTTTAGAATCTTTAAAATGGCATCAAAAGTAAACGATCCATATCAGACGTAGATGACATTGAAAAAAATATTTCTTTTCTGTAGGTAGCAGAACAAATACCATGTGTACAAATGGAATTGAGTTTATTGGGATTTATAGAGGCGTGTACGATGTTTGGTCAATACAACCTATGTCAATTATGATTTACCTTCTATTGGGAACTGCTTGACATTAACAAGAGTTAACAAGAAAGTTATTACTTTTTTGTAGCGAAAACATTTCTTTTTTATTCGTTTCACGTAACTAATATTATATTATTAGTAATATTCTTAAGTTTTTTAACAATTAAATTTTAGACTCCCTCATAGAACACTTTATCTAGTGTCAGGTGTGGGTTACAGTATCACAATTTGACAAGAATGTTAATCTCGAGACTTATACTACAGACACAGACCAGAATTATTGCTTGATTACTCACGATGTAGTAATAATGATTTCTGTTATGATGGCGAATTTATTTGGTTTTCTCTTACGTTTTTGTTTGGAAGAATTAATTAAATATCCGTATTCTTATATTTATATTTTCTTTCGACGTGTCATGTTTTGCGAAAACGGCTGATTCCAGGGCTAGTGAATTCGATATGCTAGGAAGACAGAGCGCCTCTTCGTCAGGTTCAATAGTAAAATATTACTCAAATTAATGTTGCCAACATCATAACTAACACTAGCTTTCGAGATGGTAAATTATGAACATTACATGTCATGTCCACATAGATTTGGTTCATTTTCTATTGAAATTTCTTCTTTATTGAACGTTATCAACTCTGTTGCTCTTCTACTAATCAGTGTATACTTCAGCTGAGTATCGTATTATATACTTGATTGTATTTGTTAATACAGACTTCAATCCAAATAAAAATTATCTATGTTAACAGAGTTTTATTGATTTTCTAACAAGTAACGACATCCCGCTAAGTGGGAACGCGGACGGAATCAACAAATTTCTTTGCAGAGTGAAGGGATGAAAGTAAATAGATTTAACCGATGTAAAAGAAACGAAGTTATCGAGATGAACTTTTTATTTACAGTGCCTTTAGATTATATACTTTTAGTACAGATGCTAAATAAGATTTTAGTCAACTTTATTTCGCAATAATATTAAAAAGCTTACTTAGGCAGGTTTGTTTTATTAATGAACACTTGTTCATTTTATTCTAAAGCTAACGAAGTAACAAAAATTTGCAAGTAACTAAAAAGACAGCCATATTTTTCTATTTAGTTCCCGTGCACTTAATACGTATGGCGAAAATGGCTTTTCTTATCGGTGAAAAAAATGAAGATTACCACAAATTGAAATGCCTAACCAGAGCTCCTCGGTATCACTCAATTACTATTACTATATTTACTCACACACTCATTACACTACACAATTATTTAGCCAACACTCCTAACGACAATTGCTTTCTAAATAGATATCCACTTTTATATTCTACTACCCTCACACTAAATTACAGAATTTATCAACATAGTAAAATCTACATATTCAATTATTATTGTCATAATCTTATAAATTCTTACATATTTAATATCTTTGGGTTTTTATATTAATTAGTCAAATTACAAATACAAAACCAAGTCGCTAGACTATCTGTACTCTTAGTTCTTTTAAGCTACCCAACGGATTATAATGCGGTTTTCATCAATAGACATATTGATTCAGGAGGATTAAGGGCGTCGGCTGATTGCCGAGACCGAAGCGGATGTCTAGTTTAATGTAAAAAGTTGTTTATGGAGCTGACTTATTCAAACTTTCCAATAACAATTTTAATAAACAAATGATTGATAAGTTTAGTGTAAACTTCGTCTGTTCAAATATGTCTGTATAAAAGTGTTCAGCGAGAGTAATCTTGCTGAACCACCATATTTCAAACGAGCTTTAGCATACGGACGGAAGGTGACTCTTAGATAATTTTGATTATCTTTGAGAAGTCCATCTGTCTATTGCTGGAGCCTTGCGTATTTTGGTGGTAAAGACGCGAGATGCCTCTTAGTGTGATTTAGTTCTACTTTGAGAATTCTTGTGTATGGTGCCGGATATGCCTTATTCTTTACGATGCGTTGTGGACTGGTTTGTAGGCTTCGTGGCTACAGCTGCTAGCAGACTACCCCCATGACAAGTTGTCTTGAATATTTCGTGATTTGATACTCCAAGGTCTCTGAAGGTGACTCAGACTATGTTGTTTAAGTCTATCACTCTGTGATTTGTTACTTCAACGTTCTGATATCCTGGATATCGCTGTGTCTTTCACTCTATGATTTGATACTCCGAGGTCTCTCATGGCTCAGACGTTGTTGTTTGTGACTCTCACTGATTTGATACTTCAACGTTCTGGCGTCTCAGTTGATATCGTTGTGTCTATCAGACTATCATATCCAGCTGCTGAGCGGTGCGGAGGCTGTTAGCCGAAGTGGTACGTCCTAGCGATGCTGGGTACAACCACGAACATTCTCCGTGGACTTTGTTTATGAACATTCTGAGTGGCATCAATAGTCCTTGTCAGGACTGCCTCTTGGCTTAGTATTTTTAAATAGACATTGTAGCATGTCATAGTGCTAGGGCGTTTGGTGAATTATCCTTATGGGATGTTTACTAGCGTATAGGACAGTGTGCCCTACTTTGTCTCTTTACGACCGTGGCTTGCCACGTTAAATAATGAACTGGTGTATAACGTCTCTTTGTTAGACTCATATGCTCGCATGATATCATATGCATGGGAGTGTTGTTTTTTGTAAGCGAGTTGTACATATCTCATATTTCACATTCCACTAAGGTGGACCATAACACATATATATATATGAGCTATGACTGCAACGATTCCCAGCTACGGCTGCAACGATATCCACTTTGGTGGCAACGATAACACATTTATGTGAATATGAATATGTGCATTCCTTGCAATCAGCCGCCTAAGTGCTGTGAGTTCTTACGAACTGATGTTTGATTTTTTTATCACTTTATTTATATTTTTAACCAGGGCTTGTACCTTTATCTTCGGACACCTTACAGCTTTGCTGTTTTATTGGATTCATTTCCATAACAAGGCTCACACCTTTTAAAATATTTAATATTTCGACGTGGGTGACTTGCGAAACGTACTTGTGATCGTAAATGATTATATAAAATTTAAGCTGCATTTAATGCATTAGTTTTCGTTTACTATTCCAATCTTTTTATACTCTGTGAGTTTATCTTCCTTCATGTTTAGTATTCACATAACTTTTGCCATATGAAAGGACACGCGACATTTTTTATTCCATCCGATGAAAAAACTCCTCTACAAAAAGTTTTATGGAAGTTGATTGAGTTCCAATCCCATTTTTAGCATGGAGGACGGGTTTAGAATAAAATTATCTTTTGCTTCGTAACTTCTAAATTATGGATGGATTTGGTTCAATCATTAGCCAAATATTTAAATTATACGTTGTTTGTTTTGTAAACGATTATCTAATAATCGAATCGAATGAAGTAGTCTCTTGTGTTAGTGAAAGTAATGTAACTTACAATGAACTTGCCACGTGGTAACTAATTGTCACAACGTTAGGTTAGCCTTGTGTAAGCTTAGGTTCGTGGTACCTTAACCTTGGGCTTACAGTGTTTCGTTATTTTGCTTCAACATATTTCACTTATTTGTCTGCTTGTTTCTTTACCTAATTATTACCTTATCTTAAGTGCACAGGCGCGATTGAGGCTGTTACAGGCTGTTGGTCGCTATATACCTCCATAAACTGTAGTCACTTTTTTAGTCTTTCTATTATGTGGAGCAAAAGTATGGTATATAGGAACAGGCAGTAAATCAACACTTACATTTAAAAAAGTATTATTTATACAAATTCATGCTATATGCATTTAATTGTAATGCAAATCGACCATATTGTTTTCATCTTTACTTTGAAAGTACATGTTATATTTTGAAAATATAAATATATCTTAAAACACTATTTAAAAAACCAGTATAAATTACCAATATTTTCCCTAAAGTGTAAAGTAATGAACGTGTTAAAGCGTTTTTGAAGTAGTATACAAGTCGCTTATTCTCTAATCTGTAGGTACGCTAAGTTATTTTAAATTGCGCTACGGATTTTATTACAGTTTTTACCAAAATCAAAAGGAGGGTTTATTGTATATTACATGCATAAAATATAAAAAAAATGTGACAAACTGGGAAGAGTCGCTAGTTACTCATAAAACCGTCAAACCAGGTTTTCGGTACATTTAAAAAATACAATAAATATCTAAACAAATCAGCTATTGCTCAGAAAAAGCTTTTTATTATAATAGGTTGGGGAAAAAGTTTTTTCGCATTATAGTATGTATGAACTTATAATAAAATCTCTTTGGCTATACTATTTGTATCTGCCTGGTTTTGGTATCATTCAAAGTTTACATTTTAAAGAAGATAATTCCAAATTCAAATTAGGAAAATGTGTGATTTTTATTTGTACTGTGAAGATGAGTGAATCTAATGAAGAAATTCGATACATTTTAAAATTTTACTACAAAAAAGGTAAAAATGTCAACGCAAGCCACCAAAAAAATTTGTGATGTTTATAGAACTAGTGCAGTGTCTGTGAGAGAAGCACAAATTTGGTGTCAAAGATGCACCTCGCTCTGGTCGCCCCATGACGGATAAAATGGATGCCATTTTTAAAAAAGTGGAACAAGATCGGCATATTAGTAGTTACGACGTAGATAAAGAAGCTGAAGCTGGGAATTGACCACAAAACAGTTTTGGCGCATTTGAAAAAATCTAGGTACACAAAAAGCTCGATATTTGGGTACCTCACGAGCTCACTGAAAGAAACCTAATAAACCGTGTACTCATTTGTATAATAATACTGACTGAATGTAGACTTAACTCGAGCAAACCTATTCCATATTTATTTAATTATCAATCACATATGACATCGAACTCGCTTAACCAAAACGATGGAGTAGTGGTATATGCTAAGCAATCTCTACCCATAAAAGTAGATGAAATTATACTGTCGCAAGCTTCCTGTCTAAAGGTCGAAATCTTTAATAACATCGTTATGTGTATGTACCGGTCCCCTTCAAATAAAAATGCAGAGTTGTTTATAGATTCCTTAAGCGATTATTTACAAAGACTTAATAAAGCCAATAAAAATGTAATTATTACGGGGGATCTCAATATTAATATCAAACCTAGCCACACGGAACAATTTAACGATTATAAAAACAGAACAAAATACCTAAATGCTCTATCAGTTTATGGTATCCTTGCTGGACATACCATACCGACGAGAGGAAAATCCTGTCTAGATCACGTTATGCTAAATCTAAATAAAACAAAATATTCGGCCAAAATTGCTGTTCTACAAACAACTACCTCTGACCACTACAGTACCCTACTATGTTTAAGTAAAGTTAAAGGTAATTACGTAGCAAATAAAACTAGGTCTAAAATTGATCTCGAAAGGGCACTTGAATTTTTACGTAATAATCACCTAGACGAACTACTTTATTGCCAGGAACCAAATAAAATCATCAACTTCTTTATAACCAAACTAAAAGATGCTATTAATGCTGGCACTTTTATGGTAACAATCCCTAAAAGTAAAAGAACTCTGAAACCCTGGATAACTCTTGGGCTATTGAGATGCATAAGGCATCGAAATAAACTACAACGTAACTTACGATCTATGAATGCAGAGAACCTTGAAACTCAAAAAATTATATATATAAGATATCGTAATCACTGTAATAAGTTATTAAAAAAGCTCAAAAATAACTATGAAAGAGAACTTCTAGCTAAATCAGTATCTAACAATAAACACCTTTGGAAAAATATTAAAAATATAACTTATACCAAAAAAAATAAAAACCTAAACCCTGAATTATTAAATCTATCTTCAACGCCCTTAGAATCAGCAAACTTAATTAACAACTATTTTGCTAATATAGGTAGAAATTTAGTACTAAAAATACCAACGGATAATCACGATAAAGAAATTTTGACATCCCAATCACAATCATTTGTGTTAATGGACACGGATCCGAAAGAAGTCAGTAGCATTATTCGTAACTTAAAAGCCAATAGCGCTGCTGGGTGGAATAATATTCCCATATCTTTTCTAAAATATGCCCACGATGAAGTCGTTCCTATAATAAGTCACCTATGCAATCTCTGTTTTCACAAAGGAGTATTCCCGGAACCTTTGAAAAAAGCAATCATTACTCTTGTCTATAAAGGTGGGGCGAAAGATGACGTAACTAACTATAGACCGATTTCTATCCTGCCAGCAATTTCTAAGATCCTAGAAAAGTTAGTGAACACAAGACTAACTAGTTACTTAGAAAAATATAGTATACTAGCTACTTCACAATATGGGTTCAGAAAAGGAGTGGGAACAGAAGATGCTGTGACAGAACTAAGTACGCATATCACGGACATGCTGGATAAGGGACGCAAATGCCTGTCTGTGTTCATCGACTTAAAAAAGGCATTTGACACAGTCTCAATGCCCATCCTTATAGACAAATTAGAAAAAATAGGCATAAGAGGAACCCAGTTATCTTTATTCAAAGACTACTTAACAAACAGGAAACAAATGGTTAAACTTGACAACAATATAAGTGAGGAGATTCCAGTAACCTATGGTGTTCCGCAGGGCAGTGTATTGGGACCGACTTTGTTCCTAATATACCTTAATGACCTAAATAACATAAAATTAAAAAATACTAAAATAATATCGTATGCTGATGACACGGCTATTATTTTTAATGAGGCGTCCTGGGTTACATTAAAGGAAACAGCAGAAAATGGCTTAACACAAGTAGCAAATTGGCTTAAAAGTAACAAACTTAGCCTAAACACATCTAAAACAAATTACATATGCTACAGTATCTATAATAACTATCAACCCAAAAGTGGCTATACTATTAAAAACAAAAAAAGAAATCATATAATATTACTAAACAAACGAATCGATTTATACGTGCTAGATCACGCGTTCGAAACTAGATGGCGCTCACGCTCAGTGTCGATGGTTCACCATAGATGGCAGTAGTATGCACTATTTAAACAAATTTAAAGTAATATTTTTTGTAAAAATAAAAATAATAAGAATAGGGTGTAGCGAATTTTACACGCTACAATACATGTCTGTAATAGAGACACAAACGGGTGTAATTGTCCAATTATAGCCAAAGTCTCACAGACTAAGTATCTTGGTGTAATGATAGATCAAAACCAATCCTGGTACCCGCAAATTGAACAAGTTTCGAGTAGGATTAGAAAAATTATTTGGATGTTCAAAGTTCTTAGAAACGTCATACCAAATAAAAAGAATTCGTCTACACCTACCCTCTTGAACAACATATACATTGTTCTTGTACAGTCCATTATAACTTACTGTATTCCCATATGGGGTGGTGCCTATAAAACACGATTCTTGGAGTTAGAAAGGGCGCAAAGAATTCTTCTAAAAATAATGTACTTTAAAAATGTTAGGTATCCTACAACTGACTTATACAGAGATTGTGACCTTCTTACAATAAAAAAATTATACATCCTACATATAATAATGAAAGCAAATAAACATTGTCAACATAACATAAATATTGCAAAGAAAAGAAGAAACTTTCAAGTAATCACTATCCCAGTTACAAAAACCATGTTCGCTAGTGTTCAGTGTAAGAAACGAACAGCTGTTTTATACAATAAAATAAATAGAGAGATCGATATTGACACGAAACAGAAGAAAGCAGTCATCAATTGGTTAAAATCCCTAACCTACGACGAAACTGAATCACTAATCGAAATACCATCTATATAAGTAAAAATGGATTCATATTGTATACATAAAACACAACATCACATAATACACACACGCACACGCATGCGCGCACACACACACACACACACGCATCCACAGTCACTCACATATACACATATATATGTCGGGGATTTTAAAACGATGTGGAAGGAAACGGAAGGAGGAAGATGGGAATATTGGGGAACACTAAAAGGGGGTGATGGTATTGAATGGAATATTGGGTAAACGCAACGTAGATACTCCTATTGAACCGATAAATGATCAAATATGATCTCTAACAATTACGAGAGAAACCTAAGCAGTGCCTTGGACTTGTGACCAAGGTGTAGGCTTAAGGAGCTCCTTTAAGTGATCACGACACTCGCCTCCACTGCTAGGCTCTCTGTTTAAACCCAAGGTTAAACGCACATGAACCTAACCTAACACAAGACGAGGCAATTACATTGTGAGGTACTCACGTGACCTTGATCGGACAGCACTCCTAGCACTAACACAACACTGCACAACACTATCACTATTCAGACACTACTTCACTTCTTGATAGACTGCGCACGACTAAGACTTCAGTCAGACTGTCGATGGCATATAAAGGCTCGAGGGTCGAGACTGTCAAAACAACGGAAGTGACCACTACCCTACTCCAGCGCCATAGATACCGATGACGATTTGATTATTCGATAGTCTTTTACTATTCTCCGATATATACTAAGACAAGTTATATAAATTAATTAATTGGTTTAAACAAGGTTGTTTAAAATAAGGAAAAAAATAAATAAATTGTTAATAATTGTGTACAATTATGGAAGAGCGATGACCTCTAGCACAGGCTTTGTAAAGTCTAAAAGAAGTCATCATCAACTAGATAAGAACAATTTGTAAAATTAAAAGAAAAATAAACAATTTATTATTATTATTATTTATTATTTGTGATTCTTTATTACGACGTAATGAAACCGAACCATTTTTGAAGAAGCTGATAACTGGTTATGAAAAGTGGATCACGTACGACAAGAACGTGCGAAAAAGGTCGTGGTTAAAGGCCGGTCAAGCTTCACAGACTGTGGCGAAACCCGGGTTAACTCGCAACAAGATGAGGCTATGTGTATGGGCGGATTGGAAGGGTATTATTCACTATGAGCTGTTACTACCAGGCAGGACCATCGATTCTGAACTCTACTGCGAACAACTGATGAGATTAAAACAAGAAATTGAGAGAAAGCGGCCGGAATTAATCAACTGAAGGGGTGTGGTTTTTCATCATAGCTAGACCTCACACATTTTTAGCCACTCAGCAAAAATTAAGAGACTTTGGCTGGGAGATGTTAATGTATCCGCCGTATAACATCACGAGAGGACTGCCAAAATTACTTGTCGCGGTATTTTGATCAGAAGCCCCAAAATTTCTATAGCAATGGGATCATGTCCCTACCTACAAGGTGGTAAAAAGTTATTGAACAAAATGGTACCTACATACTTTAGTTAAATGTAAATAAACAATATTAAAAAACGTTTTGAATTTTCTTAAAAAATGCGAAGACACTTTTCCCCCAACCTAATATTAGTCTGTAGAGACTTGACAGTGTGTGTCTATACTTCGACAAGTTACACTTAAGAAATCACAAAGTTTTAACGTTGAACGCCTCACATCAGTAAGCTGTTTGCTTCCCAGATTAAACTCCGGATTACGAGGGTAGTGTTGACAATTTTCGCAAAATGAAGGCGAAATTCGTATGCAAATCATCTCGTTATTCGTATTCAAGACACGTTCGGTGTGTGAATCTAGTTACGATTATAGAAAGCCGTATCAAAAATAAAATTTTAGTGTTAGTGATATTACGTAAAAGCGGGTTAATAATAGTCACACTATTGGATACGAGTCAATTCCCCATATCTTACCAGGAATGAAACATTTTTAAATGACAGTAACTTTTTTCCTGTCATCCCTATCCTATTTAAATGAAACGGAAGACAACCTATATCTTGGGTCAGTTTATGAAGACTCTATGTGAGCGATCATTATTTTTATAAAATAGAATTGAAGAACACATTATAAACATTTTTGTTTGTCTGTCTGTCTATACGTTTGTTTGAAGTCAGACCTGCAGCAACACGATTAGGTCTTACTGGACTGGACAGAAAACAGTTGTTTTCACTTGAAAATATGTTGGTCCAGCGAAGCTAGGGCGGCTAGGTAATCTTATATATAAAATTCTCGTGTCACAATGTTAGTTACCACAATCCTCCGAAACGGCTTAACCGATTTTTATGAAATTTTGTGTGCATATCGGGTAGGTTTGAGAATAGGTCAACATCTATTTTTTATACACCTAAGTGATAAGGATGGCTCACCCCAATTTTTTTAATTTTATATGGCAAAACAACGTTTACCGGGTCAGCTAGTTAAAAGATAAAATTTTGTATCTCCTAACCAATCTATCATCTAAAAGTTTTACCTACTCATTATTCTGCTGCAGTGATAATATATTAAACTAGTTGTTTCACCCGCTGTATTTTGGATAATTCACACTATATCATTATAAATTATAGCCTATGTGTTATTTTGATGTATAAGCTATATTATTGTAAAGTTTCATTAAAATCTATTCAGTAGTTTTTGCGTGAAAGAGTAACAAATATACATCCATAGATCCATACAGTCTTACAAACTTTCGCGATTATAATATTAGTACGATACCTGAAAGTATAATTATGTTTGTTAATTTTCGATTGGATTCCTCTTTAACTTCAAGTGATGTTAGAAGTGGTTCAGTGGTTCACACGTTGAATTATAGATAGATAGGCTGTGAATTCAAATCCCAGTCATTGGACTACTGAGGTGACCACTCAAACCAAACTGCTAGGAATCTTTTTTCTTGTAAGAAAATTAAATTGGATTTACTGGGACATGACTTTTATTGAACAACACAATATTTGACTAATCTAAAAACGGATAAACATTATTCAACCTAAGACGTAAACAAACTCCTTTGATAAAAATAGGCAGTATTTTTCATAGTTTCATTTATTTTTACAGATGTCAAAAAGCTTTTTTATTAAGATTTTTGCTTACGTTCAGAATATAGAGAATATATTATTATAGTCCTATACTTCTAAACAATATATCCTTTATTTTAAGATAAACAATCTGAGTTTTTTCACATTTTATCAAATCTTTTAGGTAAACAACCATGGCACGTTCAATATCATCAATTTTAAACATGGGTTTAAGGTGTTGAAAAATAAAACAGCTTAGAACATTTAGATTAAAAATATATTTTAAGCTACCGCTCCGTAGGACTAGAAATTTAAAAAAATAAATTTCAGTTAAAAAAGAATTGTTTTGAGTTTGACAAAATGACAAAGTTAAAAAACCTTCTCTAATCTATATCTATACTAATATTATAAAGAAGTAAGATTTGTATTTTTGTATGTAACGAATAAACGTAAAAACTACTAGACCGATTTCAAAAATTCTTTCACCATTAGAAAGCTACATTATCCCTGAGTAACATAGGCTATATTTATTACAAGAAAAAATTAGAGATCCCCAGAAAATCTCACTAAAACCAACCCAAGGTGCAAAAAAAATAGCCATAAAATATCTTTCATCGCATGCGCTGCGAAAAGTATTGATGATAGAAAAAATGTTTCACAATATTATAGAACGTATCAATATCTACAAAAAACTCCGCGAGACCATATGTCCAACTATTGTAGTTATGTCACTATAACTACTTTTTTATATTTTAAAAGTTGATAAAAATGCCTATCAAAATCAGACCATGTTTTCCATAACTTTGTATTAATCCTTATCCAAATAAATTATTTCATATTCAAGACTGTTTTATTACCTGTAAATAACTTTTTGAATTATTAAAATCGGACCTTCCATTCAAAAGATATTACGAAATTAAAAATATCAATATAAACAAAAAATACACGCCGACGCGACGGGCCAGTATAGTTCTACGAGTATCTCGGTGATACTCGAAGTGCAGCGAGTGGCAGCGAGTAACGGCGAGGTAGAGGGGCACCGAAATGCGGGAGAGCCAAAATGTTTTAAACTAAATATTCCACCCGTGCGAAGCCGGGATGGGCCCCTAGTTTTTTATTTATATAGCAGCTAAGTATTCCGTAGTGAATGACACCATCAAACTATGTAGCATTATCTAAATAAAGGTTTTAATATGATACAAATTATTGTCCTAGACATCCCTTGAGTGTAATTGGTAAGGGACACTCCATACTTTGAAGTTACATTAGAAGCTTTAGAGCTTATTTTGAAAGATAATGACTTAATTTCCACACTTATAGCAACGTGTAACTGGAAACTTTGGTAAGTAAGTGTACTAAAGCGAATGAAGGTGTACTTATCCATCCACTCTTCCAGAACAATATTACAAATATGAAAGAATTTAGGATTGTTTTTCATCCCTTTATCTGTGTCAGTGAACAATTCATGTTTAATTTTCCGAAATATATTTTGTTTTTTTGTATCATCTTATGGATATTACGGTTTATTGGTCGTTGTTTTATTATTTAACTCTGCCATTGGTAGACGCAGAAAGATAAGATGTACTATTAAGAGTATGGGAGCTATATTGCGCAGTAACACTCAAACGACAATATTAACATATAATTTAGATAGAAGCCGAGCAGTGCCTTGAGACCCAGGAGCAGATTTAAAGAAATTTTCTACTATACACAAACTTTGAACTCCTGCGTTCGACCTTGCTCACACCACCAAACAACACTACACTATTAGTTCTAAGAATATGGGAGTAACGACAATATTAACATGTAAATTAGATGTAAGCCGAGCAATGCTTGGTGCTTGAGACCCAAGAGCAGATTTAAAGACGTCTTTTGTAACTTCTCACTTTCACCGCTTGCCTAGCAGCTACCAAATATTAAAATAATACATTACTCACGAGCTCCTCGTTAACCGGAGGTCTAGCATCACGCCATCAAACGGTACTACACTATAACACTCACTACTTGAATATGTGACAACAATTGTTAAACTAAATAAATCCAATCAGAACGAAAGTTATATATTGTCGACACAAGACAAAATGAACTACACGCTAATACTAATTTATAAACGGAGTTGCTAACAGTACTAAGATGTAACAAAGGTGTTAACTGAATACTATAATCTTATACTAATATATAAAGCTGAAGAGTTTGTTTGAACGCGCTAATCTCAGGAACTACTGGTCCGATTTAAAAAAAAATTCAGTGTTAAATAGCCCATTTATCGAGGAAGTCTATAGGGCATATATCTTTGCATACTATAAATATGGAGAGAAATGATACCCATTACTGTACAGCAATACGTATACAGGAGCAGGTTTAAAGAGCTCTTTCATAATATATTAACTCTCACCTCCACCACTCGACCTCGCTAACGACAATAGACAATAAAGTAAACTTACATGGATCTCGAGAAGGGTAACCCTAATCACGACACTATAACACTAACTTCCATGTTCACTGCACGAAAACACCAGAGAGACTGAGACCAATCTATCGTACTAAAGGTTATATATTGTCTTCACGTCGGTATACTTGAAATAATATAAAATGATCTACCCGCTACTACTACTTTATAAACAGTGTTGCTAACATGCACTACGACCAATAGGAGCGGAGCTACACGCGGGCGAGGTCGCGCTGGTCGACTAGTGGAAATAATAAAGTTAGTGAGTCTGACGTCGTGGCGGGTATACGTTATTTTTTAAAACATAAGAACTTAAGAAAATGTGTACAAAATACCTTTTATAAAGGAGGAATTATTGAATATTTACAAATAAGATAATTTTAGCACAAATAGTACAAACAAAAAGAGAATATGTGCAAAGGCGTTCTTGTTGCTGTCTCTTGCAGACAACATTTTGACGATCTAGAATTACTATGCTTCTGAGTAATTCTTTTATTTATTTAGAATAATAATTTAATTTATTATAATACCCTGCTTATCTTATGAGTGAGAGGGACGTGAAAATTTAGTTGTAGGTACAGTGTTATGTATGAGCGAGCGAGAGCGGAATATAATGGAGTGAGAGCTCCTGTCATTGCTTATATTCATCCTTTTGTAATAACTTATGATAGGTTGTTCCTACATTTTCTTTCCAAAGAGCATAGTTTTAAATTACCATACATATACAAAATGATAATAGAGTATAACTCGTCGTTTTATAGCAAGTCTCCAGTCTAGTTAATATAATACTAAGTTCCTGAGGCTTGAACTTTTAATCCCAGTAAAATGAGAGTTTCATAGACTATAACTATTTCTTAAGCCATTATTATTAAAGAAAAGAAGAAATACAACAAACTGGTTCAGTATCTTGTTAATATTGAAACATCGCGCGAAGTATCTCAAGTTGATTCTCTAGTTAGTTCTAAAGTTGTGTTTAACTAACACAAGTCGAATTGAAAACTTGTTGATTAAAGCCAGCGGATAAATAAGTGGATTTTTAAAAAACCAAGAAACTCAATCTAATATAAATACTTATTTTTTGCTTTTTTCATCTATTTTTCTACTAATGAAATGTATTTTCGCCACTGGAGCTGCCACATTGATTTGATTGTACGTTTTTATAAAATCATTAATAACACTTTATATCCGGAAAGAATGAGTTCGTACGCGTGTGTTTTTCATTTCACTTTGGATCTAATTTGGAAGTGATTGCAAACAGTCGCAAGCTGATGCTATAAAGAATAATAAAAGGTAGCAAATATAAATCAGAACTCACATTTAGTTTACGTAAAAGTTATGCTATTTTTGTCAATAATGTCTGACCTTTCCCAAAAATATGTGCCATTTAGATTCAAAGATAGGAAATAGCAGTTTTCAGTCTAGTTATATAAGATCTATATAAAATCAATATGGTCTTTAATTTTGAACTTTACTACTAAGACTTAAGGTTGAATTTAAAATAAAAGTTTATAAAGGTGATGTATTGATATTTGAAGCAGCTTCTGTTGTAGAGAAAATTAATAATTTCTTGTGAATATAAAGTTATCTAGTTCGAAATTGATAGCTTTGTTTTCTATGTTTTGCATTAAATTAGCTGTGTTTTTGTTTCTACGCTTCTAGTTCTAGATTTTAGAAAAAAACTGTGAGCACTCTTTGTTTAAATTAATCGATTCTTCCAACATTAACATTAAAATTGACATGTTTGTGCAAGCATCACGTTAAAACAGCTTGCAAATTTAGCATACAGTTAATTAGCCTGGTTTAGAAAATAGAATACTTTTTATCCTGGAAAAATGCACAGGAAATAGATCAGAACGAAAGTTTTAACACATACAGTTTTTAATCTGAATGATTGAATAAAATACTACTTATCCCGAAACAAAGTACAGTTTCTCCAGTAATGACTGAATGACAATCGACTTTGACATCTCTGAATTTAGCAAAACAGATTTGAATGACTTTTAACAAGTAAATAGAATTTAGCTTAGAGCAGGATATATGCTATATTTAATATGAATCAGATATCAGGAAAGAATTATCCTCAATTGAAGAGAGAATACAAAGTAAATAAATTATATAATAAATGCGCTCCGGAATGTAAATGATGATGTAACTATAAGACTAAAGATATAATAAAAACCTTTTTAGTAAACCAGTTTTTTAGCAACTTCTTGGTATTAGATTAATCTAAAAGGTGTATTTATATAAATATCTTGATAATACAATAATATAATATTTATGACCTCATCTTGTAGGTAGAGCTAGTATTTTATTATGACAAATGCTAAAACAATTTTCTTCGTTTTGCTATCATGAGTACTATAAGCAAGTACTTTTTTTTAGTTTAAGAATTATTTTAACGTAATAATTATTAATTTAATGTAAATTGTCCTTTATTTTATACCAAAATTGTTAATATTAGTCAGTTTAATCTTCATCAAGCAAACACTCAGCATGAGAGCAAACTTTGGGACTTCCTTGTCAATGTTAATAGTACTACGTCAAGACATATAAACTTTATATGGTATTTGCTAACCCTTGTATCGATTTTGGTTTCGCTGTAAGAAATAATACTTAATTAATTATACTTATTTTATAATTACAGAAAAACATATAAGTATTTATTATTAGAAGTCGAGCAAACATAACGAATTCATGCAACAGATTTTTTCCTTATCAATCATCACGACCCTTCAATGGCCCACTGCTGAGCCGGGTTTCCTCCACAGAATGAGGAGGGTATTAGGCCATAGTCCACCACGCTGGCCCAGTGCGGGTTGGCAGACTTCACACACCTTTGAGAACTTTTGGGAACTCTCAGGAGTGCAGGTTTCCTCACGATGTTTTCCTTCACCGTTTAAGCAAGTGATATTTAATTGCTTAAAACAAACATTACTCTGAATCAGAGGTGTGTTCCCAGGATCGAACCTCGGACCTCCCGAGTAAGACTTGAAGTCTCAACCACTGGGCCATCACTGCTTCCTTATGTTAGTGTTGCACTGGCCATATAGACTCTGTATAGTATTTAAAATAATATGTTTTTGTTTTTAGAGAAAAATACTAGATTAATTTTTATATTTTATTGTATATTTCAGGCTATGTGCCAATTAGAGCGATCAAATAAATTAAGGGACTCTTCTACTGTTTCTAGTAGCTCACCATTAGTTAGAAGTTAATAATAATCTTTAAAAAAAGAGCAACCAGTTTTAACTACAAATCAAAGAGGTATAGAAAAAAAATACAGTTAAAATACTTTCTTTAGGATCCCTATCAATGCAGAACATAATAACTAAGATAATACTTTTTATTATACTTTAAATATCTAAACATATCGTTAACAAACTTTTATTTCGTGTCATAAAATAGAATACGAAAACATGATTTTTCTCAGAATACTCTGATAGTAACCACGAGTCAAAGTCAAAGTCAAAATTTTTATTCAATGTTGGAATTTACATTCTCTTATTGAACGTCGGAATCTACCACCCTTTTGGAAACGACCTAACCCACACCTGAGAAGAATGGGCGCAAGAAACTCAGCGGGACTGTTTCTTTTGGAGTTTATACTTGACTAAAATATTTCGACTCTATTGGTGAGGAGAAACATTTTAACGAATAGTCTTATGTTCACAATTTACCATCTGTATGATAGCTACTGCACTGCACAGTAACATACAACAGTAAAGGACAACAATAATTTGCACTCAAGAAACCGAGCAAACAATATCAAACACCTACACGGAAATCTTCTTAATAACCACACACAACTTTGATGATTATCGGGCGAAATCACTTTAGCGACTAACACGAGCCTAATAGGTTATATAATACTAGCTGTGCCCGCGACTTCGTCCGCTTGGAATAGCGATACTTCCATACAACTTTTCATCCCCCCTTTCAACCCCTTACAACCCTTTTTTCGCATTAAAAAGTAGTCTATGTCCTTTCTTAAGCTCTAGACTATCTGTATACCAAATTTCATTTAAATCGGTGAAGTACTTTTAGTGTAAAAGCGCAACAGACAGGCAGAGTTACTTTCGCATTTATAATAATACTAGTAAGGATTTTCTACACGTCGGTATACTTAATAAAAGGAACTACTTGCGAATACTAAGTTATCAATGGTGTTGCTAAGTTACTTCTGTAAAAAACCTTTTATTACATTGTAGATTTCCGTAGACTTATAAAGGAATAAATTTAAAAAGATACACGGCAGGAACGTGTTCATCCACAGCTCGAGGAATGTCAACATGTACTGTGTAATTAGATTTCCTTTTTCCTTGAACTTCTATGAATATATTTCTTAACAATTTATTTAAGATAATAAACAACTTCATGATTTTATTTAAGTATGATTACCAGCTATTGTATATGTACGTTTACAGACCTTTGCAAAAAAGAATCATATTTTCTATTAACACAGTATATAACTAACTGTATATAACCTCTGTTCCGATAAACTTGAGCCAGTTGTCAAATGGAGCTCGCTTCTTGACCATTATGGCTGTGTAGTCAACATCACTGTCGTGATTCTGGGTCTCTATTACTAAGGTTTGGAGTGAGTTCTTATTATTGGTTACTAGGTTAACTTATGAGTGTTACTGTGCAGTATCGGTCCCTGGTAGATAACTTAACCGTGAATCGCCTATGTAAGCGCATAATTTTAAAACGGCTGCACCAAATTGGGTGATTGTCACGAAAAGAAAGTGAGCAAGATAGAAGAACAGAAATTTAAAGGAAAATAGCGGGTAAAAAGCAGTCATAGTTGCAGGTTGGAGAATATGAGTGAATACAATGCGGGGGTGGGTCGGTTAGTAATGAATATAATTTAGATAAGAAGCCTAGCAGTGTCAGGGCTTGAGGCACAGGAGCATGATCTTGAAACTTAACAGTTAACTTATCCAACAACAACACAAAATACTCAATAACAACACGATTCTCAATACGTTACACCCATCACACTTTACCATGTTAGTCAATATTTATATAAAGTAATACAATAGAAACTCCCAGCACTAACACAACACTTAACAGTTTCACTAGTACTATCCAGATACTTCTTCACTCCTTCAGAGACCGCGCAAGACTAAGACTACAGTCAGATTGTCGAGGACATATAAAGAGTCGAGACTGTCAAAACGACGGAAATGACTACTACTACTATTACTCCAACGCTATAGATGGCGATGACGATTCGAGTATTCGATAAACTTAAACATAAAAATAGTTATATTATGAAATGAAGATAACTATGACAGAGGACATGAATATTTATCTTTCAGCATAATTTGTATTAGATTAATTCAGAGCTTGGGACTATTTGCATGCAATCAGGTGTTCTAGGAATAATTTCTATTTGCGCAAACATTTAACTTTCAATAAACTCGCTTAATTGATTTTTCGGCAAAGTTAGAAATAGAGAGAAACGAAAACTTAATTTTCAGTTACATCGTTACTCCCTTTTAGAAGTTTAATATTTGCCTCGATATAAATCTAAACTGCCTAATTAAATAACACAGATTTTTTTGCCTGAATACTATGGTTTAATATAATGACGTATTAAATTAAACCAAATACTACGGTTAAATTCAATGACGTAATAAATTAAAGCATAGTACAGTGGCGTAACTGCACCGTTCGGGGCCCCAGGCAAATTTATTAGACGGGGGCCCCCTCCTCCAATATTAAGAAACTTAACCCAGGCGCAAGCTAAGCATCTTCTGTGCCGGTGGAGCAAAAAAAAAAAGTCGGTCGCCAAAAAGTATCCTGCGTGGCAAATACCTGCACCTTTGTTATAACTTTTACTAAATATTGTAATAGTAAATATTAAGATCCACCTGTGCTCACAGCTTTCTCGGACCGGGGGCCCCCTTCGGCTCGGAGCCCCTGGCATTTTGCCGAAATGCCACAGTTACGCCGTTGCCATAGTACTTAGGCAATAAAAATTCTGTTTCTTGTACATACATGTATATCCTGATAAAGTTTTTTAATATATTCCTAGGTTTTATTTCCATTTAATACAATCAATAAAAAAATAAATCTCGCGGTAAGAGTATGCGGATCCATTTAGTTTACTACATTTGCTTTTTCTATATGAGATGATAAGGAGTAATGTACGTCGGCGGGTAAGTTAGGCTTAGGTTGACCTAATCTTGTGTTTCAAGTGAATAAAAGATTTTCTTAAATTTACACCTTGGTCACAGTCCAAGACACTGTTTGGGTTCGTTTCCTTCGTGGTACTGACGTAATTGTAAGAGATTATAATGTTTAGTTATTTATCGGTTCCGTAGCAGTATCTACGTTGCGTTTACCCAATAGTCCATTCAATATCACACCCTTTGAAAATTGGAAAAGCTCTCCTACCTCTCCTTCTCTTTCTCATTTCTCCGAGTAGTATTTACAACCCGTATCTCTTTAGTTATTGAACATTTAATGCGGAGGTAAATTTAAGCTTGATTTAAAAAAAAACGGTCAAATAAGTGTGAGCAGCACAGTGTCGACTGCTACTTAACTGTAATGGTAGTGTGATAATATTAATATAGTGTAAAATCGATAACTCATTATTTATTTATTTATTATTGTCGAGAAGAGCTTAGTCCTGATGCTCCGTCATCGTTTTTTTCATATTGCGGATCCAGGAACCTGTGAGGCCCCAGGGAAATATCTATCTTTATCCTATTGCCATTTTAAATTATGATTAACGAAGTATAAATTTAATAATAAAAAATATTTATTCAAGAAAATTTTCCAAGTCTAGTTTTTCTAATACATTTTTATTTTTAGTTGACTGCTTGTTAAAGCTAACACAAATCGTTGTACGTTCATAATGAGTGAACCATTTTCTATTCGTTCGATACGAAGAACTTTCGTTCTAATAATGAACTTCATTGTACACATGCTGTAGTTGTTAACCTTCGGGCTATAGGTAGTTGAATAAAATTACCCTTGCTAACACTCCTTCTACCCATCATAGATTATGCTGACACAGCATATCTAGATTTGCACCAGGGGTACCTTAATAAATTAGAGCGCCTGCATAAGTTATGCATTCGATTCGAATATATGATTATGTTTCCGACTACCGTCAACTTAATTGACTTTCAATTCGACACAGACGTAATCTCTATGCACGTTCCTTATTATATTCCAAACTATACCAGCCTAATTCTCCTGTCTTTTTAGAGGTTCACGTACCTAGCTAATAATGTTGCCACTAACTTGCAACTCAGCTCACAAAGCGATAATAAATTAAAGTTCCGCTTGTCATTCTGAATTGTATCGACAGTCGTTTACAGTGAAAAGCGTGGAATTGTGGAATAAATTTCCATATGATAATTGACACTCGAAATCGAAATTTCTTGAAATGTTTAAATATCGTTTGAAACATTATTACCTAACTATTAACAAGTAATATTTGCTTTAATCTAGTGTACTATGTATACCTTTTTTATATGTATAAGTATATTACACCATCCACCATCATTATATGTATTATGTTATTTACTAGTATATATATGTCGGAGAATAATTTGTTAACGTTGGAGTAGGGTAGTAGTCACTACCGTTGTTTTGGCAGTCTCGACCCGTTATATGCCATCGACAGTCTGCCTGAAGTCTTAGTCTTGCGCGGTCTCTCAAGAAGTGAAGTAGTCTCTAGATAGTGCTAGTGAAGTGTTAAATCCAGTGTTCTGTTGGTGCTTGGGAGCGCAGTCCAATTAAGGTCACGTGAGTACCTTACAATGTAATTACCACGTCTTGTGTTAGGTTAGGTTTATGTGAGATTAACCTTAGGTTTAAACAGAAGGCCTAAGTAGTGGAGGCGAGTGTTGTGATCACTTAAAGGAATTCCTTAGGCCTACACACACACAAGCCTTGGTCACAAGTCCAAGGTACTGCTTGGGTATCTCTCGTAATTTTTAGAGATCATATTTGATTATTTATCGGTTCAGTAGCAGTATCTACGTTGCGTTTACTCAATAGTCCACTCAATATCACACCTCTTTGTAATGTTTTCCCTCCCCTCCTTCCTTCTCATCATTAAAATCTCCGACATACAGTAGTAGTATTATGTACATATATTATATTATAGTATATATAGTATGTATATTTGTGTAGATGTAGATGTTACAATTGCTGGTTGTTATGCACTACCTTTACGTTCTTTTCTACTTATTATGGCAAGGTTGCCTGTAAGAGATCACTCTTAATAATAAGGCCGCATGCTTACTGATTAGTCTTATAGTAATTTTAAGTATTAATGTAAAGTTCTATATTGGTAATTCTTAATTGTAATAAAGCATTTATTACATTATTTTTGCAAGTGCTTCTAGCCTTTGTCTCTGTGTTGTTCTAGTTGTCTGTGTCTCATCAGTAATGGAGAGGTAACAAATTATGGAAAAAACCTGTTAAATAATGACAGGAATGCGTTTTTATTATTATATTGTCATTACTTAGACATAAACATAAGTTCGGGCCCCCTAAAGTTTTAATGTTATATCTACTTATCGTCTTGATGTAAAAGTAGAGAAAGTATACTTGTCAACATATTGTTATACTCAAACATATTTATGTTGGTTTCTTCGAGAACTCAATATGTTGTTATTTCAGAGAGGTTGTATTTTCTGTCTTTATATATTACCGATGTTTGTTACTGGTGTATTAAAGTTAAATAAATGTTATCATTATTGCTAATTATTATCTAGTGTCTTGTTAGGCTTGTCGTTCATAGTGATGTGTCCATTACTATAAGTGTGCTAGTCTAAATTAGTAGTAGTAATAGTATTCTGTATTTTACGGAAGAGCGAGGCCCTCTGACACGGGTATTTTATACTTACTAGGGGGTCTCAACCACGATAACACATGTAATGTATGGAAACGAAATAAACACTTTCTTTTAATTTAAATTTTATTATTAACCCATTTAACAATAAATTTTACATGTTCATGACGCTGATACTGCATTAGTATATCTTAAAATATAAATAGGGGGTCACGCAAATTCAGTATAGGGGTTACCCCCTGCTGTTAATCCTCTAGTAATCTAAGTGGTCTACTTTTTGCATGAACACCACTATATATGTTTTGTTGTTAATTCACTAGTTGGAAGTATCAAATATTGTAATGTTCCGCAATTAAAAGGCTTATTTCTTTCTTTTTTAGTTCATATGTCCATAACTTGTTAAAAATCGATGGTTTGATTTGGTACTCATAAATATTAAAACAAACCCATAAAGTGAATAGGTATGTCTTTTTAAGGCTTTTAAAGATAATCAGAAATATTTAAAATGAAATATCCATTTAAAAAGTCTATAGTTTTATTATCGAATCGTAATAAATATGAGTGAATCGAGTAAATTAAATGTACTCTTTATTTTAGTTGATATAGAAAAAAGTAGTTTGATTTGTATCTTATAAGGTTACTTGAAACTACCAGAAATATGTTAACTTGGCCAAAATTTCTTACTTTTTTGTACAAACTTTTAATAGTATAGCTAAGTTTAAGAAAGTCACAGAAGTAAACATAATTTTTCATTAAATATTAAAATTAAATTTCCCTTGTTGGTATTTTCATTGTTAGGTAATAAATACTTGCCTACTCCAAAAGATAGGATATAATATGATTGCTATATGCTACGACCCGCAGTTTAAGCCAGTAGTATTGGGTCATAAAACGAAAGCCCAAAATATTGCCTATAAAGTTAGATTTGAGTTTATTTGGGACAAATGTACATAAATTCTTTGACCCTCGTAAAATTAAGCAATATTGTATGACTTTTGTCTGTATCGCTCAGGATAAATTCTGTACTAATGATTCAGTACAACATAAAGAAATTTAACCTATTACGTATTGTAACTATATCGAGCTAACTATATAAAATATATACATAGAATACATAATAAATATAAATAAATAACGCAAGAGGAAGACAGCAAGTCAATAACGGTTAATAAATCATTTATAAAATATTTAATTAGGCATGTGATCATCTAGTTAGGACCCTTAATACGTTGTGTAAATAATAACCATCAAAGTTTTTTTAGAGTATCAGAGGCATGAGTTCAATAGGTCATCGAAGAAGATAAATTAAACTAAATAAAGATCGATTTGCATTTTATTAAATTAATGTAATAACGATGCTGTGATGACGCATAGATGTATAATAATTTTATAAATAATGACATCAGAAGGATGTTAGTGATAAAGAAGATAGCTGAAGGAGTCTCTCCCTTCCTCTTATAATATTAAAAAATAAAAGAGAAAAGGGGTCGGCAGCCCCACACCCGACAATAAGTTCCAACCAAATCGTGAACCCTCCAGGATAGAAGGTGGGAGCTATTTATAGTGCGCCTACACTTTTGATGCTACATTAGCAAGGACCGAAGTCTGGGTAATACAGTCAAGACTGCAGTGTTGAAAGCCGAAGCCTTAGTAAATCAGCCGAAGCTGTAATAATAAAAAGGCGTGAGCCTTGTGATGGAAATAAATCCATTAAAACAGCAAAGCTGCAAGGTGTCCGAAGACAAAGGGACAAGCCCTGGTTATAAATAAAGTGATAAATAAATCACTGGTTCAAACATCAGTTCGTAAGAACTCACAGCGCTTAGGCGGCTGATTGCAAGGAATGCACATATTCATATTCACATAAATGTGTTATCGTTGCCACCGGAGTGGATATCGTTGCAGCCGTAGCTGGTAATCGTTGCAGCCGGAGCTGATAAAATGTTGCCACCGAAGTGGATATTGTTGCAGCCGGAGCTGATAAGTAAAAACCACCGTAGTGGATAAGT
Organism: Limenitis camilla; assembly: GCA_905147385.1. Classification (NCBI taxonomy): domain Eukaryota; kingdom Metazoa; phylum Arthropoda; class Insecta; order Lepidoptera; family Nymphalidae; genus Limenitis; species Limenitis camilla. The sequence continues at coordinate 7,467,485 of LR990246.1, read as the reverse complement.
CGTTGCAGCCGTAGCTGATAATCGTTGCAGCCGGAGCTGATATAAATATGTGTTATGGTCCACCTTAGTGGAATGTGACATATGATATATGTACAACTCGTTTACAAAAAGCAACACTCCCATCGAGCATATGAGTCAAACAAAGAAACGTAATACGCCAGATCATTATTTTACGTGGCAAGCCACGGAAGTAAAGAGACAAAGTAGGCCACACTGTCCTATATGCTAGTAAACATCCCATAAGGATAATTCACCAGACGCCCTAGCACTATGACATGCTACAATGTCTATTTAAAAGCACTAAGCTAAGGGGTAGTCCTGACAAGGACTATTGATGCCACTCACAATGTCCATAAACAAAGTCCACGGACAATGTTCGTGGTTGTACCCAGCATCGCTAGAACGTACCACTTCGGCTTACAGCCTCCGCACCGCTCAGCAGCTGGATACGATGGTGTGATGGACACAACGATATCAACTGAGACGCCAGGACGTTGAAGTATCAAATCACAGTGAGAGTCACAAACAACATCGTCTGAGCCATGAGAGACCTCGGAGTATCAAATCATAGAGTGATAGACACAGTGATATCAAACTGGACATCAGGACGTTGAAGTAACAAATCACAGCAATAGACACAAACAACATCGTCTGAGTCATCAGAGACCTCGGAGTATCAAATCACAGAGTGATAGACACAGCGATATCAACTAGGACATCAGGACGTTGAAGTATCAAATCATAGAGTGATAGACACAAACAACATCGTCTGAGTCACCAGAGACCTCGGAGTATCAAATCACAAAATATTCAAGACAACTTGTCATGGGGGTAGTCTGCTAGTAGCTGATGTAGCCACAAAGCCTACTAACCAGTCCACAGCGCATCGTCAAGAATAAAGCATATCCGGCACCGTACACAAGAATTCTCAAAGTAGAACTTAATCACACTAAGAGGCATCTCGCGTCCGTACCACCAAGATACGCAAGGCTCCAGCAACAGACAGATGGACTTCTCAAAGACAATCAAAATCATCTAAGAGTCACCTTCCGTCCGTATGCCAAAGCTCGTTCGAAATATGGTGGTCCTGCAAGACTATTCTCGCAGAACACTTTTGTAAGGAGGCTGATCTAAACACATGCATCACCATAACATCGTAACTACATAAGATTTTATTATTAAAACATATTTATATTCATTATTTAAGAGGTTCATTATTATTACATGCATCGCCCCTATACATGTTTTATATTGTTATAATTCTTTAGATGGTCACCCACAAACCATCTATGATAAATACTTTTTATGACCTCTTATTATATCGGTATCATATGTAGTACATGAATGTGAGATGCTGTGCCGACGATCTCATGCTGCCCCCCTATATATGCTGGGCGATCGGTCTGACTATCGGCAGTTCCATACATTCCGATACTTTCCACATACTAGCTAATACACGAACCGTCTTCATAATACACGAACCGTTTGCATTATTTTTAATATATCTATTATTGAAAATTATGATCAATTATTATTTCTAATGTATTAAATGACGTTTTAAATATAAAATAAATTACTTTTTATGTTTATTTGTACATATTATGTTATAATATTTATTAATTAATATTTTATTACCTCTTTATATTATTTATTATTATTGTTATCTTAAATGTTGAATTTACTTTATGTAAAGTTTATAACCGTCACAGTATCTAAAATTGAAGCAAACCCCTAATATTAAATACTCTTATAGATAGCTAACGTTTGTATCAGTCAAAGTATCAGTTCAGTATTGTGGGCAACATTTATTCAGAGTCAAAAAATACGTTTGATAGGTGTCATAAAGCTCGTCCTTTTGCTTCGGCAATCGCGTTACTGCACGACTAGACGCCATTAAATCAACAAGATGAAGAAGAAGACTTATATTCATAACTGAGGCTCAGTGTTAGTTATTACGAGTTATTTAAGAGTGTACTATAGTTTAGTGGTTAAGACATCGGTGTCTTACGAGGGAGGTCCGAGTGCGATTATGGTCACACACCTCATACTTTTTTGATTTACGTGTGTTTTAAGAAATTAAATATCACTTGCTATAACGGTGAAGGAAAACATTGTGAGGAAACCTGCACTCCTGAGTGTTCCTTAAAAGTTCTCAAAGGTGTGTGATGTCTACGAACTCCCACTTAGCTAGCGTGTTGGACTATGCCAAAACCCTCAGGCTCAGCTGTGGGCCATTAATGGGTTGTGAACATGATAAGATTTTATTTATTACAGTATGCATAAAAATGAAAAATAAAAGCATTTTAAAGATAATAGTCATAGTTTATTTAAATTAGCTTATATAATAAGTTTTATATCTAAGGTTATATGTTCGACTAAAAACAAGTAGTAATAAAAAAATACTCTTATTCTGGATGAGGATCTCTAAAATATCAGGAAAAATGAAAAATGGGCAACAAAGCCATGTATATTTTTAATGTTATGGTCATTCAAATAGTCCATCATAACTTATATTAATAAGATTGAAACCATTGATTGATGTATCTAAAGTAATATTATAAATAGGTACTTTAGAACAAAGTCGCTAATGGTATTTTAATGTCTTTCTTAATTTGCTTGACTCTTCTAACTTTTAAAATAGATTACCTTTTATACAACTGAAAGAAAATTTTATTTATCCAAATTTCTAAGATTTTTCACATTAATCTTTAAAATGGCTGAAGCAATATGGATGGCCGTGATGGCCCAGTGGTTGAGACTTCAAGTCTTACTCGGGAGGTCCGAGGTTCGATCCTGGGCACACACCTCTGACTCTGAGTTATGTGTGTTTTAAGCATTTAAATATCACTTGCTTTAACGATGAAGGAAAACATCGTGAGGAAACCTGCACTCCTGAGAGTTCCCTAAAAGTTCTCAAAGGTGTGTGAAGTCTACCAACCCGCACTGGGCCAGCGTGGTGGACTATGGCCTGATACCCTCCTCATTCTGAGGAGGAGACCCGGCTCAGCAGTAAGCCATTGAAGGGTCGTGATGATGATGATGAATATGGATCTCCATATTATTTTTTAGCTTCATAAAATCATTTGAGATAATTTAAATTCAATAATACTGTTTACTAATTCAACTCATGTATAGTCTAGATTTTTTAATGCTTTAATAACAATTATAATACCTTTATAAATTCCATTGAAAGCCTAGTTTATCATTTTATTAGTATTCTGTAGTTTTTTTCGATAGAGTACTTTGACTAAAGATCTTGAATAGTATACAGTGTTTTAAAATTCATAGCAACGACCAAAGGGCAGGGGAATGACACAAATGCATACTAAATTTTATCACATCTACTTTTAAGCTATTTTGAATTTCTTTTAGGGTATCCCTTGAGTCATGTAATGTTTAAATTAACTTTTTAAATGTATAGTATTAGTAGGGTCCTCCTCCTCCGCCCATTCTGTGCATAGATGAAATTTCTAATATATTTTGTTTGATAAAAAAAAAATTTTCTATGATAGAAATGCAAACCAACAAACACATTTCTGCATTTATAATATTATTATGAATTTATCATGAATTAAAATTAAGTTTCTTATTTATTTAGGAAGACAGGGATAGGATAATAAAAACACTGATATCGTCCATAAACATTTATTAATACAATATATCATTTTCCATATTTCAATATTAGTAATATTACAATAATATTCCATTCGGAATATATATAATAAGAAACTACATATAGATGATTCTACTAGGCTGCAATACCATATACCCCCTGTCCGAGAGACGCATAGAGTACATTAAAGATTCGTTTTATTTATTACGTAAGAATTATATTTTGACACATTAATAAGTATTTTAAAACACTAAGTTGCCAATCGCAAATAAGTGGCGTCATTTCATAAAGGCTTATTATAGCGTCCTTCACCAAGTTTTTTACGGTTAGTCTCTTAAATGACTAGAACATTTATTTAAAAGTTACATTTATATCTTTCTATTCTGTATTTCGCTACTTCCTATTGACATAAGTTTACCACCAATTAGCTACTGCTTCTACTTTAGCTTACTTAACTCTACATACATACATTGCAATAGAATAAGACTGCTTCGTAACGTCGGGTTCTTTGGTGAAACTAAAAAGAGAACTGAATCATACCAAGAACCCATAGTCAGAAGCAGATTCTAGTTCCTAATTGGCCGAGCTTAGTGTCGAGCGTACTGATTGGGCAATAAGGCTGGGTGATTGCCCAACCATGTAGGCGGACACTCGGCGCAATTAGACGAAACATAAATATACTAAGAGAAATTGAAGTTGAAAGTAACAGAGCGCTATAAATTTAGTAAAATGGTCCAAAAATATATCCAAACTAAAATCTACGTCCCTGTTTTTTGATTTGAATATAGATATGAGGTGAGAGGGAGATAAATATTGAAGCTAACGCAACGGGTCCAGTGTTTCATGCTGTGGTCGTTAGGTGCGGCTAGGTGGTAGTCGCGGTGGTCGATCGAGGGGTGTTCTCACCCCCATTTTTGGAAGAGGCCCATGCGCTGGCAGCGGCAGTTGGACCCCCAGAGGTTGCACCGGCAGGAGGACGAGTGGCAACAGTCCCCAGGGCGGTGGTCGCAGTTGCCCCCGCGCCGGATACACGCACGTCTGAAAACGTAGATCAGCGACGATCGTCTGAAACCACATCATTAAAAACTAACCTAAGTTTATGCCCGTCCAGATGTTACTGGACAATTATTGTATAGTCAATATACTAATGTTGGACTTGAGAATATTTTGAGATCAGCAAATACAAACTAACTAATGCCTGTCCATATATATTTTTTTTCTATCGCATACTTATCGTTGCCATTTATCTTGTTTTCTACATAAACTCACTTGCCAACATCCTGTAGGACTTGGAGTTCGCCTGGGTCTTCTTCGTAATCAGGTCCATTAATTTCAATGTCTTCGTCACCTAAACATAAAACATAATTTAATTTAAATCAAATCATTTACTTAAACTATGTCTTACAAGATTTTACATATTTTATTTAAGCAGAATTACTCCAAATTTATTTTTCTTAAACCAAGACGTTCTTGCATTTTAGTGTTTCTCTTTATTAGGGTTTATATTTTTTATTACTAGATGGCGATTACGGATCACAGGATCTATTTAGAAATAAAGGGGTTTTAAAAATGCCGATAAATTCATTTTATGAGTTGCAATAGCTGAACTTGTAACATAAACTAAGGCACAACTAAGCCCGCTTGAAGCGTCTAAAATAAGTTGCCTATTAAACTTACTAGGCGAGTTTTTTAGTGTAATTACAGTGTATTACCAAATGTTTTAAAATTTTATTTCGTTTTATTAAGTTCTGAATTTAAAAAAAATGTTTGAATATTTTTCACATACAACATAAGGGATACATAATCCCTTATGTTACTTTAAATCTAGTATTCCCTTACTTCATTTAAAGAGGATAACATAATAACCTCGTCGTCTTGGGTTTTATGAACTACTCGGGAGGTCTAGATTTGTGACTTTTCTGAGTTATGTATTTATAAGCAATTAAAATTAATTTATTTAAAGGAAAAAATGTTTACTAGAAGAAAATCTGCATGCTTGACAATTTTATTTCCTCGAAGGTATGTGTAGACTATGGACTATCTTGACCGTTAGTGGGCTTATATATGAAGAGGTTCTTTTTTAAAACTATGCAAAACGGTAACACTCAAGTATTATTGTGGCCGCTCGCACGGCGAGCGCGTCCACTGGCTGAAGAAGATCGCCCAATGCGATCGAAACTGTAGTACCAATCTACCACAATAATACGTGAGGGTTACCGTTTCGCATAGTTTTAAAAATGACTAATTACCACGTTAGTTTCTATAATAAAATTGAAGAGGTTCTATTATATATTTTTATGGTTAACATAAACTTTACCTGGATCGATGTAGGAGGCATAAACGCACTGATTAGCGAGCACTATGGCCGCAATTGCCAGTAAGAGAGCGCTGGCACGCGGCATTCTGCCCACCCGCCAACCGCTGCTTACCTGCAACAAATATTGTTATACTTATTTATCTGACTAACGATATTTATCTAATCTTAGAGGATACAAAACATATAACATTATATTTATCTGTTAATAATTAAGAACTGAATCAGAATAAATAAAAAATTCATTGATTACATTCATGTCAAACAAAGTCGGGTCCAGTACGAGATTTTCCAAGCTTTTCTATGTGTCATTACACAACAATTGGACAATAATAATAATAAAATATAAGAATTGAAAGAACAAAAATTAAAGTGTAACTTTGAGTTTCAGTTGTATTAATTTAGATTTGTGCCACAAAACTAAACAAACTTTGTGGTAAATATTAGCAACACCGCGTTGGCCCTAAATTTGTATTTTAGGAGAAACTTTCGGGGTTCGTTATGTGATTCGTTACGTAAGTATTATATAAATAGTCAATGATTATATTATTATAAGGAGATGCAGAGGAAAATAATTTTTTTTGTGTGTGAACACTATTAATTTGTTATTAAAAGCCGTGGTGGGGCTGCCAACGCGTTGGACGTCAGATAACGCCGCGTACACATCACACACACATTCACCACACCATTGCGGAAACAAGGGCCCTTTTTCGTAGCAGCTCGGCGCCGCCTCGGCGCGTGACGAGCACGGCTAAAATCCCTCCCCCCCGCCGGTGGCGTCCTGAACGGACACCAAAAAACCCTTTGGAGGTCAGGCCGGTTCTGACCCGGTCGACCTTAACCCGGACGAGTCTTCAGCTCGCCCCCCCGCTCGGTGACGCTGTCAAGGCCAGTAGGGCCAACAGCATACACAGTCCGTAAAAAAAAACTGCCAACGCGCCTTTTGCTCGTGACTCCCGGAGTGACTGGTCGTTGGAAGCCGACGCGATCTGTGAGAGCTTTCCAATTATTTATTTTTGCATTTATTATTTCTATTTTACGTGAATAATTATTTCGTTTTTGTTTTGTGCAACTATATAGTTGGGTCTTTATTTGCTAATTATTAAACCCATCCTATCTCCCACTTCACCCAATCAAATGGCGAAGTAATCAAACTTGTTCCAGCAAGTTGGTCTCGATTGTCGTATTCACACTAACTTGCGGTCGTCTGTGATTGTGGTAAAGTTTTGAAGGCAGAGGACAACTTGGACTGTAGACGTTATAGGATATATTACTATAATGGACGGTAGTCACTATAATATCTTATGTAATGGGAGAATAACCAAAATGTATAATCGTTGTCCCTCTTGGGACGAACCTTGTAACGAAGGTTACCTATTAGTGTACAACAATACGTATAATATAACAATGATATCCTGTTTACATAGAAAACTAACTACACTAGATAATCAATTAAACTCATAGCGACCTGTCACCGAATCACTAAGCTTACTTAGGACTGTATGATTTGACTTCGACTGTCAAACTGTCTCAGTTCAATCAGAACATGATAATCAGGTTATAATTTGTCGAGTAAGTGGAGAACGCATTTGTAAAATATCTGTAGTTAGTCCCAGCTAATCAAACCGTATCAAAAGTGTAAAAAAACTGAAAATTTCTTAAGACAAAGTATTTTGAAGAAGAAACACTTTAACGATACGATGAAAATACCTCTTTCAAATTATTGTAGCAAACATAATATTATTTTTAAAGTAACTTCATTATCTTATCTCTAAAATAATATCTCGACCTACTTCTTCGATTTTTATAATTATTTCATAGCTCAGAGTATACAATATTATTATTAACAAAGTCAGGAAGATATCTATATACCATCGTGCGTCAAGCAATCAAACTTGTTCAAGTAATCTGTTCCTGATTGTGTTCACACCGTATTGCGGTCAGGATTTAATACTAAAGTTTCGGTAACTACAGAAAGGAATCAAATATATATAATTAAACAAGTTATTTCGTTATTGGGAATTATATCGCGCAGTACATATTAAGGTAGTGAGACTAATAGTGTAGTGTTGTTGGCGTTGTGGTGATGTACTTTATTATTTTAATTTTTGATAGCGAGGTCGAGCGTTGAAGGTGACAATTTAAAGTTATAAAAATCATCTTTAACCCTGCTCCTGGCTCTGAAGCCCCAGGCACTGTTAGGCTTCCATTTAGATTACATGTTAATATTGTCATTTCAGTGTTACTGAGCAGTATAGCTCTCATACTCTTAATACAAAATATTTTTTCTTTTCCATTCAGAATGAAATTGTCGGTATTACTTCTTATAACCAACCTAACTTTCTTTTTACTTCAATTAAATGACATTTTATTTATAAAACATTGAAAACCAAAAAAAAGGAAGTGCTACTTCCTTTTTATCTATGACTGAGCTGACTGAAATATTTTTTTTGTTTATATATGTAGATCTCTTGCTACAAGTCGTCTTCACCTTGAGAGGTCGACGTAAGCCACTATGGAAAAAACACCTTATAGAATATTAAATGATATTAATAAGGAGAGCTTTGGGAAAACGAATTTGCGAGAAAAATACAATCATCAAACTTTGTCGGTCAATATTTGACAAAAATACAATAGAAAGCGGTCTAATGTGATTCCGGTGATATGAAAGCTCTTCAAATAAGAGCAACACCAATTTCTTTAAGTTGACTTTCCTATTATTTTTGTAGATTTTTGCTGCGTTCTATCTTAAACACTTTTGTACTGCCATTATTTCTTATATTACGAACTAGCGACCCACCCCGACTTCACATAATTTCTCTACAATAATGTGTTTGTAATAAACATATATCAACATTCCTTTTGAATCACTGTCTATTGGTGAAAACCGCATTAGAATCCGTTTCATAATTTAAAAGATCTAAGCGTACAGAATACGGTAGTAAATTTGTTATATACTATGTAAATATAAACAGTCAGCCACTATCAATCTATATAATGTTTCTGTCCATTTGGCCAGTAGAACTAAAGACACCAATAGCTTTTTGATGTCCCTGGAGTATTTTAGAGGGATGGTTTGAAATTACAAAGGATTTGAGGAGGCCCTACAGTATCTAAATCGATTTAGTAGCAGGAAGATTAATAGGCACTTTATCTTAATTTCACGAGAGAGTAATGTTTAACCTCACCATTTTAACCCAAATATCGATGTCACGTATAAATAATCGATGATATAACAGTTTCCTAAGGTCAAAAGTATGATTAATTTAGAAGTTTTTGAGTGAATGATGATCAAAGTAACACGTAACAGTGTTCAAACGAAGTTAGCATGAGAATTTGCAATTTCCATAAATTGAAATACAAATAGAACTTGAGTCCGGTCACCGAGCTAAAATTCAGTTAGGAGGAAATTAATTAATTTAGCTTTAATTTAATACCAGTGGTTGAAGTTTTAAATATTTTATGAAGTAAAAAAAATATTTTAAAAATTTGAATAAGTATATCAGTATTGCAGTTTATGATATGAAGGGGAGAAATATCCTATAGAATGTTAGTGAGTTTGCACCTGAATTTCCATTTTCCATTTACCCTAATAGAAAATTGCTACGAGAATCTATCGATAACCTAAGTAAACATAATAGCACTTATCTCCCACATACCAACCTTCCCTGCTCCCTGAAGGTTAAATGCTTACTAAACCTCTAGATATATTTTAACCCTTTTCTTTACTACATTTATGTACAATTTACATAATACCGATATACACACAGTAACACGTATAAGCAGTAATAATATACACTTAAAATGAAAACCGAGTAACCAATATTAAAAACTTATTCCAACCTTGTAATGGAGACCCAGCATCAGGACACTACACTACTCGCGACCTCCGTTTGACAACTGGCTTAAGTCTATCGGAACAGGGGTTACAGTCTTGGAATAAAATAAAAGGTACTAACCGCGAATTTAAAGTTATCAACGGTGTTGCTAACTATTTATGTATATTCTTACTTCAATCCTGTAATTATTTGTTATAATGAGTAAAATATAAATATTTAATTCTATTTGTGTAAAAATTAACTATTCCAGTATTATAAATATGATTTGTTATTTTTAACGCTATAACGATGATAACACAGAAGTGGGACACTGCCCACTATAGTTAAAACGATGCATCAAACATTATTGCCGAAAATGAGTTATATATATCACCGGAAACAAGAAAAAAAATTACAGATTTGTTATAATGAAAATGGGCGCAATTATAAACTTTTTTCTATTAGTCAAAAGATGAAAAAACGGATTTCGTTAAAACTTAATTGAAATGGCACATTTACGGATCGTATCGGAAGTTGAAAAGGCATATGTTTTAGATGGGAAATTGATTAGACTCAAGTGACCATAAATGCGTCTTCGATACTAGTTACAAAAGTCATGCACACTAAGAAGAAAAGTCATCATCTGTCACAAGCGCCCTTTCAAACTCGTACATCAAGTTTACACTAGTCGACCCGCGCGACTTCGTCCGCGTGATGCACTGCTCCTATTGATCTTAGCGAGATGATATATAGCCTAAAGCCTTCCTTGATAAATGGGCTATCTAACACTGAAAGAATTTTTCAAATCGGACCAGTAGTTCCTGAGATTAGCGCGTTCAAACAAACAAACTCTTCAGCTTTATATAATAGTATAAGATACGTCTTTGGCCATTCTAGAAAAAGCCTAACTTTTAAGTAATGCATAAATGAACTTAGAACATTTACTTTTATTAAAAAATGATTAATTAAAAGTAGAAACTCTACATATTCAAATCAAAGAAGAATACCTCGGCCATTCTGTACATACATAATTTATTTACATTTCTATTTTCTTTTAGAGACAGCAACGAAATTCCCGATTTTGACATTCAAACTTTTTTTCTCCAATTTAGCGTTTTGCTAGATGCGTCTATTCAATTTTGGGGGGCATCGTAGGTGTCTGATAAATAAAATTGATACTAAAAATCCTCTTATATACCAAACTATTTATTGATCGGACGTTAAAAAGTACAAGGAAAATTTACTCTATCTGAAGTTTATCTCTCAGTGAAACGAGGGTGGGTTAGTTTCCAAATATTATTTAACTTCCAAAGTAACTGAAGAAGTGGTACATAAGTTACAAACAGTTTCGTTGATCTAAACAATCGTTTTAACTCCTAAGTGTAGGGTTATTTGTATTTGAGTTTGGATTAAAGTTAGTTTATATGAACTATTTTATATCTATTTGCTTGTAACTTATTATGTTTGACTTTTGAGTTTATATACATCCTAGTAAGGCGCGTGGGTGCGCGGCCCGCTATAGCGGACCGCGTGAAGTACGGTATCAAATTCTTGCATTGTTTCCAACTTGTAGTCTCTTCAATATTCCTCATATAATTTATATTGAAAAACCTACATCTTGATTTTTTTTTATTCATCAAATAAACCTTGAGGCCCTGATTATATTTTTCCAATAAACCACTCTTCCACCTTGTATACTTTCTGAGATATAAGCCGACAACATTTGTATGGACGCTGTATTTGTTTGGATGAGATTTTGTATGATATTTGTTCGAGAACCTCCCACCTATCTTAAATATTCTGGCTGTGCTCTTCTCTCGTCTCTGAAACCCTCAATCATCAGCTCTCTTCATATTTTTTCTTTGAATGAATTTTTGTCGTTTATACGAAACCATGAGCGACAAACATTTTTTTATAATAGTTTTGGCAGTCCTCTCGTGATGTTAACCTGACACTGCCTAAACAATTCTGAAGAGACCGAAACAGGTGGAAATCTGAAGGTGCAAGGTCAGGACTATACGGCGGATGCATTAACACCTCCCAGCCAAACTCTCTTAATTTTTTCTAAGTGGATAAAGAGGTGTGAGGTCTAGCGTTATCATTATGAAAAACCACACCCCTTCTGTTGATTAATTCCGGCCGCTTTCTCTCAACTTCTTGCTTTAATCTCATCAGTTGTTCGCAGTAGAGTTCAGAATCGATGGTGGTAACAGCTCATAATGAATAATCCCCTTCCAATCCCACCACACACACAGCATCACCTTGTTGCGAGTTAACCCGGGTTTCACCACAGTCTGTGAAGCCTGACCGGCCTTTGACCACGACGCTTTTTCGCATTTTTTTCGCACGTTCTTGTCATACGTGATCCACTTTTCATCACCAGTTATCAGCTTCTTCAAAAATGGTTCGGTTTCATTACGTCGTAATAAAGAATCACAAATGAGCACACGGTTCATTACATTTCTTTCAGTGAGCTCGTGAGGTACCCAAATATCAAGCTTTTTTGTGTACCCAGTTTTTTTCAAATGCGCAAAAACTGTTTTGTGGTCAATTCCCAGTTCTTCAGCTACGTCGTAACTACTGATATGCCGATCTTGCTCCACTTTTTCAAAAATGGCATCCATTTTATCCGTAATAGGAGAGTAGTAAGACCAGAGCGAGGTGCATCTTTGACATAAAAATTTCCGGATTGAAAACGCTTAAACCAAATTTGTGCTACTCTCACAGATACTACACTAGGTCCTTAAAAATCCCAATTTTTTTTCACGGCTTGTGTTGCATTTTTACATTTTTTGTAGTAAAATTTTAAAATGTATCGAATTTTTTCATTAGATTCACTTATCTTCACAATCGTATGCAAAACAAATAAAAATCACAACATTTTCTAATTTGAATTTGGAATAGTCTTCTTTAAAATGTAAACTTTGAATGATACCAAAACCAGGCAGATACAAAAAGTATAACCAAAGAGATTTTATTACAAGTTCATACACATACTATAATGCGAAAAGACTTTTTCCCCGACCTATTATGACGTCACGATTCACCATATCATTGAACGCTTAAAAATTGAAAATTTTAAATGATAATATTATACACTAAAAACCTAAAATAGTGCAAAAAATTTTAGTAACAGCATATCAGTTGCGATATTTATTGATAATAATAATAATGTTTATTTCGCCATTGATTGCAAGTTAAAGTATAGATAAGACTATTGGCGATCTCAAATTATACAAACTTAAATACTTCTATTAATTCGTGTTTGAGTATCCAGCCAATTTTGAAACTTCTGACTTAATATGAATTGAACCAGATCGCAATTCTACTTCTGTGACTTTTGAATTTGCATTGTTGAAGTTTGAACCACTCGAATAATTTTAACTAAAATCCAAAATGCTCGGAATATTTTTAAATATTTTAATGTATCAAATACTTAATATACAAATATCAAGTTAAATAACAATAAGAAGTTTAGTTAATAAAACAATGTCAGTAATTTGGTAGACTTGCTTGTCACTTGTATGATAAAAGATTATCATACGCACTGTATTAATAAAATAATTTTTTGTTTGATGTCTATAACGACATCTGCATGTATAAATATATCGTAGATAAATATCGAACTATCGGCTTCTGTCGCCGTTACATATCTTTATCCTGTTAACTTGTGAAATATTTTAATCAAATAAAATAAAAAAAAAACTTATAACTTGATTTAGTACAAGTACCACAGCCAGTTTGTCGGTTTATTCGCGATAAATTAAAAAACGGCTAAACGTATTTTTATGCGATTTTCACCAATAAATAGAGTGATTCATGAGAAATGTTTAGGTATTTAATTTCTCCCTTATTATTTATAAATATTTTGAAACGCAAAAAATCTAATACCATTAACACAATATTGATGTAAAACACTTCAAAAATTGAATATTATATTATTTGTAAAAAGTTTAATTGAAGGATGAAAAAATAATTTTCTTTTGTATACTAATAGCACTCTATTTTTTGGAGCCCCAATTCTTATTCTCATTAACACCTCATTGTTTTATTTTGATTAAGCATTTCTTTCTCGTTTATGAAAAATATATTCATTATAATTCCACTTTGCTACAATTTGTCTACTTATTTAGAAATACGTTTCTTATAACAATATAATAAATTAGGAACCTGAAGAAAAGCTGTTCTAGTTTTTTTTTATTTTCACTACATTTTTTGATATAGATGATAAGATTTTGGATGTTTTTTTATATATTAGTATAAGCCCGTGATTATGTCCGCGTTTGGATTAGGTTCAGAGTAAATAAAAGACACTCACGCACCAACTCACTCTTTCAGGATAAATTATAAATCTTATAAAGTAATAAATATATACTAGAAAAATTACTTTTTTTGTATTGTTTTACTAATTTAACAAAGTTTAAAAAATCCTCAGTAGTGAGGAGAATGAAAGACAATAACTTTCTGACAAAATTCGGTGAGTGATTCAAAAAAAGTATTAAAATAAAGATTGAAATTTTTTTAGAATCATAACAACGTTTTTTACTCGAAAGAATTGGGAAAAAAATTACTATTCAGTAATTTTGAATTTCAATAAAAAAAAATTGAAAACAGTTTTTTTTTTTCTAAAACTAGAAGGTATAAATGGTAGAAAATTTTTCAAAATTATAGAAACCCGGCTATGACTCTTTAATTGAAATCCGTTCAACCGTTTTTGTGTGATTGAGTTGATTAATCACACAAATATACAAACATTCACTCTTATAATATTAGTAATTAGTAACACTTTCTCAACCTGACTATAGATTGAGAAAATCAAATAATTATATTATATATAGAGAATAAGTAGAATAAAAATAAGAACCAAAACAAACTCACTAAAACGGAAGAAATCAATCAAACAGCCCAAGCGTTAAAAGATACATTTTCTCACTGTTGTTGGTTTATTTTCTAAGAGTATCCTTTGATTAACGTTAGCTAGAGGAAAACTCATTATTTTCTATATTGGAAGTATTTGAGGCTTAACTTTTAATACTCAGTAAGAAGTAGGTCAGTTCACGAAGGATTTTATAACACTTCAACGTCAATTTCATCGAGGAATCGATAGGAACTATGATTGTTTATTTTTTAAATTACTTCTATAGGCGGTAATAAGAGAATATGTAGTATATTCATCAAAACATAATTATAAACGAAATTTTGTAAACATCAGCACTACGCCACGTCTGCCTTTTTGTCAAAAACAAAATACAAAAAGATCTAGCCGTCGTCATTAGCAATGATTTTAAATGTGAACCACACATTATGGTAATCGTGTAGAAAACTAACTCAATTCTGTGTATAAGAAATTTATAAATACATAAATATATGTCAGACTTTTCCTTCCGTCCTACAGACGCGTGAGGCTTGGTCTGAGCACCCTTAAAAATTGGCGAGAAAGAGATGAACTAATTGAGAAGTATAAAATATTGAATAAATATTACAATGTCCCAAATGTTTATACTTTATTTATGAGATGTTGCAATCGTGGCCTAAGAGGACATGGTTATAAAATGAAGAGTTTATTGGCACAGTTAAGTCCTGTGCATATGTGTGAGAGTGAATTACCCAAGAAGGTAGTAAAAGCTAACGCGGTAGCTTTACTGCACAATTATACTCAATAGACTAAACTTGGCTTGTAACCTAGGTGCAGGATTAAAGGGCCCTTCTACTACCAATATTAATACTGTTTCAGCAAATACACTAAATATTTAAATATTTGGCAAATTATACAGAAAAACGTTACGGTGCGTTACTTGGAAGGAGGGAGCTTCTAAAATCTTCAAAAATTGCGTTACGTAATACTTGAACGCAGGGAGCGTTAAAGAGCTATCCAGATTTAGTCTTTATAAAGCTATTTTGGTTACCTTATCACTAATTCAAGTTTAGTAGACGAATTGGTTAACTATAAATCTGCTTTTCAATGATAGTAGGTTTTGAATCAATCCATCATACATCACGGCCAAGTTAAGTTACTGACTAAAGCAGACTGATCCAAATAATTTCCAATTTATCTTCGTAAATAATTTTGTTTCCATTCCATATATCCTCCGGATAAAGATAGTATTGAAGAAGCTAAAATCTACATCGAATATTTTCCGCAACATTTTTCACGTCATAATATTGTGTAGGAAGTTGATTAATCATGTTATTTGAACAAAATAGTTGTGAAAAATATACTACCATCCCTTAGAAGTTTTCTATAAGATTTACTTCTGATTTTATACGTAATACATAGAAGATTAAACTATTTATTCTTTAAATTTGTATTTATGTGTATATGCTATATTAGTTATTTGTCTTTTAAATATTTCGTATTTATATTAAAAGAAGATAAAGCAATGTTCAATTTAATTCTATGGTACGATTAATTATAACTAAATGAAGGAAGTATTTCCTTTTCAAAACTTTTAATTAGTTTAATTTGACCACAAACGACAAGGGTAGTCAAGTTTGGATTACAAAATATAATAATATAAATGTGAAATTTTTTGATTTTTGAATGTTTAGATGTTTGTTACTCAATCACGTAAAAACGGCTAAATAGATTTCATTGATTTTCTGCACACGGATACGTTATACCTGGATTAACACACTTTATACCGGAAAATTTTTAAGTTCTTACGGGATAATATATGTTTACTGTAGTAAGACGAATATTTTTATTTAACAAATGTTTTTGTTAAACCTAAGTGAGAGGAGGCGGGTCGACTAGTTTGAATTAATATTTGCACATAAAGGTGACGCCCATCTGTACATTTCACATATATTATTTAAGTACACAAAAATTGTAGCGCCATCTGTCAAAACTTGTAAGAACTACGAGATTAACGTATTGAAAAATTAGTTGAACATCGCCCACGGTGACGCGTTCATAGCCGTCGCTTCTTTGAAAATTATCGCTTTATTGATATTTTATTTTTTATTTAATGCTTTATATTAGCTTCACATGTATGTTTGTAACCGATTCTTTTGGGCTCGATTTTGACCCACATTAAAAGCCAGATTTCATTCAAACTTTGTAGATTTATCGAGGACCGACGACAATACACTAATATGATAATATAAATTAATACTAGTAGGTACGGGTCTAAGGGGGCAAAACTGGGGTGCAAAGTTAGTATGAAACTATGACGTTTTTGAAGTTATTCTAATGAAATTCAGAATGAAGGTTCTTCATTGAAAGTCATAAAATAGGTGTAAAATATTTTTTCGAAAATCATCCCTTAAGCGGGTAAAAGGGGTGCAAAGTTAGTATAAAAGTTCTCTGATTTTCTGTTATTTATATAAATATTGTACTGTATTGTAATTTTTAAACGTATGCTGACTTTGGACACTTTCGTGATACTTCCATGAAGGACCCAGCGTCTATATTATTCAGTTAGGCAGACATTTAATACGGAATAGCTAATGTGTGTCAAACGTAATTATATTAATAACGTTGTCTGTTTAGTACCAATTAGTTAAATAGATTAACTAATTATTCATTCCAGATTAAAGGCGTTCATGCATGAGCGTATAATTTGTCACTTTATTATATGAAGGGGGAGTTATTAAATGTGTTATAGAATTTAAAAAATAACTTAAATTTGTTAATATAGTTATAGTATAGTATATATTTGTTATATACTAGTGAGCTTCCTCAGCTTCCAACTATTGATGAAAATGTTTGAAAGAAGAGAAACCAAAAAAAAAACAACAATAAAAACACTTTTCCATTTACGAGTAATTTTGAATATTCAATCGATACAGTATTAAAAATATAAAATTGTGACTGTGAATTATTTGCTGCATATAAAACCACGAAACTTACGGTATTTACAATTTAATGAAATACAATTTAATTTAGAATTAAATAAAAATATAAAATTTGGCAAAAACTACATTTTAATGTATTTTAAATTTTAATACAATGGCTCTAAACGTATTTTGTTTATTTTAATATAAATTAAGTGGACCTCAAATAAGTAGTCTTAATACAGGATACCATAAAGCAGTTAAGTTTCATGTTGTAAGTTTTAAAACCTTTTGAAAACGCTACATTAATGCTTAAAAAAGTCAAAACGGGGAACATAAATCGGATTTAAGACCAAGTCATTCCTTCGTAATAAAAGGCAACAGAGGTTCATTAGAGGCTGTAAAACGAATGCGAGTTTAAGAGGAATGTTTAGATGTCATTCACTTTTACGGGAAACTCTTAATAAAGGTTAATTTTAACAGAGCTACCAACAATCGAGGTTGTAACAATCCTATTAAACGCTGGAACGTTTTCCTGTTGCTATAATTACTAAAAAATGAAGGATCGGATGTTATTTATCTGGAATACGTCTGTCTGTTAGACAAACTCTTTTTTTAGGAACCGTGGAGGCATCAAGTTTAAGTTTCTTAGAGCTGAGAATCAATGCAAAAATAAGAAATACGTTTATATAGGAAAATTGCTGCTATTAGTTCCTCGCAATAGATACAGCCCTTTACACAAATATATAATGTTTAGTTCTCTATTGGGACCTTTTTACTCAGGATTGCGTAGAGCGTAGATATGTCAAGTCGAAATTAAACTTAACTAAACACAAAAAGTCAAAAGAAATTGCCGCTTAAAGGAATCAAAACCTGCTTACTTAATTTTATTAATAAATAGAGAGAAATAGCTTTGTGAACTTGGCACCCGACTTTTAAAAATGAAACTTTTTTTAGGTTTTTCTAATACATAGAGGTTAGTAGTTGTTAGTAGTAAACATTTTTTCGTTAGTAGTTCCTCCCAAAAAAATTGGTTGGGGGCCCAAAATATTCGATCTCCCCACTTTGATGAAATTCAATTTTGGTGATTGATTCCAAAAAAGAATCGTTAGTAGAGGATAGTAGTGAAAGAATTTTCCAAAAATATCCCCCTAGGTAAAGTTATAGGGGGGAGAAAAAATGAAAATTTCTAAAATTGTAAAAAGAAATTTTTCCTTGATTAATTGATTCCTGACGAATATAAAAAACATAATAAATATGTAAATATATTAAAATAAAATATATATCTAAAAGTATAGGTTAACCAATATTCTATTTTATTAAAAAATATAGAAAATGTAGATATAACTAATTTGTGAGTTTATTGCTGGTTGGCTGACGTTAGTAGTAACTCAATTATTAATAAAATGTCTTAGCTTTGTAATGAAGAGTGCAAATAAGTAAAAAAAAACTGACAAAAAAAAAGTAAGTAGTAACTCTAAAATCGATAGTTTTGTCAGAAAATATAGATATTACAAATATGTGAGTTTATTACTGGTTGGCTGACGTTAGTAGTAACTCAGTTTTTAAAGAAATGTCTTGGTCTTGTTATGTAGAGTGCATATAAGTAAAAAAACTGATAAAAAAACGGAAGTAGTAACTCTATAATCGATAGTTTTGTCAGAAAAAGAGAAAATGTAGATATTACAAATATGTGAGTTTATTACTGGTTGGCTGACGTTAGTAGTAACTCAGTTTTTAAAGAAATGTCTTGGTCTTGTTATGTAGAGTGCATATAAGTAAAAAAACTGACAAAAAAACGGAAGTAGTAACTCTATAATCGATCGTTTTTTCAGAAAAAGGGAAAATGTAGATAGCACTAATTTGTGAGTTTATTACTGGTTTGCTGACGTTAGTAGTAACTCAATTTTTAATACAATGACTTGGTCTTGTTACGTAAAGTGCATATATGTAAAAAAACTGACAAAATAACGTAAGTAGTTACTCTATAATCGACAGTTTGGTCAGAAAAAGGGAAAATGTAGATACCACTAAATTGTGAGTTTATTACTGGTTGGCTGACGTTAGTAGTAACTCAGTTTTTTAAGAAATGTCCTGGTCTTGTTATGTAGAGTGCATATAAGTAAAAAAACTGACAAAAAAACGTAAGTAATAACTCTATAATCGATAGTTTTGTCAGAAAAAGAGAAAATGTAGTTATTACAAATATGTGAGTTTATTACTGGTTGACTGAAATTAGTAGTAACTCAGATTTTAAAGAAATGTCTTGGTCTTGTTATGTAGAGTGCATATAAGTAAAAAAACTGACAAAAAAACGTAAGTAGTATCTCTATAATTGATAGTTTTGTCAGAAAAAGAGAAAATGTAGATATTTCAAATATGTGAGCTTTTTGCTGGTTGGCTGACGTTAGTAGTAACTCAGTCTTTAAATAAATATCTTTGCGACGTAATGTAGAGTGCAGGCAAGCCAAAAACCTGACAAGAAAACGTAAGTAGTAACTCTATAATCAATAGTTTTATCGTACAAAGTGAAAATGTATATATCATAAATTTGTGAGTTTATTACTGGTTGACTGACGTTAGTAGTAACTCAGTTTTTAAAGAAATGTCTTCGCATTGTAATATAGAGTACAGAAAAGGAAAAAAAACTGACAAAAAAACGTAAGTAGTAACTCTATAATCGATAGTTTTGTCGGCCAAAGAGAAAATGTAGATATCACTAATTTGTGAGTTTATTACTGATTGGCTGACGTTAGTAGTAACTCAGTTTTTAAAGAAATGTCTTCGCATTGTAATGAAGAGTGCAAATAAGTGAAAAAACTGACAAAAATGCACTCTACATAACAAGACCTATTTCCTACATACTTTCCTTATAAAATAGAATATATAGACTATATTTCCTTATAAAATAGAATATTGGTTAACCTATACTTTTAGATATATATTTTATTTTAATATATTTACATGTTTATTATGTTTTTTATATTCGTCAGGAATCAATTAATCAAGGAAGAATTTCTTTTTACAATTTTAGAAATCTTCATTTTTTCTCCCCCCTATAACTTTACCTAGGGGGGATATTTTTGGAAAATTCTTTCACTACTATCCTCTACTAACGATTCTTTTTTGGAATAAATCACCAAAATTGAATTTCATCAAAGTGGGGAGATAGAATATTTTGGGCCCCCAACCAATTTTTTTTGGGAGGAACTACTAACGAAAAAATTTTTACTACTAACAACTACTAACCTCTATGTATAAGAAAAACCTAAAAAAAGTTTCATTTTTAAAAGTCGGGTGCCAAGTTCACAAAGCTGAGAGAAATATGTTGCATATTATATATATTTTTAGTAACAAATGTTATGTTTAATAATCGAGTCGATAGTTCTGATTCAGTTCTTTATACACGCGCGTTCAAATACAATACGAGTATAGATTCGTAAAGGGTACAAATATTTATTTGATTTTCAAAGTAAATAGTCCAAGTTCCCGTTGGCACGTATCCAATATGGACCCTTGCCTATCCATGCTATCTGCCGCAAATGCTTCTTTGTGGCTCAGTTATACAACACTACTGCATATTAATAAGCAAATTGCTATCACATACTGGAATTATGCTACGAAATATGGATTGGACAGTGTCTGTACAGTTTGAATAATTTAAAGTTAGGTCTTATTTTTCAATGTGTCTTTGTATTTGCGAATAACTGTGAATTCAATAAATTCCAAATCAAAAAAATAATACTCCTACTAAACAAACTGCCGTAAAAACGGAGTTGTAGTTTAAAAGATATAAAAACCCTATTATTGACAATTATAAAACCAGCCAAACAATCCCAAATCTCCTGGTTCTATCATCAAAAGTTCAAAAACTAATGCAATATTCAAGTACGTTAGTACGTACCGTAATAATTAGAAGGTTAAAATTAATTTCCAAGAATTTATTATTTTTCAGGAAACAAGTTATCGTAATTTTAATTTTTTTTAGTCCAGCGAATTCAGGCTTATCCAGATTTTGTATAACTCTAATCAATGCTGTATTGATTACACCCCGCATAGACGCATACCTATCACAATAGTGCAATCAAACGCAGATGGTTTTCAAATCAATGTCTATGGGTTAATTAATCCTGTTTGTTTGACTCCTTTGAAGCCTATTTTATGGCTCATGGTCTGATCAGCAAAGTGATTGAGGTCTGTTTTGCTTTCATTGAAATACCTAGATCTAACCAGGAAGAAATTAACAATATATGCAAAAACTACTAAAAATATGATAAGATAATAAGCTGACCAGCTCCTTAGACTTTTGACTTACGGAGGCTCCGTTTACAATTTATTAACAATAACCTCCACTGCTCCATTTAACTATCAAACATTACTAAGTTACACTTGCTTTACGCTATACAGTATTCACTGTATTCACTTACTTATCCAACTCCCTCTGATCTATCAGGACAAAGGTTATTAAGTTTGATAATTTAAGTAAAAAATAAAAATACTAATAATATAATGCTATCAAAAGTTTAAGTTAGCCCAATTCGAATTCGTCGAAAATATTGCAACAGAAAATAGGTAGCCTATATATAATTCAGCCATATCAGTATCTATGTTACAAATAATGTAGCTCCGTGAAAGAAAAACTAAATTCGGCCTCAAATGAAAATAATGTTCAACAATACAAAAGAAAGTCAGAACATCGTATATATATCACACTAAAACTCATATTCCGTTATTACATATTTGCTGTGTACTTTTGAGTCCCTAAGGAACGTAATGTATGTCTTTAATTTGAAGAGAAAGGAATCGTTCTTTTTCTGAGAAGTACAAATGGAGTCGGTCGCAAATAATTACGAGGGGACGACGATAAATTACTTTAGTGTACCGGCTTGAAAAATAAATTGCGTTCTATGAGTGGCTCTGGAGTCAGACTATTAAGTTTACAGACTCTGTTTTAAAATCAAATGTATTTACAATAATATTTTTTCTTGAATATTTTGTATAGCAGTTATACAAGGGGTACAAGAGAGTGAGTCTTGTTTTGCCGATGCGTTGCCACCTCGAAGATAGAGTGAGGAAGGGAAATGAAGAGAAGAATGCTACGTTTTCAGTGGTCCCTGAACGAGAACCCAGAGTTTACTAGAACTGTAGTATTAACGGGATGAGAGGGAGAGGGGTAAGTCGAAATTTTTTCACCTCAATATGTATTTTACATTATATTGACTAAAATCTTATGGTACTGAGAATACAGAGTTCCATAGATGCTGATGATGAGAAGACCAACTGTTGCCGTTCTCTGACAGCAGTTTGAAAAGGTAATAGTTTTGTTAGAGAGATAATTATTCATCATCTTCTTAATACAATCTAAGATAGATGAGATAACATCTGATTTCTATACAACATATTAATTAACACCATCTTGTTTCCAAAACATGGAAATCACTTAAATCAATGTACGTAACAAAAATAATGTAAGAAATTACCAGGAAGGAAATAATTATGGATACCAATATTGGCATAAACGATGAATAAATAGGCTTTGAGAAAACTTGACAATATATTCGTAAGTGAAGGAGAGTGCAAATGGAGTTAAAAAGGATCAATGGCTCCCAAAGCGACCGCACTTACCCACTGACCAGTTACGTGACACATTGAAACACCTTTTGAGTATAAAGAGCCTTTTTCCTGGCAAACCGAACTTGATGATTTTTCTACAGTAGTGTTCACATGGGAAAATAAAGTCCTACGCCGGTTCTTTCTGTTTGCGATAATCTCATCATGAGTGATTTATGAAGATGGTTTAGGTCTATATTTTGTTAAGGTATTGTTAAATTGGTGCTGCTTAATCCTTTTTTAACCTGACGTGAGTCATTGATGGAAAAATATTTAGGCGTAATAGTATTAAGTTTCTACAAGCAGAAGAGCGAGACCGAACGAACGAGAGATAGAGATATATTGTTACAGGTATTAATATTTAATTGAAGGTTTAAGAAATGTAACTGATACATGAAGT
Source organism: Limenitis camilla (assembly GCA_905147385.1). Taxonomy (NCBI): domain Eukaryota; kingdom Metazoa; phylum Arthropoda; class Insecta; order Lepidoptera; family Nymphalidae; genus Limenitis; species Limenitis camilla. The sequence continues at coordinate 7,443,954 of LR990246.1, read as the reverse complement.
GTAAGTTGGAAACAAATAAAGAATTATTTATTTAAAAAAAATATGCTTTACTACCTATGCAATGCCGAGGTGGCTTGCTAGTTATTGCCAATGAAATTTAAGCTAAAATGCGAATAATTAACTGTAGTAGACAAGAAACTGCAGAATAATAGATTATTCAGACAAACGATGATGCAACTTAGCATATCTCTTATCAAGAACTAGTCATTACATGGTACTGACTAGAAAACACATTTGTACTAGGGTCAATAAAGAAATAAATAACTTAATAATAGATGGCAATGCTAGATCAGAACAGAAAGCAATATATTAAGTGAGTGAACGGTAAGGCGTAACAATCTATTTGCAATTTAACCCAGTACAAAAGTAAACCAGTGATATTACTTTTCTTCGAAAGAATAAATTCATATTTAGCCAATAGGTAATAAATCGCTTTAAGCCCAACCAACCCAAAATCGAACCTAAGCTCGTAAACTAAGTGATAGTTAATATATTAATAAACCTTTATATCAGAGCTTTTAGACACTTATAAAAGAAGAAAAATAAATTAAAAATAAGCTTAATTATTTCCCCATTCATTTGAAAATCAAGATTCATTAGTATTAAAATCACGTTTTAAATTACCATATTATGATTACGCTGGTTACGGTTTTGCGATAAACAACCCTTCCGTGAAATTGATACACGTGGCTTCAGGAATAATATCTTGTAATTGAATTAATTTTATGGTTTTACACGTATCTTTACTTAAAATTAAATGTAAGTTTAGTTTATTAACGTTTGATTATTTTCATCAGACCATTGTTATTAATTTTTTTGTCTATCGGTCTACATATTTGTTGATCGCGTATATATTGTATTAAATTACTCTATGGATATGATTGTAGGTATAGCTACCGGTACGTAAGTATAGGTTTGACCTTGAATGCGCAGAAGTCGCTATTAGGGACTTTTTAGAGGGGAGCGCGAGGCGACGTTTCAGTTCCCGCGCGTCAGCTATTTCTCGAAATAGTAAATATCACAAATGGAACTTTCCCCCACTATTTTTGCTCGGACCTAAAGATTACTGCCGGCTAATATGTCACTGTAGAAAAAGCTTGAAGAAATTAGGATTTATTTCATTTATGTCAGATGCCATAAAATTAAATTAGCCATATTAAAAGATGGCGGTGTTCTAAATAGAATTTTTAATTAAATTAAATGTTACTTTAAACAAAAAGTGTTTCGGCAGACTTAATAGCAAGATTACTGTTTACTACGTTATTTTCATTTGCGAGAATCCGAGAAACATTCTCCATTGCAAGGAGTTGAAATTCTAAATTTACTAAATTTCGTTACACAGCTAATTGACTTTTCGTTTCACGGTGATTAAAATTAGCTCTGGAGACCCTAAATAATTAAGACCAATTATTTAGGCACGAAGTAATAAAATCACCATTACATCTTTTTCGGTTTTTAATTAATTAAAAAGGCTTTATTGAATTCACGTGTACTTGAAACGATTTAACTGTTGTCTACTTTATTAACGGGAACTTACAATTAATTAACAGCCTTCTTCGTTTATTAAAGAAATTAGATATAAAGTCTATTGGTGTAAACAGGATGAAAAACAGATATACAGATGCGGCGTGGGACATTTAAATAAGAATATTATGTACTAGTTGATCCGTCCCGGCTTCACCCGGGTGCATTATACCTAATAACACCCACGTGTATTTAGATTCCATTTCACATTAGATTTAATTTTCAATTTTAATTGCTATATTATTATATTTTACATTTTAATTTATATACGACTAATATGCAGAGACATAACGGCTACACAGCTCGACATACACTTCATCCCCACGTAGATATGGCGTAATAGCACGCTCTTTTCTTGAGTTCGTATTCTGTATCATATTTCATCTACTAGATGGCGTAAGTAATGGACTAAATCGCACTTTCGTTTGTTTAGTTTCTATTTTTAAGTATTTCCTACGTTTCTTGAGTGAAACTTTCGAAATTATAATATTAGTTAGCATATTGATATGAGAATAATGATGTGATTTTATCTACTATCATGCTTTAAATACTCTTTAAACGACTCTGGAACAGTTAGCTTATTGCCAATATTAAAAACCCCAATGTCCTAATAACCATTATATTATCCAAACGGAGGATATTAGTTGTTGTGGTTGAATTTCATAATAACACTCAAAGGAGTGTTATTATGAATTTTTTTTCCGACTCCCGTGCATTATATGAAATTTTTCAAATAACTCGAAACACTTTATCTTCGTCAGTAAAGTAATTTTTGATGCTCAGCCTACTAAAAATATAAAGCGATTCCGGTCGTAAGGGAGCAGTAATCTTCGTCGCTGTTAACGACTCCTCTGGGACTATTATCCATTTACATCTTGAGGTTACTTTAAGCAATAACTGTGTTAGCTTTCGACTCCAACGAAGTCAATTCTTTAAGATTTACTTACGTTTAAAATTACCCGCTTAAGATTAAAATTTCATTTTATCTGGTATTCCCTTGGTGGTTGAATATTCCTCCTCCATTTCAAAGATTACCTAATTATTAGACTATAAGTCGATTGTCTGGGGCTTAAGATCCATGATCAAGTTTAAAGAAGTATTTTGTCATATATAAATTACTAGGCTATCAAACGCTATCTTGCTACTTAAAATCAAACTAAAAAATCACTCGACAATACGGTAATCATAGTTGTTTAACATTGACTCTAGTTATTAGACAGGAGTTCATTAATTCAGAAATTGAGACCCAGGTTGGATTTCTTTTTAACTACTCTACTCATCATAGTCATGTTTATATTTGTGAAATTATTTGCGATAATTAATATGCGATATTAATGTCAATAGATTTCAATTCTAATAATGTTTATCTATAAAAGTTTTTGAGGTTGTAAGAGGTGATCTCTGAATCTACTTAACCGATTTTAAAAATTGTTTTACCATCAAAAACGTTTCTTACAAACGCTACCTTAACGATAAGAGATATATGCTTCAAAGTTGTAGGTAGAGTATGAATGAATTAATGACTGAGTGTGTGTGTGAGTGAGTGAACAGTATGAATACACCTCAGCGACTCGAGAGCGGGTCGGCTAATATAGTAAAAAACCAATTAGCTTCTATTATCTCTAGGTATTTAAATGCGGTTTTCACTGATAGACAGAATGATACAAGAGGAAGGTTTATAATATGTAATGCCGGAGCAAGTCGCTATATAAACAAATTTGCTAAAAACTTTTGTAAACACATATGAAGTTATGTAACAATTTATTTATAACATAACACTTTCAATACGATTCATCTGATAGCGATGAAACTTTTGTGAATTGTTCGCACACGGGAAACTTTCTAAGTAAAACAATCTATACAATAGATGGTGTGGTCTTTTGTTTTAGATGTGAGGAGTGCTAACAACATTGTTGATGAATATTGGCTAGTTTATTTTAAAATACCCCATTGGCTATAGTTTGACTAGTATTTTCATGGATTAAATATTGACAATCATAGAAAGAGGGGTTTATATTGATACTAGAGAAAGAAATGATACAAATTATTTCGTATAATACGTACAATTTAGAAAGGAAGCCAACCAGTGCCTGGGATTTGTGACTCATGTGCAGATTCAGAAACCTCTTTAGATATAAAAAACTCACTCTCTACTACTAGACCGTCACTTAACAGTTAATTCTACCCACCTATTCAGGTGAGTAGAAAAGGGCTCTTTAATGAATAATTATCTAGTATCACCACAATAAACTATACTACTTGACCTTCTTTAGAGTAGATTAAATGTATGAAATCACTTGGATGGATACGATTTACCGCCAACATAATTGTTGTGTTACAAGAACATACAAGAAACAGCTAATAATAAAGAAAATTAGATAAAGGAAAGGGAAACGGATACTAAGATTTGTTCATATAGTATGTGGCCCTCAGGACTTATTAAGGCTATTCCGTTTGGTATTAGTATTAGATCCGAAGGATTAAGTGCTCCCTTGCTCTAGATCAGACAACATCAATTATATAGCGGGTATTAGTCCCTTAGAGATCATAATTAATCCCTACTAGTGTACAATATATTTTAATAAAATATGTTTTCGCTTTTCTCAGATAAAGTTGCTTTTTTTATGTGAGAAATCCAAGAACAATTAATTCGAAATATTTATAGTTGTAATATCAGCAACAGTGCCATCTATTTAATCTTACTATAATAAATGAGCCTACAGTCAACCTCAAAACTATACAAAAAATAAATAAGAGATATTCCAGTTAATTTTTCATGTTATCAATATATGTATGTGTTTTGCACAAATATATATTTTCTTAATATATATTATAATTAATATTAATATTTATGTCATATTAGTATGTACGTACGTAGTATGTCTGGAAGAGATTGCTATTAGTCCCTATATGACCGCCTTTGCATGTTCCCTGTACAGTCAATAATATTTTTTATAATATTTACCTTTGTACAATTAAGATTTATTTTTAAATGTATATTTATTTTTAAGTGTATTTTTAAATAGAAAAAAAATTCAATATCATAAGATATTTAGACGATGGTGGTTATGGTTTTATGTAAATTATCCGTAAATTATGTCCCTGCAATTATAATAAATATAATTTAAATTTCGACTACTCAACTTTAATCTCGACGAGTATAAACTAATATATATACGACTATTTAAATTATAGTTGCAGTTTAATTTACAGCCCTGGCAACATTGATAATCTCTTACACTCAAATGGAATCTCGTTTAGAGGAAATTATAATTAGTACTTAAAATGTGTTGAGTATCTGTCAGTTATTGAAAATTGATTCTAAAATTTAAAATAAATTAGTAATTTTGATTTTGATGACATGTTATTCCGTTCGTAGGCCAATTTTGAACACTATACCTTTAGCCCACTTCAGGGTATATAGCGTTATTTCAGGCTGTTGCTGAACTATAGGGACTGAGGTTATAAATCGTCAAAACTGTGGTGGTGTTTTAAAAATAAATCAATAGTACTATGTTCCATGCTATGTATAACAAAGTTAATAAAAATAATAACACCTAAGAGATACGAAGGTCGCTTGGGCTTTAAAAAACATAGAACATTTACGAGATAAACGGCGCAACATCATCACATATTTTTTTCATGTAATGTACTTTATGTTAGCATCGCTAACTCGATTTTTCCGCTGGAACGACTTATATCGCATTATTATATTTACTCTGTAGGAAATGTTAACAAAATATAAAATTGTTTGATATTGTTTGAATAATTTGCTATTATCAGGTTATAAAGTCGGGAAAGTAAATATACAGGAACAAGTTAAAGTCGGATTAAAAATATGCCCGTTTTTGTTTACTTACTCGAATTATTTATTGTTATCATAAACATAATTTTCATAGCGATTAATTTATAGAATTAAGACATAATAAGATGCTATGAATCTTTAACATTAACAAAATATAACATTTTCGTTAATTTTCCATTTTTAGGTTATAAAGTAAATATACAGGAACAATGTAACTTCGCTTTAAAAATTTTTGTACAACTACAAAGTTTGTCCGCGGACTCCGTTTATGGATCCGTTTATCCCCTTTGCTTAGTGCTTTTAAATAGACATTGTAGCATGTCAATGCTAGGGCGTCAGGTGAATTATCCTTCTTGGACTAGCAAATAGAACAGTGTGGTCTACTTTGCCTCTTTACTTCCGTGGCTTGCCACGTAAAATCTTGATCTGGCGTATAACGTCTCTTTGTTTGACTCATATGCTCGATGGGAGTGTTGCTTGCTGTAGGCGAGTTGTACATATTTCATATTTCACATTCCACTAAGGTGGACTAAACACATATTTATATCAGCTACGGCGGCAACAATTATCCACTACGGTGGTAACGATTATCAGCAACAGCTGCAATGATATCCACTCCGGTAGCAACGATATCAACGCCGACGGCAACGATAACACATTTATTTGAATATAATTATGTGCATTCCTTGAAACAGTATTACGAACTGTACGATGATGTTTGAACCAGTGATTTATATATATTTTTTATTAAAACCAGGGCTTGTCTTGCAGCTTTGCTGTTTTATTGGATTCATTTCCATCACAAGGCTCACGCCTAGTTATTATTACAGCTTTGGCTGATTTACTAAAGCTTCGGCTTTCAATACTGCAGTCATGACTGTACTACCTGGACTTCGTTCCTTGCTAATGTAGCATCAACAGTATAGGCGCACTTTAAATAGCCATCAAAGAGGATTCAATTTTTGGTTGGAACCCATAGTCGGTGGCGGTGTAGGGCTACCGAACTCTCCCCCTTTTATATTTTTCCTTAATGGCTACCCATCTACGGAAGGGGTGCCTAAGGCGTTTCATCCTTCTTTTGTTATTATTTGAAAAAATATTATACATACATCGTCACAACATCAATATTACACTAACCATAAAATGCAAACCGATCTTTATTTAGTTTAATTAATCTCTTTCGATGACCTATTGAACTCATACCTCTAATGCTTTAAAGGAACTATGGTGGTTATTACATTCACTACGTAGTAAAGGGTTCTACCAAACTAAGACGATCAGATTATTAATATTTTATAAATGCTTTATTAACCGTTATAGACTTACTGTATTCCTCTTCCGTTTATTTTATTTATTTATATTTTCATGAATTTATTTTATATTTTTTCAAAAGAATGTATTTTAATAAAAAGGTCTAACATAAATTATTTTGACGCTTAGCTATGATAAAACGAGTTGCTATTTTGACCGAACTTGTGAAATATCGAAGTGAATTGTAGAATATATTCATACCAGTTATTGATGTTATTGGATATCGGGAATCTGAATATTGCGAAACTCCCTCGGGTTACCATAATCTCAAACAACGTAGATATATAACATTTTCTTAACGTTACTGTTCTTGTAAACGTACGTTTCTTAGTCACATAAAAACAGCTATACAGATTTTAATGAAATTGAGCACACATATACTTTAATAACTTAGATTAACCCATAGGCTACTTTTATCCCGTAAAAAATTATAGCTCTTGGAGGATAATAATAAAATATGTTTATTGAACGCCGGGTTAGTTTTACTTTAATAGCAAATTTTTGAAAATGTTAAACTTCGGCATCAAGAGCTTCACCAGCTGAGCCAAGCCGAGCTGATTGTCTAGGAAGGGGAAGGGGGCAAGTCCATAGAACGATGAGTAAATTTATTTGAATTCTGATTCTTTCTAACCGGGAACAGCTGACCCTGCCTTGGGCTACCTTTACCCTTGACGACACCCTTGCTCAGCAAACGTGGTATATTGCACCCATGTGAATCCGGAAATCTACGTCTGTACTTTATAAGCATCTAAAATAAGCGAGTGTCTCTCAATTTACTTGGATCCAATTCAGTTTTCGTAGACGTAGTCGTCAACAGATACTTGTATAAACATAATTTTAGAACAAAAGCGTTAATCTACGTTATGTAATAGTTAAATAATGTGCGTAATTCGCGGAATTTGATCAATTAAGGGCTATGTGTCTGTTTATATGTAATTAATTGTAAATACCTAATACGCGATACGTTTGCAAATTTGTTACGTATGTACAATAATTATTATATATTTTATAATAGGCTTTTCCACACGTGAAATACCATATTTTTTACAGATACATTACTATCTTACTAATATGTCGGAGAATAATAAAGGATTATCCAGTAATTCAATCGTCATCGATATCTATGGCGTGGGAGTAGAGTAGTAATCACTTCCGTCATTTTGATAGTTTCGACTCTTTATATACCATCGACAATCTGACAGTAGTCTTAGTAGTGCGCTGTCTTTCAGGAAGTGACGTAGTCCCTGGATAGTGTTAGTGTTGTGCAGTGCAGTGTTAGTGCTGGAAGTGCTGTCCAATTTAGGTCACGTGAGTACCTTACAATGTAATTGCCACGTCTTGTGTTAGGTTAGGTTTATGTGAGTTTAACACATAGTCTACTTTTGTCCTGAAAAAGTTAAGGTATCTGAGGAATAATAATAAAAACTAAACAAAAAAGAATAAAATTATGATTAGATATAGTTTTTATATTACATGGAAATGCTATTTAAGCAAGAATAAATATATACGATGTTTATAAAAAGGATGTCACAAAGCTGTTTCGCAAAATTTTGATGTCGAATATACACTGCTTTCCGAAAAGTCAGTTGATGTTGATATAAAACTAATAACAATATAATAAAAATTGATACTAGATCATACTCTACATGTTTTATTTTTGACCTTTCATTATTAGTTGTATTCAGAATACATCGATTTATATTGTGTCATGCGCAATACATCGTATTCATATTGTTATCCACTTTATCTCTATATTTCACGTAAGACATCAATTTTACTTTCAAATTTTACTCTTGAGATTCAGACTCTATTGCGACACGTAACTCATATCTATAAATGCATTATACACGAAAAATGCTCAGGTTTTTAAAATTGCTCAGAATTATGTGCTGTCACGTATCCACGTAGAATATTTTACCTGCTATATATAACATGCATTTAGAATATTTTATAGAGAGAAGTTTGTTATTCGGAACTAAGTTTAGTATTCACTAGCGAATCATCCGGCTTTGTATAAGTAGTAGAGCATATTATACTTTGTTACATCTCAAAAATGAATTAGGCAGCGTTTAGGATGAAAGCTCCCACCTTTTAACAATATTTTCACCAATTATCGTTATAGTTCAATCTACATATTTATTTTATAACTAGTCGACTACCGTGACTTCGTCCACGTTAAAATAGAATTAAGTATATATAGTTAAGAATATATGTACGAAAATAAAAATAAAGGAGAGAGAGACTCTCAAACAAAAAACTGAACAGAGACTGACCATTCTGAACAGAGATAAAGATAAATATTAAAGAGAGAAAAAAGAGACAGGATGAGAGAAAATGATAGTATATAAGAGGAAGAAAGACAGAAATACTGTAGACTTCCTCAGTGAAAGAATTTTTAAAATCGGATCAGTAGTAATAAAACGGCCATGTTCTATTAATTAAAAAAGTGTTTATGGCAACACCGAATCACCTTTGTCACTCACGAAAAGTATAGTTTTCTATTAGCGAAAGAATTTTTAAAATCGGATTAGTTACGACAAAATGGCCAAATTCGTAAATTAAAAAATGTATATGGCAACACTGAATCACCTCTGTCACTCACGAAAAGTATAGTTTTCTATTAGCGAAAGAATTTTTAAAATCGGGTTAGTTACGACAAAATGGCCAAATTTGTTTAACTAAAAAATGTATATGGCAACATTGAATCACCTTTGTCACTCACGAAAAGTATAGTTTTCTATTAGCGAAAGAATTTTTAAAATCGGGTTAGTTACGTCAAAATGGCCAAATTTGTTTAACTAAAAAATGTATATGGCAACACTGAATCATCTTTGCCACTCACGAAAAGTATAGTATTCTATTAGCGAAAGAATTTTTAAAATCGGGTTAGTTACGTCAAAATGGCCAAGTTCGTGAATTAAAAAATGTATATGGCAACACTGAATCATCTTTGCCACTCACGAAAAGTATAGTATTCTATTAGCGAAAGAATTTTTAAAATCGGGTTAGTTACGACCAAATGGCCATATTCTATTTATTAAAAAATGCATATGGCAATACTAAATCACCTTTGTCACTCACGAAAAGTATAGTGTTCTATTAGCGAAAGAATTTTTAAAATCGGGTTAGTTACGACCAAATGGCCATATTCTATTTATTAAAAAATGCATATGGCAATACTAAATCACCTTTGTCACTCACGAAAAGTATAGTGTTCTATTAGCGAAAGAATTTTTAAAATCGGGTTAGTTACGACCAAATGGCCATATTCTATTTATTAAAAAATGCATATGGCAATACTAAATCACCTTTGTCACTCACGAAAAGTATAGTGTTCTATTAGCGAAAGAATTTTTAAAATCGGGTTAGTTACGACCAAATGGCCATATTCTATTTATTAAAAAATGCATATGGCAATACTAAATCACCTTTGTCACTCACGAAAAGTATAGTGTTCTATTAGCGAAAGAATTTTTAAAATCGGGTTAGTTACGACCAAATGGCCATATTCTATTTATTAAAAAATGCATATGGCAATACTAAATCACCTTTGTCACTCACGAAAAGTATAGTGTTCTATTAGCGAAAGAATTTTTAAAATCGGGTTAGTTACGACCAAATGGCCATATTCTATTTATTAAAAAATGCATATGGCAATACTAAATCACCTTTGTCACTCACGAAAAGTATAGTGTTCTATTAGCGAAAGAATTTTTAAAATCGGGTTAGTTACGACCAAATGGCCATATTCTATTTATTAAAAAATGCATATGGCAATACTAAATCACCTTTGTCACTCACGAAAAGTATAGTGTTCTATTAGCGAAAGAATTTTTAAAATCGTGTTAGTTTCGTCAAAATATAAAATTGTAATACTAAAACTGCCTTAGATTGTTTTAGTTAGTTAGTATTTATATAGTATTTAGCATGGAAATACTCTGTTTTGTTATTTGAACAAGACCTTTATGGCTCACAATATCCAGAGTTCCAGTGAAACTAATATATTTAAAACGTTCAGTGAGTGCAGTTCAAACAAAACTAACACTATGTAAACTGAAAACTATTACTAACTACAATATTGTGTTTGAGATTTTTAATTTAGAAAGTGGTGTATGATTTAATGTGTATAATATACACTAACTACTAATTTTGATAAGCTTTAACCTTTAAATTGTTAGCATTAATCTCGTTATTACGGTTAAGTATCTCAAAATCAAAAATAACCTTTATAAATTCACTTTGTTGCTTGTCTGTCTGTCTCTTTGTAAATACCCTTATATATCTACTATACTTACATAAGCTAAACTCGGTGGTTCTTTTTTTTTGTAATAGATAAGGTGCAAACGAGCAGATGGTCCACCTGATGGTAAGTGGGAACCATCGCCCATGGACATCGGAAAAACAAGAAACACTCTCTCGTTTTGTCGATGCGTTGCATCCCCGAAGATAGAGTGGGAAGGGGGAATGAAGAAGAAAAATGATGCGGATTCAGCGGACCCTAGGCAAGAGCCAGGAGTCCACTAGACCCACAGCATTAATGGGATGGGAGAGGGAGGAGGTAAGTCTGGTTCTTTGGAGTTATGAACTTAATTTAAAAATAGGAAACACCGATGGACTAAATTGTTTGACAATCATCAAATAATTTAGTAAGAAACAATGTAGTCTGCAAATGTAAAGGAAAATATCCAAAAAATTTTGTTACATAATAAATTACTTTTTTGCAGTTGGTAAATAGATGATTAATATCGACATATGAAAAAAAACAGTAATCTTATTGTTTCGAAGCGTCAGTAGCTCAGTGGTTCGGGCGTTGGATTCACGATCAATAAGTCGTGGGTTCAAATCCCGGACATTGGCGTGGCCCACTCTTGACCAAGCATTTTAGCTTACTAGGAGGGGTAAAGGTAATACTAGTAGTATGTGATCCATACTGCTAGTAATCTTTTTTTTTTAATTTTTATCCTTATATATTGTTGATTTATATTAAAAATATAAACTTTATGTACTCAAGGATTTAAAGATATTAAAATATCGCATGTTCAGATTATATGACTAAGATTTATAAATTTTCTTTAATATATTTAAAGTTATAACTTAGTAATCCAGTTTAAATGGAACGCAGAAGTTTGAGTACTTTTAATAAATGCGAAATAACATTTGACCTTCACAAGGCTAAGTCTATTAAACTTGTTAAAGTACTTAACCAGTCTTATGTCGAGTTGCTCTTGACGAATGTAATATTATAATATTATTTGAAATACTTACTGTTTATAAATGCGAAATAATACATTTCTTAGGCCCTACTTGTTATTCTTTAATTTAAAAAAATCAACCTCACCAATTTTTGCGTTTTAATTTCTAATGGACTGACAAGTGTGAGCAGTTGAGGGTCGATGGTCATTTGTATTAATTACCAAAGCTAAGAGCCCACTATTTAACGGTTACTTTAGCCACTTCTGACGGATCAGCCCATGCAAGGTCGTGCGGCCCACGATGGCGCCAAAGCGGAAAAGGCGCCGTTAAGTTTTCGGGGGGGTGTCAAAATGATAATATAATGTAAGAAAATAAAGTTTTTGTAAGGCCGAAGGTCAACAACATTTGTGATTTAAAGTAACTGTAAATAGGGATGCCAAAAAGTATCTACTGGACCCCTCCAGAACGATAATACTTGTCGGAGAACAGTAAACGATTATCGAATAATGGAATCGTCATCGCCCTATGGCCCTGGAGTAGGATAGTAGTCACTTTCGTCATTTTGACAGTCTCGACTTTTTATATGCCCTCGACAGTCTGACTGTTGTCTTAGATGTGCGCGGTTTCTGAAGGAAGTAGTCCCTGGATAGTGTTAGTGTTGTGCAATTGCATTGTTAGTGCTGGGAAGTGCTGTCCGATTAAGATCACGTCCTTACAATCTAGTTGCCACGTCTTGTGTTAGGTAAGGTTTATGTGAGATTTAGCCTTTGGTTTAAACAGAGAGCCTGAGCAGTGGAGGCGAGTGTCTCGATCGAATAAAAGAACTCCTTTAGCCTACACTACTTTGACACAAGTCCAAGGCACTGCTTAGGTTTCTCTCATAATTGTAAGAAATCATATTTGATTATTTATCGGTTCAGTAGAAGTATTTACGTTGCGTTTACGTTATGTCATCATCATCACGACCCTTCAATGGCCCACTGCTGAGCCGGGTCTCCTCCTCAGAATGAGGAATGAGAAGGGTATTAGGCCATAGTCCACCATGCTGGCCCAGGGTTGGCAGACTTCACACACCTTTGAGAACTTTTTGGGAGCTCTCAGGAGTGCAGGTTTGCTCACGATGTTTTTCCTTCACCGTTAAAGCAAGTAATATTTAATTGCTTAAAACACACATAACTCAGAGTCAGAGGTGGTTGCCCAGGATTAAACCACGGACTTCCCGAGTAAGACTTGAAGTCTCAACCACTGGGCCATCACTGCTAATACGTAATTACGTTATGTATATTAAAGATATAATGAATTTTATTAAAGCGGGTTCACATATTATATTCATCACTGTATCATTTTTTTTTGTTATAAATTATTAATATTTTATCATATCACGAGGGGATTGGCTTTTATCTAAACACATTATGAAACATCGGCAGCATAAAGGATTATAAAACAATGTGAAGTGCATTTAATCATGGGTAACGGCCCACTCACGTGTCACGTGTAAAATGAACGCGGTGACAAAAGCACATCCCGCATACATTATGTATCGTATTGTGTTTTATGTTATGGGTTTTATGTAGAAATTAATAATATTTGCTTATGCTTTACTGGCGAGAGACATGGGCCCTAAAATATTGTCTCATTCGTCGATAATGTCCTATAAGTCGTAAATTTAGAAATTTCTAGTTGTGGTATAATAAAAAGGCTGCAAAAGTACGATTCAAAGGTTCGAAAGAAACATATGAAAAAATATCATCTCTACTTATTTAGAAATAAGAACATATATATATACTTTTATATTATTATTTATGTTCCCAATTGCATTTATGTCATGCATATGTGCCTAGCAGGCGTCTTTTACCGGACATATAAAATTGAAAATTGAAGAAAAGTAACTTAAATCTTGATTAAAGTTACTTTTCATCCTGATAAATTGAGTTCCGGTGGGATAGTTAAAAAACTTTAATTACTTAAACAGTTTATTATACAATTTTTGAACATAATTAAGTATTGATATTGCCGGTATCATCATACAATAAAACAATTCATAATATATTAACCTTACTTTTTTATGAATATGATACATAATATTGACGGGAACCTAAACGAGAGATTACGAGATAGTACTCTGAATCAGTGCTTAGTAGCTATACAAGATTAGGTTACATCTTTGGGTGGTGATTCTCTCCCTCAGTATGGTTTGCCTGCGCCGACAGTAGAATAGGCTAGGATTTTACGCGACTGCTGCTTAATAATGTGGGACGAGTGCACTATGGAAAAAGCAGTAGAGGCGGTTGATAGAACCCTCAGAGATATCCGTCAAAATGACCAACCTATGGGCGACGTAACGATGCTGTTTTGTTGGGATTTTTGACAAACGTTGTCTGTAGTATGGAACAAAGGCCGACGAGATAAGACTATGCTTAAAGAGCTCAAGCCTTTGATAACACATCACTCGAATGCACTTAACAGAGAACGTGACGGCGGAAGAAGAACAATCCAGAAGAAGGGCAGACCGTTTTGTGTCATAATCTCTGCCACACAGTTGAAGAACTTATCTTCCGTTTATGGTGACCAAAGGCAAATAACAAATCATGAGAACAAATCTTTGTGAAAGACAAATTTTTACTCCGCGAAATGACCAAGCCGCAAGAATCTACTTGGATATGCTTGCAATGATGAGGGAGAATTAGTGGAGTATACTTCTATCAACCAAGTATTGAAGCAAGATGATACTACCATGCAATTCATACAGTCGAATTCTTTGATTCTCTGAGTATTCCTGGACTTACATCACAGAAAATCGATTTAAAAAATAGCGTCCCTATTATTCTGTTGTGAAGTTGAAGCCCTCCAAAATTATGCAACGGAACTAGACTGAAATTAACTTCTATGTAACGTAACATAATAGAAGCGGAGATTTTGACAGGGTGTGGTGTCGGTGTCGGAGAGTTTTTATACCCCGAATTCAACTGATTTCAAACAATTACCCTTTCCGTTTTAAACGTATACAATTCCCGGTTAGTTTCTGTTACTCAATAACGATAAAGAAAGCTCAAGGGCAGACGCTGCGTGTTGCGAGCTTGGACCTCAGCGTCAGCTGTTTATCGCACGACCAGTTCTATGTTGCTTTCTCCCGTGTAAGTTCAGACAATCAACCTGTTTGTCCATGTTTCGAATCAGTTTACGTTGAATATCGTCTATAAAGATGCATTATAAGGTATTGCGATCTATAACATTTTAATTAAAGGAATAATAAATAGCACGCGGACGAAATCGCGGGCATCAGCTAATAATATTTAGTACCTACTAGTACCAGTAGTACTGGTATTGATATATATGGGTATGTATGGTTTATAGAGACAGTTATTTTGCCATATAAATTTAGGGTGGGCCACCCTTATCACCTAGGGGGATGAAAAATAGATAGTAGCCGATTCTCAGACCTACTGAATATGTATATAAAATTTCATAAAAATCGGTCGAGCCGTTTCGGAGGAGTATGGTAACTAACATTGTGACACGAGAATTTTACATATAAGATGAGTAGGAAGGTAATAACTACAGTTATCCAAGAGAACTTTAAATTAATTACTTTCAAAACAATATAATAAAGTACCGTGCGTACTTTATTATATTGTTTTGAAAGTAACAATATAATAAAGTACGCACGGTACTTTATATATTGTTTGGTTCAAAACAATATAATAAAGTACCGTGCGGATGTCTGACCGAGAGTAAAAGCTATGAAAATATTTTATATATTGTAACCTCTCCTACCCTTCGGGTGGGAGGTTAACAAAAAAAATGTAAATTAAATTCAATTGTTTAATGACAATACGATCAGAAGATTCCACAGTTACAATTGTAAAAAAAAAACAACTCTTTACTACATAAAGTTTTATTAGCAAGAAATGAATCGAAAAGCTACCTAAAGCTTCCTTCGCATTCTAGTATAGTTTACAGGATTTGATTTGCGCGCCTGAGGGACTGACCGTAGGACTTACAGTGGTAAAATTGAAGGGTTGAGTTGAATTAACAGACAAAAGAAAAAAACAACCGGTTACTTGCTCACGGTCATCCACGCCTGACGGCGCGCATGCCAGAGTCCGCGGGCTTCTCACGGAGCCGGGCGACTCGGAGAGGCAGCATCAGCCTCCTAATCTCCTTCATAATGGAACCCGGAGCAGGGTATGCAGGGAGTAAAAAAAAAGAAAAGAATCCTAGGAACTTGTCCTTCGGGAAACAAGGGTCCTCCGGACGCAACTCCACGCACCAACAACACAATCCCCTCCGGATACAAACATCCGGATACAGAATACCCTAGGTACACACGCCCCCTTGGTACACACGCCCCCTAGGTACACACCTCCTGTGGAGGTTTTTAGTATGTCAGGCTTGTTAGGGCATTAAGGATTCCAAGCCTGGCATGATGATCAAAGGCATGCTCGCACGCAGCATGGCTCGCGTCACGGCAGCAAAAAAAGAAAATAATATTAGGTGCTCCTGGCACCTCTCCAGGAATCACAAGGAACAGTCGCCTACCCAAACGACATGGAGAAAAAGAAAGAAATGAAGTACGACAACTTGACGGAAAAGAAATAAAATATTGCCAGCTCCTACGAGAGACAATTAAAAATCGAATAATGAAATATAGGTCCGTGTACCATTATATCAATAATAATTTAATTGTTAAAGTTCCAAAAATTATAATTTATTTAATATTGGTTAATATTAATTTTGAAATTGTTTATTTGGAAAAAAAAAGAAATCATATAATATTACTAAACAAACGAATCGATTTATACGTGCTAGATCACGCGTTCGAAACTAGATGGCGCTCACGCTCAGTGTCGACGGTTCACCATAGATGGCAGTAGTATGCACTATTTAAACAAATTTAAAGTGATATTTTTGTATATTTGAAGAAGATTGTATTAAAAATAATAAGAATAGGGTGTAGCGAATTTTACACGCTACAGTGCCCCTCCCATCAGAAAGAATTTACGATAGAAAATTCGTCGGGTGCCCTCACCCGTCCACTCACTACACCAAAGTAAAACAGCAACAATATCTAATCCTAAACTAAACAACACCAAAAGAAACCTTAAATAAAAGTAAGAACATCCTGAAACAATAAAATAAACCTTAGAAATACATAAACCTCGTTTACGGCGGTATTTAAAACAAAGTGTCTTTAATTCAACCACTGGAGTAAAAGTATCAACCGTGACAAGCAATAGGTAGTAACCTACCACGGGAGATATAGAACCCTTTGCGGTTAAAATAAAAACCAAATCCACATCTTTATATAAGGTAGCATAACTAACACGGTAAATATTTGTATCTAAATAGGGTCTGAGATCATTATTATAACGATCTGTTACAGACGAACAAGTTAATGTAGGGCAATTGGAATCAGTCCGAGATTCCAGTCCCAAAGTGGTAAAAGGGGTAAGTTCCTGTTTAGCAGAAACTGCACCATGGGTAACATGGTGTATAACTGCTACGCCATTGTATACGTGGGGCAGCATAAGGGTAGAATCCTGGGTAACAGGATTATCATCGTGGGTATCACGATGTGAAGTAGGTAATTCCTGGGTAACAGGAATGTCATCGTGGGTAACACGACGAGAGGTAGATAAGATAGGTAATTCCTGGGTAACAGGAATATCATCGTGGGTAACACGATGGGTACTATGTAAAATAAATAAGTCCTGGGTAACAGGAGTAACATTGCGGGTAACACAATGTGAAGTAGGTAATTCCTGGGTAACAGAAATATTGTCATGGGTAACACGACGAGAGGTAGATAAAGTAGGTAAATTAGGTAATTCCTGGATAACAGGGGTAACATCGTGGGTAACACGACGTGGAGTAGGTAAGTTAGGTAATTCCTGGGTAACAGGAATGACATCGTGGGTTTCACGACGAGAAATAGGTAATTCCTGGGTAACAGGAATGACATCGTGGGTTTCACGACGAGAAATAGGTAATTCCTGGGTAACAGGAATAACATTACGTATGCCCTGGGTAGGGAAAACACGAACACGATTTTTATTCGTTTCGCGGACCAAAGAGGAGTTATAATTCGAAACGTGACTTGAGCTTGTACAAGAGATAGCTGGATCCTCACTCATAGGTAACGAGGTAGGACGAATATGACTATCAATAGAGTCGGAGAGTTCTAGCTCTTTCCTTCTGTGGTCCGCTCTGGCAAGTTTTTTGTACCAGAACTCGAACCTGGCCTGTTGGTCTGGCTTTGGTTGCATTGAGGACAACTCGTCGCCGTGAAATTCTTCTCACCACAACGATAACAAACCAAGGAAGGCTTCTCCCGACAATTCTTTAAAGTGTGTCCGCTGTTACGGCAGCGTACACAGAACTCTTGACGTTTCTCGGTAGATAACTTAGAAACCACATGACACGGCTTCTGCACTCCTTTATATACTAAATCTGGGGCAATTAAATTTGAGTTAAATCGAGGGGGTTCGGTAAATGAATCCGCTCGTTGCTTAGCGTACTCTAACAAAAGACACCTGGACTTTAATTCTGACCAAGAATGAATATCCACAAAAGCTAATTGAGAAGAAAAATGAGGGCGTAAATTATATCGTACAATATGTAGCTGCTCCTCTTCCTTTAAAGGAACCCGTAACCTACTAAAGTAATTTCTCATTACACTTAAATAACTAATTATAGACTCATCACGACCTTGGGTTCGGTCTCGGATCTCACCCAGCAACCGTTGGTCATAATCCACTGGCAAATAATCATCTAATAGGTATTCCTTAAGTTCCGACCAAGAATGTACCGAATCACGAATACTACGATACCAAAACAATGCCTCTTCCGTAAATAATTCCGCTGCTCCTTCAAACAACCTCTGGTGAGACAATCCTCGCGACAAACACAATTCCTCCAACCGCTGAACAAAAGAAAGCACGCAAGAGCGACCGTTGTACTTTATACCGAGCGTGTGAACTCCCTTACTTCGATCACAACACGCGCTGACACTAGGTTCTGGTGGACTCTCTGCTTCGACGGACAAGGAATGTACTGAGTCCTTTAAGCTCCTTTGGTAACTCACGAAAACGGAATCAGACTTGTCTAATATTTTATCCAATTGTGATTGTAGATCGGTATGCAAAGTAATATCATCAGGTTCGACCGGCTTCAACCTTCCTAACCGATGAAATAAATGATTACCTAAAGTATGAATACGATTTAAACTTTTTAAACGCAATTGCTTTTCGGACATAAGTCCGGACAACTCAACTAACTTACAGGAAATTAATTTTAATTCGACAGCAATGTCACCCTCATAGACATCGATATCATCACTAGGATATTCTTTAGCTAAGGATTTAATTTGGGAACGCAAGCCAACAACGGTATTCGCAGGCTTGGCTTCTCTTATTAAGACTTCGTATATCAACTCATCTTTATGTAAAAGGTTAAAATTAATTGGTCGTTCCTCCATTGTTAATTAATTATATAAAGCAAATAGAAAAAAATAAATGGTCAGTAGCCCAGGATAGCAAATACGGAGCACAATGCAGAAATAACAAACTGTTTAGAGTGAAGCTCTAAGGTAGGTATAATACAAAACAATAAAAAATAGTAAACAATTAAAATGCCCTAGATCATTGGTACATACGTAACATTTAAGTAAGAATAATACATACTGTCAGTGTATTAAACTGAACAGTTAAATATAACGGTAGTTACAAAGTAGTACAAGTAAAATATTACATACATAATACAAGTAAAAAATAATGTAGGTAAACCAAGTAATACATAAACGGCTTAAGAAAATACATTCTTAACCAGGTAGTAAGTAGTATGTCAACTCAACTCAACAATCAGTCCAACAGTAATTAACTGAGAAAACTCGATTAAAAAGAACTAAACAACGTCCGCGCAGCAAATTTAATCCTGGCAGGGTCGCCATTGTAACCTCTCCTACCCTTCGGGTGGGAGGTTAACAAAAAAAATGTAAATTAAATTCAATTGTTTAATGACAATACGATCAGAAGATTCCACAGTTACAATTGTAAAAAAAAAACAACTCTTTACTACATAAAGTTTTATTAGCAAGAAATGAATCGAAAAGCTACCTAAAGCTTCCTTCGCATTCTAGTATAGTTTACAGGATTTGATTTGCGCGCCTGAGGGACTGACCGTAGGACTTACAGTGGTAAAATTGAAGGGTTGAGTTGAATTAACAGACAAAAGAAAAAAACAACCGGTTACTTGCTCACGGTCATCCACGCCTGACGGCGCGCATGCCAGAGTCCGCGGGCTTCTCACGGAGCCGGGCGACTCGGAGAGGCAGCATCAGCCTCCTAATCTCCTTCATAATGGAACCCGGAGCAGGGTATGCAGGGAGTAAAAAAAAAGAAAAGAATCCTAGGAACTTGTCCTTCGGGAAACAAGGGTCCTCCGGACGCAACTCCACGCACCAACAACACAATCCCCTCCGGATACAAACATCCGGATACAGAATACCCTAGGTACACACGCCCCCTTGGTACACACGCCCCCTAGGTACACACCTCCTGTGGAGGTTTTTAGTATGTCAGGCTTGTTAGGGCATTAAGGATTCCAAGCCTGGCATGATGATCAAAGGCATGCTCGCACGCAGCATGGCTCGCGTCACGGCAGCAAAAAAAGAAAATAATATTAGGTGCTCCTGGCACCTCTCCAGGAATCACAAGGAACAGTCGCCTACCCAAACGACATGGAGAAAAAGAAAGAAATGAAGTACGACAACTTGACGGAAAAGAAATAAAATATTGCCAGCTCCTACGAGAGACAATTAAAAATCGAATAATGAAATATAGGTCCGTGTACCATTATATCAATAATAATTTAATTGTTAAAGTTCCAAAAATTATAATTTATTTAATATTGGTTAATATTAATTTTGAAATTGTTTATTTGGAAAAAAAAAGAAATCATATAATATTACTAAACAAACGAATCGATTTATACGTGCTAGATCACGCGTTCGAAACTAGATGGCGCTCACGCTCAGTGTCGACGGTTCACCATAGATGGCAGTAGTATGCACTATTTAAACAAATTTAAAGTGATATTTTTGTATATTTGAAGAAGATTGTATTAAAAATAATAAGAATAGGGTGTAGCGAATTTTACACGCTACAATATTGAAGTCAGAAATTTTCTCGTCCCAAAGCATCTCCAGTAACTCCTCAAACTAAAAAAAGACGTATTTTGTTTACCTCGAGAAAATCTCTGCGATTCCAAACGATTTAACTTGTTTTGTTTATCGTATACAATCAGTTAAGGAAACAATTCATTCATCCTTCGTTGTGTTTTAGTACTAACGAAAAGATATATCTCAGATAAACTGTTTTTTCCTTCCTATAAACTATCAATAACATGGTAATTAAAAAAATTAAAAAACATGTTTTATAACAAAGGACAGAGTTCAAAACGGAACGGTGGCCTAAAACGGAATAACATGTTATCGTATAGAAAATTACTAATTTAATTTAATTTTGAGAATCAATTTTCAGTAACATACTCTCCAGGATTTCGCAAACATTAGAGTAGAACTAATTATAATTTCCTCTAAACCATAGTTCATTTAAATCATCAATGTTGCTCAGATGTAATAATACCCCTCATTATACTCTTTGAATTGATTAAATTATTGGAATTGAATAATGCCCGTTGTATCAATTTGAACATCAATACATTCTAAGTTAATATAAAGGCAATAGTGAAGGGTTGCCATGTTCTTCATAATGAAGCTAAAGCTTTCAATTATCGCATCGTCTGTGGCTCTTGTTCGTTTTAACTAGACACGGCTTTTGATGTAGTCAATATTTGGCTGTCCTGTCACCTAAATTAATTTTCTAATAAGTATTTATGGGCTTTACATTATTCGTTGTATTCGTGAATAGTTCTTCTTATTTAATTTCAATTATACCCACGTAACAATGTGTAACAAGAAAATATATAGACTTGAGCGAGTTGTCAAACGAAGCTCGTCTGGTGACCATTGTGGCTGTATAGGTGATATCGTGACGTCAGGCTGAGACTCTATTGTGAAGGATTTCGTGAATTTTTGATATATTTGCTCGCTTCACTAACTTATATTTCATGATAATAGAGATTATATGTTGTCGAATCAGTGTGGGTATTTTTTTAAAAAACTTAATTGTATTCATCCCCTTAAGATTAGTTTTATATTTTCAACAACGTTGTTAGTAAATTTTTAGAAACTGTGCCCTTTATAGGAACACTTCGTTATCCGTCTGTTTTATATAAAGTATAGGTTAGTACTACCTACTTATAAATAAACACTTATTATCTAATAGTTAATTTAGTTAGAATTAGTGGCTATGGTTATACATAAAAAAACTACTTCACGAGTCATTAGTATGTTCAGACGAACAAAACCTTCAGACCTCTTTTTGGTAAAAAAAAGGATTTTATTTAGTCTCAAATAAAGTGTTAGGTTGACTTTTGTTTGCTTTAAACACTAAGCAAACTTAACATTAAAGTTTTCGTAAAAGATTTGCTGTAAAAAAGTCATCCATCTTCAGTCTAAACATAGAATAATGAAAGTAAACACCAAATTTCGCTTCATAATGAGCTAAAATCTAAAACAAACACTTGGATCGTTTAGGGAGAATCCATTTTGCTGACGTAGAAAAAGGTTTTAAGGAAATCTCGTTGAATGAGTGGGCAAAATATTAATAATTGAAAATAGACCTTAATATGGTACAGTAAGGTTTAATTTTCAAATTGGTGTATTGGTGGTATTCGTTAGACAAACCTGTCAATATTTACGGAGTTCAAATAAAAAGAGTTGTTGTCTCATCAGGTGTTCTAAAATATACATCTCAGAGAAAATGACGAAAAGGGAGGAGGAGAGGGGGTATATTGAAAACATTAAGAGGGGGGTGTGACATTAAATGGACTGTCGGGTAAACGAAACGTAGATACTGCTGCTGAACCGATAAATAACTAAACATCATGATCTCTCACAACTATGACAGAAACCTAAGCAGTGCCTTGGACTTGAGACCAAAGTGTACGTTTGTAAGGCCTTTTAACACAGAAGAACACTCGCCGCCACTGCTTAGTTGCACTGTTTAAACCTAGTTAGGTTAACCATAACATAACATAAATGAGGAATGTATCTATGAAGTTTTTTGCCTGTTCTTTTAACATTATTTTTTACAATGTTGGGCATCTCCAATTGGTTTCATATTGGTTATACGTCCACTAAAATGACAACATAAAAGCTCTTTTCTAATGGATCAGTGGCAGTTCGACTAGTAACTTCACAGAGTGAATATTAACTATCATAATGAAGTGTATATTACTGAGAATTACATGAGTCATTAACGGTTTAATTTTTTAGTAATAATTGTTAAGCTTATCTATACAAATAAAAATGAATCACCTCTACGTAGGTATTTTATTTTTTTGTTGTGCTAGTTATGGCACAGAAGCCAGTAACAGATTTTCATTACCAAGTCCCTCCCAAGCGAAAATTCGTGAAATGCATAAGGGGTTAATATTATGATTCCTCGTGAACGCCAGCTGCGACTCCGTGGTTGGGGCGAGCAGTGGCAGCCTCTCAAATATGTAGAAAAAATTTTTTTAGTCAAATGACTGAAAAAAATGTTTTTATAGTCAAGCAGCCAGCTGATGTATATTCCACCCCGTTATGGTCAGCTGACTTTATTTATCCTTCAAGATGCTAGGTAAACTGTAATCCGACAAATTTTCAAACGGGAGAAAATGACTTAAAAATAATTTTTTTTCTACATGTTTGGGAGGCTGCCACTGCTCATCCTACCCATGGAATCGCAGCTGACGGTCGGCGAGCGTTCTTCTGTCTTCTGTATACGAATTTTGACTCAAAAGGAAATGATTGACCGAATTTGAATCTGGCTCCCGTACCATTACTATCAGGACATAGTTTGAATAAAAGAAAAAAGGAGTGAGACAGAAGATAGCCAGTAAGACGGTGACATCCAATGCAAATCATTGACATAGGTACGTGTTGTAGAATAAAATAACGATCGTGTGTGTGTGAGGGAACGATTTAAATATACCTCAGCGCAGCGAGAGCGGGTCGGCTATAATTTTATAATTGAATGTAATCAAAATATACTATTATCATTGCAATTATGATAGTAATTATGTTCGTTAGCTTTATTATAGGCTCCAATTTCCTTGCAAAGTTTGTGGTAGCCTGGTGGCTAATTAACGAGTGAACCGATACGTCTGGCAAATTTAATTAATGGTGATTCATCACTGTCCGGATATTGTGTGGACCTTATATCTTAAATAATAATAAATAAGGGTCATTTATACCAGCCATTAATATAATCTATATATTTATGGAAGAATTATTTTTATTAAACCATTATAAAAATAATTTCTATCTGTAATTATTTTATACATAACCTTTCAAATTGGAATGTATTTTAGATTTAGTGAAATACATAATCAGAAGATTTTCGTGTAGTTTAAAAAATTTCCATATAATTTAATTATTGAATAAAACTTTTAAATACACAAATATAGCCGACCCTAAATTGCTTATTTTCAATGCCAGCATTTGCCTTCTAAGGTGCCCCCAGGCGAGAGGTGTTACTGGCGCCCCTTTTAACAAAATTGAAGATTGAAAAATGATCATCCGGGAATAAAGCTACCCCTCAAAGCAGCATTGTCGGCTTGGTGCCCCCGGCTGTTTTGTAGTTGACCATTTTTCTCGCCATTAAAGCTTTATACTTTCAAGAAATTACCGAGAATTTTATCAAGAAACTAGCTGACCCAGCAAACTTTGTTTTGCCATATAAATTTTTAAAAAGTTTGGGTGGGCCACCTTTATCACTTAAGGCTTTGCACACAAAATTTCATAAAAATCGGTCGAGCCGTTTCGGAAGAGTATGGTAACTAACATTGTGACACGAGAATTTTATATATAAGATTTTTAGAGGACTGAAGGGTCAAAACTTATCTTCGTATCGAAATAGTTTAAATACCGATTTTCCATCACAAACCATGATGTTAACAAGATTAAATTTATATGAACGTGGCAAGAGGAATGTGAAGAATGTCTCATTTGTACGAATCATTGGAAGGAAAAAAGAGAAGAAATAAATCGGCAGTCGAGATATTTCATTTCGTTTAGGGATTATGAGGACGTTGAACTTTCGGTATATTATGCTTTTGTATACAGGAACAATAATATTTCTTTTATAAAAAGCTAATCTTGCCTCAACAGGAAGAAATGAGACTAATGTGATCAAAACAACTTTGTATTGACTTTTGAAATCATCTGAAATCAGCATTGTAATGATGTGTTATAGTAGTTAGTGGTCAAAAATCCGAAGGTATAAAAGCCTTTATTTTCTTTTCTTAAAAATATAATAAAACACTTGTTAATATATTTGTCGGAGAAAAATAAAGGATTATTGAATAATCAAATCGTATCCTAGTAGAGTAGGGTAGTAGTCACTTCCGCCATTTTGACAGTCTAGACTCTTCATATGCTCTCGACAGTCTGACTGTAGTCTTCGTCTTGGGCGGTCTCTCAAGGAATGAAGTAGTCTCTAGACAGTGCTAGTAAAAAGTGTTAAGTGTTGTGTTAGTGCTGGAAAGTGCTGTCATTTTAAGGTCACGTGAGTACCTAAAAATGTAGTTGCCAAGTCTTGTGTTAAATTAGGTATGTTTAAGTTTAAGCTTTGGTTTAAACGGAGAGCCTGGAGCAGTGGAGGCGAGTGTTAAACTCTGTTAAAGGGCCTTTTAAGCCTACACCTTGGTCACAAGTCCAGGACACTGCTTAGGTTTCTCACGTAATTATTAGAGATCATATTTAATTATTAATCAGTTCTGTAGCAATATCTACGTTGCGTTTACCCAATAGTCCATTCAATATCACCACCCCATGTAATGTTTTTCATTATACCCCTTCTTCCTCCTCCTTTTCATCATAAAATCCCTGATTTTATTTAAATGTTAGCAAGAGTTTTAATAGTTTTAAAAAGGCTTAGCTATACCATTGACTGAATAAAGGCTTTATAACAAATGATTTCATAACGTTTTTTAGGAATATTGTCTGAAGTATTTTAAGTGGTGTAGAAG
Source organism: Limenitis camilla (assembly GCA_905147385.1). Classification (NCBI taxonomy): domain Eukaryota; kingdom Metazoa; phylum Arthropoda; class Insecta; order Lepidoptera; family Nymphalidae; genus Limenitis; species Limenitis camilla. The sequence continues at coordinate 7,417,985 of LR990246.1, read as the reverse complement.
TAACTAAAGCAATGAATAAGAACACTTCTAGGTCGGAAGCTCCAGGTGCTGCCAGGTTATCATAAGAGATTAACAATTACTTTCAACCTTCATAGTAAATTTGCTGCGTAATCCTTAGTAGAATATATTATTACTTGTTTGGTTACCTGCATCAGTTAGATAAGGCTAATTACAAGTATTTTGTTTTATAGTTTCAATATTATCGTGACTAATGAGTAAATGTTACGTACTGTTAGTTAATGTAGAGAATATAACAAATAACCCGAAAGCCGTACTGTAGCAACGATAATAAAGAAGTAATTAATAACATCTGGCGCTAATGATACCTACCTCTATAAAAGTCACATTTTCTTTAGCTTTTTCGCCAAGTCTGAACATGATTAAAGAAAAATAGTAGTAAAGGTTTATTTATAGTAGTATCTTTCACTTAATAATAAGAAACTCTTTAAAGAGTAAGCCAAGCAGGGACTTGTGACATAGGGGCAGATTTATTGAACCCCTTTACATTATCTTTCTACAATTCAAGTAATAAAATGCATAGTGAGCGATGAGTGGTGAGGGAATCACGTTGTTCTTTGCACTACTTTAGAAAATATTCACTTGTTAAAGATATTTTTTCGTTAAATAGTTTCGTCAATATAATCGCCATAGGGATGCAATTAAAAAAAAATAATGATAACTAAATCGGGGGATATGGTTTGTGTGCTGCCGCTACATATCCATCATCTTTATCAAAAATTCAATGACATCACTAGATAGCTAAAGGATCAAAGAATATATTACGCTAAGTAACGACTGTGACACATCACGTGCGGTGAAGGGGGAAGCGCCGCTATTTTGAAGTCATTTTGCTGCGTATCAAGATTTCCATTTAGTATAACTTTTGTCTCGGAGAAGCTATAACGTTTGTTCAAGTTTCAATCATCAACTCTCATCAAAATCTAACGATTATATATGTCAGCGCGTAAGTTAAGCTTAGGTTAGCCTTAGGTTTAAAGAGAGAACCTGGGCAGTGGAGGTGAGTCTTGTTGTAAACCTTGGTCAAGTCAAGTCCCTGCTTGGGTTCTGTCGTAACGTACACGTACAGCCATGTTCAAATACTTCTAAGATTCTAAGTAATTATTTTTCTTTAACAGTTTCAAAAAGTAAATTGTTCTGGTCGGTTTATTTAATAAAATTAGTTAACTGAGCGATACTGGTAAATAACGTTTGTTTTGCTGACAGTTTAAAGTAGTCGCTTTCAAACTCAAACTCAAGGCACACAATCAGGCAACGAATTTACATAAGATTAAAATCGTTGTCTTTGGGTTTCTAGCCCTAGGCTCTTCTTCCTATCTAAATTCCATTTTTATTTATATAGATAATATATACTTATTTATATTAAGAGCAAAACCACAAAATAAATCTAGTAGTTCTGTTATCCAATACGTCGTTGACAGATCGTATTCTGTTTACTGGTTGAAGGAAAATGGACGTGTAATTTGATCGATCACAAGATAAGGTTTATTATCTTTTATGACCAGCCTTTACGATAAAAGCTTTTACTGAAGCTTTTAGGTTTACTGAAACCAATTATTTATCCAAATTAGAAGTTAGTTGTAATAGAAAGCAAGCATATTTTTATACTTCTCCGTATGGAATTTTATACTCCATGCTCACTCGTTCTCTCGTACACCTCACTCATATATTTGCTCAGTAACTAACACACATTCAATCACTTATTTTTTCACTAATATACACATTCACTGATTCAATTATATATTTATTCTACACTCAACCACTATCGCCTACATCGTGTTGAATGATATTTAAGGAATTTTACTTATTACCGTACAATTATATGTGTAAACATGCATTTTACACTAGAAACCGAGCAGTGCCTGCGACTTGTGATCCAGGTAAAGCTTAACAGATCCATTTAATACAATTGTAACACTTACCAATCGAACTCGACCCCCATCACTTAATAATTATATCACATACATACACTCTATTCAACAACAATGTTTACAGTATGAAATCACTTCATACTGCATGAATTCTATAGAAACAGGATTGAAATATTGTCGAAAAAGAGGGGTAAAGTGATATAAGTGACTTGTGAACCAGATGCAGGTCCAATACTCGGATTCATTAAATTATCTTATTGTTCACGCAATATATAACTCTAAACTTCAGTAATCTGTTATGACATCTATCAATTGGGTCCAAGTGTTGCCAACAAATAAATGAAAAAGATTTCCATTTTACATTTAATTCTTTTGTTTAGATCTTCAATAGTTCATTCATTTTATTGGTTCATTGTATTGTTGACGTATGCAAACATCAAATTTCACTGAAATACAGAAATCATAATGTATTTACTGTATCAATAGTGAGAGGAACATTGAATTTCAATTCATTTGCAGCTTGCATTGACATCCATTTTGTAATAGGCTTTACCTCCATTCTACGCAAAATTTATTTATTTTGAAACAATATTCAGAAAATTTCAATAATAATTTGTATAATAGCAGGGAATGGAATATATGGAATAGATCTTGTTTAACATCAAATTAACAGTAACTTCCACTTATTAGGTTCATGTCCTCCCATTTATATAGAAATATTAGTGATTTTAAGTGATATTTCTAATATAAAATAAAGTATATTTCCTCTCTTTCAACAACAAAATATTGATGTTTACAATTTTGTTTTACACGTTTTTACAATCTCTTTCATCATCGAAAATTCTAACAAGCAACAGTTCTAATTATATTTACACACACTGTTTCTTTTTAAAAGGGAAAGATGAAAGGTAAAATAAGATTAAAATATTACATATACTATCAACCCGGTTTCGCACGGATAGCATAGAACTTATTATATTAAGCTTGAATTTTTCCAATATTTTCAACAGTTATTGTATGTTATAACCAATTAACATTAAACTTTAACAAATTATACACCGAAACCTTTTTTATGAATCACTCTGTCTAATAATAAAAACTGTATGAAAATCCATTCTGTAGTTTTGAGTTTATCGCGAAATAGACAGACGAAGCTTACGAATAGAAATATAAAATATAAAACAGAAATATTTCGAAACGAATAAATGGTGATTGTTGTGATTAACAAGCAATAATGAAACAATCACCATAAATTATATATATAGATTTTTTCAGGAAGTAGATGTTTTATTTAATCTAATATTTTTTCTCTTGCGAGAATTTCAGTCTATTTAGGATCTTTCAGTGTAATTTGCCAATCATTCTTTATCGTACTACATTATAATATTTTTTTACTTATCAGGTAAAGCCCAAGTAAAACTTGGGTCATGCAAATTTAAGATCTTTTCATAATATGCACAGAGGCTCTTTACTTATTTATAATTTTATTTTTTTTCAATCATCAGTACTTATATTAAATTTGATAATTTACATAGATAAAATTATTGCTTGATAATATCAATATACTTGTGAATTAATAGCATGTGTTAATTATGATGTTGGTAAAACTATTTTGAGTAGCATCTTTACTTTCTTGAATTATGGAAAACTGATAAATAACAATCGAAGTAGAGATTGCAAAATAAATACGCCGTCGTGACAAAATAATTATTATTGCATAGCGACTAATCAAAGAGTAACGCTGAAGGTATGTTTCTAAAATATAACCCCCAGGACATTATTCTACTCAAGCCGTCATATTGTTAGTCTACATATGGTATAAAACAATGTCACTTCCCGCTGTCAGTCAGTCCGATCTTTGAAACTACGCTACAGATTTTAATGCGGTTTGCACCATTAGATAGAGTGATTCAAGAGGTATTTATTAATATACTAGTACTTAATATACTAGTACTTAATATACTAGTACACATATTTAATATACTAGTACAGAAACCGTGCGAAGTAAGTGATAAGGTCCTTAAATTGTTTTCCAACTGAAAAAATCTAGCATTTTACACAACTTTAGACAATTCATCTGATTGTCAATAAATTGTTCCATCCTACATTAGCATACGTCAACGTGAATACTAATTCTTTATTCAACAAGAAAATTTTAATTAAAATTTCCATGTAAAATGCAAATCAAGATATTTGCATATTATCCACAGATTTGTTAGCTTACCTAAAGATTGAAACAAATTAATTATACGTCTCATTTAAACTTTGTATAAATTGTGTCTGTCTGATATTTAGTTAGTCTAGTATAAGAGTTGAAATGCTAAATGTTTACACTATAATATTTAATGTTCTTAAAATTTGCATGCTTTATAGTTTTCTCAAACTTTATACCTATCAAACACTAATCGCGTAAAAAAACATAAAAGAGTTATATATAGAATTTTCTCCTAATTTCTAAAAGTAACAATCAATAAGACTAAATATCTTTTGAAAGTTAAATATGAGTAAGGAACTATAGTTTAAGTATATATTAAAACTAGTAACAATAGTAAAATATTCCTAGTTTAATGAATAACTTTGTATAGACGGCAATCTATAACTTCTTTAGTAATAGATTTGAGACAATTTGTAAAGGGATTTAGGACAGTAAACATTACATAAAGTAGTGCAAGCTTGGTGTAGCTTTGTATCGTGATACTAGTTCAATGTTGTGTAGCTAGACACAACTCAGCTATCTAAAAATACATGTTCATAAGTATAGTACTGTACAGTATTAGGTGTCATTAGGTGTCAGCTTTTTCTTAATCGATCTTAAAGGACAAAGAATAAGCTTCCTATTAAACTTAATCGATATTTCATCGTTTGAAAAGTTATTTATCAGGCAGCATTGTTCGCTGGCCACCAAAAAGAACTGCCAACTTTGATAAAGTTCCGATACGATCCATTGAAAATGAATTATCGTAGCCAGCCATAACCAGATACACCAGATGGACGAAAAATGTAGACTTTTTTACTCGCCAACATTTATACATTTTTATAAACTCGTTAACTTATCAATAAAACATTTACCATTGGAAAATGAAAACTGGACATGTGTTCAATTAATAAATGGTTATTTTAATGGTAACTGGTAAACATTATGGTAACAAAACTTTTGATTGGGTTATGGTTAAAAAGTAATTTCGAGGAAAATATATAACCATTATTGATTATCATAATATATTTCTGTACGGGTGTGAAACTTGGAAGGTCACCAAGAACATTTCGCAGCAACTCCAGGTGTTTGTAAACCGATGCCTTCGTCGAATCCTCGGTATCTTCTGGCCTGACAGAATTTCCAACGAACAACTTTGGAAACGCTGCAACGAAGTCTCGATCGACCAACAACTCAAACCCCGCAAATGGACTTGGATAGGTGGCCGCCCAAAACAAATATGGCGGCGGACTGTCATTGATGAAGCGAAGGCTATTGGGAAAACATGGGGCGAAATAAAGCGCGAAGCTCAAGATCGAGTGAGATGGCGATACACTGTGGATACTCTCTGCCCCATACAGGGGACACAGGAACATAAGTCAAAGGAAGTCATTATAACAACACTCAACTTTTTTTTTGATAGCATGTGATTGGTTGACGATTCCCATCTTTACTAGCCCAGTGGAAGGGTATTGCTACTGTCATTATCTCGTCCCTTCATATTCCCCAACGGACGCAGTATACTTTTGTCTCAACCATAGGTTGGATTGATGTTAGGTCAGGTAGGGATAGTCTGGGGTGCTAGCTGCGGAAACCTCCTCGAGAGCCCACCATTTTGTGGGCCGGTGCACCCTGGGCAACTACGGATAGTAATTTTCCACAATTACTATCCGGAGGCCAATATCCGCAGAAGAGGGGTGCGTAGGCGCAGTGGACGGTGGCTGCGTTGCAGAGTCGAGTTCAGTGTGTCCCGCTGCGCCTCCGTTCATGGGGTAGCCACTCAGTGGCGCAACCGTACTCCATGATCGGGGGGGCAGTTAGACATATCTGATGCGTGGGCGTGAAAGCGTCATGGTGGGGCGCGGAAACGCGAGTGTCTCTTGCGCTGGATGTTTCGCCGTCGACTCCTGTCTCGGTGTAATAGCGTAATCCGTAAATAAGTAGAGCGGTCGGGCGGCCGGTGCAGAGGTTTGCGCCAAGGTTGGGCGCGGAGATCGCGGAGCGCCGGCGTGACGGGCGCGGGCCTTAAACTCCAACGTTCGTACCCTGGGCGTCGCAGACGGCGGTTAAGCCCAGGGGGGTCCGGTGGCCGGAGGTACGGGTCGCTCCGGGTACTCCTCTGTTTGCAGAGATGACTTGTGAGCAACCTGATCTCGAGGGATATGGGCCGCTTCTGACTCCTCCGGGGGCTGGGTGTTTCAGTAGACATGTCCTGGCATCCCCCCTCGGTTAGGTGCTTGGTAAAGCGAGCCCATGGGCGGGTTTGAACTGCGGGTACCTGTACCCGCAGACGGGTGGATGTGCCGAGGCGTCCGCAGTAGTATGCTAACGCGATCCTGCGGCGCCTAACATACGGCATGGACGGTGGTGGGTTTTAGTGCGGTAGTCCAGCGCTTATCGCTGGGAGTCCCACATAACCCCTTCAAGGGGTATGCGTAAATGCATTTCCCACATTAAAAAAAAAAAAAAAAAAAAAGGTAGGGATAGTCTTCGGGGTACTAGCTGCGGAAACCTTCTCGAGAGTCCACCATTTTGTGGGCCGGTGCACTTTGGGCAACTACAGATAGTAATTTTCCACAATTACTATCCGGAAGTCAATATCCGCAGATGAGGGGCGCATATCCATGATCGGGGAGGCAGTTGGACATATCTGACGCTGAGGGGCGTAAAAGCGTCATGGTAGGGCGCGTAAGCGCGAGTGTCTCTTGGGCTGGATGTTTCGCCGCCGACTTCTGTATAGCGTAATTCGGGATGGGGTAAGCGGCCGGCGCAGGGGTTTGCGCCAAGGATGGGCATGAAGGTCGCGCAGCGCCCGCGTGACGGGCGTAAACTCCAACGTTCGTACCCTGGGTGTCACAGACGGCGGTTAAGTCCAAGAGGGTCTGGTGGACGGAGGTACAGGTCACTCCGGGTACTCCTCTGTTTGCAGAGATGGCTTGCGAGCGACCTGATCTCGAGGGATATGGGCCGCTTGACCAGGGGCTGGGTGTTTCAGTAGACACGTCCTGGCATCCCCCCTCGGTTAGGTACTTGGTAAAGCGAGCCCATGGGCAGGTTTGAACTGCGGGTAGTTGTACCAGACGGGTGGATGTGCCGAAGTGTCCGCAGTAGCATGCTAACGCGGTTCTGCGGCGCCTATCAGTAGTCCAGCGCATGTCGCAGGGAGTCCCACATAACCCCTTTAAGAGGTATGCGTAAATGCATTTCCCACATTTAAGAAAAGGTTGGGTTATTCTTACGTTAACCTAACCTTCGACTTTAACAGTGAAACCAGGCAGTGGAGGCGAGTGTTCGTATATGCAGTAGGGAGCGCTCGGTCGAAGTTTAAGGCACAGGCTAAGTTCCTAACCAAATCGTAGAGTCATTAGATTCGGTTACTTTATTCATTCAAATCGGCCCTCCGTTTCGACATATAAATTATTGCTTTGCCGCTTGATCTACTTTAAATGTTAGATTAGTGCTATTCCTGCAATCTAAAAAGATATTTACTTCTTTATGTGTTGTTTTAGGGAGTTTACTGTATTCTATAGCTACACCATCCATTTTAATTTAACTTCCATCCTTTTCCAAGACTAGGTTTTCTGAAAGAGATGGCTACTAACTATAAGAACGCTCGTTGTACTTCAAAGTAAACTTTTTTAGTGTAGTAATATTGTACCCTCTATATTTTTAAGTTTAACGTGGCAAATATAAATATATTATTATCAAGTTATTACCACACTCTACAGCGACAAAATATCGTTACCCTTGTAAAAGCTTATAAGCTTTCACGTATCAGTGCACAACCCGAAGCCCCAAAGCCCCAACTGTGACTCACTTTAGGCTTTAGCACCATCGATAATAAATTATAAGAAATAAACTGCGAAACGCCTCTCGGGATTCTTTCACAATGAGCTTTTGTTGGTAAGTACCCAGATAAACTACTTATACAGTAAGCTGGGAAATCAGATTTATATTCTTTACTAGATACCAGAACTTTCTTCGTCCAACAATCAACTGTTAAAAATAACCTAATTAATGTTTGAATACTCCTGGTCTTCTTCTCATATCAATTATCACATTTAAAATGATTTTCGCTTAAGAAGCTCACACCAAAAAGTATTAAGGATATTATCTATATTAAATACTAGCCGACCTGCGCTACTTCGTTCGTGTGCTGCTGCGCTCCTATGGGTCGTAGCGAGATGTGAAATAGCCTAAGTTACTCCTTGTTACAGCAGCTATCTACCAGTGAAAGTCCCGTCAAAATCGGTCCAGCCATTTAAGAGATTAGCCGGAACAAACAGACAGACAGACAAAAATAGTAAAAAAAAAAAAAAAGTTGTTTTGGTATGTATACCGTGTGTACATCCATATGCACTTAGTAAAAAGTGGTTATTTTAATATTACAAACAGACACTCCAATTTTATTTAATTGTATGGATTAATACTTTAATTAGGGAAATACTATGAACTTTAGATTTGTTGTGTGTCACTCTAATGGTTCATTATATTAATTGCATGACAAGGAATTTGAGCCAGGTGACCCGAGTGCAGATTTATAAGGATGCCCGAATATTTTTATATAGCAATATATTGAAAATTAAATATTGTTTTATTAATTCTAAGTACATGACGTAAATTGGACTCGTGCAGTCGACTTGTATTAATATAAAATTGAAACCGGGTTGACTAGCCTGATGATCTTAATATTAAAGACAAACATGCCGACTTTGTTATAGGGAATAAAAGATCTTATTATTTCTCTTATCTACTTTGTCCAATATCAACACGATATCGACTAGCAGATTACCCGAAGCCTAGGCTTTGGATAAGCCAAGGTACTATTGAATATTGAATATAAATATAGGTACATACACTACTGTAATGTAATACGAATATTTTGTATGATGTTAGAATATAGATACTAACCTCTGTTCATCTATACCAATATTATAAAGCTGAAGAGCTTGTCGTTTTGGTTAAACAAGCTACTGTCAATCACTAGCGGTTTAGTAGTTTTAGATAGCTTCATCAAGGAAGGCTATAGGCTTTAGGTAGGTAACATACAACATACTACAACCTGTAGGAGCGGAGCATCACTCAGATGAAGTGTTACGGATTGACTAGTATTTAATAAAATTAAATTCATCGAATAAAACTTGATATGAGAAGAATATGAGAAGTTTCAACAATCATTTTTAATATTTTATCTGTCTATTTGTTGGTTTGCACGTGTCATTCAAAACTACTGCTTGAAATTAGATACGGTTTTTAGAGATGTTTAGCTCAAGTCTAACTTAAATAGGCTTTAAGTTAGTCTTATTTATATTTATTAACATAATTTCGTATGCGCAAACAAGTTTTCAGCCGTCATATATTTAAGCTAATACAACACTGAACACTAATTCCAAACTGCTATTATGAAGATTAGAATGATTAACATCTATTTGTCGGAAACTAAAATAAGGATATAGCGCAATACGGTCAGTATATAACTAAACGTTACCATCTCTTACTATTATGACAGGAACCCAAGCAGTGCCTTGGACTTGTGACCAAGGTGTAGGCTTAAGGACAGCACTTCTAGAACTAACACTGCACTTCACAACACTATCACTATCCAGGGACTATTTCACTTCCTAAAAGACCGCGCAAGACCAAGACTATAGTCAGACTGTCGAGAGCATATGAAGAGTCGAGACTGTCAAAATGACGGAAGTGACTACTACCCTACCCTACTCTACTAGGGTACGATTCGATTATTCAATAATCCGCAAGATCGCGCACGGCTAAGACCTCAGTCAGATTGTTGAAGGCATATAAAGGGTCGAGACTAGCTAGTGTTCCCCTCCACTGGTGGGGCAGACAGAAGTAATTATTATTCTATTCTAGCGCCACAGACACCGATGACGAATCAATTATTCGATTAATCTTTTAGTCGTTCCCGACATATTTATATTTCGTAACACTAGTAACTGCACTAAAACTACTACATTCAATCAAATCATGTAATCACAATTATAATCATCTTTCTTGAAAATCTTTAAAAAAAATTTAAAGGCTTTACAATTTTTTGCAGCAAATAATGTTTATAGTTTAAAAAATAAGTACTGACTTCGTGTTTATTCCTATGCTTACATAGAAAAAAGTTTTTCTGGATTGTCAGTCATTCTGGCGATTCATTACTGCTTCCCTCTATTCCTGGAGATGTTTTGATCGGGTTGGAGCTCGAGTCTTTTTATGGATTTTAATCTTCCGTCGGTAATAATTTTTGAAATATTTCAAATAATCTTTAAAATGTAGGCAGCAGCCATCTTGGTAATGAATAATGATAACAAAGGGAAACGGTTTTTGCCTAAATTATGTATTTTTTTACTACATCTCACATCTACACCTATATCTAGTATTATCAATTCTCCCTTTAGTAATTCTTATTGACTATCCTCTTCTATCAACCAACTATTAATAAATTGAAAATTAGATATCGTTTTTATTTCATTGTAAAAAGTCACTTAACCTAAAAGTTTTCTGATCGCTAATAAGCAACAGCGTGGACGTATTACTTTATTCAGATAATTTTGGATCTGGTCTGATAATGTAGCCAAAAATATAAAACAACCCGAGCTCAATTCACGTTTAATACTTGAGAAATTCCACTAAAAATAATATACTTATCTAAAAAGTTGCACTGAACCTTATACGCTGGACCATATCCAAAATGGCATCACCAAATAGGATTTGAGATAAAACATCAGCGAGAATAGACAAATCTGACCTATACGAGAATTGGCGAGATTCCTATTTTCCATAGGAAGTGTGACAGAAATGTCACAATACTCGTAAATAAAAATTTCATTGGAAACAACAATCTTTATTATACTAGCCAACCATTCTCCCTTCGCTGAATTAAGTTGAAATATTAATCTTCTTTTATTCATATTTACAGAAGGGAATTTGGCAAATCCATAAATAGGTATATTTATTCACATTTTAAAGCTCTTGTAATAGAAACTACTTTCAACTTGATTGTAGCTTCAGTAGTTTAAGTTGTGTATTGATCAGTTTTCAATCCCTAAAGGATCCAGGAAAAAAATATAAGGACAAAAAAATTAACTTTCATCCTTCAAAATGTGCAAAAATGTCATATGATTTTCAAAATTTAAATTTATGCAAAATATATAAGTGAAGAAAATAGTTATCTTTATTTAAATATACGTTGAATCCTTATATAATAATTAGCTACGTTTAGGGGAATTTTATTAATGTATATCTTCTTGAACAAGAATCATTCATATGTTATACAGGTATGGTCTAAATGTTTTCACTCTTGATAAAACATCAATTACTTCTCTTTTTCCGATATCGCTTTATGTACAGGAAACCATTTTGTGATTTGCTTGATATGTGAACTCATTTCTGAATTTGACCTAAATTTTACTCCCTGAGGAAATATTTTTTTAATCGTATTTAGTTTAAGATAGCACTGGAAATATAAATGTTTATTAAGTGTAGTTATTTAAAAAAAATGTTATATAATACTAATAGAAATAAACCCCTTGTCCAAAGCGACAGGGCTTATATTACAAATCTGATTGGAATTGAGATTTTAATTGGACTATCGCTCAAGATCCGGATTTGATTAGAATTCTCGTCCTGTATCTGATATCGAGCACGAGTAGGTATTGCTCTAAATATTAATGGTCGATGGAGTTATTGCATCATATGATACGATGAACATATCTTCATATACATAAAAGTTAAGGTTAAGGTTTACACTTAAGGTTTCGTACAATTTGAATTAAGATAAATTTTTTGTCCCTATAATATATCAACAAAGGCCGCATTCAGTTTACCAACTGTAATAATTTTTTTTCTTATGTAATTTAGGGTCATTATAGACATAAAAGAACAACGAAGTGATTCAATAAGGGTTCCGTTTTCCTGTTAAGGTACAGTTAGCAACACAGTTGATAACTTTAGATAAGGGGGTTGACTTGAGCCAGTTGTCAAACGGAGCTTGGTGACGATTATGGCTGTAACTGTGCGATATCGGAAAATCAGAAGTGGGATAAAAAACTCGGCCCACAACTCACTTCAAAGGTTCTTTGCGTATAATCATCCTGACAGTTATTCAGCTTTCATGGCGCGTAGTGTAGTGTTCGTTAACATTCAAGTAGGTATGTTGTAGGAATAGTTTTATACGATTACATAATTGTGAAGGTAATTTAAAGTCGTGATTATTTTGAAGTAGGACAGGTCGAGTCGAATAAAGTCTTATTTTGAATCTAATGTACTTGCTTCTCGAATAAGACGTGAATTGGTGGTGTTCAAACCCATGATATAAACTTACCGTACATGTATACTATCACATCTTGAGCAGTAAGAGCATTAGTGATTGGTAAATGTAAAGTTCAATGGAGTGGTCATTCTAGGTTTAATAATTAAACCATTCGGGACGAATGGGTCCGCAGGATGGCCCAGTTAGCAACATAGTTGATAACTTTATATTCAGAAGTTGACTTGAGACAGTAGTCAAACGGAGCTCGTCTGGTGACGATTATGGCTGTTATTATACGATATCGGTCCCATATAGATGACAGTACGGAATCCTAAAAATCATTTAATTGGCCCTAAAATAGCACTTTAAAGCCGACGATTCTCATTCATGTCTGCGACTATTGAATCATCGGTACGTACTTATCTTGCATTGTACTTTTTTCTTGTTTTCAAATTGACTAAATTTTATTAAAGCGATAATTGTTATACAGGCGACGGTTAAAGTTTAACTAACTTTTCAATGCAACGCAGTTTTAACAAGTTCTGATTGATGGCGCTACCTACCCTTATTTAGTATCCTTAGTTTCAAACTTCTTTCTTTCGAGTACAACTTTTAGAATAATATTTTTATTATGTGCAGTTTTCTATCATAAAACGACTACGACAATGTACGACGTATTTAGTAAGGCAAACTTACAAAAACACGGAAGTAATCAGCCCAATAGGTTTGTTTTTCAAAACACACAATCCTAGATACCCTATCCCTAAGAATATTAAACAAGTTATATATCCAAATATTAAAAGGTAAACTGTGACATAACATGACATGACAGAAAGTGTCCAAACGCCACATACACGTCGGGTGACGAAATTAGAATGACTCTCTCGGGATGACAACGTACCCTTCGTTCGTGCCAATCTCAAATGAAATTCATATATTTTGCCCCTTTATTTGGTAAAAACATCTATCTATTATGCTATGGACTTACAGTTTCATCTCCTAATTGTACAGAATGTGGAAAGATAGAAGACGTGTTTCATATATTAAGAACAGTAATCTTTTATATTTTTGATTTCGATTCATTTTAACAGTATCTAGTCTTCACCGAGTTCCACTGAGACCAAGATGTTTTATGGTAGAATTAAGCGGAGAAGAGGTGGAAATAACTATTAAGGGTATACCTACTCCTAATAACTTGAGCATAATTATTTTAATAATACAACTTACACTGTGTATATGATAATCTTAACTCTAAATGGTCGTCTTGACATAGTGATACCAACTATATCTGTCAAGGATATTAAATTAAGTTAAAGGAGTTCATACATCAAGAAGAAAATGTAACGTGGAATAAAATGAAAAAAAAAAAACATATTAATTTATCGTTTTGAAGTATTTTACACTAAGATATTCATTAATAATTTAAAAATCAAAAATTTCGTGTAAGACAAATATAAATCACTTATATTATGGGCTTCCGATACTTTTTTAAAGAATTAAAAAAGTATGAAGAAACGGCGTCCATATTGTTAGGTCAATGAGCACAAACAAATATTTTCGCAATAAATGTAACTGAATTATGTAGCTAATTGTACACGAATAAACAAATAAATTATTCCTTGTTTGTGACTTGTGTTGACATATTTCAACCTTTATTATGTTAGAATTATCTGTTGTTCGTGAATCCTGTTGATAACGTTTAATTGACTACTATAGCTATCGGCACATAAGTGTAGGTTTGTCCTTGAACGCTCAGAAGTTACTATTAGGGTCTTTTTAGCGGGGAGCGCGCGGGGCGAGAGCAGCGCACACTATTGGTTCTTATGCGACGTTTCAGTTCCCATGAGTATCCTATTTGTCAAAATAGTAAACGTCACGAATGGAACTGCCAACACAGGCACTGGCGCGCTCATAATGCGCAACTTTCCCTCACTATTTTTTATTCAGACCTAAAGTTAGCTGCCAGCTACTATAGTTTATATTCGTTTATTTTAAGAATTCTACCTTCTTAATTCGTTTATTTTAAACTCGAAAATTTACAAATTCTGTCCCGAATAAATAGCAATAGTTGCACGCGTTATTTCGTAAGTGAGTTCTATTTTACTTTGAAGAGTTTTTGGTTCGTGGTCTAGTAGTAAAGACGAGAGTTTCCGGTCGATGAAAAGGTCTTTTAAAACTGCTTCTAGATATTTAGGCCCAGGCGCTGCTCAGCATCCTTTCTAAATTGTAAGCTATTATTTTCTTATACTTATATTCGAAAACCTAAATATGGTCTATATTTGGTCCCTGAAAAATCGAGAAGTTGCAGTTTGATCCATGTTTCTATTTATACGTTAATATCTCGGGTAATCCACTTAGCCTTTATTTTTTGATCTATTACCTACTATTGTAGTAATCCTGCCTAAAGAATAAAGAAAACTTCTCTTTTATGTTTTTGAAATACAGAATACATTATCCCTGAGTAACATAGGTTAAATTTATAAATAGAAAAAAAATAAAGTTTAAAAAATTATAACCTGGCTACGTAAAAAAAGTGGTCCAAAAAAGGATGAAACAAAAAAATAATTCAGACAGAAACCGAGAAATGCATAGGTATAAAAATGGTCAAGGTATAACCGTGGTCGCCCCATACCTACTATGATTATTTATATGATTAGAGGAATATCTCCATGAAACAGACATGGTAGGTATACTACTTTTGATACCAAACACTTGATTAGCTCAGTTTAATTTTTTCGAGGTTAGAATCTGCGGCCGCCCGTTATAAAAAAAATCATAATTTTTTTATAGCTTATGTCACCCGCGCCATTATTACGAATCTATTGACACCTCGTTCATGAAAATTGGTTCAGTAGTTTAGGCGATAGAATGGAACATACAAACATACATACATAGATACATACATAGATACATAAATAGATACATACATAGATACATAAATAGATACATACATACATAGACTGCCAAAATCATAACCATTCCTTTTGGCTTCGCCGTAGTCGGGTAAAAATAGAGATCCTCAGAATTTTTTACTCAAACCAACCCAAGGTGTAAAAAAAATAGCCATAAAATTTATTTCATCCTATGCGCTGCGGAAAGTATTTATGATAGAACAAAAAAACTTCGCGAGACCATATATCCAACTATTGTAGTTATGTCACCTATAAGCCCTTTTTTACATTTTAAAAGTCGATAGAAATGCCTATCAAAATCACACCATGTTATCCATACCTTTGTATTAATTCTTATCCAAATAAATTTGTAATACTTGTTGATTACTTTTTGAATTATTGAAATCGGACAATCCATTCCAAAGATATTACGAAATTAAAAATATCAATACAAACAAAAAATACACGCCGATGTTCCGGCGTGGCTACACCCCGTAGCGAGCAATGCGGCGAGAGAGGAGGCACCGAAATGCGGGAGAGACAAAATGTATAAAAAAAATATTTTGCTGAATTTTAAATAACTGGTGTAATTACTGTTTTGTTCAAGACGTGTTAAATATTAGGGTCGATCGGCGAAGAAGACTGTTTATTGGTAGTAGAAAGACCTTTCTGGGTCGCAAGCTTTTGGCACTGCTCGGCTTCCGTCTAGACTGCATATTATTGTCTTTGAGTGTTATTGTGCATTTAAGCTACCTTGTACCTTACATCCAATACCAAAATGAAAGTTTTTATTCTTGTGAAATTGCTAAGAAATTTCCTTCACATTATACTAGCAGTATTCCAGTCCAATGATTAAAACCTGGATTACTGGATTGGAATAATGTAAACCGGGTTTACGCTAGCGTTGATTCATTGTTAATCCTTTCTTGTTGTATGTTCGAGAAACGATAAAAAGGAACTTGGATTTTAAATATTTCAAGTATCAAATCATCAAGAAAAAATCAGTAGTTCCTTTATAAAAACTATTTACTAACTTTACCTTTTTACGGAATCATATATTGATAAAAAGTATAGTGTGTTATAAATATTTGAAGGCTATGAAGGTACATAGAGTATCTGGAGATGTTTCAAATTTGAAATGCACAAAGCCCTATCTACGTTTCACTCCGCTGTAGACTCTTCGAAATTAGACTGTGACACAAAAGCTCAGGTAGATTGGAAGAAATATTATGCAATACCTACCTATCTTTATCATAGTTATGCTTTTTAAAACCTTTAATATAAAAAAGCAGGATACAGTTAATAAAAAAATGATTTTCTTGTGTAATTTCTTTAAAATCGTGATACGGAAGATATTGTTACCAGGAACAAACATAAACCGATTTTACTTACTAGAATAAGTAATTTTGATTCTAATCAAAGTTGTCTACATTATCCAATAGTTATCTTCCTATCCGTATATATATATATATATATATGTCGGAAGTGTAACTTAACCTTAGGTTAGCCTTGTGTTAGGTTAGGTTTATGTAAGTTTAACCATAGGTTTAAACAGAGAACTTGGACAGTGAACGCGAGTGTTGTAATTACTTAAAGGGATCCCTTAAATCCACACCTTGGTCACAAAGCAAAGGCACTGCTTGGAGTTCCTGTCAGAATACTACGAGATGGTAATGTTTAGTTATATTCTGACCGTTTCGTTACATACAGGGATACTTTAGAACGTTGCTTAACACAGGGTATTAATATATTCCGAAAAAATTAGTTCCCGTAGGATATAAAGGTTTGGTGGCAAAAAAATGCTGAATTTGAAAATGTTGCTTCTACTTAATTATATACTCTAAAGCGGACGAAGTTACGTGGGTTAACTTTTTGAAAACTGGGTTAACTTATTGAAAACTTTCAATACAAATCTTTGAGTTTGACTTTGTAGAGTTTACTACAACCTCCTTATTTTTTAGCAACTGAAATGTTTTAGCAACTGAAGACAAATCAACTTAACATCATAATAAATATATTCTTAAATACTAATATGGTATAGATAAATAAGTGTAAAATATTCTGATTATTTCGTAAAATTAAGGTTTTTTAAAGTATATTATCGTGCTTTTTTTTTTCTTTCATTTATTTCAATTAATGTATGTTACACAAAGCGTCGGTTAGGTTATTTTAAATAGTAATTTGTCGGAGCAAGCTGAAAACCAGCGACATGACGTCACAGCAAAATGCTGAGCTTGCTTCCATTTATAATGTTGCTGTATTTAGATATGTATACATTTTTTTTTATTTAATAAAGTAATTTTGTAGTAGTGAACTGAATTTTGTAGTATAGTATATCAAATGTATAAAAACCGTTGTATCACAATTTTTCAATAAGTGTTCTAAATTGAGTTTTTTTTGTGGTAGATAAGGTGCAAACAAGCAGATGATCCACCTGATGGTAAGTAGCCACCATCACCCATGGACATCGACAAAACAAGAGGGTATCTTCTTGTTTTTTCGATGCTTTGCAGATAGTGTGGGGAGGGGAAGTGAAGTAAAAAAATCCAGAGTCCACTCGATTACGCATTAATAGGATGGGAAGTATTACAAAACAAAGTCCCATACTGCGTCTGTCTGTTCGCGAGAAGAACTCCAAAACTACTATGGATTTTCATACGCTTTTCACAACAATGTATGGTGGGATACATATAGAGGTAATACGTTCTGCTATCTGGGCCAAAGAATAGTATTCAGTTTCCAAAATAGAGTTTTACAATAAAACATTGTATTACACTCTATTACTAAAACTCTATTTTGTATTACAAAATAGTGTTTTACAATATTAAATGTAGCAGATATATAAACTGGTTATGTACGAATTAAACACGTACACCCTTGAGACCCTTTTAATGTTTTACCGCATGTTTGTTTTAATGTTAAAATATCCATTCTATTTTTATTAATAGAAAATTCCCAATAATAAAGTGTATTTGTTGGTTTTTCCTTATTTTACGATGAAAAGGAGCTCCTTCAAATAGTTCGAAGTATATATATATAAAATATATTTATTAAATTTAAAGTGTGGTCTTTCATGAGTAATTAATATATTTTCTTATAAATGTTATTATACCCCTAGTAAATTTATGACCAATGATTTAAACGTTTTATTAGAATAAATTGTCTAAAATATAAAATAACCTGTGTAAATAAATTAAGCATATTCAAAACCTATTTTCTTCATAGCGTATATGTGATCACGCATAAACTACTTCACAAAATTGGACACGGTTTTTACAGTTATATTGCTGTAACCTAGATTAAAGCATAGGAGACGATTTATCTTAAAAAAAACCATAATTCCTTCGGGATAATAATAAAATATGGTTATTATCGTAAGTATAATATTTAATTTAAAAACAAATTTATTGAAGTCCGGTTATCTCTGAAATTAAAAAAAAAAAATCAAATCTACATTACCATAATCCAGTACACTCACCATGATCACAAACACCACTACATTAAAGAACAATTGGAAATACGTAAATATTTAATTTATTACGTACACGCGCGAAGTATCGTGCTACGACTGCTCGGTAGGCGAGTCGAGTCGCGAGTGAGTCGGGCTAAGTCGCGTCCGCCCTTATAACCTAACCCTACTGGAGAAGCAGTAGGCGGATATATATGGAGCTGTTTTTACAAGCATTCAATTATTTTTTGTTATTATTTAATTTTTTAAGACAATAATGTCGATATGCCATCTTGATCTTTGAGAGCAACGTAAGAGCTGAATTGTACAGAAAACTATAACTTATTTTCAAGCTTTATAGTGTATTACATAACTCTGTCGCAAGCGATTCAGATCCATAATTATAATGTAGGGCATACCTAAAGGATATACCTAAAACTTTGCAACAAATATAATTTATAAACAAAGAAATACTTTAAACACCGTGAATTCGGACCAGACCATAATAGTCAGGATATTTTACCTATCCATCTTCAAAACGTATCTATTTTTTAAACATAGCTATTTAAAATAATATCTTCTCTTAGTGATATAAATACAGCCGCTTTCTCTGTCTCACCATCACGGGTTGTCAACCAAATGTTATTAGTCGTCATCTTCACCACACGGCCACAATACCGAGTCTCGAGAAAAATTCCCACTCACTTTAAACGAATGCCACGAGTGATGTTTATCTGTTAAGATGGGATAAACTGTTGGAGATTAAAGTTTGATATATATTTGAAGTTCTATGCACTAATCAGAGATTTCTAATCCTGTATGGGATATATACAATCTGAAAGTTAAAAAAGAGACCACCAGCAGACACCTTTAAACATTTCATAGTCCCTAATTTTTTTTGCTTTTACGTGGATGCCTTGTCAGTACTCCTCAACCTATGGGTGTTGATATAGACTACTTTGGGAATAAATACACATTTGTGTAACAATACCCGTAAGAGTTAATGTTTTAATCTTGCAAAATGTAATAGGATTTATAGGATAATAGCATAGTTTACGTCTTTTTAACGATTTTTGTCAACTCGTAAGCTTTACGTAACATATCTTATCTATCTATTGCTAATTTTGTGTTATAAATGGTGTTTTTAACCCGACTTTGTGTTACATATACGTGTATATATATATATATACATATACGTTGGCGCGTAAGTTAGTCTTAGGTTAAACTAACTTTAGGTTTAAATAGAAAGCTTGGTCAGTGGATATCACCCCTTTTAAATTTATATAAAATCTAGTAATTTATTTATTTAATACTTTAGTGTCCTTGTGGACAGATACACACACACACTATCTCATGGTTATAGACACCAGAAAATCTTACTCTCTCTCTCGGCTCTCATTCGATTGACATGGTGTGCACGTAATTGTATTTGTCTTTATATATTACTTCCCTCAAATGTGTAAATATAATTCTTTAAATAGTTATATCAAAAATACACAATATTACAGTATAAGTACTACCTTTAAGAATATAGATCAATAAACTGTAGTAACAACTTATTTATATGAAACATTTTCTCATTTTCCACCGTTAGTAGCACTCATAACTTATAAAGAATGTCGTTTGCTTTTAAAGATATTGAATTTGAAATTAGTTTGGCACCGTCCGTAATCAGTTGAGGCGTTTGACGCCTGTCAGTTTCCTTTCCGAAGCCGTTTTATTTATCTACTTTTGATTTTATAATATTTCTCGTTTTTCTAGACTTATCGACTTTCAGTCAAGTACTCTTCTTCACTTTTTATTTAATTTAAAGGCGTAAATTCTGCCCCAACTCAGGATCTACTTATATTACTTGAAAATTGAATTAAACTCTATATAAATATATGAAAAATTTCATTTCTAATTAACACATTTATGAAATGTAGTGAATTTTTTAAAAAGCGTATCATTACATATCGAAAATTCGTATCATTGTGTCTACGTCTAAAGATACCTACTAATGTTTACGTACTTCTAGTTTTTGTATTTCAACTGTAAGATCTTAAATAAGTCAGCTAGCTATTTAAATGTAAAAAAGATATAGGTATATATGAAGAAGAATGTCTAGTTATTTAAAACTTATGTATGGCTACTTTTTGTGTAAAAATATGCATTATAATATATTGTTAGCTCTTGAACTATTAACACAGATATTTCGTAAGAAAAACACCAGCACTTTCACACATAACCACTTTATTAACACTTATTACACCAAAAATCAAAGAAATACCGCGCTCTGTCACCTTGCATCATCTTTTTATATCCTTAGCCTAAAAAAATTAACGGAAACAGTATCAATGCTGACAATTCATCACTAATATGACCTAACTCATAGACAATTAATTTCCTGTACATTATACGATAGATAATATTCAAGTATTGTACCGACATATAACAACCATTTATATAAAATTAAAACGGATGCTAACACAGATAACTAAATAAAGAGGTATTTCTCTACTTTATATGTTAAGCGCAGAACATACTGAGTGCGTGTGCATTTAATTTATAACATATACTGAGTGCGTGTGCATTTAAATTATAACATATAACAACCATTTATATAAAATTAAAACGGATGCTAACATTATGAACTATTAGCATAATAAGCATGTCGTTGACAAAGATATTTGGAAATTTAATTTATAAGGTACGAAATGACAAAGGGTATGAAAACATGGTTGAATCTCTGTGATTCTTGAAATGAGTATCATCATCATCACATTAATGGCGTAGTACTGAACTGGGTCTCCTTTTCAGAGTGAGGAGGGTTTAGGCCATAATCTACACACACATTTGAGAACATGGAGAACTCTCATGAGTGCAAGTTTCCTCACGATGTTTTCCTTCACCGTTATAGCAAGTGATATTTAATTTCTTAATAAACACATAGCTCAGAAAAGACGGAGGTGTGCCTATTGCGTGGGATCGAACTCTTACCTTCTGAGTAGATATCAAAGTCTTAATCACTAGGATATCACTGCTTGTTATATGTTGAATTCAGTATATAATATTCTAATTGTATAAAATATATATTGTAATTACAACGTCAATGTCAATATATTATATTGTAATTGGGAACGATTTCAAATATACTCAAAACGAAGTGGAAATAATAAAAATTGCAAGTTTATATTGAATCGGGCGCAAATGTAATGCTCTAGCAGATGGCATCGATTTGATTAACTTTTTTTATGTCGTCTGCGTTTTCATTTTGTTTGTACCATTTTAATATAATTTCGAATTAATCTAAGAATATATAATACGTATAATAGTTCCAAATCTTATATAGCTTTTATTGACGGAATTTTATTTTAGGAAAATGTGGAAAATTATTTAAAAGCGTTTATTTATCATTTAAAAGTTTTTATTTAAATAGCTTCAAAATATATCAAGTATCTTACATGCTAGCAACAGTATTTTATCCAAAAATTTATAAATTCTGTAAAGATAGATACGCTGCAGTCTAACTAATGATTTCATGAAATAAATCATATTAAGTTACAATTGTGATATATACGTCGGTGAAATTGCTTTAATTTAACGTTCGAGTTCGAGTAGCGTATATCCATCCTACTAATATTATAAACCTGAAAGTTTGTAAGAATGCATGGATGTCTGGATGTGTGGATGTATGTTTCTTACTCTTTCACGCAAAAACTACTGAATGGATTTTGATGAAGCTTTACAATAATATCGCTTATACCTACATCAGAATAACACATAGGCTATAATTTATAATGATATAGTGTGAATTATCCAAAAAACATCGGGTGAAACCGCGGGGAGCAGTTAGTATTATAATAAAAAAGCCTTTTAAACCTGCTTCTATGTCTCACGCACCAGACACTACTCAGATTTATGTGTAGTGTGCATATCCTATATACAGTCATGTTATGTTTTCGCTTCACTACGAGGAAAACTGAAAAATTCTTTCATTTTGGTTCAGAAACCTTTTGAAAGAAGAGAGTTATGTCATTGCACCTTCAATATTATATATGAATTATATCTACACATGGAGGGTAGACTAAGCTCGTTAAATTAATAAGTTTCAGCCACGCCCATACCCATTCAGAACATGAAACAATTATTATACGATATCATTTCTTTAGGTGCAATTGCCGCACCTCAAATGGGATGGAGCAACACTCAATTTGTGATATTAATACAAAAAATATCATCATCTATAGTGAATGGATAGTACTCAATATGTACTATGTTATCTTTTTTTATATTCCAAGGCGGTACCCTATAACCTCGGTAGAAATTTCTATATATAAAAATGAATTGCTTTTTGTTAGTCTCATTAAACCTTGAGAACTCGCTAATTTTGGTTTTGAATTATTTGTGGGAGTTCTGGGAAAGTTTCAACGGTAGTGAATACTAAAACGATTTCGTTAAAATTTTTACCTGTAGTTTAATACACCACAGCGAAGCGAAGACGGGTCAACTAGTATATGATAAAAATAGACACTGTCAAGCCCTACATAGTTACGTAAAAAAATATTTTAATTTTTTTTTTTTTATAGTATATGGGGGCAAACGAGCAAAAGGTCCACCTGACGGTAAGTGCTCACCGTCGCCCATGGATATCTGTTTCACTGAAAATTATAAATGCGTTGCCAACCATAATTTCTGAGAAACCTGTACACTCGGCGTTTGAAGACCCCCATATTAAAGCTCTCCAAGAAAACATCCGGTGACAGATTATTGTTGGATGGAGTCAAGAGGGAGCAACTGGTACTTTGGGGCGCCAGCCTAAAGATGCGAACAGTACTCCATATGTGGACGATCCTGGGGTTTGTATAGCAATAGCCTGGATGGTGACTTGAGTTCACCTCAATTTGCTATCTCGTTCTGTTCAGTACGCCCAGTTTTTTTGAAGCCAGCTTTAGTTTTGCTCTCCAAATGACCGCGAAATTTGACCTCGTTCGATATATCGACTCCAAAGATCCCAATACTATTACTAT
Organism: Limenitis camilla; assembly: GCA_905147385.1. Taxonomy (NCBI): domain Eukaryota; kingdom Metazoa; phylum Arthropoda; class Insecta; order Lepidoptera; family Nymphalidae; genus Limenitis; species Limenitis camilla. Next base: position 7,394,294 of record LR990246.1, on the reverse strand, counting down.
TGTGAAGAGGAATGCTCTGGAATTTGGGCGCTACAATAAGGGTGGTCTTTTTTGCGGTAAACGCGCAATATTATTATTGTAAATCCATTTAATATCAAATACTTTTTAAAATGTATTATATGAAAATACTTTAGACTACGTTTATAATTTAAAAACATAACGTATCTATTTATATCATAAAAAAAAAGTTTTTAAGAAAAATTATATAATTAAATTTTCTTAATTTCTTATTTAATGGAAATTGGATGGCATTTTCCCGAAACAGTTTCAATTACAAGTAAGAATTACAAATAAAATAATTCCAACTCCTTTTAGCTTTATAATACTTACTTAATAGTAGACCCATGTCAAAATATATAAATTAAAATACGTGACAACAACATTCATCTTATGTCGAAAATATGAATAGTTATTTTTCAAAAATACATTTTTTCTATATATTAACTATGTAAAAGCTATAATACACAATAATAAGTTAAACATATGTTATTCTACTTAAAACTCTAATACTTATCTAAGTGTCACGACAAAAAGCTTGTGATTATAACTCTTGCCTGCACTGCTTTGCCGATTCCAGAAATTAAATCATGTGATCCATAATAAGAAATACTTAGTACTAGTTACACTACACTTGATTGCTTTTAATTTAGTACTACAATCGACAATATTCTCTGTATTAATTTTTTTTTCTAATTTGTCTCTGCCTTAAATAGAGCTTTTAAGTATTCGAGCTAGTTGAGGTATGCTTAGAATTAATTTACTAAAATTATTTTTATACTAGCTTCACCCGCTATTTTTTTTGGATAATTCACACTATATCATTATAAATTATTGCCTATATATTATTCTGATGTGTAAGCTATATTATTGTAAAGTTTCATTAAAACCCGTTCAGTAGCTTTTGCGTGAAAGTGTAACAAACATCCATACATCCACACATTCTTACAATCTTTCGCGTTTATAATATTAGTAGGATGAACTTAAAAAAATAAACTGAGTCTTTTTATTACTAAACTATCAGTATTGTCAACCTTTTTAAAAAAATATATTATCCTACTAATATTATAAAAGTTTGTAAGCTTAGATGTAGATGTATTTGTGTTTATATCTCAGTCACAAAAAACGGCTAAACCTAATTCAATAAAATTTGACACATTGATACTTTACAACCTGGATTAATTAGCTACTTTTTATACCGGAATAATCAAAGGCGTCAAGAAAATATAAAAATATCTAACTATACAAGGGAGTGAGTCTGTTAGTGGGAGTATAACTGTATATGAGTCTACGAGTAAGTACATAAGAAACTTTCAATTCATGTTGAACTTAATATATTAACGTAAAGGTAATATTAAGATCAACATGAATTGAAATAGACCAATTTGACCTATAGACCAATTTGGTAACTATAGACCAATCTCTATATTACCATCACTGAGTAAAGTTTTTAAAAAAATTATTTTAAACCAACTTTTAGAATATTTTAATGAAAATAAACTATTTCATAGTCAACAATATGGTTTTACTAGGGGTAGGTCAACAACAGATGCTGGAGTAGCACTTCTTAAGCATATTTATGAAGCATGGGAGAAATCACAAAATGCGATTGGTGTATTTTGCGATTTGTCCAAGGCCTTTGATTGTGTTCAACATGAAACACTTTTAAAACTTAATTATTACGGTATATGTGGTGTTTCTCAGGATATAATTGCCTCATACCTAAATCAAAGAGTCCAGAGGATTACTATTAATGGTGTAAAATCTTCTGGATCTTTGCTACAAATGGGCATTCCACAGAGATCCATTTTAGGCCCGTTTTTATTTTTGATTTATATTAATGATCTGCCATACTATGTGAAGAACTTGTGTGATATTGTACTTTTTGCTGATGATACATCTCTTATATTTAAAGTAAACAGAAATAAACATAATTATGACGATGTAAACAGTGCATTATCGCAGGTTCTTCAATGGTTTACGGTAAATAACTTAGTTCTTAATGCTAAAAAGACTAAATGCGTTGAGTTTGCTTTACCTAATGTTAAAAAACATAAATTTAAGCTACGTTTAAATAATGAAATTTTAGATGTGGCGGACTCGACGGTATTTCTGGGTATAACTTTAGATTCAAAACTCCAGTGGAACCCCCATTTATCATCTCTAGCGGGAAGACTCAACTCAGCTGCCCACGCAGTAAGGAGAGTCAGACAAATGACCGATATCAATACTGCTAGGCTAGTTTACTTCAGTTACTTTCACAGTATTATGTCTTATGGCATTTTACTGTGGGGTAGGGCCGCGGACATTGAATCCATTTTTATTCTTCAAAAGAGAGCTGTTCGGGCCATTTATAACTTAAGAGCGCGGGATTCCCTTAGAGATGTATATAAAAAAATAGACGTCCTTACAGTCCCATCTCAATACATATATTGTAGTATTTTGTTCATTTACCAGAATAATCATTTGTATTCAAAACACAGTGACAAACACAATACTAGAAACAGAAATAAACTTGTAACACCTTACTATCGTCTCCACAATGTCAGTAATAGCTTCACGGGGCTTAGTGTTCGCATCTATAATAAGATTCCACAGCCTATATTAGACTTGCCACTTCAACAATTTAAAACTCGGATCAAGAAGTCATTAATATATGTCGGAGCATAGTAAACGATTATCGATTAATCGAATCGTTATCGTTGTCTATGGCGTTGGAGTGGGGTAGGAATCACTTCCGTTGTTTTGACAGTATCTACCCTCGACCCTTTATATGCGATCGACAGTCTAACTGAAGTCTTAGTCGTGCGCGGTCTCTCAAGAAGTGAACATCTAAGTAGTGCTAGTGATAGTGATAGTGTCAAGTGCAGTGTAGTGTGGAAGTGCTGTCCAACTAAGGTCACGTAAGTCCTTACAATGTAATTGCCACGTGGTTAAGTAAACACAATGTTAGGTTAGGTTAGCCTTAGGTTAGGTTAGCCTTAGGTTAGGTTAGCCTTGCGTTAGGTTAGCCTTGTGTTAGATTCGGTTTATGTGCGTTTAACCTTGGTTTTAAATAGAGAGCCTAGCAGTGGAGGCGAGTGTTGTAATTACTTAAAGGATATCCTTAAGCCTACACCTTGGTCACAATTCCAAGGCACTGCTTAGGTTTCTCTCGTAATTTTTAGAGATCATATTTGATCATTTATCGGTTCAGTAGAAGTATCTGCGTTGCGTTTACCCAATATTCCATTCAATACCATCACCCCCTTTTAGTGTTCCCCAATATTCCCCATCTTCCTCCTTCCATCTCCTTTCACATCGTTTTAAAAATCCCCGACATATATAAAGCATACTATTATGTACAGGATTACTTAAATGATGAGAATGCTTGGAATCTAAGTGACGTTGACTCTCAAGCTAAATGATTTGTATAACAGACTATGTAAACATGGCTTTTTGAAAAGAGCGACTGTTGAGTTTCTGGCCGGCTCTTCTTAACAGAAAACTGCTTTCCGAGCTGGTGGTAGCTTCAGACAAACTAACTGACCGACAAAATTTGACGTTTCAAAAGTACTTTTAAAAAAAGTCTAATTGAAATAAATAATTTTGATTTGATTTGATTTGAATAATGAAGTTTCCGCATACAAAGACACCAACAATTACTAGTTAATAATAAAAAATATTAAACTACGTATGGATTAATCAAGATACGATTTAACAAACAAAAATTTCGAAATAGCATTGTTATAATAGGATTAAACTGAATATAGCGTATTTGATATTTCAACAAAGGCATTAAAGGCTGTTATGTAACTTACACTCACGTGCCTTACAAGCAGATTAAGATATTTGCGATTGCGAGATTAAAATATAAATACTTTAACAATAGCTAAGTATCTTTTTCAAATATATCGCTGAGATTCTAGACTATGATCTTAAAAATTAAATTAAAATTTAAAAAAAACTCAAAAGTATTTACATTAAAATACACTTTTTGAAGGATCTCAAAAGATTAGGGAACAGGTGATCCAACCAAAATCTCGAGACATTTCATTAGAGGTAGGGCAGGGCGAGGGGAGAGCGGAAAGTCACCTAATATGCCTCACGTAATTAATGGATGAACCTTCAATAAATATAATCCCACCAAAAACATTTTCATGTAAAATGTTGCCAGGACGGGACCACATACTCGCGTTGTCAAAAAGTTATCAGATTTCAAATAGAGCCAAGCTTCTAACTCTACACGCCCTCCCCACCTACCTCTACAAACCCTCACTTCACAAACTCTGCACCTTACTCAATATATGTGGCTTGGTAGACGTTGTCCTGTCTTAACTATTAATATTAAATTCTAATGAGCTGTTAAAAGCTTACATTGGAAAAGTTAAGAAAAATTTTATAATTTTCTCGCAATTTTCTAAATTTTTTCTTAGTAACCTTCTCCTGACAATAACAAACACAACAAAAAAGAATTAGCTAAATTGGTTCAGCCGTTCACGCGTGATGCTGCGACGAAGGAAAATAGGGATTCATTTTTATTTATAGATTTGATTAGAATAATATGTTTAGTAAGACTATAACAGCCATTATCTTTCGATTATAATCTAAAGTGACACATAATTTTCGCAAAAAAAATAGATCTTATACGAGTAGTTCTCAAGTATGCAACTGACAACGAACCCAAGGGTGGTAAAGAAATTATATGGCTGACTATATATACAAACGAGCCTCTAAAGAAAACTGTCTCGCACTAAAAATGATTATAATTTTATAACATGGAGTCCCTATATCAATTTCAAAGTCCCTAGAACCCCTATACACACAAACGATTCACAGTTTAGGGGTTAGGGGGTAAAAGTTTCAAGTTTTATAATTATTTGTTATTTAACTAATACTAGCCTACCGTGCCCCCAGATTCAAAATACTTTATAAAACGATTTAAAAAATCTACGCTATAACTACTACGACGTAGATGTGCTACGCCGTAGAAGAAAGCGTAGCATGCTATACTTGACTTGACTTGGGTTTATAACATATTTTTATAGTGATTCTCTCCGTTCTTATTACAATTGTAAGAACCCTATTAATATGCATTATGTTTTTTTTAAGAAAACAATTGTTTACTTTAAAATTTATATTTATAAATATATACGTTTGTACGGCAGTTACCTTCAAAATGCCTGGACCGATATTAAAAAAAAATCATTTTAATTAAATCACTGGATTAAACCCTGTAGACGTCGGGTGATCGAGAAATTTTATTTAGTTTATGAGTTTAAGTTTATGAATTTTATCTGTTTTTGGTTTTTTCTTCTTTGATTAAATAATAAATTTAACCATCTTTATTATTACACAGATCTATCGCTGTTATCTTAATTGGGAGAAACTAAAATTCTCTGATATACAACTCGAGCTCCTAAAAATTTCTTGTAACTATGGATGCACCTTAAAATTTTTCAGTATTTAGTCAGAAAATTTATATAACTCAACGTGTTATTTCAATTTTGTTTCTTAGAGAATTAAACTTAGTAATATTACTAATATTTTATTTACGAATAAAATAATTCATTATTTCGTAACACGTGCCTCTATATTTACGACAAGGTAATATTCTATAAATACATACATACAAGAGCCGTCTAATATTAACTTCAAAGAATTCAATTTGATACGTATAGCGCACAAAAAGCGCCCACGCTGCAATATTATAATGATATTCTATGTAATAAAATACTTCATCGCAACGCTGAAAATTTTAATATCAACACTAGGGTATTATTGTCATCAAAAATTCCGCGTATAGGTCAAAGGATATTAATTATAATAAATGCTTTTAAAACCTCACTTATATTTTGTGACTAACAACCCGTTTACCGCATAGTTTAAACTATAGCACAGAGCCTTAGAAATAGTAAGATATTAATGAATAAAAACAAATATTTCTGTTAACTCATATATATTCATTTTTTTTTTTTTTTTAATAAAGCAATCAATTGCAAGGCTGTCAGAACAGTTCAATAGACAGATGGCTGAGTTCCAGAAGAATCTCCAGACCTCCATTCCTGCAACTAGTCCAACGTCAAATATAGCTGCCCAGTTTTCAACTTTCAGAAGTTTTGTTTTAAATGCCCTCGAAGGACTACAGCTTCAAGTTGATCTGTTGTCTAAGCAGTATGACCAAACAGAGATGAGAAGCAGGAGGAAAATCATCCTTGTACATGGTATTCAAGAAGCTAAAGATGAAAAAATATGTGACACTGTCATTAGCGAACTGAGTAATCATCTTGAAATATCAGATTTAACTTCAGTTCAGATCAGCCGTTGCCATCGTATGGGATCAAAGGTGACTGAAAAACCACGAGCGGTCCTCATTAAATTTAAAGATATATCCTTAAGAAATCGGGTCTGGTTTTCAAAAGCGAAACTTAAAAACACTGGTATCACTATATCTGAATTTCTTACGAAGGAACGCTACAACATTTTCATGACTGCCAGGCAACGACTAGGAATATCAAAATGCTGGACGAGGGATGGTCGCATCTATGTAATTACTCCAAATGGCAAACGAAACTTGATATCTTCAATGACGGAACTTGATGTGATCTCCAAAAATCTCAACTCGTCCGTTGTACAAGGGCAAGCTTCTGGATTGAATGATGAAAAAGTATCACAAAAAGCGCAAGGTTCCAGGCTCAGAAGAAATGTAAAAAAGTAACATTTTAGTGAGTACTTAGTCGACGTTTCCACCTATAGTCATGCATGTCTTATTTACTTAGTAGACGTAACGTAGTTATATGCTTAGTTTTTATCAATCTCATTTTCATCTATTGCTCATATCCCTTTCTAAAAATATACCCTCACTTTTAGCCATTAATAAAATATGAAGTCTTTCAATTCAATTCAATTTTTAAATATAAACATATAATTATTGTACAAGTCAAAAAAAATATTTCGGTAACGTCACTGTCACTAAGACACCTGTAAAATGTGTCAGAACTCATATGTCAACTGTCAGACGTTAAACTAACAGAATATAGGTAATAGTTGATTTATATTCACAAAATCATTTATATGTAAACTATTATTTTTAATTCTTTAATTTCTAGGCATATTTTTTATTTTTCTTCTTTTTTGCATTATTTCATATTAATAAATAATGATTAAGACACTTTAGCATAGTAGTGTTGTAAATTAATCATAGTAGTGCAGTAAATTAATCATAGTCTCTCTTCTGATTACAACTGTAAATTATTGCTAAGGCTATGAAGTTTTTAGTTTTCGTATATTTTTGAGTCTACTTGGTTTTACGCATTATAGCTTCCATGTAGAACTTAATTAAATCTTAACATACTAACAGTATTTCTCTGTAAGGTTGTTTTGATGACTTGTAGATACTGTTAAATAAAATAGTTGATCTCTTACACTCTGCTGATGGGTTGTCATATTATATTTGTGATATTTACACATTTATTTTTATATTTTAATAAATATTGTATCTTATTATATTTATTATATATAATATTATTAGTATTTAACACTTATTATATAACATTATTAGCATGAGTTGTACCGATGCTTGTTATAGTGATTATTATAGTGCTTGTTATAGAGACAGAAGCACTCTGACAATAATAGTATTTATAATTCATTTTCTTCGAGTACATCAGATGATAGCTTTCACAGTACTACTTAACCATTAAACACTCTTCTAGAATCTACATTTAACACTGTACCAAAAAATTTTAACATTGTGCACATTAATGCACAAAGTGTACCAGCACACTATGTTGACCTCTTAGACTCCTTCAACAGCAAGAATTTGCATGCAATATTAATTTCAGAAACGTTTCTCAAACCTGAACTGCCGTCGACTTCCTACTCCATCCCGGGATTTCATCTTATACGTAATGATCGAACTAATAAAGATGGTGGTGGAGTAGCAATATACTTGCGTAGTAATATACCATTTACCGTTCTAGACAAGTCTCCTTCAGCATACTCAGAAACGTCTGAACACCTTTTTATTGAAGCTTTGTTTGGCAGTTTGAAAGTTCTACTGGGAGTTTTTTACAGTCCTTCTCTACAGATAAATTACTTTCAAACCTTAGAAACACTGCTCAAAAAGTATACTACAACTGTGGATCACACAATCATAATGGGAGACTTCAACACATGTCTGTTAAAAAAGGACTCACGTTGCGAGCGCCTTAAAGGAATTATAGATAGTTCTAATCTTCATATACTTCCTAGTAATGCTACTCATTATTTCCCTCATTGCACACCATCATTACTAGATCTAATTATCGTTTCCTCTCCTAATCTTGTTGAATTCCATGGACAATTCTCCGCTGAAGGTTTTTCATATCATGACCTAATTTATGTCATTTAGAATTAGGCCACCAAAATTGAAACCAACAGTAGTGATGAGACGTTCTTTCAAGGATTTCAACAACGATAAATTCATGAGAGATTTAAATGGGATTGATTGGGATGGTGTGTTTAATGCTTCTTCAGTGGATGAGAAGTTGAGTATTTTTAATTCCCTGTTGACTGATCTGTTCGACATACATGCACCATTAAGGCCTATAAAACTTTAACATCTTCCGGCACCTTGGTTAACTCAGGATATTAGGATACTCATGGCAAGGCGCAATGCTGCAAAACGAAAATATAAATTAAACCCTGTAGAGGAAAATTTAAATAAATACAAGAGGTTGCGTAATAAATGCAGCAAAGCATGTCGAGACGCGCAACGAAAGTATATTCACGACTCAGTGAGTGATAAGGATTCTGGGAAAGTATGGCGATTTCTTGCATCACTAGGGATAGGGAGACAGCAACTCAATAATATGTCACCTAATATTGAAATCAATAATCTAAATAAACATTTTGCCTCAACATCAGTTAATAATATTTATAAAACATCTACTATAGATCAGATTAAATCACGTCCAAAACTTAGCTCGTTACCGTTTAACTTCAAACCTATTACACCTGACGATATTAAGAAAAACATTGGTACTATTAAGTCAGATGCTATTGGTTGTGATGGTATTAGTAGGAAAATGATACTAATGACCCTCAACAACATAATGTCTATTTTGTGTCACATTTTCAATTTCTCTCTTTCTACTGGTACTTTCCCCAATGCATGGCGTTTGGCACAAATAATACCAATTCCCAAAATTTCCAACCCCACTAGTCATTCACATTATCGCCCCATCTCTATACTCCCATTCTTATCAAAAGTTGCTGAACGGATTGTTTATAGTCAACTTTCTTCCTATATTACTCAACATAACCTATTAAGTACATACCAATCTGGTTTCAGGCCTGGTCACAGTACAGTAACGACTCTTATTAAAGTCTGTGATGGTATACGATTTGGTATGGACAATAAGCAAGTTACTATCATAGCTTTACTCGACTTCTCAAACGCATTCAACACAGTTGACTATGACATACTTTTAGCAATTCTGGAACATCTTAACCTTTCTTCTAATTCGCTAAACTGGTTCAGGTCATATTTGTACAATCGCCAACAATGCATTCGTTTGAACAACGGCATTTCATCAACATGTGCTCTCCGAGTTGGTGTACCTCAAGGTGGAGTACTTTCCCCTCTTCTGTTTTCCGTGTTTATAAATACTTTAACCGAATTATTAAATGTCCCATACCATCTTTACGCTGATGACTTGCAGATTTATGTAAATTCTCCTATAAATGACATTGCACGTGCTATTGACCTCATCAATTACAATCTCAGCATTATCAGTGCATGGAGCAAATCCTATGGGTTAACTTTAAATCCTGCCAAGTCTCAAGTTTCTATTCTCGGTAGCTCTAAGCTCATTTCTAATCATATTTTGCATTACAATATACCACCATTAATCTTTGAGAGCACCCCTTTGGTTTATGAAAATGTCGTTAAAAATCTTGGTATATTGTTGGACAATACCTTGTCATGGAAATTCCAAGTTTCTAATGTAAGTCGCAAAATTTTTGCTACTCTTGGATATTTAAAGAAGTGGAAGTACTTGTTGCCTATTAAGACCAAAATCTCTCTGGCTCAAACCCTTCTCCTCCCTATTATAGATTACGCTGACACCTGCTATTTAGATTTATCTCAAGTGTTACTTGATAAGTTAGAACGACTGCAGAATATGTGCATAAGATTCATATTTGGGCTGAAGAAATATGATCACGTCTCGGAATACCGGTCACAACTTGGTTGGCTCACTGTTAGTCATCGGCGTAATCTTCATGCACTCTCGCAACTATATTCTGTTCTCTTTTTGCCACAATCTCCATCATATCTTAGAGAACGGTTCGCCTTCTTAGCACCAAATTCTTCTCTCCATGTACAACTTCGATCACAAACCGACAATAAGCTAAGATTCCCTCCTTGTCACTCTGAGTTATATCAACATTCATTTACATTTAAATGCGTCGAATTATGGAATGTATTGCCACATGAAATACGTCAATCACAATCCTTTGGCATCTTCAAAACTCGTTTAAAAGACTATTATTTATCTATTCAAAACAGTTAATTTTTATTGATATTTCATAATTTTATTTATGTATTTCGGTACTTATTAATTATCTTAAGTTTCTTTTAGTATCAATATGTATGTATGTATGTATATATTTATATGTGTATGTAAATTTATATATGTATATATTTATATATGTATGTATTTATATGTGTATGTAAATTTATATATGTATGTATTTATATGTGTATGTAAATTTATATATGTATATATTTATATATGTATGTATTTATATGTGTATGTACATGTATTAATAGTTTATGTATATATTATTTACTTATTCACTTTGCACTACCTTTATACTTTTTCATATATTCCCTAGGTAAGAGGTTGCCTGTAAGAGATCACTACTAGTGATAAGGCCGCCTTTGCATGCTGATATAGTTTTTAATTTAAATATGTATCATTGTAACTACTTTAATTTTTGTGCAATAAAGTATTTATCTATCTATCTATCTATCTATTCTCTATACTATTTAGAATACTAAATTTAGAATGTCTTTCTAAATAAATATAAGTAAATAAACATTATATATTCTGAATAAATAAAATCCTTACTTTAATATAATACAAACGCAAATAATGAAATGTTACTCGAGTAAACAAAGTTACAGTTAATACAATTCATTGTTTTATTTACTCCAAAAATAAAAACCTTTTTAATCATATATGGAAGAAGATCGGATAGATATAGATCCAAGGATCGGATGGGATCTGGATCCCATCGGTATTTTTTTAATATGATAATAGCTACCACTAATTTATTAATACAAAACAGGAACACAGGTTATTTATTAAAGGTTATAAGTGTGAAGGTCTGTGTCATGATCAACTCAAAAATTACCACTATGGGTACAATTACAATAGCTATCTTAGAGATACAAAACCGAGTGGTACCTTGGACTTGTGTAGGTTGAAGGGCATTCTTCACGTGATTAATACACACGTCATATACTACTTGACCTCGCTGACCAATATTAAAATAAAAAAGTCAAGTCACAATGTGTACTGTCTAAAATCATCAGGATTAAGAGCCATTTCACAAAATTCGGTAAAAATCCGCGAAATTGTAACATTTTGACGTCGTTAATCTCAGCATTGGATGCAATAATATAATTTCTATAATTGAAATATAATAGAGTGACCTTTGTTGTAGTAACTTAATTTATCAGAATTTTGATTTATATTGTGTGTATAAAATTATTACCCTTTTCCTCCGCCGCCTACCTGGGTAAGCGCTCGCAATGTATATTTTGAAGTCCTATTTCTTAATAACCACTACTTTGAAATTGTTTAAAAAAATATCGTAATATGTGGAATATGTTATTATTGATACACAATTTAGAATTTTTTACATTAGCATCTCCGTTAATCTATACTAATATTATAAAGAGGAAAGATTTGTATTTTTGTATTTTTGTATTTTTGTATTTTTGTATGTAACGAATAAACATAAAAACTACTGGACCGATTTCAAAAATTCTTTGACCATTAGAAAGCTACATTATCCTTGAGTAACATAGGCTATATTTATTACAAGAAAAAATTAGAGATCCTTAGGAAATCTCACGAAAACCAACCCAAGGTGCCAAAAAATTAGCCATAAAATATCTTTCATCGCATGCGCTGCAAAAAGTATTGATGATAGAACAAAAAAATGTTCTACAATATTATAGAACGTATCAATATCTACAAAAAAGTCCGCGAGACCATATGTTCAACTATTATAGTTACGTCACCATAACTACTTTTTTACATTTTAAAAGTTGATAAAAATGCCTATCAAAATCAGACCTTGTTTTCTATAACTTTGTATTAATCCTTATCCAAATAAATTATTTCGTATTCAAGACTATTTCAATACCTGTAAATCACTTTTTGAATTATTAAAATCGGACTTTCCATTCAAAAGATATTACGAAATTAAAAATATCAATATAAACAAAAAATACACGAGGACGCGACGGGCCAGTATAGCGACGCAGCGCAGCGAGTAAAGCGGCAAGAGAGGGGGCACCGAAATGCGGGAGAGCCAATATATTTTTAAAAATAATATTCCACCCGCGCGAAGCCGGGATGGGCCGCTATCCATAATAAAATTTTAAAGTTACGAATATTTTCTAAATTAAGTACAATTTTAAAAGCGATATTTTTCTTATAAAACTAAGAAATTTTAACGAACTATCTATACCAAGATAAACTTACATCTTTTAGGAACAGAAAAAAATAAAAATAAAATATATAACTTTTTATATTAAAAAATAAAAAGAAAATATATAATACCATGCATCAAGCCCAGTAAATCAGTCGAGCGCCAGCGCTCTTAGAGGTAGGATTTACGCCAAATTTTGAACAGCTCTCTTTCTTACATCGGTCTCACTCACACGCGCCAAGCGACTGATATTATAGTGTGATACACCGTATTTGAAACTTTCAAGTAAGTAAAATTAATATTTAAATTGTTTGTTTTTCCAAATATATTAGTAGATACTTTTCTAATTATAAATTAATTTTTTAGGTAATGCTTATCACTGTGGTGTAGTGCAGGCAGGGTATGCTTTTACTTCTACATTTATATTCTTACCCGACTGCTTAGAAGGAGGGTTATGTTTTTAGGGTGTATGTATGACTAGTATATATATATATATATATATACTCTTCTTATATATATTCGATATACGATTCTTTTTGACGCCTTTTTGACCTAAACGGCATGATGGATTTTGAAGTTCGAGGTCTCGTTAGTTTTTTCTCACCAGTTATATAAAAATTCTAAATGGTGACCACTTGACGCCATATTGTGAAGATAAAAAAGTTAAAGTCATAAATTACTTCAAGCGGGGTATCATTGAATAGGTATTTGAGTCATTTTAAGGCTCTTTTATCATTTATTTACCATTTTTTTTAATCACAAATGGATTTGTATGAAATGGCCTCTTTTTTCAGGACAGTCAAAACAAACCAACAGGAGAATAAATTTGAAGAGTTGATCTTGGTAAGTGTAGTCACTATTGAGTGCATTTCTATATGTTTATTCGGAGTAACTGACATATTACTAAGACTATAGTATTGACTCTCATTCTTGTATTTTTCTTGTATACCTGTAGAGATACTTTTAATTTTTATTTTATAATGTTCTAGGAACCAGAGTACAACTAGCTACAACATCAGATTGTATGCAAACACAGAATGCGATTTTAGTTTAAACGCTTTCGTGATGGAAACTGATTTGAAGAACGAACCACGTGGAAGACCGCCCACGCAGGTGAATAACAATGAATTGAAAGAGATGGTGGAAGCCGATCCGAGCCAAACTATCCAGGAATTAGCGGCGTGGCCAAAAATTGACTTATTTGCGTCAAATCAATAAAATAATAAATATGAAAAATGGGTGCCTCATGATTTGACTGATCTGCAGAAAGAAACGCGTGTTGAAACTTGTGTTGCCTTGTTGAATCGATACAGAAAAAAAGGAATATTGGATCGAATTCCTATTAGATGGCAGCAATGTATAGATAATAATAGTAATTATTTTGATTAAATAAATATGTTAAATTAAAAAAAACTAATTTCAATTTTTTAGTGCAAACTTTAACCCCTAATAATAAGTTTTATACCGCTATATTTTAATGAGTATTTTTGTAAATAGATAGATTAATGTGGTAATTTTTTCTATTCTAATTATCATACCACGGTAAAATAAAAATTGTGAAAATTATACAAAAAGTAATGTAAAATTTTATGGTAATTTATGTAAAACAAATGTATTATTTAAAATCGTTTTTCTCATCTTATCAATACAAATAGGCTGTTTGACTGTGTCATCAAGTTTATAAATAAACTAGAGGCCTGCCCTCGCTTCGCTCCGGGTATTTAAAACAATATTATAATTGATGTCCTTAAATTGTCTCTCTGTAATTGTGTAGTTTTTCATTATTTGAAAAAAGGGAGAGAGTGAGAAAAAGTTATAAAAAGAATAATAATAGAAACAAAAATAAAAGAAAAGCGACAGATGCTAGACAGAGGAAAAATAAAATTGAATAGGAGAGAGAGAGAATTAAAGAGAGAAAAAGAGAGAGGATGAGAGACAATGATAGTATTATAAGAGGAAAAGAGTAATTAAAAAATGTATATGGCAACACTAAATCACCTTTGTCCCTCACGAATAGTGTAGTTTTCTATCAGTGAAAAATTTTTTAAAATCGGATTTGTAGTTCCTGAGAAACTCTTCAATTTACAAAATGGCCACCCTATGGCACTTAAATGGCCATATCTTTTTAATTAGAGTATTTATGGCAACACCACATAGCCTATGTTACCCGGAAAGGATGTAGCTTCCTATCGGTGAAAGAATTTTCAAAATCGGTTCAGTACTTTAAGAGCCTATTCGCAACAAACAAACATACAAATATACAAACATACAAACAATCAAATCTTTCCTCTTTATATAATAGTATAGAAGTATAGATATAGATTAAAGCAGGCAAAAATTGGATGTTCTGCTTGCACCCAAAACTGTGCAACACATATTCACATTCAGATTTTCTGGAGTATAATAAAAGGCTATTTTATTTATATCGTAAATATTCGATTCATTCGTAAACTCAAGACACTCAATCAAATCAATTTTAAAAATCTATCTAAAAACCTATTTTATAAAATTGATTTTTTGTTTTAAATTTCTTGACTGTTGTTATAACAGACTTGAAATTTTTAACAAAATAATTATGTAAAAAACATTTTGTAACATAATAGTTATTAATTTTTATTATACATTAGAAAAAGATTAAGATGTTTTTTTGGATGTCGCACTATACCGAGTAGGACAGAGGCCGCGCGGCTCGTGAGACTCACGTGCGCTGCGACCAAATTTACCTAAACTTGCAGAGCGAAAAATTGTGAAATGGCTCTTAAGGAGTACAACGTGTAAACATTGTTGCTAACTTTTGGATTAATCTGAAAATACTTCCTTTTTTATAAATTCTATATGAAATTCTTCAGATAGAGCTCAAAGGAAAGTTAAAGCCTTAAATAGCATGTACACTCTTTGTGTCTGTTATTGTCGTCAGAGAAAAGTGGAAGCCATTCACAAAAAATCATAAAAACGGGACTTTGTAACAAACTCCATATACGTCAGAGTTCATTTTTTTACTCTGTATTTACGCGGTTGACAATGTTATACAAAGGCGAAATACCACAAATTGTTCCTCTCAAAGCTTGTCAAAGAATGCAAAAGGGTGCGGGTTCGACCTTGCAAATATTTGCAATACAGCAACGTCGTGTGTTAGACAAAGTTTATATTATAGAAACGATATCTAGCTTTCTTGAGTTAATAATCATTTTAATTTACATACTAGCGGGCGCCCGCGACTTCGTCCGCGTAGAAGTTCTGATTTTCTATGAGATTATAAAAAGATAATTTTTCCCGCTGCTGTAATAATCTAAATGCCAATTTTCATATTCTCGCTTTTCTAACCTCAAACTTTAAAAGCATAGGACTTTCATATAACCTTTAAACCCCCATTCCACCTCTTAGGAGGGGCACCCCCGTAAAAAAAATCTTAGCTGACACCTACCCTCTAGAGAGAACCTACTTTCCAAATTTCAAGTTAAGAGTGACAATAAATTAAACTTTCCCATACAAACTTTCATCCCCTATTTTACCACCCTTAGGTATTTTGCAAAATAAATTATACAGATTTTTATTATTGTAAGTTATTAATGTAAATACCGATTTTCATAAGTCTAACTTCAAAAACATAGGACTTTCATATAACCTTCCAAACCCCATTTTACCCCCTTAGGGGAGGATTTTCTCAAATCCATTTCTTAGTGGACACCTACGTCCTAGAAGGAACCTACATTCCAAATTTCAGGTTTGTAGGTTTTATAGTTCCTGAGATTTCGTGATGATCAGTCAGTCAGTCAGTCAGTGACTTTTCGCTTTTATATATAAAGATATAGATAACATGGCTTTCTTCATCGATTACTATTTTTCTTAATAATATTACTAACATACAATGTTATCCCTATAATATTATCGTAAAAGTCATAGGAATAATTAAAACGAAATAACTTCAACCTCAAGGGTTTAATGGTCCAGTATCCACCTCCTGGTTCTATCATCACACCAGCTCCAAGATTTATTAAGACAATTATATAATGTAATTCTGTTTTACTTTATTGGTTATAGTAGCCGGCAAACTTTAGTTCTGAAAAAAAAATAATAGGGAAAGTTGCGCATTGTGATCGTGCTGCGTGCCTGTATTGGCAGTTTCATCCGTGACGTTTACTATTTTGACAAATAGCAGACGCGCGGGAATTAAAACGTCGCATAAAAACTAATCGCGTGTGACGCGCTGCTCTCGCCCCGCGCATTCAAGGTCAAACCTATACTTATGTGCCGGTTGCTATAAATATTGTCGTATTAGTTAAAATTAAGAAAAATCGACTTTCGAGATTTGGTAAAACTGTCTGTTAGGCAGATTGTTACAAGTGAAGTTAGTAAAAATTTTTATATTTTCTATGCTAGTTTAATCAGATTTAGCTAATTCTCAGAATCCAAGTAATAAAGAAAGTTTGGCTGTTACGTAATTTATAATTATAACTTGTATAAATAGAAACTTATGAAATACGTCGTTAAACAACACAGGGACGTACTATGTTTTTTTTCCATCAGGACATTATGAAAATAGCTTAAAAAATCATAGGCATTTAACTCAAAGAGATGAGCATGTATTTTTAACTCTATCGCTGAAAATATCAGACTAAGCTTTGTTTAACTGGACCAGAAATTTACGGTTCGTTTTGAGGTAGCGACTATAAATGGTGGTTTAAATATATTGTGAATTTAATTCTACTATATCTGGTCATGGCGTCATTTGTAAATAAACAGAGACCCCACCCAGGGGTTGATTGCTACAGAACCCTTTTACAATTTTTTTGTTAGTATACAGCCACCAGATAATAAATAAAAATAGGCCAAGACCATATCTAATTCGCGCATCGATGCTGGTATATAATTTGGATTGAAGGACATAACTTTGTTAATGGAAAACTGTCGTCCACTTACATTGATATCCTAAAATTAACGTCGTTTGCTTTATTCTCTTTACCTATCTTAATAATATAACAAAACCTCGATTTTTACTAAATTATTCAGTTTTTGATAACATTGCGGGTATCAAAATATAAATAAATGTCTATGCCTTTTGATTGCTTTGACTAAAGGCCGAAATTATTAATCAATCTCAATCCTAAATCTTTGGTTTAGAAATAGATTCTAAATTCGAATTTTCTATACACTAATTTAAAATTGGCACCTATTTTTATTGCTTAATCAAAAGATTTCGGATTAAGATTAATTATTAATTTGTGTTGGTAAAAAATTTGAATATTTTCAAGTGTTCATGCTTACTTTGTTAAGTTACTAACTTACTTTTTAGATTTTTATAATTAGTCAACGCTAATTATGAACTTTTGTTGTACTTAGGCCAAAACCAAAATTGTAACTTTCGTTAAGCTTAATTTGGCCCTGGACAAAGCTTACATTCTAAATAAGAGATGTTACGAAAAATATGAATCATATTTTTATCTGAAGACTATTTGGAAAGGAAAAGGAACAATAATATCTGTGACTGATCGATCACACTTCCATTTAAGCGATGGCTGCACCAACAGTTATTTGACATCAAAAACTTCGACCACTTCCGATATAAGATAACGACCCTTTTTCCTTCCAGTGTTAATGACGTCATCTATTTCATAAAAGTATTGTCTTTTTGTAGTAATGGGATATCATTTACAATGTGTTTTTCATTACAATATTTATATATAAAGTTTGAAGAGTAATTGAAACAATATTTACTCGTTAATTTTTTTTTAAAGTCACTTAATTAAATATACTCACTATATAAATAATATATAAAAATAATAATAGATTTTTATTCTTACTCAAGAAGTTATTTATTAATCTGTTTTGAGAGTTTTTATTTTAATTTAAGTATCCCAAAGATTTTCTATACAAATAACAAGATTAGTAAGATTTTATTTTGTTATCTGCGTCTATATACGAATTAAAAAAAATACTATTTTTTTCATATTGTTTGTAAATAAATAACAATTTTAATTTCCACATTCTACATTGCAATGCATTGACCACAAATCAAGTTTTCCTCTTATTTGCATTCACAGGTAGCAATACTTTCATGTCACTGATTTATTCGATGAAACTAGTTTTCAATAAATAGCTAGAATTTTCATTTTAGAAAACAAATGGCTGTCACGCATTGGAAAAATGTATGAAGATTTTATACAATTCTTATGTATTGTATCTTCTATATATATAAAAAAGTCGGGTTTGTTGGAATATATACACCTCGAGAACGGCTGGACCGAATTTTATGGTTTTTGATTTCTTGTATTTGTCTACGTCCCATAGTAAAGTAACTAGTAGTAATCATTGGAAAATTGACAAAGAAATAAAACTATTTTCTGATATTAAATATTGATGGGTTTCGTAACTTTGTGTTTTCTTTAAAATAATAGTATATACGTTTTATTGACTTCGCAAGATCACGTTAATCCGTGACTTCGCTGAAGAGTGAAAAAGAGCAAACCTACAAATACGAGTATACTTCCACATTTATAAAGTTAGTATAATAGTATCGTAATAGTATACATAAATTTAATTATATATTTTTCAAAATATTATTAATTTTATTATTTATAATAGACGATTTATCGAGATATTTTGTAGACTACAGAGATGCCTGTTTAAAAGCTAACACCTACTTTCGAATAAATAGTGTACTTGTGATAGAGATGTATATTATTTGATTTCATTGCCGAATTGGCCAAATTGGCCAGGTGCAAGTGCAAAACTCGCGCACTGAGGGTTCTGTACAATTTCAATAAAGGGAAAAATACTATCAAATTTTTATTTTCATATGCCGGTCAAAATTAATAATGCTTGTTACAATATAATCAAACGCGTTTTTATATACAGCTTATATTTACAATCATTTGACATATTTGAAATTACTTATTAAATGAATTTAAGTACACATGAAAGACCATTTATAACAAAAAAATTACCGACTTCGAACTCTGAAAAATGCACTAAAAAGTCACTTAAATAATTTTGAAGTCGGCTACCATTTATTAAAATAATACATACAGACGAATACAGAAACTCCTTCTTTTATAAACTCGCTATATCATATCGTCAACTGCCGTTGCTAGGTAACACGCCAAATAGAGCTTTAAATTCATTTCACATGAGTCGGACGACAAACATGATAATGTTTGCGATTTTACTAACATTCGAATACGTTATATATACATTTCTTCGGATTTTAAAAGTGTTCCTTTCTTCCTTTTAAGGTTCGAAGCTCTAAAAATAGAAATTCATACTTTTGGATTAATTTAACGAGGCTGTAGATATTGTTTTAAAATAGTGCATTAAGATGCTAAAAAATTAAATCACGGAAACAAATCAGCTTTTCCAACCAAACTTACCAAAATATCTTCCGAATATACGAAACTCCTTAACATTAAGTATATTAGAACTATTACACAAGTCAACAAAAAAAAACCTTTTTTTGTGTCTTGACATTGAAAAATAACCAAAATATCAATTTATGAAGAAATAACTTTGCTTTTGTATGTTTTATATTGATAATTAAGTTTTAAAGTTCTCAGTGGAGAGTAAAATAATAGTTGGTAATACTTTAAAACAAATTGGCGACAAGTCGCGCATTCTATATTATTAAGTGTATGTATGTCTACTACTTTTGTATATGACTGAGTCGCAAAATAGCATACAGTCTTTACTTGTCGAAATAATATGAAATTTTCTATGAAAACGAAATTTCTAGAAAAGCAAACTTTAACCAAAAAACCTATTTTACCCATTATAAGTAAGGTAAAAGAAATTAAAATTTGACATTTTGTTGTCAGACTCAAAATCCGTGTTGACCGGCGTTATTTTTCAGGGTTTTTATATGCAATGTAATGTGTTGACTATTTAGATTAGGGTATCTAGTGCTAACTAGTAATCCAAGATTTATTAGTTTTAATAAATCGTATCATACGTAAATTCAGAAAGCAGTAAATGAATTATTTATGTATGCAACGTTCTTAATATTAAGTAAAAACAATTGCTCATTGTGAAACGTAGACGTTGCAAGGAATCCAATGGAGGAATTAGGAAGACGTGATCATTCGTTCTCTTAAGATATTATACTTGTTTGAACTATATGGTATGACGCTCTTATTAATGGATGCCACACTTAAAATAGATCTTGGTTGAATTTTGTTTGATTTATGATTATACTAATATTATAATTGTAAAAGTTTCTATGCTTGGATTTTTAGGATATTTGTTACCCAATAAAACAAACAATGAAATTAGGAATACAGTTACAACGCGAATACTAAATTCCTGTGGGATAGAATCAGTTAAAGTAGATTGATTAGTTGATGAAATAGACTAAATAAATATTGTAAATAGATACTTTATAAGCTTGAAAATATATTTGAATACTTTTTATGAGGCTTTTTCTCATAGTTTCGTAGTATAGAAAATGTTTGTACCGAAATAAAGGACAATGCCATGTGGCACCTTACGTATACATTGGATCAAATTCCACGAACGAAATCACAGGCAGGTACTAGTAGAATATAGTTAATATGTTCACTCACTCATACACCAAATGAATTTCTATTCTATAATGCGTAGTATGTCACTGATTTGTAGTAGACACCATCATCTCACCGACTATCTTCTGTCTCAACTCACTTTTCCTTTAATATAAACCTTTAATATAAACCTTGTCAAAGAGCAGTAATAGCCCAGTGGTTAAAACATCGGTGTCTTACTCGGGAGGAGTTTCTTGCGCCCATTCTTCTCGGGTCTGGGTTAGGTCGTTTCCGAAAGGGTGGTAGATTCCGACATTCAATAAGAGAATGTAAATTCCAATATAGAATAAAAAATTTTTACTCTGGAGGTCCGGGTTCGATCCTGGGCACACACCTCTGACTTTTCTGAGTTATGTGTGTGTGCAATTAAATATCGCTTGCTTTAACGGTGAAGGGAAACATCTTGAGGAAACCTGGACTCCTGAGAGTTCCCTAAAAGTTCTCATAGGTGTGTGAAGTCTGCCTACCCGCTCTGGGCCAGCGTGGTGGACTATGGCCTAATCCCTTCCTCATTCTGAGGAGGAGACCCGACTCAGCAGTGGACCAGTAATAGGTTGTGATGATGATGATGTATCGTACATACAGAGAAGCAAAACAATTTTATTTATATCCCTAGTAGGAAGTTATTTATATTTTTACAAAATAAATTAGGCTAAAATAGAACTTCTGTTGTGACGTGAAATACAATGTGACGTCACTCAGTCTTTAGTTAACTCGCTTATTCTAGTAAAAGCCTTCGTACTTCAATAAAATATTCTTCAAAATTTCTTACTGCTTTTTACACGAAAAATGCTTGTCATGATGTCCTTACTTTTTGATATATTGATCATGTTATCATACAGCTTATTTTTTAATATATTAAGCTAATAAATTTTTATTTTTCTCTTATAAACATTCAGTTCACAAATAAGTATAGACTAAATTTCAATATGGCTGCGGATTGTTGTTAATATGTAATTTGCTCCAGCTTAAGAATCAGGATAGTTTTTGGCTTAATAAAAGATCTGAAAATTATAATACTAAAATTAATCTCAACTATTATTAATATATATTGTTAGATCTATAGAAACCGATCGACAATTATTGGTACTGAGTGGCATAAAAAAGCGACCGTCATAAAGAAACCACTTTTCTTTTCGACTCAGGGAAATTTCGATCAAGTGTGAAAGTGATTCATTAGTTTACATTTGTTCTCTAGAAGTATGTAATTGTTAAATTGTTTTATTTAAACTGTATTTCTTATTTAGGCTTAATAAAATAGATTTTTTTAAATTGAAATTTATTTCTGATCCAATAATATTATATATGCGAAAGTAACTGTCTGTCTGTCACGCTTTCATGCTTAAACCACCGAACTGTACAGAGAGAGACTAGAGCTTGGGAAACGACATAGATTATGTTTTATTGGAAAAAAGGTTGGAAGGGGTTGAAATTTTTACCTTTTTGTTTTTGGGAATTAGTCATACATAAATTATGTTTAAAATTAAAATGAGAAATTAAAATGAAATTCATGTGGTAAATTGCAACTAGGCAATCCGGGGCGGGTCGACTAGTGTTTATTATAAAAGAAACGGTTATGGTTACTTGTTATTTAAGTTTCTAACGGATGGCTATCTAAATTAGTGTATTGACACTTTATAAAAATACGGTAGAAATATTATAAGATATACATAAATAACTAGCATTTTATTACTCCTATACTTTTAATCATTATTATTATTCTTTCAAAATAGATTTTAGTGAAAATGCCTCTGTGTCAGCTCATAGAAAACCTTAATAAATCACTGTCATTTTATCGCCCAATAGCGCCAATCAATGTCAGTGTGATTACTCAACGATTTTTATGAAAAATAGATCGAATAGACTTTTATTGGCTTCATTATGTTTACGAAAGTTTCTGTGAAGCTCAAGTTTATTTTCATAAAGGTAAAAAAACAGTCTGTTATGAGTGAAAACCAACTCTTCAAAGCCATTTACCAACAATGCGGTTTTGTTACGAATTTGCTAAAAATAATGTCTTTATCTATATATATATATAAAAGGAGAAACTGACTGACTCACTGACATATCAACGCAGGGCCTAATCTATAAGGGTTAGAAACTTGAAATTTTGCACAGAGTTTCCTTTTATAACGTAGGGGAGCACTAAGAAAGGATTTTTGAAAATTCACCCCCTAAGGGGGTAAAACGGGGGTGCAAAGTTAGTATGAAACTTTGCCGTTTTAAAAGTTAATCAAATGAAATTCAGTATGAAAGTTCTTTATTGGAAGTTCATGAAACAGGGGTAAGTTATGAGTGAAAACCAACTCTTCAAAGCCATTTACCATAAATACGGTTTTGTTACGAATTTGCTAAAAATAATGTCTTTATCATTTATATACCTTTACTTGACGACACATATTGCATAAGTTTATAACCTTAATAACATATTTTATGATTGATATTTAGAATATAAGATATATAGGATATTAAAGGATACTTTTTATCCGGAGCATACATAACATAGAGTACATGAAAGATTCAGTGAATCTTTCAGTTGAAGGATGATTGAGGATTTAGAAGTTTTTAGAAACGAAGTCGGGAATAAATACTAGTTATTTCATTATTAGAGATTATAAACCATGGCTATATGAGTAACATATCAACGTTGTCCTTCATTGCCCCATCACTCACTATCGACAATCGAAGCGAATGTCAGTAACGTGGATATATATAGCATTCGCAGTTTAATCATTGAAATGTTATCTATATCCATACATTAGTGTAAATATAATCATAGTACTAGGTATTAGTTAATGTAGTCTTGTACCTTTAGTAATATGGACTCACAGTAAATGTCAAAATTCCTGTTTAGTCAATCTTAATGCCGCACAAAATATTTTTAGAATGTAGGTTATCGTTCCGAATGTACGTTAATTTTAACGTATTTTTAACCGACTTCAAAAACGAGGAGGTTCTCAATTCGATCGGTATATTTTTTTATGTATGTACACCGATTACGCTGAGATTTATGATCCGATTTACGTGATTCTTTTTTAGTTAGATGTTGAATAGTTGCCATTTGGTCCCATAAAAATTTAACATAGTTTGGCTTAGTAGTTTTTATTTTATGAACATTCTTTCCGTTTCTGTTTCTTGGGGTCTATATAGTTTAAGGCACGCCGCACCTTTCGTAGACCTACCCATGGCTACTTAAAATAAAGTTACTGTTCAATATATAACAATTAAAAGCAACAAACTGATATAGTCTACCTGATTTAAAGAACAACCTATTACAGACACTAAAAAGTAAAAAAAAAAATGTAAAACGACTACAAAAATAACAATTATTATATATTATTGTCCTAATAAAGAGAAAATAATAAATAACGGAATTATTTCTTACTTATCAGTGCCTTTTTAGTTTGAAGTAGGTTTTTCTAAACGTAGTATTTTTTTTTTGTTTCTACTAAGAGACAAAATTTTAATTATAACTGAATGTGAATGAGTGACTCTTAATATAAAAAATCAGATGATAGATTAATCAAAATGTTCTAATTTGGTCTAGGTTGTTAACACCCACACCATCAATCTATACTAATCTATACTAATATTATAAAGAAGTAAGATTTGTATTTTTGTATTTTTGTATGTAACGAATAAACATAAAAACTACTGGACCGATTTCAAAAATTCTTTCACCATTAGGAAGCTACATTATCCCTGAGTAACATAGGCTATATTTATTACAAGAAAAAATTAGAGATCCTTAGGAAATCTCACGAAAACCAACCCAAGGTGCCAAAAAATT
This sequence comes from Limenitis camilla, assembly GCA_905147385.1. NCBI lineage: Eukaryota > Metazoa > Arthropoda > Insecta > Lepidoptera > Nymphalidae > Limenitis > Limenitis camilla. The sequence continues at coordinate 7,369,268 of LR990246.1, read as the reverse complement.
TGCCATAAAATATCTTTCATCGCATGCGCTGCAAAAAGTATTGATGATAGAACAAAAAAATGTTATACAATATTATAGAACGTATCAATATCTACAAAAAAGTCCGCGAGACCATATGTCCAACTATTATAGTTACGTCACTATAACTACTTTTTTACATTTTAAAAGTTGATAAAAATGCCTATAAAAATCAGACCATGTTTTCTATAACTTTGTATTAATCCTTATCCAAATAAATTATTTCGTATACAAGACTATTTCAATACCTGTAAATTACTTTTTGAATGATTAAAATCGGACTTTCCATTCAAAAGATATTACGAAATTAAAAATATCAATATAAACAAAAAATACACGACGACGCGACGGGCCAGTATAGCGACGCAGCGCAGCGAGTAAAGCGGCAAGAGAGGGGGCACCGAAATGCGGGAGGGCCAATATATTTTTAAAAATAATATTCCACCCGCGCGAAGCCGGGACGGGCCCCTATCTTAGATATAATAGATATTATTAATAAAGGCGTGTAATCATTGCCTTACTAGCCTGTTAAGTAGCGTTAAGTTTATCCAAGAACTACTAAGCTACTATTTATGACATGACCTATTTTGCATCATTAATAGCACAGACAATAACTAATAACTTCTAGAAGAAAAATAGGTTACATATTTACTACACTATATTTCTTTACATTTCTATTTGCACTAAAATAGACAATATAGTTGTTGCCAGTGGAAGTATTCCTAAAATTATTCAATTAGTAGTAGGAACAACTAGTAGTGTTGCTAACAACAATATACAATATATTAATAGTTTTGTTCTTGAAATCAGCAAAATGAAAAGTTTTTATTTTGAGGCAAATAATTCCTCCGCCTTCAATAAAAAAAATACTAAGATAAGACATAAAAAGAAGAAAGTAGCACCTTTTAAGACATAAGTGTATAAAATGCTTGAATACAACATAATGGATAGGAAATGTTCCTCAGTGTGACCAGTAATTTGAGTCAACCTTTTTCCTTGCGGTTATTCTTCAAAGGAATTCCGTAATAAAAAGGACGTCTTTATTTGAGATATTTCGTATAAAAAGCTGGAATGAATAGGTATTTTAGTAAGGAACTTAATAGCGGTCATAAAGCGCCGAGTTCTAGATTTATTTGTTAGACCCTATTAGCATATTTGGCGGAATTGTACTACTAATGAAACGAAAACTTTACTAATTAGGAATGTAATCCCAACCTAATATTATAAATGCAAAAGTTAGTCTGTCAGTCTATTACATCACACTTATATAAGCATACATCACTGAACCTATTTTAATAAAATTTGGTAAAGAGGTATACTAGAGCTTAGGAAAGGCCATAGGCTATGTTTTATCTCGAAAAAAAGATTTGAAGGAGTTGAAAATGAGGATGAAGATGAAGAAGAATAAACTTAGTAAACTGCACCCGGGCGAAGTCTAGACTAGTGGTTTTTTATTTAAAACTTGACCTAGCTTTTAGAAATTATCTATATGTTTATTGGATTGTCCTTCTTTCACGCTGATAGAAAACGACACGTTTTTTTGTTACATAGACATTTAATAAAAATCTGGATTATGGTACAAACTTAACTTTGCCATTGACAAACTTGCGTATTCATACATCGAAATAGGTCATGGTAAGTTACGGGTTTGACGCGCGCTAGAGCGCAACTGAAAGAAAGAAAGAAAGGAGGAGGAGAGGGAGGAGGAATTTGAACGCTGTCTGAGGAGCAGGGCGTTTAGGAAGGATAAACGTGTGCAAGTAGAAGTTTCAGAGGATGAACTAGAGTCCCTGAATATTTTGAAGGTAGCAGACCCGAGTCAGTTGGGTCTGCAGGAACTACGTGCGGGCGCGGGACAGCTCGCGGCTGTTATTTTGGAGGTCGCGGATAAGTCCACTAATCTGAAGGGGGGTTATGTCAAGAAGTTGAAGGATGCGGCTACCACTCTGACGGAAGTGGTAGAGGCGGTTGCAACCCGGACAGAGGAGGATGAGAGCCGTCGCTTGAGGGCGGATAACAATAGGCTCCGAAAGGAGATCGAGGCCCTTAAGGGCGAGGTAAAGGCGCACAGGCGTGAATTCGGCGAATTAAAGATGGCATTAGCTGCGATGAGAGACAAGAAGTCTGCTAAGGGGGCTAGGGAGGTGCAGGAGGCATCTACGACGTCAGTGCAGAGTCCCACACTCTCAGACACAGAGGTACTGGAAGCCCTAAAGGCTTCGATCGTCAATTCCGTAGGAATGATAATTGACGCTCGCCTTGCCGGTATTGAGGAGCGGTTGCTACCGGCTAAGGTGTTGCGCCCACCACTTGCAGCGGATAGACTTCGAGAAGCGGCGGAAAAGCCGACCTCGGCCTCCAAGTCATCTGGCAGCAGGGCGAAAAGGACAAACTCCAAAACGGTCCCATCGGTTGCGACCGTTTCTTCAGCTGCACAGCCGGTGGTAGTTCCAAGGGCGGCTGGCCCATCGGCGGTTCCTGCCCCAGTAGTGGGTCCAACCGGAGCTACGGTTGCGTCCGCCTCAGTAGAGGATGATAGTTGGGCAGTTGTGGTGAGGCGCGGTAAGAAGAATTCCCCTCGCGATGCGGCGCCTTCTAATTGGGCGGCACAGAAGCCCAAGCCGAAGTTGTCCGCCCCCCGGTCGCAAGCAGTTGTGGTCACATTGCAGTCTTCGGCTGTGGCCAGAGGTATCACATACGCTGACGTGTTAGAGCAGGCTGAGAAAGAGGTAGACCTGGGCATACTGGGGATTAAGGGCGGCATGAAAATCCGCCGTGCTGCCACGGGGGCCCGTGTTTTGGAGCTCCCCAAGGGTCAATCTCAGGAGTCGACGGAGGAGTTTGTGCTTAAACTCCGTTCAGCACTAGAGGGTGTGGCAGATGTTGTGCGTCCCACCGCTCGTGCGGATGTCCGCCTAACAGGGCTTGATGACTCTGTTACTGTTGCGAAACTGGGAGCAGCAGTCGCTCATGCAGGTAACTGTGCGGTGGAGGTTATCAGGGTTGGCGAGATTCAGTCGGGACCAGCAGGAGTGGGCATGGCTAAGGTCACCTGTCCTGTAGATGTAGCCAAAGTCCTGGCTGAGGCCGGCAAGGTGCTGGTGGGTTGGAGTGTGGCGAAGGTCACAGTTTTGGAACAGCGCCCTTTGCGCTGCTATAAGTGCATGGGGCTGGGTCACACTGGTCCTCTTTGCCCGTCTAAAACGTTGCGGGGGCACCTGTGCTACCGGTGTGGGAAGGAGGGACATCGGAAGTCATCCTGCACTGGTAGCTTGCATTGCGTAGTTTGTGCGGATGCAGGGAGGCCGCACAAACATATGATGGGGTCGGGGGAGTGTAGACCTCCCTCCACGAGGGGAAGGGCGGCCGTCGAAAGTAGGGACACCGCCGCTGTCGGGCGTCAACAGGCACGGGAGGAAGCTAGTATGGAATCGTAATGTCTAAACAACCTTCTAGTTTCCTACAGGCAAACATCAACCACTCCGCTAGAGCGCAGGATCTGTTGCTGCAATCTATGTCAGAGTGGAGTATCGACGTAACAGTGGTGAGTGAGCCCTATTTTGTCCCACCCCACTCTCGATGAGCTGGAGATCTTGAGGGCGTGGTTGCCATAGTCTCCGGGAGCGAGACCTCCCTTCCTCTCGTGGTTTTAGAAAGGGGAAATGGCTTTGTCGCCGCGGAGATGGGTGAATATGTTATCATCGGGATATACTTCTCCCCTAACCGGACTTTGGCGGAATTCGAGGTTTATCTCGACGCCATCAGAGCCACGGTGTTGAGGCTATTACCGAGACCCATTATCGTACTCGGCGACTTTAACGCGAAAGCGACAGACTGGGGCAATGTCACCATTAACGCGAGGGGGAGGGCGGTAAAGGAGTGGGCGCTGGTTTCTGGCCTTTCCCTTCTCAACCGGGGAAGCGTCCAAACCTGCGTGCGGCAACAGGGGAGTTCCGTGGTGGACCTATCGTTCGCTACCCCTGATATTGCGCGCAGGGTTTTGACTTGGAGGGTAGAGGAGTGGGTGGAGACACTCTCAGACCATCTTTACGTGAGGTTTGAGGTCTCCACACATCCACTAACGGTAGAGACGACAAGGGGCTTAAGCAAATTCCCGCGCTGGGCCATTGGCCGGCTCGACAAGGAGCTGGCCAGGGAATCCGCCATTTTGGAAAGGTGGGGCTCCAGGAGGAGAGAGGAGGGTGACAGCACGGATGTGCTGGTGGGCCGCATCCACAGTGCCTTTCAAAGAGTGTGTGATTCGGCCATGCCGAGATCAAAGCGTAGACCGCGCCGACGCCAAGTTTATTGGTGGTCGCCCGAGATTTGTGATCTCAGAGCTGCCTGTATCAGGGCGAGGCGGGCATACGCCCGCTGCCGCCGGCGTTATGGGCACAATCCGGTGCGGGAGGAGGAGCTGCGGAGTTCCTACAAAGAATCACGTAGGGCCCTGCAGCTGTCCATCAGAACCGCCAAGGCGAGCGCCAGGAACGAACTTCTGGCGGGATTGGATTTGGATCCATGGGGGCGTCCGTACCGTGGAGCGCGTAATAAACTCTGCGCTCACGGGGTTCCTGTTACAGAGTCGCTGCCGCCGGAGCGCCTCGTACGACTGGTGGGAGAACTCTTCCCGCACCCGGCAGGACACATCCCGCCTGAAATGTCGCCGGTCTCGTCTGAGGTGGAGAGCATGACCGCTTTCCCTCCCATCACTGAGATGGAGATGGAGTTGGCCCTCTTGCGTTTGAGGGCCAAAAAGACAGCGCCGGAACCGGATGGAGTTCCGGGGCGAGTGCTCTGTATAGCCTTGGAGTTCATGGGAGAGCAGCTCAGGGAACTGTTCAACAAGTGTCTGGCCAATGGACAGTTCCCTAAAGAGTGGAAGGACGGTAAGCTACTCCTCCTGCCGAAGGAGGGTCGTCCCCAGAACTCTTCTTCGGGGTATAGGCCCATCGTGCTGCTCAACGAGACGGGTAAGTTGCTGGAGAAGATCCTCGCGGCCCGTCTCGTGCAACACCTTGAAGAGGTGGGGCCCAACCTCTCTCCTGGTCAGTTTGGATTCAGGGCGGGACGTTCCACTGTGGACGCCCTAATCCAACTGAAGAGGATCGCTACGGAAGCGGTCGACGAAGGCGATGTGATGTTAGCCGTCTCGCTCGACGTGGCGAATGCCTTCAACAGTCTCCCCTTTGAAACGTTGCGGGAGGCACTTCGCTTTCATGGCGTCCCTCCCTACCTTAGGAGATTGCTACAGGCATACCTTCAGGATAGAGAGGTCCTGTGGGAGGGGTGCGACGGGCGTCTTTACCGCCGTCGTGTGGGATGCGGTGTTCCACAGGGTTCGGTTCTTGGGCCGGTCTTGTGGAATATCGGGTTCGACTGGCTCCTGAGGGCCCCGCTTCTTGCCGGCATGAGGGTCATCTGCTATGCAGATGATACCTTGGTGGCGGCGAGGGGTAGGACCTATCAGGAGGCGGTTCGCCTGGCGGAGATAGGGACTTCGCTTGTGGTGGATCGAATTGGAAGGCTGGGCTTGAGGGTCTCCTTATCTAAAACAGAGGCCGTGGAAGAGTATGTCCACGGTCCAAGGAAGGGCCCCCCGCGAGGTGCGCGCGTTGTAGTCCAGGATGCGGTGGTGGAGGTAAAGGCCCAGATAAAGTTCCTGGGCCTCATCCTGGACGGAAGGTGGAAGTTCGAGGCGCACTTCACCGCTCTCACTTCTAGGCTTATTAACGCCGCCGCTGCGTTGGGGAGGTTGCTGCCGAATGTCGGCGGCCCGAGCTCGCCGTGCCGGCGCCTCTATGCCGGTGTCGTAAGGAGCATGGCGTTATACGGAGCTCCCGTGTGGGTGGAGGCCCTCACAGCGTCGAACAGAGCCCTGCTGCGCAGAACGCAGAGGGTCCTGGCGGTGAGAGCGATACGGGGCTACCGTACGGTGTCCTGGGTGGCGGCAACACTTTTGGCGGGTGATCCTCCCTGGGAGCTCCAAGCGGAAGTGCTAGCCGAGGTGTACCGCTTCCGAGCGAGCCTGAGAGCGAGAGGGGAATTCCTCCCTGGGATGGTGGCAGGTGGGATTCGGGCTCAGGCCCAGAGAGCCTTGATCCGACGTTGGGAGGATGATCTGGAGTTCCCCCCGGCTGGTCGAGTGACCGTGGAGGCGGTTCGTCCCCACCTCGCTCAATGGATCAGCAGGCGGCACGGTGTTCTCACCTATCGGCTGACACAGGTACTCAGTGGACACGGTTGTTTCGGGCAGTATTTGTACAAGATTGCCCGGAGGGAGCCAACACCTGTCTGTCATGAGTGTGGGGCGGCTATAGATACGTCGCACCATACCCTGACCGAGTGCACCGCATGGGGGCCCCAGCGCCATGTCCTGGTGTCATCCATTGGCGGAGACCTGTCCCTTCCGAGTGTGGTGGTGGCCATGCTCGGGAGTAAGGCGGGCTGGTTAGCGGTTGCCTCCTTCTGCGAATCGGTGATCTCGCTAAAGGAGGCCGCGGAGCGGGCCCGGGAGGCCGATGCCTCATCTGACCCGATCCGTAGAGGTCGACCGGGCGGGAGACGACGTAGATACGCACAGAAGGCGTGCGTCACCTGATGCCTCTGGGGAACCGAGAATGTCCCCGTTACCCGGGACACCTCTCGGGAGGCGCACAGGTCCATTTTAGTATGGGTCCACCGTCGAGGCGTTTGCGGTAGAGTGCGTTCAGCGTCCCCGCAACGTTTCTTTATGACGGGGAGGGTAACCGCGGAGGTTTAGTGGGTATTGCGGTCGACCTGCTCGTCGGTGAGTCCCACATAACCCAGCCGGCCCCATCAGTGTCTAAAAGGGTATGTGTAAATGCATTCCTCCGCGAAAAAAAAAAAAAAAAAAAAAAAAAAGGTCATGGTAAGTTTACTAAGTGTACAAAAATAATTTGAAGTGCCAAGGCATACATTGAAGGTCGGCTTTTAAATGCATTGACTTTTAAGGTCAATTCCTGAAAATTGACCTTGATGTACAAACAATTTTATTTCTTAATTAATTTAGAAATTTAATTTTTTACAGCTCTTAGGAGTCGAAGATCAAGCATCTGACAGGTTAGTTAGTGAGTACTGTATGTTTGGCCTTACTCCTTGTTGCCAGTATAGTACGCAAATAGCTTATTGTATAAAGAGCTCAGCCTGAAAGTAATGGTACTTTCAGGCTGAGCTCAATAATAAAAATTCTATTGGAAGATTAATATGATATGAATATTATAATTAGATCCAATTCCAATGGAATTTGGAAATAAAATAAAATTATTTTAATTTACACGTGGTTGGCACCCATGCAAAGCTGGGTCGAATAGTAGTTTAATAATAAATTTCGAGAACTTATTATCTATTGGATAATATAATTTGTTATTTGACAGATAAATGTAGAAACTTAGAATTAAATGCTATAAAATCAAATTAGATTTCTGTCTTAGTACTTGTAAGGCAATGAACCTGACACTTTAAGTGCTCTCCAACTTTCTATTATCTGATCTAGATAGAAAAACAAAATTAAACTTCAATCTTAATTAAATAGTATTTTATATAATAGAAGATCATTGTAGTTTCTAAAAGTATGTAAAGAATTTGGAAATATTGTTTAATTTAAGGCGCTATATTTTAACGCTTATATTATACCTTGCCTCATTTCACAAGCTTTCTTAAATTTTACTATCCTTAAAATATAGCTAAACCTAACTAAATATAACTAAACCTATCCCTATAATTTACAAAATGGTACTGGCTAGGAGATTTATCTGTATATTCATCTCCCTCCGAATAACTACAAATGATGACGTAAAAGCACGTAAACACATCGATATTATGACATCAATATTATCGCTATTAAGAGCATGGGAGCTATATTGTGCAGTAACACTACACCGACAATGTTAACATGTAATCTAAATGGAAGTCGAGCAGTGCTGGCTTGAGACCCAGAAGCAGGTTTTAAGACGTCTTCTATTATGCACAAACTCTCACCTTATCACTCGAATATTAAAATAATACAGTACATTACTCACGTGCTCCTTGATAACAGAGGCCTAACACCACGCCACCAACAAACACTAAACTATTAGCCTCAATACTTTAACAATCCTATCGGAACGTAAGTTATATATTGTATATTCAAAATAATATAAAATGGACTACCTGCTAATACTAATTTCTAAACGATGTTGCTAACTCGTAAAATTCTCAGCGCTCATTAAATAATTTAAAATAAAAAATACAGCGGTTAAATATCGGTAATAGCATTAAAAAGGGTAACCATAGGGTGACGTGTCCCTCATCAAAATCTGTGATGACGTCACATGACAACACCCTTTTAAAGTAAGTTTTCGATACATTGGAAAATAGACTAAATTACATTGCCTTATGGTGTTTTTTAGACGATCCTTATGATGTATATCACTTCGAGTTTTATTGTAACTTTAGAATTCTAAAATCAGCCCGTATGTCCGTATGGTTCTACAAAATATGAGTTTTAGGAAAATATAATGCAGAATTCTTAAGTATCAATCAGTCAGAGAAATTTCAATGAAAATCAGATTAAATATGATTTTTATCAGATAAAATTTGTTAATTTTTCAACATGGCATCTGTTGCCCTTAGACTTATAACTATCGTAGAGAACTTATCTACAAAATAAAATAAAATCTTTAAAATCAGTATTGTCGTATAAATATACGAGTGAATGAATAAAGTCATGCTTGACCATCCGTATGTCGGATGTTTATGCAAAGAGCCGGAAATCTAATGTTTGTTCATCTCATTTATTCGTGTTAGAATCCGCATCATTTTATTTAACGTTGAACGTCCATTCCTCCGCAACAAAGATAAATGAAAATTACATAATATAGATCAAGGTAATAATTATATCTCTAGTAATTTATAAAAATACTAGATCACCTATTCACATTACGTTAAAGGAAAATCCGTTCAACATTGAAGATGAGGAAAGGACTAAACGGTTCCATTTTTTTATTTGTTTATTCACTCGCTCATTCTTCTACTTACCCACTCAATCATCCATTCAGTCAAGTTTTGAGTTAGCATTTTGATAAAATAGCTTATTTTTATTTGATGTTTACAGATAACCTTTAAATTTTCATTTAATTTTATTACAAAATATTGTATAATCTTATTACATAATTTCTAATATTACAGAATTAAAAAAATCTAGAATGAGTTCAGGTTTCCTTCATGTATTGTTGTAGGTGTAACTGAAAATCTAGGCTTTATTTCATTGAAATATCTATACTATGAGTTGCCATGGCGAACGGTTTGCCACATAAATTAATTTCTGCGCCACCCTTATCACTTAGGGTTTTAGAAAATAGCCTTTGACCTAATCTCACACCTACTAAATATACACAAAAAATCTCATAAAAATCTATTAGGCCGTTTCGAAGGTATTTGATAACAAACACTGTTACACGAGCTTTTTATATATAAGATTGAGCCACGTATAAAAGTGATAAATATCCTGACTTCACAAAGATCTTTTGTCTGTGTACAATAATAGTTCAGCTAGTGACTCTTCTCACAATTTATAACAGTGACCCAGATTCATAAACTGTAAATCATTGCGCCATATGTTATTAAGTACTGTTTTGTTTTCCTTGTGAATTTAAGAGGAATTCGTGTACGGTCTTAGTGATGATGGATTAAAAACTTTGTTAAACACCAAGGAAGGATAACACATATAGATAGGGAGATTGTATTTTTCAAGTATTTTTAAAAGATTTGATTCAATTCAAAAAAACAGTATGGAATCATCGACTAGCGGCAATCCAAAATTTCCCAGATTACAGATTGAATATTTATTCCAAATTTGAATTTTGTATTGAGTGTATGTAGTTGAATTTGGAATCTATTTTTAATCCATAATCCAATAATTTTAGACATAGATTTATTATTAATTTTGCTTTGAAAATTAGCTTTGAAATTTGAATCGGATAGTTCGTAAGTCTGAATTTTCTTATAAATAGGTAATTCCGACCGCTGACTGGTGAAATCTATATCAGTGTACTCTCCGCCTGACGCCAGTCCCACAGGTACCATGCGGGTGTGGCGATACAAGTCAGCAGATTGGGATGGGATGCGGACTTTTCTTGCTTCCTATCCATGGGGATGTGTATGCTTCTCTTTTAGTAATCCCTCAAATTGCGCAGATGCTGTGACAGACGTGCTACGTCAGGCGATGGAATACTTTATCCCGTTTTCCGATATGCCACAGTCCTGCATAGATCGCCCATTTTTTATTTCTGGATGACGTGTACGCGCTGAGGCGTAAAACATCAGGCCTACCTAGCTTGGGTTGATGCTCGGTACCGCACAGCAAGATATATTCACGAAAAGAGAGAGCCTTTAACAGAGTTGCCGTATCCTGCAAGAAGACTATGCATAAGTCACGCTTAAACCACATAAGTCGTATAGGGAACAAACTGGCGTCGTACCCTACTGGTAGTAAGGCGTTTTGGTCCCTATTCAAATCCCTTGAAGCGAACTTCTGTCGCCCCTCGCTGCCCTCCCTGTTGAGACTTTATGGAACGCTAGCTTACACCGCAGAAGAGAAAGCAAAGCTTTTTGGCTCTCTATTCGCGGAGTCTTCACGTCTTGATGCTGGAAGCGCTACACCTCCAAAATCACCGAGTACCGATACTCATATGAGTAGTATTCATATTCGGCAAAAGGAGGTACGCCAAGTGCTATGCAATCTGGACGTGAACAAGGCTAGGGGACCTGATGATATTCCAGCTATCGTTTTAAGGAAATGTGCGCCTGTACTGACTCCCATATTAACACGCGTTTCGTCTCTCTTTTGAGACTGGTCAAGTACCTAAATCGTGGAAGCTTGCAAACATGCAGCCTGTGCCCAAAAAAGGTAGTCGTGCAGACCCTGCCAACTACAGGCCCATTACGTTCATAATTTGTAAAGCAATGGAACGTATTCTTAACACCAGACTGCTGACGTATCTAGTAGACAACGATCTTCTAAGTGACCGTCAGTATGGATTTCGCTGCAACCGGGATGCGAGATTGAGGCTATAGAGAGACACGGGGAAGCGCTGGCCAGTTCCGTGGATATCTCGAAGGTCTTTGACAGTTTTTGGCATAACGGCCTTATAAGTAAACTTCCATCATATGGCCTGCCTGCTGGTCCCTCCGCGTGGATATCAGAATTTCTCAGGAACCGATCATTACGAGTGCTAGTTGATGGTTACACATCTGATGAAGAAGCTACCATTGCCGGAGTTCCTCAGGGGTCAATCATCTCTGCGACGCTATTTTTGCTGCCCATCAACGATCTGCTGAAGTCTGGTATTTTTGGGACAGCACCGTTGTTGAGAGTTATACATCCAGCGCAAAAGCTAGCGAGGCACAAATCCGGACTCAAAAAGAGGCCATAGTTGAGCGTTTTAACTTGGCCCTTAGGGCGGTTTCCGATTGGGGTGATGTCAATCTGGTCAATGTCAACGCCACCAAAACACAAGCGTGTTTATTTTCCACAAAAAAAGGCAATTTCAACTGTCACCATCTTTCTGAAATGTATCCGTGCTGATAACCGACCAAGAGCTTCTAGGCTTTACTCTCACTCCAGCTCTAAACTTTGGCTCATATATCGAGTCAAAAGCCCAGTTAGCTGAATGAATACTTGGCATCCTCTCAAAGGTGAGACATAATTTTACTCCAGAACACTTGCTCAGCTTGTATAAAGCACAAATCAGGTCGTGCATGGAGTATTGTTCTCACCTTTGGGACGGCTCTGCCAAATATTGAAGCACTTGAGCTAATTGAGACGTGAGCTAGAAGAATAATAGGAGATAACACCTTACTCAAGTCTCGACTGCATAGCCTCGAGCATCGCATCGCAACGCATGGTTGCCTCCCTACCGGTTTTTTATCGGATACATTTCGGTGAGTGTGCCCAGGAATTACATAATCTGATTCCTGCCGCCCCTTTTTTCTACAGGAAAGCCAGACCAACGCGACCGAAGCGCTATCGATACATGATGGACATTCCTGTCCTCCTGAAGATGTGGAATAGTCTGCCGGAGTCTGTATTTATATATGTAGAGTAAACAGCAACAGTTCCGCTGTCCCAGTCGACGCGACAACACGTAATCAATCGAGTGGCTACTAGCGAAATAACTATTAGTGTCGTAAATACTTGTTTGTTATCGTACAAAGTGTATTGAGTGCATAATGGCAAAATGTGCAAAGTGTGGCAAAGTTGTCTCAAAAAAAACTCCTGGACTACAGTGTAATAAATGTAATAAATGGCTTCATGCCGCTTGCGCATCACTAACTAACGAGCAACTTAATTTATTACACGAAACAGAGGCGGTACATTGGAAATGCCGCACATGCAGCAATCAATTTAAACAAAAAAGAATATCTGCGATACTGCCGGATCCAGAGGATGACGACGGGGATGATAGTGAATCTGTTAATACACAATCTAACACAAATAAACTATTTATGTCCGAAATACGGCAGCAAATAAGAGATGTTATACAAGAGGAAATACGGCGTAGTATGCAATTCTTCTCTGACAAAATTGATGACTTTCAAGAAATTATTAAGTCATACGAAAATCAAATTAAGTCATTAGAAAACAACTACAAGGATTTAAGCAACAAATACACAAATCTGAAAATAAGAACAGAAGCTATAGAACAAAAAAGTAATTTTCTTGAACAAAATCAGCTTAATAATCGAATAGAAATATGTGGTATAAATAAGAGTGAAAATGAAAACACGTTAAATGTTGCGAAATAAATAGCACAACTTTTAAAACAAAACGAACAAGATATAGTAACGGCTTTTCGCAAAGTACCGCGCTCAGCGCCAGCTCAAAAAAGAAATCAATCAACAATCGTTGTAACACTACGCGAAGGATGCCGAGATCAATGGATGGAGTCATCAAAGTCTAAGACCATAACGGGAAGTGACCTAGGCCGTGAGGACACCTTTAAAGTGTTTCTGCGTGAGGCCCTTACTCCCACCACTGCGCATCTTCTGTGGTTGGCAAAAACAAAGCTCAAAGATAGTGGTCTTTATAAATATGTGTGGTGTAGGAAAGGCTCGATATTGATAAGGAAGGACGAAAGGGAGAATGTACACACAATAAAATGTGAAAAAGATATAGATCACTGGCTATCAGCTGTTAAAAGTGAGTAATTAATATTTATTATTACTTGTGTTTAGTCTCCCTTTTGTGCCTAGTTTGTATAATTTTCTTTTGTTATGAACTTTAACGATACAAGTAACTTCATTAAGGAACATTGCTACAATGATTGGAACACCTACGTAAAATCATTACCAATATTCAATCATTCATTTTTAATTTTGCATATAAATATATGATCAACTATAAAATATTTCTCACATATCGAATATATTATAAATAATAGCCCTCAGAGAATAGATTTAATTATTTTAACAGAGGCCAATATAAAAGAAAACTGTACGTCACTATTTGAACTACAAGGCTATACTATGTATATAAATTTGCGACAAAACCGAAAAGGAGGGGGTATTATTATGTATATTCACAATAATTATTTATTTTCAAGAACTTATATTACAACACAAAACTTTGAATCCATATTGGGTAACATAGAAATATCAAAACAATGTATATTGAATGTCTGCGCCGTGTACCGTCCGCCAGATACAAATAAAAGTAACTTTATCAATGAATTACATTGTTTACTCAAAAGCTTAGATAAGCGTAACATTATGCTTATCGGAGACTTAAACATTAATATTATGATGTCAAATAATATAACCTACTCATATTTAAATACTTTATACGAACATGGTATGGAATGTGGGATAAAACAATACACGCGGGTTGAACTACGCAACAATAACATAACGCAGTCTTGTTTAGATCATGTGTTCGTGCGCTCTGCCGACTGCCGCTCGGTACATACTGCAGTCATACAAAATGCGATTGCGGATCACTACATAACCGGTTGCGCCTTCACGGGGATAGACGAGAACTGCCGAAGCGCGGACACTAATAGATGTCTTGTAATGAAATTGAATAATGAGCGAGTGACCCAAGAATTAAAATCAGTCGAATGGAACACGGCGCTGGCATATCAATGCCCGGACAAAATATTAAACTTTATTGTAGATAAATTTCAGCAAATATATAAAAATTGTAAAATGATAAAAAAAATCAATATTTATAAATACAAAAAATGTCCATGGTTTAATAAAAAAATCAAATGTATGTGTCAAAGAAGGAATAAGTTGTATAAAATATGGAAGAGGGACCCCACTAATTTAGAGAACAGGCTTATCTATAATAAATACAGAAATAAAACTAATAAATATATAAACTATGTAAAAAATTCATATTTTAAGACAGAAATAACGAAAAATTTTAAAAATTCACGAAAAGTATGGCAAATTGTGAACACCTTATGTGGTAAAATCAGTACGTCAATTGATAGTACAATTTTAAAATCATTTAAACTTACTGAAGAAATTCTTTGTAACAATTTTGCTCAAGAGTTTAAAAAAAACGTAGATGACATAACTAGCCCATGTAATAAAAATATTCTTAAGCCCGAAACTTATAGACGATGCATAGAAGTAACAATGCGGTTACGAAAAGCAAACAATTTTAGAATTAACAAAATTATATCTCAATTAAACTCCAACAAGGGACCGGGTCACGACGGCATACGTGCCTCGGACTTAAAACAAATTTCACAATACATATCACCCGTCGTGACTCATCTAGTAAATACATGCATTGCTACTTCTGAGTATCCAGATAACTTAAAAAAAGGAATCATCCGCCCCATATATAAAAAAGGTAGTCATTCAGACTATAATAACTACAGGCCCATTACTATTTTACCATGCATCGACAAGATAGTTGAGCGGTACATCAGCCAAGAAATTAACACTTTCACACAAAATCATAACATCATAAACAATAAACAGTTCGGATTCCAAAAAAACCGTAGCACCGCTCAACTACTATGTCAATTTACCAATGAAATCAACAATTATATGAATGATAAGAAACATGTAATTGTTGTTTTCATTGACTTTAGCAAGGCTTTCGACTGCCTGATTTATAAAACATTATATACGAAATTACAAGACAATGGCATTCGGGGTCCTCTACTCGAGTGGTTCCAAAATTATCACAAAAACAGATCTACAATGGTAAAAATAAGGGATTCCTATAGCAAGGAAATATTAACCACTAAAGGAACCGCTCAAGGATCCATATTAGG
The DNA here is from genome assembly GCA_905147385.1 of Limenitis camilla. NCBI lineage: Eukaryota > Metazoa > Arthropoda > Insecta > Lepidoptera > Nymphalidae > Limenitis > Limenitis camilla. The sequence continues at coordinate 7,353,957 of LR990246.1, read as the reverse complement.
GCCAATCGAATACCTTTTATATGTTAACGATATGTGTAACAACTTGAGAGAGGGCTCCGTATACCAATTTGCCGACGACACCTGCTTGGTGGCTGCTGATTCCGACATAAGGATAGTAGAACAAACAATTGGCAATAACTTCAATACCCTGTGCCAGTGGGCGCATGATGTTGGTCTGGTCATAAATTCATCTAAAACCAAAGCCATGCACATTCACTCTTCTCATAACAAAACCAGCTATAGACCAACATTATTCGCCCACAGCCACGATTGCTTACATGCGATGAACGCCAATGCTCCAATATTATGTAACTGTACAAAAATTGAATTTGTTGATAAACATACTTATGTGGGACTAATTATCGATAATCGCTTCAATTGGTCTGCGCATGTGGATTACATATGTGATAAATTAAGATGTATACTCAGTAAATTTTCAATTCTGAAATATAAAATCCCATATAAAATGCTACGAATCCTATACATGGCTTTAGCAGATTCTATAATTAATTACTGCTTAAGTAGCTATGGAAGGACAAACAAAACAATAATTCACAAAATATATAACCTACAGGTAAGATTACTTGAAGCGATTATACCTAAAAAACTACGAAACTGCAATAACATAATAGAAGACACCGATTTGTTTCGGTATTGTGGGGTGTCACCTGTGCAAAATAAAATAAAGTTTTCTATTCTGAAAGATGAGATTGGAAATATAAAATTATTAAATACACACTTAAGAGATCCACGACTACGACAAGTAAATAATAAACAAAAATTTATATTACCCACATACCAAAATAAATACGGCACTAGAACTTGTAATTATATGTTACCCAATATACTTAACACTCTACCTTCGGAAATTCAATATATATACCTTAATGATCCTAAACGCATATGTAGGCTCAAGGAGTATTTTAGGAATGCTCCTTGAACCTACAAATGCTATATACTGATATAGTAGATAATTTTATTATATATATACTGATATAGTAAATAGTCTTATTATATAAATAACATTACTATGTAACATTATAATTATTCTTAAGGAACTAACTATCCTCCACGCAGAAACCAAAATGGCTTTTGTGGATAGGTGTAACTTTTTATAAAATGTGTATGTTTTTTGTTTTGGTCAATAAAAAAAAAAAAAAAAAAAAAAAAAAAAAAAAAAAAAAAAAAAAAAAAAACAGGCATCTTCTGCGTGAAAACGTACTACGTAAGCCATATCGTTGCTTGTTTCAGCCAAGTCATGGTTAAACGCTGACCTATATTCCACAAAAAAAAATTCTAAACATACAAATAATTCGAATGTAATGTTGTAAATTTTGGAATAAATCGTAATTTACATACCATTCAAAATTTGTGATTTTATTACTTTTTTCTACACCGGAATTTTTTTTGTTAACATATTATCATGAAAAATAGTATATAATATTTGAAGAATTTACAACTACTAAATCAACGTACTTTTTTAATGAAATAGAAATACATAATATCTTTTCCAGGCATTTAACATTAAGAATAATAAGGACTTCTTTATTTTTACATCAATCACAGAAGAGATCTTAAGTCATAGTTACTTAATATAAAGAAAATTCAAAAATCATTTAACTTTTCTCACGAACACTGAAGCTCAAATGTCATTATCGATTTGAGCTATTTTAGTCCGTTGCCTCTAATATTAATACCGTTGACGTGGGCAGTGTCGCCAACGTACGAGTAGGAGTATTCTATAACAAGCGTAATGAAAGGTAACACCTTAGAATATTTTAAGCAGTCATTTTCGCTATTAAAAATACCTTTCATGTTTATTTTAAGAGTTATTTTTCTTTCTTGTCAATTGAAATGTTACGATGGTGGAATATTGTTACCCCAAAAAACACGTCATGTTTTTATTCGAAGTAATAGATAGTATCCTTACTAAAACCAACCCAAAGTGTAAAAAAATTAGCCATAAAATGTCTTTCATCGCATGTTCTGCGAAAAGTATTGATGATAGAATAAAAAAATGTTCTACAATATTATAGAACGTATCAATATCTACAAAAAACTTCGCGAGATCATATTTTCAACTATTGTAGTTATATGTCACTGTAACTACTTTTTTACATTTTAAAAGTTGATAGAAATGCCTATCAAAATCAGACCAGGTTATCCATACTATTGTATGAATTCTTATCGAAATAAATTATTTAGTATTCAAGACTGTTTGAATACCTGTAGATTACTTTCGGAATTATTAAAATCGGACATTCCATTCAAAAGATATTACGAAATTAAAAATATCAATATAAACAAAAAATACACGCCGTGACGGGCCGGCGTCGCTCCACGCAGCGCAGCGAGCAACGCTGCCAGAGCAGGGACACCGAAACGGGGGAGAGTTAAAATGTTTAAAAAAAAATTTCCGCTAGTGTTAAATATAAGTAATTAGATATAATATAAGAATTAAATATAACACTCGTTAACTAGCTTTCTGAAACCAGACTTCTCTGATTGTAATTTTAATAGATTAAATATTTATGAGAAAATTTTGCATTGTAAACAATAATTTTGGAAACGTTGGAGACTACTTAAATACTCTTCAGCAAAGGTATAAATGGTATAAAAAATTAGATAATATTAAAATTGATGATATTGTACTTATAAAAGAGCATAACATACCTCCCCTAAGTTGGCCTCTCGGTAGAGTTGTTAAACTTGTGTTCTGTTTATGTGAAAACTGCTAAAAATATTATTATGAGACCTATCACTAAACTATGTTGCCTTCTAGTGAAGATACTAGATAAAATTTTTGTAAATTCCAAAAACATAAAAAATATTTTTGGCCTATTGTAAGGGATGGGGGAGTAACAGAAACAATTTAAGTGTTGAGGGAAACAGAAAAAAATTTATCACCAACGTTCTAAACGGAAAATAGAGAAAAGTAATAGCAAATTATTACTTTTCTTTATTTTATAGGTTCAACAATACCATTAAAGAAATTTAAAATATATGAAAAAAAAAAAGATCAATAGTACCCCCTACGAGAGATTCAGCATTACTGCTTGATTAACTATGCAGTTATTTCTGTCATGGCTGCGCAAATTCCTGATTACCTCTTAAGTTTTTGTTGGCTTACAGATTTAAGCCAACTTCGACTACAAAGTCTTTTCAAATCAGTGTTGCCAACATCATAACAAACAATAGTTAAATATGACTGTCAAATAATCAGTATTTTTACTCCATTTACTTCTCAGCGCATCTAAGAATGATGCATCTCGACTGAGAGCTGTGGTTGATTTTATATTCAAGCAATAATTGATATTTGGGGGCAGTCAGGTACTAGCCCTTTTTAGGCAAACGGCCAAATTAATAATCAATCTGAACCCAAAAGCCCCGAATTTCACATTGAAAATAAAATCTAATTATTATAGAATTTTCTATACACAAATTTGAATTTAAAATCTATTTTCAGTCCATACTTAAATTATAAAATGAAAGCGGAAAGTATAACCTAACAAAAAGAATATTTAAAAAGTATTTAATCTTTGGTTTAAGTTACAAATCCAAAATATATTGCAAATCTGAAATATGTTACAAATAGAAGTCTGATGGGAAAACTTTGACGCCCACAGATATCGGCTCCATCAAAACTTTGAAACGATTCGAGGACATCATCAAAAAATTAGAATACTGTTATATGAAATCTTATTTAATTCCTGATCGGTAATTTGTTACATCTAAAGTTGTATCACGTAAATTAGTTTACGTTTGACTTTTTTCATAAAATATATTTTTAACGTGTCAAAGGAAAAACTTCTTATGAAATTATAAAAAGTAATCTAAGTCAAAAAACATTAACGGCGGCCATCTTTTAGATACTTACCCAACCTATATAAAAAATTTTGTGTCAAAAAACTAACTAACTAACACTGCCATCTGTTAGAAGATTATGGAACTTACAAATATTTTTTTTTATTTTAAAGATTACTAGCAGTATGGATCACATACTACTAGTATTCCCTTTACCCCTCCTAGTAAGCTGAAATGCTTGTGTCAGGAGTGAGCCACGCCAGTAGTCCAATGTCCGGGATTTGAACCCACGACTTATCGATCGTGAATCCAACGCCCGAACCACTGAGCTACTGACGCTTCAGTAAATACAACCTAATTTGGCGCAAAATAATATTGAAGACAATAATGGAAATAAAAAGGTAACAGTGTGCAAAATGTCATCAAAATCCGTGTCATAGAGTTAGCAACACCATTGATAACTTTATATTCGCGGGTAGTAAGTACCTTTTATTTTATTCCATGACTGTAAATAACCTCTGTTCCAATTGACTTGAGCCAGTTGCAAAACGGAGCTCGGCTGGTGACCTGGTATGGTGTCGTGCTGTCTCCATTGAGATTAGGAGTAAGTTTTAATATTGGTTACTCGGTTTCATTTTAAATTCATATTATTATTTTCTTGTACGTATTTCGGTTGTAGGTAACAGTAGTTTCAAAGTTCATTGCAGACAAATATCATAACACGAAAAGCTAAGAGTTTTGCATGTTAATATTTCTAAAATCACATTTTAAGAAGTAAATCGTGTTAGGAATCAGAATATTTCTCAATCCTCACTTAGATTTTGATAATGGGCGGTACACGTGTTCATATTTCCACTTTATATGATAATTTGGTGTACCTATCTGCGAAAATATCTCGTTTTTAACTCCCGTACGAAAATAAGATGTACTTTTCTTTTCAATTTACTTACGATATTATCGATTAAATTGGTTTATTACTGTTTGCTTATCATTTCTTTGTAAGTTATTTTTTCTACTATTTTATATTAAAATTTTCTCTAAATTCTACTTCTCGATTCGAACTCTTACTCACTCAGGTCGGATCGAGATATTAAGTTATTTTTGAAGTGAAAACTTCTTTAGGGGCATTATGCACTTTTAGGATGGGTAAAAAATGTTAAACTCGCGTCAGGTCACGTGACCTGATCGAAAATTCGTAAGTCGGCGCTTGCACGCTTAATTGGTAGCATGTTTGATACAAAACTGAATTTAAATTTGTGTACACTAGCGCAATAGATGAAAATTGTATTAAACCACATAAATTATAGTACTTTTATACGGATAAATAAAGCAATTCGTGCAAAATTATTCCCTAACCATGCCAAAACATTAAAAAAATCATAACGTTAATGTTCAAGTTTTTACTTATTTAAAGTCAATTTTCCAAAGAACGTATTATCCCGATATTGTGAATGGCAGAATAAAACTATTTACTAAAATTTCAGGTATTATGGGTATATATATATAATTCAGACAAATGTTTGAACAAAAGCATTATTATGTACTAGTTACGAAAGACAATTATAATTTATAGAGGCTACAAAATTTTATTTCCATTCATAGAAGTCAGTCTGTTAGCAAAACAAACTTTACATTGTTAAAAATCTTCTAATACCGATGAAAATAGGACAAAGAAAATTCGTCCAAAATGGCGAAAATCTAATTAGTTAAAATGCCCAGAAATGGATTAGGCAGTAAAAAATCAGGACTTCTCGTAAACCAGAACAATAAATCAGGCTCGTAAACTCGAGAAGTGGTGTGGCTTAAATGAATGAAAAATTCCTACTCCTTGACGCTTAGCAAACGAGCCGCAACGTTTTACTAGGTTTTCCTAATTTTATACTTCCCTTTTATATCCTTGAAGGGACTAAATGTATTACTCACTTGTACTACTTAAAACAATGGTAATAACTCTATGATATCAAATGGACGAGTGCCTTAGTTCTATTGGCGCAGTGGTTATATATTATCGAGCAAATGGGATATTATGCATATAAATCTATATGAAACGAGCGGCCTGCCCTCGCTTCGCTCCGGATATTTAGAGCAATATTATAATTGATGTCCTTAAATTGTTCACTCTGTAATTGTGTAGTTATTCATTACTTGAAAAAAGAAAGCGTGTAAAAAAGTTATAAGAAGAAAACAAAGCGACAGATAATAAAAGAGGGAGTACAGAGCAATAATAAAGTTGAATAGGTAAGCGAGAGAGAGACAGAGAGAGAACGGGAGAGAGAGAGAGAGAGAGATAATCGAAAGAACGAAAGTGAAAATAAACCGATCATTCTGAACAGATAAATATAAAAATTAAAGAGAGAGGATGAGAAAGAATGATAGTATATGTATAAGAGGGAGAGAGACGGAAATACTATAGACTTTTCTCAAATTTTTAAAATCGGATTAGTAACAGGAAAATGGCTATATTCTATTAATTAAAAAAATTATTTGGCAACACTAAATCACCTTTGTCACTCGCAAATAGTAGTTTTCCGTCAGTGAAAACAAAATTTAAACTGGATTAATAGTTCCTGAGAAACTCTTCAATTTACAAAATGGCCACGTTATGGCACTTAAATAGTCATATTTTTTTAATAAGAATATTTATGGCAACACCACATAGCCGATGTTATCCGGAAAGAATGTAGCTTTCTATCTGTGAAAGAATTTTCAAAACAAACATACAAACATTACAAAATTACGTGAATTAATTTATAAAGAGAATCTGTGTTAAGTAACTGTGTTTGTGTAAGTAAAGTGTTGTTCGCTTAGCGTGGGCATGATAACAAAAGTTATAAGATTATTATTATTAAGGCCTAAACTTATCATTAATTTTCATTGCTAAGTTACAATATTCACTATTTCTGAAATCGATTTGTTCAAAGAAACCTTTGAAGTCTAGACTTAAAGAAAATAAATTGAGGCTCTGTTTCTGAGGAAAACGATTAAGGCCATCGTAAATTATATTTAAAGTGATGGCAACACTTCTACTAGCTAGAATTGGTTAGTAGTTTCTATAGATTTATTATAACACAAACTTACTTGACAATTTAAAATCTCCCTACTTCCGATAGTTCAGCGATAGTTTGGCTAGTAATTTCATGATGTACGTTTAGTGTCACCCTTAACAATAATCGCGTGAGTCTGTGATATATTTATCAGCTTAGTTGGATAAAGAGTTGAGCAGCTAAACGTTTAAAATGCTTCTGGGTCTCAGATGCCAAGCACTAGTCGACTATCTACATTAAATGTTATTATTGTTTTTTAAAAGCAGTGATAGCCCAGTGGTTAAGACATCAGTGTCTTACTCAGGAGGTCCGAGTTCGATCCTGGGCATACACCTCTGACTTTTCTGAGCTATGTGTGTTTTAAGCAATTAAATATCACTTGCTTTAACGGTGAAGGAAAACATCGTGAGGAAACCTGCACTCCTGAGAGCTCCCTAAAAGTTCTCAAAGGTGTCTGAAGTCTGCCAACCCGCACTGGGCCAGCGTGGTGGACTATGGCCTAACCTCATTCTTAGGAGGAGACCCGGCTCAGCAGTGGGCCATTCATGGGTTGTGATGATGACGATGATAATTGTATTTTAAGTATAACTGCACAGTGCACACTTAATAATATATTCCAATGATCAATACTTCCAATCAACTAAATCTGGATCATCGATAATATTTCAACCGTTTCTCCATTAGCTGGTCATCAAATGTTTCTATAGAGTTTTGTTTCCTTTGTTTCTTTGCCGACTAATGGAAAACGTCAAGTGCTCTTCTTTGGCATAGTATAGTGATGTCACAATACAAGGTGAATTCTTTATTACTTATTGAGACGCTAATGAAATGAAATCATTCTGATATTTTTAGAAAACTTAAATATAAGATTTTACTATTTATGATAACAAAACACATTATCCTACATTCTATTATTAAACCATTTACCATCAGGCAGTTCCAGTGCCATTATGCCATATGCCATATTCAGCTTAATTTACTTTTCTTTACCCATAATAAGAGCGTGCACAAAACGTAACCAGTCGGCCTTCTTGATACCTCCTGTCATCTCGGCAGTCCGCCATATTGGATTAATAATGACGTCAGTTAGCGAACCACACATTATAATGCAATTCGAACACATATTTAAAATTTCAACTCAATTGGTTAATCAGCCATCTTGAGCCGTCCGCCATATTGGATTATCATGACAATGACGTCACTTAACTAACTCTACATTTTAATCTAATTTAATGTGTATGAAAAAAAAATAACCTAATCGGTTATTACGCAATCTTGGGCATTCCGCCATATTAGATTATTAATGACGTCACTTAACTAACCATACATTGTAATCTAATTTTAATGTGTATGAAAAATTTCAACCCAATCGGTTAATACGCCATCTTAGGCATTCCGCCATATTGGATTATTAATAACGTCACATAACTAACATACATTGTAATCTAATTTGAAATTATATGAAAAATTTCAACACAATCGGTTAATCCGCCATCTTGAGCTGTCTGCTATATTGGGTATTCCGCCTTATTGGATTATTAATGACGTCACTTAACTAACCATACATTGTAATTAAATTTAATTGTGTATGAAAAATTTCAACCCAATCGGTTAATCCGCCGTCTTGGGCACTCAGCCATATTTGATTATTAATGACGTCACTTAACTAACCACACATTGTAATCTAATTTAAATGTGTATGAAAAATTTCAACACAATCGGTTATTAATCCGCCATCTTGAGCTGTCTGCTTTATTGGGTATTCCGCCATATTGGATTCTTAATGAGGTCAAACACGTTTAGTGTATGAAAATTTCAAAACTTAATCAATTAAGATAAAAATCAGTTGCATGATTTGACCCGAACAGACATAAATGCAAACGTTGCAAATAAAATAAACGTTTGTAATAATAACCTAACATTTTTGTCATAAATATAGCAGAACTTACTACAGATAATGTATACCAAAATTTAATTCCCAACCACATTCCCATATACATAAATATTTTATGTGCTATAAAATTTTACGTACTCTCCAATGAAACGATGGATTTAATGAAACAAAGGCCGGCTTCTCAAAGTTTTTACCGCTGTCAGATTTGAAATTCAAATTGATTTTAATTAACATATATAATAAAGGTTCAAAATCTATCTGTGTACCTAGATATTTGTTATATTACGTAAACATCATTTTTGCTCATCGGACAGATTTATTTTATGTATAAATTTTGAATAATTTTGGTTCTCGAATTCAGTAGAAATTCAGGATTACAAATATGAAACAATAAAATAAAAGAAGAGAACAGTTTTAAGGAATGACGTATTTCATTTAGTTTTTGTAATATCTCTTTCCTATTTCATACTTAATGATACAATTATGAAAAAATATTTCAAACCTAGTGTATTTCATTGTAACTCTATCATCATCATTACCCTTTATTGGTCCACTACTAAGCCGGGTATTCTCCGGAATAAGAAGGGATTAGGCCATACTCCTCCACGCTGGCCAAGTGCGGGTTTACAGACTTCATACACCGACAGAGAACATGGAGAACTCTCAGGAGTGCAAGTTTCCTGACGATGTGTTCCTTCACCGTTATAGCAAGAGATATTTAATTTCTTAAAACACACATTACTCAGTAAATTCAGAGGTCTGTGGAGGATTGAACTCGGACCTCCCGAGTAGATAGAGTAGATTAACGTATTAACGATAGTTTAATAAAAAGCCAAACCCATGTAACGGAAAACCAATCTATCAAAGGTTTTAGTACTTTTAACTGTTAATCAATAAATAGAATAGAAAGCGCAGATCTCATTTAAAATGGTGGTTTCATACTCATATAACATCTAAACTAAAAGTACCATTGGCAATTTCAGTCACGTTTATATATTAAACATCCATGTATATAATTTAGACTGCCATTTACTCGTTGCAAAATAAAATTTGCAACTTTAAACTAGTCTTTTAGTTTCATGCTAGAACTCATCTGTATGCAACAACCAACAGGTCTCGCGGGGAAATGAATACTGTGAAACAGTTAATTATTTTATTTTTTTAAACGTCCAAAGCAACTTTTGAATAGGAAAATATTCCTTCTCAATAGTTCATCTTGTCTGACTTTAGTTTATTTTTCTTCGTGTCAGTCCTGAATAATAAAAGTTCGGGTAAGTCGGAGTCGAACTCATACACAGAGGGTTCTATACAATTTAAATTGAGGGACAAACTTAACTAATGTATTCATCAATATTACATCATTATAGGTCATACTCTCTTTACCGATCGTAGTATTTTCGTTAGAAAGCATGATTTTCGAATACTTTTCTCTATATGTACTGTAATACATTGCTTCTTAGTAAATTTAATGACTCTAAGTACCTAGGGTAGATATATTTAGTTCTTTGCGAGTCTTGAAACATGCATAAACGCCTGTTTGGTATGATTACAATTATATTATTCGAAACATCATCGATATCAAATAATCGAAACATCATCGATATTTTTGGCACTGGAGTAGGGTAGTAGTCACTTCCGTCATTTTGACAGTCTCGATTCTTTATATGCTCTCGACAGTCTAATTTTAGTCTTAGTCTTGCGCGGTCTCTCAAGGAGTGAAGTAGTCTCTGGATAGTGTTAGTGTTGGGATTGCTGTCCGATTAAGGTCATGTGAGTCTACCTAACAATGTAGTTGTCACGTCTTGTGTAAGGTTAGGCTTATGTTAGCCCTACCTTAGGCTTACCGTGGTTCACTTATTTTGCGCCGACATACAAATAGATAGGTAGATTATAATAATAGAACGAAAAGATTTTATAAATTTTTCTTTTTTGAGTTACAGAACCCTAAAAATGGCTGCCACTTTGTATTCACTATGTGATTCGTACAGAAATGCATAATAATTTTAAATATATTCTCATTGCATTGGATGAAAATTTCGTTAGTTTATTAACGTTTCAATATATTATCATAATTTAAGAACGTATTCCGAGTTTCATTGAGATTTAAATATCACAATCATTAAATTTCATGTTCATTTTGTATGTGTTGATAAATTCATTATATTTGTTAGGATTCTGCTGAAATATCAAGACCTTTTAATTTATTAAAGATAAATTGAAATAAAATTTCTTTACTTGGGGATAATATTTACGTACTTTCTTCCTTTTTGAACCGTCTCTCCGCTATAAGGGTAGAGAAAGACAAACCAACATTCTAAGTAAAACTATAATATTACTAGCCAAGTTTTTTTGCTATATACTTCATCGATGTTCCGCTCCTATGGGTCGTAGTTTGACTTATATAGCGTATAACCCTTCTTGATACGAACAACGCTAAAGGTATATGCAAAACTTATTTAATTCAAACCAGTAGTTCCTCAAATTAACACGATCAAACAAACTTTAGGTTTAGTATAGATTATAAGGTATTTATTTATACAAAGCAAAGTCGTATAATCAATAGTGTACAACCAGAATGATCAATCTCCCAATAGCACAAAGGCTAAGATTATCTTTGAAGGACAATCAACACAAGGCGTGTCCGTAAACAGTACGGATATAGACCTGACTTAGCAAACATTGTTTCCATCGATAATGGAATTAATGGCACATACGAGTGCTACCTACGCCTACGAATCATGAGATCAAAAAAAATGTAGTATTAAAGTGCGAGTATAAGACTACATTCTCGTTTTTCACCTATTTTAGTATGAGTCTTATTATATAATGTTTCTATAGAGATATTACAGTATTTTAAAATTCAGTATAGCGACAATCAAACGATTGTGAAAAATAAACAAGTCAACAAACTGTGTCTACCAAATGGGGTATATTACTATTTAAATCGTAAACATGCCGTGTCTGTAAATTTAAGATTATTGCAAATGAAGTAGTGGCAAACGCGTTAAATAAGTAACATACACATACATAACAGACCATTTAAAAACAGTTTTTTTTTAATTTTTGTCGGTTTGTGCACGTGTAAACATCTAGACTGATTTGATTGAAATTTGGTACACGGATACTTTCCAAACTATATAAGATCAAATAGGTAACTTTTTATCGCGGAAAAATGCGCAGTTCCTGTGGGAGTTAAGGGTTATTGTTCATACGAAAACAGCTAAAGAGAAATAAGTATAATTCTCAACACAAACAGCGTGTAAACTTGATTAAAAATATAGTATTTCTATCCTGGCACAAACTATAGATTCTGTAGGATTAATAGTTATTATTCGTGCAAGTACAGCTAAAGGGGTGAGAACGAAATTTTGTATTCATATAGATTGTAACAAGAATCGATACTTAGAATAACTTTATCTTAGAACCAACTTAGTTCTACGTGGAAGAGTCTTTTTCTAGTTTTTCCTATAATGTATAAGGTCAATAAACTTTCTCTCCACGTGAATAAGCTTTTACGTACTTTCTTTTGGCTAAGACGTGACTCATTGATGAAAACAGTAAACAAGGTCGTTTTTAAGATAAACAGCGGAAACTGGATAAATTAAATATCTAATATTTTTTTCAAAGTAGATAGAACTACGTGAGTAAATCATTAAAGGGTTAGTTAAAGTTCGCGTACGGTGAAAAGGGGGTCCATGGCCATCGCTTCTATGATAACTATAACATCATTAAATTTTTATTTTATGGCCCTTTTACTAGAGACTCTATCTACTTATAAGGTAATATATAATGAATTCCAATCTATACATTAAACAGGTTAGTTCCACTCTTTATAACTCAAAAAATTTGGAACAGAAATACAAAATTTTGTATGATAGTTTATTATATGTAAAATATGTTGAAAATTAAAACTAAATACACAGTTTGATATATTTTATTGCGGCTTTCACTTATCAAAAATAATATATCTTTCTACTGTTGTTTAAAACAGTATTATTATTTTATTTCTTTGAGTTTTCACGACCAAATGCTTTTATTAAGGTAATAAATATAAACACCTAAAAGAAGCGCTTACTTTCTTTTATTTAATTTAAGTTAAAGTAATCCTTCAGGTTTTCAGGCAAAAGACTGAATTAATCTAAACGAATTAAAAACTTAGTCTAAAAAATCTTTTAATTGGATTAAGGAATTAATATTATTTCATTTTACAACCAAATGGTTGTACTATGATTTAGTATAATAAATCCAAAACTCAAACTCAAAAATGTTTATTTCAATTAGACTTCTTTTACAAAATAGTTTTTACTCGTCGAAATAAGTCAGTCAGTCTGTTCGTCTGAAGCTTTGTTATCAGAAATATAAGAGAAAAATCGTGTTGCTTATCCATATAATAAAGTAACCACTAAAGCTGCGTTTTCACCAGAAATTTGCAAGTTTGTGTAGCGAGGGATGTGTATGTTAAGATGTTGAAGCGATTCAATGTTTGTTATAAACCTTCTGTATATAACTTTAATGAGATATTTTTTATTTAAAGCTGTTAAGAAAAGATAAACTCAGTTTATATAAAATAACGTATATAAATAACGTACGGATAAATATTTTTCTAGTAGATAGCATAAAAACTTCGATAAAGATCGAAGAAGATATTATCAGAATAAAGAGATATTAAAAATAGACCATCGAGTGTTTTTTGAGATTTTCGAAAAAGTCTATTTAACTACGCAATTCTACCTTTTTTTATAATTCTTGTTTTAAGATATTGATAAGCAAAAAAGTCTTTAAGTAGATCATTTAAAAGTATAATTTAGAAGCTTTTTATCAATTTTTAATTCTAAATTATTTTTATGCACTCCCATGATATGAATATCGAGTGAAAGAGATTGCTATAATTAATACCAAAAATAAAATGACTTTACTCTAAATTCAATATGGCGGACCGCCCAAGAGTTATTTTTATGCACTCCCATGATATGGATAACGAAAGAAAGGGTTTTGCTGTAAAAATTAGGAACAATAAAATTATTTTACTCTAAATTCAATATGGCGGACCTCTCAAGATGTCTGATTAGATATTTTAACGCATTTAGAATAATGTCAAAATACAAAACATTTAAATAAAAGCTTCATATTTTGACATATTATTTTATTATAAGTCTAAACAAACTTGCACAGAATCTTTACAATTCAAGTCCCACTCCCACTTAGCTATTTACACTCAAAGCAAGTACTAAATATTTAAAACAGATGCATATTCAACAGTAAAGTAATTACGTCAGTAGCTAACTCCTCTATTAGGAATACTAAATAGGAAAGAAGCCGCCATCTTATTCTTATCCACTGTCTAACCACAATACAAATGAAATAATTTAATTGGATTCTGAAGCAGGTCAATTTATCTTTGCCTTTATCTGCAACAAGGTTGTTCTGCTATTTTATTCACAGGATAGAAAATGCCTTAAGATGATATTAGAGTTTGGGAATTCCCGACAGTTTTAAATTCCCGGTACGTCGAGACTTTTTAGAAAACATATATTTTTTGTTTTTTTTTAAGAGGGATAAGCCTTTTTGAAGAATTTTAATTCAGGTAATTTCTGGTAAAACGTATTAAAAAAGGCATTCTTTTGTAAATATCAACATTTCTTAAACAGTATTAAGTAAGTCCATCCTCTGTCGCCAATATATACACAGTCATATCATAAATGAAATTGACGACTAACAGACATAGACACAATTATAATCCAAACTTTACAGAACAACCAATATGGTGAAATAATGGCGGCGCCTAATATTCAATAGTTACGTAGTAGACCATGTAATTATTCATTAAACTAAAAGATGGCGCTAGGCATTTATTGAAAATAAAAAAGATTACATAACAATTTCGACAATCTTGTCTCGTCTCGAGTCTCGACTCGAAAGTCCCGGAACTCGAGACAACTAAAATTACCAAAAGACCTGAAGCTTCGTGAAACGAGACGTTCCGAGACCCAAACCCTAGATGATATATACTTTTAGTGATGATGTTAGCAACATTTATTCGGGTAGTAAAGGTAAGAGATAATCAATTATATACGCCGCCATGACAAAAATCATTATTATTATTCTAGCTGTAATGCTGTCTAAAATATAACTCTCGGGTGTAATATTAATTCTCTTGCGAACAAGCCATGATACTGCAGGTCTACGTGTATAGTGTAACCCCTATTTAACAATATTTAAACAAAACCCAAAACTATATAGAAATAAGCCCGAAAATACAGCATTTAAAAAAATGATTTCTATATAATATATCGAAAGTTAATATATTCCCGTCGACTCGACAATCTATAAGTTCTGTTAGATCTCCTCAACTTCGTGACTAATGCCAATTTCATTTTTATTTTAAACTCAATGAATATAGATAACCTGAGATTTTCGACTTTATCAAATTTGCAAGAAATAAACTAAATTCGATTTAGAATATCATCATCATCTGTGAATGGCCTCTGCTGAGACGGATCATAGTCCACCATGTTGGCTCAGTGCGGGTTGGAAGACTACACACACCTTTGAGAACACCGAGAACTCTCAGGAGTGCAGGTTTCCTCACGATTTTTCCTTCACCGTTTAAGCAACGACATTTAATTACTTAAAACACACATAACACAGAAAATTCAGAGGTGTGTACCGAAATAGTCATCAACCTCTTAACCACTAGGCTATTACTGCTTTAATTTAGAATTAAATTAAAAAAATCATGAATTAATATTTATTATTCCTCACTAAGCTTGTTAGTATAATAATAATTTCGATATTTGGATTTAACTTAAAGTAGCTTTTGATATTAAAAAAACCGTTCACAGCTACCTAACCGAGCTTTTTATGTTTTCTTAAAGGTTATAATTTAAAAAACTCAAAGCATCATTTGAATTGAAAAGCGTTTTACCTCGTTAGTTCCGTCGGGCAAGCCAGTGCTTTGATGCTGTCTACTCGCTTCTTTACTGAATCCAAATAAATAACTGTCGCTATACCTCTTTGATGTTGGCATCCTGTTTCAATGTCTTCATTAAGAGGAACGGATACTGTGTCTCCGTTTAATATTTAAAAACCTCTGATAAATACCACTACTCCAAATACTATTTGATTACTACTACAAATAATATTAAATATACGACGACGAGCAATATTGTCAGCTTTTCATTTATCACTCTGTTGAGATGCTGTAGCTCCCCAAAGGCTAAACTTAAAAAACTGACCAGTTATCTTTGTAGCTAATTCTTTGAGTCGCAGTAGCCAAAATCCCTTTTTTAATTTGATAGCGGACTGAATTGAACTAGTCGAACCAAATATATTTTTCAAACCATCCATACATTTTTTTATAGAATAAATATTATGTTTAAAAAAAGTTTAAAAGTAGTTTCTGACTCATGGGCAAAAACTGATAGTGAACGAAGCAAACAGCCTTTCGGGCAGCGTTAATCTTGAATGATCTTTTTTTTTTACCCGCCTTCGAAAGAATTGTTTTTCGAGTGAGAAGAAATATATATACATACATAATGTATATATATTTCTTTGGCACGCCTTAGAGCCTAAAAGGCTTGTCGTATTTTTATGTAAGTGGTGTCAATAGATTTGTCTAAATCGTGAGAGTGAAACTGCGTACATAAAAATTTAAAAAAAAAACAAAATTTAGGATTAATGGCGACAAGAAGTAATCTCAAAAAAATTAATGTTTTCAAAATACATCGAGTGTGGTGTTAAAACACTGGTGATGTGACTAATGATGGTGGGAAACACGACTGTTGTATAGCACTCGATAAATGTCCACAAAATTTTATTGACAGTTTAATTTTTAACCTTGTAAGTCACAGACGTGAAAAATAACAAAAGGAAAATAGATTTTGTGTCTATCCTACTGCATGTTTAGGCACACAATGCCACTTCATCTGGTCCAGGTATAATTTGAGCAACTCGTCTTACACGCTAGCACAACAGGGGCGCACAGCCTTCAGATTATAACAGCATGCTACCAATGCAGAGACGATAAGTATTGTTTCGCCATTTTGTTATTTGCTGCAACTTGTGACGGTTATAAACTTTACATAAAGTAAATTCAACATTTAAGATAACAATAATAATAAATAATATAAAGAGGTAATAAAATAGTAATTAATAAATATTATAACATAATATGTACAAATAAACATAAAAAGTAATTTATTTTATATTTAAAACGTCATTTAATACATTAGAAATAATAATTGATCAAAATTTTCAATAATAGATATATTAAAAATAATGCAAACGGTTCGTGTATTATGAAAACGGTTCGTGTATTAGCTAGTATGGGGAAAGTATCGGAATGTATGGAACTGCCGATAGTCAGACCGATCGCCCAGCATATATAGGGGGGCATCGTGAGATCGTCGGCACAGCATCTCACATACATGTACTGCGTATGATACCGATATAATAAGAGGTCATAAAAAGTATTTATCACAGATGGTTTGTGGGTGACCATCTAAAGAATTATAACAATATAATACATGTATAGGGGCGATGCATGTAATAATAATGAGCCTCTCAAATAATGAATATAAATATGTTTTAATAATAATATCTTATGTAGTTACGATGTTATGGTGGTGCATGTGTTTAGATCAGCCTCCTTACTAAAGTGTTCTGCGAGAATAGTCTTGCAGGACCGCCATATTTCGAACGAGCTTTGGCATACGGGGAAGGTGACTCTTAGATGATTTTGATTGTCTTTGAGAAGTCCATCTGTCTGTTGCTGGAGACTTGCGTATCTTGGTGGTACGGACGCGAGATGCCTCTTAGTGTGATTAAGTTCTACTTTGAGAGTCCTTGTGTACGGTGCTGGATATGCTTTATTCTTGACGATGCGCTGTGGACTGGTTTGTAGGCTTTGTGGCTACATCAGCTACTAGCAGACTACCCCCATGACAAGTTGTCTTGAATATTTCGTGATTTGATACTCCGAGGTCTCTGGTGACTCAGACGATGTTGTTTGTGTCTATCACTCTATGATTTGATACTTCAACGTCCTGATGTCCTAGTTGATATCGCTGTGTCTATCACTCAGTGATTTGATACTCCGAGGTCTCTGATGACTCAGACGATGTTGTTTGTGTCTATTGCTGTGATTTGTTACTTCAACGTCCTGATGTCCAGTTTGATATCGCTGTGTCTATCACTCTATGATTTGATACTCCGAGGTCTCTCGTGGCTCAGACGATGTTGTTTGTGACTCTCACTGTGATTTGATACTTCAACGTCCTGGCGTCTCAGTTGATATCGTTGTGTCTATCACACCATCGTATCCAGTTGCTGAGCGGTGCGGAGGCTGTAAGCCGAAGTGGTACGTTCTAGAGATGCTGGGTACAACCACGAGCATTGTCCGTGGACTTTGTTTATGGACATTGTGAGTGGCATCAATAGTCCTTGTCAGGACTGCCCCTTAGCTTAGTGCTTTTAAATAGACATTGTAGCATGTCATAGTGCTAGGGCGTCTGGTGAATTATCCTTATGGGATGTTTACTAGCATATAGGACAGTGTGGCCTACTTTGTCTCTTTACTTCCGTGGCTTGCCACGTAAAATAATGATCTGGCGTATTACGTCTCTTTGTTTGACTCATATGCTCGATGGGAGTGTTGCTTTTTGTAAGCGAGTTGTACATATATCATATTTCACATTCCACTAAGGTGGACCATAACACATATTTATATCAGCTCCGGCTGCAACGATTATCAGCTACGGCTGCAACGACTTATCCACTACGGTGGTTTTTACTTATCAGCTCCGGCTGCAACGACTTATCCACTACGGTGGCAACATTTTATCAGCTCCGGCTGCAACGATTATCAGCTACGGCTGCAACGATATCCACTCCGGTGGCAACGATAACACATTTATGTGAATATGAATATGTGCATTCCTTGCAATCAGCCGCCTAAGTGCTGTGAGTTCTTACGAACTGATGTTTGAACCAGTGATTTATTTATCACTTTATTTATAACCCTTTGTCTTCGGACACCTTGCAGCTTTGCTGTTTTAATGGATGGAAATGATTCCATCTCAAGGCTCACGCCTTCTTATTATTACAGCTTTGGCTGATTTACTAAGGCTTCGGCTTTCAACACTGCAGTCTTGACTGTATTACCCGGACTTCGGTCCTTGCTAATGTAGCATCAAAAGTGTAGGCGCACTATAAATAGCTCCCACCTTCTATCCTGGAGGGTTCACGATTTGGTTGGAACCCATTGTCGGTGGCGGGTGTGGGGCTGCCGACCCCTTTTCTCTTTTATATTTTAATATTATAAGAGGAAGGGAGAGACTCCTTCATCTATCTTCTTTATCACTAACATCCTTCTGATGTCATTATTTATAAAATTATTATACATCTATGCGTCATCACAGCATCGTTATTACATTAATTTAATAAAATGCAAATCGATCTTTATTTAGTTTAATTTATATTCTTCGATGACCTATTGAACTCATGCCTCTGATACTCTAAAAGAACTTTGATGGTTATTATTTACACAACGTATTAAGGGTCCTAACTAGATGATCACATGCCTAATTAAATATTTTATAAATGATTTATTAACCGTTATTGACTTGCTGTCTTCCTCTTGCGTTATTTATTTATATTTATTATGTATTCTATGTATATATTTTATATAGTTAGCTCGATATAGTTACAAACTCGGCTAGGTACTTCTTCTGCCATCGCTGCCAAAAATGATGTCTCGTGCTCTCATAACGTTTTCGCTGATTGTCACTACAGCTGTTGACAGGTGCAGTTAAAGGTAATACAGTCAAGGGCCTTCCAAAGTGTCCTGGAGTTAGGGAAAGGAGATCACTGGGTATAGATGAGACCCGGATACAAAGCTAGCTATTAATTAAGAATTGCCTTCACTTGCGGTACTTAATAAACGTTGTTACAATCTCAATTTTAATTGTTATTTACGTTAATTTACTGTATAAAAAAATTCAATTACACAAATAAATGCAACCTAAAACAACTTTGGACAACACTTTGGGAAATTGAACATGAAAAACTTAGGAGAAAAGAAGGTTGTTTTCTCTTCGTGATGCAGTATTAGTTCCCATCATTATGTATGTTTAGGTACACAAAGGGTTATACCCTCATGGGCAATCATTATGTATGTTTAGGCAAACAAAAGAGTAGCTATTGACATTAGTTGCTTTAATCTCGATCCATTATTGGTAGAAAAACTAATAAAATTTGAGAAACGCCTGTTGTGTTTTAAAAGCAATTATTGTACATCCTGAAGTGGTATCTAAGAGAGAGAAATAAAAAAAAAGAATTTAGTGATGTACTTCTGGGAAACATTATCGCGGATGTATTGTTCACGTTAAAGCGGCAATAACAATGATATATCAATCTCTTTACTACTATAGATATACACAAAGTTATGCCTTCCGCACCAGCGGAATAAACGCTATTTTGTGTGATTACGAATATAAATATATGTATAACTTATATGTTTTATTGGATTTTGGGATAGAAAATTCTAATAAATCACATCACACTTCACACTAATAATATAAATGCGAGGTTTGTGTTAGTTTGTTACTTCTACACACAGGTAGTTGAAAACTAAGAAGATGGAAATAAAAAAATATCTAAACCCGTCAATATCTGCCATCTTAATTAAATTAATTGAAGAACTGAAAAGATAGAAACAAGATTTTAATTTAAATATTTTATTTTGGTTTTGAATAATCTTTGTTGACAGTGTTCACAAAAGTAAGCGAAGGCATCTGCTTACTCCGAGACTTTGTTGGTCTACCTATATCACCAACCAAATTATAAGTAGTGAGCGTGTTATGCCTCCGACGTCCTTCAAGCAATTACAACACTAGCCCTCACTTCCTCCTGGCTTCCTGTTAAAACTTACGGTTAGGTTAAGCCTAACTTGCGCACGACATATATTTTAGTAATAAATTTTACAAACATAAAATTAACATTCACCAAAGATCCCTAAAATAATATAATATAGCAAAATGATTACAACGGAAGATCATTATTTGATACTATCTAAAATACAAACGTTTGGATTGAAATTGAAGTACTCAATATGTTTTATATTAAAACTTAGTTACATTTTGTTCTAAAATTGACGATCTAGAAAATGTCGGATGGAGGCGGAAATTAAAAAGCCGTTCGAACGAAATTTCATTTTAAAATAGCCACTCAGAAATAGATTTGAAAACATTTAACGGGACAGACAGGTAAATGATGAAACATTTAACATGTGCAACGTACAGAATTTTCTACTTTATATAAGTCTGTAAAACTTGAAATATTGAGCGCAAACGTTAAGGGTACTGAAACTAATGTTGTACTAATGTATATTTTTGGTTCTTCTTTCATGTTGTTATTGTTGAGCGTCAGTAGCTTAGTGGTTAAGGGGGTTGGATTTACAATTCGTCGTGGGTTCAAATCCCAGTCATTGGACTACTGACGGGGCCCAATCTTAAGCATTTTAGCTTATCTGGAGGGTAAGTAAAGGGATCGGGAGTATTCTTAATACTAGTAATATGCGAGCCATACTACTAGAAATCCTTTTTATTTAAAATAAAGGGTCAATTATGTATTATAGGAGTTTAAAAGACATTTGATAATGTATGTACAGTATTGATAGGTTATTTGATATTTTGTAATCCAGTCAGGATATAATTACAGAATACTCTTTACTTTTTTTGGTCTTCGAAATTGTGAGAAGATTTATCTTAACGCAAACAACAAATAAGTTTCGGAACCTTTGTCTTAAAGTAATATAGGTTACTTCATTTCAAGAATTGAAGATTTATAAAATTCTATTTCTATTATTAATTTGTTTGTGTTTGGTGATTTAGTTTTGTAACTACTTGATAAGCATTTACAAAACTGTACTTGATTTATAGACCTTAAATTTTTGACATATGAAATAAAAGCGAATTTTAAGCTGTAAGATAAATAAAATGAAAAATTCTTTCAAAACTTTTAGTGTTTTTAGTGTAGCAAGCCATTTCGAAATTAATTCCTAGTAATGACCTAACCGAAAGCCCTCGCAACGGTAAATAATTCTGGGTATCAATGAACAGAATGTTAGTGGAGCGTCAAGGACGAATCCACCTGAGACACTTTGTAGACAGCTGCTGTTAGTTTAGGATTTCGTATCTATTGGCCCTGTCAGTAAATACACTTAAAAGTTTATTTTGAGAATGGAAATGAATAAATGAATTTTAGTTTCGTAAGAGATATGTCAGAAAGTAGATAAATCAACGAAGGAATTCGATGACTTCGTTGTCCGACTTCGTCCCAACCTAAAGCTATATTTGTCAAATGTCACGAATTAACAGCCTATAAATTAATTTTAAACGACTTAAAAAAATAAGAAGGTTCTATATCTTGCTATATCTTTATATGATTCAATATATGTTCAATGGTTTCAAAATTATTTAAGAGTAATTATTTTTTACTATTTAATTTTCAAACACTTTGAAGTCGGTTTATCGTTAAAATCTTGGTTTCTTATATTCATTTCGTAAATATTAATAAATATATCAATTGATAACATATGCTTTATATAGAAATGGGTTTGATATATTGAAACGCGCATTATTGATGATAAAGGAATAAACGCCCCACGATACTACTTATAATGATATTTTGACCTGCACACAAAATTCGATAGTTGATTAACAAATGTCCAAATAGGTTAAATTAAGTCTATAAATAGTATTATTGTAGAATAATGCTGTTGAAAATATCTAAACATTGTACAAATCGGAGCATTGAAATAATTAGCTCAATATTATGACATAAGAATTCTTGTATAATAATATCATCTATAAATAGGTTCTAGTTAATATAGGTTAATCGCAAACAATGTCGACAGACGGATCTTATTTGTCAAACAATAATCTTACCAGCCTAACTAGAATAGTAGTTAGACAGAGATTAATATTTAGTTAGAAGGTCTAGAGCAAAATTGTTTCAACGTTTATTTAACTTTACTGTTCTACTTGAACTGATTTGAGAAAGGTTAATTAATTGAAAGAAAGAGACAGGGGTGCATGTTATCAATTTTATAAACAGATTTGAGTAGAAGGGTTATTTTGATAATATCCTGAAAAGCACCTCACGCTTTTTTTATAATAAAAGATACAAAATTTTACAGCGTATTTTTTTAGTTTTTTTAAACTATCATTTTTTTTTCATAACATCAATTTACTACTAAAGTGAGTTTAAGTATGTCGGAGCATAGTAAAAGATTATCGATTAATCGAATCGTTATCGTTGTCTATGGCGTTGGAGTAGGGTAGTAGTCACTTCCGTTGTTTTGACAGTATCTACCCTCGACCCTTTATATGCGATCGACAGTCTAACTGAAGTCTTAGTCGTGCGCGGTCTCTCAAGAAATGAACATCATCTAAGTAGTGCTAGTGATAGTGATAATGTCAAGTGCAGTGTAGTGTGGAAGTGCTGTCCAACTAAGGTCACGTAAGTCCTTACAATGTAATTGCCACGTGGTTAAGTAAACACAATGTTAGGTTAGGTTAGCCTTAGGTTAGGTTAGCCTTGTATTAGATTCGGTTTATGTGCGTTTAACCTTGGGTTTAAACAGAGAGCCTGAGCAGTGGAGGCGAGTGTCGTGATCACTTAAAGGATATCCTTAAGCCTACACCTTGGTCACAAGTCCAAGGCACTGCTTAGGTTTCTCTCGTAATTGTTAGAGATAATTTGATAATTTATCGGTTCAGTTGAAGCACAGATCACCCCCAAGTATCTACTATATTCAATACCATCACCCCCTTTTAGTGTTCCCCAATACTCCCCATCTTCCTCCTTTCATTTCACAGGCGCGCCTGGTAGTTTCCCTTCTTGTTCTTGAGGCAGACACTCAGGGTCTCAGGAAAACAAAAAAGCGCTAATCTTCATTATCGTAGTAAGGATAACGGATCAAACTGCTTAAAATATTGAATTGTCATCGATCCTTAAAAGTGTGCCAAATTTCGAGATAATTTAATTTTGAAGGGGGTCAAAATCATGTCCAAAGATTCCGATACATACTAACATATGTATGAAGCTAATAAAAGCGTATTAAAAAGCAAAAGATGTGTACCCGACTGTAACTCCTGAAGCCGGCTCGTGTTTCTCTTCAGATTTTATATTTCTCAAAGATACGTGGCAGACGGAGCCGCACTGCCTGCTTTTGAATGTCGAACAAATACGGGCAGCGGAGGGAGCACAGAAATATAGGTTAGAGACAAGCGTTGCGATGGTTTTATAACGTGCAACGCCATCTAGCTGCAGAGCGAGCTAATCAACTCTCACCATCTGTGATTTACTTTTTAATTAATTCAAGTAGGTACTCAGTTGGGACCCGGAGACGTTCATTGTACACGACAGCTACCGGTAGATTTCTATCTCACTATCTATCTCGTAACAGCGAGGAAGGAACCGTGTAAAGGAAGAGGCGAGCTCTTGTATATATAATTAATTTAATAAAATATTCTTTTCAGATCAAAATTTAAAAAAAACAGAAGAGAATGAGGAAATGGCTATGAAAAATGTTCTTTAAAACTATTGTGTTATTTTCCATTTTTGTATCATCTGTATCGTGTTGCTATATACAATATTCGACATCTACGAGTACAGCCACATCAACTCATAGACCTATTAAAAGTACATGTGATATATGGTGTCGGTTAAGAAGGATTGTTTTATATGCAATACAACAATTGTTAAGTAACGAATAATACGCAACACATGTGTTTTATCCACAATTTCTGAAAATTTTTATTTTAATTTTAAAAATACTGCTTGAGCCCTAATAAATGTTATTAATTATAAAAAACCTAAGCATTGAAAAACTGATGTTATTTTCACTTTATTCTTCGGTAAAATAAAATATGTTTCAATAGATTTTTTATTTCATTTTTGATTAATGTTATATAATACTATTAATTATATATTTGGTTATACAACTTTTTTTTAAATTACTATTTCAAACATGGCTTCTTGTAGTAGTTTAGGAAGTAATGTTTTTAAAGAACTTTATTAAAATTAAATTATTAAATAAAATAAAAACCGTCCTGACTTTACGCAGGTGCTACTTATCATGTATACCTACTTGGAATTTTATAATGTTTATAATTGGCAATATATTTTTGTTAAATTTAAATATTCTGGCGCTAACGTCTGTATACATATTTTATTATAATACCCAGGATCATTGAATTTTTCCAGATTAAAAAGTAGCCTTTATGTTAATCCAGTAAATAAAGTATCTGTGTGCCATATTTCAATGAAATCCGTGCAGTCGTTTTTGTGTGATTGAGTAACAAACATCCAAACATACAAATTTTTACACTTTTAATATTATAATGAATAATTAAATATAATAGAAAGCGTTTTTAATTTTCTTTTATATATTTTTTTTGACTTTTTTAGGCATGAACAAGGTTAAAAAAAAATATTGGAAAATAAAAAACAACGCAATTTTATCGTAGGACGAAAATATTGTTTAAACTCCCTCATAAAGTAGTAATTATATAATTGTACGCTTTTACTTTATTTCAAATCATTATCAACGTATTTCGTTTTCCATATAACACCTGGGATATAAAGTTTCTTTCGCTTTGTTACTTTTATCAAAAGATCGAACAATACCGATTGTTTGTCAAATTTTCCTAGTATATAAAACATTCAGGTAGTTTCAGCGAAACAATAACTCCAGGATTACGAAAGATTTCAGTTCGTGATGTAAGATTCAAATGGAGAGTCTATTTCACATTTTGAATGAAAAATTAGTGACGAAAATATCTGCAAGATAATATGGAAAGTAAGTATATTTTTAACAGTTTAAAATTTTGTAATAATCTTTACATAGTATAAAAGAAAGTCGCTCCCGCTGTCTGTGTGTATCGTTTAAAGTACAAAACGGATTTTAATGCGGTTTAATAGACAGAGATTTAGAAGAAAGATATATAGGTATAATATATGTATATTGTAGTAGAGGCACCGTTTGAAACCGGGGCGGCGAGAATTTTTTTTTTTTATTATTTCTAAGTAATAAAACGATACAAAGACTATATAGTAGGCAACAAACAAAGAAAACAAAAAGATATAGCCAATTTTTAAATTCACGGAATTCTACAAAATTCATTTGAAATATATTTTTATTTTTAACAGCAAAGGAAATGAATTATTCTGATATCTATATTTTGACTAGAAAGTAAATCATAATATTACAGAATATACGAGAGGAAAAGGGAAAGTGTATTTTTCATTACTTTCCTTATACGCAAAATATGGAGATCGGTTTAGGTAAAACAAATATTAATTTCATAATTTTAGAATTATAAGATTAAAGTATAGAAATTGATAAAGTTTAATTCAAAGTAGTTAAGTTATATTTTTTGTTAGCAATCTAGTCTACATAAACTTTCCGAATATTTAAATAAAAGATACCTTTTAAATAAGCAATATTAAAACATGATTCGTTTTAAAAACAGATAGAGAAGCCAAACTTTTTGATTACTGCTATGAAAATGGTAATATGATGGAATACTGTGAAATTCAGACGTATTCGAACAACTTTTATGAAATACCAACTTTCCTTTGAAATTATCTTTCGTTTAACTTCTACAACTGTAGATGGATACCACAAACATCTTAAATATTGGAAAAAAAAGTTAAATTATTTACTTACTTTAAAAAAAATTATAATAGATATCCAAAAGAAATAAGTACTTATTATAAAAATTGCTATTTTTTTTTTATTTGAAAATCCTTTCTAAAAGGTTTGTTAATGAAATTATGAGCCGTGACGTCATTTTTTTGTTTGTCAAATGCTAATATTTTTTTTTTATAAAAAAATTACTAGCAGTATGGATCACATACTACTAGTATTCACTTTACCCCTCCTAGTAAGCTAATAAATAGCTTGTGTCAGGAGTGGGCCACGCCAGTAGTCCAATGTCCGGGATTTGAACCCACGACTTGTAGATCGTGAATCCAATGCCCGAACCACTGAGCTACTGACGCTTCTGATAGTAATATAGTTCTGATATCATACAAGGCTTAACAATGAAGAGTTGAACAAAACAAAATGACATTTACTAAGTGGTGACGTCATTCTCTCGGCATATATACTACCATGGCGGTTTACACTAGTACTATTTTATTCAATGATTCGAAAATATCATTAATCTCATTTAGAACGAGTACAGATGAAAATTAAACTTATTTTTACAAGAGATCCGTCTCGAATTTCTTATATTTACATCTATGGTTTTTTATTTATATTTGAGTATACATTATTAATTGCAGTTCTACTCGTCTTTGTTATAACATACTTAGCAATACCAGTAAACAGCTACACCCACAAGTTCTTCTCCCAAAGTCTGGACACGGAGCCATCATTATCCATCCTCTACGCTCGTGATAAGAGAAGCGACCTCATCACCAACGAATGCTTAACAGAAATGTACCCTCGGAACTTGTACAAATATCCTCTACATATAGACAGAAATGATATACCTTGTATTATACATTGTGTATTAAAAAAGTTTGGGATTATGTCTAACGATGGAGTCATAAATATCCGCAATTATTATAGACGGGTCCAAGCCATACATCGGTATGACCCAAGGATTCTAATATCTGATGTGGGAGAGACATGTGCCCAGAATATCAATGGGATGAATCTGGACCATGACGTTTGTAAGAAAGCAAAAGTATTTAATGATTGCACGCAGTTGTATGTGATATCATATAGAGAACCTGATGATTAGTGTATTTTTCATATTTTTTATGTTTATAAAATAAGTTTATTAAATATTTATTAATTAAAGAAATTAATTTTCCGTAAAAAATCAATTTTTCATTTAACAAGTAAAGCTTGATGAGTAACTGAGTTTAAACTGGCGTTGGATTCACGATCGATAAGTCGTGGGTTCAAATCCCAGTCATTGGACTAATGACGTGGCCCCCTACTAATACAAGCATTTTAGCTTACTTAGAGGGGTTAAGAATACTAGTAGTATGCGATCCAGACTGCTATTAATCTTTTTAAAAAGAAAAAACCAAAACAACAATGTGGTAGAATCTACTAAGAATAATCATGGCTTCGAGATTACAAAAAAAACTAAATATCATATATTTTATTATACAAATATTATTAATAAATAATATCAATAAATAAATTTTTTAACAAAAATAATGGACATAAATATTCAACAACTCCGTTGTGGACATGTCTGAAGCAATGAGTAAAGATAAATGCCACGAAGTGACGACACTGTTTTTAAAATTATTTTTAAAAACATTATTTACTTATATATAAATTAAAAATTAAAAAAATATTTCTTTTTTTGGTATAAAGCAGAAACTTTACCGTTTTATAGGTAACAAGTTCAAGAATCATCATCATAAAATTAACATACACTTTTTGATGATAACAGGTTATACAATATTTACGTATAACCAGTGGCGTAACTATAGGGTGGCATTTCGGCAAAATGCCAGAGGCCCCGAGCCGAAGGGGTCCCCGGTCAGAGTAGGCTGTGAGCACAGGTGGATCTTAATATTTACTATTACAATATTTATTAGCCACGCTCGCAGGATACTTGTTGGCGAACGGCCTTTTTGTTTGCTCTTCAAGTATAGCTCATAAGTATCTCGCACACCGGCGCAGAAGATGCTTGGCGCGTGCCTGGGTTAAGTTTCTTAATACTGGAGGAGGGGGCACCATCTGATGAATTTGCCAGAGGCCCCGAACGGTGTAGTTACGCCACTGCGTATAATATATCCCAGTGAAACCTCTGCCATAATAAGACGTCACAAGGTCATTTGCAAGCTGCTGCGATGTCTCAGGGCACTCGCTGTTACCACAATAAAGAAAACATTATTATGCATAGAATAAAATTATATAAAAAATTCATGTTAGTTCAGCTTTCTTAAATCTCTCAAATGCACCCTTTGAATGGAACTGACTTAACCTAAAAATGAAATATATAGAAGATGCGTTAAAGTTATATTCTGGGGTAGTTCATCTCATTTTATTCAGTATAAATATAACCTTTGTTCCGATAAACCTAATCCAGTTGTAAAACTGCAGCCTATATTAGATTTGCCACTTCAACTTAGTAGTAGTAGGTAATAATTAGGTCTTCAAAAAAATTACAGTATTGAATAAATGTTGCTTTTAAGTAATTGTTTGCGTAGTTCACATAGGTATCACCTTTTGATAGAGAGGGTACTCGCAAAATCTGAGAAGGAATACAAAGAGTAAGACACTTGTATTCGTGCAGCGGTAGTGATCAGACGCGTGTCCAACTCTGAAAGTATACAATATGTGATTTATTTTTTAAAATTTTGCAATGGGAACACAAAAAATATTATAAGATTCGTGCTTTTTTAACTTAGGGTCTTAGAATACTTAATATTAGTTTTTTATTAGTAACAAGAATGTTTAGTTAGATCACTAAATTTTATAGTTATTGCCTCAACGAACCATTCACTGCAGTTTACGTTTGACGCAAACATTCGTCCAATTAATATGTTTTGGTATAGGAATAACGTAATTTAAATTTATAGCACTTAATCCTGACATATTGCTTCAATTTATATTGATAGTTTGTCTTTTAAAATACAGTCATAGCCCGAACTTATAAGATAGATGGGCAGGTGGGGATCTATCCTTATAATTAGTCACATATAACCAAAATGACACAACTCCTTACAATTACTTTTCCCATCCTACTCTAAAATTGTTTTACCATGTATAAAATTGCTAAATATTAAAAAATAAAACTTCTTAAATAATCAGATAATGATATAAAAATAGATATAGGAAATTTTTAGATATATTAATCCTAAATTTTTAGATATATTAATCCTAAGTTATTTATATAAATTTATGTATTACATATAATACGCTAATATATAGTACAAGTTTAGAATAAAATTACGATATTTATTCCTTTTAGATTTATTTGTTTCTTGGAAAGTTAGAACAACAAATTACACTTTTTTTCTCCAAAACTCTTTAAATATTGGCTTAATAAAATTATTTCTAACAAATTTTTTTCGACTCGATATATTGTTTCAGAAATAATATTCACAATATTCCTGTTATCATACACGCAAGCCCGTATATCAGTAATGTATGCACATGAAAGAATATCAGATATGGTAGCAGAACAGTGTCTCAGCGAAATGTATCCAAAAGGTAAACGGATAGAGTTCCAAGAGTCTGATGAACCCTGCATCATTTATTGCGTCTTGAGAAAGTTGGGAATTATGAACAGTATTGGACAAATCAATGTGGATATCTACAGGTAATTTATAATAATATAAATAGTTATATAATATGAATCCTGCAACTGCAAACAAACTGCCCTGACCTAGCTGAATAGAGCTTACAAGTCAATAAGGAATAGTGTATAATAATAATAGCGCAGCAATGACTTAAATATACGCAGTCTAGTCGTCCCGCAATCATTTCAAGAATGCTGTTGGAACTGTCCCGCACCCTACGCACCAGGGATCCACATCTTTTTCTTATCGTGGTATAAAAACAGTCTGCTCTGGCCTTCGCGAACATCCCTGATGCGCTACAAAAACGGGGCAATCCCAGCAGCACCCTAAAAGCATTATTAAATTGGACACGGATAGCGTTGTAGGTTTTTTGAGAGAACTTGGCCCACAGGTTGCACGTGTAAAATGTAGTACAGTACGCTCTAAATAAGGTAATCTTTACATCACTAGAACAACGTGCAAACCTACGGGCCAGCATATTCGCTCTTACTGACAACGCTCTCCGCTCTCTCTCTCTATATCTGTGTCATCTTTGAGGACTGGAGTTAAAACATGGCCCAAATATTTGAATTGAAACACTCTTTCTAATTCTGCACCATTTAGTAGGACAGGCGGTACTTTATTGGGTTTTTTACCCTCAGCCTCAAAGATCATCACCACACTCTTTTTAGCATTGTAACTTAAACCATGCCTTTCCACATAAGCCTCACAGATGGACATCAGTTTCCATAAATAGAGGCGCTTAAGAGCACCATATCATCAGCGTAACTTATATTGTTGAGACAAACCCCATCTATGTAACAGCCGACCCTAGACCTGCCCAGGTCTCCGATCAATTCGTTGACTTCGTTCACATTCGTTCAATAACATCTAACGACTCGCTCCGCAATATGGGTTTCATATCGCTACACTTTTATCTCATTTACGCTTTACTATGATACTAAATATTCACTCTATGAATTCAACTACTCATCAAACTACCTGATTACTAGCGGCTTACAAGTTGATAAGGAATAGAAACTAAACATTTAGTTTTATTTAAATGTTCATGGAGTCATTTCTCCATTATCCTTTAATTCTCTTCTATTTTTATGTAATTCTTATAAATAATTCTATCAAGAATTTATCAACAAATTTGGTTGTTAAAATAAAGCTAAATATCGGTTTGAAACTTTGATGTCATTTTTAATGACGCGTGAATGAGGGCAAATATTTGCGCCACAATCCAAACTTTGTGTTGCTTAATATGATACTGTGTGTGTATTATTCCAAAATTCTATTTTTTTTTATATGACTAGGTCGGCAAACAAGCGGTCACCTGATGGTAAGCGATTACCGTAGGTTGTAGACGTCTGCAACAACAGAAGCATCGCAAGCGCGTTGCCGACCCTATCCCCAATTCCCCCCAGGAGCTCTGGTCACCTTACTCACCAACAGGAACACAGCACTGCTTATACTATCATAACGAAACCTTTTACGCCGATAAACGAAAATCCGATTTTTAAAATCATGATTGAATTCAAAAGAGTTCTGTATGTTCCTCGTGTATTTAGCGTTGAAATATAAGGGAAAAATCCGTTAAAGATCATGATAGGACTTATATAAAACAAAACAAAGGAGAGGATTATATCTGATTTGTATTATAAACAATAACTAACAGAAATTATTTGAATCGATTTAGCCAGTCCCCAGTGCCATTTACAAAACGAAGAGCATTTAAAACGTGATTTTTCCAATATTTACTTTTCGTATTAAAACAGATGCTCATATTTACTTTAAAAAAAAGAGATTTCTTTCGGAATTTTTAACAAACGTAAAAATAACTCTTAAGACAATTAAAGGATATTAAATTTAAAACTTAATTCGATATACAACAAAATTAAATAAACTTTCTTAAAGTACAAGAATATTTCAGACTGCTTAGCAATTCAAACTGTATAATATATTCGTCATTAGCTGTAGTTCAATTCACTAACTTATCCCTATTAATATTCACCCTCCCCTTTACTGTTATTATTATAATCATCGATCTTCGATAAATACTTGTAAGTTTTGTTGTTGAAAGTTATATCAATCCTTGAAATACTTCATTTATTTCTAGTCTACCCACTTCGGCTTACCACCACCCTAGGCTTTGCTCGGGTGAATATATCAGGTGTGTCTATGTCTAATTTTAATTTTAAACGTATTTATCTATATGTATGTCGGGGATTTTAATGATGACAAGAAAGGAGGAGAGGGGAATATTGGAAAACACTAACAGGGGGGAATGATATTGAATGGACTATTGGATAAAAGGAACGCAGATACTTCTACTGAACCGATAAATAATCAAATATGATCTCTAACAATTACGAGAGAAACCTAAGCAATGCTTTGGACTTGAGACCAGGGCTCATTGTTTAAACCCAAGGTTAAACTTATATAAGCCTAATCTAATACAAGACGCGGCAACTAGATTGTGAGGTACTCATGTGACCTTATTCGGACAGCTCTCTAGCACTAACACACCACTGCACTTAACACTCACTGACACTATCTAGAGACTAATTCACTTCTGAAAAGACCTCGCAAGACTAAGACTTCAGTCAGACTGTCGACGGCATAGAAAGGGTCGAGACTATCAAACCGACCGAAGGTGGCTATGACGATTCGATTATTCGATAATATTTTACTATTATCCAACATTTATATGAGTAGTAATCTCCCATACATACTTTTATTTCATGTTTCAACCCCTACAAGCCTTTTTTTGGGATAAAAGGTAGCCATTTCCTCTTTAATCTCTAGTCTACCTCTGTACCAATCTTCATTAAAATTTGTCCAGTAGTTCTTGAGTTATAAATGGTGTAACTAGACTGATTGTGTTTGATATATATAAAGATGATCCTAATTACTTTTTTGGAAAATTATTTCCAAGTATATTTATTTATAGGTAAATTATTTATTTATTGACAATAGTTAACAACAAACAATAACGTTTGTACCAGATTATTTTCTTACGTTACCTCAATAAATACAGTAACTTGCTGCAGCTTAATTAAAGTGACTCTTTCAAACCAAATTATTGTATTTTACTTATTTGCGTTATTGTCGGTATGAATACAATGAATAACCTGACCATAAGTCTTTATGTTTTGAGCAGAACCTTCCCTTTTTACTGTTACCTGTGAGATTGTCCTCAAAAGAGCCTAAGAATGCAAAATTATCTTGTTTGCCGAAAAACATAATAATAACAGTAGATTTTAGACTTCTGTATATACGTAGAGTTAATTAAATAAAGAGAGAGTGACGGCTTTATACTTTAGACACAGTCCATTATCGTTACTCCTAGATTATTCGCGATGCAATCTCTGTCATGGCGTATTTAATTGGTTTGCTTTTATATTTATGTTGGCAGAACCGAAATATATTCAGTTTGTGCCAACTACTAAAATCAAATGTTACTCAGATTAATGTTGCCGACATCATTGTTAACAGTAGTCATTTATATTTTTTTGCCTGTCAGAAATAATACAATATAAACAGTATTTTTTAAAAGGATATCAACAACATTTTCACACTGTCGCAATTGAGTAAAAGATTGTCACCTTCTTGTGATGCTTTATAATGTCTCATAAAAAGTAAGTGTAATAAATAAACTATCTTCAACGTCAGTGTAAGCCTGAATTATTAAATTTCTAGGAAGCGTGTTCAACAAGCACATCAGCTCGACGGCAACAGCATAATGAACGACAATGGCAGCGCATGCGTGGAGAGCGCGGAGGCGACGCAGCATAAACAAGACGTATGCAAGAAGGCGAAAGTGTTTAACGATTGTACACACTTATATAGAATATTGTTTAGATAATATGTTATATAAAAATAAATATTAAATGATGATTTTTTTTCTGTATCCAAAACATTATATAGCTGTACAAATATCAATGACAAATGAAATTTTTATATCGTTATCAGGAATTGACAACAATTCAAAAATATTAAGCACTTAAAACCAGTGAACTTTAAATAGCAGTAGCCCAGTGGTTGAGACTTCAATCTCTGACTTCTTTGAGTTATGTGTGTTTTAAGAAATTAAATATGACTTGCTGTAACGGTGAAGGAAAACATCGTGAGGAAACCTGCATTCCTGAGAGTTTCCCTAAAGTTCTCAAGGGTGTATGAAGTCTGCCAGCCCGCACTGGTCAGCGTGGTGGACTATGACCTAATACTTTTCTCATTCTGAGGAGGAGACCCGGCTCAGCAGTGGGCCATCGAAGGGTCGTGATGATGATGAACAACAATTAAAACTTGTGTTAGTTGTTGTTACTAGTAATAGTTACAAAATAGAAGAAAGTAGATGTATCTACAAATTACTTAAATTGGAGACACAAATCTTTCCATGATGACGTTAAACTAAAATACAGTTTCTTTATTTATCTGCCCTGAGTTTAAAAAAAACCTGTCATTTTAAATGTCAAAATTGATTCTTGACCATTACCGGGCTCATTTTTTGAAAGAATAAAAAATACGTATCCATTAATTTTTCTTTAAGTTTCATATAACATAATAATATAGATATGTTTAAAATGTGAAATGTTGTCAATTACATGGGCCTTAGATATATAGTTTTCTTCAACAAATTGTAAAGGCTCTGTAAAAATGAATGTCCAAAGCCAACAAGAAATAACAAAACCTGCAAAATGTCAAATTATTATTACTTATCCGCCTTCATCTTGAAAGCTTACTTCATAAGGAAAAATACTGTACATAATGAAAAACAGCATTAATACTACGTATTTTAACCCAAAAGCCTAAGCTTTTTTACTTAGTTCAACTATATAATATAATTAACGACTAACTTAATCATCAAAGAGACATTAGAACTAGTTATATATTTTTTTTGGTAGATAAGGTGCAAACGAGCAGATGGTCCACCTGGTGGTAAGTGGCCACCATTGCCCATCGACATCGATAAACCAAGAATTACTTTCTTGTTTTGTCGATGTTTTGCATCCTCGAAGATAGTGTGGTGAGGGGGAGTTGCGGTTTCAGTGGACCCTGACCAAGAGCCCAGAGTCCACTGGATCCGCAGCAATAATGGGATAGGAGAGGGAAGGGTAAGTCTGGCTCACATGCGGTTCGACCGGAACGCGTCTATGACACTTGGCGTTTGGATTCGCATGCTGGTGGTCGCAAGCCAGTCGGGAAACAGATTCCCTACCACCAAGAGGGTGCTGGGTGACTCGGCTCTTATGAGATGCTCTCCCAGCGGCAGAAGGGGAATAATATTCTAACCCGTCCCCTCACACAATAAAAATCCACGTTATAAAATAACTTGTCAAACTATTCCTGATGGCGAATAAGTTGTCTAAATGTAGGCATATAGTAAACATCATATAATCAACCAAAATAAAAAAAAAGGTTATCAATTCGGTTTTACTTTTTTATGTTTGTTACCTCAGAACTCCGACATCTATGGACCGAATTTGAAATTTATTTTTGTATTTGGTAGGATATGCTTATTTTCATTAATGTTGAAAAAAGTCGGTATATATTTCAAAATCAAATTATGTGATAGGAATACTACATTCTCCCATAAAGCGTGAAATATTATATTGCCATAATAGTCACCAGACGAGCTCCGTCTGACAACTGGCTCAAATCTATCGGAACAGAGGTTATATACAGTCTTGGAATAAAATAAAAAGTACTACCCCCGAAGTTATCAACGGTGTTGCTAACGATATTTACAATTGTCCTACAAATTATTGTCATTATAATAAAACATACATTTTAAACGATTATCGAATAATCGAATCGTTATCGCCATCTATGGCCTCTGACTCTAGTCTTAGTCTTGAGTCTGACAGTAGTCTTAGTCTTGCTCGGTCTCTGAAGGAGTGAAATAGTCTCTCTCACTAGATAGTGAAAGTGTTAGTTGCAGTGTTGTGTTAGTGCTGGGAGTGCTGTCCGATTGACGTCACGTAAGTACAATTTAGTTGCCGCATCTTGTGTTAGGTTAGGTTTATTTGAATTTAACCTTGGATTTAGACAGAGCTTGAGCAGTGGAATTCTTCTAAAAGACGTCTTTAGGCCTACCTTGGTCAGAAGTCCATGGCGGTGGTTAGGGTTCTCTCGTAATTGTAAAAGATTATATTTGATTATTTATCGGTTCCGTAGCAGTGTCTACGTTGCGTTTACCCAATAGTCCATTTAATATCATCACCTCTCATAGTGTTCAAAATATACGCCTTCTTCCTCCTCCTTTTTCATCATTAAAATCTGCGAGATATATATTTATAGCAATCGTAGTGATTTAATATTTATTCTAGTTCGGAAAAATAAAGTCTTTTGAAAATAAAGTGATAAAATTTTTAGTCCTGATGATTGATAATATTGAATACCAATAGGAGAGTATTGTATAGTATATGGAATAAACATGCATTTGAGCTGACATTAAGTTTGATTTATAAAACTAGTAATTGGGGACATTCATATAACAAACTAATAGATGTATGGTAAATGACACAACTTTTGTGTCAGTCAGCAATTTCTAGATAAAATCTAAATTGTTGATTGTTGTCTACTTCTCAGAATCCAGCTATATGTATATTGTAATTCGTATAACTGTTTTAAGAAAACTGTTACTTATCTTTAAAGCATTCCAAGTTAAGTATTAAAAATTAAACGTCCTTTGCTGAATTCAATTAACTGTATATAAGAATCCTAGTTTTATTAGTTCATTCCTTGAACAGTAATCAAATAAACGTTTTAAAGCTAAGAGCGAAGCAGGCACTGCAATTTTATTCGATTAACTTTTAATTATAAAGTCATTTCTTTAGAGATCAGGTAAAAGATAAAAGAAATACTACTTATATTTAAATTTAATATTCTACATAGAATCCTAACTAATTCTATAAATTTAATTAACAAACGAAAGTGCGTTTTAATATACTACTTACGCCATCTATTGGCTTAAATCACTGAACTGATTTTGATTAAATATGATACAGAAATAAAATAGAACTTAAGGAAGGATATAGGCTATGTATCATAGTGAAAAAAAAAACACTTAAGAATACAAATTAAACAAATTAGTGTACTCGTACGCCATCTATCGAAGTGGGGATGAAGTGCATGTCGAGCTGTGTGGCCGTTATGTCTGTGGGAATTAGTGTTAAAGTGTGAAATTAAACCTAAATACACATGGTCATTGCTCCCGGGCGAAGCCGAAATGGCTTGACTTTATATATAGTTATTAAAGTGAGATTAACTTATTGTCTCGGTAATGTATTATTTGTAAAACTTTGATCCTAATTGTGTAATAATATAAAAATACATTCTGAAAGTAGAAAGTGAGCAAAAATGAAAAATTAAGAGCAATTTTATAATTTTTATAATATTTATTTTCGTCATAACATATATTTATTTCTCTTGACTATGTATTATTATTTATTTTTAAATTATACTGTTTCTTTTCTTCGTTTTATTTATATTTAATCTCCAGAGTTTCTTTCTCTTTATATGATGGCAGTGGATTGTGGAATAAATACCAATTTCGTAGCAACACGTTTATTTCTTTTTCTTACATACGAGCACACAGCACACACAACAATTTTGACAGTGGCATGACTGAGACAGATTACACTTGACATTTACTTAACAGATAATATTTAACACCCCCTCTCAATGTTTACTAACATTGCACAATGAACAAAGATATCTAATACAAGTAATTTCAATATTTTAAACTTCTTTATACATAACTAAACGTCTCATTATTATATACAACTTTAAAAGTACCTAATGTTTCAATTCAATATTTAAATGACAATATTACATTTATTACTCAAGAACAATAAAATTTTTATAGCTTATGATATATATATATATATATTTATGTATATGATAAAGACATTGTTTAATTAAACAACTATAATCTTATATACTAGACATGACTTGAAATCATATTCTCTATTCTTGTTTTTCACATTAGTTATATTTAAACATTTATTTTAATAAAATATACACAATGTTACAGTTTTCCTTTTATTTAAAATTCACAATTTTTTATACAGATATTTGTTTATTTTTAAGTTATCAGACATAGGTATGTGACAGCAGCAATATTTAGTATTATTATATGTATAGATTATTGTTACTTTATTTTAGAAACACATTACACAATATTCAAATGATTCACAAAATATAAATGTTTTATAGAACTTAATGCTTTCGTTAAAATATCAGCTATGTTTTTATCAGTAGATATATAACAAATATGAATGTTGTATTTCTTAACAGAATCTTTAATAAAATGATATTTGATATCTATGTGTTTTGTTCTTTTGCTGTTCTCATTACAATTAATAATTCTAATTGCACTTTGATTATCAATCAACAAGCTAGTATAAATATCAATAGAATAGAAATTGGATAATATACCTTTTATATATATAAGTTCTGCTGTAGTCATGGATGCTGCTATGTACTCCGCTTCAGCTGAGGAAAGTGAGACTGTTGGTTGCTTTTTAGCAAACCATGATATTAAATTATTACAATAGAAAATAGCACAACCACTTACACTTTTTCTGTCCTCCTTGTCAGCTGCCCAATCAGCATCACAGTATGCTATGATCTCTTTACAGTTATTTGACTTCATATATGTAAGAGATTTGTTTGCTGTCTGTTTTAGGTATCTCAAAATTCGCTTACCTGCCTTCCAATGTTCCTTTGTTGGCCTATCCAGATACCTGCTTAGGTACGAGGTAGCAAAAGTAATATCTGGTCTTGATGTTACAGATATGTATGTGAGACCTCCTATTAATTCCCTGTATGGTACATTAACTATTTCTTTGGTATTTTCACATGTATTTACAATATCCTTTTCCATAGGTGTCAGTACGCCTTTGCAATCTTGCATTCCGAATTTGGTTAGCATTTTATTTATTAATTTTTCTTGCTTTATTTTTATACTATTTCCTTCTCTACATATTTCCATACCTAAATATTCTTTCACTTCTCCTAAATCTTTTATATTAAATTCCCTTTTTAGTTTCTGAACTATTGTTTCTTCATATCCTAATATTAGTATGTCATCTACAAAAATTAGTATCCATGTTTCCTGATTGTAGTAGAGACAAAAATCATGCTTAGATTGTTCAAAATTATTATCTAAGAAGAAATTATGTATTTTTTCGTTCCAACAACGCGGTGCTTCTTTTATTCCATATAAAGCTTTCTTTAGTTTTAAAACTTTACCCTTTTGACTTTTTACTCCTTCAGGATATTTAATATATACCTCATTATTTAATTCTCCATTTAAAAATGCGGTTGGTACATCCAACTGTTTTAAGATTTTTCCTTCCTGTATTGAAATACTAAGCATAAGCCTTACTGTTGCGATTCTAGCAACTGGTGAATATACATTATAGACATTTTCTTCTTGAAATCCTTTAGCTACTATACGAGCTTTCTTAGTCCCATCTATTTTACTCTTAAAAATCCATTTCGTGTCTATGGTCTTTTGACCAGGTGGTAAATCAGCTATCTCCCAAGTTTCAAGTTTCTCATGAGCTTTAATTTCTTTTTCTATAGCTTCTGTCCACTCATCACTCTTTATTGCTTCATCATAACTTTGTGGATCTTGTCCAATTATAGTACTAAGGCAGTATGCAATATTGCTTTCCATATTATTCACATCATCAATATCTTGCACATAATCTTGTAAGTAAGCTGGTTTCTTTCTTGTTCTTTTCTCTATATTTTCTTGACTTCCTGTATTATTTCTCGTATCTTTCATTATATCACTCTCTCTGTCTCTATCTGTACTTTTTTCTTTTATTCCTTCTTCACATTCTTCTGTATCAATGTCATAATTCTTATCTTCATTATTTATGTACATATATTTTGTGTTGTCATTACCATCTGTAGTAGGTTTGTATACAATGTCTGTTTCATCAAATTTCACATCCCGTGATACTATTATCTCATCTGTTTCTGGATTCCATAAACGATAACCATTTGGTGAATAACCTACCATTCGCATTTCTTTAGATCTTGGTTCAAATTTGCCCCTTCTAGGAAGTGTAACCGCCCAACATTTTGATCCAAAACATTTTAATCTATCCAGGTTTAATTTACCATTAAATATTTTTTCTGGCGTTTGGAAGTTTATACTTGAGGATGGGCTTCTATTTATCTGATATGCTGAGCACATGATTGCTTCACTCCATAAATAACTTGGTAATTTTGTTTCAATAAGTTGGGTACGAGCTTTGTTATATAAAGTCCTATTCATTCTCTCTGCAACTCCATTACTTTGAGGTGAATAAGGCGTTGTGTACTCAATCTTTATTCCTTTATTCTCACAAAAATTCTCAAATTTTTTATTTTTCAATTCCTTACCATTATCACATCTTATTCTCTTTACCAAAACTTCTTTATCATTCTCCAAATACCTTATATAGTTGATTAATTTATCAGTAGCTTCATCTT
Organism: Limenitis camilla; assembly: GCA_905147385.1. Lineage (NCBI taxonomy): Eukaryota > Metazoa > Arthropoda > Insecta > Lepidoptera > Nymphalidae > Limenitis > Limenitis camilla. Next base: position 7,313,391 of record LR990246.1, on the reverse strand, counting down.
TATTTTTTAATAAATTTACATGGAGAAAATGAGAAAAGTCATCAATAATTACCTGATAGTATAAGTCCCCACAAATTCCTCCTATTTTGATTGGTCCTGATATGTCTGTGTGTAGCAGTTCTCCTATACGGTGTGATCTTGGATATGGTACAGACTTAAATGGAAGTCTTGTTGCTTTACCTAGCATGCATGGTTCACAAGTGTTTGTACTTACCGGTAACTTCAATATGTTTAGACTGTGTCTATTTACATGTCCTAACCTTCTGTGCCATAAATTATCAGAAGTGCTACTAGAATTGCTAAGTAATGAGTTATTTTTCTGCATTAATTCAGTTTTTAGTATAAATAAATTTCCTTTGCGTGTACCTGTTATATGAAAGCTGGAAAAAATCCTACAAATTTTGACATAATTATTAGTAAAATTCACAGTATTGCTCTTTAACATTTTCTGAACAGACAACAAATTAAAAGACAAATTTTCAACAATAAGACCTTCTAAGTTTATAGTTTTACCATTTTGACATAAATCAATAGAACCTTTTTTATTAGATGTTAAATAGTCTCCATTGGCAACAAAAATTTTGATATCTTTTTCTAGAGTTTTAATGTTATACACATAATCTATAAATTCTGCTTTAATTAAGTGTTCTGTACAACCAGAATCAACTACCCATTCAATATACTTACAATCATTATTATATGACATCAAGTTGTTATACTCTACATGTTCCACATCCGTCAATAATGTGAGATCATACTCAGCTTCTGTATAGTTTACTGCATGCCGTTGACCTCTCCTAGATGGTCCATTGTACCGTGAGTGCCTTATGAATGTTCCTCGTCCTCTCCTTTGTCCATGTATACCTCGGTGATCTTGACCTCTTAATGAAAACTCGCTGGATTTGCAATTTTTGGCAATATGTCCTCTCTTCTGACATTTGTAACAAGTAATATTGAATGCAACTTCTTCACTGGACTCCGACTGTCTCGAATTTAACTTCAATTCTTCATCTAACAACCTTGTTCTCACATATTCTAATTTCAAATCTTCTTTACTTAACGTCTCTATAGCAGTAATTACAGTTTCATATTTGGATGGTAACCCTATTAAAATGTAGCAAATTTTGTCAATTTCGGATATTTTATCATTGTTATTTTCTAGATCTTCTATAATATTATTAAACTGATCGAAGTAGCTCTCTAATTTTTGATTTTCACAACACTTTAGGCTCAAAAGTTTTCTTCTTAAATGTATTTTCGACAAGATAGATTTTCTTTGGAAATTTGAAATTAGTTTGGTAATCATTTCATTACTGGTGCCACAATCTTTTATAATATTAAGGTGAATGTCGCTTAGGCATGCTATTATTATTGACTTTGCCGTTGCATCATGGCGTACAAAATTTTTCGACATTGATTCATCCTTTAACGCACTTATATTTGTCACATCTATACAATATAAAACACCTTTTTCTTCTAGAATTGCTTTGATTCTGAATAGCCAGTTATTAAAGTTTTCCGCTTTCAGTATAGGAAGCATTTGCCCACTTTGTGACGCCATCTTAGTCGTATTGCGTATTTAAATTTTAACAAAATATTTACTCACATCCATGAAATTTAGGTATTTCTCCAATGCGGTGCGTCGCCCATAACCTTTTATTTATATTTAATCTCCAGAGTTTCTTTCTCTTTATATGATGGCAGTGGATTGTGGAATAAATACCAATTTCGTAGCAACACGTTTATTTCTTTTTCTTACATACGAGCACACAGCACACACAACAATTTTGACAGTGGCATGACTGAGACAGATTACACTTGACATTTACTTAACAGATAATATTTAACACTTCGTTTGAGCTTTAACAGTGTCTAAATTATAAAATTCATTTATACTAAATAATATTTTCTAACACTTTTGTATATCATTTTTCTAAGCCTAAATAAATATCAATTTCTAAGCGCAAACAATCGAGAACGGCTTAACCTATTTGGATGTTTTCATTTTCGTTTTTTACGTCTCTGGAAAGTTTGTTATGAAGAGAAAAATATTACAAATTAAGTAAAAAATGATGTCTTTTTTTTAGTATTACTCTATGAACTACAAGCCATTTATAAATTAATGGATGGTGGAGGAGTGAGTTAAAACCATTTAGTTTTTTCTACATCTAGGTTACCTAATCAGTGATAAAAATTATGGGCAGTTTTGCATATAATATATTTTGAAAAAGAGTAATATTTTCAGAAAGAACTGGCTTCTCTCCAACTAGTTGTAAGGTCGTACATCAATATATTTCCACTCGAGTTGTCAAATATATTTTGTTAAACTGAATTCTGAAGGTCCGAGTAACTTTGTAAGGGTTCTTCTTGTAGGTTGTATCAAATTCTTGAAACAATTTTTACAAATACTTTAATATTGTAGATGATAAATTCTTATGCTTATGCTACAATACGTCTAAAATACATATTTTCTTTCTGTATTTAGAAGACATATCCGATGTAAGAGTCAAAAAATTATATTTGTAACTCTCTTAGTAAAGCATCTTACATGGAATCTAAACCTAATATTCATATTCACAATAAATTAAAAAACAATTAATTAACTAATTGTCATCTTACTTCTTTAATGATTAATTAAATACTTATCTATACTCGACCTCACTATTTAACATTTAAGTAAAAAAATTAACAACACAAGTGAACTCGAAAGCTATCAACTGTGTTGCTAACAGATTTTTGAAAGGTGCAACAAATAAAATATACAACATAAGAGAAAATCGTTTTATTACACGATCTAGCTACTCAACAATTGGGAAATAACGAACATAGCAATTTTCTGAATCCAGCACCATATAGAACAACTTTTCTTCTGCGGAGCTTCTTCTTCTTCTTCCTCTTGAACAGTTGTTGCTGGAGTTGTTGTTGCATCATCTTGACAAAGTCCGATACTCAATAAGATAAAAAGAAGGACGAGAATTGTCTTCAGAGTAAAGGGTTTCATGTTTTTTACGTATTTATTACGGTGTGGATTGATACGATTAAACCACAACGTTGAAATGATCATTTGGCTCGATGGCTGCACACAATTAGATGGTTATCTGAATAGATTTGGGCACGCCAATTTATTTCTCATCATTTTGTGTAACAACTTGTCACACGAAGACCGAAAATGCATTAAACATGCTATATACTCTCAGCGCCATCTTTGTAGATCTATTGTCTAATGTCGCTATTTTTTTGTAAGAAGAATTTTAAAATGGCGAAAAAGGAAAGTACGTCAGAAAAATATTAAAACGAAAATAAGAAAGACGTAGTTTTTTTTAAATCAGAATAATAAGATAATTGAAGCATTATAATTACATAACTGTAAGAACAACTAAAACTTGTGTTAGTTTTAATAAATTCGAGTAAAAGTTACTAAATAGATTAAATAGAAGATGTATCTACAAAATACTTAGAGACACAAATCTTTGCAAATAAATAAAGTAATGATTCGAGTATAAAATATATAACGCGATTGTGTAACATTTATAAATTGATTAATTATGGGTGGTTTTGTACCATTTTCATGATTAAGTTATTATTGAAAGGTTTTTGTTTTGGGAGTTTTCTATCTATTAAAGGAAAGATTCTTTAGTATAAAATCATAATCTGATACCATTATACATGTTGCTCTACTTGAAATAATATTATTCGTATAATAAAATGGGGAGTGTGAACAATCCTAATGATACAGAGTACTGTATTATTATATTCTGATTATTTATTGTTTTCATCAGAACAAACGACAAATTTAACATTTTGGATAGTTCACCCTAGTTAGCGATGCTGTAATCACCATAATTACATGTAATGAATGGACTTTGATGGAATTCTATGATTCTGCTATTTATTTTAATTACCATAAATATAAGATTTGTATAAGGTATCAATCAATTAATTAAATTGAATTTGTTTGCTTTAACTAACAATAACTAAATAAAAATATTAATCCATGAAATATTTTCTTTTATCAATATTATATTAAAGAAGTTTCAATATATACAAAAACTATCATAGCGGTTGGTGAATAAAAGTAACTGTGTGGTTGCAACAAGCTAGAATTCGTCAAAATGACTTCGACACCGTTATTCGCGCGTAGTTCCATTTATTATATTTCAATTATAACCACGAAACAATATATAGTACGGGAGCCAGTGACAGATTTTCATGACCAAGTCCCTCCCAAGCGAACATTCGTAAAATACATAAGTGGGTAGGGCGAACAGTGGCAGCCTTTCAAACAAGTAGAATTTTTTTTTTTCAGTTATGTCCTCCCGTTTGAAAATTTGTCGGATTATAGTTTACCTAGTATCTTGAAGGAAAAATAAAGTCAGCTCACCATAACGTGGTGGATTATACGTCAGCTGGCTGCTTGAACATGTAACATTTTGATTCTTTTGAAGCAAAATCACAGTTACCATTTAAGTACCTTTTAAATAAACTAAACTCCTGTTTGTAAAACAGTATACGAATTTTCACTCGAGAGGAAATTATTGATCGAATTTGAATCTGGGTCCCGTACCAATACAACTGGTGTCTGTACGCTGGGACTCCATGGTGAAGGATTTTGTGTGTGTTTGGGATTATATGTCTCGGATTCCGTCTTAAGTGCATATTATAGTTGTCATTGTCTTCCATCTGACGTAACCTATTGCTAAACCAAACCATAAAGTGCGTCTTTTTGACGAACGTTAGCTGTTTAGGGTTACTGTATTAACGTCATAAGAGGGCCTAGCCAAGTTGCGAACGTTATGTTTCTATTCTCTTTCTCTAATTTCAAGCGATAAGTGTTGACAAGCCAGGTTGACATATTTGGTGCGCTCCACTAAGCGTTCACAACGCCCAAATAACTAAGATGTAAATAACTTTTATTTTATTTAAGATTTATTAGTGGAAATTAATGTTTTTGCCTCGAATTTAATTAAAAATATAAAAAATCAATATCAATCAATACAAAATATGCATATAAATTAATTTAACCAAAAATTATTGAAGTTTATTGTTAAGACTTACAACTAATACTTAATAACCTTAATCTATTGAAACTATTGCTTTATAACTCGCCACTTGAATTATTTTCATTAACGCTCAATAATCCATTCCACTTGGGTTAACGACTGTAAATCTCGCGAATAAGTGAAACGGGAAAAACCGCGGTCGTGATCATGGTCGTCGTACTCATGAGAGCTTAATGGAACGCACCCAGTAAGTGCAAACACTCATTCTACATATGTCATTTTAATTTGATCACGTGATATATCGTTGACATATGTCATCCCCATACATTTTTTAGGTTTTCTATATGCGTCAACAATTGTAGAAAATCAACTTGGCTAAGCCCCAAGGTATAAATAATGCATAATCATACAATTGATAGTCATCACAAAAACTACCTTGATATATTTGTACACAGAGCCCTAAAAATCTTAGATATAACTAATAAAAAAAACATTTGTATATAATAACAGTTTCAAAATCGGATAAAATTTCATCAGCAATTGAATACCAATATTCGTATGAATACAAATATAAAGCGTATAAAATGTGAACAATGCAAATATTTGAAGGGAACGTACGAGTAACATATTGGATGTATCCATATACTCGTATACGGTATATCTGAAACTATTTGTGGCACGAATACTTTGTTATTAAATACCAGGGATGCCTGTTTACCATATCAATACAGACAGGATCAATACTTATACTATTGTGTTTCGGTTTCCTTTCGCCTATTCTGATGCTGATACACGATACAAGAAACTTTTGTCAATTACATTTAAATCACAACTTTGTAAGTAAATAAGCAGATTATAATTACTTAGAGTTAGCAACACTGTTTATAATTCAATTACGAAAGTCACATCTGAAGGACTAAAAAAAATACTAGTCCTACTAATATTATAAACGCGAAAGTTTGTAAGAATGATGTCTGGGTGTATGTTTGTTACTCTTTCACGCAAAAACTTACACATCAGAATAACACATAGACTATAATTTATAATGGTATAGTGTGATTTATCCAAAATATAGCGGAGTATGGAAAAAAACTGGTGAATCAACTTGCTTAGGGGGGCAAAAATTGACAGAATAATGGTGTCAGCAATTCTATTGAAGCGCTGTCGCATGGACATCTATGACACCGTCTGTCCTCGCGTTACACCGATATGTTACTCTACTTTGTGTATGCCTGAGTTACAATATATTAGATCCAATCAAGTGATGTCAGATGACGCGGTAAGCATTTAAGTTGAAACTACTAAGCAGTTTAGTGTTGTGGTTTTAGATCTCCTTTCTCGAGGATCTTGTAAATTGATATTTTTATTATGTTATGTCAAATATTGAAAAACGAGGTCAAGTAGTGAATGTGAGAGTTAATATATTAAACCTTATTTTCTTACGAGTAGTGCGCTGTATAGCTCCATATATGGCATAGATATCTTCTTCTGAATTCCTTTGAAATTGAATTCTGTAAACAATTCTGCTGAAACAATTAAAAATATAATATAAAATGGATAAGAACTATACTCATAAATAAATCAAGTATGTTTTCCAACTTAAATTTCTTTTTACTTATATACGCTATAAAAATGAAGTTCTCTCATAAATCTATATAATTAAAAATTTGAAAAATTTGTCTAGTTATCGTCAGGACAAGGTATATAAAAGAAAAAGTGAATGAGGCAGAAGATAGTCAGTGAGGTATTGATTTCTGTATTGTACTGCAAATCAGTGACGTACTAAGCATTATAGAATAGAAATTCAATGAAAATAATGGAGAAATAGCATATTCATAGTTGCGGGTGGCAGATTATGAATCAATAAATGAGTGTGTGAGTGAGTGAATGATCTCAATACACCTCAGCGAAGCGAGGACAGGTCGGCTAGTATATATCATCATTTCCTCAGTACGTTTAATATAATTTTCTATTTGTAAAGAACCGTTCACTCAAAGGCGATAATTAAAACACGAGTCGTTCCGTACTTCTCGGAATTTTCGACTTTATAAAGCAAATGGTGTTCTAAAATAAATGTTATTTTACTTGGCGGTTTCATTTCACTCGTTTGCGCTCGTAAAACGACTGTTTTAATGAATTATAGCTGCTGAGTTAAAATATAAGTTACATACAGTGGCGTCACTACACCGTTTGGGCCACTGGCAAACTTGACAGATGTGGCCCGATGTGTGTATGATCAGTAGTAAGATATTTAACCAATTACATAGTATACACTACGTCAAGTAGGTCCATACAAACGCTATTAAAATTACTTTATTTAATCAATCTTTAATTCAGCTCGTATTTGATATTTTGCTGAGTAGTTTAGAAGAAAAATATTTAAAAAAATTACCTTATTTTACAATCTAGAATTAAACAAAAATTATAAAAATAAGTTACTCGAACGCCACTAGTCCACATATTTATGTTAAATGGCTTATTAATTAATATTTTAAATGTATGCTAACTAAAAAACTTAAAAGTTACCGTTTATTTTTTAATAAATTAATCAATAATTAATAAAAAATTAGATGCATTTTCCAGTTAAATATCCCTATTATGTAACTGAAAACTACATCTAAATTGGGTTATAATTAGTAGCGTTTTTCAGGATACAATCCTGATTGTAAAGTTACTACTGTAATAATGAAAATTAAAAAATTGTTGTTCTATTTTAACCTAGACTTCATGGCGCCTTAAGTTCACCTTCAGCAAAGTTAAAACTTTTACTAGACCCAACCTACTTTTATAAGGCTCATTTCAGTTTTTTTATTGTAATTCTGACTGTATGTCAAAGAGGATATTTATATAAATCTGTGTTTATATATTAAATCGGAAGATATTGTAAGAGCGACAATTGAAGTGAGTTAAAAAGAGGAGATAGAGGAAGAGATACGCTTCTTGATTATTTTAAATAATTTAGTTTAACATTAACCTGGGTCACAAGCTCCAGACATTATAGAGCTTCCAGTCGTAAGATTCTGATTTATTTCTGTAGTTTAGATAATGTTGCAGGGTCATTTAAATAAAGTAAATTGATTGCTAATAGTTGTGTCTCGTCCTAAATGTCTCGCCACAAAATATAGTGTCCCGCTAATTCGGATCATATAAGTTCGCTCTATTACCTAGTTCATTTAGATTTTGGTTATCAAGGTGGAGTAGCAAAGAGGTACTTTGTACGGATAAGAGTCTAAAAGATCCAGTAAAATTGTGCTTATGATTATTACCTAAATAATAAGGACAGCAATCCGTAATGAATCTAGGGAAATATATTTAAAAAAAAAACCATAAAATTTGTAGAATCTAAAATTGAATTTTAGAAGATTACACGAAAGAAAGTTTCCGAAAAACAATTTTCAAACTCAAACAAAGTAAAGTACCTAATTGTTCGATATTAAAAATTGTTTGAAGGCTCCAGAGAGTTTTTACGAGCACCTACGAACGGGATTTGTCAAAGTTGCCAACTTTTATGCCACTTGAAGACTTTTTGCATGCAAAAAAGATTTTATGGTGATGTTTTATGGTAGACGTTAACAATGACTATCATTTGCCAGTGAAGGTCAAGTTCAAAACAAAGTTATCCGTTTTTCCTTATTAACTAACCTACGTTTGACTAGAAAGCGTGTTGAATCTAATGTCACAAAAAATACTAATTTTTAAGCTAGGAAATTTAAAAAAAAATATTCTAGGCGCCATCTTTTCAATACTCGCCATATTCATAAGGTACTAAAGTAGAAATTCGGAAAGAGCATATCATAATCTACAAAATCACACTCACATACTAACCTTACTCTTAAACTTAAATAAATCTAAAACTAAAAGCTAAAGCATGTTCAACCATTACAATACATTCCCAACAGGTTTTTAATTAAATTTTCAACATGTTTTACAATTTTAAATACATAATCTCATAAAAACAAAAATGTACGAAGATTTTACTTTATTTTCTTAATATAATATTTGCTTTTTTAATAAAATTGTTGGTACATATTTGCACAACGCGGTTTTCATGAAATTGTTTACATACAACGCATATTTCTGTTACCTACGAGTACGCCGCGGGATATAGAAAGACAGGAATGGCTTTTGTACACTAAAATAATACGACATATTGTTGTGTACTTATTGACACATACTGACACACATCACTTGTTATTTTTACAGAATATGTGCCAATGTTACTGATTCGATCACACACTTATCTAATTAGCCAGACTGCCACCACGCCTACTCTCAATCTTGGCTCTTGTAAAACGTATTTTTCTGTTTGTTCAAGAGAATAATAGAATGATTGTTTAATTTTTTTCGTATTACCTTGACCTTAAACTTTGAAGTACATTAGGTTACTCCTCGTTTTAGCTAAAGACTCGTTAGTTTCTATAATAAATTCTGTAGTAATTGAGATTTTAATATTTTTATGACAATCCAATTGACTGTTTTTTGTTTTTGTTAAAATGGTAGAATTTATACCTCGGAGAAAATTTTAAGAGAGAAGGAGAGGAGGTTTACTGAAAAACACTACAAACAAACGCAAACGCAACGTAGATACTGCTACTGAACAGATAAATAACTAAACATTATGATCTTTTACAATTACGATAGAAACCCAAGCAGTGCCTTGAACTTGTGATCAAGGGGTAGGTCCAAGGACGTCCTTCAAGTAATTATAACACTGCAATCACTGCACAGGTTAGGTTTATAACACTGCAATCACTGCACAGGTTCTCTATTTAAACCTAAGGTTAGGTTAACCTAAGCCTTAACGTACGCGCCGATATATATTATCGTCTTCAAAATTTTAAACAAATTTATGTGACTGACATGTCATTTCATTTCACGCTAAAAATTGTTTTATTCAATTTGCAACACATCCATACAAATAAATAAAATTGGAGTGTCTGTTTGTAACATTAAAATAACCGCTTTTTACTAAGTGCATATGGATGTATACAAGGTATATATAATAAAACAAACTAACATTTTTTACTATTTTTGTCTGTTTGTTCCTGCTAATCTCTGAAATGGCTGTATCGATTTTGACGGGATTTTTACTGGTAGGTAGCTGGTGTAACAAAGAGTAACTTAGGCTATTTAACATCGCGCTACGACCCATAGAAGCGGAGCAACACGCGAACGATTTCGCGCAGGTCGGCTAGTATTTAATATGTCTAATAATTATTTAGTCGCAGTATAGTAATTTTCAATACACTTGTCAATAATATTCCTTCCGTATTCCGCGGGGTACGTTCATTTTAATTATCTACAAAGCAACAGTACCATTATACAAATACCAACGTAAATTGAAATTTTCTCTGTCAGCGGTAAGAAAACAAATTATATTTCAGTCGTCATACAATTTTCGTGGTGACATTTTGCACGAAATGTTTATGTAATTAAAAAGATTTGTATCAAAGTTATTTTAACAAAAAAAGTATAATTAATACTAACTGTTAAATAGAGGGTTATAGTATACTCACTGACTGACAGTATAGAACTAGAATATTACTTCCCTAGTACTACTAAAATACTCGCGATGGTTTCTGTCATGACCGCCCTTTCCCTGCGTCGTACAAATCAAAATGCTACTCAAATCAATGCTACCAACATCATAAATAACAGGATGCTACTTAAATTAGTGTACAAACACAACTTATATACAACTCCTTGTTTTTCTAATTGCTATTACTATAATGTTTATTCAAAAATAACAATAAAAAACTCAGTTTTAATGTAATTTTAACAATTTTATATTTTAATTAATTAATTTTTTAAATTAATTAGACATATTTTCATTTGTTAAAACTACATGAAACCTGTATAATATATATCCTACTAATATTATAAACGCGAAAGTTTGTAAGAATGTATGGATGTCTGGATGTTTGTTACTCTTTCACGCAAAAACTACTGAATGGATTTTGATGAAACTTTACAATTATATAGCTTACACATCAGAATAACATATAGGCTATAATTTATATTGATATAGTGTGAATTATCCAAAATATAGCGGGTGAAACCGCGGGACGCAGCTAGTAATTTATATTTTAGGCTGAAGGATAATTTTGTTGGAATAAAATGGAAAAACTTAGATGTAATATTGTTTAATCTAAAAAAAAACCCCCTAAGAACTAACAAAATATTTACATTAAATTTTTTGTTCTAGACTTTCACTTTTATTTAGAAACATTTTTGTAGCTAATATCCTCATTGTCATACTCATTTTTTATTGGAGATAAACACGAACCTTATTTATTCCTTTTCTTAGGATATTATCGGTATACAATTCCCTATATTCAGATACAAAATAACCCAAAATTAACTTATACCAGTAACATAACACTGATATATAATGAAATGAAGTTTCGCTTCTAACAAAGCTATCTAACTCTGACCCTTACAACTACCTACATTACGTATTCTCTTATCTACATACGAGAAGAATGGAAATTTCAAAACAATGAGAATTGTTACAGCCACAATTAGCCTATACTTTTTTTATTGCAGCTGGTCGAGATTGCAGAAATGCAGTGAAATCTCGGCTTTCAACTGAATATAATGTAAGTTAAGTTAAATATTTATTCTTGATTTCAAAGTAAAGGTAATTTATTCATAAGAGATTAAAAAAAGATTTTCGCTTATATGTTTAACAAGTTGAGTCACCCCGGTTGCGACTTTATCTTAGACTAGGGGCCCGTCCCGGCTTCGCACGGGTGGATAATTTTTTTTTAACATTTTGGCTCCCGCATTCTGTCGCTCCCTCTATCGCCGCGTTACTCGCTGCGCTGCGAGGCACTGCACACCGCGCCGGCGGCCCGTCTGGGATTATTTTTTATTTATCTTGATATTTTTATTTCGTAATATCTTTTGACTGGAAAGTCCGATTTCAATAATTCAAAAAGTAATTAACAGGTATTGAAACAGTCTTCATTACAAAATAATTTATTTGGATAAGAATTAATACAAAGTTATGGAAAACATGGTCTGATTTTGATAGGCATTTTTATCAACTTTTAAAATGTAAAAAAAGACTTAACTACAATAGTTGGACATATGGTCTCGCGGAGTTTTTTGTAGATATTGATACGTTCTATAATATTGTAAAACATTTTTTTGTTCTATCATCAATACTTTTCGCAGCGCATGCGATGAAAGATATTTTATGGTTAATTTTTTTGCACCTTGTGTTGATTTTAGTGAGAATTTCTGGGGATCTCTAATTTTTTCTTGTAATAAATATAGCCTATGTTACTCAGGGATAATGTAGCTTTCTAATGGTGAAAGAATTTTTGAAATCGGTCCAGTAGTTTTTATGTTTATTCGTTACATACAAAAATACAAAAATCCAAAAATACAAAAATACAAATCTTTCCTCTTTATAATATTAGTATAGATTTAACAAAAATAATTTAATCTTACTAATATTTTCTATATACATAATGATATGTTAAAATTATCCCGCCAGAACTATGAGTTTTCCGGGATAAAATTTAGCAATTCAATTTACATAGAAAGGTCGAAATTCACTTTTCGACCTTTCTATGTAAATGAAACAAATCATACATTTAAATAAATACAATTACAATCTTATCTTATTTCGTGCAGTAGTGGCATGATTCGATTAGAGTATTAATTTTTATTATATTTATTTATTACTACAGATACTACAATTTTTCTATCGAGTTTATCCAGTCCTTAAATAATTGGTGTGAATGGTAAAATTCCAAACAAACAAGCGAATCCTAAGTAAACTTATCAATTTATATATACTCTACAATAATTTATCTCTGGTAAAATCGTATTAGGATACCTTTGAGAATTATATAATTACATTTTACATAAAACAAGCTATTATAATTAATGTTTTAGGTTATACTTACTGTTCCGAGAATAATTATAGAATACGAACTACGTTAATACGTTTACGTTTATAAATACTTTAATATAAATACCTTTTTAAAATAAAAAATAAAAATTTAATATACGACGTGTAATACTTAGATTAATCAAAAAACATTTAATTTTCAACATTAAATATTAACAGTAAACTTATTTTTTCCAGAATAAAAAGTAGGCTATGGGTTAATCCAGGTTATAAACTATCTGTGTGCCTTATTTCATTGAAATTCGTTCAGGCGCTTTTGCGTGATTGAGTAACAAACATCCAAAGATTTATTATATTAGCAAGATTTTATTCAAAAAATAATTTATTTTAAATAGCAAAATCTTTCTTGCTCGTGCTAACATATTTTGATAATATTGCAATCAATTATACTTAATCTGCAGTGTGTAAGAAGTTAATTGTGTTCAGATATTTTAAAAAATGGAAATAAAGTTGTGAATAGCTTAATATCTGAAAAAATAAGTGTATCACTTGCAACATAAATACATCTTAGAATTAGACTGGAATGAACTTAAACTTCATAAAAATTACGTAGATAGCTCAATCTTTTTTGTTGTGTTAGTTATTGTCAGGATAATATTTGCTTGACAAGTAAGTCAGCGAGATGGTTGTGTCTGTCGCTGTCATCTGGTTGAATCTACTGTTTGATTGAATGACTAGTGCGTTAATTGACAGACAACATTCAATTGAGTGACCACTCTAGCGCCTAAACGACTGAACCAATTTTCATGAGTGAGGTGTCAATAGATTTGCAATAATGGCGCGGGTGACATAGACTATAAAAATTTTATGATTTTTTTTATGACGGAATTTAAACCTCAGATTCTAACTTCGAAAAAAATTAAACTGAGCTGATTATCACGTGTTTGGTGTCAAAAGAAAGGTCTTGGCGAGCATATTACAAATATGTATATATATCTTATTGTTTAAGTCAACATATATGTTTAAAATGATTCGTATAGTTCGCGCGGTCCTGTCGTTGCAGTTATTTACTCGTTTAAACAAATAAAAGCCAACAATTACGTTATTATGTACCTATTGAAAATTTAAGTTCTTTAGTGATGAATAGTTCTGATTCAAATGTATTGACATTAATACTCGTATTTGGAAATTGAAGTCACTAAAGAGTTCGCATTAGTTCAAAATATCTCATTGTCCAGGAGTTTTTTTGGGGGACAAACTAGCCTCACCAGCCACTTGATGTAAGTGGCCATCATCGTCTATGGACAGTGGACATCAACAATACATCTCTCTCGTCTATCGAGCGTCTCTTGTGTTTTGTAAGATGAGGTGAAGAAGGGGAGTGAAAAGAAAAATGCTACGATTTCAGTGGACCCTGAGTGAGAACCCAGAGTCCACTAGAATCGCAGCATTGATGAGATGGAAGAGGGATTGGTGACAAGTCTCGCTCATTCGCGACCGGAACGCGTCAAAGACCGCCATTTTCTGCTTACTGCTCGTCATCGAATCAGCTTTAAAACACTTTACAAATTGTTATTACAAATCAACTAGCCCTAGCATCTCTGGGGTAAAACATTTTTAAATGACAATGAATTAAATTAAACAAAGCTTATGTTTTAACTTGAAACTGCAACAGTACAGTGAAAACTATATGAAATGTTGTATAGTAGTCGTTACGTGATGCGCGATACAGACACACAAACAAAAATAAACTATTGTTTTGGCTTCTGTTGAATTTTTATTTATCTTCTAAATACAGACATTCGATAAATTAATTTTTATTATATATAGATTAGTATTATGAACGTGAATGTTATATTTTGTTACATGTATTAAAACTATATTAAAATTGACTTATATTATTTGTTAGTTCCTTACAACTAAAGCTAAGATACTAGTGTTAAAACCATCGGAAACCTTACCCCAATCAGTCTTATCTAAGAAAATTGGAATTGAAAACTTCATCTGTTACAGATAATGCTGATCCAACTTCTCTTCGTGATTGGATTCGTCCTGGCTGTACAGCCTTACGGCTATTCTGGGACAATGGTAGATTTTACAGATCCTAAGGTAATATATTTGTATAACAATACCTTTTTATATATATTCTTATTACATTTCTACAACAAATCCTAAAAGAAGATGAAAATATCAAGAGAATATTTTATTTTATATTTTTCTTTTTATTTTATTAAATAGAAGGAACCAACGATCCATATGATTAAAAGTGTATCCACTGTAATATTAAGTTGCTTATTCCATGTTTTGTAGACAAAAATGTAGTAAAACGATCTTCAAAGTTTTTAAAAAAACACTCAAGAGCATTATGGAGCTTTTACAATAAGAACGATTCTAATATAAAGATGTCCTTTTGAAGGGAAATTATTTATAATTTCACAGTACCGTTTTCGCTATAAATTCATACAAAGAACTCAATTTATTTAAAATAAATATTTACTGAAAAAATATAAATGCATGAATATTGAATAATTATGTTAAAAGTTGTAAATCAATCCTATTTTATTTTAAAATATATAAAAACATATAACAGTATTAGTTACTCGCCTTCGATATTAAACTGCCTAAGAAGTCACAAAATTCTTAAAAACTGTCTAGTCGTCTATCTGTCGCTTAACATTATTTTTCTTATTATACATAGGTTCAAGGACACTTAGACGCATTAGTCCGAATGGCGCAGTCCTGTGTGATCAAAGTGAGAGCATCACCCAAAGATGTCAGAGCTTACTTCACCAACTCTCCTCCAATTACAAGATCTGGACAATGCTTTGCTGCTTGCATGCTGGAGCAGAGCGACGTTATTAACCACGGAAAAGTAAGTTAGAAGTTATTAAATATTACTTGGTTCCACCTCCTTCATTATCACACTATTGATATCTATTAACGTATTGGACTCATGATTCCTATGACTCTAAATTCAAGGGATTTACTAGTAGCCTCTAAATATTACAAAGTATCATTTCGATACGACAATTAGGAGGATAAAATTCTCTGTTTTACTAGAATTTAGATTTCAATAGATTTTAATACAGACAAAATATTTCCTGCCAAGTAGAAAATAAAGATTTTAAAAAGAAATCAAATTCTTTGAAAAAATTACCATATACCTGTTATATTTTCTTATCTAATTGCATTATAACACGCACTGAACTGTGAGTATTTTGCACCGAGGATAGATACCTCATTTTTCAAACCTAATTTAGTGTATGTTATGAAACTTTTCATTGAAGTAGAAAAACATTGTTTTTTTTTTTGTTTTTGTGCTATTTTACTCGGAACAGAACAATATATGAGAACTACTGTCAAAATATGAATGTAGTACAAGTTACTAATAAGAAAGAATTGAGAATATGTATGTCGGGGTATAGTTGGGGTAGGATAGTAATAAGGGCCATCCCGGGCTATAGTTAGGGTAGGATAGTAATAAAGAGGACTTGTTGTTAGTCCTTACATTGTATTTAGATCTGTTAACACAACCTTAGGTTAGGTTAGCCTTATGTTAACCTAACCTAAGATAAACAGTGAGACCAGGTAATGGAGGTGAGTGTTATGATCATTTAAAGGATATCCTACACGTTGGTCTCAGCCTGGGTTCCTGTTCAAAAACTACGGAATCGTGATATTCGATTATTAATTCATCCCAATTGTCTCTCTGTTCTGACATATATAATTCTTATCTATAAAAAGTTGCAGACTCTGTAAAGCTTATTAATTATGAATATTAGCGCTAAAACCTTCAACCACATTCATCATCATAAAGTGGTTATAATTTATAGCTAAGATATTTATAATAAATTAGTCCTACCACCCCGGTTTCGCTCTGGTGCAATTTCCCCAATTTGCTATATATACGTCTCGACACTTGTGTTTTATTCTTAACTCTGTAAGACATCCTTTGGACAGCAGTATCGTACGGTTGACAATCTATCGACAGTTTACAATATCGTGAGATTAATTATAATATAAAGGTTTTTACAATTTTACCGTGACATTATAAACCCATACAAAATTTCATCCCCTAATTCAATCACTTGAAGCCTTTTTACGTGATAAAAGGAAGCCTATATCATGACCAAATTTTATTAAAATCTGTCCAGCTATTATTGAGTTTTAAATTGTGTAACTAACCCTACTTTTTTATATACAGGTTGGAAAAAAATTATGGGCCCTAGAGGGGACCTACCTAAAATCCTTAAGCTCATTTTACTAAAAAGAAACATTCCTTTCTATTAAAAAAGAAGTAAAACTGCATTCCAATATTTCTCAAATTCGCTTGTTCCACCAGTCCAGGGCCCATCCTGCGTTCATCCATTCGTTTCGTTTTGATTCGTCTAACTAATATGAATAATCATGAGAAACTCATATTAACTGCAAATCATTAGTTAAAAATAAAGTTATATATTTTTCAGGTAAATCGTGAGCTCCTCGTCCATCTTGCAGGGCTGGTGAACGGTAAAAACTCCCGCGTAGTCCGCAAACTCCACAGCATCTCAAGACTTTGCCTGGACAGCATCGAGGGTATGTCCGATAGATGTCAGCTCGCCTCCACTTATAATGACTGCTTGAATGAGAACATGATCGAATTCGCTTTCCCGCTGGATATAGCTGAAGAGGCTGTTAGAAAAATGCCTTTTCATCTTATACAACCAAAGTAAGTATAAAAATTTAGTCCTTAAATACATTAAGGTTTTTCTGTAAAGATTTATATAGACTCCATTGAGAAAATGTTTTATTATGACTTTTTTTCATTTAAACATCCCCGTACCAAAAAAAACTTGTATAGAACAATCAGTAGCGTAACAATAGAGTGGCATTACGGGAAAATGCCAGTGGCCCCGAGCTGAAAGGGGTTTTCATGTTAAATCTTATCGACCCCAAGCGACGTAGCGACTACCACGAGACATACTGCCTCAGGGTAACTGCTCCCCTGAGATGTTACAAGAGTGCAGTCCGGAAGCAGACTCACGTGCCAGTTAGGTGAGGGCAGCGCAAAAGCCAATCATTGCCAAGCACCGAACCCTTTGATACTTCTAGCCCAATTATAGGCTATGGCTCAACAGTCGAGCCAAGTAGAGAGAGTACCCGTAAGACTCGAAGCGCCATCTCATTATGATTTCGTAAGGACGTTTTTGATGGCATTCCTGATGTCCAGAGATATGTCTAAGAACACTTGTCATCTTCCGATTGAAATCTACCAGTGAAACGACAGTCACGTACGATCTTCTACCCTGCAGGAAACTTGGCTTCACCTAGTCATGCATCAATCGCTAAAATGACTGAACGGGGGACTGCTTCAAGCCGTCCATTACGGTCTGGTTCCATCATCTAAACGGTCCAATCCAGAATCTACTCCAACGCACTTTGGACTTTAGAAAGAACAGCATGGCCCAGTGTCAAATCATGTCAAGCCTAGGAATTTCGAGATCTGTCCAATATGTATATGATAACAAGTCACTACAATTTGTCATTAGTATTTATATGGTCATTAGTCACGGATACGAAAGAATCATCTGACAATTTAATTATCCAGGGGCCAAAAAGTTACGGCACTGAATATAATATAAATATACATTTTTGTTAGCGTCAAATATTTTTATAATAATTAAATCAATATTAGATATAAATTTTTTATTATGTTAAATATAATTATTAATCAGTTATTATTTCTTTTTACTGATAAAGGAAAAATATGAAACAAAAATCTTGAGACTTGACAAATACATCACAGTTTTCAAGCTCGAATATGGCCGGTTAAATTCGTATCTGTCCCAAAAATAATATAAATATGAAAGAGTGGTTCAAAGAATCCTTCCACAATTCCGACATAATGGAGCTAAAGGCACAAAAGAAAGAAAGCTCAAAGTGGCAGCTTTATCCTGTCCGAGGATACTATTTAGGTCAATTCCTTAGTGTGAATTGTCGCCATGGAATTTAATGGGGAAAACAAAACAAACGACCCTCGTCTTTTAAAGTACCTAATGACACTTAAGAAGGGGAACATTTTGTGCTGTATCAACCACTTGGGGGCACTTTTCATGAATCAAGATTATGTAAAAATATCTATACTGTAAATGAAAAAATTACATTAAACGCTTAATATTAGTAAAAAGAAATATTTTCTTATTCGGGTCCGAGATGTCCCTCAGTCCAGTGCCAAACATTGTATGGAATTTCATTTCACTATCAAGTCAAGATCAAATTATTATAAAAAACTTCATTACTTCACAGAAATCAGTCATATCAAATTATACACGTCATTTTTTTATTTAAAATACTCAGCTATTTAAAATACTCTCAATAATAATAATAACGGCTATATTTCAATAACATTACCTATCTATATGATATGAACCAAACAAGATACCAATTCTTTCTGAGAAAAAAAATGGTATAATATTTTGTAACTTTAGCTAGTATACAAAATATAGTTCGTGTCGAGCGAGCATAAACCCTCATAATTTTAGTTTTCTTGATTATTCAATCCATGACAATCCATGGCACGCCTATTAAATATGACAAAATAATAAACGGGCCGTTCGATGTCATGGATTGAACATGACAATATTTGTACAGGGGGTAAATAATTGATATCAAAAAGAGTCTTTAGAATAGATTTTTTTTATTTTAGAGAGATAGAAGAAATCTATTTACCACTAATTAAAACATTTAACTGAGTATAGATATGTAATAATATACATTTAATTTTGTTTCAGTTTACCACAAGAAATAAGGCAAGCGTAATATCGACCGTTAACATTTCTACGTTTTTATATTTTTACTTACAATAAACGTATATTACTACTATTTTTAGTTTAATTTACTTAAGATTATTTGATTAACTAAAACTTACGACTATTACTAAGCTTATTAATTATATATTTAATATAAAATTTTATGTAGATTTACTATTTTTTCGAAGTAAAAATGTTAAATGAAAAAGAACTGTGTGAAAATTCTGTCTTACATTTCATCTCTTTATTTCTAAAAAAATTCATCTGTATTCTAAATTATGCTATCTACACTATAATAAATATCTCATAAGTTAAGGTATAAAGAAGAGAAAACTATGCTATTTTATTAATACCGAAGCTAACGAACATCGTCCCGATAGTTCTCGTTAAATAATAACTAGCATAAGTAGAGCTATGAAAGAATGAACAAGGAAATTATTATCCCTAAACATGACTTATATGCGTAGTATTTTATTCAAGGCAAAATACTTAATAAGGGGAAAATACTACCAGTTATCGAGGTAAAACAAACACCACGCCTGTATTTGTGAGCAAACAGTGGATATTGACTACTTACTATCGATTTCTTTATGAAAGTCTTATATTTTTAGACACAGTGACATAGTAACAAGTAATCATATATTTACTAACTAAATTGCAAGAATAAAATAATGTACATTATTTTTAGAGATTAAAGCGGTATAAAACTACAAAGTTTTTTTTAATTGATAATAGATACCCTTTTGATACTACTTTTAAAAGAAGGAAGATGAAAGTTATATATGTATATATTAGTTATGATGAAACTTACATATCCATAAGAAAATATTTCGTGGAATGCCTTCTTCTTATCGCAGACTCCACTTCTTCTCCTTTACTATTAATGATGCGTTGCCTCCAGGATTCAGTTGAAACCATAATATTCTTTATCTTTATACTCCCTCTCCTTATTTCGTCAAAAAAGAATTGTCTTTTTCTAGAAACTATCTAAAAATTACTGTTTAAATTTAAGTGAAATTCAACATCTATAATAAAAATATCTTTTATTTTATTTTCGAATGAGCCGCCTTAGTATAAGGCGAAAACATTTTTAAATGACAATAACTTTTTTCCTCGCCATCCGATTTAATAGAAATTAACTTTATAAACTGTAAAAGCCGTGTCAAATTTCATCTAATAATATTAAATAGACTTTATAAAGACTCGTCAGATTAAGTATTTAATAAATATCTTCTATGTACAGGCAATCAATAAGTTTATTATATTTATGTACAGTACAAATAAATGTGAAATATGATTGTCCTCGTATGCGAATATCAGTAAGAATAAACAAAAGGCAGTTTATTGGAAATAAGAGCAAACATGAATGATGGTAAATAAGATATTTCATTGTAGATCATATTTGAACAGTGTGGGCGTTTCACGGAATTGGAAAAAGGCTACAGAATTACCGGTATATGATGATAGAACTCATTTCACGAGATGAAACAAAATAACTTTCTTTTATTTATACGTCCTGGTTGGTATAGTCTAAGCCTTCTATGTATTTATGTCACCGTAAAATTCAAACACCGTCTGATTATAATTTATTTCGCGAGATTTTAAACTATCGATAGATTGTGAAACGTAATATACTGCTGTCCGAAGGCGTTCCCTGATTGGTCAGTCTTACAGTAGGCTGTTCTGTGTCCACAGAGTTAGAAATGAAACACAGGTGTCAGTCAAATAAAATAAATCCACTTCAACAATTGTGACCTAAAGTATTTATTATTTAATAGGTAATCAATAAAATCTATCGAAATGTAACCGTCAAATTGTATATCAGGATTAATTTACTATAGCGTTACAAAACTATTACAGTGGACATAATGCACATAGTAAAAAAATTAGAATGGACAGAAGAGTCTTTACAGCTTCCTGCCTCATCTGCTAAGACTTGCACGTGTTTTCCCACTGTGTTACAGTGGGCGCGGACTTCCATTCCCATAGCGCCGGAGACGTTACAGAAGTCCTTAATACAATTTTTGTGATCATTCAAATTTTTTACTTACTCACTGTAATAGTAATGGTAAGTACATCCTGATTCATAATTTGACGGTTTAACTTCGATTGATTATATTATAATCTAACGAAAATTAATGCGTTAAATTGTAAGCAATATCTTACAGTTTATAATCTTTCGACAGTTTACAATATCGCGAGATAGATTAACTATATTTACAATTTTACTGTAACATATATAAGATAGGAGATATATCTATACTCAATTTCTTAGTTGTGCCTTAATAGGAACACATTCCTTAAACCTTTACGTATCTTATTGAAAGAATAACGGCAAGCTCTAGCTTCGTTTACCGAAGAAAAAGGGCATTACTTTCGGCAACCCGTTAAGTATAAGAATTTTGGGTAAGGGATATAAATAAATACCATTTTACATTTAATAAAATTTATTATTTTAATTATTACAGGACGAAGTGCAATCCATAAGAAAGATTAAATATTTCATATTTTTAAAACTATATTATAATCATCTGTGGGCGAATGGAACATGCATATTTCACAGCTCATTATTTTTTTATAACTTCATAATATTTTAGGTACCTTTAAATAGTTTTAAAAACACAATTTAAATTTTTAGTACCAAGAAATGTAATTATATAAATATGTCACAATACTATATATTCAATGGATATAAAATACATTTTCATACTTTTAAAAAACAAATTATTTTATTATACTGCCGACAAAATTAAAAGTCGTAATTGCCTTAAAATTGATTTTGAGAAAATAAGACTTTCCGAAATATAAGAATAGTTTCGCTTATTAATAAACAATTTTGGCTAGATACAATAACGGAAAATAATTTTACAAGCTTCCTATATTTATTATTTATTGTTATTTTCGAAGGATGCTTGGCAGAAAAAATTATGATCTTTTCTTTTACGATATCTCCTGGTTTAAAACGAATTAAGTCTCATTTCAAAAATAAGATTGAATCTTTTTATACTGATACAAAAAAAATCAATTACGCCCCTTCATCTTAAGTTATCAATAAAGAATTAAGCATTAACTTATCTAGCATAATGTAATGTAAACTTTTTGCGAAATTCAGCATATAGCAATAAATAAAATGAATTTAGTACAATATTCAAATTACAAAATTGTTCATTATATAATCTGTTTATAGATAACAACGTATATTTATAACAACGTATAGACAGTAAAATCATAATAAACAGAATCCACCATCCATATTTTAATTAACTCTACTTGCTTGATTGTTTCAGAAGCAAAGTAAACATTTGAGATAAATACTATTCAATTTATAAGCGTGTTATAGGAAGGAACTATATTTACAGGACTGTTATAGTTACGTTTAATCTGACACCTATGCATAAGATTTACACTCTATAAAATATGAATACAACCTTAAAATTGCTTTTGAAGTAGATTTTACTTTAATAAAAAACTAAACTGATCTATAACAATATTGATGATTGAAAGGATGACCTATGAAAGAAAGAAATATGTGCAAGATAACATTTTTCAGTTCACGTGTAAATTACAGTGAAGTAAAATAAACAAAAATATGTCTAAATACATGGAAAAGGAGTTTTTACTTATTTACCATGAATTGCTCCGGAGGTTCTTTATAAATTTTATTCTTTAATACACATTCGTTTTTTTAAAAGCTGCACCGAAAACATCTTCAGACATATTGCGGATACGGAAATATTACCGCAAATAAATCACTAATTTTATTGATTAAATATTATTAAACGTTGTGTGCAGGACGATATTCTGTATCATTATAAAACTGTATTACATAATATAATTGTTGATAAATGGGACGCCTTATATTTATATTTTATGTCTGTTATATTACGATATAACCTCTCAGAGACTGTATTACTTTTTTAATAGAATGCTTACTAAGTTATATTGTATATTATAATATTTGCAATTGAGTCAGCACTCGCATAATTTTACAAGCATATCATATTATAACATATCAACGATTACCTGTTACAAAGACTAAACCATACATAAGTTTACATTCCAGTTTACTTGAATATTTTTGTTCCAAAGCAGACACAATAATCTTGTAATAGCGACGATTAAACCATTTCGCACGATTATGTTTTGACCTGTACCGTGAAAAGTTTAATACAACCCATACTTATAATATTAAGGGGGTAGTCAGATTATCTATTTATAAAATTATTTTTTTTTGTCCGATTTATTATAGATGAATCTCCAAGGACTTATGTTCTGTTGGAACTGGGTGAACACAAACAGCTATAACTTTTGAAATTAAACATTTTTTTTTGACGTTACTTCAAGTCAAAACGTTGTGTATATGTTATTAAATTTATAAAATAAAAATTATTAAAAATTCTCATTTTTTCATGTCTCTGACTACCGCTAACCCCTTAACGCAAAAGTGTACTTGATGGGTTGTCCTTCTTTTAAGCTTAGAGATAGCTATAAGACTGAGAGTAATGTATCCTACTTTTTATCACAGGAAAATTAATGTTTCTAGCAAGAAATAGACCACAACTACCTCTTATATCTTTTTTTTACCCCTAAACACATTTTTAATATCAATTTATTAAAATATCTTTAATTATAATAAAATCGAAAGCAGAATTAGGAGATTTATCTATTCATTAGTAAATTTAAATCTCTTCAATAGCTTAATCAATTTTAATGTGATTTTCAATTATTCGATTATTTTTTAGATACTGTTGTTGTATTTACATACATTTCTGTAAACGAAGAGGATATGCTCCGGTACTGACGATATCTGTAATTTTCAACATTATTTTAATTCATAAAGACATCTTATAAATAGACTACTACTTACTTAAAACTAATTAGACTTAAACGTAGTTAAATACTAAGCTTACCTACATACCCGTTTAGTTGCGGTTACCCGCGTATCTTGAATGGAGGAAATTGTATATATTTGTATTTAATACATTTTAATATATAAGTAAAACTGCATATTATTCTGCATTAATATTTGATTAAATACTTTCCAACCGAATAGCCAATGGTCTTAAGAGTTTGATTACTATAAGCCATCCCACGATAAATGGCAATAAAGGAGATCATAGTTATTCTATATTTACGAGAAACCTAATAACTACTTTTATACTATTAATTAAAAAAAAAGACAACAAAATACATTAGCTTAAACTCATATATTCCTTCTTTTTCTTCTTACCAAACTCTTTCATTTGATACCCCTATTATGGGCGTACATAAATAAATAAAAATAATCCGCCATCTCGGTCCGTCCACCATATTGAATTTAAAAAAACGTCACTTGCCAACTCACGCCATAGTTTTACGTGCACATTTCAATTGGATGACAATCATTTTGCCAATGACAATCATAAAATTTCCAAGATTTGACCCAAGCATACATACAAACATTGCAATTTAAATAATACCTCTAACTACCATACATAACTTTGCACTTAGGTCTATTTAGATATTTCCGTTTAAATGTAGATATGATAGTCTGGTACCGTCGATGGTTGACCCGTTCAGCGCGATTGTCTCTAGACCCGTTCCGTGAGGCTGCTGCGTGGCATAGGAACGCCCCGTCTAGTACCACCATGCGGTATTCTTGGAGACATAACTCTAACATCTAGGGAAAGAATAGGGCTAGTTAACTAAATTTAAAAAATAGCTAATACTCTACCTTAAAATGTACTGTACGAAAAAAACATTTATCGTTTGTATAAAGTACCCCATTAAAATCATTTTTATGTAAAATGTTGACAAGATCTATCTACTTCTCCATATTTAGTTACAGCTCCGAAACGTGGACATTGGTGTTGGAGGAATATCTTGCAAATTCCGTGTACCACATTCCACACTAACGTATCCATCCTTCGTGAACTTAACATCAAAGACAGGCTTTCCACTATCTTTGCGAAGAATGCTTGAAGGTTTTGGCCACATCTCACGGAAGGAGGGACACGATCTCGAACAACTCATGGTTACTGGCAAAGTTGATGGCAAAAGACCAAGAGGCCGTAGCCCAATTAGATGGACTGACCAAATTCGGACAGCCCTAAACTCGAATCTGCACAAGGCACTTCACAACGCCAAGGACTGACACAGATGGAGGACGATTATAATCGCAGCTGGGACTTCTGTCTCAAAGATCGTGTCTTTAATATTGACTCATATTTTTATTGTGACATTTTCCATTTCTGCGAATAAACTCAATTCGAGGAAAAAAAAATACGGAAAATCACATCCTGCAACGAGAATCACGACCCTCAGTAATGAGGAGCACGACACGAGGAGGAGGAGGTTGACAAGATCATATACCTTGCACTGTCAAACAGTTATCAGATCTTATGTAGAACCAAGCTTCTAACTCTACACGCCCTACCTCTACAAGCCCTAACTTCACAAACTCTTCACCTTGTCAAAATATGTGGCTTGGACTTTTCGTTATTACAAGAACTGTAACAGAAAAATAATGAACAGTAATAAATTTAATTGGTAATATATTCAGATTTTACATTTTTAAAAACTTAGGATGACGTCATAGTGTGTAGGACAATCTTTTTGTATAGCTAGCAGTATAGCAAAAGTCTACGACATCATTTAATTCATTCTTAGTGGATACGAATATTTTAAGAAATAATATAATTTTATGTATTTCGGAAACGTTTAGGAATGGTGTAGTTATATGGATAGTTGTCTTTCTTTCCTAGAAAATTCAATACAACAATGGATTAGAGATTGCTTACGGATCAGATGAAAGAAAGAAAGATCTTTATTAGAACAAGGAGACAACATACTTTAACAAATTAGTGATGACATTAAGAATAATAAAAATAGAGAAAAAGCAATATACACTAAACAACTAATCTGAAAATTGTGTTGAAAAATAATAATATGTACAAAATAAAATAATAATATTTAAATGAAGTCAAATTCAAAGAATGAATATTTTGTAATTTGACCTATTTCTTAAGTTTTGGTACACATTTTATTTTCTTTCATAACTTCTAAAGTTTGAAACTTCTAAACATAACGATAGATATGAAAAGACTACGATATTGTTTGATTATAAGAAGGTATTATTTCATGTTTTATTATTAATAAAATATTTAAAAAAAATTGAACCGACTTCAAAGTGAGTTCATTATTTATTTTTTGAAGACGGTTCAATTATTATTTTATTTTTCTCTTTTTATGAGTTTACCTAAATATCTTCAAAGTATACAATTAGTTGTCAGTACGTCCTGATCTGATTCCGTCTGTATTTTATAGATCAAAATATGTGAAAAACATTTTAAGTGCCTTTGAAATTTGAGGGTTTCCCTCAATTTCTCCGGATTCCACCATCAGATCATGACTTGATAGCAATGGAACCACCTGGGAAATGTACTCTTTCGAATAAAAAAATATTTTTTTACATCGGTCCAGGCGTCTTTGAGAAATCGGGGAACACATACATAAAAAAAGACTCCGACGAATTGAGAACTTCCTCCTTTTTTGAAGTCGGTTAAAAAGGTGTGAATTATCACCAGAGCAAAATTAAAGAAAAGTGAAAAAGAAAAATATAATTATTTATTAAATAAAAAAGCATAACAAGAACTGAATTAAAAACTAAACTTATCACTGCAATTATAATTTATTAGACCATAGCGTCTATATTTATCTTGGAACATCCAAATAATTTCGCCATATCTATAGACATTGAGCAACTGTGTCCGTCTGTGCCTTTTCCAGTCCGTTTCTATATAGACAATTCGTTGAGCATGACAAAGGAAGCCGCCATCAAGGATGACCAGTTTGTAGAGTTGGAGACACATTTCAAGCATCTAGGAAATGAGATGTCGGTCAACAACATAATAAATCTTGCAACAGAATAACACAAAAGCACGTTATACTTCGGTTTGATAATGAATGGGATACAAAATGGCGACGACATTGTTATTGTTAACGTTGATTTGTTGGTGAAATTCCAAACTTTTGTTGTGTAGATAGTTTAAACATGTAAAGTATTTCGTTGTATTGATTAGGTTACCTAGTTTAAATATTTTATTTCTCTCTAAATAAACTATATAATGTTTGACTTCGTTTTAATACTTCAACCACTGGAAACGTTTCCAAAACCTATTCGTCTGTATATACAATCATCTGATTTTTGTGTTTGACTAGGTAGAAAAACTAGGTAGCAAGATTTTTTTGAAATTCTAATCAAAAATGTTTTCGGATTTCATACAAGAAAATGCTCCAAAATGAGAGCAGGTCTATTAGTAAAACACAGAATTTTGAATTAATATACATAAATAACTATTTTTGCTTTAGTATACTCTTTCCCAGGTAAGTAAATACATACATTAATAAAAATAAGATTTAGTTTACTAAAATCCTTGAATAATATTCTCGTGTTAAGTTATTCAATATTGCAAATGATGTAGCACGAAAATAACATTTGATTAATATATTCGTATGTGCGCTGTAAGTAAATAGACTTCATCATTATAAACAATATTACTTAGACTCACTCCATACATAATGAGTTTGAGAGTTCCACAAACTTTGTAATGTTTCATATCTACATCGAGCACAATTAACATTTACAACTTGAATAATATTGTGTTGTTTTAAACATATATTTATTCAAAAGAGACAAAATGTTATAATGAAAGTATATTATTTCAATAATTCGCCATTTTGTGGCGGCGGCCACCTTGGACTTGAATTGTATCATAGTGTAGTATTTTTTTTTTATTTATTTATTTAATATAAGGAAACTTACTGCTATACATTTATATAATTTCTGCCAAACTGCTCAGCAGTTTATCGGCAGACAAGTGCTCTCATTTACTTAAGCAGTAAAAATATAATTAATTAACTAAAAAGTAACTAAACTAACGCAATGTATGAAGTAACTCATAACTTATTAATAAAATAATAACTAGCGATTTTAAAATTAAATTACATTAAACGCGGGTACATTGGAAAAAGACGCAACTTAACTTCGGTCAGTCGCGCGACTTATTCTCCAAGCTGGCGGTAGGTAGTGAAATTCTACTAGGAGTAGTGAAAAATATTGCGTCGGGGGTTAAAAAAACTATTTAAATACAAGATTTTGCATTTTCTACTCAAAAAACTCCTCCATTTTCTTTTGGTGAATATGAAATGGTCCGCCTTCTTAATTATTCCGCCATATTGGATTTATAATGTGTCTATAGAAACACGTATTCTACATTAAAGAAATAAATTGGATTTGATCCATATTAAAAGTTAAATAAATGCTTGTTAAAGAGCAAAGATACACTTAGATAATTGGCCGATACTCAATCAATAACACATCAGCCAGTGTCGTGATTATTTAAAATATACCACTGTGCTTATTAACGGAAAAAGAAAATGTTCAATTTCATACACGCATAATATAAATATTTTTTTTATTACAAAAATACTTTGTTTTCATTGTGTCCTATTATACACTGCCAACGTAAAGTAATTGTACGTTAGGTACATGAAAGAAAGAGACGTGTAGATTATTTTGTAAAAGTAAGAAAGATCTGATGATTATTGAGATCCTGCTTCTGTTATAATCATCTTTTTCTAATAAGTTTTGCTAATGATAGGTTTTAGGAAGAAAGGAGATGACTGCCCTCCATACATAGTTGGCTTACGAACGGAGTAACATGTCATAACGAATATTAAGAATTTATTTGTATACTTGTCCGTGAGGGGTTAGAATACGAATTCTATTCTAACTCTTTGCCGCTGGGAGAGTGGGCCAGAGATACCCCTCCCACTCCCATCCCGTTAATGCTGCGGTTCTAGTGAACTCTGGAGTCTCGTAAAGGGTCCACTAAAACCGCAGCATTCTTCTCTTCATTCCTTCCTTCCTCACTCAATCTTCGAGGTGGCAACGCATCGGCTAAACAAGAGTCTCAACTCTGCCACGGGCGATGGTGGCCACTTACCATCAGATGGGCTATCTGCTCGTTTGCCCCTTAACTGTCATAAAATAATACTTAAGAATCAATTTTCGGTAACTGAAGTACTCATAGTATAAACCAGACTCAATGTTGCCAAGGCTGTAATAATAATCTCCATAACCCATTCTATTCATACCATGCACTTGCAAAATGCACTTTGTATGTTTTGCGCATTAACTAGATATTACTTAACTTAACACTTGTTTATTTTAGCCGTAAATAAAAACGCAGTTCGTAGGTCAACTTAAACATTGTCCTTTAATACACATTTGCTACTAGTTCAATAAACGGCTTTCGCACAACTCTTGATGCAACAATATGTATGTGTAAGTGTAAACTTGCTAAGTCCTATGTGCCTTCTACCTCGAGTGTTTGTTACTTTAGCAATATATTCTCTAATTTGCATACTATTAGAAGCAGACTGCCTTCAATCAGGCTTTCTAGGTTAAATTTATAATATAATAAAGTTCGCTACAACACTGGCTTTTCTATACAGATCACGTAATCCTAAAACTTCTAAAATAATATTGTAATAGCCAGAAAACAATCGCATAAACCTAATAAAACCCAATATCTATAAATTTTAAATTTCATTTTGAAGAAATTTTTATGTTTTAAAAAGGGTTATTTAAATTGGATCATGAAAAAGGAAGAGAGCTTGTACGGAAACATCCATTCATTTTATTTTATTATCTGATTTAACTCGCTAAGGAATCAATTATTCACTATAGGATTTTATTTAGATAGTATCCTAGTCTATATATCGAGCTATATACCAACTTC
The DNA here is from genome assembly GCA_905147385.1 of Limenitis camilla. Classification (NCBI taxonomy): domain Eukaryota; kingdom Metazoa; phylum Arthropoda; class Insecta; order Lepidoptera; family Nymphalidae; genus Limenitis; species Limenitis camilla. The sequence goes on along the minus strand of LR990246.1, from coordinate 7,282,955 downwards.
TTTCCCAAAATATTTTCCAAAGATTTTCGTTTATACAAACCTATTCATGATAAGTACAAATACAGCCAATAACAATAAGCTACATTTATTTTGTTATTTTCTTTCTACGTCTTCATATACAACAATGTACAAAATTCTCAATAATATTCATACAAAAATGTATTTTAGGAATATAATAACTCACCTGTGTCATTTTGTCTTGACGTCCCTCCCAGGATAACATTTCGCTGTACCAGGGCTCGTGTTGTGTGCCGAAGTAGAGCGGCTCCCACCTGTGGTACGGGTACTCCCTCCGGGCGATCAACATCGGCTGTAATGGGATCGTTATTATTCCATCACAGTACTAGTAGCATGTTTAAAGAATTAAATCTATATTAATACTAGCCAACCCACGCGACTTCTTTTGCGTGTTGCTCCACTCCTATGGGTCGTAGCGAGATGTTAAATATCCTAACTTACTCTTTGTTACATCAGCTATCTACCAGTGAAATTTCCGTCAAAATCGGTCCAGCCATTTCAGAGATTAGCCGGAGCAAACAGATAGACAAAAATTATTTAAATATTACAGACACTTCAATTTTATCTATTTATGTGGATGGAAAAGCCAAAGGTATTACACTGTACAGCCTTATCTTTAGTAGGAGATGTTATTACATAAACGGCAGAGAAGCAACGTCACACGGAAACGCGATCGAACGGGATAAAAAGTATCCTATGTCCGTCTCCTGGTTCTAAGCTACCTCCCCACCAATTTTCAGCCAAATCCGTACAGCCGTTCTTGAGTTATATATAGTGTAACTAACGCGACTTTTTTATATATATAGAGATTATAAAGCAGAAGAGCTTGTTTGTTTGGCTGACGCGCTAACGTTATGTCTCTTATGTGTACAGACTAGAGATGTTGCGAATATTCGCATCCGCATCAGCACATGCGGAACATCCGCATATATTTTGACATCCTCATCTGCATCCGCATCCGTATAAATCGATGCGGATGCGGATTAATATACGAACCCTCGCGAAACAGACTGGAGTCCGAAAAGGCGGCCATTCTACTTTTCATTAAATATAATGCTCCAAAATTTAAATTTTATTAATAAAATAATTAATTAGTAATAGTAGTTCATTCACTACTTTATTATTAAATAAAAAAGGGTAAATAATACTGAGTTTTTTTTTTACACTACCAACTCAACACAAGTTTTTTTATACAGATCCGCATACGCATCCGCGGGTGTGAGCCTCATAAAATCCGCATCCGCATCCGATGACACACACGATGTCATGCGGGTCTTCCTCTACCCTAATTTCTATTATTTATTGTGTTTTAAGTAACATAATAAATATAGGAACTTATTCGTTACGATTAAATCAATGGCTTATAAAACTATTTCATATTTTAAATATTTTAAACTAAACATAAAGTTATTCGAGTTTTGAGTATAATTATACTTTAAAAAAAATATAAAATGAAGTACAAATGCTTAAACATCACTGCGTTTGTATTTTACATGGGCGATACAAATTACAAAATTATACAGATCCCTTATTTCTTATGTAAACAATTGTTTACAAGCCATGACGATGGGTCATTTACCCTGGGTTGGGTTGACATTTAACACCAATTAATAAATATTACAAGCAAAATATCGTATTACAGCTGACGCGCCATGAATATAACTCGCAAAGGTCTCCCCCGGAAAGATTAATTAGGCAGTCGATATTTTGAGAACATTTTCTTAAAACTTTGTCATTTTGTTCTGTCACGAATAAAATCAGGTTTTCGTATGGGAGCCCCCCTTAAATATTTATTTTGTGCTGTTTTTAGTATTTGTTGGTATAGGGGCGACAGAAATACATCATTTGTGCAAATTTCAGCTATCACGGTTCATGAGATACAGCCTGGTGACAGACGGACGGACGGACAGCGGAGTCTTAATTAGTAATAGGGTCCCGTTTTTTCCCTATGGGTACGGAACCCTAAAAATAAATTCATTAACGCAAAAATAATTATCAGAGCTAATTATTTTGTAATTTATTTACTTTCATCCTCTTCTTAGAAAATGACTTGACAAACAACGTGATCGTGTCGTGAATGAAAAACTATCCTAGCAGTCTTCGATAAGTTTCTTTCGGTAAGTATATATGCTATAATTAACCTAGAATATGTGTTACTTTTGTTATCATGATAATACAATAGTACTGGGAAGACAACACTAGAATGTTTCTTGTTATTTTGCCAATGTTCATTGCTGGTTCCCTAAAATTGAATGATTTCTGTATTTGACTTCTTCTTGATTGCATACATAAATTAATATTTATAAAAGGTAGGTAAGGCAAAAATCAAGAAAAAAAAACATTTTATTATCTGTCTATATCAGTATTAGTCTAGTTATTTTTAATATAATAAAATTGTGAAAAAAAAATAAAAAAATATTGAAATAATCAATAGTTTATAAAAAAATTTGTCAACAAATGGCAAAAATATCAACAAATAAGTTTAAGAAAAGAATAACTTGGGTTTTTTAGTTTTTGTTCAAGTAAAAAAATTATTATAAACAAAATATATATTTTTTTTACTTTTATAGTATGATCTTGTTAGGTATGTATATAAGAAAGGTTCCACGAAGCAAAAAAATTTTACGACAATTATTTAAGTAAAATTTCCATCGGAATTAAATTTTTTAAAATGTTTAGAATACACCGTAATTTCTTCGAATTAAAAAAAATATTCAATCCCTTAAAAAATTAATCAATATGTCGTACTCGCTTTTGATGCCACGCGCGAAACCTAAAAACATTATAAATAATGGAGAGATGGAGAGTTCCGGAAGTTAAGAGTTTTTTATTGGAAATTTCCTCTTCTTTAAGAATATTTTTTTGAAATGTCTGAAATATTAATAGTCTATGAAATATTGGCGAAAAAACGAAATGTCCTTTTTTATCTTTATTTTTTGTAATTTTATAATACATTTATCTAGGCGTCATTCCAGATCCGAGCTATCTCTCATAATTTTAAGAGCAGTATCTCTATTTTAGACCATTTTAAACTTGTCTAGATTATATATATTTTCATGTTTTGGAGGTAAAATTTAGTGCGTCATAAAAAATAAATATCAAAATTCTGGCTTTAAAAGTTTTAAAATATTAAATACTAATACAGATATAAGTACCCCATTATACGTCTAGACGTTATTACCATTTCCCTGAAACTAAAAGCTGTTTATAATAACTACTTAAGTCCTAAACCATCGCGAAGAGCTTCGGAGTTGCACTCCGTAAGTAATTCGCAATTACCGACAGTAACGGTACAAAGTTAATAAGATGCTCTCACTTTGAAAATTAAGGTTGCAGTTGGAAATATTTGCATAAACATTTATGACAGTAATTAACGTTTCCCTTTTTGAACTATAAATGGAATGAATTACATTTTGATACTAATAACATAAAGCCTACAAATCTGTACTATAGAAATACAGCTTACAATTTACTACGAAATATTAAGAGAAATCTTGTAGAGACTCGTTTTTTGTAGGAAGACAAATTGTTTTAAAAAATTTCCAGCGTAAGCGGCAATATACCTATAATAGGACATAAATATTTTGTTTTATTTTAATTTATTTTTTTTATTTTTAATTTTCAGAATGTTCTCTTTGCATTTTTCTGTTTCTTAGCATATGTCGTAATTCTAGGTCAAAGACAAGTACCCTGTAGGTTTAGATTCCCAGGCGAATAACATTGTAAATGGTCGTAACTTTTTTGATATTAATTTCACTCTTATACCTCTATACATTCCTGAGGAAATGGGTTTTGAAAATCAGACAACGAAGTGGTTTTTCTCTGGCCTAAAATTTCGCAACAAATTATTTTCAAAAGATAAGCGACACTTGGTGCGTGATAAAAGTGAGAAGGATTTAATATGTTTTATGTAAATAGTTCCAAAATCCTGTTAATACATTAGTCTTGTTCTACGAAGTAGGCCAACCCTATCTGTCACTTGGACATGATCGAGGTACGGATTCACGACGCAATTGGAATCTAGCCGATATCAGGGTTAAGATCATTTATTTTATTTTAGACCTTATAAATCTCTATAAATTGACCTATAGTAAGATTATAAAAATATCACTTAATAGTATAGAATGATGTCGCAGTTTACTTGTCAAAGTGCACTAAAAGAAAGAGCTATAAATAAGGAAGGTATGCGTATATCATGAAACGCCAACGTTCAAACCTATCGTTTGACGATTTATTTTTGGAAATAAATTGAGTTATATTCTTATAGTCAAAGGCATCTAGTATACTTTTAACCTTGAATGCGCAGAAGTCACTATTAGAGCCTTATTAGTAGGGGGGACAAGAGGAGCGTAACATACGTGATTGGTCCTTACGCGACAGTATAGCTCCCGCGCGTGTGCTATTTTTCAAAAACGACGTCGTGGATTGAACTACCAATACAGGTATCCATCAGCCTCACAATGCGCAACAATCACGGCTACTTATGCTCAAACGTTAAGATTTTAATTAAATTTGATAAAAAAAGTCATTTAAATATATAAACTTATACAGTTCGCGGAATTAAATAATACACATCACGTGTAATCTGTGCGATAGAGACGGCGCGGCAATAATTGTAAGATATGTCATGATGGTATTTTTTTCTAGCTACCGCTACCCCATTCCTATTGCATGTTTTACTAAAAGCTATTTTGACAAATATCCGCCACTTCTCAAAGGAAATTATCATCATTTTAAGGCATTAGACATGTATCGGTTGTGCTACCTTCTAAAGCAAACCGCTATTAAACCAATGCTACCAAAATTATTACTAAGAGTCCTCTATACATAACATGTGTCATCCACATTAATTGTAATTTTATACATAATAAATTATTATTATGTATAAAAGTACAATTAATTTATAGCTATATAATAATACCTCGACACCACTAGGCGCTGGTCGTAGAAGCCACGATTGCAATCCAGGAAAACGCTGACAGTGTGCACACACCTTTTGATGGAAGTACTTTGCACGATTTTCTTTCACCAATCTGACTAGCCTATGTACATAAATTTACAGAATTTAACTATAGATAAACATAAGAGCAAACCAGAAAATAAACAATTCAGAAGAATTTTCGTATTATTTTCTTAGTGTAGCTTAATGTGAGGGGTTCTTATAACACCAATAGAAGCCGAAACAATATTTTTAAATAAAATAGTTGTCTGTCGGTTTATATTTACATGACTCAACAACTACTACACGAAATTAGAAATATAACTTAAATAGCGACCTTTGAAACTCGATCTCGTAAAGTTGGTATTACATCTACAAAATTCGGTTATGACCTCTCTAGAAACGAAAACCATAACATTTTAGACGTTACTTTTATTTCTTCTCGTAAAGCATCGTAAACAGAGTTAAATAATATATTTCTTCCGTACCAGGTGAACTTGAAATATAGGAATAAATGTTTATGATGGAAATATTACAAGAGAGCAGCAATATTATTATCACCTCACAAACGCAACACTTACATATTTCTTTAATAATGAAAATATTATACAATGTTCAAATAACTTTTAGCTAAGTAATTCTAATCCGCACTTATTTTTACGATCATTTAGGGATACTTCAATTACCAAGAATTTTCTTCTTAGTTTTTTTTTTGTTTAAAAAGAAAAAAACCTTAACAGAACAAAGGCTGAATAAGTTACTATCAAAACAGAATACCAAACTTAAAAATTTACTTACATAAATAAATAACATTCAAAACATCTTTATAGGTGATAAGACAAAAGAATCACATTTAAAAATTTAGAAACTTTATCCTGACGTAAATATTTTTATTAAATGATGTACAACAGACGCTATATTATATGTCTTATGAATAATAGAATATAAAATTAATATAAAATGCAACTCATAATTATTAGCTAGCTGAGTAATTAATAGTGTAGTTACTATACAGTGTATACTAAACTATCAAAAGTGGTAATTAGTTATAAACTTACGTGTCTTTATCCCGTGGCAAATCAACCCCTCTCTCTACCTCAAACAGAGGCACGACAAACACCGTCTTAGAAAATATACTACCCTCGTCTCGTTTCTTGTCACCCATAAGTTTTCTCACCATCGCCAGAAATTTAGGAGCCAATCCATCACTCGGTACCAATTCTATATCAGATACTATAAAATAGTTCGTCCTCGATGCATTTCTTGCGACGTTTCTTCCTACATTAATCGGGTATACCATACTGTTTTCTTGTCTAAAAGTCGGTGCGTCAAATATTTCTAATCCTGAACAATCGGTGAATATCAATTGAGGTGCTATCACATCTCTCTTTGTTTGTCTGGCCATCATCCTTTCTATTTTCCTCTTTCTTACCCAGTGCACATATTCAGCTCTGGTTTTGTTAGTTAGACTATTATACCGTTTTCTTCTTTCCAGTAATATTTGCTCAATTGGTATACTAGTAGTGGTGGTGACAGTTTCTGTAGTAGCTAAATCAGGACCCCTTACTTTTGGTGGATACCGTTTTGGAAAGAAAAGATGCAGAGAAATCTTGGACATCCCGGAGTAGCATCGACAAAGTTGGTTCATTATTTGCATTGTGATATCCATGTCGTAATTGGGAACAAAAACTGCTAAGCTTATTGGTCCATCCCAATATCTAGCTATTTCTACTATGTGGTAAATAAATTCTGGTGTTGCTTGAGTGGCATACGTCACTGCATTATATTTGGTATGATTTGCATAAGCAGTGCCTTGAATTGCATCGTAAATTACTCTGTAAGAACTTTCTTTGCCTCCTTCTGGAGACGGAAACATTTGGATTGTGTCCCATATTATTGTTTTTGGCAAACCATAATTAAACTGACAGTAACTAATGTTAGCATTAGGCTGATGTCCTCTTAAAAATGTGCCTGGTCTATAATCAAAGTCACCGACTCTTGTCGCATAGTGTGGTGTTTCTTGATGTTTGTAAGCATACAACTGGAGGATTATGGTCAAGGTCACGATGAATGAAGCTATTAAGAAAATTGTCGAGTGCCTTCGACTCAGTCGATATGAGTACGCCCCACATATGCGCAGGCATCTCGACATTTTTATTGAACATTGTCTTAATTTATCGAAGCACTTATTAAAACATACTTTGTCTTGAATAGTAATCATTCATGTTAATTTTGTGAATTCTAATATTGTTATGTTATCATGACTTATATACACATTATTTTGTAGCACTTATTGCACATCGTTAACGCATAAAATTTTATTTCTCTAAATCATAACATGTCAAAATTTCAAATACAAACCATACAACACACTAACCTATATATCAGGTAAACAAAAAATTGAAAACACTTACATTTAGGAATCTATTAGGACGTGTTAGTTAATACATGTAACATTATGAGGATTTATTTATCACTTTTATTATTATTTATTTAAGATAACAGAACATTTCACGATTCAATTTATTTTCATAGAAACATGAGTTTGACAAATGCGCGCGCCGCAACGCAAAGTGTATGCGCAACAGACGAGGGGAAATCAATATTTTCCACTTCATCCGTCGTTGTCAAATACTGTTAACTGAAATATATTCATATGCCAAATAGTCTATTGACTTTATATACTGATAATGTAATCTGAATTTTGTTTATTTATCAACGCTTTTCTGCGTAATGCTTTTCCGTTTGGTACATTATTCTTCGTGCTTAATTTCATTATTGGAGCTTTTGGCATGAAAAGTTCTAAATAATCATAATATGCTTATAATCATATATACGATTGTGACATAACTTTAGTAAGTAAAATTTTATGTGTACAAGAAAAATATTGATCTAATAAAGAATATTTATAATTTTATGGACTGACTGATCTTTACTAAGTTGTAGACTTGCAGCATAACGGTTTGTTGAGTATAATATTACCCCTGAGGACACAGAAAATGATTTCTGCCTTAGCGACGTATTTATTTATTATGACGCACAACTAAAAGATTTAGCTTGTGCCAACTTTTTAAATCAAATGCTATTCAGATTATTGTTGCCCATAACTAATAATAGGTAATGTAAATTAATTATTGTTTTGGAGAATCTACATATAAAAGCAAGTATTTGTATAAAATGTTGTATTAAAATTGAGAAATGCGATGAAATTAATGTTTACGACATCTTGAATCTAATAGAGAGCGATAATTAAATTAAGGAAGGGAGAGTTAAATTTTATAAATTAATTGACATTTATTGTTTTCTGTGCTAGCTATTATTTGAACTAATAAAACAAAGTCTTTAATTATATCCGTTATTACAATTTGTTGGTACTTTCAAGTTTCACACGTTTTTCTGACTGTATAAATAATTCTATACAGATCTATTTAATTTTTAAAAATATGTGTTTACAATGTTCAAACATAAGAGAAGTTTCAACACATTCAACTATTTACAGTATACGTTAAACTAATATTTAAGCTTCATAATATAGTTTCACAATTACATAGAATAGATCACTGTCAGTTTACCAACTGCTAAAAGATATGTTTACGGTTTCCGTATTATTTCTTTTGTATGTGCTAAAGACACGAAACTTCTTACAAATTTTCATAATTCAAGGTCTTAACATTACCTGCTGTATGTTTTGATTACATTGACTTAGAAATTTGATTTTTTGACAGCTCAGAGAAACTGCAGACCTGAGTTTTGATATTATTCCTGGGGAAAAAAAAATGACAACACAATGAATCTATACCATCTTCTAAGGATTCTATTTTGCAATTTAAGGGTTCGCAGACGCCAAAAAATAATGTTAATTATCAAACTTTTTCATTAACATATTATTCAGTTATCTTTAAAAACTATTATAGTAGTAGTAGTAGAAAATTGTAATCGAGTAACACAGTGAGCGGCAGACCACACAAACTCAATTTAAACTTAGTTACTTTCGCATTTGTTAGTTAAGTTAATGTGGATATTGCCACTTTATAAATAAAATAAAATATTTAAACATATTGTAAGAAAGAACAATTTCTTAATTATATAATACTAAATATTTTTACTGTATTTTAAATGTTTAACAGAAGCATGTTGCTAAATAATTTTAAACATTTATAAAGCACCAATTAAAAGAGATCATTTGAGAATTATTTATTTGTTAGCAGGACTGTTCTGATAGATTAATTTGAACCTATCAGAACAGTCCTGCTAACTACCACAAATCTCCACAAAAGCATTGAGATAGATCTGAGACGGTTTGACAAATGTTTTCATACAGCACATTCTGTCCAAGTATTATATCTTCCTGTTCGTTCACAAGCGTCATTAAAACGATTACTTCCTCAACTACGAATAGATATTAGGGAGCGAGGTTTAACAAAGGCGATATAACGACCAACTAAAGGGACCACATATACCTAGAGCTTAGCCGCAAGCCGTAGACACTGCTCAGCTTCCCAACTGCTCGTATTTTTATAAAAAAAAAAACATGGTTCATACTAACATCATCACACACAATGTGTCCTACCCGCAAAACATCAAGTATTATAGTTGAACTCATTGAAAAGCGACGAAACACTTACCTAAACTTCACCACGAGCCACGGGCCGCAGCTCGACACTGACATGAAAGTTAAATTAAAATTAGACAAGAACTAAAACTACAAATTATAATTTATTAAGTTCTAGAGGCAGTAACACACTAGAATGACGAGATAAAAAAAGAGAAAAAGAAAATTTATATTTAACCATACTAGACTCTCATATTATGCGTGATAAAATATTCGGCTAAGTGCGAGTTGAACTCGCGCACAAGGAGCTATAAAATCATACTATATTATAGATTCGAGGACATCGGAAAGGTACCCTTAGGATTTGATTTCCTTAGGAGTATCATAATATGCGTAAACGGTCGTATCTTATGATTGACTTAGATTTCAGGTTTTTTACCACCATACTTACATACATACATATAGATATCAAACAACGGACAGCGAAGTGATCCTATAAGGGTTTCAGTTTTGAAGTATGGAACCCTATAAATATAAATTCCTATTAAATACCGGTTTTAGTATGATGAGGTTATGACATGAAAACTTCACTAAAATGTAACACACCTGTCTTATTTTCTCATATGATGGATTACCGTCGTAAGTATAAGATTAATAGGGTTAACCTTTCTTACTACTATTCTGAAGAAACAGAAATAAATTGTGACATTATATAACTTGGAGAAATGAGAAAGTGAAGGAGAGAGGGTATAATGAAAAACACTACGCAAACGCAACGTAGATACTGCTACTGAACTGATAAATAACTAAACATTATGATGCCTTGGACTTGTTACCAGGGTATAGGTTTAAGGAGCACTACATTTATGATCACTTACCTACACTGCCCAGGTTTTCTGTTTAAATCTAAGGTCAATCATTGGTTAAAGTATAATGGTGCTCATCGTCTCGACCAATCAATACATAATATTTGACCAATACAAGACGAATATGATAATTTAAAAAAATACATTGAACCAGGGTTACTCTCATTTCATAAAGTTTTTTCACTCTCCCGTAAGGTAGCCATTTTTGACATCACCGACGATATATAACATATTGATTTATATAAGTAAAAAAAAAATAATTTTAATTCTACATAACATTAGATTTACTTATAAAAAGCGTGATTTGAAATATACACTTTATTTTTTATTATTTAAATAATAATAATAACGTGCACTTTAGATAGTCGAGCCGTGTTTGCAGATGGAGACCCAGGAGACGGTTTAAAAGATCTTTCCCCTACAAACAGACTCTCACCCGCTTGACTTCATTACCCAAAATTAAATTAAGCCAGCACCTCTTCACACTTATACTTCACTATTACCACTATGCGAGTCAATATTTACTCAACTAAATTACTCGTCAAACTGCCGCTATTCTATAGAAACATGGTTTATATATATACTAACTTTTAAGAAAGTAATAGCAAATCAAACTTTATCAACAATATTGGAAAAATTGTCTTAATTCTCTCTAAAAGTATGAGCATAAAATTGGCAACCTTACAAAGGCACTTTTAAAACTACTACAGCTTTTGCAATTTCTGGTAATCTTAACCCCATTTCCCTAAAAGTTCGGAGCTTTGATGTTCCACATCCGGTACACTCGCCTGTACTCCGGAAGTCGGTAGTTTTAAGTTTTCAGCACGCTATACTGAAAGCTTTAAACAACAGTCTCCGTTCTGATTTACAATCGAAAGCGCAATGGAGAAAGCAAATAAATTTAATACCAATTTTAGGTTTGTGAAACCACTTTATAGAAATGCTAGAATTAAAAATGGTGGTAATAATAAAATAGTTCCTTGTAAATATGATAGGACAATTAAACTATGTGGCGATGACTTTAATGTCAAAACTGTTGTTACTCAAAATGGTGTTGATGTGATAAATTTAAAACGTAAGATTAGTAAGGAATATAAAGTAATATTACCTGGTGCTTGTGACACTAAGTTAAATGTTGAAGATTTAAGACTTTATAAACAAATAGATTGTAATAAATCTTTTAAACAAAGTAGAGGACAGAATACAGTTTTTAAAAACAGTGATATTAACATGTTAGAAAATAGTAGTGAAACAGGAAAAGTGAAAATAGTAGATAATAAACCAAAAATGGATGTAAATAAAGAAAATGTTATATTTCATAAGGTATTATATTATTTTATTTAACTAAACTATTATATTCTTAACTAGCTAAATCATTTTTAAGATGCCGTATAAAAGAAACACTTTTAGGATCACTTATTTGTATGTCTGTATGTCTTTGTCCCTTTGAATTCCACACTTTTTGAGTACGTTCCCTCAGAAGTAAAAAAATAATACTTCAAATAAATAATGGCAATAAAAAAACACAGCCTTTCTGCCGCAAATTTTGATGTTTTAATAATGAGAGTGGGCATCAAAAGCTATAAAGTTCTAGTTGAATCATGACAGGTTTGTACTCCACAAACACCTTTATAGTCCGACTCACATTGGCCAGATTTGTTACAATTGTGTTTTAATATATTTCTAAACTTTTAGGTACCAGATTCATGGCTAAGAGTATATCCAGCTCCAAAAGTAATTGGAGAGACGTTATATTCTGTTGTTGTAAGATGTGTGTTGTGCCAATTAGGACTTGCTACGTTTTTAATTATCTGGACTTTAATCGCTATCTTCGTAATACACTCGTTTGAAGGTACGTTAAGAATTAAACCGATTCTTATTTATATTTTATCTCTATTATTAGATTTGAACAGCCACGATTATCTAATGGATAGAGCTGAAAGTTTATCGATCTATATTGGAACTATGTACTGTATATAATATATAATTTTCATAATATTTATAAAAATGAATTTCTCTTCGAGAACATAAATAATTGCAAAGGAAAATACTAAAAACAACAATTTAATTTTCCAATACAAATTATTATTTTTTTTTTTTTTTATTAATTATATGGCTTTGAATGTGCTTATGCACAAAGCATTCTGCCAGTGTCACGTATAATGAAACAAACACGGAGGAGACTGCGCGGTAAATCGTGCCAAAAAGTTAATGTAGTTATAAGTGATTATGATAAAATGTTGATGGATGCTACGATACAGGAACAACCTAAAACAATAAAGTGAAATAAAGCAGTTATACACAAGATTTACAATAGGTGAGAGAAATGTTGTATTTATTCAAATAGGTATAATAAACAATTACTCAAACTTTAATTTTATTATCTATAATAAATTTTACTAGATTCCTAACAAATGGGGTGAAAACTAGCATTAATAGCCATTTGATATTAACCGGCCTTTGAAGGTCAGAGGGAATCATGTTGTACAAAGAATAACTTAATTTAGGGCAGCTAAACACATACAAATTATTCCTAGCTATGAAACGTATGATGTCTTTTGTGTTTTTAGAAATAAAAATATGTCACTTAGTTGTCAAATAATTATAGATGCGTTCAGTAATTTGCCTATTCCATAGATATAGTGTAAGATCCATTCTCTTCTGTTTGAGAAATAAAAAAATAGTATAAAATGTTCTTATTAACCTAAGTACACGTTGGAAAATGACGGTCGTGTCGTGCCGGGTCGGATCGACTAATTACTTAAATTATTTCATTAAGTGTCTTGTATTTTAGGACCACAAGAAACCAAAATATCTCTGGAATTTGAAAAGGAACAGAACCAATTAGTTATCGACTTAGCAACGGAACTCAGACAGGTATAAGTTAATAATCATAATACAACATATGCAAGAACTATTTAAATTACGTGTTAAAACAATATCCTTTTCTAGTATACAAAAATAATTTTAAATGTAAATTGACTATGAATATGAAATGCTAGAGTACTATAAAAATTCTTCTCACATTTTATGCTTATACTAAGCGGTACTCTTAGATAGTAGTACTTATCTATTTTATTATGTAAATTATATTTAAAACTATTTAACACTATCTGGAAAAAATGAGTGTTGGCATTAGCAAAATAGCTATTTTCTTTTTATCTGTAGTTAAAATTTTGGTTACGATTAATAATAAACGGTAGGTAATTTTAAAATGACGGATTTTCAAAAAATACCACCTTTACAGTTCATACACAGTGTCAAAGAAATCTAAGGTAACTAGCCTCAAGAGTTTGGACTGAGCGTTGATATTATATCAATCAGTCAGTTTATTCTCTGCAACACAAAAATTTCTTCTTCGTTTTCTAATATCCGCCCGAATTATGATTATAAAAGTTTTTGTCTCCTTAATACGATCTTAAGGCAAAGAATGATAAGCTTTCCTAAGTTTTAAATTTCATTAGTCAAACAAAATATTTTCGACAAGAATCTCAAGCCTCTACAATCTGGTGACATCTGTACAATTTCCTACCAATTATTCAGAAACCAGGCTAACCAATGAACGAGAAATCTACCAAGCTATTCCCTTACTTATCATACAAGCTATAAAGGCTATAATTCTATAAATATTAGTTGGACAACTTGAATTGCTGTAATTGCTGTGGTAGAGTAGCTAAGCTTGTCTTGTTGGCATGCTTCAATCTTACTTCAGATTATGTTAAGAATTTCATGAAAATATCCTGTAAATCCGGTAAACTTTACATTAAAGTAAATACTCTACATTGTCAGGCATATCACAATATATTTATTTCAACATATTGTGTAACTTATCACATTCAAAATAACTTAAATAATGTTAATAAACAGGAAACTATAACTTTTGATTCGTTTAGAGAATAACTAGCTGACCCGGCAAACGTTGTTTTGTCACATACATTTGGGGTGGGCCACCCTTATCACTTAGGGGGATGAAAAACAGATCTAGTAGCCGCTTCTCAGACCTACTGAATATGCATATAAAATTTGATAAAAATCGGTCATGCCGTTTCGGAGGAGTGTTGTAACTAATATTGTAACACAAGAATTTTATATATAAGATAAGGGCGAGATGCGAGATAGTCATAAAAGATTGATCCGTAAAAAAATACAGTATTTCCAAAATGTCAAAAGTAGGAAAATAATTTTGAAAGATATTAGTTTTTGTATGAGATCACAATTACAGAACACATATCAAGAATTTAATATTAAATATATTTGAATATGAAAAATTATATGCTTCAGGTACAACAATATTGTAGACAAGCGCATATTTGATATATAGTAGTCTAGTTTTTTTTACACAAAATAAAAATAAAGGTACAAATTGCGCGTACAAAGCCGTTTATCATAATTCAACTGTAATCTTAGAAATATAATATCCTGTAATATTAATTTTGCAAACAACGCGTGTAGGTTTGCTTCAATTAAGAGGTAAGATGAAATATAGGTTAGATTTAATTTAAGCCAGTGTAATAAAGATCTACGAAACGCGGATATGAAGTCGAGTAAATTGTGTTATATTATTATGACTAAATATTTCTTGAACATAACAAAAGAAATATTTAGTGCTCATTTACCTACATATTAATAAATAGGTTCATAGCTGTGATATAGCCGTCTATATAGAAATAAAAAAATACTGTTTTATTGATCGTCTCTTAAGACATTTTGAGGAGTTTTTTAAAAAGGATTTAATCTCTTCTAAATATTCAAATACAAATGTATATGTATCATAGAATCAGTATTAGTATTTTAGATCACCTTATCCTCACTTAATATTATAAATGCTAAAATAACTCTGTCTGTCTTTCGCGTTTTCATGCCATAATTACAGAACCGATTTAAATGAAACTTCGTATACAGATAGTTTAGAGCTTGAGAAAGGACATAGACTACTTTTTAATGCGAAAATGGGTTGTAAGGGGGGTAAATAAAAGGTTGTATGGAAGTATCGTCATTTTTAGAGGTAGAAGCTTAAAACTTATTTTTTAGGCTGTTAATTCGATATAAACAAACATCACATTCATAGTTTATAAAAGTTTTACCCTCGAGGGTGTAAAATAATCATTGGAAATAGGGGATGAAAGTTTGTATGGAAATATGTAGGGATACGTATGTTTTATTTGTAAAAAAAAAATTAGTATTTTAGATCACCTTAGTATGTTATATTTGACTTTAAAATATATCATTGATATTAATGGTTAGCACTCTGGACTCTGTAAAGATGTATACATATTAAAATATGTAGGGATTAGGTAGTTTTTAAATAAACGCAGATATCGTTTACCGTTTTTGCCCTTGTCGTGAATTGATAGGGTTGTTCCGCTCGTATGCACCATCTGAGCATTATAGATCAAATATATGGGAATCCATGCATATGTACGATTACCATGGCGACAGACATGAATTTGTATAGCTTAACAGTACAGTAAATACGACGCGAATGTATTGTATGACGGATATCTTGATACAGATAAATATATTTAGAGAACGTCTATCACAAAAATAATATTTTATTGAACATAAAAATGTCTGAACTGATATTAATATTTAGAAGCAATTGTCTTCTAATATTATTGATATTACTTACTATTAGAAGAAAAAACCTTTCATAAGTATTTTTTCCAAAATATGTAAAGTAGTTAAAGCTCTATATATACGAAATATTCTCGAATTTTGAGTTTATAAGTAACGAAGAAATATACAATAACTATAAAAAATATGAAGACACTACAACTTCTAAAGTTATTATTTTAAAGTCTACATCTATAAGAAAAATGTAACTTACTGAATGCGTGTACATAGAAAATATTCAAGAAAAAAAATGTGAATCAAAATAATTAAATAAAAATTATTTTTTGGGTCTAAATATAATCCAGTTGTTTTTTTTTTTCATTTATATAAAACGTCAGAAAAAAACTTAAAAGATGTTTTAACCCAGCGAAACTAGAACGATTCGTCTAGTGTAAGAATATAATGTTTTCCAAACGAAATTTTTGATGTCCCTAACCCACTTTATACACTTAGTCTTTATCATTTTCACCATAATGGCCATTGTGGCATAAAACACTTCAGTGGTTTCTCGTGTAGCCTCCTAGATTCTTCAATCCATGTCACATCTGATGTATCGCTGAGAGGACGACGTGACAGTATTGTCGCCTTACTCCGCCAATCATCCGGATAAAATATAATATTAATATTGCTGCTAAGACTTTACTTTAAATTAAATCAATTTACTGAAAATTGAGACATAGAGAATAGAGCAGTGGTTAAGACAATAATGTCTACTCGGGAGGTCTGAATTCGATCCTGAGCACACACCTCTGATTTTTTTAGTTATGTGTGTTTTAAACAATTAAATATCACTTGCTTTACCGGTGAAGGAAAATATCGTGAAGAAACCTGCACTCTCTAGTTCATAGAGTTACCTTAAAGTCTCAAAGGTGTGTGAAATCTACCGATCCACACTGGGCCAGCGTGGTGGACTGTCCTGTCCCCCTCTTCACTCTAAGGAGGAGACCCGGTTCAGCTGTGGGCCATTAATGGGTGATGATTACTGAAAATTGGAGAATAAGTAATTTTTATCGCCGTATTTATTAGATGTCATATTTAGTGTTGGTTTCAACTTCATGTTGTTACTGAAAAAAATTGATGTCCAATTTATTCAATCACATTTAAGCACTCACTTTCTTGCTGACCGACTCATTCATCACATTAAATTAAATAATTTCACTTACTCACCCAACCAATCCCTCATTCATTCTCTCAACTACTACTCTTAGAACTCCTTGTGCCAAATTTCACTACAACTCATTTTTAAGAGAATGCAGCCTCAGAAAGAGTATGATCTGTTCTTTTCAAATTCTTCCCAATACGAAACTAATAGTTGAAAAATAAATCATCCAAAATAATCTAGCTTTTCTCGAATTTTAAGCTTAGCAATACATGTAGTAATTTATCTTATTTATTATATTGTTAATATAGATTAAATTAAACACACTTATTAATCTCACTAAAATAAAGACTGCTCTTGTGAAATATTACAAACGGAATTTCTGTTATTGCAATTATCACAATATAATAATGTTTACAAAAGGACAATTGCTGTAAAACCTGATAATACATTTATATCATAATATATAAGATTTTAGTTTAGTCAGATAGAAAGAAATCATGGGAACTCCTGCTGATATGATATTATGAGTGATGGATGAATATATCATATACATAGTAGCAAATACCTACACTGACTAAATCAATGTTTTTCATTCATTTACTTCCAGGCATCCTCGCTCATCTCTGATGGAAACGCAGCCTCATGCATTAGATTATATGCCGAATTTATTTACAATTATGTGAACATTTAATTTAGTTATCTACCCTTCTGCTATTAATAATACTCTAACTTTCCTTGACACGGTACTACATTTTTATACATTCTTATATTCGGTACTTCACATTGATACAAAATACGCTCATAAAGTTGGCTAATAAAAAGGTATTTCTGGATACGGATTTACGCTCACAATAAACTAAACTCTCAATTTTATTTGTTTTGTATGTGACTTAACCTTTACCGATGGTATTTTAGATAAGAAATCGTTGTATTGCGTGTTCTATAGAGTACTTGATGTAATCTGCGTAAAGAAAATATTTATACGTATCACGTGAGGGTAATAAATACCTAAATTATATTTCTGTAAAGTTATTAAGTGATATTATAAAAAAAGTGTCAGGTATTAAAATCTAAACTTCGTTGTTCCTTTTCTTCTTTAATTCAACAATACCCACTATTTCTGTATACAAAATCTCTGTCCCGTTAAATCTAAGACAATAGGTATGTCAAGTGATTTTACATTATATGGGCAGTGAGGTCCAACAGAGGATAATAACAGTTTTTAGGTAACAAGACGCAGGCACTGTTCGATTTCTGTTTTATATGATTTTTATGAAGTATAATCCCTTCTAATTTCACTTATAAATTTGCTATAAAATCCATTTTTAAACCCTAAAATTACGGGGTGTTACACATAAGTTTAACGTGTGTAATCTGTATGTGGCATCGTAGCACTCAAGATAATTGACCGATTTTGATGAAGTTTTATTTGTCTAAAAGGTAATTTAATCGAGATAGTTCTTTGCTATAATTTGTCAAGATCTGGTCATCCGTTTGAAGACTATCAGCTCATCTCTAACTTGAGAGCTGCGTGACAATATTAACCATAGTAACACACTGACATTGTTTACACTGATTACAGATGAAACGGTTTTCTTTCGATATCAAAATACGAATAGAATCGAGGATTAAGCTTTTTAATGTACATAACAGAATATATTATATTATATTAAAATATCTATCATTTGTTTTTTATTTTGCATTTTATGAATATTTGTTAACACTGTATTGACTGCTGTTTTTAACCGTCTTCAAAAGGGAGGAGGTTCTCAATTCGATTGGTATATATATTTTTAATTATGTATATTAATTACGCTGCGATTTATGATCCGATTTACGTGATTCTTATTTTGTTTGATGCGGGATAGCTGCCATTTGGTCCCATAAAAATTTAAAATAGTTTGGCCCTGCAGTTTTCATTTTATGAACATTCTTTCCGTTTCTGTTTCTTGGGGTCTGTATAGTCTAGGGCGCGCGGCACCTTTCGTAGGCCTACCCATAGCTACTTAAAATAAAATTACTATTCAATACATGACAATAAAAAGCAACGAAATGATATAGTCTACCTAATTTACAGAATAATCTATTACAGACACTAAAAAGTAAAAAATAAAAAAAACTACGTTTAAAAAAACCGACTTCAAACTAAAAATGCACTAAAAAGTAAGAAATAATTCCGTTATTTATTATTCTCTCTTTATTAGGACAATAATATATAATAATTGTTATTTTTGTAGTTGGTGCCAGCAATAGTATAGTATAGTAGTAGTTAAATATATATAACTATTATTATTCTATCTCACTACACGTCTGCTCACCTGGCTGGAATTATTTCTTACTTTTTAGTGCATTTTTAGTTTGAAGTCGGTTTTTTTAAACGAATTTTTTTTATTACATTTTGTTTTCAACAAAAAAATCGACTTGTACAAGTTAATATAGCTTTTTCTAAATCGATGTCGTGACCAAGAAAGGATATGTAATTGTATTAAATTAGAGTTTTAGTCAGGGGTAAATTATTTTCTTTTATTGAAGAGTAGTATGGAAAATACAATTAAGTGACTTTAAAATAATTGATACACACAAAGAAAGTAAAATAAAATCAAAATTTCTTCAATATGTTTCTACCTTTAGTATGTATCGTTTATTTAATAAAATCCATAGCCATTAAATTCAAGCTGTTTTGAACTACAAAATCCTAGAAGTGCATTGCAGTGTACATTGCGGTAAAAACGAATAACCTTTGATATCGGAAACTCGATACGGATTCTTATAACTTCCATTTTATGCAGCAATTCAAATTATTTTTAAAACAATACCTGCCATTCAGAACAATAGAATTGCTTTTTTACTATGAATTGTTGGTTTTTAAAAACGATCTTTTTTGTTATTTATACCTCTATGTTTTATGCTAACAAAAGCAATGGCCATAGCCAATAATAATTTGCCTCATGTATGTAGTAGTAGTAGTACTATTTTAAATAGTTTTGTAATGTCTATACATTCACTAAAGATGGTCTACTGGATAGTAAGAACTTAACTGGTTATATCCATTTTTGTATTTGTCACATGGCAATTTAATCACTTAAATTGAGAATGCTTGGAATCATAAATTATGTAAACAAACATGGCTTTTTGAAGAGAGCGACTGTTGAGTTTCTTGCCGGCTCTTATCAACAGAACTCACCCCTCCTTCTCCCATCATATTAATTCTGCGGTTCTAGTGAACTCTGGATTCTCATTCAGGGTCTACTGAAACCGTAGCATTCTTCTCTTCATTCCCCTTCCTCACTATCTTCGAGGTAGCAACGCATCGGCAAAACGAGAGTCACTCTTATATATTGCTGATATCGTCTGCTCGTTTGCCCCTTAACGGCCATTAAAAAAAAAAGTGTAATTGAAATCAATTTTTTTGAGATTGAGTTTAATTTTGGCAACACTCAAGTAATATAGTGTAGTAGTAATGATCTCTCAGATAGAATTGTTAACTTTGTTACTTAGTTAAGTCAGATATTAAGTAACGAGTTCGAACAATGTAGGCGAGAGTTGTTAACGTAAAGGAGCTCTGTAACACTACAGCTGACGCCAAACACTGCTTCCGATACATAGAGATGTCCTCGATATGCAATGTCCTGATTATACAACCACACCCTTAATTTTCTATTTTAGGATATTCTCGTTTTACATACATTTATTAATGTTTTTATTTTATATAATCTAGATAACCCCATTATCTCCAAGATGGCGACATGCAATAGAACGACGCATAGAGGATGAGCGACAACTCACGATGGAAGCGGTTGGAAACGGCGCCCGACTGAAACCAGGACAGTTCTGGGATTTGCCTGGCACTTTTCTGTTTGCTGTTTATGTTATGACTGCTCTAGGTACATATACACATTTTTATAAAATTATTTTCGTATTAAATAGCCCATTTATCGAGAATTATTGTCTATATAACATCAAGCTATGACCCATTAGAGCGAAGTATCAATGAAAAATGTTGTAAAAACGGGAAAAATATATTCCTTCCTTACGTTGCGTGTGCTGCGTAAATGGCGATAAAACAAAGAAAGGTTCAATTATAGGTGACAACCCACACTCTCCCTCCCTTCTGGACACAGACAGTTGCGTGGGTCAACTAGTATTATAGTCAAAATACATACATATACTCATCATACATCAATATCTTCTCCTTTTGAAGTTATATTTTTTGTTAAGATCTTCATAGCAGCTTCATTGTAGTTACTTAATACTAATAAGCTTTAGTTATCATAAGTTTAGTTTAAAAATATCATCTGTATTTTCAGGTTTTGGTGCTCCTGTACCTCAAACACTATGGGGAAGAACGTCTGCATTAATTTATGCAATGCTAGCTATTCCTACGCATATTTATCTAAGTAAGAATATAGTTACCTATTATAAAAATTTAGCTCCAAGAGTCGCACAGGTAACATTTAAAATTAACAAAAAATCTTTTTATCGTATAATATTTATTTGGATTTGATCTGAAACTCTAAACTAATTTTAAGGAAATTTAATAAGTTAACATTGATATACAAATTAGTTATAAACATTAGTCTGTAAGGATATTTAATATGAAAAATATTTAACAGACGAGCACTAATTTTTAACCATAAAACAATTACGACTTGTTTCTATACTTATATCACTTTACAAAAGAATAAAGAACTTTCTGTAACCAAGCAATAAACTCTGCCAGTAACTTTCTTAATTAATTTCCTGCTAAGTTAATATCTCCTTTATGCAAAGCCACAAAAATAAATTAAACTTAATAAGATTTAAACAAAGGTTCAGGGTAACGTTTGTAAAGTTAATATATTAATTTTCAAGAATCTAATCTTTCCAGTGGTTAACGCGAGCACTTGTGCAATAGTTCGCATAGAAGCATACACGAAGTATTTAAGAGACAACTTTTGCGGTTTCAACGTCAAACCTGACTGCGAGAACAAAAGAGGTAATTATTCTGGCTTATTCGACTATGAATTTATTCATCTAATAGTGCTCTCAACGCCCTTAGTGATATAAATTTAACTGGCTTTGTTTTCGTTCAATTAAATCATATTCAAACCACTACGTATTATAAAACAAAGTATCACGCCGCATCTTTCTCTCCCTCTTTGCGATAAATTCAAAAACTACTGAACGGATTAAGTTTTACCCGTGAGGGGACGGGTTAGAATACAATTCCCCTCTGCCGCTGGGAGAGCATCTCGTAAAAGCCGAGTAACTCAGCAACCCATTGGTGGTAGGGGATCTGTGTCCCGACTGGCTTGCGACCACCAACATGTGAATCCGTCCGCCAAGTGTCATAGACGCGTTACAGTCGAGCCGCATGTGGGCCAGACTTGCCCCCTCTCTCTCCCATCCCATTAGTGTTGCGGATTCAGTGGACTCTGGGCTCTTGCTCGGAGTCCGCTGAAACCGCAGCATTTTTTCTTCACTCCCCATCTCCACTCTAACTTTGAGGACGCAACGCATCGACAAAACAAGAGATACCATCGACAAAAAAAGAGACACTCTCTTGTTTTGTCGATCCATGGGCGATGGTGGCCACTTACCATCTATCAGGTGGACCTTCTGCTCGTTTTCACCTTATCTGCAATAAAAAAAACGGATTTTCATACGATTCAGCAATAGACAGAGTGATTGATAAGCAAGGTTTATGTTTATAATTTGTTAAGGTTTTATCTAAATTCGTTCAAAATATGACCATAATAACTGAAAATTATTATGGTCTGAAATATAAAATAATAAAATATTCTGAGATACATGTAGGCATAACACCCTCTACTTGCCGAGCGAAGCCAGAGCGGGTCGCTAGTTAAATATAGACTGAAGATAATTCACTCATTTAGAGACTCTCTAAAAATATATTTAAACATAGTAACAAATAAATGTAAATTTGAATATTTAGTATTCATATCGATCAATGTTATGAATAATTAATGAAAATTATAAATATTGCTTTGAAGGTATTTTTAAATATTTAAAAAAGGTCTTATTTGAATACAGTTTCTAGCTATGTGTTCTTTATGTGTAGTGTCTCTCCTCTGTCTTTCTTTTCTCTTTCGTAAATTATTCTGTACGTGTGAAAGTCAATGAACTTTACAAAATAGATCACATCTGAATCTAGTAAGTGGCACTACTTATTGAACTTTAGGATTTTTCTTTTAACGAAATGTTTTTATACTTTTTTTAGTCCTAAACAGTTTGACAGAATTTGATGAAGTTTTTTGTGTTAATCAAAGAGTTAATAATCCGATTATCTAAATATACGAGTGACACTTAGTCTTGTTAAATAGTCACACTTGTACTAGTTAGTCGATAGTAGATCCTTGGGGATCGATGACGTTTGACATGGGCTCCATGTAATGGAATAAAGTAATTTGAGATCGGTGAAATGAAAAATGGTCCAAATCTATGACCTGACCGATTATGGTTTAATTTTTGGAATCTGGTCAGAATATAGTTTCTGAATTATTTCACTTACAACATTTTCTTGACTCCTTTTTCCTGTTTTGTCTTCGTAATTGTTAACAACAGGCACTTGGATTTCGATAGTTATTTTAAGTATTATTTTAATAGATTGTTTTATATGTAAATAACATTATAGAAACACCACACTACTACAACTTAATGTTAAGTGCACTCTGAAGTCTGAACTTCGGAACTATTCTACAGGTTCAACAACTTAGCGTGTTTAAGTGACTAAACTTTCATAACATACTGAAATTCAAATATTCTTAGAAAACTATTTCTATTTTGTACTATTATATACTTACTATAAATGTTAAAGGTACTAAAATTAACAAATAAGTAGTTGGACTTTTGCTACATGACAGACAGACCCATAGGTTTCAACAAACCTAAAGGAAAATTAAATAATAAACCTTTAAAATTTTAGATGCCTTGAAAACAGAAAAATTAATACCTTCAGATATTGAAAGTATTGATGTAGATACATGTATGTTGGAGAAATAGTTATAACGGTGGTAATTTAATTTATTTGAATAGCAACACTGCAATGTCACGGATTAATAGAAAGTACAGTTGTCAGATACTGAGTCAGTGTCAGATGGTTGATTGTCAATGGTATGACTTTGACAGTTTGTGTCAGTCTGTTGCAAGTCAGTTCAATCGATCACTTTTATCTCGGCTGGCGAAAGCGCAAGAGGTGCGTACTGTCAGTTAAATACCGGCAACATGGCAGACACAGATAAGCCAAAAAATCGAATCCATATGAATCCGCAAGATGGCAACACTTTTTTCATAGGCAATATTAGGTGTCATTGTTTTTGTCAATATTTAAATCACAAATTTATCTTTTTAGCGCAAAACTCATATTTTTATTAACTATGGATATTTCGTGTATGCATGTATGTGTGATGTTATTATTATTAATATCAATTAGTCTCACATCTAGTCTAGTATCATAAGTCTTGAAATCTGGATAACAATTATTAGAGAGATAAGACAAAGACTTTTAGTCTAAATTCTTAAACGTAAAATCAACAAAAAGCGTTAGCTAGATTATAGTACGTGATTCACATTATGTGGAACTAAACAAGATTGATAAGCTCGAAAAAATAGGACGAATAAAATACTAAAGCAAAATTTATTTACGCACGGAATAATTTGTAGTACGTACGTGTTTTATCTTTATGTACATATCTCATTTTAATAAAATGGCGACGAACGAATAAATTCGCGCACAGTATGTTTCATCTGTACTATACGGCCTCAATTTACAGTTTGTCCGTTTTTATTCAAAAAAGTATGTATTTTTCAATTGGGACCTGAGTAAATGTGTGGGCAATCATACTTTACCGCATAACGAGTTGCTATGGGTTCACAAGGACGAAAAAATGATCTGAGTCCGTGAAATGTGAACAGGAGTTTCATTTTGTTGTCCAATATCCATAAAAGTTTAAAAAATTCATATAAGTCTCCAAAACCTAAACTTGTTTTTCTGAGCATTGAAAATCGTTTAATTAATTTTGATAATACGAAATATTTATTTAACTTATTTAAATTTTATGCTATCGTGAAATATATTAAAAAAGAATTTGCAAAGAATCTTTATATGAACTTGTTGGCTTGTGAGGCGAGCTCTTTATACTACTTCTGATGTTATAAAATGAGAGAGAAATGATACCCATTATTGTACAGCAATACAGGCAAGCAGTGCCTAGGGCTTGAGACCCAGGAGCAGGTTTAAAAAGCCTTTTCATTGAATATAAACTCTCGCCTCAAACTTCCGTAACGTAAATTTACGTGGACCTCAAGAAGGGTGACCTTAACCACGACACTATACACTAACTTCCATGTACACTGCGCGAAAACACCAGACTGAGCCTAATCTATCGCGCTAAAGGTTATATATTGTCTACAAGTCGGTATACTTGATATAATATAAAATGATCTACCAGCCAGAAAATATCTACTTTTTAAACGGTGTAGCTATTTAATATTGCTTTATAAAGCAGTCAACGTGGCAAGTAAAGATCTATGACGCAATTAAGTTTGGATACCTGTTATCTATATGTAGGTGTGAGTTAGGTTTAGGTTAGGTTAGCCCTGTGTTAGGTTCGGTCTATGTTACTTAAAGGAATTCCTTAAGCCTACACCTTGGTCACAAGTCCAAGGCACTGCTTGGGTTCCTGTCATAATAGTAAGAGATCGTAACGTTTAGTTATCCTGACCGTATTGCGCCTATATAGCTTTTGAGATAGGCCATCCATCTATTTCCTTTTTAATAGTTTCCGACATATATAATTATTGGTTATTTTATGAACAATAGGAAACAACAAAAAAGTAGTAGTCATTCAAAAGTCAAGTTATTTTTATATTTCAGGAAGTTAGGATATCTAGATTTAACCTTAACATTAAACCTAAAAATAGCTTATTCCAGTAGTTTTTGTCTTAATAATACAAACATTAGAACATGATATAGTTATGGATAATATTATTGTGATCCCTTCCAAACATTTGCTTAATTGTTTGATGTATTTGTTACAGATAGTCCAAACTGCAGCCGTAACTCAGAACTATTAAAACCAAACAAAGGAAAGTTAAAGAAAAATATTTTGGTATGTAAGAATAATAATTGTCACTTATTTATATAATAGCCATATGCCATTAGCAAGATCCTTTCAACTTTTTTTTCAGATTTTCTTCCCTAACGTAGACTCTAAATCTTCTTATACATAAAAACCCGCGCAACTTCGTTCGCGTGTTGCTCCTCTCCTATGGGTCGTAGCGAGATGTTAAATAGCCTAAGTTTCTCCTTGTTATATCAGGAATCTGCCAATAAAAGTCCCGTCAAAATTGGTCCAGCCATTTTAGAGATTAGCCGGAACAAACAGACAGACAGACAAAAATTATAAAAAAAAAAAAAAAAGTTACTTTGGTATAGGCATATACCGTGTACACATCCATATACAATTAGTAAAAAGCGGTTATTTTAATATTACAAACAGACACTCCAATTTTATTTATTTGTATGGATGAATTGCTGTTCATTAATCTCACTAAAACTTGAGAACATCAACCGATTTGGCTAATTTACCAAAGCGAGGATCAAAAAGAAGTTTGAGTTTCAGTATGCATCGAGGAATATTTTTTATAGGGGGAAAAGAAGGGGGTAATCCGATGGTATGTGGCCATAGTCGCCCATGGACATATAAAAAGAGTATCTCTTGTATTATCGATGCGTTACCGCCTCGAAGATAGAATGAAGAGGGGGAGTGAAAAAAAGAGTGCTACGGTTTCAGAGGATGAACAACTTTATGACCGATTTTATTCCTATTGCAGCGATGTATTGGAGTAATTGGCGTAGCACGTTGTGTGCCGTTGGCTACGATTTCGTACTACGTGATTGGCGTAGTATCGTTCGGCGTGCTACGTAACAAGACTGCGTTTGACACTGTCACATTTCCACTGGAATTCACTACTACTGGCGGCCTGGAGAGTGTAAGTTACATATTCAATTTTTTTTTAAAGGTATAGCAATATCAACCAAGAAACTATCAACGTACGAACGTACGAACTTGTCCGTACTTTTAACTTCTAGAAACACTTAAAAATATTTATATAGTAATTTATCAAGTTTTCTTTTAAAATAGCGAACTAAATCAGTTTCAAAGCAGAGGAAATAAGATTTCTCAATCTGAAAACAAATGTTTTATTCTGTAAACGCTCAGGTGAACCAGACAAATCCATTTCAATATTTCACCTACAAAACGTTTTGTCCGACTTACCTTAGCCGATCTAAGCAAATACGTAAACTCTTCTTTTTTTTATTACTTTACAGAAACAATCAGATTATTACTATGCAATATGCAGTGTTCTAGTTACTTGTACATACTGATTCTTATACATTTATATTTAATCTTTAATCAATTTTAGATGAAACTTAAATTACCATTTATTTACTGAAACAAATGCGTTCTTCCATTTTTTGAGAACTTAATATGGTATACATATAACTTATCTACACTATTATATAAAGAGGAAAGATTTGATTGTTTGTATGTCTCGTAAGGCTCGAAAACTACTGAACCGATTTTAAAAATTTTTTCACCTATAGAAAGCTACATTCTTTCTGGGTAACATAGGCTATAAAGTGTTGCCATAAATATTCTAATTAAAAAGATATGGCCATTTAAGTACCACAACCTGGTCATTTTGTAAATTAAAGGTTTTCTCAGGAACTGTTAATCCGAATTTAAAAATTTTATACTGATAGAAAACTACACTATTCGTGAGTGACAAAGGTGATTTAGTGTTCCCATATATCCGATTTTAAAAATTCTTTCACTGAGAGTCTATAGTATTTCCGTCTCTCTTAGACTTATATACTATCATTCTCTCTCACCCTTTCTCTGTTTTCTTTCTTTAATTTTTATCTTTTCCTATGTTCAGATTAATCAGTTTCATTCTTTCAAATATCTCTCTCTCTCTTACTCCCTCTCTCCTTTATCTATTCAATTTTATACTTGCTCGGTCCCCCCTTATTTACTATCTGTCGCTTTTCTATTCTTTTTCTTTCTATCATTTTTCTTCTCACTCTCTCTTTTTTTAAATAATGAAAAACTACATAATCACAGAATGGCAATTTAAGGACATCAATTATTAATATTGCTTTAAACACGCGAAGCGAAGCGAGGGCAGGCTGCTCGTCTGTCATAAAAAAAATATCTACACAAATCCTTTTTAGCTCTCATTATTCACTAATATTTTTAAGATTTTCACTAAAATCTCCTCCTTATTGGTAAAATACATGAAGAGGATTAGCAGAAATAAGCAAAGCGGCAAAGAGAGAGAGGCGCAGAGATTTTTTATAATATTTAGAGATTTATTAATTTTCTTTTATAAAGTAAACGATGATTTATTTCCAGGTAGAAGGATATATACGTATTTTATATGGTCTCTACGTGGAAGGAGCGATGTGCCTCCTCGCGTGCAGTCTGACCTCATTACGTCGACATACAAGCTCTAGTTGTTCCCTTTTATCCGAAAATTACAGACTTTTCACATCAGAGCAGTGTAAGGAATGTGCTAATGATTGTAGAGATAAAGTATAATAAAGGATAAATATTTTGAGTTTTAATTATAATTACTATTTATAGTATTTTCATGCGTGGACATAAAAAAATAATCATTTGTGATACTATTTTTATTTATTACGATAAAAATAAATTATCAGTGTACGTATATAATAATAACATAACTATGCGTATATTTAAACGCTATCCATATAATAAATCGCTCAGTACAATTAATGACTTCGCTAAGGTCCGAGTTCGACCCTGGGCACAAACCTCTGACTTTTCGGAGTTATGTATGTCTTAAGAAATTAAATACCACTTGCTATAACGGTAAAGGAAAACATCGTAAGGAAACCTGCACTCCTGAGAGTTCTCCATGTTCTCAAAGGTGTGTGAAGTCTGCCAACCCGTACTGGGCCAGCGTGGTGGACTAACCCCCTCCTCATTCTGAGGAGAAGACCCGGCTCAGCAATGGGCCATTAATGGGTTGTGATGATGATGATGAATGTCCACTTTAGATGATATTCAGATAAATATAAAGAAAAACTTTTAGCCTATTAGGGACACCAATTTCTGTGATTTCGTCATTAATGTCTAACAGGAGAGTGTAAATATTTTTTTAATTTATATACGTGTAAAGGATAATATACTTCATTTGCAGTCAAAACGAGCTGCTTATTATTAAAGCCTTGTAAAAGTTGATTTATTCACATCGATATGCCACCTCGGGGAAAAAGAAAATGTGTCAGGAGCCAATTTGCAAAATTCATGAAAATGTAATTTGATTTCGTGCTGAGAAATTTTCTAAATATATATCTCTCGGATCGGATTTGTTTCAGTTTTATGTTAAGATATTTTTATAAAGATAAATAAAACTTTCACAGAACTTCCTTTGGAAATTCAATCAAATTTAATTCAATTATTGATTCATTTATATTTCCGTATTGGCTTAAGTTATTACAATTTTAGCCCATCCTCTAATTAAAATAACATGAGTTTTGTAGGTTTTAGTTAAAATTAGGCTATTAGTTATTCTCTCGTCTTCTGTGCCCTCTACTGTGTGTGTTCTGTATAAAATTTATTTATTTTTCATTAGACAATGTGAAAACGTTTTACATTAGACATTACAATTTCCACTTAGGGACAACTAAAATGATAGTGAGAATTTACAACACTATATAAACAGTCAAGCAAAAGCAAAAAAAAAATAAGTTTTAACTACTTAAACTTTTTATGATGATTTGATGTAGAAAATATCTACAAGGCTATGCAATATACAATAAATAATAATCTCGTCATCTGTAACATTTTTTAATATATATAAAAATGACGTCATGGAAATATCCCAAGAAAATATTTGCTACGCGGATGACACCGTAGTTATTTTTAAAGGTCCATCCTGGGAATTTATTCGATCTTTAGCTGAAAACACTTTCTCCACCATTGCAAATTGATTCGACAACAATGTCTTAACTTTAAACGTTAAAAAATCCATATTTTTATGTTTTTATAAATCGGGTCATTCTTTTTCTTCAACAGTCATTCCTCAATAGAACGCGTTAATATAATAAAATATCTAGGCGTTCTCGTCGACCACCGGTTAAATTTTAAAGATCACACCTCTACTATGGCAAGAAGAATTAGAAAACTGGTTGGTATTTTTAAGATTTTAAGAAGATATGCTGACATAAGCACTATGCGCCTAGTATACTCAGGACTTTGCCAATCAGCATTAAACTATTGCGTGAGTTCGTGGGCTTCTACTTCTAAAGGCACTTTAGTGGAACTGGAAATTGCACAGCGTTCTGTTATTAAAACTATTTTAAACAAGCCTTATATATATGTCGGAAACTAAAAAGCAATGGATGGCCTATCATAAAAGCTCTACGGGCGTAACACGGTCAGGATATAACTAAACGTTCAGATCTCTTACTATTGTGACAGGAACGTAAGCAGTGCCTTGGACTTGACGCAAGCATGAATTAAGTTAATTTCACTTCTAAATTCATTAAAATACGATGAAACAGAGAATGTGATAACAATTGACTGATAAATATATATATGTTTACTATATATTGAACGCGCGGGGGGCGGGAGTGTTAGTGGCGCCGCCGGGTGAGGCAGGTGAAGTGAAAACTATTTAAATCTATTTGTGTTATTGTGTGAAATGTGTAATGGGCATGCTCAAAAAAGATTAGAAAGAAGATTCAAGATCATCAAGAACTTGTGAGTACTGTGTCTTTATCGCTTAACAGACAATAGATAACCCTTAATTCTAGAGAAGCAGAAAGGGCCCAGCAAGCTTCCACGTGTGTGGGTTTTGTACACCCCAATATAAATAAGTTAAATAGTAATCACTAAATTATTTAATTGTTAAATAAATTAAGAAACATAATAATAGCCTTGAATGTACATATAGGTATATTAATAAATTATGTATTTAAAAAAAATATATATAACATTCTATATGCAGTATCAATTATCAGAAATCAAATTCACTGTTGAATGCCAACTAGCACCGTGTTTCTGTTCTTTATTCTTGTACAATTGTTTTTTTTCTTTTTTTTAAAGATTACTAGCAGTACGGATCACATACTACTAGTATTCCCTTTACCCCGCATAGTAAGCTTGCATGCTTGTGTCAGGAGTGGGCCAGGACAGTAGTCCAATGTCAATTTGAACCCACGACCTATCGACCGTTAATCCAACGCCCCGAACCACTGAGATACTGACGCTTCAAATTGTCATTCGAATACCCGACAACGTTCAAAATTAAAATTGTGTTATAGCATAAACTTATCCTACGTTTATCAACTTTTCGAATTCCACAAAACAAGCTCGCTTAGTGTGGAATTTGACAATAATAACATTATATGTTTAATTTGCTGTCATAGTTATAATAAGTAAAATTTACAATATTAGTTTTTTTCCTTATTATTATTGCATAACATTTAGATATCAGTTTTTGTTTTTTCTTAGTATTCACTCAAGGAAAGTGTAAAACTATCTGTTTATGGGTAATAAAAATGTATTATTATCTCTTCTGTTCACTCACTCACTGCTTTAATATGAAAATTAAAATTGTAAAACGACGACATTTATTACAGTAAAGCAACACGTACTTTAAAAGAGAAACCCAGCAGTTTCTTAGTCTTGTGAACCAGAAGCAAGTTAATGACATCCCTGTCTACAACCTGAAATCAAATCTCAAATCCCTGTCGACTAGCGTTACAGTAAATATTCGTGTAGAAAGAGGAATAGCTTATAACTAACAAAGAACTGCTCGTCTATTCGCTGGACGTCTAGCTGTGACTGGAATTACAATTGAAATTCACAAATGTTGACTAATGAGTTGACCCTGGAGTTTAGCTGAAAGGAAAATTGCTATTAATTATGTTCAAAGTGGGTCTAAGCTATTAGTTGGCGTAGTAGAAAGCGAAAATTATGTAAAAGAATTATGTACATAAGGATTTATAAAATTCAAGGAAAAAAATGTTTACTATGAAATCCATCGGAGTTCAAAACTAAATCTATTAAAAAAATCCCTAGTATACTGGATATTTATTTGGCTTTAAAATTACCATAAAATACATTACATTAAACTTTCATCAGTGTAGGAATTAGAAATACATTATATAATGACAAAATAACTTTAAAATCAACTGATATACGTTTAAATCTGTTTTGATGTTTTCGCGGTTAAAAGGACATTTAAAAAACGATATATCAAATGTGATATAATCTGATTAACATCAAAGAAATATAAAGTAAGAAGTTAAAGGTAACATGAAACATTTTTTCCTGTATATTCATAAGCCGATTTACTATCAATAAAATCTAAGGGAAAACACGCAATTTCAAAAGAACTTTCCTCCCTAAAGATTGAAGTAATAAATCAAAACCTGTCAATAATGCGTTTGAGTTTCCTAAGAAAAATTATTCAATAAATTCCTCGTCTTACATCTAAAAGGTACTGGTAATACATTTTTATATTAATACTAGACGACCCGCCCTCGCGTCGCTGAGACATATTCTCATTTATTCATTCATACTCTCCACCCGCAACTGTGAATATTAGTATATTTCTCCACAATTTCCGTTGAATTTCTTTTCCCAAATGCGTAGTATGTCACTAATTTGCAGTGAACACTACCATTATATTAACTATCTTCTGTCTCACTCACTTTTTCTTCTATATAAATCTAGTCTTGACTATAACTAGCACGACAAAAAAAGGATTATTCGATTTGTCGTTCTGGGGTTATGTTAGTGTCTTAATAGGAATTTTCGTTAAATGGATTAACCAAGTCATTTTGACTCACTCATATACTGCATGTGTTTTTTTGGGAACTATAGATGAGTATTAAAGAATTACTTTCTATTTTATTAAGAAAATTTTACTCCTAAAAGGACTTGAAAAAGGAGATGAAAATTTGTACAAAAATTGATGTTTTTGAAACAATTCCCTATTTGATTACTAAAGTTCACAGTAATAAATTATATAAAAAAATAAAGTAATAACCCGACTATAGTTATAAAAGGCAGAAATGTATAAAAAAATAAAAACTTTATTCGGGAACAAGTACTTTGCGTAATATTGAATGGAAACGATGATGACAGAAGTATAAACTGTGTTGTAGCTATCAACGCTCTCTTTCGAAACATTTACGTGATCTGTTCCAGATACTTTAGTGTTATATGTTACAAAGGTTTCTATAAACTTATATATTAAACTAGCTGGCAATAGTTGTATTATAAAATAAAATGAAACTATATTACTAAGAAACTATGAGAAAAAAAAGAACAATATAAACAAAGTATGTATGCAAGTATATGTTTAATGGGGTGTGTGAGTGTGTACGTGTACGTGTAAGTGTATGTGTAAGTGTATGTGTGTGTGTCCACAGGAACTAAAATGGTCAAGGTAGAACCGTAATCGCACCCACTGTATACCTACTATGATTATGGTTATAGGAACAACTCCATTAAACAACATGAAAGTAAAAATGTATCAAAACTGAGTTGGACAATTAAAGGCATCAATAAATGCTTCAAAACGCAATTGGAAATCAAATAAATACAGCTTATAAAATTAGCGTGCATAAACTGAAAACCGAGTTGAATCTAATTTATCTATAAAAACCCGAGTATCGGAATTCAATTCGGAAGCAATAAATTGCATTTTGGTTTCATTCTGTGCTGAATGGCGTCGTCATGCTCATGTGCATTTGAGGATTTCGACGCTTTAGAACATCTGTATCTTGCTAGCTTGACTTTGCCTATCCAGAAATTTTAAATTGCTTACTTTATATATTCCTTTAAGCAAAAAAAAATATAAGATTGTGCAACTAAACCTTCCGGTGATATGATCTATCAGCATGATATCGACTTTTCCGTTCATGCATTTGTAAACTTCTGTGAATCAGGATTTTTATGTTTAGCCAAAAAAAGTTACTTTTGTGATGTAACTACAACTCTATTCATATTTCTCCTTCTTACCAAGTTGAGTAACAGCATAATACGTAGGCCGTATGTTTGGATTGTGTCTTTTTATAAGTATGATAATTCAGCACCGAGAAACCGCCATAATTGATTTTTACTCAGAAAAACGTAGTACCCCCACGAGATACAGACGATTAAAGAAATGTTCCTGTAATGGTTCGTTTTTCCTATTGACGTCAACCGTTCAAACCGCGCTACACGTCTACTATTTAAACAAATATAAGGGACCAAATACTGTATAGTGTATTGAACTATCTATAACTATTCCGGTATTTTCCCAATTAATAAAAAAATGGCAACAAACTTCCACAAGTAGGTAATGGAGAAAGACAGCGCAGACCTTATTTTAAAAAAATATTTAATATAAATAAATAATTATTTTTATTCTATTACTTTTACTGATATAAAGATGATAGAATAAAAGCCTTCAGTGGTTTTCCTGTATAAAAGCAGATTTTTGAACTCATGTCACGTCTCATATTTCGGATAAGAGTCAACATGACACTAGTATTCGCTCAGCGCCATAATAAATATATTTTATACATTACTACGTGCTACGGTACGCTATCGGTATAAAAACGTAGAATTTATTTAACACGTCAA
Organism: Limenitis camilla; assembly: GCA_905147385.1. Classification (NCBI taxonomy): domain Eukaryota; kingdom Metazoa; phylum Arthropoda; class Insecta; order Lepidoptera; family Nymphalidae; genus Limenitis; species Limenitis camilla. The sequence continues at coordinate 7,248,190 of LR990246.1, read as the reverse complement.
ACATTTTAGATGTCCTTTGTGGAATTTGTGAGTTTTACGAGCTGTATCTTGCAGTTTTATTTATGTTATGGCTCCACTTATATAAGGGTTGCTTAATACATTTATTAAATATCTGCAGTCAACGATCTTCCTGGTATATAATCAGAATTTAGAGTCACTACAATGAAAACCATATTTTTTTACCCAACAAGTTACATGTCTACTGCAGCCAGTCACCCGCAAGGCAGCTTAAAACGCGCTGTTTAGGAAAAGGACCCCACGGACCTGAGTGTTCCCTGGGGAAGGTGCTGTTCCTCATCTGGAGTTGTCATTAATGGCTATTTGGAGTAAAAACTGAGATGTGGAGTAGCGAGAACTACGTTCTTAAGGTACCTATGTCACGTAAACGGTAGTTGATGCGATTCCTCTCAGGAGCGACTAATGTTTTAAGCCGCTCAACAATGTTGCCCCCTAGTTTCAACGGGGGCCAACAAAACATTGTCGGGTAGATGCCATAGTTTCATGTAACCCTAGTTACCGAGTTCATTAAGACCTTATTCCATAGCCTAGCATTATTAGTGTCCATATAATGCCATAGTCCTACACAGTTATTGGATGCATTCTCATAGTGCATGCAGGAATAATCGCCAGTTTCTGTTACATCACACATAAAACTGAATTGTCTAAAGAGCCTCCAACGCATTGCCTACGTCCCCGCGCATGACTTTTAAAGATCCAGATCACTATTGACTCGTTATTGGAAAACATAGGAAGCAAACAACAGAAAACAAGCAGTGATGGCTCAGTGGTTGAGACTTCAAGTCTTACTCGGGAGGTTCGAGTTCGATCCTGGGCACACACCTTTGACTCTGAGTTATGTGTGTTTTAAGCAATTAAACATCACTTTCTTTAACGGTGAAGGAAAACATCGTGAGGAAACCTGCACTCCTGAGAGTTCCCTAAAATTCTCAAAGGTGTGTGAAGTCTGCCAACCCGCACTGAGCCAGCGTGGTGGACTATGGCCTAATACCCTCCTCATTCTGAGGAGGAGACCCGGCTCAGCAGTGGGCCATTGACGGGTCGTGATGATGAAGATGATGGAAATCATAACAAATACAAATAATTTACTTTCACTACCATGCGTTACACGATACCAACAAAACTTTAGTTACACACAAATTACATCACAAATACAATGGCAATACATTTTGGAATTTTGTAAACAGAAGTAAGGAATGGTAAATACTACATCATAGGGTTATTGTATTAAAGTTATAAATGGTTACAATACAACGTGACAGTGATTTATCTTTTAAAGTTAAAATTATATTATTTTTCGCTGGCAAAATTTATTTAATTAAAGCTTAGGTAGATTGGTAATTTATGCTTCCTTGCTCTATGTAATGAATATTTTAATAATAATATTTTTTGCTTCGTTGCTCAAATCGACTCAACATTATATTAGGGGAAAAAATAGCTGTGCTTTATGTAAACCTTAATTATATTGTCCTGTCTTAAAAGCAAGTATACACTGAGCTGAACTTAAAATAGAGAATACTCCTTAATGAAAGGGTTAGGGACATTTTCGAAAACAAATACGTTCGTTGAAATTTTCCACAGTGGATATCTGTAAATGACTGACCACGTAGTTTGAAAGATAAAAGTAATATCATAATAACAAAAAAAAAGTAATGAAGTGTAATCCCATAGTTTGTAACCTTCTTGTAATAATAGTAACCATGCTCAGATATACAGCTTTATGAAGCAAAGTTTAGTACAAATACTAGCAGATATCCAATAAATACCTACTAGTTGCATACGCCATACAGCAATCAAGCTAAAACTGAACTGTTGCATACCAACAATACAATGTTGCAATACAATGTTTGTGAACAATTCTCGCTTGATTGTTGCCACTACGAGTACTATTTCCGTACAAAGTTATGTGAGGATTTGTGTTTTTCCTTGTAACTTATTGAATTTCTGCACATAGTTTATTAGTATTACTTATGTCATAGAATAAGAGAGGAATGATACCCATTACTGTACAGCAATACATATACACATGCAATTCAGAGGCGAGCAGTGCCTGGGGCTCGAGACCCAGGAGCAGTTTTAAAGAGCTCTTTCATAATATACTAACTTTCACCTCCACCACTCGACCTCGTCAACTACAATAGATAAAAAAGTAAACTTACGTGGACCTCAAGAAGAGTGACCTTAATCACGACACTATACCACTAACTTCCATGTTCACTGCGCGAAAACTCCAGAGAGACAGAGACTAATCTATCGCACTAAAGATTATATATTGTCTTAACGTCGGTATACTTGACATAATATAAAATAATCTACCTGCTAATACTACTTTATAAACAGTGTTGCTAACGCTTAAGTTTATTTTAGTTGACAGAATGTGCCTTACTGGCGCTCAAGCACACAGTCACATACACAGACAGGAAAACACCTGTTTATGCGGCCTTTCTTGACCTTTCCAAGTCATTTGACCTGTTTGTTATGACAAACTATGGGACATACTCGTAAAATTTAATGTTTCTCCAAAACTAGCTGGAATCATAAAATTTTCGTATAGCCATTTAAGTAGCTTTTTACAAACAGGAGTTTCGTAAGTGAATGAACGGAGTCCAAGTCAAGCTCATGAAACTCCTGTTTGTTAAAAGCTACTTAAATGGTAACTGTGATTTTGCTACAAAAAAATCAAAATGTTACATGGTCAAGCAGCCAGCTGACGTATATTCCACCACGTTATGGTCAGCTGACTTTATGTTTCCTTTAAAATAGTAGCTAAACTATAATCCGACAAATTTTCAAATAGGAGGAAATGCCTGAAAAAAAAATGTTTGGGAGGCTGCCACTACTCCCCCCACCCACGGAATCGCAGCTGACACGCAGCTGGCTCACGAGTAATCATAAAATTAACCTCCCAAGCGAAAAATCGTGAACTTGACTTGGTCATTAAAATCTGTACCATATAAAAGATATATAAATCACTAAACTAATTATAAATACTTATTCATTAAAATAATTATAAATATTAAGAAAACAAAGTGCTAGAAAATATTTTCTCCTTACAGTAATTACGGAAAATTTGTTATAAATAATAATGGTCATTCGTAGCTCATTTTACGTTCATGTAAGGTTCTACAATTAATACTATTAGAACAACTTTTACCTATGAAAGTTGTCAGAAATTCTTAGCTTTTAGGAAAATTTACTATCTCGTTGGTAATTACCTAGGTAAAGCCCTAAACTTTCATATAAAACGGTAATTTAAAGTGAGGCTTTTAAAACTTAGTTTACACTTTAAATATTTATGTAGCTACTATAGCTTTTTATGTAAAGAACTTACCACTTGTAGTTCTGCCATTTTAGTAATGTATGAAAGACAAAGCCGGCCGTGAGGGGACGGGTTAGAATACTATTCACCGCACCCTCATAGACCACCGTCCACTGGAACCGTACATGTTTCTCTTCATTCCCCTCCCTCACTCTATCTTCTAGGTGGGCCTTCCATCTGATGGGTCGTCTGCTTGTTTGCCTCTTTACTGCCATAAAAAAGCTTTCTTAATAGATTTTTAATTCGATAGTAAACAACAATACTTATTTCATGTATCGGACGCTAATAATATAGTTATTACTAGCTGTGCCCGCGAATTCGTCCGCATGGAATAGCGATACTTCTATATAATTTTTCACTGTATACCTAATTTCATTTAAATCGCTTCAGTAGTGTGGGCGTAAAAGAGTGACCATCCCCTATTCCCTATTGTTATTTACACCCTTGAGTAAAACTTTTCCACACTTTGAATATCATATTTATTTATATCAAATCAACAGCCTATAAAATAAGTTTCAAGCTTCTAGCTTCAAAGTTGAGGGTACTTTTATACAACTTTTCATTTCCCCCTCCCCTCCTTTCAACCCCTTACAAAACCTTTTTTCGCATTAAAGAGTAGCCTATGTTGTTTTTCAGTGACTATCTATATACCAAATTTCATTTAAATTGATTTAGTAATTTTGGCATGAAAGCTCGGCCATCCCCTATTGTTTAAATGGGTTCAGTAGTTTTGGCGTAAAAGCGCGACAGACAGAGTTACTTTTGCATTTATAACGTAGCAATAAAATGTCCTTTCTCAGGTTCTAGACTATCTGTATACCAAATATCATTTAAATCGGTCCAGTAGTTTTGGCGTGAAGCGCGACAGACAGAGTTACTTTCGCATTTATAATATTAGTTAGGATTAGGATATTTTATGCGTATAAACATAAATTATAATCATTTTTTTATTTCTCCTAAAATTTACATTTTGAAATATATCCTAAAAAAACACAAAATAAATTTTAAAATATAAAAAATAGAGTCCAACCGGCAGCGGGAACACGGTCCAAACCACCGATTATTAGGGCTCCAGAGGGAGGAACTTCTGCACGATACGTGCCGTGTCTAAGTGTGCCGCCTTCTGCATCAAGCCCTTGACCCAGCCATCTAAAATCTAATCTCATGAGCTAAGTCAAGATATTTCATTTGTTTAATAATAATTTATTATTAGCAACCTTAAAAAAATGAAAATAAAGATAGCGTAGAGTTAAAGTTCGATAAGACAAAATGACGTTTCTAAGTCGTGACGTCATTCACTCGATCGATGTTTTAATATGATGGCGAACTGTTTTATTTTGTAGTAAAAATAAACTTTTTCCCTAAAAATATCATTATTGTCGCTTTTACTCGTTTCGTTAGAACTATAAATTCTCTATTACTATTAAATCTTAAAATAACTTAAAAAGTTTTAAAAGGGGATATAAATAGTAAAAAAGATTTATAACTACACCTAAACTAGAAACCAAGTCTTATATTATGAAATCTCTGGAGCCAGGATTTCTTCCGCAATTAATCTGTTTCAGGTTACTTTTGCTTATACATTACAACCGCAAGCGATAATAATCCTAATTACATATAGATTTAAAGCACAAAATCCTATTATATGTTAATTTATAATTACATACTTGTACTAGTATTATAAGGATTTATGTTGTTTCAACTTTCAGATTGGATTGCAGATTTATGTTTATACATTTAAAAAAAATAAGAGTATGGGAGTACGCAATAACACTTAAAATATCATACTAACATGCAATCTGGACGAGAGATGAGCAATACATGGGGCTTAAGACTCAGGAGAGGGTTTAAAGAAGTATTCTACTACGCGTAAACTCTCACCTCCACCGCTCTATCTTGCTACCGAATATTAAAATAATAAAGAACGTTACTCACATCCTTCTTGATAACGGAGGCCTAGCACCACGCCACCAAACAACTACACTGTTATCCTCACTATTTTAATGTATGTATATGTCAGAACAGAGAGACGATTTAAATGAATGAATTAATCAAATCTTACGATTCCGTAGTCTTTGAACGGGTGTAGGCTTAAGGAGCTCCTTTATGTAATTACGACACTCGCCTGCCCGGTCTCACCGTCTGTCTTAGGTTAGGTTAACATAAACCTAACCTAAACCTAACCTAAGGTTGTGTTAACACAATACAATGTAGGACTCATAATAAATAAGACGTAAGAACTCACATGATCCTTAGTCCGATATGTCCAATATCTATTTGTTACACTTCAACTCCACGTGATGTTCACTCAAAGAGACTTGTCGAGAGACTAGTCAGTCGGGGAATATAAAGGGACTAGACAATGGTAGCAATGCCCCTCCACTAGTGGGGAGAAGTAATTCAACAAAACGGAAATAGGGCGCTGGCATCCCGATTAATTGATAATCTTTTACTCGTTTGAGACTGTTAAAAATCGTTATATATTAAAATGACGCGACGGAAGTGATGATTAATTTTCTTTATTATTATCCGAAGTAAATCAACAAATAGGAAGTATGACGCTGGCGTCCCGATTAATCAATAATCTTTTACTCGTTTGAGACTGTTAAAAATCGTTGAATATTAAAATGACGTGGCGAAAGTGATGATTAATTTTCTTTATTATTATCCGAAGTAAATCTAGAAATAGGAAATATGGCGCTGGCGTCGCGATTAATCGATAATCGTTTACTCGTTTGAGGCCGTCAAAAAATTTTTGAATAGAAAAATCGCGACGGAAGTGACAATTAATTTTCTTTATCATTATCCTACTCTAATTATAGCCCGACATGGCCTTCACTACCAACTATACCCCGACATATATGTTAAGGAATTAACCGCAAATATTAAACGACATATATGTTAAGGAATTAACCGCAAATATTAAATTATCAACTGTGTTGCTAATTTTTATTTACAAAGGTGCTATATTGTATCCTTAACTAAATGATCATAATTATTTTCAGTTCAAAGAAAAGAATATGGCTAAAAATAAAAAGACTAAGAAGTCTTTTTACTTAGTAATCAGTATTCAGGTCGTAAGTTATTATTAAGTGCTACTACTCTCATTTTCTCAGAATATTGTAATATCCACTTTAGACAATGTTTTCATACATTTTTAGCAAAAGGTGTTGCTTGTTATTTTTTGAGGTTTTCTCATAAATCTCTTACAAAAATTAAAAGTTGAATTAAATGAATGGTTTTTAAACAAGTTAAAGGAAATATTTTTCGATTTTATTATATGGGAGCTACAATATCACGTCAAAGAAAAAAATAAACACCTGCAAAAATACTATTAAACACATACAAAATCCTTAACAGTGGAGTCGCAGCATTGCAACACCACACCGTTGTACAGCTATAATGGTCACAAAGCTCAAGTCTATCATGACAGATTTTATGTACTTTGTTGGAATAAAATAAATAAATTGGATATAATTTTCACTATTGCATTGTTTAGTCTAACTTAAAATATAACCTCTTTATTTAAATCAGATGCCTGAAAAGAAGTTATGATAATTTAATTTAATAGGATCAAAAAACCCTATACAAACAAGCACTTGTATAATTATCACTTTGTAAGTCATGTGAATAACATTAAGTTGCCGACAACCGCCCACAAATTTTAGCCTTTCAATAAAAAAATGATAAATTGCCCTACACAAAAAGTACCGCAAATTTATGTGGTGACATGAATTATTGCTTTCTCTATCTCAAAGTAATATCATTATGACGTTAATATTTTGAAAATTATAATTCATATTCATCTTCTTTTGCTCATGACATAGATTTTCACCATAGGGGCATTCCACGCGAAGCGGACAGTTAAAAAAACTCGATGTTTCCGATTTTAGTAATATTTGAGTATGTTCTACCTATCCATATTATTGATACGTCTACCAAATATTTTTTTAATATAATGACTAGTTAAAGAGTTATGGGACTTTCAAATTTCGACAGTCGGTTGGCATGCAGTACTTTAAAGCTATAGCTTAGCTTTAAAGAATATAGTCATAAAATTATATATTAAAATAATAGAACTAATGGATGTATTACTTCATTTACTGAGCTTTTTTGTGTTTTTGGAAACGAAAAAAAAAATTTTTTTGCCTATAAAAAATGTGAATTAATTTTTTTCCTTGCTTTTCACAAAGTAAGCCCATTTGGTTTATTTTTCATTTTTTTTATATAAATAGCTAATGTTGTCTATAATATTCTTGCCAACTTTTATAATGGATTTAAAAGTGTATTAGGAGTTAGACTGAAAATACTGCCGAAGGGTGGCGTCGTACGGCGCGCCGCGTTGCCCGCCATTTTTGCGAGTTTAGTGAAACTGGCAATCAAATTAAATAACTTCTGACGGAATGTTTTATATAAATGTGTGTATGTATTTTAAGATAAGCCGTCCATTGTGCTCATACGAAGCTTATAAAAGATTGTACATTCTCTCCAACTATATCTCTTCATAATATTTCCAACATATAAAATCGAGTTCGGTGATGTCAGGCATATGTTTTAAGAAAAACTGTAGCTGTTAATATTTTTCCTCAGTGGACAAAATAATCACAACCAGGTAAACTTTCGCTTTTAAAACCCAAAATATAGAATATCGATAATTTATTCATTCCCTTAACACTATATCTAAAGTCTAAAGATAAAAAATCTAAAGATAAAAAGGCTTTAATTCTAGTACAATATTGTATGATTTTGATGTCATAACGAAATACTGCCTAATGATTAATATTCTATTGTAAAATGAAAATTAACATTAATATGAAATTGCTCCCACTATAATTGAATACTCATCAATACCATTATTAATATTAAATTGCATGTCATGTCAGCGCATCTGCTGTGGCCTGTGACTATTCAATTACCAGGAATACTTATAAATAAATTGAATATTTACCATAACTAAAAAACATAATTCCGTAGTTTGCGATCGATATTTGGACGATAAGTAAATAATCTTTCGTTCAAAGCTCAAGTGGCTCCCGATACGCTGTCGCCTATCATATATAACTCTGCATATTCTCTCTTTTTTGTACTGTGTTTTCTTTAGCCCAAATGCACCCTCATATTTGAGAGAAAAATTTAAATTCATTGAAAATCCTGCTGGGTTGAGAACAACGCGGAGACTTAAATTACAATTGCCTGAATTCTCAACAAAATTCTATGAAAAATCTTTTACTGTTCAGACTATAAATTTATGGAATGATCTCCCACTCACTATTAGACAAACGGCTACATTAGGTAAATTCAAGAAATTAGTTAAAGATTACTACATTGATGAGTGAAACGACATTAATAATTATTATTTACTATAGGATGATATCTATTTATTAAATTTACTTATGTTGTTGTAGTATATTATTTTTTTTTTACAATATTTATTAGTGTATGTATTATATTTGTATGTATATAAATTATTGTATACATGTATGATGTTTATGTATTGAGATGTAAATTATTAGTATTAGTATATATTAGATGCTACACCACCTTCCTCAATCCCATCTTCGTTTTCTTTTCGAAACGAGGGTTGTCTGGAAGAGATGGCTAATTAGCCATAAGACCGCCCGTTGTACTTCACAGTTAACTCTTTAAAATATGTAATATCTAGTTTATTAAGTTTTGTTAGTGGTGTACAAAGAAGTTATAAAATAAATAAAATAAAATAATATGTGGTTCTAATAATAATACGCTAAAACCGCCACTGAAGACTGCGACTTACACAAGTTAATGTCGATACTTCTTAATCATGTCGTGTGGGTGAGCATATTAAATCTGTCTACACTGGCCTGCCAAAGAAGGTATAACACTCATATACGTGACGATAACTTCTGCACTATTTAAGTTAGAAACTTGAAATAAAAAGCATGAGAAAAAATAATAAAGATGAGTCACGTTTCTAATTATTCACTCATTACGAAAGCCGAAAAGTCTACAGACGGCCTGGTGAGCGATATGCTCAAGCCTGGTTTGCAGAAAGAGTCCAATAGGGCGGGGGCTCTGTACACGTATGGGCTGGCATCTCTTCGGGATGTCGAACAGAGTAAGTGGCCATAGAAAATGGCACTCTGACCGAGGTAAGATATGCCCAAGAGATCCTAAATGAATATGCAGGACCATATCTGGTAAATATGGCTGATGGATCAATTCTAATGCAAGATAACGCCCGGCCACACACCGCTCAGGTTGTACAAGAGTACATTCAGGAGGTTGTTGCTATCAACTTGATGGCCTGGCCACCAAGGAGTCCTGACCTGAACCCGATCGAACGCGTTCGGAAGGCTGGTCAGACGACGCAAACGATCTCCTGTCACCCTCAATGATCTTAAACAGGCCCTGATAGAAGAATGGGAGAATATCCCCTAACATCATCTCCGGAACCTGGTCTTCAGTATGCCAAACAGACTCGAAGATGAGTTCAGAGTCAGAGGAGTAAGTACCAGTGTGGAACTTGCGCTCTGAGGGTTCCGTACAATTTCAATAAAGGGACAAACACTATCAAATTATGATTTTCATGTGCGGGTTAAAATATTATCAAAATTAGTATTGAGGGCACTAACTGCCATAATGCGTTTTTCAATTGACAAAAGTAAGTATATTTACTAACAAAAAAATAATGCAATAAAAAACAATTTCACTAAAATAATTTTAAAGTCGGTGAACATATACTAATAAAATATATATTGTCAAATATAGAACCTCCTTCTTTTTTTGGAGTCAATTAAAATATTTTACTGTTAGCAACACTGTTTATAAAGTAGTAGTATCGGGTAGATCATTTTATATTATTTCAAGTATACCGACGTGAAGACAATATATAACCTTCAGTGCGATAGTTTAGTCTCAGTCTCTCTGGTGTTTTCGTGCAGTGAACATGGTAGTGTTATAGTGTCGTGATTAAGGTTACCCTTCTCGAGGTCCATGTAAGTTTACTTTATTATCTATTGTTGTTAGCGAGGTCGAGCGTTGGACTCACCTCCACCGCACACAGTTAATATATTATGAAAGAGCTCTTTAAACCTGCTCCTGGGTCTCAAGCCCCAGGCACCACTCGCCTCAGTCTAAATTGCATGTGTATACGTATTGCTGTACAGTAATTGGTATCATATTTCTCTCCATGTTTATAGCATTACAAGTTGTCATTTAACAACATGTCATATCGTCAACAGCCGTTGCTACGTTACGCGCGTTATATAGCTTTAGATTCATTTCACACGATACGATAACAAAAACGTCGATGTTTACGATTTCACTAATATTCGAATATGTTATACATATAAACATTTTCGGTACAGAATTAAACCCTGATGAACGTTAAGCTAGAAGACTAAAAAAAACAAAAACCTTATTGAACAATCTTAGAAATTAAAAATTTAATAAATTCATTAATAGAATTTATATTTTACCATATAATCTTTTTAAATACATTTTTCCATTTCAAATTATTTCTTTCTTTCTTAGAATAAATATATTTAGTTTTTAAATTACAATATTAGAAAATTAAAGTCGTAAACTAGAGTTTAAACAGTAAACATTTTGTATCTGTATCAAGGGGAGATATATTGTAAAAAATATTCGAATATTACTAAAATCGCAAATATCGATTTTTTTCATGTCCGCATAGGCGGAATGCCCTATAGAAAAACTACTTGTTAGCACGTAAGAATAAATGGCCATATTTATTGATTGCTTACACTTAGAAGTTTGATTTTTTCACAGCTTTAAGATACTATAGATTTACATGTTTAATATTAATTTCAACTTCATAATTTCACGTATTCTTCAAATAATACGTAATAACCTAAATCAATAAAATTTAATTTTTCTCGTGATATAACAAAAAATTGGTATTTTTAGGATTTTTCCCCATATTAGTGCTATTATAAACCTTGCTTCTTGTCAAAAATTATGTTCCTAGGTCAAAAGACGAAGTCTGGGAATAATTTTGATTTATCTCGAAAATCAAAATTACACGGCTTTTTATTAAATTGATTTAGCAGTTTCATATTTTTACATATTTGAGGAACTACAGATTAGAATATTTTGTATAAATTTCAACTTGATATATTCACGTTTTTCTGAGAAAAAGGGTCTTGCGTGACAGTCAAAAAAACTTTATTTGTGCTATGAGACCTTACTTCATGCTAAATTTCACGACACCAAGTCAAATCAAATCAAAATTATTCATTTCAATTAGACTTTTTTTAAAAGTACTTTTGAAACGTCAAAAATTTGTCGGTCAATTAGTTTGTCTGAAGCTATCACCAGCTCGGAAAGCAGTTTTCTGTTGAGAAGAGCCGGCCAGAAACTCAACAGTTAAAAAGCCATGTTTACATAGTCTGTTATACAAATCATTTAACTTGAGAGTCAACGTCACTTAGATTCCAAGCATTCTCATCATTTAAGTAATCCTGTACATTATAGTATGCTTTATATATTAATGAATTCTTGATCCGAGTTTTAAATTGTTAAAGTGGCAAGTCTAATATAGGCTGTGGAATCTTATTATAGATGCGAACACCAAGCCCCATGAAGCTATTACTGACTTTGTGGAGACGAAAGTAAGGCGTCACAAGTTTATTTCTGTTTCTAGTACTAACATTATGTTTGTCACTGTGTTTTGAATACAAATGAATATTCTGGTAAATGAACAAAATATTACAATATATGTATTGAGATGGGACTGTAAGAACGTCTATTTTTTTATATACATCTCTAAGGGAATCCCGCGCTCTTAAGTTATAAATGGCCCGAACAACTCTCGTTTGAAGAATAAAAATGGATTCAATGTCCGCGGCCCTACCCCACAGCAAAATGCCATAAGACATAATACTGTGAAAGTAACTGAAGTAAACTAGCATAGCAGTGTTAATATCGGTCATTTGTCTGACTTTCCTTACTGCGTAGGCAGCTGAGCTGAGTCTTCCCAGGGTCTCTGAGGGTTCCACTGGAGTTTTGAATCTAAAGCTATACCCAGAAATACCGTCGAGTCCGCCACATCTAAAATTTCATTATTAAATGTAGATTACATTTTTGTTTTTTAACATTAGGTAAAGCAAACTCAACGCATTTAGTCTTTTTAGCATTAAGAACTAAGTTATTTACCGTAAACAATTGAAGAACCTGCGATAATGCACTGTTTACATCGTCATAATTATGTTTATTTCTGTTTACTTTAAATATAAGAGATGTACCATCAGCAAAAAGTACAATATCACACAAGTTCTTCACATATTATGGCAGATTATTAATATAAATCAAAAATAAAAACGGGCCTAAAATGGATCCCTGTGGAACGCCCATTTGTAGCAAAGATCCAGAAGATTTTACACCATTAATAGTTATCCTCTGGACTCTTTGATTTAGGTATGAGGCAATTAGATCCAGAGAAACACCACATATACCGAAATAAATAAGTTTTTTTAAAAGTGTTTCATGTTGAACACAATCAAAGGCCTTGGACAAATCGCAAAATACACCAATCGCATTTTGTGATTTCTCCCATGCTTCATAAATATGCTTAAGAAGTGCAGCTCCAGCATCTGTTGTTGACCTACCCTTAGTAAAACCATACTGTTGACTATAAAATAGTTTATTTTCATTAAAATATTCTAATAGTTGGTTCAAAATAATCTTTTCAAAAACTTTACTCAGTGATGATAATATAGAGATTGGTCTGTAGCTACCGGAATCGTTCCTGTTTCCATTTTTAAATAGAGGTATTATTTTACTGTGCTTCATTAAGTCCGGAAACTTTCCTGTATCGACACATTTATTAAAAATATCAGCTAGATGTGGGGCAATATTATTGACTATTGTATATAATATTTTTACTGAGATGTCCCATAAATCACCAGTTTTTTTTATATTAAGTGTCCTGAAATTCTTAATGATATCAAATGATGTAATATGTTTAAACTCAAAGTAATTAGCACAGCCTGGGAGTTTATTTTTAAATCGAGAAATAGCATCTAAGGGCGATGATTTTAATGCACATGTTACTTTGATAGGTATATCTGTAAAGAATTTTTCTAACTCATTGGTATGAGACAATATAATCGGGCAATAAAATACTATAATTCATATAATATAACATGTCTACTTCTAAATATAACCTATGGTAGCCCAGTCACTAAATTTCAGTTTTAAATTTTTACTAAAAGTTTTTATTTTAAATGTGTTATTAAATTCATTCAAAATCATAGTTAATAAATCATTATATAGTTTATCTGGGTCCGGCGACTAAAAGTTGTGTTACTGAATATATCTATATTAAAGTCTCCACACACGATTATAGACTTATTTTTATTGCAAATACGTTTAAGTACATCATCAATAGTAGACTCAAAAGTTTCAAAATCACTATTGGGGGGGCGGTACACGGATACTATATTGTAACGTTAAAACTCTATACAAGAAATCTCAACAAATTCCTTAAGTAGAAGAACCTTATAATTATATGAGTGACCACATTAACGGTCATATCTTTTCAGTGCGTGGACTTAGAAGTTTGATTTTTTGCCAGCCGCAAGGGACCGCAGGTTTAAGTATTTGATATTAATTTCAACTTGATACTTCCACGTGATCCTGAGATAAAGGATCTTGACAGACGGATAGACAGACAGACGGACAACGAAGTGATCCTATAAGGGTTCCCTTTTTTCTTTCTAAGGTACGGAACCCTAAAATGTGATTTTAAGAGTGCAAACACCTTTTTCAGGGTTTTTAAAATTTTTGCCATTCAGAGAAAATGGTTACTTTTTGTTTTTATGTTTCATTTATGTTAAAAACAATAAGTAAAATAAACTTATGTTCAAAAACTATTTTTTAGCTGCTCTAAATTTTTTTTTATTACAAGTCTCTAAATTTAATAGTTAAGGAGAAAATTTAATTAAAATTCTGTTATACCTTCTTTTGCAGGCCAGTATATAAAAAATATAAAGAAACGTAAAATATAAAACCTTCCATTTATATCAAACTATCGCTTTCGACTTGTGAAGGAGTAGGTTTAAAGAGCTCTTCGACACAAAACAACCACTCACCTCAACTGCACAGGTTCACTATTTCAGCCTAACGTTAGATTACACAAACGTAACCCAAAGTTATTTTATTTTAAAGTAATTACTTGTCAAAATACAATATAATCATCTTGAGTGACTACTTCACCTGGCACCAACAATACAACACTATTCTTTTCTCAAAGAGAAAGGAAATATAAAGTAACAAAATAGTGGTAAGAGTACCCCTCCACTAGTAGGGATAATAATGAAAGGAATTGCCAGCCAATCACAGGTTACCAAGGGTCTTTGAGTTACAATGTGACTACGCATTTGTTATTAAATACGAGTATTATCCGCAAATGATTAAATAATACCCTAAACTAACCTACGCGCCGACATATACATATAATATTGGTCAGATAACGTGATTCAGATACGGAAACTACAACACGTGATTGTGATCCGAATACACAATGAGACGTAATATTTATTTTAAATGGTATGTATGGAGTAATAACTATGGTTAGATTATGAGGGACTAGAAACATTTTCCTTATGGAAAATGAGAATTAAGAAGCTTGTGAATAGTTTTTTAAATATTTCTCTTTCGTTGAGAGTTTTGGTGTAAATCAAAAACAACGAGAATATAATGAAAGTAAAAAAAATTTCCATCTATCTTCATTAAGGCTGAAGCTTGCGGTCCAGATTTGGCTATCTAACATCTATCAAACGCTATCTAACATCTATCAAACGCTATCTAACATCTATCAATATCAAGCAATAATAACAGCGAATCACGTGAACCTAAATTATATACTGCTGAGTCTATGGGGGCTATATTGTGCGGTAACACTCCAACGACAATATCAACATGTAATCTATACGGAAGCCGAGCAGCGTGTGCTTGACACCCAGGAGCAGGTTTAAAAACGTCTTTTATATATTGAAATTCATGATTAAAAAGGAATCAAAAAGGTTACCTTCCTATAATCCGCGGAATTCTGAACAACCAGACTCGCACGGCACAACCCAGAAAAGCACACCGCACTCATACAATTGAGACGCGTGAATCGGAACCAGGACACACCACACAAGAAGGTCGCTCAACAGTCAAAACAATCAGACTAGCGACTAGCGTCACTTGCGAAGTCTTGCGCTTGTAGAGTCAAGAAGAGAAGAGCTTGTAGACTCCTGAAGACGCTTCGGTTCGGATCGAAACGTACGTCATTGTCGAGCAATCTACTTGTGTGGTGTGTCCTGGTTCGGGTTCTCGCGTCTTACTCTTCTGTGGACGGTGTGTTCTTCTGGATCGTGCCGTGCTAGTCTGGTTGTTTCGATTGTCGAGCGACCTTCTTGTGTGGTGTGGCCTGGTTCGGGATCGCGCGTCTCACTTGTATGTGGGCGGTGTGCTATTCTGGGTTATGCCGTACGAGACGGGTTGTTCAGAATTCCGCGGATTATAGCAAGGTAACCTTTTTAATTCCTTTTTAAGTCTTTTATAACCGTTAACTCTCACCTTCGCTCGACCTTCGACCTCGCTACCGAATATTAAGATAATATAGTACATTACTCACGTGTTTCTCGATAATCTGAGGCCTAACGCCACACCACTAAACAGCACTACTCTATAACACTAACTTCCATGTACATTGCGCTAAAATACCAGAGAGACTAGCTCTAATCTATCGCACTAACGTTTATATATTGTCTACCCATCGGTATACTTGTTATTAAGTAAAATAATCTACCCGCTAATCCTACTTTATAAACAGTGTGGCTAACAATACCTAGCACCTAATATTGCACTTCGTTAGACAATGTTCACTCTTTGAAATTAGTCCGTGAAAACTACGTCTGTTACACTGAGCTGTGTAAATATCGATAAATAATATATGCTTTATTTGTGGGACAGCGATAAATGTAGAAAGTAAAACTAGCGTGAGACATACTTGTCTCATTTTTACATTCCTGTGAGTGCACTGTGCAGCTATAAGTACTCTATTACACGTTTTATAAGCAAAATATTCTCTTGATCTCTCCGTGTAAGGAAAAGCTTCATGATCATGAAATTTTCAACGCATGCAAGATTTTCTCGAGGGAAACTTTAAAACTAAAAGGAAAGTCATGCAATATAAAGTAGCTCAGTTACTATGAACATTTTTAGTAGTAAAATGTGAAATGTGTAAAGTCTAAGTTTAGTAACAGATAATATTTTAAACCTGAATTTATTTTTAATTTAATCTATCTATATATCTTCTATGTATATATAAATATATAAAAGGAGAAGCTGACTGACTGACTGACATATCAACGCAGGGCCTAATCTATAAGAGTTAGAAACTTGAAATTTTGCACAGGGATTCCTTTTATAACGTAGGGGAGCACTAAGAAAGGATTTTTAAAATTTCACCCTCTAAGGGGGTAAAACAGAGATGCAAAGTTAGTATGAAACTTCCCCGTTTTTGAAGTTATTCAAATGAAAATCAGTATGAAGGTTCTTCATTGAAAGTCATGAAACAGGGGTAAAATATTTTTCGAAAATAATCCCTTAAGGGGCTAAAAGGGGTGTGCAATATAAGTATGACTATATCATGAAATTATTAAATATGTCTACAGACGATCTCCTGTAGGCTAATGTACTTACTTCAATATCGCAAACGAAGATGCGGCTAAAAGCTAGTCTTTCAAAAACTTGATACATATACATAAACATTTGTTTACTATTTAAACACAGTAATATTTTAAAGAAATTTTCCAATTATCACTCTGACATTTCACTATTAAATGTCATAAGATAAGGTTGAGTGGTTTTTTATAGCAGTTAAGGGGCAAACGAGCAGACAACCCATCTAATGGTTTGTAGCCACCCATGGACATCGTCAATACAAGGGAGTGAATCTTGTTTTGCCGCTGCGTTGCCACCTCGAAGATAGAGTGAGGAGGGGAATGAAGAGAAGAATGCTACGATTGTGCTATGATAGTGGACGAGAACCCAGAGTACATACTGTATGAAAAAACTAGTCAATCTCTCTGTAACCAAAATAGAACTTATATGTTGTAAGCATGTTTGGTTCTTAAAATAAACCAATAAGTGCCACTAATCAATCAAAAGTTATCCAAAGTTTTGCAAACACTTTAAGGGCTAGTTTCACCAGTATCCGTATAAGTTTTGATAGTTACCTAACACATAATGGAGTTATTCACATGTAATAGATAATAGTTCATTTTCGAATAGTAAAAAAGTGACTTCCCCTAGAAAAATATATACAGAAATTTTCAAAAAATTTAGACAGTTACAAAATTTTACTACTTTTTTAATCGACTGTTCTACCATTTACCATCAGTCAGATACCACGATTTGGCTGAAATAATTAGCCCGCCATCTTGTGCCGTCCGCCATATTGTATTTAGATATAACCCGTACATATATACACAGAAATAAAGCAAGCTAAATAAAAGCTTGTTCAATAATTTTGTACTACATGTTTATAACATATTTATTACATGATTTTGAGAAATATATCGTTTCCGCTAAATTTATTTTGTATATCGTTATTGCTTTTGGCGAAACGAATCCCGCCTCGATGTATTTGATTGGATTTACAATAAAAATAATTACAAAAGCAAAATTTATTATTACTACATACAAAAGCAGTCGTAGTGTTAAAATGTGATTATATAGTAATGATTATGTTATCTTTCCATCAAAGCACAAATTATTTTTTTAAAAAGTTAATTTAGGCTTATTTTCTTTCTGTCTGAGAATTCATCATTCCAAAAATATTTTCTCATGATTTTAATATCTAAAGTATTAAGTGAAAACAAAAACATATCTCATGTAATTTTTTTAATCCACAAAAAAAAATAAAAAATAATCCATGGAAAATCGACATGCCTTATCTAAGTAGAACTTAATAAAGTAACAATATTATAATAATTGGAAAATCAAATATCATGTAAACTTTTATTTGGACTAAATTAATAACATGACAAAAATTTTAAAAAATACAAATGAATTGATAACCTCCTTTTTTTAAGTCGGTTGAAAACATGATTTTATTGCCATAGTAAAATTTTACTAAATTACTAAGATGTTTTTAATGAGATACAAATTAACTCTGTTGATCCATATCTATTAATCCCACATGAAAATAAAGCTTTCCTAAAGGAGAAGAAAATTAGCTTTTTATCTAACAAAGTATAAACCTTAACAAATTTACGTTTTTATAGTGCTTTTAATACCCATTTCACGGTGTTCAAAGTCTTTTTACTGGGCAAGAGTACATAAACATGCCACATGCTACTGTAACAGCCCATTTGGATTATATTTTATCTTACACCAATTTATCTAATACATTTTACAAAATGTAAAGCTAGAAAAGTTTTAAATTAAATCACAGTGTTAATTCTATAAGAATTGTATTAAATGAAGAGTTAAAGAAAAGAAGAATCAACAATTTCAAACAGTTTTTGAAGTGAAAACTTCTTTAGCGGCGTAGAAAGAGAGTGAGAAAAAGTTATTAAAAAATAATAGAAAGAAAAAGAAAAGCAACAGATAATAAAAGAGGGAGAACAGAGCAAAAATAATATTGAATAGGTAAAGGAGAGAGAAAGAGAGAAAGAGAGAGGGGGGAGAGAGAGATAATCAAAAGAAATAAAGTGAAAGGAGACAGATTATTTTGAACAGATAAAGATAAAAATTAAAAAGAGAAAAAAGAGAGTGATAGTATTATAAGAGGAAGAGAGACGGAAATACTATATAGACTTCTATCAGTAAAAGAATTTTTAAAATCATATTAGTAACAACGGAATGGCCATATTCCATTAATTAAAAAAATATATGGCAACACTAAATCACCTTTGTCACTCACGAAAGTGTAGTTTTCTATCAGTGAAAGAATTTTTAAAATCGGATTAGTAACAAATAAATAGCCATATTCTATTAATTAAAAAATGTATATGGCAACACTAAATCACCTTTATCATTCACGAAAAATTTTAAATCCAATTATTCGAATTTACAAAATGACCAGGTTATAGCACTTAATTGGCCATATCTTTTTAATTAGAATATTTATGGCAATACCACATATACTATGTTACCCGGAAAGGATGTAGCGTTCTATCGCTGAAAGAATTTTTAAAATCGGTTCAGTACTTTTCGAGCCTATTCGCAACAAACAAACATACAAACAATCAAATCTTTCCTCTTTATATAATAGTGTAGATGTAGATTAGTATCAATTTTGCTGTTTAAGTTCTTTTGAATAAATGGCTGTTTGAGTCTAAATGTGTGATTTAATACTGGATCTCTTTGATTCCAAAATAATTTATAAACTCGTGCAAATCGTACCCTCTATTAGAATAAGGGTTGTCCAATAAATACATCAGTTTAATAGATTACTATAGAATTTATTTAACATAAAATATTCTATCCCTAATGTGAACATGTCGCCTTAAAATTATAACCACCAATACTTTACAGAATGACTCTGTAGGCTATAAACGTATAAAAAAGAAAGGTCGCCCAACCCAAACTTCAAATGGAGTAGAAAGTATAATTTGCAAATTACTTTGCGTTATAAGGTCAAGGTCAACTTCTTTTTAACTAAAAGTATATGTCGGGGTATGGCTGGGGGTAGGATAATAGTGAACTTCGTGTTGGGCTATAGTTAGGGTAGAATAATAACAAAGAGGACTTGTTGTCACTTCCATCGCGTCATTTTAATATTTGACGATTTTAGATAGCGAGTAAACGATTATCAAATAATCGGAATACGAGCGACATCTACGGCACATTATTCAATGATTTTTGATAGCTTCAAACTAGTAACCGATGGCGTTGGATTCACGATCGATAAGACGTGGGTTCGAATCCCAGACATTGGACTACTGGCGTGGCCAACTCCTGCTACACAAGCTATTTATTAGCTTACTAGGAGGGGTAAAAGGAATACTAGTAGTATGTGGTACATACTGCTAGTAATCTTTAAAAAGAAAAAAAAACAACAAGTCCAAGGCACTGCCTGCGTTCCTGTTCAAAAACTACAGAATCGTGATATTCGATTACTTAATTCATCTTAATCGGCTTTCTCCTCTGATATATAAAATGTTAGTTAATTACAACTAACCTTTTAAACTATTTTATGTTTTTTTTTTAATTTTAAAAGCGATAAGAAAAAATAATAATATGAACTAAATTGTCTGATGTAAGAACTTTTAAAATAATACCTTGTAATATTAAATTTAATTCGAAAAAAAAATTATTATAAACTTTTATCTAGAGAATTTTATAAATTTACTCGCTAAATTAATTGTATAGAATTTGAACGTACAAAAGTTTTATATCTACAATGACTATCTTTACAATGTGCAACTTTCTTAGAGCTAAGCAAGAAAACTTGATAAGCTTAAAAAGAGTTATCAGTGCGTAACTAATTTCAGGACTTTTCTAAAGGAGAAAAATTTTAAAGTGGTCTGTACACTTCTACTAGAATTTAATACTCCTTAGTTTTAATGATGATTATAATACGGGTTTTAATTTTAAGAGAAAGCGTACACTATCAATACTAAGTGTTTTAATGATTATATCATCATTCAAGGTAAAGGAAATGAAAAGTTTCAGATAAACGACCTGACCGACTAAATACTTTTGTAAAAATTCTAATTGATATATTTTTACTGCCCTGGATAAGTTTTTATTTAATTTACAGTCTGTGCGAAATGTTATATGAAATTTCATTCCGTACACATCATTATAATTTGATATAAATTCAGAAAAAATGCTGTTTGTAACAAGTACGAAATGGCTTTTCAAACTATCGGAAAAGTGTTGGATCAAAGTTTTATTTGTTAATCTAAATTATAAAAACAAATCCTTCACAAAATCCTTTCACATTTCATTATGACCCTTCAATCATTAATAATAATCACAGGTTCACACACCCAAATCATTAATCTCAGGGTCGGGTTAAGGTTTGGATGCTTAAAGTCCGCACAAATTACTAAATTTGCTTCAAAAGTAATCCGGGATAAAAGCAGGTTCTAATGAAGTATCGGAATTTTGTATTAAAGGGATTGACCTTCACGTTCGGCTTACGTAGTTTCCTTCGTTGGTTAAGGCAGAGCGTTCTTTTGTAGTCAGCACGAAAGTTTGAGTTAAATCAGTTACCAGAACCTTGTCTTGTTTCTACGCAGATTAATTGTATTATAATAAATTTGAAGATGAAATCTGTAATTATGCGTAAAGTTTCTCCCAACGCCTACGTAGCTACCTAACAAGGCGTATCCTTTATTGAATGTGAAAGGCTAAACGCCAATTATCGTGTTCAACGGTTTGCATAATTACGTTGTTTCGATATCGAATAATGTAGGTATAATTATACAAAATCAATTTAATTCATCATCGTTATATTACTTTGATTAAAGACTGGAACATTTATATTTGTTGAGCGTAATAATGAAGCTCGAAACGGGAAATTTCAGTAATAAATTTGTTATGAATAGAAATAACGAACTCTTTCACCGAGAGCACTTGTATATTTTCAACGACAATGAAGTTACATGTAGTGGCATTTTTTTCTGTATTGTTTTGAATTGCTTTACAAGTTTATGCTAAGTACTCGCCATTCCCATTTTTTGTTAAAATGTGTTACCTACTTGTGTGGTTGACTGTAGCATTCTTCTCACATATATTCGATACACTTCTGATTTAATATATTTTATATTAGTATCCGGGTTGTTACAATATGATTTGACTTCCTTTACGTATTTTATATTTATTTTTAAAAATAATATAACGAATACCCGGCGTATAACACCCGGTTGCTAATACACATTTGATTTCCTTCATTTTTATATTTCTCAATTGTTAGAACATATTTTGATTTTATTCTAAAATATTATGAATATCCGGTCAATAATATCCGGTGGTAATAATTTTTCTTATTTGGACTACCGTGATTTCTCGTCATTCGGTACTTGGGTGTCAGAGCGACAAGAGCTCCCGAAAGGTATTTAAGGACGAGACCATGCGGCTGGAAGCCGGCTATAAACTCTGTAAGTTTATTATTTCATAATTCCTTTTTTGCGTAAATTATATTGATTAATTGTGTTATTGATATAAGTTTTATGTGTATTACATTCAAAATGCCCTTCATATTCCCGTTTATTATAAAACTGATTGTCAATATTGTGGCGCGTTTTACTTTTATGAGTATCTAGCCGAAATTAGAGTATTGCCGATGTCCATGGGCGACGGTGGCCACTTACCTCTTACCTTCACTTCATTGCCATAAAAATAATATGATGATTAACTATTCCAAACTATATTCTTATATAGTTGGAAATAGAACTTTACACGGTTGTACGAATACAGACAGTGCCACCAACCATTGATAAAGTTATATAGAATTGTACAACTGTTATGACGTCAAAATAAACGCACCTAAATATCAAGCCTAGCATAATTATAATACACAAATCTATATCTATTTATACATACCTAATATAATAAAATCATAGAATTGACGTGTTTTTGCACGCGTCACATTAAAACGGATAAACCGATTTGAATGAAATTTGGTACACGGATACTTTATACGGTTGATTAACACATAAGGTATTTTTTAACCCAATAAAAAATGCACCGTTTCTCATGTCATGGGATAAATAAAACCGACGCTAAAAATTTTGTGTTCATATTTGCACTAGTAATAAATATCACCATGGTAAAGTACATTGTGGATATTATTTCTAAATTATCCTATTTTGCAAATTGTTCCCTTACCAAGGAACACAGAGGAGGTAATAACCGATAATTCGGTATAGCCGTCCTGTTTCCACAAGATAGGATTTTGCAAATTCAGCTAATGGCACAGACAATCTCCTTACATCGATTAATTTTCATGTGCTGCTTTATATGCGGGTAAGCTTTCTAGATAAGTAACTCGTAAAAGATCCATAAATAAATAATGGCGTGTATTACCATGAATTAGAGTTAATATTACAAACATATGGCTCTCATAGATGTAGAAATGGAATTGATAATGTTAATTGTGTCTACCATTTTGCTCCCTTTATCCTTGGTGAGATGACGCCAAGAAGTCTTATAGGTTCCCTTATTTATCTTTTGAAATATAAAAGTCACAATATTTTTCCTCTCCCTTCCTGTATTTTTGTGCAAAAACAATTTTATTGTGTTTATCTATACTAATATTATAAAGAAGTAAGATTTGTATTTTTGTATGTAACGAATAAACATAAAAACTACTGGACCGATTTCAAAAATTCTTTCACCATTAGGAAGCTACATTATCCCTGAGTAACATAGGCTATATTTATTACAAGAAAAAATTAGAGATCCTTAGGAAATCTCACGAAAACCAACCCAAGGTGCAAAAAAATTTGCCATAAAATATCTTTCATCGCATGCGCTGCAAAAAGTATTCATGATAGAACAAAAAAATGTTCTACAATATTATAGAACGTATCAATATCTACAAAAAAGTCCGGGAGACCATATGTCCAACTATTATAGTTACGTCACTATAACTACTTTTTTATATTTTAAAAGTTGATAAAAATGCCTATCAAAATCAGACCATGTTTTCTATAACTTTGTATTAATCCTTATCCAAATAAATTATTTCGTATTCAAGACTATTTCAATACCTGTAAATTACTTTTTGAATTATTAAAATCGGACTTTCCATTCAAAAGATATTATGAAATTAAAAATATCAATATAAACAAAAAATACACGTCGACGCGACGGGCCAGTATAGCGACGCAGCGCAGCGAGTAAAGCGGCAAGAGAGGGGGCACCGAAATGCGGGAGGGCCAATATATTTTTAAAAATAATATTCCACCCGCGCGAAGCCGGGATGGGCCGCTAGTCGTCTATAATTTTAAACTTATCACGCGAAAGAATTGACAAATAACTAGATTCACATAATAAGAACTAAGAACCTACAATGTACTATGGAAAAGACAAGACCTAGCTACGCAATCATGATCTAACTAAGCAAAGTAATAAAATCCTTGAATCACGTAATCCTTGATTCAACGTTAATAGTCAATATTCACTATGAAGTCATATTTGATTAGTTAAACTACTCGCATATTAAAATTAGTATTATCATCATTGTTACTAAAACTAATGAATTACTAAGATTTTGGATACTAAGAAACTTGAGTGATACAGAGGTATCAACGTAATATAAGAAATCAGATTATAAACACTCTTTGTTTAATTAAATCAAGAAGGAATTTCTTTTAAAATAAATTGAATATTCTTAGTAGTTCACGTTCACAACAAAATTCTTCATTAAACCGCTATAGCTCAGAAAATGAGAAATTTTTTAATTGGACGTAAATTTTAACTAGCAATTTTGGTCCTTTGAACTGGATTTGTAGAATTTCAACAAAAGAAAAATAATTACGAATCTACTATAATATCTGTTCCAAAAGATAGACAATTTCAGTGTTCTAAAAATACAGAAACATTGGTGACCTAAATGTTTGTGAATGGAAAAAGAAATACAGGTCTTTGAGTGAAATGTATTTTAATATAGGCAATCGATTGTCCTAGAAAGAAACAAGAATTGACGTGTATTATTTGTTCTCCAGCGACTGATTTGCCGTCCTACACGTTTTCAGGATAAAATCAGCTTATTTGATTCTTGTTTCAGCCTTCACTTCATTGCTGCGTAAAAGAAAATATGTACTAATAAAAAATTATATAATTTGCTATTAATCATGCTTATGGTCAAGAGGCGATGGAGAACTATGCACAGAGAATCTCTACGAGATCAAATCAGTAATGAGGTAATGAGAATCTCAAAGCTGAAGTAGCGATGGCGGGGTACATAGCTGGAAAAACCGATGGGTGTTGGGGAAAGGAGGTGGTGGAATGACGGCCTCGCACCTGAAAGCGCAACGCTGGAAGGCCCCCCACTAGGTGAACCGATAACCTCAAGCGGATCGCAGGCAGTCGTTGGGTCCAGGAAGCACATGACCGCTCTAGCTGGCGACGCATGGGAGAGGCCTTTGTCCAGCAGTGGACGTCCATCGGTTTAGACGACGACGACGGCTATTAATCATATACATGTCGAAAGCTATTAAAAAGGATATAGATGGATGGCCTATCTCAAAAGCTATAAGGGTGCAATACGGTCAGGATATAACTAAACATTACGATCTCTTAATATTCTGACTAGAACTATTATGACAGGAACCTAAGCAGTGCCTTGGACTTGTGACCAAGGTGTAGGCTTAAGGAATTCCTTTATTCGATCGAGACACTCACCTCCACTGCTTAGTTTCACTGTTTAATCCTAAGATTAGACTAACATTAACCTAACCTAACACAAGGCTAACCTAACCTAAACCTAACTCACACCTCCGACATACATATCTACAATTATATAATTAGTGGAATGAGTGTCTGTTTGTTATCGTGTCCTTCTTTAACACTGTAACAGCTAAGGATCAACAATGTTTTAGAATCAAGCGGAGATTGAAAAAAATATTGACATTATAAAAGAACAATTCCTTAGAAAATAAGTATAATAATTGTAATTCTAGTTCTCTTCTCTTCTCTTTAGTATTTTCTATTCCACTATGAGTACAAGTACAAGATTACTTGAATGATGACAAAGCTTCGTTTCAAAATGACGTTGATGCTCACCTGAATGATTATACCTTTGTAAAACAGACTGATGTATATCATCTGATTTATTGGTTAACGACAACATTACTATAATTATTATTTATTTTTAATACTGCGTTTTAACTCCATAGTAGAAACACTTAACTATTTTCTTAATTTATCAAAGAAATTATTGCTATTAACGTAACCATTGTGTACGAGTATCCTTTTGTTTATTTATCATGCGAGTATATTCCTCTTATTGCCTACAAACATGAACAGAAAAATGGTAAACATTGCTATCTTACTGTCTTACTAATATTACAATTTCAGTCTCAATCTAAACATCTTAATATTAATATACTATTTTTGGTTGGATATATTTGGATGGTTTTGATTAACACAAAAGCTACTTTATCTATATCTATACTATTATGTAACGAATAAACTTCAAAACTATGGGACCGATTTCAAAAATTCTTTTGCCGTTAGAAAGCTACATTGTCCCTGAGTAACATAGGCTATATTTATTAATAGAAAAAATTAGAGATCCTCAGACATTCTTACTAAAACCAACCCAAGATGTAAAAAAATTAGCCATAAATTGTTTTTATCGCATGTGCTGCGAAAAGTATTGATAATAGAACAAAAAAATGTTCCACAATATTATAGAATGTATCAATATCTACAAAAAACTTCACGAGAACATATGTCCTATTGTAATTATATCACTTTAACTTTTTTCATTTCAAAAGTTGATAGAAATGTCTATCACAATCAAAGCATATTATCCATACCTTTCTATTAATTCTTATCAAAATAAATTATTTCATATTCAAGACTGTTTCAATACCTGTAGATTACTTTTTTAATTAATAAAATCGGACATTTCATTCAAAAGATATTACGAAATTAAAAATATCAATATAAACAAAAAAAATACACGCCCATGCGCCGGCTCCACACAGCGCAGCGAGTAACGCGGCGAGAAAGGGGGTACCGAAATACGGTAGAGAAAAATGTATAAAAAAAAATTCCACCCGTGCGAAGCCGGGACGGGCCGCTAGTTATGAATAATATTGAAATATGTTTATTGAACGCCTAACTCTTTTTACATACAAACACACTTTAGACGGAAACCGAGCATATACTGTCAAACACACGAAATTCTGAACAGATGTTATAGTAGACAGTTCAAGGGGTAAAGTAAAAAAAAAATCCAGGGGTCCACTTATTATTTTCTCATATAGTAGACGCGTCAGCGCCATCATGGAACTATTATATATAACTAGATAGAAATAACTATTTAATAAACATACGTACAGATAGATTAATCTACTACAACGCACAGCCTGCCTATTATATTTACATAATATAGTAGACGCGCCAGGCCTCGTCATGGATTGAACTACATATACATGCATGCAAAGAAACAACCATAAGGACAAACATGTGTATAAAAAAATTTGGCAAAAATGCGGAGCATCACGGAGACAAAGTCACGCGGATTTTTTATATAAATCCATTACCGCACTAGTGTGGTAATGTAAAGTAAAAAGCACGCGTGTGTTATGGGGTTGTTTACATTCACAAAAACAGTGAAACAAAACACCACTTTACGAGCAAGTGTGTTGAAAAAGAAATATATTTAACGTGTGCTTTTATTTTATAGCTTGATATAAATACACGCACAACACGTACCTAACTTAATAACATAATTCCTTGTGCTGAGAACTAAGCCGTCTATAGTACTGACATTAAATTAATTTACCCTCAACAGTATTTACGAAACCAGTTTACACAACATTGTATTTTATTTTAAAGAATACAAAGCTGGTATTTGAAAAAGCGCGTAAAAAAGGTCAGAAAAGTGTTTATTAAGTTAAGCGAACTAATGCTTGGGACGTGCCAGTGCCAAAAGATATAAAATATTTGTGTGTGTTTAAGTACCTATGCTTTGAAATCTATTAATTAAACCGCTAAAATGGTTTTCATTAAATATAGCGAAAACATTTGTTGGAAACACTGTTATTCACGAGTAGTTCCTTTTATTTTATTTCAATGATATCCACGTAACTATTTATCATCCTCGTGATGCTCCACTCCTATTGGTCTTAGCGTGATGATATATAGCCTATAGCCTTCCTCGATAAATGAGCTATTTAAAACTGAAAGAAATTTTACAATCGGACCTGTAGTTCCCGAGATTACGCTAAAGGAGGCCGCGGAGCGGGCCCGGGAGGCCGATGCCTCATCTGACCCGATCCGTAGAGGTCGACCGGGCGGGAGACGACGTAGATACGCACGCCTTCTGTCACCTGATGCCTCTGGGGAACCGAGAATGTCCCCGTTACCCGGGACACCTCTCGGGAGGCGCACAGGTCCTTTTTAGTATGGGTCTACCGTCGAGACGTTTGCGGTAGAGTGCGTTCAGCGTCCCCGCAACGTTTCTTTATGACGGGGAGGGTAACCGCGGAGGTTTAGTGGGTATTGCGGTCGACCTGCTCGTCGGTGAGTCCCACATAACCCAGCCGGCCCCACCAGGGTCTAAAAGGGTATGTGTAAATGCATTCCTCCGCGAAAAAAAAAAAAAAAAAAAAAAAAAGGATATTATTGTCAGTTGTCCTTCAAGCGACCTCTAGTATATACACCTCGTCCTTAAGTGTCATATAATGAGAGAGGATTGATACCCATTACTGTACAGCAATACGTGCAATTTAGACTGAGGCGAGCAGTGCCTGGGGCTCAGTCTCAGGTTAAAAGAACTCTTTCATAATATATTAACTCTCACCTCCACCACTCGACCTATCCAACTACAATAGATATTAAAGTAAACTTACGTTGACCTCAAGAAGGGTGACCTTAACCATAAAACTATAACACTAACTTCCAAGTACACTGCGCGATAACACCAGAGTGACTGACTCTTAATCTATCTAACTTAATGTTATATATTGTTTACACGTCGGTATACTTGAAATAATATAAAAAAAACTACCCGCAAACATCAATATTAAAAGACATTAAATAACCAATAATATTTTATTATTCCGCAATACCACGCAAATTAGGCTGTTTTAACTGACATCGCTCAAGCCCCGAAGCCTCCAGGAAACGACCGCCGTAATAATCAAATTGTATAATAAAGAATTATTACAAGATGGACGATAAAATAACCAGTAGGCAAATATTGCATCGTAAATATTTTATTGGTATTTTTAACGACTTCTAAAAAAATACGGTACTAAATGTAAATGATACATATAATTACTGTAAGGTAACCAAGGTAGGTTTACATGATCTTTTTAAATTATGACAATATAACTGAACAACGAAATAATTAATTCCAGTGACTTTATAGCAGGGATGTTATGGAACTCCGAAACCGAAACTTTCGGATATCCGAAATAAAAAAATATCCGTAACCATAACCGAATCCGTAATAACACACTACTAGCCACGCGCCTCCTTGCATTGTTCATTACTAGTTAGTTATTGTACGATTACGTTACATTTTAAATTTAAAAACTTATTTTTTTTTTTATGGAAAAATAAGGGACAAACGAGAAGACGGTCCACCTGATGGAAAGTGGCCACCGTCGCCCATGGACATCGACTAATCTAGAGGGTATCTCTTGTTCTGTCGATGCGTTGCTGCCTCGAAGATAGGGTGAGGAGGGGTAGAAAAGAGAAGAATCCTGTGGTTTCAATGGACCCCGACCAAGAATTGTTCATTAGAACCGCAGCAGTAACGGAATGGGAGAGGGAGGAGTAGATCTGGCCCACATGCGGCTCGGCCGAAACGCATTAGAGACACTTGGCGGTCGGATTCGTAAGCCAGTTGGGGAACAGATCCCCTACCACCAAGGGGGTGCTGGGTTACTCGGCACTTACGAGATGCTCTCCCAGCGGCAGAGGGAAATTGTATTCTTACCTGTCCCCTCGCGGGTTAAACTTGTGTGCACTTAGAGGAAAGTGACTAATAATTTGTTTAAATTATTAATAATTGTTTATATTTCAGCCAATTGCGTATTAAGTCTAACTTAATTTGGAATTTTTTTAATCAAATAAATTTATATTCCGCAAGATGTCAACAATGTGGTAAAAACTTTTCACGGAAAAGAGTCAAAACCTATTTGTATTTTACTTTTAAAATTGAAATTATTTCATATCCTTAACCGTATACGAAACCGATATAATATTATTCCTTTAACCGTATCGGTATCCAGATCCGAAATTTGATATCCACAACATCCCTGCTTTATTTGGAGGAGGAGGAGTGTCTGTTTGTAATATTAAAATAACCGCTTTTTGCTAAATCCATATGGATTATACACGGTACATTTTTGTCTGTCTGTCGGTCTGTTTGTTAGAGCCAATCTCTGAAATGGCTGGATCGATTTTGACAGGACTTTCACTTGCCGATAGCTAATGTAACAAGGAGTAAATTAGGCTGTTTATCGCATCATCACGCTACGACCCATTGGCGCTGAGCAACATGGGAACGAAATCGCGCGGGTCGAACTAATTCGTTGACGATCTCGCTCTTAGTTCAAATTTTTTTTTTTAAATTGAATTAATTACTTTTAGGGATGCTTATGTTTCATTCATACTTGACTACTTATTTTCTATAAAAATAAATGTGTAATTAATAAAAATAGTGGATCATTTCTAATAAAAAATCGATATATATATTTATTTATTTAAAGGGTGAAAGAAATATCAAAATATTGTTCATAAACATCGATATTTCTAAGACCGATGTTTCACTTTTAAGAATATCGATGTTTTTGAAGTGAAACTTCTTTAGAATCGTTGTGATTTCAAACCGGATGCAACGGAAAAAACGACAGGTAAGAGACACAAATACAAAAATGTGTAGGAAAGAATGAGACAGAAATATACATACTATTTTATATTATTATATATATTCATCTCATTCTTTTGTCGATTTACTGAAGTTTCACTTCTATCGTGTGTGAATCGCACACACACCTTTTTTTTTTTAAATTTTATATCTATTATTAATTATAACGTTAGCCTCACTAATTTGGGTAGCATCCTGTTTGTGATGGTGTTGCTAGCATTGATATGAGTAGCATTTATGCATACTGCATTATAAAAGCAAACCAAATAAGCCGTTATGATAAAAATCATGATTATTAGTCATTTCTAGTATTCAAGTTCTAATGCTGTTGCTCTGAGTCTAAAGTGTATAAAGCCGTGATACTCCAGGTCTTAGTTTATAATATAATCCTTAATTACAAATTTCTTAAATTAGTTTGAGCCCACGCGTTGACATTTTCAAATCAAATATAAAGTCGTAGATGCGTTTGAAACTTAATTGTTCTTGAAGACTAGTCTACCCGCCCTTGCTTCGCTGAGCTAAAATATGAAACTGAAATCCGATTTAAATAAAAAAAAAGTCTATATTTTAAGTTAGAACTGCAGCAATATAATTGCGAAAACCGTAAACAATTTCATGTCTTGTTTTTTTCTTTTATTTATTATTTTTACTAAATTATTTAAAAAAAGAACTGACAAACTAAAAGAGCGAACTAGTTATCCTTTGGATTGCGAACTAAAAAGAACGTTCTCATTTGGTGACCGACTAGGCCTAAGACTAAAAAAAGACGATTTTATTCGTTCGTTCGAACTAACGAACTAAAAGAGCGAACTAGTTCGCCATTGGAAAACGAACCAAAAAGAGCGCTTTTTTTGGTGACCGACTAGGCCCAAGACTAACTAAACCTATACGTAAAAGTCGTCCTTTCTCATATATTTCCACTTTAATGACAGATGGGGTCGTAGACCTGTGTTGCCAAGTTAATATTCGATAATCGAGACATTGATCAAATTATTCTAATTACATTTAATATCGATATTTTATAGTATTCATATGAAATATGAGTACTATAAAATATCGATAAAACCTAACAGTATGAAATCACTTGTCAGACATCTTCAGTCTCGGGAACAGAAGTTATATTACTTTGTCTAGCAAGTGAGATATTGTTAATATAAATAGTAATGTCGAATTGAATCGGGCGTTATTTAGCGGAAATTCATGATCAAAAAGGAATCAAAAAGGTTACATTGTTATAGTATAGGAGTTGACTCTACAAGCGTCACTTGCGAAAGTGATGCTTGTAGAGTCAACTACTCCTGAAGATGCTTCGGTTCGGAGCGAAACGTACGTCGATTGCCCAGCAATCTACTTGTGTGGTGGGTCCTGCTTCGGATTCACGCGTCTCACTTGTATGTGGGCGGTGTGCTCTTCTGGGTAGTGCCGTACGAGACGGGTTGTTCAGAATTTCGCAGATTATAAGAAGGTAACCTTTTTTATTCCTTTTTTAATAGTAATGTCGTAAAATCTCGTTGATTTACTTCTAAAAGAATTAATTTTACGATGGACATGATTTTTATAACAGCTTGTGGGTTTCAAACTATTGGATTATAAAATAGATTTATCAAATGAATGACACCCTTTCAATTAAAATAAATATTGATATAGATAAAGATTCAATATAACATATCTAATATAGCATTTACAAGTATTAAAGGGCAAACCGTACATTCTAAATTAGAAAGGAAATGAGATTCGCTTCGAGATTCCCCATTCGTAATCTTCGACGAGACCTCTTAAATTAAAACGACGATGTGTTGTTGTACTCGTACACGTTATACCTTATGTAAACCCTTATATATTACTAATTAAACATTTAAATAATAGTTTATCAAACAAAACTTAATTTTCAATATTGCTAAGAGTATGCGAGCTATACCGCGCAGTAACACTCAAGATATGATAATAATAATATGAATTTAGACTTTGAGCTTGATATTAACTCTCACCTCCACCACTCGGCCTCGTTAACTACAATCCTACTAATATTATAAACGCGAAAGTTTGTAAGAATGTATGTATATATGTGTGGATGTATGGATGTATGTTTGTTACTCTCTCATGCAAAAACTACTGTCTTACAAATGAGAATAACACTATATTTTATAATGATATAGTGTGAATTATCCAAAATATTGAGGGTGAAACCGCGGGGCGCAGCTAGTACACATTTTATCATTATCCCACCAGAACTCTGAATTTTACCGGGATAAAAAGTATATTATATGTTAATCTAGGTTATTAAGTATCTGTATGCCAACCTTCATTGAAATCCGAATATCGAAGCCTCCTAACATAGAAACTTTTACATTTATAATATTAGTAAAAGTTAAGGCTAGTACTATTAGATTCTATTAGTTTACTAAAAAAACATGGAAAACATGATTTGAATTGAATGAATTAAATGGATGGAAGAAAAGTATGAATTGTGGGATTAATTTCATTTTTTACGTGTTCCTATTCTAAACATTTGGCGACACCCTTGATGTATTCATGTGTGTTTGTGAATGTATGTCGTATAGATGATTTGAGAGTGTTAATTAATAAACTTAGATATACAAAATTAAGACAAATGTGCATGCTAGTTTGTTAAATGTTAGCTATTCTATACAATACGGTTAGCAGTAGATTCCACTGTGGCGTGGGCGTGGGCGCGGCAATGAAAGCGCGAACGAGGAAATTGGAAATCTCACGTGTAATAGGATTCCGATTCGACTTTCAATGTTCGTTTGTGATTTGAATTGTACCTTTGAAATGGTATATCACTGATCTTCTGTTGTTATTGCATATCCTGTTGTGGCTCTTTCAAAAGATTTTTTGTCTGTCTACACTATATAGACTTATATAGACTTATTATTTAATTTTTTGCAAGACATAAAAACTTGTCATCGCTTATTTCACCATTATTAGAAAAATATCATGTTTTCAGAAAAAGCAGTCGGCTTTGAGACACCAAAGTCCGTTTATATTGCTTTTGTAGATGTCGATTTTCGTGTGCATTGGGGAATACTAACAACACTGGTAGTTTAAAACTGTGTTTATTAATTTAACATATAAAAGCTTTGTTGTATAACAAAGACTATACATGTAAAAAATGTTTTAACTTATCTAAACTATAAACAT
Source organism: Limenitis camilla (assembly GCA_905147385.1). NCBI lineage: Eukaryota > Metazoa > Arthropoda > Insecta > Lepidoptera > Nymphalidae > Limenitis > Limenitis camilla. The sequence goes on along the minus strand of LR990246.1, from coordinate 7,214,123 downwards.
AGGCGTTCCCGGTCAATCTGTCAATCCTCACTATTCTCTTTTTTTGGCGGGCTGTCAAAATGACAGCTGCGTTCAGAAATATGAACGCCACACTTTAATTCAGTCCGTGATCTATTTGTGTTATAGCTTGGGGTGGTGCTAACAAGACCAGTATGCTTTGTTTGGAAAGAACAAAAAAAAAACTTATATTATTTTCATGTTGTTCTAATCTATTTTTTTAATTCCAAATATAAATTTGGATTAAGTTTATTTATATGAAACGTTCATTGTACAGGAAATGAATTGTCTATGAGTTAGGTCATATTAGTGATGAATTGTCAGCATTAATATTAGTGATGAATTGTCAGCATTGATACTGTTTCCGTTATTTTTTTAGGCTAAGGTAGGATATAAAAAGGTGATGCAAGGACAGAGCGCAGTGGAGCGCAGTATTTCTTTGATTTTTGATGTGATAAGTGTTATTAAAGTGGTTATGTGTGTAAGTGCTGGTGTTTTTCTTACGAAATATCTGTATTAATAGTTCTAGAGCTAACAACTCTTTCTAATAAATAAATATTATACATATTATTATAAACCATTTAAAGACCTTTATCCTTCTCCAAGGTCCCATCCGTATCTATACCAAATTCATCAAAACTGATGATTCGGTTTCGGTTCGCAACAGACACGCATCTTGTAATTTTTATTTATTAAATATAATTTATTCATACCACTTGTAATCATGGTGTCTGCTTTAAAATATGTGTGCACAACATTTCTTTTTCTTTTAATTTATATACAAATAAAAGTACCTAACTTAAAATACTACATAATTTATCATTTTTTAATTGACATTATAGAAAGGAAACATGTTTTCGATTAGGTTTTTATACTGTAAAATATCTATTGAGGTCATATTTACCAGTACGTTCAATATGTCTCTACGAGTTTTACTTGATTGAAGATTGGCACTACTTACATGAAAATATATTCTATAGGTATATACTGAACCGATAAAAAATTAAACACCATGATCTCTTACAATTACGACAACAACCTAAGCAGTGCCTTGGACTTGTGATCAAGGTGTAGGTTTGCAAGGCCTTTGACAGAATTCCAACGCTCGTCGCCACTGCTTAATTTCACTATTTAAACATAAAGTTAGATTAACCTTTTAACTTACGCGTATAATATATATCTACAAATCACAAAAACTGTCCAAAACCTAAACAAATTAAAAATCTTTTTGACCTGTAATTAATTTTTAACTTTTAAGAATGTCAATTCTATGGTTGAGGAAAAATTTAAGCAACTTTGTTTTTAAATTATATATTTCATGTTAAGTACAAAATATCGCTTTCTTTCTAACGAAGGGAGAAAATTATTTTACCGAGGTAGGTATGAATATTTTTTTCTTAAAAAACACCTAACCAAGTGCGAAATATAATAAGAAAAGCAACGAATGTTTTCTTTGAACTAACAGTTAAAATGATTTTAAAAAATTGTTATTAATTTTATAGTATTTTTAGTAGGAATATTTATACTTTGTTAAACTTCAGCTGTTGCCAAGTTATCGGACTTTACCTTCTCAGTAAGAATTAGATTTATTGAATTACGGTCGAACCGAAATTTTGTCCCTTTCAGAACTAAATTAGATCTTACCGTAACGATCTATTGAGAATGTATTTAGTAGGAAAGATTTATAAATTGTGAGAAATCTTTACATAAATATAAAGGTTTAGTAATATTTCAGTTTTTTCATTAATGTGTTGAAATCTGAAAAAAATATGTTATAGCTGATAGCAACACCATTTTCTAGTAGTTTCTAAAAATACACTGATTTTTGACGATTAATTTCAGCGACTATTATCACGTGAGTTTTTGATATTATTATGACCTTAATTAATGTTTTGTAAAAGGTTCGATCAACGTTGGAACCTAAACATCCTTGTAAATCTGCTGCTGGGTCTGAAGACCTTTTTACCAAGTACTTTTTATTATTGTCCTCTTCCCATCACTATGCAGTATAGCAAGCATTTTTTAATGATTCCTGAAATGTTGAAAAAACTCTAATTTAATGTTTATTTTTACATTATTCATTAATTTAATAATTAATGTAAGAAGAAAAGACAATTAATATTATATATTAAACCAGTCTTACCAATACTGAGGTACCAATATTGGGGACATTTACAATCTAAGAGCTAGAGATTCACTTCGAGATGTTTGTAATAAAATAGGTATTCATACGGTGCCGTCACAATACATTATGCAGAATATTATTTTATTTTCTAAACATAGTGACACACTCAGTATAAATACTAGAAATAAAAATAAACTTGTACCGCCATACTACCGTCTCCACAAAGTTAGTAATAGTTTCATGGGGCTTGGTGTTCGCATCTATAATAAGATTCCACAGCCTATATTAGACTCTTCACTTCAGCGTTTTAAAACTCTAATAAAAAAGTGATTTTAGTACTCTGTACAAGATTACTTGAATGATGACAAAGCTTGGATTCAAAACGGACGTTGATGCTCAGCTGAATGATTATACCTTTGTAAAACAGACTGATGTAAACAATGGAATTTTGAAAAGAGCAACTGTTGAGTTTCTTGCCAGTTCTTCTCATCAGCAAACTGCTTTCCGAACTGGTGGTAGGTTCAAACAAACTGACTGACTAAACAATTTTGACGTGTCAGAAGTATTTCGTAAAAAGTCGATTTGAATAAAATATTTTTTGAGTTTGAGCTATATATCTTTATGGCTAGATGTCTTACTCTTAGTAACAGAAAAATCAATCCATGATGTCAGGGGCGTAGCCAGTATTTTTTTGTGGGGGGGGCAGAAGGGGCCGGCTGAAGAAAAAAACTGCTGTTATTCATAGTCATGTTATTTTTTAATAATAAAATTTACATAATCTATACTATATCTACACTAATATTAAACAGAGCTAAAGTTTGTGTGTTTGTGAAGTTTTTGGGGATAATCTCTGGATCTACTGAACCGATTTTGTAAATTCTTTCACCAATAAAGAGCCACATTAAGTGTGAGTGTCATAGGCTATATTTTATCCCCATATTCTCACGGGAACGTGAACAGCGCGGGTAAAACCGCGCGGGTCTGCTAGTAATAAATAAACACGTAATAGACAAAATATGAATGTGTCGGAGACAATTAAAAAGGAAATGGATGGATGGCCTATCTCAAAAGCTATATGGGCTCAATACGGTCAGGATATAACTAAACGTTACGATCTCTTACTATTATGACAGGAACCCAAGCAGTGCCTTGGACTTGTGACCAAGGTGTAGGCTTCCCTGTTTAATCTTAAGATTAGACTAACATTAATCTAACCTAAGTCTAACCTAATCTAAACCTAACTCACACCTCGGACAAATACTTTGCTTTAATCACAATTCAATGTTTTATCGCGATTCGCGGCCTCTTTGTACTCCTCGTCCGTAAACGTGTATCAACATTTTGCCATCGATGCTTTTATTTCTTATTATTTTTTATATATAATTAAAGTAAGTTGAATGCTTATTTATTGTAATGAACTTACAAATAAGTAATACTAGCATTCAATCTATTTGATTTATAAAAGTAAAAATAAAAGCGTTAGTCGGGAATTGAACCAAGGCCTTGTAGCAAAAAACAGTAAAATAGTGCCTCAACTAGCACTATCATCATATGTATGATAATATTATCAGTAATATTGATAGATTATTTGAATTTAAATATTTTGGATCGCTTTTTTCTGGGAGGGGGCACCAGGATGTCTAGGGGGGGCCGTGCCCACCCCTGCCCTCCCCTAGCTACGCCAATGCATGATGTCATTAACAGACATTATTATAATCTACACTAACAAAATTAAAAATTAACGAGAAATGAACGAAACGAGATAAATAAACCTTATCACTAAGCTACCATTTTACCCGTGAGGGGACGGCTTAGAATACAATTCCCCTCTGCCGCTGGAAGAGCCGAGTAACCCAGCACCGCCTTGGTGGTAGGGGATGCTGGGTTACTCGGCTCTTCCAGCTGTTCCCTGACTGGCTTGCGACCACCAGCATACGAATCCGACCGCCAAGTGTCGTAGACGCGTTCCGGTCGAGCCGCATGTGGACCAGACTTACCCCCTCCCTCTCCCATCCCATTAATGCTGCGGATCTAGAGGACTCTTGCTCAGAGTCCACTGAAACCGCAGCATTTTTTTTCTTCACTCCCCTTCCCCACTCTATCTTTGAGGATGCAACGCATCGACGAAACAAGAGGGGTATCTCTTGTTGGACGATGGTGGCCACTTACCATCAAGTGGACCATCTGCTCGTTTGCTTAGTTATGACGTTGGCAACCTACGAAAAGAAGTCACCAAATAAATACGCCCGCCGTCATGACAGATATTATTAATTATATCGCGAGTACACAAGCAAGCTCTGTCTATAGTATAACCCTCTGGAGTAATGTTATAGTCAACATGCTTGATACTGCAGCTCTGCAACAAACCAAAGTAACTTACAAGTTATAGATAAAATGAATAAAAAAATCAAGTTCAGTACTGTTTTATTTTATTTAGAATGACTTCAATTGTAATTATTACCTATACAGTAGTAGTTACACATAAAAGGATATTTTACACTACTTTCTTCATTATAATAAACAATGTAAATATGTATTTTAAATATAATTTAATAAGTAAATGATATAAGGGGACGTTCATTAATTACGTGAGGCATTTTTGAGAATTTTTCGACCCCCCTAATCTAACGCGAGATTCTTCAAAATTTATGTTATGACTGTAAACGTGTTGGATTATAAACTTTTAGTGAAGACTAGCAAAGACTAGTATTTGTTAATATTACCGTAATATTAACAAAATAATAAACATTAAATAAAAATTTAGTAAAGAATTATTCTAATTCAGTCCATGGAGTCAGATTTGGCCATATTTTATTCTAGAAATAATTTTTTACGGAATTTAACACCGTTTTCTTGTAGAAAAAATACGTGATATTTGTTAAGACCTCCCCTCTCCCTTAAGGGATTAGGAGTAGTCAAATACATGAAAAAATGAAAAGTTTCAGTATTTTTTTTACCATTAAGTAATCTTATTTTATAAAATTAATGCCATATTATTAATTTAATAAAATAAAATGATTTAACGGCAAAATAAAAATTACTGAAAATCTCATTTTTTCATGTCTCTGACACGGGTAGTCAGAGACATGAAAAATGAGATTTTGCCTTGAGTGAGATTTGGAAAGATTTAACTTGATCCACTGTCCCCCTCTAGAACACCTCACGTAATTAACGGACTCCCCGCAATATTATCCACGATTCTACAGAATAGAGGTCAATTGACAATCTATAATATTAAAAAAATTAGTACCTTAATTGCACCTACAGTATTTTTGTGCATATATTGTTCTTAATTATTCTAATAATCAAGTCATTCGTTTTATACATAATTTTTAAGACAAAAATAAAATAAATAAAAGTTCACATTTAAAAATTAAATTATAAAATTTGTGATTTAAACTTATCACAAAATAAAAGGCCCGTTTTGACAGTTCACGCTCATGAAGTTTTCTATTTTTTACCGATCGAAATGTTCTGAAGGTAATTACATTTTTCATAGATGGGTACCGCCCACTCTGCTAAATGCTGTGCACGTTACAATACATATTCAAATCGATCAAATACTCATGCAAACTCGAATCGATTTATCGTGAATATCGAGTACCGAGTCGTATGGTTACATCATTAATTAAGTCGTGAAGACAAATGTCAAAACGGGCCTTTTATTTTGAGATAAGTATAGATCCCAATTACAAAGTAGGTGTGACTAGTCTTAATACTTATATATACTTTATCACTTCATAACAATTTCTGTGCGTATCATTAAGTAGTTATCTTAATATAGCAAGTTAATTTTATTTAAAGGCCTAGTGGCAAAAATGTTTTAAGAAATATAGATATATATTTTCATGCTTAAACTAGTTGGGAGATTATCCATAAATTAATTTACACAAATTTCTTAATTTCTTTAACCCTTTAATTCCCATGTCCAAGTTACTAAAAACCTTTTTACTATAAATAAAATAATTTTTATCCATTTAGATGATAAAAAAAATTATATAAACTACCCCCATTTTTAGGTGGGAATCTTGTACAGATACACTACAACAGCAGTAGAATTAAACAATAATGTCTCCATGTAAGGCGCGTTCCACTAAGCGATCTCAAGGCCCCAAACGCTCATTTAGCCGTTCCACTTGACGATCGCAGGCGTTGTGGTGGCGGCGAAAACGTCATTGATGACGTCATGACTTGTGCTCACGGCCTCCCAAGTCTAATCGTAGGTCGTTGTGGGCGTTGGAAAATTAGTGATCTGTGGTTGCAAAATTTGGCGGCATTTTTAAAACCACAAAAATGGCGATGTAAATAACTTTATTTGATACGGATAGAGATTTATTAGTGGCCGTGAATGTTTCTGCAGCGCATATTTATATAAAATTAATTTTAGTTTGAATTAAATTATAAATATAAAAAAATCAATCAACAAAAAATTTTAATTTAAATTAATTTAACCAATTATAAACTTAACCAAATTATAAACTTAACCTCTTGAAACTATTGCTTTATACCTCGCCATTTGAATTATTTACGTTAACGCTCAAAACGCTCAATTACCCGTTCCACTTGGGTTTACAATCGTTACGCTCGCGGACAAGTGGAACGGGGAAAACCACGGTCGTGAGTGTAGACGTTGAGATCGCTTAGAGGAACGCAGGGGTAGAAGTAGAAAATATTAAACTTCTTTAAATATTTCAGGTCATATTTTTTGGATTAAAAAATTAATTAAATACTTAGTTACGAATTCGAAGTGACGAATGTTAAGAACATTAAAATAATTTGAATTCGAATTACTTGTATTTGGGAAATTTTAAAATGATTCAAAAATAATCAAGGAAAAATTTTGTTATATTTAAGTCAGAAAATTTTGAAAACTAGGTACGTTACACACTATTCGAGAAATTGTTCGTATTTTGAACTATTCGTAAATTCGAATATTCAGATTACTAATTAGTGAATGCAATTTAACGAATATTTTGTTTCGGATATTAAAAAATCCGAACATACGAAGTCTCTTTTCCTGAACGTGTAAAGTAACTTATGGAAACTACAATCATTTTACCTTACTTTTCTAGAAGGAATTCTTATATTATATAAATAGCTAAGTGTAAATCTCACTAATTGGAATGAGTTTAATATAATTACGCTACATTTACTGAAAAACAGCAGAATAGTGAATTACTTTCTAAGGTTTTAATTACATTTTGATTTTTTTTAAAACTTATGCCTTTTTTTATAATCTTTAAGAAGCAAAAAGGTAAATACGAAATATTTTCATAAGTATTAATATGTTAGTTTACTGTTATAGGCAGTCATTTTTATTAACTTAGCGGTAATGTTTAAAATGTAAAAAATTATATGCATAAGTAATATAGTGTAAAAAATTTAGAATTTTGATCTTAGATAGCTATTTCTTTGGTTCAGTTGACTTAAATTATAATATAGCTTAATAACTTATTATGTAGTACTTGTTATTTAGTAAAAAATAGAATAAACTGTAAAGTATGGAAGTATAAATTACATATTATTCTTTTCATACAAAACATACGAGATTAGTAATACAAGATTAGTCCTAAGATTCAAAGTGATAATATACAGTATATTCACATTTAATTTAAAATTTCTAAATATAATATAAGTGTACATTAGGAACTTTAAAGAATATCAAGGGCTTAACTAAAGAATATAAATCTACATCTATAAATCTATCATATAATGCTAATAAAATAGAATATTTCATACCGAGTTCTAAAACCTAAATAATATATTCCTACTATCTAAATAATACAAAGAATCAAAATAAAATTACATACAATATTTTGCACTGACCTGGGAGTCATTTAGCACTGGACCCGATTACTAATATTGCGTATTTTATTTAAGGTTCCATAACCAAAGGGTAAAAACGGGACCCTATTACTAAGACTCCGCTGTCTGTCACCAGGCCGTATCTCATGAATCGTGATAGCTAGACAGTTGAAATTTTCACAATAACAAAAACTAAAATCAGAATAAAATAAATATTTAAGGGATTCTTTTCATTTTCATCAAAACAGCAGAAAAAATATTTTAAAACTTACTACTATTAGTACTAGTAAATATAAAGCTTAAAATTACGATATTATATATAGTTAAAATTTCACTTTATTAAATATTTAGTGTTGTGAACACAATTCATGGCGGAGTTATTTGTTAAAGATTACCAGTGTATAGTTTATATAGAGTATAAATAAAGTTTATTAAAAATAATACCAGTAAAGTATAAAATTAGTCTGTAGCACCGAATCACATCTAAAGATATAAAAAAATAAACACATAAAATTTTACAAATTGTATGTCACATAGTCGAGATTTTCATATAATTTTTACTTTTTAATTTAAAAAATAAATATCCAATTGCTAATCTTAACACATATGTTTAACATGAGTTATCAAGAAAATATTACTTTATAGTTGTCTTTAGTAAATACCATAACAATGCGACTGAGAAAGCTTGCTTATACATAGTTAAGGAAATAATCTAAAACTAGGTATTTATTGGTAAAATTCTCTCTACTGTGTATTTATAACAGCCTTTTTAACCTACTTGAAGAATCATTAATATCTACTTTAGTCTTCAATTATAAGAAAGACACAATCTAAGGCAAGATCATATTTAAATTTTATATAGTGAATAATATCAATAATTAGGTATATTAATAACTTTAGTAAATTATTTACAGTCAAGTGCAAAATTAGCAATAAGCTTGTTTAAATTTTAAAAAAATTGTAAAAAAATTAGTATAAAACAAAGTATAAAACTTCCCATAATCTGTCCCATTAGATCTATTAAACTGTGCAATGGATTTTGTTGTAATAGAGAAACTATAAAGTTGAGAAGTCGGGTAGCTAATCATATTATATTGGACTAGAGACCCAATCTGGCATGGTTTCTACTATAATATGTATATATTATACATATAAACCTATATCTTTTGGTGAAAACCGCATTAAAATCCGTTGGGTAGTTTAAAAGATCTAAGCGAACAGGCAGCGGAAGCAACTTCATTTTATACTATGTAAAGATGATAAAAATTATATTAAAATTGTAGTCACATACTACAATATAATGGCGACATCAGGTACCATAATAGTACAGTTTTCTTTAGCCATTGGTGACTGGGCAACATATTTTGGATCAAGTTTCTCTAAATCCACATGCAATCCTTTCTGCTTTGCTGTTTCTAAGATGTAGCGTTGCATTTTCAAATCACTGAAAATTATAAGTTTGAGACTAATTAATAAAATTTATTAAGAATTATTTACTAAGTCAATATTACCTCCCAAGCTTCTACTAATAAAATATAGATTTTTATATACACTATACATCGACCTCACTAACTCAAACCAAACTGAACTAACCATTACTTTAACATTGAAACAGAAGATAAACTTTTAACATAACAACCCTATACAAACTTGAAACACTAACAACCATATACTGAAGCTTACCTATATAATTTTCTTTCTAATTAATACTTTCATTTACAATGGGAGGGAAATTCCTAAACAATACTGGACCTCTATACAGTTGGTAGGTATATATATGTTCCTATAATATATAAAGCTGATGAGTTTGTTTGTTTGCTTTGTTTATTTAAATTATTGTTTACTTAAATGCACCAATCTCAGGAACTACTGGTCTGATTTGAAAAATTCTTTCAATGTTAGATAGCCCATTTATCAGGAAGGCTATAGGCTATATAAAAAAATGTATATAGCAACACTACATCACCTATGTCACTCAAGAATAGTGTAGTTTTCTAGCCGTAAAAGAATTATTATTATACAAAATGGCCATGTTATGGCTTTTAAATGGCCATATCTTTTTAATTAAGATATTTATGGTAGTACCACATAAACTATGTTACTTGCAAAGGTACTTTCTATCTGTAATAAAATTTTGAAAATTGGTTCAGTACTTTTGGGCCTATTCTCAACATACAAACAATCAAATCTTTTTTCTGTATATAATAGAGTAGATATTATTAAAGGCTGTCACATATCAGACGTTTCGTCCTTAGATTTTGCATGTTTTATTGTTTTACCTTTCCATTTGTTAAAAAAATTGTGATCTAGTAAAAAATCTTAGTGATCTGTGATGATAATGAAAATTCATATAAATTACCATTCCATATTCACGGTTTCTGTATTAAAAGCTTTTACTGTATTAAATAATTGAACAGAATATAATAATTGGTTTAAATTGCTTACCTAAATTTCATACATATACAGCATAAGCAACTCAAGAGAATCAATGTTAATAAAACACCAAATGTAGTTATCACCATGTCATTCAGGCTCATGTCCATTGTTTTAACTGTATTTATTCTTCTGGCTATAAGCAAAACAAAAAAAAATGATACTTAAAATTCTGCTTCCTCTGGTCATAGCTTACCCAGTCTATTGTCTTCTCGATAAATACTCTCAGGACTATCACAAAGATTTTTTTCAAATGTAATCAGTAGTTCCTGAGAGCATGTTCCACCAAACTAAGAACCTCTTTGGCTTTAAAATCTTCTAAATTAATAAAAATGGTTTGCCTCTATGTGTAAGTGCATAACTTCAGAACAACTGTGGCAAATTGGGTAATTCTTTTTTTGTTGTTAGTTATAGTAAGGACAAGAATTGTTTAAAATAACAAGTGACTGATACAGAAGATGGCGTTATATAAAATAATTCAATACTATTAAATATAGATTAGAAAATCAACAATAACATATAATAGTATATTCATAGTTGCAGTGGCGCAGTATGGAGAAATAAATGAGTGAAAGGTTAGAATACACCTCAGCGAAGCGAGGTCGGATCGGTTAGTATTAGTATAAAGTTAAACGAATAAAAACAGTTAAAAATTTAAATACTTACATCTTATTAACTTTATCACATTTCTAATAAGTTTGAAAATTTAACAAAATTTAATTATAATTAACAAACCACTTTATACCAATAAAATTGATTTTATAAACATTAATATTTATGTATAGATTCCATCAGAAACAAATCAAAATCCGATAGGCGATAGATTTACGAAACGAAATTCAATAAAATGTCAAACTGTAGTGCTGCCAATACATTAAATCGGAATTACTCGTTTTGTCCAAAGATGGGTTTTGTCAATAAAATTACCCTGATATTGCTTGACCGCATTTTCAAACAATATATAATAAGAATTCAACTTATAGCAGCGTTTTGTAGTTTTGTAAAACTGCTAATAAGTTGTTTAAAAAAATCTTTAGTTTCATGAAACAATATAAAAGAAGCGTAAAAATTTATTCAGTGATATGAAAATTATTTTAGTTTCTTAATTTATAATTAACATTAATAATGGCAATTTGAGAAATACCTTGTGACCCAAAAAAAAAAAATTGTGACACGTCAGATTAAAAACGTTTGAATTTCTAATATGTGTTAAAAGAAGAATAAACCTATTAATATGCCTGAAACAATGTTTTGACAGAAAATATTTTATTGACCTGGGATCCCAACACTATTGCTGTACGATAATTTTATTTTATTATTAATATTCGTCTTTATTTCGTAAAGCTTTTATGTCCTTATTATTTATTTTTTACAAAATCAAAGATATAAAACTCAAAGATGATAAATAAAACTTATCAATTGAGTATTGACTTATTGACAGATGCAAGTGTCACTTTGACAGTTGACGTTTTTATTTTTTTTAAATACTTAATATGGCAATAGAAAATGTCAGAAGTCCATTATTTTTAGTTTAGAATATTTTATGTTTGCCGCCTGATAAAAATATTATTCATATTACCTGGATCCCTAGAGTATAATCTAAGCAATGGAAATAAATAATCGCTCTCAAAATTTTCCGTACAAATCAATGTATGAAACTTGCCATAATTCTTTAATCTTTTTTAATGCGGAAATTTTGATGTCAAAGATCCACCTCGCTCTGGTCGCCCTATTACGGATAAAACAGATGCCATTTTTGAAAAAGTGGAGAAAGATCGGCATATCAGTAGTTACGACGTAGCTGAAGAACTAGGAATTGACGATTGACAGTTTTGGCACATTTGAAAAAAAAAAAAAACTTTGGCACATTTGAAGGGTCACAAAAAAGCTCGATATTTGGGTACCTCACGAGCTCACTGCAAGAAACCTAATGAACCGTGTACTCATTTGTGATTCTTTATTACGACGTAACGAAACCGAACCATTTTTGAAGAAGCTAATAACTGGTGATGAAAAGTGGATCACGTACGACAAGAACGTGCGAAAAAGGCCGGTCAGGCTTCACAGACTGTGGTGAAAACTCGCAACAAGGTGATGCTGAGTGTGGTGGGGTTGGAAGGGCATTATTCATTATGAGATGTTACCACCAGGCAGGACCATCGATTCTGAACTCTACTGCGAACAACTAATGATATTAAAGCAAGAAGTTGAGAGAAAGCGGCTGGAATTAATCAACAGAAGGGGTGTGGTTCTTTCATCATGATAACGCTAGTCCTCACACATCTTTAGACACTCAGCAAAAATTAAGAGAGTTTGGCTAGAAGGTGTTAATGCATCCGCCGTATAGTCCTGACCTTGCACCTTCAGATTTCCACCTGTTTCGGTCTCTTCAGAATTTTTTAGGCAGTGTCAGGTTAACATCACGAGAAGACTGCCAAAACTACTTGTCGCGGTTTTTTGATCAGAGCCCCAAAATTTCTATAGCAATGGGATTATGTCCCTACCTACAAGATGGCAAAAAGTTATCGAACAAAATGGTACCTACATACTTTAGTTAAATGTAAATAAACTATATTAAAAAATGTTTTGAATTTTCTTAAAAAATGCGAAGAATCTTTTTCCCCAACCTAATATGTTGGCAGCTACAAAAAAATAGAATAACGGCCCTTTCAAATCCGACGTTCTTTTTGAAACACTATATGATCTTTTTAAGAACTAAAGTAGTAATTATTAAGATTATGGCGAAATTAAAAGAACTAACAAAACATAAATTAATTTCTTTATTGAAAATTCTTTATTTTCAATTTCGTCAAACAACAAAAACTCCGGCATCTGCGCAAACTATATTGCAACTCTCTGAACCTTGTTGTGTAGGTGTTTTTAACGTTTTCTTAAAGCGACAGTCTCTTTTTAACTTGTTTGCTAAAGCTTCAACATCACTCTTGAGGCGGGTATCCCTAAAAATGATATATTATTATAGAAATTAATAACACAATATGCATTCTTCAAAACGAATGTATTCTTACATATATGATTATTTAATTAATTATTATTTTTCCTACTATAAGGAATACTTGTGATAAATCAATAGATAAGTTACATGATGTTGATAACGCTTTATTTAACTGAATAGAATTGAAATATTGATCGAAACTAATAAACCCGTGGAAACATTCTTGATATCCGTCAATAAATTATTGAGAATTTGATTTTGTGAGAAATTCATTATTTATGTTTACGTATTTTAGCGTGGAACGATTGTGAGCGTCTGACGTTGATCATTTCACCAGTAGTCGAGATCGTCGCAACAGAGCGCATGCGCTGCTTGTAGATGTTTTACGTACAGCTGTTTGTTGATTACTTATAAGTAGTGTAGTTTTTATTTTAGCACAATTATGATTTCGCATGAATGAAGATTTCGTAGAAGAACAATGTGAGAATTTACCTAAAATTGATATATATACCGCATCGACTAGGTGAAGTGACGTCACACGCTGGTTTGCAGCATCAAATGAAATTATTGTTACAGGCCCAACTTTAATATCCCATAACTTTTTCATTTGTAGATATATTTTAATTAATAAAAATGAAATGAAATTTGAAATCAATCAATTAAAAGTACAAAATTGATGTAATCAATCCCACCGAATAACTAATATATTACATTTATTCTCATTTATTACTATTATTCTGAAAATACGTTTTCTGATATTTTACGATACTTTTCGATTATGTGTATAGAGAAAAAGAAGAGATAATCATGTTCAGTAATAAATCTGGATTTTACAAGTTTAGCATGAAGTCATTACGTCGTAAAAAAGGATCAGTAGTTTTTTAAAACGATTGCTTACTGATTAAATATTATTTATGTACTTACGTATAATTAATGCGAAAACAATAAATACATGCGGTAAATACACATATTGTAGCGCATGTCATGAACAGTATCGCTGAGAATATAATACCTTTGAAAACTCTTTCTACTTCTTCGCGTATGTTCTCTAAAAAGTTACAAAAAGTATCATTCTATACCTGACGATTGAAAAAAAACGTGTTTCACTCCGGGAGGGCCGGGAGAAGTGAAAACTTGATTATTAACATTGTGGGTTTTTGAATATTTCCAAAGAACGTACGGCGAAACCAGAACGTGATATAGTTCTAAAGTTTAAATAACCCAAAGAACAAAATTTAAAAAAAAACGAACTGTTTCGATCAGGTCACGTGTCCTGTCGCGAGTTTAATATTTTTTACCCAACCCAAAAAAAATTAACACAACTGCCCAACGCCGTTAAGGAAGTTTTCACTTCAAAAAAAAATTAATCAGTAAATCTTAAATTCTGTACAAACTTAAATTTTTTAACCATATTAAGTATACAAACGAAATCATATCTAATATATGTATATGTATATGTATATGTATATGTGTATGTGTATGTATATATATATATATAATGCTCGTGTCGCGATGTTTGTTACTTAATACCGCGAAACGAGCATTTCAGTGATTCGGTACCGGCATTAAAACGAAAAATGTTAATAAATTATACTCAGGCAGTATAAGATACGTATTAGTTATGTGTTTTTAATATTACATTTTTAATTTAGTTTTTTAGGATTGGTAAAAATGTATGTTATTATTTGTCTAAGCATTTGATGTCAGTTTTGTGAACTAATAATAAATAAAAAAAACTCCTCCGAAACGGGTCGACTGATTTTTATTAAATTTTGTATGCATATCGGGTAGCACTGAAAATCGGTCAATATCTATTTTAATCGAATTATTACTAATATTCAAAATTTTTATTAATTTTGTTATCGAACTCCTACGAAACGACTTAACCGATTTTTTTGTGTTTATATGGTAGGTCTGAGAATAGGTCGTAAGCATTTTTATAGCCCTAAGTAATGAGAATAACTAAAAATTATTTATATGGTAAAACAACGTTTGCTGAGTCAGCTAGTATTACATAAAAATATACCCACCTTGAGTATTATACCGTTCCGTCAACGAAAATAAAAGTTTTTTTACATCTACAACACATTCGTCTAGTGTTTCATTGTAAAACAACACACTGAAAGATAATCCAAAAATCTGTTATAATAATTATTATAACACATGTAATAATAAGGCGATTAATATTTAAAATATTGTTTTGTACTTACGCGGTAGAACTATCGCAGCCACATTTACTGTCACAAATTGTTGGACTTTTAACACAGTCACCATGTTCACCGCAACTTTGCGTTACTTGCTGATTAAAAGATGAAATAAAAAAACTATTAATTTAACACACTATAGTAAATTTATTTCCATTTACTAAATACATACATTTTCAGTTGTAGCACCCGAAGTTTCAATTTTTGCCACTACAAACATAAAAAAATTAATGAAATTCTCGGGAAAAAAAATGATATATAATCATATATATTCATGTATAATTAGATATATTATTATACATGACTATATAATTGTATAGAATCATATACACGGGACACCATTATTTTGTGTTATCATATATTAATTTCTACGACTCATCAATCATATATAATTATATATAGAGTTGTTCGCAATTTTTTAACTTTCAAGTTTATTGGTATATCGGTATATATCTTAATTATTATAGTTGGTTAACAAATTATTACTATAAGCTTATAAGTCATAGAGAAAATTAAAAACCCTGTTCAATCGTATATATATAAATAGTCTTTTAAAAATTTATAAAAATGGACTGTAAAGTTAAATTTCTTTTTTATATAATCCTAAATGAATATATATAACATTATACATGATTAAATATAATAATATCTAATCCCCAGATTAGGCACAGTTAGATGTGGTTACATATGATTATATTTGGCCATTTTTCATATATAACCAATTTATATATAAATAAATATAAGTATTTTTCTAAGAGTCACATTTTAAAAGTAATTTTAACACAAATAGGATTACAAATTACTTACATGTGTTTGATAAACAAAATAGAAGCACTAATAACGTAATCATTGTATAAAATTTTTAAATCGCTCTCTTCTTTCTCCAAGAATATTTTTTTCCTTAATAAGACAGGCAAAAGTGAGTCGTTTAAATAGTTATACAGTAGTGGTATTGATACAAGTATTCCCACTGTTTGATTTAGACAGCGCGATGACTAAAATAGATTGGCCTCGAACGAAATAGTTGGAATCATTGCCTGGATTATTAAGTGGAGTTTTAAGATTAACATAGGAATAATGAATTTAATCAAATATAAATTTAGCACAAGCTTGTCTTTTAATTTGAGAGGTTCTTTACCATAATGGAGACGTTTCAAAATTATTTTTATATATTAATTGTAAAAATTTATATAAAATAAAACAAAAATTTGAAAATATCATTAATATATCTACAAATAAAAAAGTTATGGAACTTTAAAGTTGGAGCAACTGTTACAATAATTATATGTTACAATAATTGTGTTACAATAATTTCGTTTAATGTGACAGACCAGCGTGTGACGTCACTTCACCTAGTCGATGCGCTATATATATATATCAATTTTAGGTAAATTATGCACTGTCCTTTTACAAAATCTTCATTCATTATGCTAAACCGAAAACTACACTACTAATAAATAATCAACAAACAGCTTTACGTATAACATCTACTAGCAGCGCATGCGCTTTGGCGCGACGATCTTGACTATAGGTGAAATGACGTCAAAGGCCCACAATGATTCCGCACTAAAACATGTAAATTTAAATAATTTGTTTCTCAAACATTTATAAATGGATTTCAAAAATGTTTTCACGGGTATATTAGTTTCGATCAATATTTCAATTTTATTCAGCAAATATAGCATTCAACCAACTATATACAGAGGTCAATGGAATAAAGAATTAACCTACTAAAATTAAATTGAATTGCCTACTAAAGCCAAGGATGAACGGTGTAATACCTTTGCCATTACGGAATATAAACAGAGGAAAAAAATGGACGCGTCAAATTTGTTAATAGGGTTGAATCTTAAGAAGATTTTCTTGTGAACATCGATTTTAATAAATCAGAACTAAAAAAACGTACATATTTTTTTTAATATATTATACAAAAATCAAGAACCATGCGATATTGATACATAAAAAAAATACTAAATGTTTTATTTTAGAACAGATTCTAAACATCATTTTAGTTCCATCAATATTAAAAAAATTATTATAGTAACATTTATGTTGAACGGCTTTTTACATCAACTCTCTCTAATAATTAACGTACTTTATATGTATTATTTAATTAAAGGTAATTAAACTAATTGTATAATCTCCGAAAACGCTAATCAAATTAATTTTTTTACGCTTGTTAGTAAATTAATAAAAAAAATATGTATAATGAAAATAAAAATCGAAATAGACATAGATTTATCGAATAACCTAAATTACATATCTTGTCATTTGCAGAGCGATTGTGAAGTTTAAGCCAGTACTGCCAATATACAGGGAATTACCCCATTTTCTGGTAATTTATATATAGTTCTTTCTCTTATTTTTTAAATAAAAAAATTTTGTTATTAAGAAACGATAACTTAAATAAAACATCTAATTTTAAACAAAATTGTATCCTAAACTTGCGTCTCATTTTTTTTATTTACTTTTTAAAGAATCGATAAATTATAAAAAGTTTGACAATCCATCAAACAATAATTTAGAATCATCTACATAATTCTATAAGAATACTAAAATAACGAAGAGATTTTATAGGCTAATTTGTTATTTACATTACAGTTAATAAAACATGTATGTCGGGTAAAATCGGAGGAGAGTCCACCAACTGGTAACATTGAATTGCGATCGTGAAGTTTGAATGTACTGTGACCAGTTGAACACAAAACCAGTTTATTTACTGATCACATTCAGTAAGAATTTATATCGCGCGCGGTAAAAGTGTTAAAGCATCGTGTACCGTTCCCATAAGAATTCATTGGATGCGCATTTCCCTGTTATCACATTCTCATATATTCTAGAAAAAATTATAGCTTTCTTTTTCGATATATTAAATCTGTAAAATAAAATACGACTTAAAACTAAAGGTGTGTCTCATTTCGTTCGGTTCGAATTTCCTTGTGAACTTTGTGCATTTACCTGAAAATTATATATCTTTAAAGTGTTATTCAAATGTGAATTAATTACAAATAAATTGTGTACTTGAGTGGTTCGCGTTACAGACAAGCTATGAAGTAAACGTGAGTAAAAGTAATTTGAATAACTGTACAACTTAGCTGTATGGTTGAATAAACACCTATTAAATTCTATCAACATGTTAACATTAAAACTTTCTTCTCATTGTTTCTAATTAGATTCTCACTATAATTAGGGAAATATTTCAAATCTTGCTGGAGATATTGCTTATTAGATTACATTCTTTTGTAAAGGCTTTGTTCCAATTTCAAGTTTTTTTGTTTTTTAAATTATCTGTTATGGGTGAGG
This sequence comes from Limenitis camilla, assembly GCA_905147385.1. Classification (NCBI taxonomy): domain Eukaryota; kingdom Metazoa; phylum Arthropoda; class Insecta; order Lepidoptera; family Nymphalidae; genus Limenitis; species Limenitis camilla. The sequence goes on along the minus strand of LR990246.1, from coordinate 7,195,303 downwards.
TAAACTTAAATTATTCTTCAACTCGTCAAAAATTTCTATATTTACACCTATATAGTTTCTATGAAAGTTACATTACATTATAAATACTATTTTTATTTGTTGCCAGTCCTTAATGCCAATCTTATAATGAAAACTCCTTTAAAAATAACCAGTGTGTACAGAAAGTACAGCTATCTATCTAGTACTTATTATTAGCCGGGACAAGTTATACAAGCCCAAAGCCATCTGATTTACAAATCTCAGCTGAATCAATAGCCAGATAATGGGTGTAATGTAACTAGAATGTTTTCATTACAAAAGACGATAGAACTGGTTATTAATAGCTAAAAAAAAAATCAACTAAATACAAAAACTGCTAAATGACTGATACTAACTATATTTATGAATAAAATAGTTTTTTTTGCTTGCTGAAAAATTCTAATCATAGAACTTAGGTTTCCTAAATGACCTATTTAAATAAATATACAATCTAAATTCATAATAACATTTTAATAAATTGTTTGTTTTTCTAGATGCTTGGAGCTCCAGTTCAACTAGATCACAAATCCTAATGTCTTCTAAAAGGATAAGCGAGATTGGCTAACATGTAGCCATGGCCAGCGGCAAGGCTTTATATTCTATAGCCGTTGTTATACTTGGCTTTATCTGTTTTGTTGTCGGGGCTGTTGCTGTAGGACTGCCCACTTGGGGACAATTTTATAGCAGTAAGTATTAATGTTATATTTTGTAATAATTTTCAATTAGATTTTCTGTAATGGAATGTCAATTTAATAGTTGCAATCCAATATGTTAATGATGATTATAGCCATATCAAATTACTGGTTTTCCTCGTGACTCATAGTGATATTGGTGTTACAAAATATAAATTATATTTGTATACTATATTATATTAACAGTATATTATATTAACAGCATATATATATATAAACTTAACTTATAATCATGAAATACTGGGAATACCCACATACCCAAATAGTGTAATATAAACAATTCTACCACAACTTTTATACTTAACTATACGATCTTTATTTATAATACTTAAGATAGTTGATTTATCCGCTAAGGCTTACGAGCCTACTTAGAAAGAGGAATGAAGAATTCATTATGAAATCTTGTCTCTGATAAAAACCTTGTCTATACTCAGAACATGCCAAAATAATTAGGATTTTATCCATGTGTATATATTAAATATTACCTTTATTAAATAACAATATGCAATTATATAAAGTAAAAAAATTGTAGTTATTAGGTAACAGGTTAGTAGGACAATACAGTAATATTGATTGTTACAGGTTGGTATGGCAATTATTGTAATGCATTCGTAGAACCAGTTAAGCTATTAAAGGTTATATATGTTAGTGTAATTTTGTAACCTGGTGATGATAACAAGACAACAAATTGAGTCTTAGTGGCAGACTTCTCCCTCTCCTTTTCCATTAATACCGTGGTTTAAGTAGGTTCTAGTTTTTGGCTTTGAGGCAAATGAAACCTCTATTGGTTTATTTACTTCTCCTTTTTCCTGTATCAATAACTCGGCATCTCTACGTACCTTAAGTAAGATAGAGTCAGGCAATGTACCTGACCCTAGTTACTTTAACATAGCTAACATCTGGTCTCCTTTGAAGAAGAATAAAAATATTAATCAACCCTTTGGAAGTCAGTCTAAAGTGTTTCATCAATGTGTAACCTGATAACTAGGTAGATATTAAAAAACAAAAACAGGTGAGGGTAACAACAACCCCTGATATCATGTCGCGTGTTTAAAATGTAGAACGGAAGTACCTGTACGAAGTGGGACAGGAGTCCCAGTCCCGTAATCGAAGGGGGTGTTAAAGTTGCTTACGTGTGCTATGCTTGTCTACTACGAAAACTAAAGAATAATTGTGTTTATTATTATCGTTTTTTCTGCTCCTGTCTTCATCGTCCATTTGACTTTTCACTTAAGTTAAAATTGTGGAAGGTTTAATTAAGTAATACGTAAATTCACTCAATCAATCAACTCAATATTATTCGCCTAACGTACAATATCATTGATTAATTAATATTACTGAAATTGCCTATATAATTTAAGCAAAAGCTGCTCTCGCTCTCAAATAAAATCGGGAGGGATTTATTAGAAGAGGAGGAGGTAACAGTAGACTTCATATATTAGAAAGGTGTTTTATACACAAGCGTTTTAAGAATCAATATTTTAAAAGTTTCAACAACGACACTAGCTAGTGTCTTTATTGGCATTGTAGTAGCAGATGATTTATACTAATATATTAAGCAGAAGAGTTTGTTTGTCTGATTGAGCGCGCTAATCTCAGGAAGTACTCGTCCGGTTAGAAAAATTCTTTCAGATTTAGATAGGCTTATATATCATCACGCTAAGACCAATAGGAGCGATGATCACGAGTACGAAATCGCAAGGGTCGGTTAGTATTCTTATACTTATAAGCATCTCAGTAAAAAATCAAAAACATCATTCTTGAGATCACATTCCGTAATAAATTGTGACTCGATGAAGAGAGGGCGTGTTACTTATAAATAATATTATTTAAAATTTCAATATTTTATTATAAGGTTATTCGTTTTTGTTCAACCATAATAGCACGTAGGTGTCTAACGTGTTAAGAAATTACAAAATATTATATGCATACGTATTTCGTAATTGATATTATAGAAACCTTCACCCAAATATTCCTCGAATTGACTGTCTTTGTTGATACATGACATAAAACAGGCATCGTTTGAATTTATTGCAGTCTAGATTTTAACAACCCAATATGTTTTACTTCTAGACCTCTTAAATTGTAATGTATTTTTTAATTTAATATTATTTAAATTTCTTATTTCTATGTATTTTTTTAATGCTTAAGTAGGTGTCTATTATTTAAAAAAATAATATAAAAAAATCGCAATCAAAAAAAGCCTACCTTAATATTTTTCGACTTATGTCCGTAGTAAGATAGTCATTTCGCAAAATAAAAGATGCTTCTTCAATAAGTTCCCAAACATATTTGACCAGTAGACCACTTGTTCTAGTGTTCTCTTCTAAACAAGACCGTTTTTTTATAAACTCACACAATTTCGGGACTAAAAGAAATAAAAACAGAAGCACAGTTTGTAACTCGACTCGACTGGATTCCAAAAACTAAATACACTATCTTAGACCTTTTTAGGGTTACGTAACTAAACGGTTAAAACGGGACCCTATTACTGACTTCGCTGTCCGTCCCGTCTGTCTGTTACCAGGCTGTATCTCATGAACCGTGATAGCTAGTCAGTTAAAATTTTTACAAATGATATATTACCGTTGCCCCTATAACAACAAATACTAAAAACAGAAATAACTTAAAAAATATTTAAGGGGAGCCCCCCATACAACAATCGCGATTTTATTGCCAAGTATTGGTACGAAACCTTTGGTTCAGGAATCACTGATCCAATTGAAGTAAGTTTTTACTTCAAGTAGAACGTAGATTACCAACATAGATTAAATATTAAATTTTGTAAGGGAGCGTGCGACTTGTTATGCTCTATAATTTTGTTTGAACGTTACCTTTCAACGGTATCTCTGGTATTTGTGATTGTTTTATTGACCGTGAAACCAGTTAACCCAATACTGCATACCTATTTAAAGCGTTGACATAAACTGCATTTTATCTTTCAGCATTGCGATCGCAAACGAATATACGGATTAAATTTAGTAATTTTAGCTTTTGCCATACTTCTTTCAAACCATCGTTCATCATCTTTTTTTTCCTTACTTATTTTTTTCTCGCTGGGAAATGCAGATTACCCATCCTACCTGCTACAAGTCAAGTAGGTATGTGAGGCTTACTACAATAGAGCAGCATACCCACAAAAACCCAGCATCAGTTCGCTGTCGATAATTAGGCGCCACGGGATCGCTTTCGCATACTACCATGCCACCTAGACAGTTAGGCTGCTACGCCAACCACCCTCGCTTGAGGGTTTCAAGTGATGTTGTAGAAGCCAAGCATAACGCTGTCAACTTCTCCCTGGTCTCCTGTGTCTCATGTCCAGTGTCATCATCAGCATGAGCTTCCATTTCTCGATTCCGCTGTACAGCCTCCTTTAAGCCCATTACTGCTTCGCAAAAATTATAATCTAGACTTCTATTTTTTGGTCATTGAAATTGTATATATGATTTTGTAATAGAGAAAGTCTATATATTACAAGCAATTGAACAATATGGTAATTGATTTACGGGTCAAATAAGTTTGGGAACCTCTGAATGACATCGTCATTACTACGTAGTTCTTAATTACTACAGCAATCATTTCCTTTTGAAGAGTTGACTGATACCTTCATAGTTCAAGGTCTAATAGTTCCTATTGGAAATTCAAATATATTCCGGGTAAAAATAATAATTTGTAACCTCCTTTTTTGAAGATGGTAAAAATCCTACGCGTATAAGGTCACGGACACAAGTTGTTTTCAATTGTATTTCTCTTCGTAAATACTTAGGCTGTAAAATATTCCTGTGCCTAAACTCGAGCTGCATTTTAAAAAGTGGCCCGCCCGCCAAACGGGGCATTGACCCACAAGACCTTTGTGACAAAACTTGTAGATACAACGCGAGCTTATGGAGATATTTATTAAAATATATCGAACATTCAACTCATTTTAGAATATTAAAATGTCTGGTCGATGTTAATAAACGTTAGTTTTAAAGACCGCATCTAAATCTGTTAAAATATTGTAAGTTTATACTTGAATATATTTCAAGCTTTATAAAAATGTGTCTGTACATCTTTACATAGTATATGTCGCTTCTGCTGTCTGTTCGCTTTTTTTTTTTTTTTTAAAAAGATTACTAGTAGTTTGGATCACATATTACTAGTATTCACTTTACCTCTCCTAGTAAGCTAAATGCTTGTATTAGGAGTGGGCCACGCCAGTAGTCCAATGTCTGGGATTTGAACCCACGACTTGTTGATCGTGAATCCAACGCCAGAACCACTGACGCTTCAATTAGACGATGCTTCGCTTAGATCTATTAAAAGTACTCAACGGATTTTGATGCGGTTTTTATTAATAAATAGAGTGATTCAAGAGGAAGGTTTATATATATAATACATGCATATTATAGTAGAGAAGCCGGGGCGGGTCGCTAGTAGAAAATATTTAAGAAAACTCAAGTTGTTTGAATCTATTGCAAGTCGACTAGGTTTTAATAAACATTAAGTTTCTTTACATATTTCTCTCTACACATGTACAGACATTCAATAAGTTGGATATGTTTAAATACCAATCGTCATCGTATAATAATATGTATAGTACCAATTAACATAGTAAATAATACCTTCATTAACTTTCTTTTTATCTGCTAACTCCTCCTAAACCACACAGGATTTTGATGTAATTTTCTCATTTATGTAGAATCTTAAAATAATAATATAAAAAATTATATATTGAGGTAACTAAGACCCACTTTGTTAGTAGTAGTTTACATTTACTACATTAGTAGAATCATATTTGTAGTAGTGTTTACGATATATATATCATTATATTTGGCGCTCAAGTATATTTCATGATTGCTCTAAAACTGGAGAATCTACCTTATCCACCATCCTCTTCAGGATGCTGTCGGTGGTTGCTTGCAATCTCGCCAAGAATGATGACTCTTTTTTTCTTATCATTTCATAGAAATCGGCAGTTCTCTAAATATTTTATATCTGAACTACGTGCGAGGCCTTATCATATACTAGCCGACCCTTGCGACTTCGTGCCCGTGATCATCCACTCCTTTTGGTCTTGGCATAATGATACATAGCTTATAACCTTCCTCGATAAATGGGCTATCTAACACTGAAAACATTTTTCAATTCGGACCAGTAGTTCCTGAGATTAGCGCGTTCAAGCAAACAAACAAACTCTTCAGCTTTTTATATTAGTACAGATATTTTTAATGAGTATGGGCATGTTTAAGAAATATTTACAATAATAACTCTTGTAAAGTTTAGTAGCGACTGTTAAATCACTCTCGCGTTAATTAACGGTAACTTGTACACAAAACGTAAACGTAGCAGTAATCGCTTTGGGTTGTAGTTTACAAAAACAGGTTTATTAATAACAAAAATAAAAAGAAACGATAAAACCCGCGTCAATGATTTATAGAATTTCTTCATACTACGTTTCTTATTTTGATAGAAATTAGAGATTGTTATAGTTTCCAAAAATTATACAAAAAAAATTAATCAGTCTTTATTTTTTTGAAAACTTTGTATATTAATGGGAATTTCAAAAAATTTGATTTAAAAAATTTATCATTTCCTATGTTTTTAGTTACAAAATTGTAGAGCAAAGTATTGAAAAGTTAGTTGAACTTATCGTACGGTGACAGTATGTCAATGGCCGTCGCCTCTATTAAAACTTATCGTATATTTAATTATGATACGAAATTCCAACTTTCTTTTTATACTTTGTATTATACTAGTTTTTTATATCCCTCATATGAGAAACGATGACTGTTACTGGATTTTGTATCAACAAAATTAGAGCTTTTACAGTTCAAGATTCGACTTTTGTTTGGATCTGCTTGTACGCAATTATAAAAGAATTTATCGATTTTAAAAAATAGACATTCTCTGACTAAATCTTTCTTAGAAAAATATGTAACAATAGAATAACTGTAGAACTGGATTGCGAACGCGTATCGTTTCCATCAATGGTCAGCATGACGATCGTTTTTTTGACTGATAGGCAACGACCTCACCTTATGATGCTAACAATAAAGACGTAAGAACATTTTTGTATCCGTTTTTCTACAGATTACTACTCCAACATCAATGTAATGCGAGATCTAGTACCAGGAAAAATCAATGAATTATTCTACTACTATTAACTTACATCCCACTTCACTTTTTAATTATGAAACAAATATATAGTAGCAACAATTAAACCTTTTTAAACATTATTTCTTGCACAAAACTCGTAATAACACTGTATAATGCAAGCTTAATAAGCAAAGTTAGAGTGTTCTAGACCACTATAGATCTACCTACGTTAAAGTATAACATCTAGAAAAAGTACTAAAAAAGTATTATGAAGTTTGCCATAGTTATTAAGAATTCTGCTGATTTGTAGGATATCAGATAGATCTGATTTTTTGGTATTATCATTATATTTCAAGTCTTCCAATGCCAAACACTATAGATGGCTCTATCCTTATTACGACATCTTGCAAAGCGTCTCCCTAAAACAATCGACCCTGTGTCGCAATTCCTAAGTACTCCTTTGTGTACTACTAGTCAGTCTCAAAAACCGTGTTGCCGTGAAAGGACGAGTTAGAATACTATTCCCCTCTGCCGCTGGGAGAGCATCACGTAAGAGGCGAGTAACGCAGCAAACCTTGGTGGTAGGGAATCTATGCTCCGACTGGCTTGCTAGACCATCAGCATGCAGATCCGACCGCCAAGGGTCTATGACCGCTTCCCGTTCCCATCCCAATAATGCTGTGGATCTAATGGACTCTGGGCTCTTGCTCAGGCAAAGCAAGAGGGTATCACTCGTAATGTCGATGTCCATGGGCGACGGTAGCCACTCACCATCAGGTGGACCATCGGCTCGTTTGCGTCTTGTCTACTATAAAAAAAAAGTTTAATAAAAAATTTATTCGCAATAATCGCAAACCGTTACGGTTTCACTTGTTTTGCATAATTTTGTTCAATGACTAACAAGCGATAATGTATTGTTATAATTTTACTTATCATCTAAACTTCGACCATAAATAATTATAGTTTTCGTTTAACTTCAATTAACTTAGAAATTGATTTTACATTTCCATGGTTAAATGATTTTAGTGATTTTAAAATTAGTCCCAAGTTGCCAAGGTTCATTGTCTCTTAGGGCTCGCAAATAATATCATGCTTTTAGTAAACGTGATCAGCAACTTTTTTGTTACCGACCTTAACTTACTTCGCTGAGGTATATTGTAATCACTTACTCACCAATTTTTTTAACACTTCCCTCTTATTGTATATGAGTTAATCGCAAAATATGTAGTCAGGTTATACCATAAAAAGCTAAAGCTGTTTTGACAAATGTCCGCCACATCTAAAAGGAAGTTATTATTTTAAGTAATTTCCGTTTGAAGTATGTATATCAGTTATGCAACCTTCGAAAACCAGCTAAAACTACTAACCATAGTATATTTGAACATCTCCTTATTCATTTTATCCTGTTAGTTATATTAATTATTAAAAGACTTGAAAGTTGATACATCACGAATGAACGAGCGGATGTCCCTAACCACATTGGAAAGTGTAGGGTTTATAATTTACCGTTTTATTTGTACTAGCTACTCGTTCCAGCTTCGCATGTTTCAACCATCTAATATAAAAACCATAATCAGTTTATCGCTTTTTACCCATGTGAGAACAGTATCAAAATTAATGGTTTTAGGTGGAGTTTGAGCTGTTTAGTTTTGTTTTAAACTGTGTATGGGTTACCAGGCTATTACTTAGTTAGACTTAATCATAATTGAAGCAATGATAGCCCAGTGATTGAGACTTCAATCTCTCTCTTACTCGGGAGGTCCGAGTTCGATGTGCCCAGGGCACACAACTCTGACTTTTCTGAGTTATGTGTGTTTTAAGCAATTAAATATCACTTGCTATAACGGTGAAGGAAAACATCGTGAGGAAACCTGCACTCCTGAGAGTTCCCTAAAGTCCTCAAAGGTGTGTGAAGTCTGCCAACCCGCTCTGGGCCAACGTGGTGGACTATGGCCTGTTACCCTCCATAGAGAGGAGGACATTTTACAATTTATTATTTAATTTAAAAAAAACCTTTTATAAAATAACAGTGCTGAGGCGATTTATTTTAAGTTTTGTTCTATGTAGATCAAAATATAGGCCTCCTGAGGCAAGTACTTGTAAACTTACTAGGAGGTCTCAACAGTAACTGATAGTGTGTCGTTAGAAACTATTAAATCCACAAACTCAGATACTGTAACACGTGAAATCTAAACTGTTCCATATCTTAAGGCTTTCATAAACTTAGTATTTAAATGCACATTCAATCTAGGCTATCGTCTAACGAGGACGCCACGATATTGTAGAACTTATCGCATATTTTACGACTTATTGTGCAGTACTTTAATGATCGACCGGTCTATGGATAGCAAATTGCAGTTATGGAATTTTGCATACGAGTTAATGGCATTTCTTAAACATAGAAATGTACCAAACTCATGCACGGAATATAGAAGTCACGGATGCTTAAATATTTAACCAACGTCACTCGTTACTGGTACAAATTATGCAACCAGTTTCAGTTTCTTTTGCTTTGTAAGACTTTGTATTTTAAAAGACAAAAGGTTGATGACCTTCGTGTAGCTTTACTGTTGAAATATTTAAGTTTAAAGAGAAAAGTAAACAGTTTAGTGTTTAGGATAATAACAACAGGAGCACTTTAGTTTTAGAACCTGCTAGCCAGCTCACCCGACTTCGTCTGCATGATGCTCCGCTCCTATTGGTCGTAGCATGATATTATATAAACTATAGCTTTCCTCAATAAATTGACTAACCATCACCAGAAGAATTTTTCAATTCTATCCAGTAATTCCTGAGATTATTCCTGCGAAACCAAACAAACTAACTTTTCAGCTTATAGTACAGATTATCACATGACCACCAATTTTTTTCATGATTTTTCGAGGAAGATAAGTAACGAAAACTTCATTAGATGGGCGATTCTCTGTAACCTCGTAATCGGTTGTCCCGACCGATTTTTTCAAAAAGTAATTAAATTATTTAAAAAAAATTCACTCCTAATGAAATTTTAACACCGAAACATTACGGTCCCTTTGTTTTTAGAACCATAACTATTTTTAGTTTTTTTCTAGACGTCATAGAAGCTCTAAAAATACAGTCCCCTGGCTGTCCCCATCACTGCGTTTCCACCTAGAAATGAGATTTACGAAGAAGTTATTGAACCTACATACATTTGGAAGTCAATATCATAAAAATAAATAATGAAATTATATTATTTCCGTGAAACAAGGTCTCATTACGAATTTCATTTATTTAGTAAACTTCTGTAAACTTTGTCCCCAGAATTTTTATACAGTCTCCTGCCAAATTTTTAAATTCATAATAAAAAAGAACTATAATATTTACGATAATTTTTTTGAGTGAAACGAAATGCAATTGCTGTGAAGTAGGCAACCTTGCCGAATGCGACGTTGAGACGCCATTTTGTTTAGTGTCAGAGCGTCATTTGTGAGGTAAACATGCGCTTGGATCGCTACCACACACAGTCCTCTGGCAAGTCATAATATGTATGTTAATTACTTTAATAATCTCTCCATAAAGTTTATTGTTACATTATTTATGTCATAATTGATTGGTAGATTCTTAAAAAACTATTTCACATCATTTTTGTAAATATTGTGAAATCTAACCGAAATATACAGTCCCCTGGCAACAGTCCTCTTCCTGAAATTGCAGCAGGGTACTGTTTTAGATAACAGGAGACTGTGTATTTTGCGTATTGGTTATTGTTTTAAGGTTCTGATTGTGTAAATTTTTCCGCTTATATGTTTAATTTATGTACAGCGGCCCGTCCCGGCTTCCTTTCAATTTTTTTCATGTCATACTTGCTCGAATAACCCGAAATATAAAAAAATTGATGATGATTAAGACTAAAAAGCCCCGATAGTAACTAATTGTTAAAAAAAAAACATTTGAAGTACATCCAAAGCAGCTCATAACACATTTGTAGAAAGATTTACAGAAATTATTTGATCAACAGTGAAATATTGTTCACCAAAATAAGGCCATGAACGATTTGAAGTCACATCTACAAGGTGATAAAGTTCTGATCCACGTAGATTTCAGCGATAATTGCACTAAGTACGCAGAAGAAATACATAACATAATCTGCATACCGTAGTTTACCTACGAAATTCCATTATTTCTTTTTGCATAGTCTCCGAGAACATCACCTGCTACCATTTGGACGCATCTGCGATCAATTTTCAAGACTCTTCAAGTATAATCAAACGCATTCTTGAACAACGGCCCTCTAACGCAGTGTTGTAATAAAACTAGGTTTTTATAATGGCAACCGAACTCGTTGAAGAAATTCCAGATATTGAAAACTTTACATGTAAGTTCATTCTGAAGGCGACATCAAAAATATAGATAAGTTTGTTGAAATAATCCAAAAGCGATATCTTGAAATAACATGTGTCGCAATCAACGGTAAAGACAGGCAATGGTCGATAAAATTGAAGAGGAATCAGCCGATCAGAAGGGTTTTAAAGGCACTTTGAATGTGCATCAGGTGGCAGGCGTGTATTCCAGGTCCATCATCGGCTTTCCAAGTAACTGTCAAACACTAACAATTAAAAAGTCTCAGCTGCTTTTGCAACAGCGGCTCTTGTGAACATTTTTAGATTGACAATATCAACTTTGCTCTAAAACCTAGACGGACAGTAGAAGAAGTGTTTACAGAGTTTAAACCGGAAGATCTTGAATCTACTGAACCTGAATTGACACCTACTCAAAACAGGTCCCGTTAAAGATTATAGCAGGAACGAATGACACTCGGGATTGATGTTACAGTACTGGATACTACGTTCTTGTGAAAGTTCCAACGAAAAATGTAAAATATCATTATGCTGCCGTAATTAATGAGAATAATGACCATGAAAATGACTTACTATCCTCTAAATTTATGACCATAAAGTGCAGACCTTTAGAATAGACGATAAGGACATTTCAGACGTGTCATTTGATCAAGTTATCCAAAAGTTTGATAATCCTGACTTGATTGTAAAGGGAAAGAGAATATTTTATCAATTTTCTACTCAAGTTGACGTTTACGTGCTTTAATTCTTTTAATTTATTCTCTTCTCTTCTTAAACTTTGTTATGTGCCGAATTAGAAAAATTCTTAGGATTTGATTGGAGATCTCTCTTTAAATATCATATATTTGAGAGAAAAGACTTGTTTTCTAATATTTATATTAATAATTGTAAGTATTTCAATAAATACTAAATGAAGCATTTACTTGTTGATAGTATAATAATATGACTATGTTGATCTCAGTGAGTACAAACGGTTTCTAGCACTTAAGGTTAATTTTTGATATAAATGTTTATAGAAAGTTGTTATTTCTGTTCATTTTTTATAAAGAAATTTTGTTCACTATTGATGCGAAAATATTCTATAAAAATAACAAATAATTGATTATTGTAAAATGATTTTTTAAAGAACAATTATCCTCTGAATCACTTAACAGTAAACAGTCTCCTGATGTCTCAAACAGTCCCCTGTCATGATTTTTTTGAAAATCGCTAATAATTTAGAAAATATAAATAATTTCAGTGGGACTCTTTATCTAACTAAAATAAAAGTTTATTTTCTTTGAAATAGATCAATATTTTTTGGAAAATGTTAAAAATAATTGCCAGGACAGTATTTGTATGGGACCTGTACGAGCTTACAGAGAAATGCCCAGATATAGTATTAAGTATAACATTAATAATTAAAATAACAAAATGTGGAGAATTTCAAACTTTGCTAAACTTTAGTTTCAACAGTTAACGATGTCGACCATTGAATTTCAACCGTAAAAAACCGAAAAATTGACCGTAAAAATCCTCGTATCCAGTAGATATTTTTTATTCAAAATATAAACAAATGTTACATGTGTTTTGTATATTATAAAGTTTCATTGATATATTGTATTTCATATAAAGGAAATTTAATTTATAAAGTTATATCTATAGATAATTCGATATATCTGTTAGAACGTAAAATAACGTGCGCGTTTCCGTCACGTTTAGCTTATCAAGATGTTTGCTTAGGAGACATTATTATTAGATCTTATTATCACCTCCACATCTTTTTCTTGTGTATTATGTTTCTCACACAATGTTTAACTTACACCATTTTGTCATAATCTGGGGGCACTGTAGTGCCCCGCCAAGACGAGCCTAGCGAAGCACAAGGGCACTACTACCTTTTCTCGAAGCGCTTCGTCGTTTGAACCCTCATAACTTGGGTTTGGTTTATATCAAATCTAATGTAATTAATGGGCTCATTAAATATAGTTTCAATTGCATATCTCTTATACTTTATTTGTATTGATATCTAAAAAACCTCGATTTCGTGACTGACTCACTTATGATCATCAAAATTCTTAGGGTACTTCCTGACGTCCTAGAAATTTGGTATGTAGAGTGTATAGAGTTAGAAGCTTGGCTGATCTGATAATTTTTTGACCGTGCGAGGTATATGGTGTCATCTTGGCAACATTTTACATGAAAATGTTTTTGATGGAATATATTATTTTCTTAGACTTCTTAATTTCTATTAAAAGAAAAACTAAATGGAAGTCCAACCCACTGCTGTCAAGTCTTCGAACATATTTTTCATATAGGGTTTCATGTGATCAAAATGTCGGATGAAAAAGATTATTAATTTTGGCTCATATTTAGGGGGCATCACAAGCCTACGGTCACAACGTAGTGTAGCATTAATTACGATAAAAGTTTATATTAATTTGACATTGCATCTAATGCACGTTGCGGAAACTGATGTAATTTTATATTGACTCAATTATTTGTTAATGAGGCTCTTTGTACTTATTATTATGGGTGATACATAAAGCGACCATTTTATTTTTTACTTAAAATCGGGCTTTGAATTAAAAATACAAAAAAGACTGTAGTCCCGAACCGTCTTTCGGGACAACGGGACAGATAGCCTAATATTAGGTTAGTTCGGGTGCTAAAAACCGCACTTTTAGAGTACGTTATTTATAAACATTTAAATCAAAGCGATGAGTAATGTAATTAAAGATCATGATATAGGTCACTGATGCAAGCAAGGTCGGGTAATTGACATGTGCCACGTGAGTCACTGCTAATGAGGTGCAAATGTGTCGCCTCTCGACGGAGCCCTTCCTTGATACGTGCAAGTAATTAACTCTACGTAACTGCGTATTAATAATACTTGCTAGAACGTTATGGTAATCTAATGTTAAGATGACATGCTACTTATAAATAAATTTACAACATTAAATAGATATACCCCCTTGTAGATGAACCTTCTTTCCCCTAAATTTCCTAATAAATCATTTACATAATTGGGTGCAAAAAACTAATTTAGAGAGTTGTACAATGAAATCATCACGGATTTCGTCACAAACTTTAAAACCTTCTCGGACCTCTTAAGATCGAAATAGGCCACTTTAGGAACACTGATTTAGAGGTTAATTACTCAATTAAAAATTAGTTTCAAACTATGTAATACTTGGAAATTGAAAAAGCAAGTTATCGAAACACCTATATAATATTTAGTTGTAAACTTGTAACACATTATTTAATATCAATAAGGTTTCACTATTAAACTGACGGAGAATTAATGCGTCAATAGCACAGTGGTTCAGGCGTTGGATTCACGATCGAAGTTGTGGGTTCAAATCCCGGACATTGGATTACTGGCGTGGCCCACTCCTGATACAAGCGTTTAGCTTAGTTGGCGAGTTTAAGGAATACTAATACATAGTATGTGATCCATACTGCTAATATTTTAAAATAAAAATATATTATATAAAATGTATTTAACTGCGTGAAATCAAATTCAAATATAAGATAGATTCTAAGAAGTTAGAACTATGTATATTTAATTTATATCTACTATGCACATACGTGATGAAAAGTATGTTATCACTTTTAAAACCCAAATGAATTTTATAATTTGATCAGATTATCTTTAAATTAAGACTTAATCATCGCTTTGATCTTGACCAAATGTCTAATATACCTATAATTTGTCTTGGTTATAATTATATATGAATCCAGGAAAAGAATGTAAACTTGACGCTTTAGGCTTATCTCAGTATGAGTTCATACCATTAACAGGTGATCAGTTTTAATAGTTTTTTAAACGAAACACCGTTTGTACTTTTCCGTTTATTTTTGTCTTCATAGCCTTGTTGCCAGGATACTTGTTGAATATTTTAAGCTTATTTACTAAGTTTTAGATAGTCTTTTTGTATTTGAGGCACAAACACCTAACTAATGGATCAATGGATATCCGCAGAGTTCGCGTTGTACACCTTTATTGTAGAGTATTTAAATAAGAGCAAACAGAAACAATAGATTTACAAAGAGGTTGTATACGGTACCTTTATAAGGAATGATTTCAATGTAATTTTGGTATAGAAGATATGGTTGGACTAGTTCTCATTTGGAGTTACCGTCATTTTCATGATCAGGAAATGTCAGATCATGTCAAAAGTAATAACAGTACTTTTACTATTAATCAAAGGAACATTCATCTGTAGCCAAAACTAAAGAACGTGTATCGGGTCATCGAAACCAAAGTGGCCCAAATGACATTTATTTTTTTGTCCGGCTTTAGGTACATTTTTTAATTTCTTTAAACACAAACAACAGTAACTATTATAGACACCTATAAACCCAGCCAACCACATCGTTGCTAATAAACCAAATAGTATCCAGAAATTGATACTTCATATCTAAAATTGATCTAGCTTTTGTTAAAAAAATAATTATTGAACAATTAACTTTATTTAAGGTTAAAAAACACATTATTTTGAGAGCTAAGCCTCGTTACCAAATTAGCTAGCATCCAATTCGCTATGTACTATAAATCAAATTAGCGTGCTGGTACGAAATCGTGATGGACATTGTAGCTCTCACTATGACCTTCTCAGGTTCTGGTACCATGAAAACGTGAATCTCAATACAAACTGTAATTATTGTAGCTATTGATTTGTGAGAATGTTATTAATTTTATTTACCGTTATGTGAACTTTTTTGATTATTTTCGTTACTTAGTTACCTAATTAGCTTCACGATCCTATTATCCCCAATAATTCCACTTTTATATCGAGCCTATCATTACAAATTGATATCAGCAAGAAAGAGATATCCGTTTTCCTACACAAATAACTATATATTATAGAACGAAATCCCACGCCACGTCTGTTTGCTTACTTAACTGTTACTGAAAAACTAATGAACGGATTTTCAAATGGTTTTCACCATTAGAAAGATTGATAAGGAAGTTTTAAATGTATAATTCATTAAGATTTTGTGTAAATTTTTTGAGATATATAACAAAATAATGTACGAAGGCATAATATGCTCTACTAAACCTTGCGAGACAGGTGGGTAGTTAATTATATGTTACTACTAAATTAGGTGTAGGAAAATAAACGAAGACTTTATGGCTTATTTTAGTCGAATAATTAAGTCGTGACAGACGTCAATTCTTACAATCCGGGGTGTGGCACTTTGCTTCGTACCTTTATAGAGTAAGTTTTATTAGTTTCTTCCCCTAAACTTACGTGACTGTCTCAAATTTCGTTTAGCGAAAAAGCCTTTGTGCTATATTTAGCTTGATTGAAACGTCGTTAACTTTGTGGCCTATTTGTTATTAAGAATATTTACATATACAAATAATAATTTAACCAATAACATTTTTTACTGGTTTTTGTATAGGTATATTTTTTTAAAAGACCATCACATTGTTGATAACTTTTCCTTCGTTAGTTAGCAACAAATCATAAGTAAATTCTATATCTCTCTGACTCTATTTCTCAAAAATTTATGATAACGACGCTATTTTGCTTATCGTCAATTAAGTCACTTTTTCTGTCTTACTAGACAAGAAAATTATCTACAATAATCAAATCGATAATTTTTAGACTTAAGTTAAAAAAACTCCTAATAAAATTACAAAATTACTACTTCACATATTATGGCAATATAATTGTGCCTCACGCCCATCGGCTTACTAAGATTAGTGACACTAACTGTAATCTTAGTATTTTCTTTAACTTAGCAATTTGCATCAAAAATATGTTACTTATTTCATTTTTTCTGTTTACAGTAGACAACCCGAACTTCGACCAAGGCTACTTCGGACCATGGCGAGTTTGCAAGCGATTGCTGTACTACAGAGAGAAATGCGGCACGGACGTCTCCAAGTTCCGACCGTCGAGTAAGTCGTGATCAACGTTTTCTCTTAACTTTATTTATAACGGCACGATTTGAACTGCAATTTAAGCCAATGTTTAAGAAAAAGAATTTTATTCAAAGATCCTTATATATTTGTTCAACCGTCCTTTCTGCGGCACTAAATTCTCAACAATTTTTGATGTTTTAGCAAGTTTCAAGAAATACAAGCTTTATCTTCTTATGATAACAAAATTGGTTCAACTTTTAGGGAGGTCTGACATATTGGACTTAAAGTGACGTCATTTTATTATTCTCATCAAACACCTTTCATTTGATACCCATGATATGAGTGTGCAAAAAAATTACTTTCCCACCATCTTGGACCCTCCGCCATAGTCACTTCTCAGAGCAAGAACCTATCGCAACTTCTCATAATTCAAGGCTAGAAGCCCTTTACATATTGAAAGAATGAATACACATCTATTCATAGATAGAACGTCAAAATATCTAAATATTTAAACAAACATATTGCACATGTGATTTACATTTATTGTGTAATCAAAAACAACATGGTCATAACTCATAGCTGAAGCACAATCTTCGACGTAAGACGCGGCGTAATTCAAATTCCTACTATTATTTACAGTTATTTAAAACGCTATGCTCCCATTCAACATCTAAGACGTTCGTTTTACAAGTATTTTATTCTATTCTATCTTGGTGCTTTCCATCGTGATTCTTTCGAAATAGCTTTGTGAAATACGGGCAGACGGAATTAAATTTATTGACGTCGAAGAAAGGTTCTTGTTATTAGCAACTATATCTTAATACTTTATCGAAATTTTAGAATGAATACTGAATACTTTATTAAAATATGAAAAAACGTATTAGAAAGAACTTTATCGTTTCGATTCGTTGGCCTTTTGTCTGTCAAGTCACGACATTTGACTACAATGTTTTCATTCAAGAATTTAAAAATTTTTTTGAACACAAGTAAAATTCGAAATCCATAATGTAATTTTTTGCAGTTAGTAAAATGATAGGGAGATGTCCAAAGTAGGGAGAAGAAAGTTTTCCAACATCGAAGTTTTTGTCCATCAATCCATTTGGTACGGAATTAGGTACGCAAGACTGATTCGTACTTGGCCGGTCTTCTTATCACATTAACAACGACAGTACGCGAAAAATCATGGTCGATGCAATTAAACAATACAAATAATGTATTGTGAGCCAGGAAGGAAACGTCTTGAAACAACTGCAATAGCTCTTTTGTTCTTTTCTATTGATTTCCAGCGACATTGAGCGCATCACCCGGTAAATTGAAATATCGTATTCACATATTTGCAGCAGGTTGCACATACATATTGTCCCAAAGTGTTTTTAAAACAAATTAGTTGGTGTTAAAACTGGTTTTTTCGTCGATGTCGAAAATCCGTATGTGGATAAATTGTGATGTAAATGCTAAAGATTTTGCCCTTTTTTATGTACTAAACTTGCAACGCTATCTCATAAATTTTTGAGGTACCAATAAGAAGACATCCAATTGCAAACTTTGATCCAAAAACTGAAATGAAACTGACGACTAACTAAGTCGTTTCTGAGATGCCGATATATTTATATAACATATAGAAGAATTTCCTTGTCTAAAATTATTATTATGTTAATTAAGAGACCAATTGAATTATTTAGTGATAGAATTGTAATTTACGGCTGGACTTTGCATTCCTAAAGAATATTGTTTTATCTTCAGCAGCTTCATCTCCACGTTGTCTGTAGTAAAAGCCAATCGGTCACGTTTTATATTACAGATAAGTAATAACGCGAAGTAGAAAAACAGAGTTTACTCTAACTAGTTATTTAATCTTGATTCATTTTTAAAAGTATTTATAATATTTGCCCGCGACTTCATACACTAAAACTTGAAATGTTTCCTCTCACTCCACCAACTATCCTAATTCCTAAATGGTTCACTCACTCTCAAATTATATTATGATATGATTTAATGACACAATACTATACCACAGATACTAACTGTGCTTCTTTCAAGGGTAAAAACTATCTTATATGTTCCAGCTTATAGAACTTGATGCTATGTAGAATATAGATAGTATTATAAAACTGTTATTTTCTCTGGTTCTATGCATAGGTTTCTCTCTCTCTCATGGTTCTGTATTTGGGAACTAACATTTGCAAATATGTATGATATTTCCTAACATTTGTACATATTGTTATCTACTAGTAAAACGACTTAACATGTTTTGTCATACGTAAACGAACAAGCCTGTGAATTCGGACAGGCGTGACTAGCAGGTCATTTTCATTAGCACGTACGTATTTGACACTTTCGTGTTTCAACATATTATATATCACGAAAGTAAAATTATTATTTGTGTCATATTTAAAGGATAGCCCTGATTAACTTTGGTAATATTAGTATTAATAAAAAAAGTAATAATTTACTTTTTATGATAACGAAATACATTTGCCTAAATTCGACTATTCTACCTTTTACCATTAGAAGTTTTTTTTTCATGTCTTTTTCAGCAAACCATTTTCATTTGATACCCAACTGTTATGAGATTGCTTTGAAATAAACAGTCCGCCATCTTGAGCTGTCCATCGTATTGGATTTAGAATAACATTACTTACTTACCTAACCATGGATTTTAATTTAATCTTAACATGTATGCAAAATTTTAATAGAGAAGTTGCAAATTAAACAAAATGTTGTTAAAATATAAACTTTGTACGTTAGGGTTTAGTATACGTTGTATCAGGAAGTCCAATTATAAACAACATATAGAACTAAACAGAACCACAGCAATGTAGCAAACTTGGCAAGTAATTTTTAAATAGTTTAAGTAAAATGAGCACTTAAGCTAGTAATGCCAAAAATTAAGATGGTTATCTACGTGTGAATGAAATTATAGGGTCATACATACTGAATTAAGCGAAAGAATAAAGTAGTCTCATGATCTCGAAACAAGATAATTAAAGGAATTTTTAACAGTTTTAAAGTTCGAGAACTTTGTTGGAATGTAGACTGTTTCCCAGTTTCCCATGTTTTATTGATTAAGAAAAACGATTATGTTCATTAAAAGAAAACTAGTTTTTTTGCAGTCCATTCAGAATTTCTCTTCCGATGGATACACGCATAATAAAAGGCAAAAAGTGGTAATGTCTAGACGCATCTTTCACTAGTTGTATAAAAACTAGTAATCGGTTACACTCTCCCTTACTGAGATCTTCCAGTACTACTCGGACCCTTAACTGCCATGCGTGACGCGGAATCAAACTACGTTCACGCCTATAAATTTGAATATTTTTTTATTTTAACTAATAAAATCATTATTAAAATGCAAACAAATCTTTACCATTATAGATATATGCGAACATAGTTACAATCATTAAAGGGTTAGTAATTAAATATCACTTGCTTTACCGCCGAAGAAAAACATCGTGAGAAAACCTGCACTCCTGAGAGAATTTTTTTTCACCAGCGTGGTAGACTATGGCTTAACCACTAACCCCTTCCTCAATCTGAGGAGGAGACTCGGCATAGCAGTGGGCCATTAATGGATTGTGATGATGAACAATTAATACATAATGGCAGTTAACCTCCAGACCTTACTTATTTTCTGAGTAAGCATTGGCCCAGGAGGTATCATGTATATTTTCAAAGTATACTAATACTGCTTTTTCTACGAATTTTGTGGTGGCCCCGAGGTCTTGGACCTTTAATTAAATAGCGCGACATGTAATTTCCACATCACCCTGTACAGCATAAGTGATCTAATTTTTATTTGAGATCCATGTATTTCCTTAGTTATATTCGCTAATTTTACGACTAGCCTAGATCTTTTAAAACTACTCATTTTCAATTATTTCATATATGGATTCTATTTAGCATACCATATTTAAAGAAAAGCTTTTTAAAGTTTTTACATACATATACCTAAGTGACAATATTGCGACATAAACTATTGTAAGTGGGAAAGTTTTTCAAGAAAAGGCGGTCACGATCGCGTAAGTCGTGTTCATTTGTGGAAGAATCGCACGCGCTAGTTATACACCCGCCTTAGTTCCCTCGCAACTTGCGAGATTATCTTAAACTACTCCTACATAAACTTTTCCTGTCAAAATGTACCGCTTTGGATGAGATAAAGTTAAGTGTGATTCTCCATTATAGTAATGAAAAGAGGTGGCAAAGATTGGTCAAGTCCGACTACTGATGATCATAGATGAACTCCAGAAAATATGTCACCTCGACTCGGCAACTAGTACAATAAATAGACTCATCAAAGAAGTTATTTACTCCGAATCTCTGATGTCCAATCAAGATTGAAATTATAAAAAAAAGAATGGCAAAAGCTGCTGTAAAGGTTATCTACGCGTTTGACAAAACCTAAAAGACCTCAAATACCACTAAGAGAAAACTTGTCCAAGCGTTGATTTTCTTTACATTTCTTTATGCTTTCGAGTCATGGACTATACTGGCAATAGATCATAAAAATATAGACGCACCAGGAATAAGTGGCTGCAGAAAGATCCTTCTCATGCCAAAAAACCTATTCTTGACCTTTGAACAATATGCAACCGTCTACTACTTGGTCACATTCGTCTCGTTCGCTCGTATGTTCACATTAGTCTCGCTGAGAACCAGAGAATCTAGAAACTAATCATAGTAGACAATAGAAAGGATGTTTGACAAAATAAGTCAACACAACAAAAGATTTTATTTACACGAAAAAAACAAGAAATCGTGGGCTTAGGTACAATACACTCATTACTCATATCAAGTTTGCACGAGCTGTGCAGCAAATATCAAATATTTACATTTATTCAAATGAGTTGCTGATGACAGTGTGAATTCCTTTCAAAAGTATGAACGACTAGCTTTGCCTCTTGGTTTTCTCTGGTTTAATTTTATTTGCACGACTGATTGGAAATAAAATCGTTCAAAAATCATCCATCCAAAAAGATTGACTTAGTACTTACCTTGGCCTTGTGTAATCAATATCCACATACTTACTTAATTATAAGTGATGACATTTAAGCTGTTAAAAAAAGGAAAAAAGGAATTCTGGTAATAATATGATGAATCCATCAAGATAATCGTTACTTCTCACGAAAAATGCTTTATCTCTAATATAATAACGTATGAATACTACGACCGGTTGTCACTACATTTAATGAGATAAATTGCAGGTTGCAAACCAACTTGATAACTAACAGAGACAGACTTAGTCATTTTGCCTTAAACCGTTTACTTTATAACGTTATCTTGCAAATATTTTCCCAAGTTTCTTTAGAATTAACAACGTCTTTGTAAAACCTCATCAACTATGATAATAAGTTGATTATACGAAAGTTTCACCTCCTCATCGTGTTTTTCAGACTTATTGCAGATACAATCTATCATTATTATATCTGTTATGACATTAAGCTGAACTAAATACTTTCAATTAACTCACTAGTAACCACAAAGTGACCTCGCTACCGATTTTGATATATAGTTCATATCTTAAGTCTTAACATGCAACTTTATATTTAAAATTAATAGAATTAAAATTTTGTGGTTGAAATCCCACGCCCGGAACTTTATCTGTTTAGAATGAATACTACGAGTACGTAGTGTTAATTATGATAGTTATGATGTTGGTAGCTTTGATCTGAGCAGCATCCTTTTAGTTATGATGTTGGTAGCTTTGATCTGAGCAGCATCCTTTTAGTTATGATGATGTAGCTTTGATTTGAGCAGCATCCTGTTAGTTAAGATGGTGGTAGCTTTGATTTGAGCAGCATTCTGTTAGTTATGATGTTGGTAGCTTTGATCTGAGCAGCATCCTTTTGGTTATGATGATTTAGCTTTGATTTGAGCAGCGTCCTGTTAGGTATGATGTTGGTAGCTTTGATTCGAGCAGCATCCTGTTAGTTATGATGTTGGTAGCTTTGATCTGAGCAGCATCCTGTTAGTTATGATGTTGGTAGCTTTGATCTGAGCAGCATCCTTTTAGTTATGATGATGTAGCTTTGATCTGAGCAGCATCCTTTTAGTTATGATGATGTAGCTTTGATTTGAGCAGCGTCCTGTTAGTTATGATGTTGGTAGCTTTGATTCGAGCAGCATCCTGTTAGTTATGATGTTGGTAGCATTGCTTGTATATTATAACCTAGATACAGTTACAGTAGTATCATAATTTATTCCTCACTAAAATGATTGGTGCCAATAAATCAACTTTTATTTTCTCTTCACTTTTTATTTTCTACAAAGATTAGATCATGTCTTTCTTTAAGGTCCCACCAAAGCTGACTTTGCTGAGATTACATAAGGTAGAGCTTTGGTTATTCAAACGTCCATAAATCATTCTACCACCTTACAAAACCATTTTCATGTCACCATTACCATTGAGAGTCAAAATGCACACCGCATTCAGGTTTATGATTTAGTGCAGTTGCTGTGACCACAGAATATAAACACAAATGAAGTAGTATATGACTTACTACTTAAAACTATATTTTCTTCTATTAAAATATATTAAATATTACTTACAAAAGTAATTGATATCTTATTCTTCATGTCTTATAAAGGGACATTGGTGCTTCAGTAGATACGAACTAAAGAAACTGACTTGGTTTACATGAGATCTACTAACTGTTTACATCAAGACTTCCTTGCTAGAGCTGACTCGTTTTAATACAGTTTGTTTTTATTGGGATTAAACATATTCAAGCCATAATTAGTCTCATCTGATTTTATTGTGATGTATTATGTCCATTAAGTTGTAGGTAAAGATGGAGACCACACATCGACCTACTTGAAGCTATTCTATGTATCACTATCTCGTTCCCAGTGGGTAGACCCTCTCTTTCTAGCTAGAGTAATTTTTATTTATTTTTACTTACAAGTAATGTCCAGGGAAGTACTTACTTTTTAGTGGTTTATTTATCTACATCTCTTCCTACTAATAACCCCTAAACATTGTTTACAATAAGATATATATGCGTATAATAAATTACGAAAGAAGCTATTTTTTAAAGTGTAACATTTTGGATGTTTCTGAATTTGTAATATAGCTGATTCATTCCAGATTTCTGGATTTGTCAATGAGATCTTTTTATCTAGTTCGCATTTTTTAATATTATTTCTATAGTAATATTATAGAGGACTATATATTTTTTATATTACGTAAGGGTATTACTACACTAAAAAGGTTTGCCCTCAGAGAGTGAGATAGAGATACGTAGATTGACTCAAGTTATTGTTCTAAGTGTGGCCTCCATTTTTACCTATAACTTCATGATTATATCCGGATTTCGTTCAAAATTGTAATCTTGTTTTTAATTTTTTAGTCCCACCTCAAAAAGGAACTGTAATTTTTTAATAATTTTGTCCAGTAAATGCACTTTCCGTCATACCTCTTGTTCTGTAGCTATAATACTTAAACAATGACATTGTACTGAGCACCTACTTGTGTAATGCTTTCATTGTTTTCAAAGCATCCTTTGGTTTATGCATTCTCAGGCATTCGCATGGTTAGACATCGATATCTTTACACGTTGTAAGGAAGAAATTATATTGCTTATTTGAGATTTCCTTGGATTGTAACAACATCAGCTTTTTTCATTAACAAAGATACAAAAAATTACAATTTGAAACAAATTGCTACTTTCTCATACTTATTTCATATTACCAAACAGAACACATAAAAATGTGTGTTGTGTTTGGGCTTTGAAAATTCGCCCAAAAAGGAGGAAAGAAATATCTAGAGACTGATGTCATTGAATTCATTAAGAAATCCTGAACTGGATTATAAAAATTATATATGTAGAGTATTTGGAAAGGTCGGTGATCCTTTTAAATTCATTAATTAATTCATATCATACTCATCGACACTAAATTATTTTTTTTATATATGGACCAATGATATCGATGTTATAGACAGACATAATCCATATAAAACCATAACGTTAGTCTTTTAATGACAAAATTTCAAAATAACTGTTAATGATATTTAAAATCAAGCATCGTTGCAAATGTGATCTAGAATCAGTTTGTTATTCTCAAGACTTAATGATTTTAATTTAAATTGATGTTACAGTCTTCTTCTGGCCTAAATTACCATGAAATTAATAAAAAAAACTCATCGACTTTTATAGTTATTAAAAACGTATCTCGATAGCAAGGAATTGACTACCGGTTTTTTTAAAAATGCATTATTTACATCTAAGCGTGGAATATTACGAATTGTTTGCTTTCACTTGGTAGTGTTTTAAATTCAGCTAGCTTCTTAGAAATATTGTTGTGGGAGCTAGATAAAATTTAGAAAGAACAATATAACATTCTAATACTGTATGAATTAAATAAATTGAGGAATAAACTTAGGATGTCAGCAAAGAAAGTTATTGATGAATGAAATTTTTGTAACCCAAAGAACTAGGGCACGCCGACTAGTTTATGAATAAAGTTTAAATGACTATAGGCATAATGAATCAAAAAGAGTATTTACTGTGAACATAAAATACAGGAAATTTTGACCTACATTCTCTATAAATGACAAACTTTCGACGATTTTTAAATAAACAAAGTTTCCATTATCTTCTCATAGATACACCATAGACAGGTCGACCCGCGCGACTTCGTCCGCGTGATGCTCCGCTACTATTGGTCTTAGCGTGATGATAAAATCCTATAGCGTTCCTCGATAAATGGGCTATCAAACACTGAAAGAATTTTTCAAATCGGACCAGTAGTTCCTGAGATTAGCGCTTTATATATTAGAATAGCTATGCTACTGTATTAACAATAATGTTTTCATAATAAGTGAGCTAACTCCCAATGGAGTGTAGAGGAACGCGAATGGCATTGTAAGACCAACTGAACAAACACCTGTGTTCATACGTTTTAGATTAGGGATTCCACGCGAAGGCAACTTAGTCATATTTTTATCATAACCTCATTGTTTTATTGTTATTAGTCAGTAATTGAGTGACCTCAAGCTAGGTAGTTGTATGTAGTTTTGTCGATGTTATGATTTTTACAGTTTTTGCATTGTTCCAGTCCAGCTACCGAAACCTGCATTGGAATTATATTAGAATAACGTAACGCCACTTAAATACTAATGAATATAGTATGTAATGTATATAATATCATCCAATCTGTATCATCAATCAGTAGACTGGAAGACCGTGAACCAGATTTTAAGATGAAATGCAAAATATATAGGTCTGTACCTACATCATTTATCAGGCTGTAAAAAAATTGATAGGCTGTTTTACTTGTCCACGAGATTTTCTCCTTAAGCTAAAAATTAGTACCTACTCAATCGAAAAATACCTATTGATATCGATGTGAGGGTGGGTAATTATTGAATTATAATAGTAATAAATCTGGCAAGATTTACTGCTAATATAACCTGCACTTACTTAGTAGAGAAAATAATCAATAACGGAATGTTTATTACATTGCAGCTTTCTCTTAATGTTATTCATTTTAAAATTATAATATTTGAATAATCGCTTACTTTAACATCTCTAAATTGTTTTTCAATGAATCAGTAATAATTATAGTGCGCTTGAATTTCCATATAATTACTGCATAACTTATAATTACTTGATAATAACTTTCGTGATTAACAATAAATAGGTAACTGACTACATTATATTGTAATAGACGAAGTATGACTCAACGTTGCAGCAACGTGCAAAAATGCCATCCATCTTCTATAATAAAGTTATAAATTTATATGTAGGTTGTTATAAACAAGTTACAGTATAACAACAGTTAAAGACCTGCATTTTTTTATAGTAGATAAGGTGCAAACGAGGAGATGGTCCACCTAATGGTAAGGCCACCATTGCCCATGGACATCGGCAAAACAAGAGATACTCTCGAAGATAGAGTGAGGAGGGAAGAAAAAAGCTGAGGTTTTGAGAGCACAGAGTCCACTAGATCCGCAGCATTAATGGGATGGGAGAGAGAGGGGGCATGTCTGGCACACATGCGGCTCGATCAGAACGCGTCTATGACACTTGGCGGTCGGATGCGCATGCTGGTGGTCGCAAGCCAGTCGGGGAACAGATCCCCTACCACCAAGGGTATGCTGGGTTACTCGGCTCTTACGAGATGCGCTCCCACCGGCAGAGAGGGATAGTATTCTAACTCGTCCCCTAAAAGAACCTGTTGATAAAATCGAAATTAGTAAATATTTGGATATCTTAGGACTTACCAGGCCGATTTTGAGTCGATCTTATTAATCGGCCAAGTGTGAGTGTGAAACTCACGCACTGAGGGTTCCGTACAATTTTAAGTAGGAGACAAACTTTGCCGTCAGAAAATTGTTGTCCCCATACATCAACATAAGTAGCGGTCAGTTTACCTGCCTTTGTTACCAAATTTTATGATACTAGGTCTATTATCTAGTATTTTTTGATATTTTGTTTAATTTTGTTGCATTTTCAAGAGACTAGACCAGAATATTTGTAATTAATTTTAACTCGATACCTTTATGCGTTTCTGAGGAAAAGGTTCTTGACAGAAAGCCAGACAAACAACAAAGTGATGCTATAAGAGTCCATTATGCCTTTTAGGGTACGGAAACCTGAAACATATCAATTTTTACATTCACCTAACAATATTTATAAATAGTTTAACAATAAAATAAATTATTCTACTTTTTCTATTCGAGGTTTTTTATAATCATCATTAAATTCTGGTTTCTAAAGAAACTTAAATTCTCCTGCGATTTTTTTGTATTAATGGACTTTCTAGTTCATTGCGATATTGTATAGCGTTAGGTTAATGTATTTCATAGAAGCTAGTCATTAAAATACATGTTTTGTGAGGAAAATATTTCTGTGAATACAGCAGAACCTACTGCTACTTAATGTATTAGCGTAAAAACTGAAAATCAATGAATATATAAAATTTATTAGTATTTTAAACCTTATATTTATCACCATCATAATAATTAATTAGCTGAGATGTCCTCTTCTTTGATGGAGATGTTAAAACTTCTATTCAACACCACTTTCATCATCATCACAAACTTGCTTACTTTCCTAGCCAGGCAGAACCAATCTCCCTTGATAAAGAAGGAAGGTTTAGATCAAAGGTACCCAAACTTATTTTACCTGTAGATTTGTTAGCTATTCGCTTTTAGATGACCAATGTCCTTAACCAGGCTAACCTGGCCTCACTTAAACTTGTATAGGTGGAAAAAACATTTGTCCAAGCTACTTTATTTCATAACAAGTCCATTACGTGAAAATATCCTACTTATTATAACACTAATTGTACAGTAATTTACTACTCAATGGATGATGGATGATTTTTTATATTTTTGTTTGACATGGCTTACCCAATTTGGACTGATTAACACGCTTATATAAGTAACATGTAACATGCTTAACTAAGAATGTAATTAAATCTAATATGTCTGAAGCTGACTTCTAATATCATATTGAAATAAAACTTAATATGTATACTAGCAGATATGTATACATAAAGCAGTGATAGCCCAGTGGTTAAGACATCGGTGTACTACTCGGGAGGTCCGAGTTCGATCTCCCACACAGGCACACACCTCTGACTTTTCTGAGTTATGTGTGATTTAAGCTATTTAATATCACTTGCTTTAACGGTGAAGGAAAACATCGTGAGGAAACCTGCACCCCTGAGAGTTCTCTAAAAGTTCTCAAAGGTATGTGAAGTCTGCCCACCCGCACTGGGCCAGCGTGGTGGACTATGGCCTAACCCCTTCCTCATTCTGAGGAGGAGACCCGGTTTAGCAGTGGGCCATTAATGGATTGTGATGATGACACTAGCAGACATTTTTCATTAATACTCACGTCCTATTAGCTGTATAGCCTTTCTGGATTAATGGGCTATTCAGCACTAAAATTCGATCCAGTAGTAACTCATTACTCTACTCTAGTTGTCCTTGAGATTAGCTCTAAAGGTGTCAAAGAAACAAACTCCTTGTAATATTAAGTATAGATTTGTTTGCATGACAATATTATCATTTCGCATCTTCGAGCTGATCTATTATTATGGAAATATGAACTGAATATTGGAACTCTTTAGAAGTTACTAGTAAACCTCTAACTATGGGTTATATAAACCGTTTTGAGAATACCCATAAATTCACTATAGACAATGCTCTCAAATAAATAGTTCAGTTATTGAGAATTACGTTTCACACATTCTTAAATGTAAATTATTTCTTACGAAGTGTGTTACGGTCATAGGAAAAATCCACTTACATTTACTCCGCCATTTTCCTTACTCAAATAAGTTAACTGCATCTCGAAACAATTACGCTGGTGCAATTTTTCAATGCCAAGCTATTGTTATCTGATGAGTTGTTTTTCGTGATGCCATTACAGGGAAGCAAAGTCACCACGCATAATTTAATATAAAAATTACTGTTCTTGATCACCTACCTATATTGTTGTCATACTTAATTTCAAGTTCAGTTCTTCAATCATCCCACTTCTGATTTGAGCAATATATATTAGCTACACTGTACAAAATTACTAATTAAAGACAACAATAAATTATCTTTAGATAGGAAGCCAAGCGATGCCTGAAGGTTGTAGGTTTAAAAGTGTCTTTTATTATATTAATACACTTACCAACAGTGTTACTAGCAATTAATAATGTCATTTTTTAAGACCACATTGTTATTATTACCTACCATAAAACATAACAATTTATGAAATTAACTATTAAGAGATTAAATACATTTTTTTACAGAATTTGAGTAGCATAAGCTGATGTCGTAATGATCATAATGAATTCATAGATCGTAAAAAAGCAATATATTAGGTACAATTGTCATACTTGGTGTGAAAATAGTGAAGAGAATAAAACAAAGTTAAAACAATGGATAATAATTAAAACCAATCAATGCCATGTTTTAAAATGATTGTTAAGAGTCATCCTAACTATGATATTTTTATTTTAATATTATAAATGCGAGAGTAACTCCGTCTGTCTATCTTTCTTCCTTTCACGCTTAAACCACTGAATCGTTTTAGATGAAATTTGGTACAGAGATAGACTAAAGCTTGGGCAAGGACATAGGCTACGTTTTATCGTGAAAAAAGGGTTGAAGAGGTTGAAATATTGGATGAAGTTCTTATCGAGCTGTGTAACTGTTTATGCCTTCGAGATTAATCATATATAATATATTATATAAAATATTATAAATGCGAAAGTAACTCTGTCTGTCTGTTGCTCTTTCACGCCAAAACTACGGGACCGATTTAAATGAAATTTGGTATACAGATAGTCTAGAGTCTGAGAAAGGACATAGGCTACTTGTTAATGCGAAAAAAGGGCTGTAAGGGGATGAAAAGTTGTACGGACGTATCGTCATTTTTAGAGCTAGCTAGAAGCTTGAAACATATTTTTGATTTTTGAGGCTGTCGATTCAATATAAATAAATATATCATTCAAAGTGTAAAAGATTTACCCTCAGGGGTGTAAAAAAAATAGGGAAAAACACTATTCCACACGAACGAAACAGCGGGCACAGCTAGTCATATATAAATTATATTGATGTTGAAAACTAAATATGTACCTAAATACAGTATGTACATATTATAAATTAAATACATGTATGTAGTACAAAACATCTGTTAGTTATTCCGTTTCATTTTAGCCTAATTTGCTAATAGGTACTTTGCATAAATGTTCTTCTATTGAAATCACTTTTTATTTCATCAATCTTCAAAACACTAAACTTATTTATAAGACATTGAATAAGCTAAAATGATCCATCAGTAAAGATTTCACAATGTCTCTACAGTACAATGGCCTACGTCTTGTGGCATGCGGGTGTATCTCGGTTAAGGTTAACACCACATATTGATCCATAAGACAGATTAATTTAAGATTTTAATTTATCATTATACTAGCTGTCGTGCCCCGACTTTGTACGCCTGCACATAGTTTACTACGTGTATTTAAGATTAATAAAATTCAATAAACATGTTTTTTTTATCTTGCATGAATAATGAATTTTCCAAACAAAGGTAGCCTTTATGTTAATTAGGTTATAAAGTG
This sequence comes from Limenitis camilla, assembly GCA_905147385.1. NCBI lineage: Eukaryota > Metazoa > Arthropoda > Insecta > Lepidoptera > Nymphalidae > Limenitis > Limenitis camilla. Next base: position 7,164,275 of record LR990246.1, on the reverse strand, counting down.
TGGGGCAATGAAATCCGTTAAGTCATTTTCGCGTGATTGATTAACAAACATTCAAATAAGCATCTAAGCAAGTGAAGAAGAATCAGGATCTGTAACATATAAGTGAAGCAATTATCTGTTCGCAACTTTGGGCTGGCGCCGCTAAGTACCACTTGCTCCCTCTTGACTCCATCCAACAACGATCTGTTCGCATTATCGACGATCCCATACGCCCAGACGGTTTAGGCGGACTAAGTCTCATGAGAGAATTAGATCTTTGTGTGTTCTCTACCGTCTCTACACTGGGGAATGTTCACAGGAATCGTTTCAGATAGTGCCCCGACACTTATGCGCCATCGCACTCTACGCCGCTGGGACAGCTTCCATCCACACCACTTGGATGCTTGACATACCAGCAATGTACGTGCGTTAAGATCATTCCTCCCACGCAGGCTGTGGAATAATCTGTAACCGGAGGTTTTCCCAGAGCGCTTTAATATGGGGGTCCTTTAAACACCGAGTGTACAGGTTCTTCAGAAAGTAGAGTTGGTTGAATTGCAGATGTACATGGGCGACGGTGTCCACTTACCATCAGGTGGACCTTCTGTTCGTTTGCCCCCATATACTATTAAAAAAATTATGTGTTCTAACATGAGCTAAGAATGGGAGACGTTTGATCGATTCTCAGCTTTCCGGAAAATAGATTTCTATAACGTTTCTGACGGCACTGATCAGGAAATGTGGTAGACTACCTATATAGATAAGAATTAACTTTTAATTTTGTGTATCGTTGACTTCTTGACAACGACTAAGTATTAATCAATTATGTAATAGGCATACCTTTGTAGTTATCAATCTATTAATTGCTTATTCTATGTTACTTTATTCTTATCGTTAGTGAACTTGTGGCTCATTATGTGTAATAGTTTTACCACAGGTACTCTATGAAACTGAAATTATTAATCATTTAATTCATTAAATATATGTTTGTTAATATATCACAAATGACAGAACACTCCCTAAAGTGACAATCATAAAAGGCTGACTTAATTACCGTACTGTAATTAGTTAGACAAGTTGTATTAAACAAATTAATATTAGGACAAACTAACAACCTTGGAAACTGACCCGAATATGCTAATTACATATTTTCCTATTTGTAAAACACTGCGAATTTTAGTTCACTTGTTAATTGAATACTCATCACACAAAACTGGCGTAGTATACTATAATGAACCGCAACCGTATTAAGTCATAGATCATTTAGTACTTGTGTGGAAATAACGTATGGGAAATATGATGTATCATATTTATTGATAGATTTAAAAATTATACAATCAGATTATCATATGATACTTAAAGATCTGCATCTAATATGCATTGGTAGCAAAAAAATAACTCGTTTTATTATAACTTATGACTATTAATGGTATTTCTAGTAGACTAGTACTAATTAATATTAAATATTAATACATTGATTATCTGTGTTAACAATTTAGTTGATCGTTCATTTGTATTCTAAAGAACAGAAAAGTATGATATAAAATTTGGCCCCAGATATCCATCTTTACTTTCCTTACTAATATTATAAATGCGAAAGTAACTCGGTCTGTCTGTGTGTCGCGCTTTCAAGCCAAAACTACTGATGCGATTAAAATTAAATTTGGTATACAGCTAGTCTAGAGACTGAAAAAGGACATAGGCTACTTTTTAATGCGAAAAAAGGGTTGTCAGGGGTTGAAAGGGGGGATGAAATGTTGTATGGAAGTATCGTCATTTTTTTAACTAGAAATTTGAAACTTATTTTTTAGGCTGATTAATCGATATAAATAAATATGATGTTCAAAGTTTGTAAAAGTTTTACCCTCAAGGGTGTAAAATAACAATAGGTAATAGGGGATGAAACGCGGACGAAGTCGCGGGCATAGCTCCATAATATAAAAGCATGTTAAGAACAATAAACATTTTTTTTATCTGGTTACTAAAATCTGAATTTGTATGCCATCTAATTATTATCCTTACTTCCTTATGTTTGTTACTCTTTCGCGCAAAAACTACTGAATGGATTTTAATGACATTTGGTACTCAGATACTTTATAACTTAGATTAACAAATAGGCTACTTTTTATCCCAAAAAAATCCTGTGGGATAGTAATAAAATATGTAACATGAATATATATATTTATTTAGCGAGAAAAACATTGTGAAAATTTTTGATAAATGGAAGTACACTGGACATGTTACAAATAGCACCCGTGCGAAGTCGGGGCGGTCGGTCGCGGAAGTTGGTGTGACATGTTGTGTCGTGTCGTATTTTTTGTATATAAATTTCAGTTGGCCTAAAATAATCTTTTAATCACAGTAAGAAATAGGATTGTTTGGCAATAAAAATATTACGAGTTGATTTATCGTTTTTCAGTACAAAATGTATGGACAATGTTTTTGGTGATTTCTGTCATTTCTAGTACTCAAACCTTAAATGGTCCCATAGAGTCTTTCTATCCCCATACGAAGTAGGATCGATAGACGTAAAAAATTTTTTTTGGATTTTACAGTTTTTTCGCTGACCGTACATTTTCTGAAAAATCTGTGAATGCAGTTCAGAATATCTTAAAAAGTTATGGATGGTCTCATAGGAACGTTTTCTTGTAACTATAACGGTTAAGGTACCTGCCCTTACTGGCCCGTCTCAAAAATGTTAAGTTTATACTAAGTTTAGGCTTAGGTAGAATCGCCAACGTTTATCCCAAAAAAAATGGTTTTATTTTTCAGAAAATCTATTATGTACTATTAAAAAAAAATACTGAAAGTACACAATCCCTTACATTTGGTATGCACAGGCTCAACTTCTGACGATATGCGGTGCATTTGTATTAGTGACTACTGACTAGTGAGTAAGAGGAAAGTTGTATCCGAATGAGTCAGGTTATTGAGGGTTTGTCAGTCACTTGTCCAGTTGCGAGAACATCCTGTCTTTACCTATTGATTTTAGCGTAATTTATAACCTAATTATGTATCCTAAAACCGCTATGCGTAAGTAAAAGTTGTTTATAATAACGGATTATGTTTAACGGTAACTCATCTACACTATTATATACAGAAGATTTGATTGTTTGTATTTTTGTTTGTTGTAAATAGGCCCAAAAACTATTGAATAGATTTTGAAAATTCTTTCACCGATAGTAAGCTATATTATTTCCGGGTAACATAGGCTATATGGTGTTGCCATAAATACTAAACGATACACTTAATGGACATTTTGAATAAAGGAAGTAATTCCAGAAATTATTAATCTGAGTTTGAAAATTCTGTCACTGATAGGAAGCTGCTCTATTCTTTAGTGGGTGATGTAGTGTTGCCATAATTATTTTGTAATGAATAATACATAGGCATTTTTCTATGTTGATTGGATTTTTAAAAAAATTACTGACGAAAAGCTATATGTACTCTACCATATTTCAAATAGAATTGCCATATATTTATATTAATCTGATTTTAACAAGTTAAGCTAAGGTTAGTAGAATTTGGTAAATTTATTGACACAAAAAATATCTTGAAGAATAACTTACTTAGCTTATCTGTAGTACAAGAAGTAAAAAAAGCATCTACAGGAAATGTCGACTCTGAAAGACATTCTCGACGTTCTTATGAATTATAATAAATAAGTATTTTAGGGTTCCGTACCCTATTACTAAGACTCCGCTGTCATCCGTCCGTCTGTCTGTCAACAGGATGTATCTCATGAACCGTGATCAGGGTGGGAAAAAAAAACCAATTTTATTTTAATTTTATAAAACAAGTAATGTTTCTGTTCTGTTTTAACTAATGTTCATTATAATTGGGGAAACCCCAATATTAATATTATTTTATATTTAAATAAGGGGAATATCCACTAGTCCAGTTTCTTTAGACGGCCGAGTGCCGACATATCTTTGTTTTTAAATACGTTATAAAAACACGGTTTTAATTCAAACTGTTTTAAACACTGATTTAAACATGTTTTTTAAAACAAGTTGTTTTAAGCATGCCAACCCTGACCGTGATATAATAGACTGTTGAAATGTTCACAAATCGTGTATTTCTGTTGCCCCTATACCAACAAATACTAAAAACAGAATAAAATAAATATTTAAAGGGGGCTCCCATACAACATACGTGATGTTTTTGCCGTTCATTAGTCGATGCAACGGCAGCAGATAGACGCTTGAAATATTCACAGAATATATTAGTACGGAACTCTTCGTGCGCGAGTCCGACTCACACTTGGCCAATTTTTTAATATAATTTCCGAATCATCTGTTTCTATTAAATAATTAATATTAAATAAAAAAAAATACATTATAATTGATGACATTGATCCAATATGAAGGTTGTTGTCCATCCATGAAGTTTTTTTACTCTGTTCATTCAGCTAAGACGTCCCTAATGCCCAATTAAGAAACCTTTGTGGTGACGAACTCCATATAATTTAAACTTTTTTTTAATTACAGTGGCGGTATATATAGCGGGGGTTGTAGCGTCTATCGGTGTTTCTATCCTGGGCCTGTTCTGCATACTATCTGTGCTGCAATTAGCGATGATCTCGTCGAAGGAGAAGGTTGGATTCAAGTACACGCACCTTGTGATGACCAAGTTGGCTTTGGCGCTACTGGCAAGTAAGTCGTTTTTTTTATTTACTTTAGTAATTGATATATTAATCATACATTTTTGAGCTACTAAGAAAGGGAAATTCCGTTTTACATAATATAAAAAGTATTATAAACTGTTACGGTGGAAGAAGCATTTTAGAAGCGTCAATAGCTCAGAGGTTGGATTGGATTCTTGATCGATAAGCCGTGGATTCAAGTCCCGGACATTGGACTACTGGCGCGGCCCTCTGCCACAAGCATTTTAGCATACTAGGAGGGGTAAAGGGAATACTAGTAGTATGTGATCCATACTGCTAGTAATCTTTTTTTTAAATAAAAACAAATTATGGTGTGGTGAGAGTTTATTGTTCGGGGACTGTTAGTTGTAACAATATATATTTTGTGTAAATATTAATTAAAGCAAATTTTTACTTCTTCTATAATAGTGTAAACTTTTGAAACGTATTTGTAGAATTGTAGATTGCTTCATTTTGATAAAACTAATAATTCCTGCGTGCTGGTAATTCGCCATCATTAGTTCTACATCCGGTAATCATAGGAATAGCTCTAAAGTAGTGTCGTTAAAACTATTGCTATTATATGTTTATTTACACTGGAATTGATTAAAAATATAGCATAGTAACTGTTAAGTCAATATTATTTAAAAATCCGTCTTTTTTGGGGCATGGGGCAAACGAATAGACGGCCCACTTGATGGTAAGTGGTCACCGTCGCCCATCGACATCGGAAATACTAGAGAGTGACTTGTTCTGCCGATGCGTTGCCACCTCGAAAACAGTGAACCTTGAACGAGAACCTAGAGTGGTGGTACACTTGTGGTAGCAAACCAGTTGGGGAACAGATATCCTACCACAGAGGGGTGCTGGGTAACTCGCCTCTTACGAGATGCGGTAGAGAGAAATTGTATTCTATTCCGTCCGGAATCCACGGGAAAACTTTGACTGAATGCCTATTATTGACTAGGGCTCTAGGAGTCCAATATATAGGAATCAATCCCACGATATTTGAATCTAATGATATTTTACGTAATTCCTATAAAATGCACTAATTTTATATGTATGTTTTTTCGTATTTTCCAGCCCTGTTATCTATAGCAGCAGCAGGTCTGTTCGCAGTACAAGGCGATGACAGGGGGTTCTATCTTATTAGAGGTGATGCTTTCTATGTGCAGGTAAATATATATTATAGAATATTCTACACGTTATGTCTTCGCCAAAATTCGATTTGCTATATTTTAATGTTTTATTTCCAGATAGCATCAATAGTGTTAAACTCAGCATTATTTATAATGTCGTTATACGACACATTGTTCTCTCGAAGAGTCGGTGGCGATCCTACAAATCCTTTGGGCGAAACTGAAGGTGGGACCACGATAAATAATCCCGGGTTCAAAGATAGTAGAGGTATGTTGAAATTTTGTATTACGTTAAATAATCATGTATGTGGTTAGCACCCAGACAATATTAAATAGCAAACATAACTCAGAAAATTCAGAGGTACTCGGACCTCCCGAGTAACACACCGATATCTTAACCAACAAGATCACTGCTACTAATGTATGTCTTATGAAATCGTGAGGAAACCTGCACTCCTGAGAGTTTCCTAAAAGTTCTCAAAGGTCTGTGAAGTCTCCCAACCCGCACTTGGCCGGCGAGGTGGACTATGTTCTAGCCACCTCCTCATTCTCAGGAAGAGACCCGGCTCAGTTGTGCCATTAATGGGTTGTGGTGATAACAAAAATGATATATTTAATTTTGATGAATTCCCTCTTGAGTTGTAAATAGTAATGTACACATTTAGCATTAAAACAATTATATTTCCAGGTATATCAATGACAGACGCATCAGGTAAACCGTACACTACAAATGGACATGGCAGTGTAGCCTCCATGAACACCACAGCCACGACTCTAACTGGTCTATCAGACGCGAGCACGATAACGAGGTCCCCATTGAGGTCTTCGCTAAAAAAACCTAGGCCAAGGGAAGGGGAACCAGGAGGAATGGGGATACCGAACCCTGGGTATTCTGGTCACTCTCCTCCGTTAAATAGGAATGGAAGTCAGAAGAAAGTGAGGATACAGACTCATAGTACTGAAGTGTGAAGTCACATGTGTATTAATGCGTAAATCGCACTCAGTGCGTGTGTAGGAGTGAGTTGACTCAACTCACAAGCAGTATGTTTTACGCATCATGACAAGTATTTGTTTTTCAGGAAAACTGGATTTAAGTATTTATAAAAATACACAGAACTGATAATGTTATGGACCATTTTTAAAATTCTTCAAGACAATAGATTATAGGCATTTTTTTATTATACAAAATATACATTTGGGCCGGATTATATATATTCCTATAGACCAATTTTTGACATCTCTATTTAAAAAAAATTAATCGTGGAATTACTTTTATATTTTATCTGTTTAACAGAATCTCGATTGCACTGAGTATTATTCTTTACACAAACCATGTGTATACAATGCTTTATGTTTTTTTTTTTCTTTAAAAAATATAGTCATTAGTAGTACTTTAATTAAATATAATTTACAGACCATTTTAAAAGCACACTAGAAATAAGTTTTTCGTATAATTATTCCATTTTAAGTAACAAAATGATTTCTGAAATTTGAATCGTATTTACAATCTCATTATTTTGTATTCGTTATTTTAAACTTTATCTCTGATATTTGAAAATCGTATATTATGATTTCCAGCAGCCTTCGAATTTCAAACTTTATCAGTGATGTTTGAATAATTGTATTTTAAAATATTATTAATTAGATTGCCTATTCGATATTTAAAATTCACTTCTGAAATTTAAATCGTATTTACAAACTCATTATTTTGTATTCGATTTTTAAACTTTATCGCTGATATTTAAAAATCGTAATTTGAAGTCTCTTTAATTGCATTCGATTTTCAATTTTATCTGTGATATTTGAAAATCGAATATTATGATCTTCTCCAACTGCATTTAAATTTCTAACTTCATTAGCGATGTTTAAATAATCGTATTTTAAAATATTATTAATTACATTGCTTATTCGAAATTTAAATCAACTTTTGAAATTTGATTGTATTTACAATCTCATTATTTTGTTTTCGATATTTAAACATTATCTCTGATATTTGAAAATCATAATTTGAAGTATCATTAATTACATTCGATTTTCAAACTCAGTGATGTTTGAATAATCGTATTTTGAAAAATTATTTAATTGTATTCGATTTTCAAACTATTTGATATTTGAAAATTGTAATTTATGATATTATTGAATTTTGTTCTATTTTTAAATTCACTAAAAATATTTTTTTATGTAAATTGAAGACATATAAAATTGAGAATAATTTCACAATTTTATGGGTAAGAAACCCGTGTAGGATTTGAATGAATATATTTATAAGTTTATTGTATATTTTGTTTGAACTTAGTTCTAATATGTTTAAGTACACGTGTACATTGTAAGCACAAAGTGTTATTTTATAATAAAAAAATCTACTTTTAATTAGTTCGTTGACCATACATATTTAAAGCGCAATTCTGTTAAAAACAATAAATGAAAATATACTATATAGATAACTGCACAAAAATTTATTAACACAATTTTCATTGATTTATTATAATTATTGCTAAAATATAAATATATGATAAGGAGCTTTAATCAAGTCCAATCGCTTGATTTTCAATTTTCTATAACGCTAATTGAATGTTCAAGTTCAAGCTCTTGAGTAAAGCTCAAAGAATAGCTTAGCTAATGTAAATACACGTAAACCCTTTAGCTAAAACATTTAACACTAAAATTGATATTTTATAATAAACCGCAGTTTCTTTACTTCTAAAATCTGTTTTATAGCTTAAAGTATATCAATTTAGTGTTAATGTTTTTCTTAAGTAAATACGTTAAGAGAAACCCACCAGGCTCGTTCCAAGACCATCACACTAATTTAGGTTATTTTACGTTATATAAAACCTTATGTAATATTAATTATATATTTGTACCCTTTAAGAATGGAATATGCTTACGTAATATTGTATTTTGGGAGTAAAATTATCAGACTACCAACCCGCGCGACTTTATCCGCATGTAGCTCCGCTCCTTTTGGTTTTAGCGTGATGATATATGGCCTTCATCGATAAATGGGCTATCTAACACTGAAAGAATCTTTCAAATCGGACCAGTAGATCCTGAGATTAGCGCGTTCAAGCAAACAAACAAACTCTTCAGCTTTATATATTAGTATAAAATCGTAGTCCGTATGTTTACGAGTAAAGTTGTACTCCCAAATCTTACTCTGTTAATTAATATGTTTTCAAATGTCTCCTTTAAAAGGCAAGTATCATCTACCTTTTGTTTTAAAACAGTGGCGTAGCGTACCTTGTAGGGGCCCTGTATGAAAATTAATTGGGGGTTATCGCTGAATCCCGCTTTTGTCATTTCTGAAGTGAAAACTATATAGGGTCGTATGACAATTTTTTTATATGTGTTTTTTTTTCGGGGACATGGAAAAATGAGAATTTTCAGTAATATTTTTTTGACATTAAATCATTATTTTATAAAATTAATAATATGGCATCATTACATAATGTTTTGACTTGAAGTCAAGAATATTTAAAAAAAAAATTATATTTCTAAAGTTATACATATATCTGTTTGTGTTGACCCAGGTCCAAGAGAGAGATTCATCTAAAATCAATCGGACAAAAAAATTGTTTTAAAATTTTTTTTTCATATCTCTAATTACCCTTAACACCTAAAGTGACATTGTATATAACATTTTACTAATTTTAGCTTAAATACTTTAAGGGTCTCTGTAGCCCAAGGGCCCCGTATTATTGATACGGGGTAGCTACGCACCTGGTTTTAAATATAAATGGGTACAATTTGTGCCTTCACCTTTAAATGTGTGCCTTGTACAGATTTTGGCAATGACCTATCCCTATAAATGTTAAATATAAGGCAGGGTACACATCAGAGCAAAATTATGCACATGTACATATTAGTGTTTACATAGACTAAAAAAAAAAAACTCGATATCTTTGGATGCCTTTATACTATGGGGTTACTATCTGCGCTTAAGTGTCCGAGGCTGTCCATCCGTCTGTTTATCACCAGGCTGCATCTCATGAACCGTGATAGCTAGACATTTGAAATTTTCACAATTGATGTATTTCTGTTGCATCTATCACAACAAATACTAATAGAATAAACTAAATATTTAAGGGGGGTTGTGGAGTAACATTTATTAAGCATTTTTTATTTATCCAGATGGTATAAACCTTTTAATATTTCTAAAATGAATATTAAAAGTAGTTTGTTGGTCTGATGTGTGCTTATGCTTATTTATCTGTAGAAAAATGGAATTGTAATTTATGAGTATATTAATATCTTATCTGTAGTCTAAATGGATTTTATATATTAACAGATGTAAACCAGAGTGTTTTGACTTTTTATCATAGATGCTAATTTAGGGGTGTTTCTCCTAAATTTAGAGGGGAATTTTTTTATTTTATTTTACCGTAATTACTCAGAAAGTACCCTTTTTTATATAAAATTAACCTACTTAAGACAAGGCTTTACGGGGAAATATCTTTGTCATTATGGTATTAAAGCAGAAAAAAGTATAACGTATATATAGGAAAGGATCTAATTAGTGCCGTGGTTTACATCTAAACTCTTTTTTGACTACTACAGTTATACTTATCTATTAAATTGTAAAAACCTTTCTAAACACATTTATTTATTGTTTAAAAAAAATCATATATATCGGATGGATAGATTAAACTTGAACACTACCTAATATATAGAAAGTTTAACTTTAAAGTATGGTGATGAATGATTTCCATTTTCCTTGTATGAAAGTTATTCAATCCATTCCATGTATATAATATGTTACCGGAAAATAATTAAGAAAGTAAGTTTATAAATTTATTAATCAGATTATAGACTAATAAGTGCTTTTTAGGTCGAAACTTTTTTTAATTCTCCAAAAATTATGATTTAGGTGTCATTCGATTCAGAATGGCATGTAGAAACTTTTTGATAAAAAATTGAAGGGCCGCTCACAAAAATTGCAAAACTTATAAACAATTAAGTAAAAAAAGGTATTTGATTTTTTGCAAATATCTCGAAAACATCCCATTACTGCTGCGATTCCAATGAACACCGGGTTCTTGCCCGGGGTCCATTGAAACCGCAGCAGTCTTCTCTTCGCTCCTCCTCCTCACTCTTATCTTCGAGGCGGCAACGCATCGACAAAACAAGATACCCTGTAGTTTCGTCGATGTGTATGGGCGACTATCATAAAAAAAAAAAAAACTTTGAAAAAAGATTCAAAGAGAGTGGGAAATTTCTCAAAGAAAAGTCCGTACCCGGAACTGTAGTAAGAAATATTTATAATTTTCCCAGAGGCTTGAAATACGCGCGAAAATGGGTACTCCGGCTTGCGCAAGCCACGCCCACTTTGAACAGTTAATAAATAAATTTTATTTTAACTTATTATGTAATATATTAAATATGAAAATTAAGAAGCGAAAAAATTCAGGCGCCTACAGGACCGATCAATGAACAATAAATAATACGCGGTCCAAAATTTTTTTATGGCTATTTTAAATATATATATTATTTTGCGAGCGGCCTGTCAATTTTCTCTAAAAGTTTCTACATGCCATTCCGAAAGGAAAAAAATGTTTTCTAATGTTTCAAATATATTTTAGTTACAAAAATGATTCAAACTTTATTATAAAGGGGATACTTGGGGCTACAGAAAAAAAAATTGTTGAGTTTATAATCTTAATAGTGAATTTATAAACTTATAAAATGCTTATTATTTTATGGTAACAAACTTTATGTCCGTCCAAAATTTGGTCCCCATTATGTTTACGAGACCTTATAACATAAGTATAAATGGCTTAAATATTTTATTATTGTTATTTTGTATAGTTGGTTAACTGTTTGCAAAGCAAATGTTTTTGGATGTATTAATTTGTTAAGAGATCTAAATCTTAAAATAATGACCTATTGTTGTATTGCAATGTCCCGAATGTTTTTCTCAATATTAATAGATATTATTTTAGTTTTGTAGTACTAATCCGTCCGTTGTGAATACTTAAATATTTATGTTTTATTGACATTAGATTCTTATAATAAAAAAGATGATGTGTATGTTGTTTTTATTTATTATAAGATGGGTTCTCCTAGATTTATATAAAAAACTAGCAGACCCTTGCGACTTCATGCCCGAGATGCTCCGCTCCTATTAGTCTTGGGTGGTATTATATAGCCTATAGCCTTCCTCGACTATCTAACAAAAAACGAATTTTTTAAATCGGACCAGTAGATCCTGAGAGTAGCGCAAGCAAACAAACAAATTCCGCTCCGGCTTTGCATAATTACTGTCTCTACTATAATATGCATGTATTCTACATATAAACCATCCTCTTGAATCACTATCTATTAAAAAAAACCGCATCAAAGTCCGTTGCGTAGTTTCAAAGATCCAGGCATACATAGCGACAGACAGACGGAAGCAACTTTGTTTTATACTTTGTAATAATAACTGAATTTCAAAAAGAAGACTCAGTAAGTCATAGTTAGTACATAATGTCGTCTTACTTGGAGTTCCTAGAACTCTATGCTATACAAATCAATAATTAGTACCTACCATAAAACTTAAGTCGAATTTTTATTTAACTTAGGCTCTACAGTTTAAAAATATACTTAAAACTTTATAAATTGACATTTTAGTAATTAAATCCTTCGTACCTCAAACTAAAGATGAAGACTTAATAAATCAAAGTGTTATGCATTTCCCTTGACATTTGAGCTATCGAGATGCAGTTGTAGTTCTAATTTTCTCTTCTATTTTTTAAGAAACATCCATAAATTATTCTTTTCCGGGAGAGATAGAGGAAAAAATTAAAAATCCAAATACTGATTAAAAATTGTTTTATTTTATTAATTCAGTCCGTTTTTGCCTAAAGATTTAGACTAAACTGGATCAGTTCTTGACAATAGGGTTCCCACGAAATAAAGTGGCAGTAGTATTAGTAGTATACTACCCTTTCCTTCCAATTTATTAATCTCTTAGGTTTTGGTCTTAAATTGTCTACACCTTTCCTCTCTTACAACTAATATGCACGAGCAGTTTAGTAATAAACACTTTTTTGCCTTTTAATTAAATCCAGCGAAGTCCAATATGGCATGGCGGCTGGAAAGAACTGTTTTTAAAATAGGGTCTGTATCATTAAATTTTTCTACTGAAGCAACTTCATCATATCCAGTAAATAAGTATCAATTCATGGTTACATCTAACCCTCATTCCTCCTTGCCAATAATATAATACAATTCTCAGTAATAAAGTAAAATAACCATTTAAAAGGTATATAGTTCAAATAGTCTAGTCAAAATAGTTGGTTGTCATATTTTGAATTGATCAGATTGAACTGTGTACTATACTTATTTATCATACGAAATTAATATCTGCACTTCAATATCGTCTAAATTGTTTTCTGAATTTTTCATAATGATAATCATCAGTTGCTCTCTCGCCTTTTGCTTTCTTTACTATTTTATTTACACTTTCCTCAATAACATTACTTTCTACTTTTTCACTTTTAGGTTTTTCTACTTTCCTTTTCTTAGCATTGTTGTCTAGATTAAATCTATTATGTTGAACAAAATTCACAGCCATATTAGTTGGTACAAATTGTGAAGGTCCATCTTTTTTATTATGTCGTTCCCAGAGGAGTTTCATTTTAGCTTCTTCTGTTGCTTCAATATTTTTGATTTTAGCATCAATTCCTAAATCTACTTCAGGGATGCCACTAAGCATTTGGTTTGAAAGCATTTCTTCTGATCTATGAGCTGATGATACACGTAGATGTTCTGGTAGTGAGAGTAAAGCTGCTTCTTCAGGAGGTAAATACTTCAATGATTCACTGTCATCCAATTCCTTTCTGTTTTGGTCTATTCCCTCTGTAAATAAAAAAAATACAATTTATTATATATCAAGACACCAATGATATAAATATTTTATTCAATAAAAAATAATTGTGCCTGCACTGAATATAATGTTTTTATTATTCCTGACTGAATAGTCTTGCAAGGATTTTTACATTTCCAATAGGATTTATACATCCCAATATTTAATACTCAAAATATTTAAAATAGTGAAAAACAAACAATACTGGTTTTTTAACATTAATAAAGTTTAAAAAATATTTATTTGGCTGACCAACATACAAAAAAATCAAATAACTACTTTATTTAATAGATTTCAAAAATATTTTAAGCATAAATAATTATATTAGGCTCAAAAAAACTATGTCTAAAATGTTTTAATGATTGGTCTACCTAAAAAAATCACCTATTAACAGTGAAAAGTGTCTTGTTGAAAAATCTATGAATTTTTTGCAAAAACCAATTTCATAAATAAACCAGTGGCACCTGGTCTAAGTGTTTGTGATACAAAAAAAGGTTGCACACTAATTGCAGCACGCATTTGCTGCAAAGGCAAATGTCCAAATGTAGCAAAAATTTCGAACCTTTCCTTTTCGCCAACTGATCTTCTATATACTTCATCATCTCTTCGTCCTCATCACGCTTGTTAGTCTCAGCAGAGAACTGCGTACCAATACCGGTATCGTAGGCATCATCCACTTGCTTTACTTTCCCACTCTTCAGCGCCTGCATGTTCACCATCCCACCAGACTTTATATTATAAGGATCTTTACAACTAACTTCATCAGCTAGCGAAGTTTTTTGTCCAGTAGCCAAAGCAATCACGCTCACACCGTTCGGTCTTTCACGAAGCTTTTGGATCTCTTTTGTCTCCTCTAACCTCGCCAGAATTAACTCCTCATCTTCAGATTCATCGTCTTCAACTTTTATCCTTTGTCTTAGATTCCTTTTCTTTTTCGGTTTAAATTTTATCTCTTCAGCTGGCAATTCGTTAGACTCAGTGTTATCCATATTTTTGTTTAAATTCTGCTTAACTAAACAATCAGATATAATAACTAACAAGAAATAAGAATGATCATAATATGGATCATAATCAAAGAGATCATAATATCAGATCATTTTCAAGATTTAAGACCTTAGACCATAACATTAACAAATGTCAAATACGTGACCAATCACCAAAGATTATATAGTATATATATGGAAATACGTGACAGATAATGAAATCATTCGTCAACAATGGATGTGAAAAATCTTTTTTTATAATCGATTATTGTAAAGCGACTTGTATAAATAACTGATTATTTAAAAACTCAAAGAAGTCAATAAGTACCTACCTTAACTATAGCTACCTACAATACTTACGAGTATGAGAAATAAAAATTCGTTGTAGCAACACGTAATGTTAGCAAAAACTTTCCTTAAAATTATTTTTTTTAATTGGTAAACCTATCGTGATAACAACTATTTTCTAGAACAAGGGTTCTGGGCTGAGGGAGAAATTTTTTTTTACCAGGGAGAAAACCTGGGTGCTTAAATTTGACTTTTTACCAGGGAGTAAGCCTTGGTGCTTAAATTCGACTCGCACTTGTCCACTTTTTTGTTTTTTCTTATTATTTTAGGGTTTTGCTAATAAATTTTAATTCTATGAATCTTAGTTTATTTTCTTTATATATTAAAATGAATATATTTCAAATAAAAGAAAAGATAAAATTTTGAGGAACAATAAGATAATTGTAAGTAATATTTTATAAAGTAGACAGATATTTGAATTAAATATTTTTTTTAAATCTGAATTTTGAGGATCTGACAAGTGGCAATACTGTATGGGGACGAATGTTAGCTATGCTTTATCAATTTGAACTGTATGTCATGAAATATACGGTGTACAATCTACTGACATAATTCTTTTATGACAACCCTTGTCACTTTGAAATGATAACAAATTGATAACAACATCAACACATTGCTTACAGTACAATGATTACTTTAATTCACGTTGAAGAGGAGTGTGAACTCATACCAAACAGCTATTCTTGTTTCTGTTGTCAATAAAGAAACTGAATCCCAATTGTTTTAAAAGTGATAGTGCAATAATTGTCACCGTATAAAAATGTCCAGTGTTCTATTACTACAATCACCTCCACCAAAATTAGAAGATATTCAAAAGAGAATATTTAGTAAAGGAGCTCTAGACTTCTTAGCGAAGCTCCATACCGAGTTTGAGCTTAAAATTGATCAGCTTTACAGAAACAGACTACAGCGAGCGGTGGATTTAAAATCTACTCCGTATATCAACTTTAATGTGTCTCCAGAAAGGAATGATTTATCTTGGAAGGTAGCTCCGTTACCATCAAGACTTCAGTATGTATATTCATGATAAGGTATGATCACGCTTTTTCATACATCACCTATTTTCCATACCAATTAATTTTTATTTTATTTTTTTATACATAATTATTTTACTTAATTAGTTTTAAATGGGAAATTTCTGGCCGGCTCTTCTCAACAGAAAACTGCTTTCCGAGCTGGTGGCAGCTTCAGACAAACAAACTGACCGACAAATTTTTGACGTTTCAAAAGTACTTTTAAAAAAAAGCCTAACTGAAATAAATAATTTTGATTTGATTTGATTTGAATTGAAATAATTTTAAAAAATAAATTAAGAAATCCTCTACTAGATTTTATGCTATATTAATGGTTAAACTAGATGATTTGAAAATTTATATAAGTATTTTAGATGTAGATTATTTAGCCAAGAAATAAATATAAATTAAATGTTTTTAGATATACAAAAAAATTCAGATGTGGTCAATCTGAGTTATTTGATTATAAAATAACCTTTGTTTTTATTTTTCATCACTTATATGTATTTCTTTCTCTTATGCTCATCATCACATCCTGCATTTTCGCACAGTTATTATATACATTCTATTTTAAAATTTAAGATAATATTTCCATTAAAGCGTCAATTCAGGAATTTGAGAGAATTAAATATGAGATTGTAAAAGAGTACTAATTTTAATATTGTTCATTCATGGGATAAGAATAGGGTATAAACTTTGGGTTGAATTTATCAAGACCCTATTTTATTAATTTTGAAATTGTTTACTGATACAATTAGTACCATGAAGGTTCGCTTCAATCTTTTAGGTTTTCTGTAATTAAATATAATTTATTTTAGAAATCGCCATTTAGATTTAGGAGATGTATCAGCTGCTAATGCAGCTCATTTCACTGCCGCATTAGAAGCGGATGTTCAAGGTGTGCAAGTAGATTTTGATGATGGCCATTGTCCAACATGGAGGAACCAGTTACTAGCATTTAATAATATAAATCTGGCTGTAAATGGGAAATTACCAGGAGCACCAATAAGTATTGCAACTTGTCCAGTGTTAATGCTTAGGCCCAGAGCTTGGAATATGATAGACCATGATATTATGGTAAAATTTTTTATGAATATAAAGTACTTAAGTAACCAAAACAATCAAATTGAAAAAAAAAATAAACTAGCATTATTTTTATCTTTATTTTATATATATCATTCAAACCACACTTAAACTATGTATTATATATTTTTTTAAGTTTAACTTCATGAGTGTGTTCCACTAAGCGATCACAACGCCCTAAACGCTCTTTAAACCGTTTCACTTGATGACTATGGTCGTTGTGATCACGTCACTAATGACGTTATGATTTATCCTCACGCGAAGCTCACGTCGGCCCATGTTAAATAGTGGGTCGTTGTGAGCGTTTTAAAAAATTGTCATTTTTAAAACAACAAAAATGGTGATTTATTAGTGGAAGTGAAACTTTCTGCAGAGCATATTTATGTAAAATTAATTTTAGTTTCAATTTAATTATAAATATTTTTAATCAACCAATAAAAAAATTTAACCAATAATTATTCTTACGACTTACAAATTATAACACAACCTCTTGAAATTATTGCTTTATAACTCGCCTTTTGAATTATTTTCGTTAACGCTCAATAACCCATTTCACTTGGGTTAACCATCGTTACGCTCGCGGACAAGTGGAACGGAAAAACCGTGGTCGTGAGCGTGGTCGTTGACGCTTAGTGGAACGCACTATAAAATAACATAATTTATTAAAATTATTCCCCTTTATTTAGATCAATGGCAAAGAAGCAATTGGTGCGTTGGTAGACTTTGGTATACTCATGTATCACAACGCTAAGAAGCTTTACGAAGCAAACAGTGGTCCATATTTCTATTTATCTAAATTGGAAGGAGCTTTTGAAGCTGAATTGTGGAATGATATTTTTGTGTGGACCCAAAACCATCTCAATTTGCCTCTAGGAACAATAAAAGCCTGTGTTTTAATAGAAAATATTATCTCAACATTTGAATTGGATGAGATTCTATATGCTTTAAAGGACCACTGTATGGGCTTAAATTGCGGAATTTGGGATTATTGTGCTTCTATTATTGCTAAATTTGGTAATTATATAATAATTTAAGATATTAGTATATATATATATATCGATAGTTTTTGTATAGAAATAAAATACCTGATTATTCGAACATCGATTCTCCGGATGTTCGGTTATCCGGACTCATTCATTACTCGTCACTCATTGCTGATTTAAAAGTGTTTTGTTGAAATATGTTATGATAAACTCATTCCTGCCTCCAAGGGAAAATTATCGGAGTAGTTGGATCCCATACAATTTAGTTAATAAAGTAAAGTTACAATTAAAGCGCATCAGAGACTTTACCGCAATGACAAGATTAGGTTTATTACAAAAGTTTAAATTACGTTGGTATTATACTATTCAATAACCTTAGAGCCTATTATTTTTAACCCCCAACGCTATAACGACGGGGTGTTATAAATTTAACGTGTATCTATATATGTGACAAAATGGTGTGGTCGCAGCGCTCGTAGCGATAGCAGACTGATTTTGATGCGGATTTATATGTTAGAAAGCTTATTTAATCGACAGGACATAGCTCTAAGTTGTGAAGATCTGGTTAGCTGTTTGAAGACTATACGTTCATTTCTAACTTGAGAGTTGCGTGACTGCTGATATCTTTTTTAAAAGAATCGTACGACCTTACGACAGGATTTAATGATTTCTTGAGTCTAGGATTATTTAAATTTTTAAATTAAGTTTTAGTTATTTTATAAAACATTTTCTAAACAAAGTATGTTAACCCCATTAGACGGTTAAAAGTCATTGAAATTAAAATACTGCGTGATTTAACTTTAAAATCGATTATCCGGATTTTCGATAATACTGAATTTCCTCTGGTTTTAATTGATCCGGATAATCGGGATTCTACTGTATATGTAAAAATTGTACATTAGAGTGCTTAAAACATAATTTTTGTTTTTGCTCTTATCATCTCAAATAATTCTATATGATGTAAAGAATGTATTTTTTTAGTAAAATATTGCGTTAATTTATGTCATTCTTTTAGTGTTAGGTTAGGTTAGGTATATGTGAGTTCAACCTTAGGTTTAAACAGATAGACGACAGACTGTCCGGGTTAGTGGAGGCGAGTGTTGTAATTAACTAATTACTTAAAGGAGCTCCTTAAGCCTACACCTTGGTCACAAGTCCAAGACACTGTTTGGGTTCCTGCCAGTATAATACAAGATCGTAACGTTTAGTTACATCCTGACCGTATTGCGACCGTAGCTTTTAATATAAGCCATCCATTGCGCACGTACGATACTTATAGGAGATTGTACATTCTAACTATATCCTCTCTTCGCATTCTATTTTCCGACTTATATATAAAATCAATTAAAAGAGCAACCTGTTAGAGCTCAGCAACAGTGCCGGTCTTTGGTGTGGTTTTTTTTATCCTACAAAAACATGAGATGGCTAGAGCAAAAAAATAATTTAAGTAGGTATACTGTATATAAGAATATAACATTAGGCTTATGTAACATCAGTTATACATTTTTTTTTATGACAGATAAGGTCCACCTGATGGGAACTGGCCATTGTCGTCCATTGATATAGGCAATACGAGAGAGTAGGTATCTCTTGTTTTGCCATGAGTTGCCTCTCGAAGATAGAGTGAGAAGGGGGAGTGAAAAAGAGAATGCTGCGGCTTCGGTGGACCCTGAGCAAGAACCCAGTGTTCACTGGAACCGCAGCATTAATGGGATGGGAGAGGTAGGAGTTTTAGGGCCGGTCCGGCCACGATGGTGGTCGCAAGCCCGTCGGAAAACAGATCCCCTACCACCACTGTGGATGGTGGGTTACTCAGCTCTTACGAGATGCTATCCCAGCGGCAGAGGGGAATTGTATTGCAAAAAATAAAAACAATTGATAAAATTAATTTTCCTCAAGCGTTTGTTCATCTTAATGTCAATAACAATTTTTAGGTGACCGCAAGGAATATCTTCTTCCTGATAGAAATAAATATGTGAATATGGATCAGAAATTTCTTAACAACTATTTGAAGATAGTGGTAAACACATGTCACTCTAGAGGTGCTTTGGCCACTGGTGGCATGGCCGCTTCTATGCTTCATCCTGGGACCGATGGAACTGACGACAAGTAAATCTAATCGCTTTTTTGTAATTCTAAGATAAATTAGTGTGTATGTGTATGAGTGAGTATTCATACTGAATTATATTGACATATAGGCTACTTTTTATACCGAAAAATGCAATAATCCTGTGGGAAGAAAATTGAAGTTTACGTAAACATACTCCCTGTGGTATAGAAATTTCCGTTTCACAAAGTACATAAGCGAGTGAGTAAGTCTGTTAGTAGAATGATGCTTTAGTGAGTGGGTCTTTCAATTCACTTTGTACCTTATTCAGGGGCGCGCCGTCAGTATGTGCGAGGACGTGCGGCGCATGACGGCGCCAGGGCAAAAAAGGCTAATGAAAATAATATGAAATGATTCGATTAAAATAAAATATAAATAAGTTGGTTCAAATGGCGCAAAATATTGTACACAGCGACGCACAAAAACTAGTGGACCTCGAGGGCTCTAAGAACATAATTATAGGCGAGCCTAGATAGAATTCCTTTTTTTTTGTTCCTCAAGTACAGGCGCTCATTAGTACATATTTTGCACGACGGCGCAGAAGATGCTTTTACCTAATGCTTTATTAAAGTTAGCATAAGTTTTGCGGACGAAGTCACAAAGATATTAGTAGTCAATGTATCTTACTGTTATTGTGAAAGAGCCAGATAACTTTGAAACGCATAAAGATAAATTTCCAACACTTTACGAGTATATGACATCGATAATGTTTTATCAGTTGATGTATTATCAACCTTTGACTTCTAATTGACTATCAAGTTTCCTTGTTTCATACAAGCAAGAAGCATTTTTTCAAAAGCTTTTACTTACTAATGATCTTGCATATTTTTTATATTAATTATAATTTATATAGATTTTCAAACACCTTATTTACTTTCTATGATAATAAAAGTTATTGTATAATTAGCTGGGCCCCGCAGTTTCACCCGCTATATTTTGAATAATTCATACTATATCATTATAAATTATAGCCTGTGTGATGTGTAAGCTATATTATTGTAAAGTTTTATCAAAATCCATTCATCAAGATCCTAGTCATTCCCATTGTGAATTAACTGACTAAAAAAATAATCATACCTTCGTAAAGGGTATAAGCACAGAATAAATAATAGTACCTACTTGCCATAAGTATGGTCTCTGCCTTTCCAATCCTTACATTATAAATGCGAAAGTAACTCTGTCTGTCTGTCGCGCTTTCACGCCAAAACTACTAAACCGATTTAAATGAAATTTGATATATAGATAGCCTAGATCCTGAGAAAGGGCATGGGCTACTTTTTAATGCGTAAAAAGGGTTGTATGGGGGATGAAAAGTTGTGTGGAAATATCGCTATTTCACGCGAGTATAGCTAGTAAGTGATAAACTAGAAAATAAGTAATAATAAACATAAATATATTCGTATTCATATTTTTATTATTTTGTTCTTTTGTTTAATTTGTTCCCTTTTTAGGTCAAAGGTAATCGTTAATAAAGTTCTAGAAGCAAAGTTAAAGGAAATAGAAGCTGGCGTTGATGGTTTCATGGTATACGATTCGCGTATCGTTCCATATGTAAATGAGGTATGTATTCGCTTATAAGTAAAACCGCAGATAATGTTTTTAATTATTAAGTCTAATTAACAGATAAATTAAAAGGAAAAGTTAGAGAAAAACATCTAATTATTTTTTTATAAGAACTTTTATTTAGTAAATACAACGCCGATTATCCGAATTAATTGAGACTGGGGTCGATTCGGATAAATAAAGAAAAACGAACTGTCACACACAGAATAAACTTTATTAAGTTTAACAAACACAATTCTACAATATCGCTCACTTGAACATATCGATTAGGGTAAGTGGCAACCCTATCAGGAAATAACAAAAATACAAAGTATAAAAATTTACAACAATAATAGTAGGTGTAGTAACAAAAAAAAACATAATAGATATATTTCAACATAACAGTTTAAATAGTTATATCTGGACTCCAAGGAGTTCCAACTTGTTACAACAAAATAAAACAAAAATTACTCGGTTTAATTTTTTATATTAGCACCGATTCGGATAATTGGCGATTCGGTTAATCTGTACTTCAATACCAATGGGACTGCAAACTAAGGCCAAAAATAAAGATAGAAAAATTAGGTTAGAAAAATGGCAAAAAAAATTGCATATGGCAGTCAAATTTTGGATATGTCCCAAAAATTACCCTAAATTTCAGTTTAATACGAAAATTACATTTTTTTATTTTTTTTCATGTATTCTAGAGAATAATAAGGAGCTACAAAACAGTTTGAAACTAATTGAAAAATGAAACTTTCTGTATTAAAAAAAATTGTATATCCAAGAAAGTAGTTTAGTTCCTAATTTTCTGGTTTAATAAGTTATTTATCAAAGAATTACAAAAATTCACTTACTGAGAAAATAATGTTTTTGTGTTAGTTTTCTTAAATTTTCTAAATTTCCGCGCAATTTTTTGAATTTTTTCTTCAATAAGAACCTTCTCCTGACAATAACAAACACAACAAAAAAATAATTAGCGAAATCGGTCCAGCCGTTTGCGCGTGATGCCGTGAACAAAGGAAATAGGGATTCATTTTTATATATAAGAAGATTAGTGTAAGTATTTTATTCTACTCAAAGATTAACCCAAAATACGTAAATAATTTCACAATTACTCGTGCAATTATTAAAAATATAGAAGTTTCAAATTTTCTTACTTCCACTTGTTCTTAGAAGTATTTTATTGTAATTTCGTTCAGTAAAATTTTCCACTATCAGTGACGGGTAAATAAAGTAAACATTAAGGTCATTTAATTACTTTTTACAGTAATAAAAAATGTCTTTCTATTATAGTTCAGGAACCATGAAATGACTGTTTGTTGTGTTTGCACTTCTTTTATTAATTAACGTAATTGATTGATAGATTGACTCAGCTGTTACGTCACAACTTCACTAATGCTAAAGTTCTAAGTTTATTGAATTAGATTTAGTTAATAAAGATTAAAATGCAGATGACCTTCAAATTTATGTTCATGTAGTATCCAATCTCCATTGACTTGGCTATCTCTAAAATAACGGCTGATCTCTGCCATATTCATATCTGGTCAAACAAATTTGGCGTAAAAGTTAATCCAAATAAGTGCCAGGCCATTCTTTTGGGTAGTTCTAGAAAACTGGCACAAATAGATTTATCTTCTCTGCCCCCGGTCGTTTTTGATAATATCCCAATCCGTTTTTCATCTACTGTGAAAAATCTGGGCTTGACAATGGACAGTTCTCTCAGTTGGGTACCACATATAACAGAGGTGAGCCGTAAGGTAACGATCACTTAAAGAGCTCTGTACCGATTCAAAAATTTTCTACCGTTAAAAACTAAAACTCACTTGGTGCAAGCTCTAAGTAGCGCTCACAATCTCCATCTTCGGTCTTCTAATAATCTTTTATTAACAATTCCTTCTCATCGCTCTGGGTTCTTATCCGGTATACCATATTTCTTATTAAACAAAAATTATTAATAATCCAGATTTCGACATGGTGGCATAACGAAACTTAACACTTCCTCTATCTTTTGTCACACTTTGTCATACGTCGCTGACGCTTTTCCACAAATATTAGGTTAGATGGCTCTAACCTAATATTTAATTTAACAATTATGGTAACCCCGATCATTGATTGTGTATTTCCTTGATTGCAAAAACAGTTATGGAAGAGCGATGACTTCTAGCACAGGCTTTGTAAAGTCTAAAAGAAGTCATCATCAACTAGATAAGAACAATTTGTAAATTTAAAAGAAAAATAAACAATTATTATATTAAACAAAAAAAATTATCATCATCACGACCACTGCTGAGCCGGGAGAATAAGGAGGGTATTACACCATAGTCCACCACGCTCGTCCAGAGCGGGTTGGCAGACTTCACACACCTTTGAGAACTTTAGGGAACTCTCAGGAGTGCAGGTTTCCTCACGATGTTTTTCTACACCGAGTAAGACTTGAAGTTTCAACCACTGGGCCATCACTGCTGCAAAAAAATTACCAATCCTTAATAAAATATTACAATTTTAATAAGATTCTCTACGCATTTTAGCTTTGGAAGAAAAGCGGCGCAAATCCAAATCAAATCCACCGTAAAATAGAAATAACAGTGACCCCAGAAGACTTGTTATCGATCCCCAGTGGTGGAGTCACGTTGCAGGGTCTAAAACACAACGTGGCTGTATCTATATTGTTCATTTATCATTGGCTAGCTGGTATAGGTCATTTCTTCTATAACGGCAATGTTGAAGATTCTGCCACTGCTGAGATTTCTAGAGCTCAGATATGGCAGTGGATTCGATTTTCGGTGAGTTATAAACTTTTTCTTATAGTCAAATCTATAGTAATATATAAATTTAAAGAGATTGTTTGTTTGCTAGAACGCACTAATCTCAAGAACTACTGGTTCGATTTGAAAATTTCTTTCAGTGTTAGATAGCTCATATCGAGGAAGGCTAAATCATCACGGTACGACCAATAGGAGCGGAGAATCACGGGTACGAAGTTGCAAGAGTCTGCTATTTATAGAGTTTCATTCAAAAAGTTTGAGATATTATATCCAATAAAGTATTATCGGATGTCCAAAAGCAAAGAATTACAAATCATCAGGATTAGCTTTAAGTTGGATATAGGTTTAACTATAGAAAATATAATTGAAAGAATCTGTCTTCCTTTTATATAACCTACCAACTTTCGAGCAAAAGCTATTGAATTAACTGGGAGGAATTAATAAGAACGAGAACGAAATCAAGGGAATTTGATCTGTTTATCAAATGCTTTTTTTTATGACAGTTAAGGGGCAAGCGAGCAGACGGGCCATCTGATGGTAAGTGGCTACCGTTGCCCATGGAAATCGGTATTACTAGTTGGTATCTTGTTTTGCTGATGCGTTGCCATCACGAAGATAGTGCGAGGAGGGGTAATGAAGAGGAGAATCCTACCATTAATGGGATGTGAGATGGAGGGTGTAGGTCTGACCCACATGCGAACTAGAACGCGTCAAAGACACTTGATGGTCGGATTCGCATGCTGATGGCCGTACTTCAGTCGGGGAATGGATCCCCTGCTACCAATCGGGGTGCTGGGTTACTCGGCTCTTATGAGATGCTCTCCCAGCGGCAGAGGGGAATTGTATTCAAACCGTTCCGCTCACGGGTAAATAATTATAATCGTGCATTAGCAAAATAGTGAATGTTTGAAGATTCCCAAGCTCTACCTCTTGACATTATGTTTTGGGATACTTTATATAATTAAATTTTTATTACAGCCAACATTAGAAGATGATCCAAAACAACAAGTTTCTCCAAAGCTAATAGAAAAAGTTGCATCAAATTTCGTGACACACGCACACAAAAATCTATGCCGTTCCAGTGCCGAAAGGAAACGTTTAACTGCAGCTAAGTATATGAGTTTGGAGTTATTTTTATTTAGAAATCCACCAGAATTTATTACGAGTTATCTCAATGACAATCACAAGTTTAGAACGTTACATAATAAAGCACTTTTGAGTAATTTATAAAACTAAATTCTTTCAAACTTAAAGCTTAACTTGTTTCTTGATTTTTGACCATACTACATTTTTTTTTTGATGTTTTATTAAAAAAAGTCTGACAAGATGACTTAAATCATCTTAATGACCTTGATTGCAAACGTTTGATGACGTCATAGTCCTTATTGATTCCTCATATAATTTCTTATCCATTCAAATAAATAAAATTTGAGTGTCTGTTTGTAATATTAAAATAGCCGCTTTTAACAAAGTGCATATGGATGTATATACGGTACATGTACCAAAACAACATTTTTACAATTTTTTCCATGTGTCTGTTTGTGCCGGCTAATCTCTGAAATTGCTGGACCGATTTTGACGGGTCTTCCACTGGCAGATAGTTGATGTAACAAGGAGTAACTTAGGCTATTTAACATCTCGCTACGATCCATAGGAGCGGAGCAACACGCGAACGAAGTCTCGCTGGTCGGCTAGTTATTTATAAAAATACATATATTTGCCTATAGCCTTCCTCGATAAATGGGCTATCTAACACTGAAAAAATTTTTCAAATCGGACCAGTAGTTCCTGAGATTATCGCGTTCAAACAAACAAACTCTTCAGCTTAAATATTAGTATAAGATTTAAATTGTTCTTAATTATATTATTGCAACATATTTAAACATTTATACATATTTTATATGAATAATTACTATTACTTATGTATGAAAAAATATATTTAAACATATTAGAATTATATTACATGTGACATATTTAATTGCTTAATATTTTATTATCGAATAACTATTTGGACTTAAACTACTTTTATCTTCCAGTGACATTTATTTTTACATTGAATAGATAACATTATACTTACTTTACATTTTCTTTACTTTATAATGCTCTTTTTTGTTGAATAATTTTAATTTATTCAATTATTATATATTTATATTCAATATGGTTGCTAAACTTTGACGTAATAAATCTTTATAGAGAATATTATTTTAATAATGAATGGTGTTTTTTAATTTTTGTCTACAACATTTATAAAGTTTTGTGTGTTTGTTTTGGAACATTATTAATCAATATTTTATTTTTTTATGTTTGTCAAGCTTCTTGATTTAAATAGTTTTTAAATCAACTTAGGCTACTGTTACACATGCTCTAAAATAGCATGCTAAAATGCGTGTTATAAGTATGTTTATTATGAGCATGCTTATGAACTGTTTACATTTGCTAGCAATAAGCATGCTAGTTTTAAGTATACTCCTGAATAAACATGCTCAAAGCAAACATTCCAATACATATGCCATTTGATAGCATGCTCTCTGCCAATTCAAACAAACCTATGGAAAATCAAGCAACCATCCACATGGATGTGAATAAAATTATACTTTTATTGACCATGCAATGCATCTAAAAACTTCTCTCAGCTAGGAAGAGGAAAAAAAGGAATAGGAAGCGCATGCACCTTGCAAACAAGGTCGATTCCCCCTTCCATCCCCGCATCAACTAGCATGCTTAAAGATAGCACGGAATGCTATTATCCAGCATGCCACTAATACGTATGCTTAACAGTAGCATATCCTGTAGACACACATCTAGTAGGTAGCATTGGCTCATAATAGCATGCTTTCGTGCTAGTAATTAGCATGTGTAACAGTAGCCTTACTTTACATACACTGTATAATAGTTATAATACGGAATTTATCTGTAATAAAAATATTACTTATATTCACACAAACCAATAATTACAAACGAGTATGCTTGTAATTAAAAGAGATGTTATGCAATGCATTTTTTGTTATATTACATAACTTGTTTGTTATTATCTCGTTAAAAAGGCAGCTTTACACAATCTTAAATATTTATAAGTGTTATCTATGTTATTTGTTCAGTTCAAAAAATATCTCTATTGCTTAGAGATAACGTAAACGCAATGAAGATTAAATAGAATGCGCACGCGCATACATATAAGGGGATATTTTCTGAACATGAATTATCAAGCGTCTGTAGCTCTGTGGTTCAGGCGATAGATTCATGATCGATAGGTCGCAAGTTCACTGTGGGTGGGCCCACTCCTAACACAAGCATTTTACATTACTTGAAGAGGTTAAATAATAAGTCTGTCGCATCTGAATATGGTTACGGGTATTAGATTTTCATCTGAAATAATCCTTGCATAATATATTTAAATAAAGTAGCTTCCCGCTGTCTGTACACTTAGACCTTTGAAACTACGTATCTGATTTTAATGTGGTTACCACCAATAGAAAGAGTAATTCAAGGAAGGTTTATATGTGTACATGCATATTATAGGAGAGAATGTGTGTAAAGATAAAAGGCTTGTATATCGGATCGGATGGTCATAGATAAAAACGTGTCTCATATAAATTATGGTCTTATCCGATATTTCTTTTTTATACATTCGGTATTTTATTTCAAATACCTATCCTATAATTTCTGTTCATAACATTAGTGGCTTTAATACTATGGTGGTTGGTCTGAGAAAAATAATGGGGGTCGCGCATTGTGAGCGTGCCTGTATTGGCAGTTTCATCCGTGACGTAGCAGATGCGCGGGAAAAAGCGCCAATCGCGTGTGACGCGTGTGATCAAACCTATACTTACGTGCCGGTAGCTATACCTATTCTTAAAGAAGAAAAAAAATTAAATTTGTACTGTTCTATTCTCTAAAAATCATGATATTGGCATGAATTAAATTCATTATCAAAATTATTATGATTTAATTTGTACTTTACTGGTGTGGGTTCATAATCGTTTTAAGATAATGAATTTAAACCAGACTTGTAACAAATATATAACTACGTTTATCCTATTTGGCCAAATATCTTGAATACTTCTTGCCAAATAATTTAAGTGATATTTTTTGTTGTCATTAGATAATTCATAAATACTAAATATTTATATATAACAACACTTCAACAACTTCTTCATAACAAAAGCACTATAAGTATGAGATAATTTTTCTGCATTGTCAGTTAGTTTAATTCTTTCAGATACTCCTAGATTCAGAAAAATTTAAAATCGGTTAAGTGCGAGTCGGACTCGCGCACGAAGGGTTCCATACCATATTTGGCAAAATTATCACGTTGTATTGGACCTCCCTTAAATATTTATTTTATTCTGTACTAGCGACCCGCTCCGGATTCGCACGGTTACTTTCTCTACTATGATATGCATGTATTATACATATAAACCTTCCTCTTGAACCACTATCTATTAATAAAAACCGCATCAAAATCCGTTGCGTAGTTTTAAAGATCTAATACATAGGGACAGCCGACAGACGGGAAGCGACTTTGTTTTATCTTGTGATTGTAGTATTTGTTGTAATAGCAACAGAAATATCATTTGTGAAAATTTTAAGTGTCTAGCTATCACGGTTTATGAGATACAGCCTGGTGACAGATGGACGGCGGAGTAGGGCTCCGTTTTCACCCTCTGAATACGGAACCCTAAAAACGCTCTAAATAAACGAAGTGGCAAACGTTATCTGAGCCAAATGATTTTTTGTCGAATAAGTTTTTGTTGCAAGTCTAATAAAAACCAATGTTATTGTTATATTATGATACAAATATTTTAAACTAATTATAGGGGGAATTATCGTGCAATTTAGTTTGTATTTATAATGTAAGAAAAGCTACACAACTTCTGATATAGCTTTAATATTACCAGTTACTATGGAGGTGTTCAATAAAACATAATTATTTGTTTATTATTGTTTTATTTAAAGCTGATTTATGAAGTAATTATAAATTGTGATAAATTAAAAGCAAGCATGTGAGAAAATATTGTCATAAAGATATGTAAATTCAAGAGTTACAAATATATCTATACTAACAAAATATAATAAGACTAATAGAATACAAATTATTTAGAGAAAAACTCCACGTTATTATATTAATAATTTAGTACGCAAAAGCATAAGTCTCAACAATCTTTAATTATAAGCCAAATGTTGAAAATATCGATATTTAGAATTAATTCGATTTTGTACCCTAGGTCTGTCTAATAAATGATCTCAAATATTTAAAAAAAAATTACAATTTTAACTAAGTCAAAAAAAATGTATTATAAATTGATTAATCGGCATTTTTGGAAAGTTTTGGACCGACTTCTCGTCTTAACAATATATATAGGACTTGTAAACATATCTATATATTTGGTTATAACTAACATTTCATAATAACTAATACAATTACATTACATACACAAAACTTATATATGAGTTTTATTAAGATTTGGTCGTGCTTAGCATTTACTATAACATAAACACCTAAAAATAATTAAACTATTTTTTTTATTACTAGTAGTTTTCGATAATATAAAAATTACTAGTATTTTTCGTTTTCAATTATTATCTCTCGTTTTCTCTAATTATCGTAATCCTTAAAATGCCAGGTAAAACTTTTTTTTATTGTTTTTTTTTTCAATATAATTCTTAATCGCAATTCGCGTGAACTGCATTCCTAACGATTTTAGTTTAAAGCGGTCCCTAGACGATCATGCAGCATGACATGCGTTACGTGCTGTTATGCATGCATGACCGTTTAATTGTATTGATTGATGAAATGACATGCAAACTACATGCTGGCAGTTGGTTTATAATTCTCTTTTATTTGTCATTCTGCAAACTGTGACTGACATGCACGCATGATAATATATATGGACAAAAAACAAGCGAAATATTTCATTAAACAAAATAACAAACAATTTGATAAAGATTTCACAGTGAAGAAATTGAAGCGCAAAATCAATACATTGCGTCCAAATTTTAACAGAGAACATGCTAAAATTAAAATTATTAATAAGCGACTCTGTGAACACTGCGGCTGGACTGAAAGTGCGTGCATGATTTGGTTTTTTTGGTTGATCATGCAGCGTGGTAATTCACGTAAAACGCAACGTAACGCATGTCATGCTGAATGGTCATCTAAGGACCACTTTTGTTACTTCGATTTATTAATAATTTTTTAAATAAGTTATTTATTAAAAAAGTTGCATTTAGAGGTGAAAAATTGTCGTTTTATTTAAATAATTGAATGTTAGGTGGCATAGTAAAAATGCAGCTTTAGTTTTAAGGCGTTTGTAGGTAATTTTATAAATTTAAATTCAACCAGCTAATCTTAAACAATTAGCCAACTAAACTAAAACGTCAGTTGACTAAATAAACTATATGACCATACTAAGCGCAATCGCTTGACAATTGCATGATTAATTGGACATTTTTTTTTGTCAGAACTACAACAAAAACAAAATTATTTAAAAACATGTTCTTAAGAAATCATAAATGAAGTACATTCATCAATCGCATTCAGATAATCTCAAAAAGCGAAAATAGGGAGATTTGCTCATTTGTAAAACACTGACGGACGCAATTCAGTTGATTGATATATAATATATTTTATGTTGCATTTACACTTATGTTGCATTTCATTTCACATTGAAAAGTAGTTTATACCTAAGATTGATGGGACCTTGAACTTGAATCAATATTTATCAAAATGTATACAGCATAAGTTTAAATTTCAATGTCAAGCAATTGCATTTAATGCTTTGTTTGTCATTACTTCACTAGCAAACTATTAAGGCATTTATCATATTATATATTAATCATTTGTTATGAAACTGAACATCTTGAATTTTGTTCTCCTCCAACACGTTGTCTCATCAGTGCCCGAGCAAAGTTGGTGTCTCTTGTGTGTATGTCTGTGTTTGGGTCTTGCAGTGATAAAGCCAGTGCGTGGGCTAGAGCTTCGTCTTCAGTCTGTAAGGAAAATAGATTTTCATAAGTAAGATAGTGAGCAGCCACAGTTTTATGGCAATAATTTACAGTTTCTTGATTCAATCTCAATGCAATCAAGTTTATAACTTTTAAGCTTTTGTATATTAGTCTTTTAATAGTACCTTCTATCTATTATATTTTCAGTGAGGTTCTAACAGTGTGTAAGTAATTTTACGAGTGATTTGAGATTTGAATGTCATTGGTTAAAGTATAATGTTGCGCAACGTCTCGACCAATCAATACATAAAAAAAAATTGCATTGAATGTGGGTTACTCTCATTTCATGAAGTTTTTTCACTCTCCCATAATGTAGCTATTTTTAACTTACGCACTGTTAGAACTTCACCGACCATATGTATTTTATGTCCTCTATCAGACTCATAGCCTGGAAGAGATTGCAATTTTAGCGATAAAGCCACTATTTGATTATGTTATTATCTTTTTTTTCTGTATTCGTGTTTTTAATAAAACTGTACAGAGATGGAGCAACATGATTGAGTAACAAATATTAACTCTTACCATATTCCCTTGAACATCTGTAAAGGCAGTAACGGGAGCAGTAGTAGGAGTTCTGTTCTCTATTTTAATTTCATTTGCTTTCATACGAGCTAATGCTGCATTACTGTAACAAATATTTAGCCATCTAAATATATTACAAATATTGCATTCAACTTTATAGTTATTTTAGTTTAGTAGTTTAAATTCTCATCGTCACCCTTTAATAGCCCACTGTCGAGTTGGATCTCCTCCTCAGAAAGAGGTGAAAAAGTAATATTTTATTCAAAATCTTATCTATAATTTTATATAACAATATGTTAAATAATAAAATATTTTAGCTTATCCAAAATTTGGTATGAAAAAAGTATAGTTAATATTATGTATTACAAATGCTATTTAATAATTATAATATCTTGACAGACAAACAATGTAGAACCATATTTTCAAACATTTTTCAACAAATATTATGTTACAGTGATGTTTTTCTAATACATATAAAGTCTAGAAATCCTTTAGGAAAGGAAGGAAATTTAAAAATACACTTACGCAGCTTGTCGTCTCTTTGCAGCCAATTTTCCTTCACAAGCATGGTCAGTCATGTGTCGATGACGGAGGCAATAGTTTAGTGTACATTCGCTACAAACAAGTGGAACCATTTCTTTCGTTTTGCATCCTTTATATGAACATCTATTGGTAAATACCTGAAATATTAAAATATTTTTTTTATTTAACACTTTATTGTACACCACATACAGGATCACAATAACAGTAATTTAACATAAAAAAACAATGGCAAACAAAAGGCGGCCTTATGGCTTATTAGCCATCTCTTCCAGACTACCTTCAGGTTGGGAAAATTATTACGAGATGGGTAAAGGGTGGTGCAACCATAAACTACATTCAAATTATTGCAACCTAATACATAAACATTTACTTATATACTATACATATCATATATATGTTAATAATAAACTAATAAATATCCGGATAACAATAAACTAAGTATAATTAAGTCATATACATATATACACAAATTAGATTATAAATGTCAAACATCAATATAATCAGAATCATCCTCGTTCAGCTAAAAGATAATGGTCTTTAACGGATTTCTTAAAAATGCTAAGAGACTTTGATAGTCTTATGCTTAAGGGTAGATCATTCCAAAGTGTTATTGCCTGCACTGTGAACGAATCTGAATACATTTTAGTGTTATGGATTGGCGTTTTAAGCAATAAACTTCGTGCTGTTCGTGATCTACTAGTATGATATATTAATAAGAATGTAACTTTTTTGCAAAATTGAACTGTCCAATTAACTTATGTATGTATTTACCTTTTTTCTCCTCTCTCTAGCAGGGTCTGACATGCACTGATTATCTATATGAGCTCCCACAGCAACATCTGGTGGCTCCCCTCTTTTTCCAGGAACTGGGGCCCCACATAGAGGGCATTGTGGAACTTGAACATCCTTTGCACTGGACGCTGGACACTCGTGTTTGATATATGTAAAGTGGTCTGAGCTAGAATATTAAATATTTACTTATTAGTTATTGAAAAAAAAAAGAGTACACAATAAAATTGGTCAATGAGTGAGTTTTATGAATATTGTGAGTAAAAACTGTAGTTTTCATACGAATAGTATATCCCGAAATCAGGAAGAAATCCTGCAAGACATCAACATTATTAAATATTTACTCTATGGAATAATATCACAAAGATTCACAGGTGCCATTTGGCTATTGTAAAGAATATTTGTTGTAGAATTTTAAAATGTTATATTACGGAAACTATTGATTTCCACAGTTCAAAATCTTGTGAGTGAGTGGTTTTAGTAGGCCTAGATCTATCTCCAATAAAATTTTGGAGCGAAACCAAAATTTCATATTTAAATACGTCAGCACTTTGAAAGTTCAGGAATAATTTTTCTTTCTCCCCCCATTATACCTAAAAAGGGGAGATTGATAGAGGGGACCTCAAACTACCCCAATCACTCCCCTTTGTTGCGTCAGCTAATGGAAAGTCCTTCCACATTTTCAAATTGGTTTCAAATAAATTTAAAAGTACCCACAGAAACTTGTTCAAAACTTAATTTTATTGCGTAAAAGTAAAAGTGATGAGTCATAACTTGTGATTGCAAAATGACATTACAAATTGAAGACAGAAATGAAAACATAACAATTAATATAGTTAATAAATATAAACAACTTACCAATAAACTTCTTTACAAGCATCACATTTCATGGGCAGAAAATCTGAAATGGAAAGTAGTTATATAGAACACAATTGATATCATATTTTTTAGGATTTGAACAACATATGCTTATTTAATAGAATTTTCTAGATACATTTCAATTGTTTAAAACAATAGTATAAATTATATGTATTAAAAAAACTTACCCAATCTGTTACATGATTTATACGAACAATTCTTTCCAATATGTGGAAACTCCATTGTCTTTAAAGTTTATTGTTTTATTGCAGTTTTAATTTTTAACAGTAATAGTTAATTATTGCTAATTTGCACGGGATGTGTTAACAATCTTCGCTACTCACAAGAATGACGAAATCGTTGCTTGTAAACTTATTATATAGTTTCAATAAGTGATGATAATTTATAACTAATTCGTCATTCACTTCCAATAACCAATTAACCACAGGCACAGCATGAAACGACGTTTTTGATTAATAAGTTTAAGTTTAATGGCTTTTAGGCGTGCCAGTTGAGCACATTTAACTCCGCCAATGTCACGTGAAATAGAGAAAGCAGGTATAGAGACAACGTTCGGTAGAAAAGAATTTTACACATTAACTGGTTTTTCCAAGCTCTAAAAATAGGTGGATTTTTTATTGTTAGTAAACCTAAAACCAAAAAAAAAAAAAAATTTAATCACACAATGAAGTACACAGATACAAAATAAAAGAAAAATAGGACAAATAAATTGATTAGTTTTTATAGCTTAATATTATTAATTTTGATATATTTACATAAGAATGTACATAATGGACCAAACACATACATTAACAAACATTTAACACTTAATGGGCGGGGGGCTTTACGTGGGAGAACGTCATAGAGAGGGTGTAAAAGTTTAGGACAATTAAATAAAATGTGCGAGGCAGAACCTTCGTCAAGGCCGCATTCACACAGCGAGTGATCCCTAACTCTGATCTTAGCCAAGTGCACAGGTGTACATGCATGTCCGAGACGTAGACGGCATATTGTAGAGGTAATCCATCGATCAGTATATCTTTGAGAGAAAAACCACGGCCGTCGGGGTATTTCGGTTTGGATGGATACATAATATTTGCCTTTGGTTGATTTTGGTTTTAATTTTTATTCTGAGATCTTGGATTTGACATTTGTATGTCGATGTTGCCAAATATGCAAAGATTACAAATATGGAACATTAGAAACTAAAGAAAAAAGAAATTACCCCAAAGCAAGGATTTTTCAACTAAAATTAAAACTGGAATGCCGTAATGCGCACGTGCATTCAGAAAACCTTCCGAAGAGTACAATCACTATAAGAAAGAGATGCAATCCTCTTTCTACTAGTATGACCATGTTTCAAAGAATGGAGAAAAATTAAATATTGTATTACTAATAATATCAACTTCTGTCTATTTAACTGCTTAAAATTATTTGTATAGCACATTGTTGCAAACATTAAGAAAAACACCGTAAGAAAGAGACAAAATCCCCTTTAGCTCGCAAAGATTTTGCTCTTTACGTGTTTAAAACAAATGTCAACCTTATGATGGTTGTATCAAGGTGCATATTTGAATATACAATATTTTTTGTAAGCATTCTAGTTATAATATAAATTCCTTGCCCCAAAGATATACAGAAATAGATAGGACACATACAAGCAAAGAATTAGTCAAATGACACGAATCTTTTGTAAACTGTATGCAGCATATTTTTAGTAAAATTAAAGCTTATTATTTACATAAGTGCGGCTTTCATACTATATATTTTTTTATATATAGTATGACCATGACCAGCCAAGACTAAAACCAGTTTTTCAGTTTTTTTGTATTTCGGGCAAATAAAATCATGGTAAACAATGTTTGTAGTTTAAAACGAATAGTACATAGCACGACTGTGATACTTTTTTCAACTTACTCGCTCGCTGATATCAGTTCTTCTTAATATTCCTCACTTTAATATCAATTTAAAAAAATATTTGAAAATTTAAACACAAATCGAATAAAAATTTTAGTTTCACTCGTGTACTCCTAATTAGCGTGTAAAATGTTAATTAAAGAAATTCGAATATACATGATATCCAATTATAGTAAATTACCCGAAAGAAAAGGAATATTTCTATAACGTAAACACCTCATTTGAATGGCTTAAAAGTCTCGTTGCCAAGCCGTTATATTAATGAAATCTGTTTACTTACATTTACATTATAAGTATTTAAATTATTAAAAAAGGTATTTAATTAACAAATAAAGATATAGATATAGTTAGATTTATTTTTTTATAAATTAATTGCTCATCAATGGTCAATGTTTCCGATCATATTTTTTTTTATAATTATTCAATGACCTTTCTTTGTCCTAATATGACATTGACATGTGGCAGTAGACGTCAACGGTCAAATAATTGTGTCCAACTTTTTGAAAAGAAAAAGAGATTCTTGTCAATCGATGTAGTTTTGGTTGCATATTAGGGTCGGTTAAAAATTAAAAATTATACAAAATCCCAGTAAAACAAATTTCATTTCAGTGTTAATAAACTGGGTATCGTAGAAGAAATAATTAGGAAGATGAGCAAGTTGATCCCATCTGCTGCTAAGCTTTTCGGTGGAACCTTCACGGTGGGCAATTGGTTTATTTGAAAATAAATCATATTTCTATTATTTTTGTGTCGGCTATTGTGGGTACCTAGTGTTAAAATTATGTGTTTGTTTTAGAAATCTGCCGCCCCTGTAAGTGTCTCAGCAAATGCGAAATACAGCACAAAATCTGAGGCTACATTTGATATAAAAGTAAGTGTTATTACTAATTAAGTAATAGTACATCTAAATTAAAAGCTTTTAAACTTAAATTTATTATCAAGTTATTATTGTTATGTCAGTGAAAGTTCCAATTACTTTATTTTAAAATTATGTAACATAACCTTCAAAATGTCAAGTGTAAAGTTGTTTTCTTTCAATTAATAATTAAATTAATATCTTGATCTGACTGTTACTAATGAAGAAAATGAGAAGTTTGCTCAGCAAAAAATATTATGTATTTATGTATTATAACACTTCACTAACTCAATCAAATGACTTTTTCATACACAAATATATATATATAGAATTTTCTGATGTTATCAGTAGATTTTCCATAAATATCTTTTATATGAACATTGTCTCGAGAATTATGAACACAGAAAAATCATCCTAAGTAACAAATCTCAAGGAGGTAACATATTATATCCTTAAAAATGTATTATTTTTGGTTCAATAAATAATGCAATCATAATGTAAATCTATTTTTGGTACATTCTTTAGTATGATCTATGAATTGACATTTTTCCTTTTTTTTATTACTTTCTTAAAAAATATTTTTAACATACTTTCATTTGGCATTAGGATCCAAGTGTTTTTTCTTACACATTTTAAAATTTTTTTAGTGATTGGATTTTTTCCAATAGCACTTTACTAACGTACAAGATGGCTCTTATTCTGTGACAATTTAGCAGTGTACATAAAAATGAAAAAAAAAGTGATAACATGTTAAACTATAACTAAGCTAAGTGCTTATTTGGATGGTTTAAGGAATACACTTATAGCTTTAGTGATTTACAGATATAAAAAAATACAAAAAAGTTTACAAATAAATTGACGTTTATCTATTTACAAACTATATGATGTCATGATCTTGACGGATAGCATTTTCGGTGAATGGATATATTGATTATTGAAATTAGGCAGTAGTCCTCCACTTTTATATATTAATATCAAATTATGTAGTGACATAAATATATTTTTTAATATATTTTAACATAAGTCAACTTGCCTATCGCAAATCAATCATATGGCCCTAAAGAGGTTTCTTCAAGACACCTATGAAGTTCCAATAATTGTAATATTATCATTTTTTTTAAATTATTTAATCAGGTTTTTAGTAATTGATGATGATTTATCTAAGTAATATGGTTTTGAAATATTTTAGCCTTGCAAACTCCACAAGTTGGATAAAGGTCCGGCTACATCAGCAACATTAACAGCTGAAGATGCCCTCTATATGTATGAAAAACTTGCGTTGCTCAGGAGAATTGAAACTGCATCAGGAAATTTGTACAAGGAAAAAATTATTCGTGGTTTCTGCCATTTATATTCAGGTAATTCCCATTTAATGATAGATGTTTTTATTTACTACTTATATGCAGAAATATTTGTATGAACTGTTTTCTCCTATATATAGTACTAGCTGACCCAGCTAATGTTCGTGCCGCTTAACAGTCAATGAATGTTGTGTTACAGATTAGCTGAACTGTTCACAACCAATATATATGTCAATTCTTTTTCAATACTCACATCATTCTACATTTTTAACTAAAATACTCCACTATCTGAATATTGTGGATACAATATCTTGTTGATTTAAAATATTTAATTATATATTTTGTTTAATTTGAGGGTAGAGTTTAGTTTTTGTATCAACGTATACCAACATTTTGTATGGGAAAATGTTTATTCTTTTATTTTATGTTTTCGTCAATTTTCCAATGTTTTTAATCTGCTATTCGGGACGAAGACAAATAGAAAAAATAAAAAACCATGATAATCGATCCAGCTGTTCATAAGTGTTAAAACAAACCCTAAAAAACTT
Source organism: Limenitis camilla (assembly GCA_905147385.1). NCBI lineage: Eukaryota > Metazoa > Arthropoda > Insecta > Lepidoptera > Nymphalidae > Limenitis > Limenitis camilla. The sequence goes on along the minus strand of LR990246.1, from coordinate 7,125,500 downwards.
TGTTTTACGTTAAAGTATAGAAGATAATTATATAAAAATGAATTAACATTTGTTAGTCTCACAAAAACTCTACATAGTGTGGACCAATTTTGCTAATTTTGGTGTTGAAACGTGAGAAAATATAAATAAATACAAAGTTCGTCCCGTCCTCTAGTATTATATATTTTCATTAAAATGTATGCTATAAAAGTTTATTTTATATCAACAAAATCAAATTTTAATTACATAAATCTTATCTTTATTAAGATAAGCGTAAATAGGGTATTGTTGTCTGAGTGTCTGAAATTTTAATGTTTACATTTACATATATATTTTACTGTCTTAAGACGATAACAATAAAAATATGCATATTTGACTAATAATAACTATTTAAATCTGTATTATGAAGACTTCTAGAATTGTACTACCAAAAATATCTTTTGAGATAAATATGTTAATGAATCTCAAATTTTGTAGCCATAGATTAGATAACAAAAGTAAATAAAAATATGGATTATTATTTTATTGAAGGAAATTGTAGAGTGCTCTTACAAGGATGAACATTTACTGTTATCTCAAGATATATCATTTACTTTACCACATTTGATGGTAAAGTAAATTGTATATCTTGAGTGCACATCACATGCTAAAACAATTATACAATTGAAAGTCCAATAAGTTAGTTTAACCATGATTATTAACAAGTAAATTCAAACGTATCATATGTAAACAACTTTTTTGTCATACAAATGGTCTATATGTTCTCAATAACTACTGATGTAAATCCATTATTAGCACAAACATTTAGCATCGTTTTAGGAGGAAAAATAAACTGCAAGTAATTTTAATAAAATCAAACTCAAACTCAAAATTATTTATTTCAACTAGACATTTTTTTTAAGTACTTTGAAACGTCAAAAATTGGTTGGTCAGTTAGTTTGTCTGAAGCTACCACCAGCTCGGAATGCAGATTTCTGTTGAGAAGAGCCGGCCAGAAACTAAACAGTTGCTCTTTTCAAAAAGCCATGTTTACATAGTCTGTTATACAAAATATGATTTAGCTTGAGAGTCAACGTCACTTAGATTCCAAGCATTCTCATCATTTAAGTAATCCTGGACATTATAGTATGCTTTATATATTAATGACATGAGAAATCATTGTTTAATCTGCAGGTCAGGAGGCGATAGCAGTAGGTATGCGTGCGGCAATGCGTGATGTAGACACACTCATAACAGCCTACAGGTGCCATGGTTGGACACACCTGATGGGTGTCAGTGTTGTAGGAGTCCTCGCTGAACTGACGGGAAAGAAGTCCGGATGCTCTAGAGGCAAGGGTGGCTCCATGCATTTGTATAGTCGTAACTTTTATGGTGGCAATGGAATTGTCGGTGCTCAGGTAATAAAAACATTTTTACTGGGTTTTGAAAATTTTAGTTCACTTGAAGACAGTTAATAAGAATACTAATCATTTGAAAGCCAAAAAGTTTTATTATCTCCACAAACAGTAGCCTAAATTTTTCGCCAAATGCAAATACCTATGTCGAAATTACCAAAATTAATGGAATGGTTTATGTGTGAGAATGCAGCAATTTTGTGTATCATATAGGTAGGCGTCCTATAGTCTAGTCTACAAGTGCCTTTTGGGTCGAAACTTTTTCTAATTCTCGGAAAACTATGATTGAGGTGTCATGCGATACGAAATGGCATGTAGAATATTATCAGTTCTCAATTTCCTATTTAATAAGATAAAATAATATTTATTCGCTAACGGTCCGAAGTGGGCGTGGCTTGCGGAAGCCGGAGTTGCCATTTTTGAGTGTGTTTTCAACTCTAGAAAAATTATAAATATTGATCCTACAGTTCTGGAAGTTCCTTCTCTTTTTTAATCTTATTTAAAATTTGAAAAATCTCAAATAGTTTTTGAGATATTTGCGAAAAACCAAATCCCCATTTTCTCTTTCTCTTCAAATTTTTGCGAGCGGTCCTTGAATTTTCTCTATCTTTATTTTCGCAGAATTAGAAAAAGTTTCGATCTAAAAGGCACTTGTTGACTAGACTGCCACTTCAGCTGATTTTCTCTGCGAGCTATGTCTGTGACTTAGTTCTTTTTCGGATAATATAATTTCTGATTTTATCCCTTAAAGAAACTCTGAGCATAGCTCGCTAAGCGACTTTGAGTTTGTGGATTAGCCTCACTGTAGGTATCCATGTCTCGGCTACATTTGAGGAGATGACCTGAAGAAGATAGCTGGGGTAGACACGATGAGAGAGGTGGTTATTCGAGTGATGTGGCGCAAATTGGAAGACCTATCTCTAGTAGTTTACGAATAAATGTAGAGTTGATTGATTTATATAAGTAAGCATTGCAGAAAAAATGTAATTTTTGTCATAGGTACCTCTTGGTGCCGGCATAGCCTTCGCCCATAAGTACCGTGGGGATGGAGGGGTTACATTCGCTCTATACGGAGATGGAGCCGCCAATCAGGGACAGTTGTTCGAAGCTTACAATATGGCTAAATTGTGGGATCTACCTTGTGTGTTTGTGTGCGAGAATAATGGTTATGGTGAGTGTAGTAAACAAAGTACCTACATTAATTAAAAAAAAACCAAAAAGTACTCTTACTTTTTCATCAATTTTTTTTCACAAAACGAAAATAATTGACAGTAATTTATAATAAAATACAAAAAAGTTTACAACAGAAGGAGATTTCCTTTCTTATTTTCTATCAAGACGACTACTTAGATACCCTAGAGTACTCCACAAATTAATTTTCCTCTGATGAATATAGGTTGCCAGTGCGATAAATTAGAAAATAATTAAGTGAACAGCTCTATATCATTGTGAGGTTGTTTAAAATATGAGTAAGTAATTCCAAATTTCTTATTTTCACTAGGTATGGGTACAAGCGTAGACCGTTCCTCAGCGAGCACGGATTACTACACACGCGGGGACTACGTGCCCGGCCTCTGGGTGGACGGCATGGACGCGGTGGCCAGCAGGGAGGCCACGCGCTTTGCCATCGACTATTGTTCCAGTGGGAAAGGTGAGACAAATCAACTACAACTCAGTCTTTATGGATTCAGGGTCGAGGATTACACTTTATTTTTGAATTATTATACAAATATTAAACCTGGGCAGTGGAGGCGACTATTGTAATGGTGTTGAAGACGTCTTTAAACCTACACCTTGGTCACTGCTTTGGTTCCTGTTGTTATTGTAAGAGATCATGTTTAGTTATTTATCGGTTCTGTAGGAGTCCAGCAGAAGTCGATTCAATATCGTCACAATTGTAATAAGTAATTCGTTAAATATATTTTTAGGATATCATAATACAGATACACATTTTAAAATTTACTGCTGAAAATTTTAGTTAAATATTCTGTTTATTTGTAAACGAAAAAAAAATATCAACCTAATAAAATTTTCGCCAATTTTTTTTGGGTAAATACCTCTTTAACACCCATAAATTGGCAAAATTGATAGTGAGTTGATCTATGAACAAATCAATTTAACAAAAAAAAATCGTAAGAGACTCATTAAATTGTTTAATTTTCTACAAAAACCGTGAGGGGGGGAAGTCTTCTCTTTGCTCCTCCTCCTCACTTTATCTTCGAGGCGGCAACGCATCGACAAAACAAGACCCTCTAGTTTCGTCGATGTGTATGGGCGACGGTGGCCATTTTCCATCAGATCCGTTTGCGGACCCTCGTTTGTCCCTTAACTATCATAAAAAAAATATTCTGTATGACTTTAGGTTGGTGAGTTACAAAAAATCAAAAGAAATAATCAAATGTAGTGTTTGATATTTTAAACCCCAATTTTTAAATATTTTCCATAGGTCCGCTAGTAATGGAAATGGAAACGTACCGCTACTCTGGCCACTCCATGTCCGACCCGGGCACGTCGTACCGCACGCGCGACGAGGTGCAGGAGGTGCGCCAGACCAGGGACCCCATCACCTCTTTCAAAGAGAAGATACTTGCCAACGAGCTTGTCACGCCTGATCAACTAAAGGTAACACTTGAAACTGAACCAAATAATATTAAGGACATTGTTATGGTCAGGACTCAGGAAGTGGTTTATAGTGGTGTAAGATTACCGGGCACTCTTACTTTAAATATTAAAAACTGGCCGAGTGCGAGTCAGATTCGCGTACGTAGGGCAAAAAAATCACGTTTGTTGTATGGGCTCCCTTAAATATTTATTTTATTCTGTTTTTAGCAACAGAAATACATCATTGGTGAAAATTTCAACTGTCCAGCTATTACGTTTCGTAATGTATCGCCTGGTGACTGACGGACGGACAGTCTTAGTAATAGGGTCTAGTTTTTACCCTTTGGGTACAAGAACAAGAATACGTAACTGTTAAATTTCTTCAAGGAGTAAAATAAAATTGCTTGCAGTGTTTATCCTCGATTATAAGTTGTTATATCATGTACTACAGTTTATTACTCTTGCCCTTGTGCTACTTTAAATTACGTTCATTCTATGAAATTATTCTCGTGACACCTTGTCTGACCTGTCGGGATACAGGTTATTAAGTATTTAGTTCTAATTGGTATATACTTAAAAGAAAACTAAAGGAACTGTATTACAAATAAAAATTATTTGTTGTTTAAATAAAACTGATTTCATACATTTATAGAGTTAACTGTCTTTTTCTATACTAATATTATAAAGAGGTAAAGTTTGTGAAGTTTGGGGGGCAGTCCCTGGATATACTGAACTGGTTTGAAAATTCTTTTACCAATAGAAAGCCACATTATTTGTGAGTGTCATACCCATATGTTAACCCGAAAAATGAAAATACTTTTTCGTGGTAGTCGGATTTGCAAAGTAAGTCAGAGAATGGAACGAAAACGTTTCTTACGAACGCATCCTTAACGATGAAAGAGATATGATTCCTAGTTGCGGATAGAGTACCTCAGCGAATAGAAAGCAGGTCGGCTAATCCTTACTAATATTATAAATGTTAAAGTAAGTCTATCTATCTATCTCTCTGTCGGTCTATCTGTCGCGCTTTCTCGTCAAAACTACTGAATCAATTTAAATGAAATTTGGTATACAGATAATGTAGAGCCTGAGAAAGGACATAGGGTATTTTTTTGTTGAAAGGGGGAGGGGGGGGGGGGGATATTTTCATGTCATTTTTAAAGCTAGAAGCTTGAAACTTATTTTGTAGGCTGTTGATTCGATATAAATAAATTTTATATGCTAAGTTTGTAAAAGTTTTACCTTCAAGGGTGTAAAATAACAATAGTAAATAGGGGATGAAACCTAAATACACTGTTCCACGTGGACGAAGTCGCGGGAACATCTAGTTACTTATATGACAACGTAAAATAAGATTACAAAGCATGCAGTGATGATGATGATTATTGTTTAATGATGCAAAATTTGTGTGACAGGAAATTGACGCTCGAGTACGCACAGAAGTAGATGAAGCAACGAAAATAGCTAAGTCCGATTCAGAAGTCGGTCTGGAGGAATTGTCTGGAGATATCTACTACAACAACCTGGAGCCCAGCATTAGAGGAATCATCCCGAGCGCGCCGCTGCAGCACGTCGAGGTTGTTGCTCGCAACTGAATGCTTAAGAGAGAAGTAATGCTGCACTCGATAACTTGTTAATAAATTGATTGTGAAACAACAAATATTTGAAAGTTCTTCAACCAAAATCTTTGGATTATCAATTGAATTGATTATTAACGAAGTCAACATACGAAAGTGCGAGAATAATAAGGCTTGTGTCCATTAATAACAAATTGCTTGGTTTATAGTTTCTAATTATAAATGAAGAGACGTAAATAAGAAAAAACCAGACTATTTCTCATGAAAGTTAAACATTATAAAATAAATTGGAAAAAAATAGGCATTAAGTCACGTGACAGCGAACACCAATCAGAAAGTGTTACGTCACGACATGAAAAACGTCATTGTTGTTTTTGACGTTTTCATACAACAGAGCAGGTTACTTCGCAGAGCGTGACGTCATTCAAGACGCCATTACATTATTCAGCGTTTTCGAGGGAAATATAAATTCTTTTTTTAAAATACAAAACATGTTATGTAAATATTGCTTTTGGTTTAAAATATAGGTTCTTTGGGATAAAATAACAGTTGGTTTATTTTAAGTTATTGATTTGCAGTATTTGTATTACTCTTAAGTATTTATAAAAATGAAATTATTATTGAAATGTTAAAATAAATTGTCTATTAAAAAGAATTAATTCTTTTTCATAGACAAATAGATAATTTTTTTTAATAGTGTTAACATAGAAATGCGAGTGATTAAGAATTAAAGCGGTTAATGTGATATCAATGAAAAAGCTTTTTTTTAAAACGTTTTTTGATTATGGAACAAAATTAACTTTTTACTATTAAAAAGAGTTCCGTAGAATTGCCGCCATTTTTCTTTTAGTTTCACTTTATAATGGATTTATAGATCTTATAATGTTACCAGCATGATTATATAATTTATGATTGTTACAAAAAGTTTTACTTGCAATTATTTAGTTTTTTTTTAATGATTTATTTAGTAAACTGCCAATTGTTTTTATCATCATACGTAATATGCACTTGTTTTATTTATAAGGGTAAATATTTATTAAAAAATAAGAATTAATTTTGTTTTTTATTTTCCCTTAATGTAATAGAAATAAAGAACTTCTATTTAAAAAATAAATTGTGAACATCGCAGGAGCGGAGCATCACGCGAACGAAGTCGCGCGGGTCCGCTAGTTTTTAGTAAAATCATGTTACAGGAGTTTTGATGTTGCAATATTTGTTTAACTTTTCGACGCTAGATGGCATAACTTCAGTTCAAGGCTATTTGTATTAAATACATGTAAATCCTGTTTATAACTATTCAACACTAGGTGGCATTGCTTTACAAAGTTCAAGTCAAATTATTAAATACTTATTATGAATCTGAGCTAGTGTTGCAAAGAACTCGAGTGCTCGTGTCTTATTTTTAAAGACTCAAAAAATTTGGAACGCGAAAACAAGACTTGAACTTATCAGTTAAATAACATTATGTGTATGTAACATGAGGGTAGTAAATAAATGCAACGATGTTACTTAACGCGACTTTCGGTAATAGTTTGGTTTCGCTATTAATTCGTTATGTAACGAAAAAGCGTCACCGCTTCTGTTTAGAACTTGAAAAGTATTTTGGTGGTGAAGGTCAAATCTTAAAGATACGCACTCAATTCTGTTCGTTGATTATTTATAAGTAGTGTAGTTTTTATTTTAGCGTAGGAAGAAAATTTCGCAAAAGGACAAAGTGATAATTTACCTAAAATTGATGTATACGCAGTGATGGATTTTTTTCTTCTTCTAATCCGTATTATTTTAGTGCTGTAGGCATATTTATCAGCTGCAGCCATTGTTATAATAATCAAAATACGACAAGAGCGGCGCAAATAACAGCACGCCAATGAATATATATTATATACATTCTACGTGTATACGCGCCGCTTCGACTAGGCGAAGTGACGTCACACACTGATCTGCCGCATGAAACGAAATTATTGCAACAGACGCAACTTTAAAGTCGTATAACTTTTTGATTTGTAGAGATATTTTAATTATCATTAGAAGCGGAACTTGAAGAAAGTAAACATTTTTAAATAAAACTATAATATAAATTGAAGATATATTTCCATAATAGCCTACATTACAACTAGTTAAATACAACAGGCGTCCAGATTATACAAAAATATTTCAATCACAATTACTGAGCTTGTTAACGGCATTCTATCGCTAAATGCTAAACAATATTAAAGCGATTATCGATTTTATAAATCACACGACTACCTTATAGAACGTATCCATACCATGAAGTTATAGGTAAAGATGAGAGACCACATTTCGATTACCTACTTGAATACTACCTATGCTTCACTATCTCGTTCTTAGTGGGCAGACTCTTTCTAAGTAAAGTAAACCTTTATTTACTTTTTCCATTCCTTTTTTTTACTTTTACTTTTTACATCGCTATAAGTAGTTGCTTTTTAGTGATTTATTTATCTACAACTCAGTTTTGTACTAATAACCCCTAAAGATTGTTCACAATGAGTATAATAAATTACGAAAGAAGCTATTTGTGTGTGTGTGAAAAATTGGATCTATCTTTACCTATAACTTCATAATTCATACTACGTGAGGGGGGTCTTAGGTTTTCGTCACGTAGTCAATATCTTTTAGGAAAATTTTGTGGTATATATGGCAACACTGACTTACATACGCCGGTACGGTAGCTGATTGAGAACTAACAGTATGTAGTGCAGTGCACTTTTCAATCATTTTAAATTACTACGTGAAAACTAGAGAGGGAAGGTAGGGTGTCTTGGCATATACTACATTTAGTAGTCACGTAGGGAAGGGTATAAAAATTGTTAAAAATGGGGCACGTAGTACGGTTACGTTGCCTAATTAGTTTAGTATGCAAATTATATTATGAAAAGATACATGATTGTTATATGAAGGCACATTTTAGCTAAAATCCTTTAGTCTACGGCGACTTTTAAAAATTATTTTAGTTTAACTAGTAAGTTACTATATACAACAATACCTTTTTACATAGTTTACATACATTGCATGATTATTCTGAAATCGTAAATACCTTGTATTACGTTAACCTTCCAATTCCTATTTAACCAATTACCTATAGTCTGGTCGACAAGTTCAAAATGGTCTAAAATAGAGATACTACTCTTAAAATTGTGTGATAGCTCATTGGATCCGGAATGACGCCTAGAAATTATGTGCTAAAAGCGTGTATTAGCACAAAAAAAAATGCATGAGTTATAAGAAAATCATCTTTATGAATAAAAAAGCCATTTTTTTTTTCGCCGATATTTCTCCTACAAAAACTAAAAAATCCAAGTTCAATTTTTTTAACTTTTATTATGTAACTTGTTAAGTATGTTTAAAGGAAAAGACCCACAAAGCGAAAATTCTTATGACAATTACTTAAATATTTTTTTAGTAAAATTTCCAACGGGATTTTTTTTTAAATGTTCAGAATACACCATATTATTTTTTAAAAATAAAAAAAAAATTGGATTCCCCAAAATAATTCTCTCTTTAAGAATCTTTTTTAAATTTCTTAAATATTTGTAGTCTATGAAATATTGGCGAAAAACGAAATGCCTTTTTTCTTCATCTTTAACTGTTTATAATTTTTGCAATTTTTTATTTTAGCACATTTTCTAGGCGTTAATCTATCTCGCGAGATTGTAAACTTCACCAAAACGTTAGATTGTGAATCAGGAATTGGTTTCATTTCGATAGTTAACTATCTACCAAAAAGGAAGCAGTATACTACGACAGTTTACAATATCGCGATACAGATTATAATCTAACGGTATTTACAATTTTAGTACCATCTTAGAACATCTGAATTTTAAATCGAAAAATTATCGAAAAGACATTTCTATCGATATTTCAGATTAGATAACAAAAGGTATTGCTTTGTCAGATAATAAAATCTTTAAGTATAATAACAAAGCTACATTAAGGTACTAACAGGTACTAACAGGTAATGTCTTTTACTAAAGGAATGTAAGGGTATAAAGGTTAATAAGGAATGTTCTGGTTAATTACAGGAATGGAAGGATATCTAGTAATTGTCTTTTCAAATTTTTTTTACACTTACGTTACACAATATCAAAATTTAATGTTAATAAATATAATATTAATATAATATATCTAATCTATATTTTCATATAAAACAAATTCACTTAAGCAAATTGACTAGAACAATTAAAAAACATTAGTTATTATTTCTGCGTCTAATTTGAAGGCTTTGAATAAACTTCTTTACATAAAGTAGTCGTAAATAAAAGTTGATATAATCTATTTACATATTTTCTAAATTAAAGTTACAATTTTAATTCTATAAATTTATTTCTTATTTATAAGAAATCTCTTTAAAGAAAGTGCAATTTTCTAACGTCTTTTTAAAATCTCTTTGACTACTAATTTTTCGTTATAGCATCAATCTAGATTGATACCTTTAAAAATGTAATGTTCAAAGCCCATTAAGCCTCTGTAGTCCTAATTAAACGATTGACGTATTTTAAGAATTCTGTTCTTGTTCCTCCTGTTCCAGGTTCTCTTCATTCTCTTCCACAATACCGCACTGCAATTCATATAACCGAGCGTATATTTTCTTCAAAGCAATCAACTCCTTATGTGTACCCATCTCTGCCACCATTCCTTGATCTATAACACAGATAACATCTGCGTTCTGTATTGTTGTTAGACGGTGAGCGATGATAAGGCAGGTGCGACCTTCACTGGCTCTATCTAGAGCTTCTTGAACCACCTGCAAATATAATTTTCAGAAATATATATTTCAATTCTACAAATGAAAAATAAATAAGTACTTAGTAATAGAATAGTAAAAGTTGCAAAGGCACATAACGCTGATATGGAAACGGTACGGGTCTCATGACTAATGGAGAAAACATTGGTCATGGGACCCATGCCATTTCCATATTTTTCCATTCCATATCGGTTTCATTTCGAAAGATCTAACGAAAAATAACACTGGTCTACAGTGGTTTTGTTGCCCTAGATATGAAAATGATTTTGGGTCTATTTATGCCCACAATTCATGAAACTATCAATGATTTTGAAAGATTTGATCTAATTTTTTTTTAAATCTTTATTTTCATTTTACATTACAAAAAACAAAAAAACGAGAAACAAAATAACATATATATTTATAATGACAGTTATGTTTTAAGAAATTAGGATACATCGAAGTAAAAAAAGAGGAAAATGTCAAAAATATATTCCATATTTCCATAAAACGCCTTTTATGAGCTGTTTTTTTAATAATTTTTCAGGGGACCATCTCTTTTCAAAGACCAGCAGTAATCTGCCATCATGTGACAATCCTATCGACCCTGATATCTTTCCTCCATCACTTTTAGATCTTGACGGAGCCGCTCTCCTTGTTTCTTACTATAATTTCCTAAATTATCTGGAAATTTATCTAGATGATTGCGGAGATAGTGTAACTTAATACTCATATTTGCTCCTAAAGTCTGAAAGTTTAACAGCATATTTTGCACAATTTCTTCATAATTTGCTGCTTTATGGTTACTTGGAAATTTTCGACAACCAACACAAACCTTATCCAAGCTTCACTTTTCGGAACATCATAACTTTGATAAAATTTGAGTCTTTCATCAATTGCCGTACTTGAGGAGCATCAAAAAAAATGCAATCATATGCAAAAATCATGAATATACGAGCACATTGAGAACTTTCATGAATATATTCGTAGTGTGGGCACTTGAAAACGTAAAAATTCGCGATGATATCCAGGGCAACAAAAAAAAGTTTCTTTTTGTAGAGCTGTGTAATGCGTTAAATTGTAAGCAGTATCTTACGACAGTGTACAATATCGCGAGAAAGATTACAATCTAATGGTATTTACAATTTTACGGTAACATATACAACTCCTAAGAAATATGAACCATCTTAAAACATAAGAATTTTAAATCAAAAAATTATCGAAAAGACCTTTCTATCGATATTTCAGATTAAATAACAGTAGGTAAACCCATACCATTTCCGTTTTAAATGTTTGGTTATCTGTCTGCTATTATTCGAGTATACCTTCCTTTTTATGGTAATCAGCGTCCAAAATCAACAAATGACTAGTCAAAGAGAAAACCATTGCAGCCATGTTGGATGTTAAACATGTTAAACCCCTAAGTAATAGCTATATTATATTATGTGTGTTTTACTGCAGATTTACAAACATAAGTTTTATAAATTCTGAATTTGTAATAGAAATATGTTTCTCGCTTTATCAAAAAACCTTCTCTTACCCTCTCGCTATGCGTATCGAGTGCTGACGTCGCCTCATCCAGCAACAGTACACGAGGATCCCGAACCAGAGCACGCGCAATAGCTATCCGCTGCTTCTGACCGCCGGAGAGTTGTGATGCTCGAGCACCTATGCGTGTGTTGTAACCCTGGGGAAATTTATATTAATATTTTATCTGTATAAATAAATATTTTTTTTTTTATTTTATACCCATATTATGAGTGCGTAAAATAACTCATCCGCCATCGTGCTGTTAACCATATAGGCATATTGGCACCGGATTTAGGAAAGGGCAACTGGAGCGACAGCCCCGGGGCCTCCACAAAAGAGGGGCCCCCACAATTAGACTTTGGACTTTTTTTTTTAAATTCCGACTAGTAAAAACATTTTACTTTGATTTTTTTCGACTCACATTAAAAGGACTATGGAAAAGACCAATCTCCGGAACTATTTTACTACCAAATTCTCGAGGATCGAAATTTCTGAGCCACATTCCCAATCCTTGAAATTGCATTGGAGCAAATTGCACTCGAGAGGACTTTCTCTCCTGAGCATTGAAAGCGATTTACTTGGGGAACTGGATTTCAGCGAAAAAAGCTCGGAATGTTCTATCGCTAACACTATCATTTAATTTCAGATTCTTGTTTCCGATTATATTTATATATGGTTGTTAAATACTAAAAGAAACTTGGTTGCACAAAAAAATATTTATTGAAAAAAATGGTTCATGTTATTTGGACAATAATTTGGGGCCAGTGGCCCTCTACTCCTTTATTGTTCCGAGGCCACAAGATCTCTAAATCCAGCCCTGCATAATGGATTTAAAAAGACGTATCTCACCTAATTACGCACTGTCCTTTCTTATCTAAACGTGTACGCAAAATTAAGTTGCAAGATCATACCCGAACATATGCATTATTTCAATTTTTATTGTTTAATAAGTAAATGGCAAGGAATCCATCTAATTAAATTTATATTAATGAACGTGTGGTCCTTTACAGCTTAAAATAGTTTACTATAGAGGTGTTGCTACGTTATTATATAAAATTTTAAACATACTTCAGGCAGTGCAGCGACAAAAGAATGCACATTAGCCGCCTTAGCAGCTTTTACGATTTCCTCAATAGGCACAGCGCGTGTGTTGTCTCCGTACGCAATGTTCTCTGCAATAGTTCTGTCGAAGAGTACGGGTTCTTGTGACACGATGCCCAGATTTCTTCGAAGAGTAGATAGACGCATGTCACCAACAATACTGTGGTCGTCTAGATACTAAAAAAAAAAATCTATTAAATCTACTAAATTAGCATTATGTGAAAGTCTTAAAATTATTCTAGTCATGCTATATGTAAGAGTTCCCAGACTGCCTTCCCGTTTGTTATGCGTTATAAGAATTTTTAAAGCTGATGCATTTATTACTTTAATATTATCATTTTCATATCATTCCAAGTCAACAAACAACAACTGGCATGGCTGAGACTGAGATGGAACCTACACAATTTTTCTTTGATAGGCGATATTGAACAATAGTCTACAGTACAGACTAACTTAAAATTTATTCTTTTTCGCCCAGTAAATATTAAGAGGATATAATTATATGGGTTAACTCTTATAAAATGTTATTAAAAGAATAGTTTTTATAATACATACGACATTTCCATCATCTGGATCGTACAGCCTCTGCAGCAGTTGTATAAGCGTGGATTTCCCACATCCACTGGGACCTACGAGTGCTACGCGTTTCCCGCACGGTATCGTAAGAGATAACCCACGTAACACTTGCACTTCACGACGCGTTGGATACCGGAACTTCACGTTTTTGTATTGGATTTTACCATCTGCAATCTGGCAAATGAAAAGTGAAGTTGTTTTTGGTCTATTCTTTCAAAATACTGGTTAAATTTAGTTTTTAGGTTAGTTGAATAATCTTAAAACTTACATAGTTCTCCGGCACGGAAGGCGCATGTGTGCTTTCAATTAAAGGTTTACGTTCTAACAAGGTCATTACTCGCCCAGCAGCTAACACCGCAGCGCCAAAGTTAGGTGCAAATGCTAGCGCTTGTCCCATCATCCACGCTCCAAATATAAGAGCTTCGGACACTCTAGTGATTGGGAATACATTATTATTTTAATACTAGTCAAAAACTTGTTATTAGTTTTGAACCTTAATAACTACACACCTTAATAAAGTAATAAAGAACCTACTCGGTATCCTTGATGTTGGTGTATAGAGTTTACATTATAATATTATCTGAAGATAGAAGATAAATAAGAAGATACTATACGATAGGATAAGATTAGCTATGGTTTAAGAGATAAAACAACTAAGAATAAAAGCAAAATATACATTAAAAATATGGTAAGTATTGTGTTAGGTTACAACTTACTTGATTACATCCTTGTACGGCACCTCCCTATTAGCCACGAGCACACCACCATACCACAACGAGAGCGCGTACCCCGCCACTGGCGCCGTCTGTCCGAACGCAAACACCGCGCCACGCCAGCGTAAGCTTTGACGTGCCGCTACAGCAGCGTTTAAGCCGGCCGATTGGTAGCGCTTTAGAATTCCTTCTTCGCCACCTGTGTCCATCATACGGGTTAGGTGCAGAGAAAGAGAAAGAGTACAATTAGGCAGCTGGAAAATTAGCATTACCTATGGAGCAATAAATCTATTTTCCAGGATGGGTGGAGGGAAGTAATTACTATTAGCTAAAAATAGAACTCGCCAAATCCACAGCGTTTAAGTACGAAAAAAACTAGTCAGGATTTAGCCACGACGAGTAAAGAGTACACTTACAAAAAGCAGACACAGTTCTGATATTAGTGATAGCTTCAGTAGCTATAGTGGTCGCCTTATTAGATGCCTCTCTTATTCTGGCGATGCCTTCAGCTAGCACTCTTCCTTCCAGCACAACAGCTATAATTACCATAGGCACTGACACCAAAGACACTAGTGTCATCTTCCAGGTGTAGTACATAGACACTATGATACCGATGACGATAGTAGCCGATGCCTGCATGAGTGCACCAATGCGCGTACCAGTTGCCTAAAAGCATGATTGCCAATTGTTTATTATTTTTAGAACAAATGGGCGGAACGGTTTACGGACAACGAAGTGATAAAACTTAAACATTTAGTAGTACATACCCCTTGTACAGCGGCAGCATCCGCAGCTAGTCTAGCACATAGAGCTCCAACACCATTTATAGCATTATCAAACCAACCAATTTCTTGCTGTAACATTGTCCGGAATGCTGCCACCCTGTGAAAATTGATCAAATTATACTATTAACTACTAATTTTCCCATACAGTTCAATTTTAAGATATTCATAGAAATAAACTAACCTCAATCTAGCAGTAAGCCTGACACCAGTGATATTAAAAATAAATATCTGGAAGAAGATTCCAAAACCAGTGTATACGCCTACTAACAAGAAGAGAATTGCAATTAAGTTTGTGCCGCTGCGAATATAGCTCTCGTCATTACTTTCTAGCAACTGAAAAGATAACATTTCGAATCTAATAACTGCATTAAGCTAGATCAGGTGTAGCAAAACATTCTTTTTCTTTTCAAATATTCAGATTAGGTGTAGGCTTTATTTTTATTAATTGAAGTATATTTTCCTTTTAAATACTTACACCGTAAGTTTCTCCAAATAGTATAGCAAAACAAGGAAAAGATGAACCGACAGCTATCGCAGCAATAATACCAACAGCCATTAAATATTTCTCTGGTTCACACATCTTCATTATTTGCCAGTTAGTAGGTTCAAACTCCTTTTCTTCTTTTTCCTCTATTTCAATACTATCCTCAGACATTTCTTCATCTATTGACACACTCTTCATAGAATCCAGTGATACCAATTTTTGCAACTTCGGTCTTCGGATTCTAGTATCTATGATTGGATTAGAGTTAGCTGTGAATTTTTAATAGTTAAAATGTTAGTTCTACTTTGGGATCTATCTGAAAAAAAAATGTGCCATTATCTTCTATCTAACATGCGCATGCTTTGGAAAAGCGTGTTTAAATTTTTGCCAAGCCAAGAAACAATACAGTTGTATAAGTATTTTATTTTCTTGATTGAGATTTGAATTACAAAATGAAATTTTAATTTCTAAGCGGTCGATAAAGTAGTAGAGGAAATGTAGCTATAACATTTTCAATTGGTCAAAATACTTACGAGATTGAGTAACTTCAGGGTTTTGGTTATTGGGTGCAATACTCGGCTCGTTTTCAAGTACCAATTGATAGTAGAAGCCTCTTAGATTAATGAGTTCTTCATGAGTGCCTTCTTCTACCACTTCACCCTTTTCTATGAATACAATTTTATTTGCATTCAGTACTGTAGCTAATCTAAAAATATTTTTTTTTCAATAAGGGATATTTTCTAAGATACTAAAATTCTAGTTGCATGAATAAATAGTATCTAATATTACTTATGGAGTCTTAATTCTTAATACGAGACTGAAATCTTAAAATATTTAATACCTACCTATGGCTCACCATTATAGTAGTCCTTCCAAAGGCCGCAGCGTCTAACGCTCTTTGTACTTTAGCTTCACTTTGTGAATCTAATGCGGAAGTAGCCTCATCTAATATCAATATCTTCGGTTTTCTTACCAACGCTCTTGCAATTGCAATACGCTGTTTCTGACCTCCGGATAGCTGAGCACCCCTTTCACCTATCATTGTATCGTACCCCTGTTTTTTGTAAACAAATATTAATAAAAAACCTAAATTAAGTAAAAACTAAATTAATTTTAGGTTCTAATAACTTAATAGATTAGTTATGTAAGTATTTAGGACTTACGTTGGGTAGATGTTTAATGAAACTATGGCAATAAGCTTGTTTTGCTGCTGTTATGATCTCTTCATCTGTGCAGGCCGGATTGCTCATACTTTAGCATAAAGAAAATTAATTAAAATACTAGCGTTACATAATACTGCATCTCTTATTAAAAAAACATATTTAACTGACCGTATATTCTCTCTAATAGTTCCAGCAAATAACACAGGCTCTTGCCCAACAACAGCGACGTGATTTCTAAAGTGTCTTACATTTATATCTCTCAAATCATGCCCAGAAGCGGTAACTGAGCCCATATTAGGGTCATACATTCGTTGAATTAGTTGTAAAACAGTGGACTTTCCACTTCCACTCGAACCCACTAGTGCTACAGTTTCATTGCGGTTTATTTTTAGGCTAAGACCATTGAGAACCTATGGGAAAAATATTTGTTATAAATAAAAAAAAAGCAGATTGATATTATTTTATTTTGTATATGAGTGAAATAAATTTAATCTTCTATTTATTTTTCTACGGCAAAAAGAAGAAGATCATTTATATAAAAAGCTATGAGGAAGGCACAAGAACATATCCCTGAGGAACTCCGTATCGGATCATGTGCATTCTTCATACTTATTATATGACCATCAAAATCTTTTACCTGAACATCGGGCCTAGCGGGATATCTAAAATATACATCTTTCAACTGCAAATCCCCTTCCAAAACTGGTTTGCTTCCTTCCGTCGACAAACTGTCTATAATGGGTTTTCTATCAAGAACAGAGAATATGGCTCCTGCTGAAGCTCGAGCACTAGCAATAGCCTCTAGATGTGGGGCAGTTAGGCCAACGTTTTGTGCTCCTTGGAGTACACTGAAGAAGACCTGTATGATATTTGAGACATTAATTTTAAATTGGTTTTCTTTATAATTTATTACCTTAATTTGCGTGATTTTAAGTTTTTTACTATATAAATACTATTAAGAAGGATTTAATAGAAACTAACAATCATCAAAACAGCAGGAGTATAGACAGGATTGCTTTCGTGTCGACTGTCCAAGATGAGACCGACCCCATACCAGAAGGCGAGCGCGTATGTTGCGTAGATGATGAGCCACATGAATCCGCTGCCTATGCCAGAGTATACACCTTTCTTTATACCCATCTTCTTAGCTGGATCTAAGCGTTGCTGATATCTATATCAAAAAATTAAAAATGATTAGAAATTAATGTTTTTTCTCCACTCCGCTAATGCCGCGAACAAGCTAATTTTATTCTATAGCTCAAATTATGTATGAACTATGAATATCAAAAACCATCGTTTCTTGATCCTAAAATAAATAAGCAAAATTTGTAATTAATTCTGGCAGCTGCGATGGCCGTATTTCGAAACACAAACTCTACATTATCATCACGTAGAGTTATTTTACTGTTCTACGAAATGAATAGCCCTGTTTAAAACGAATCTTAACTTTACAAAACTATGTTGTATTATAATCTAACCTTTCTATCTCTTTCTCTTCTCCACCAAACGCTACAACTGTTCGGACAGAAGACAACACTTCCTCGGCGATGACGCCAGCTACACTGTAAGCTTTTAGTTCTTGTGATGTTAAAGACGACTGAACCTATAAACAGCGTTTTATTACAGTTTTTACCTATTGATTTTAAAAATATTCTCTGGGTAAAATATTCAATGGAAGTCCTGATGTAAGCCTTTTTAAATACAACATTAACATAACCTTTAGATTCAATGGCGCAGCTAAGGGAGGACGGCGGGGACGAGGGATTTCAGTGTACACACAGTCGCTAGTCAGGCGATTGCTCATCGCTATTTCCGGGAAGTTTCCTGATTACTGATAGTTATGCAGCGAAATCGAAGATAAAACAACTACATTTTGGGGAAATCCCCGATCGACCGATAGAGTAAATTGTGGGGTGATATACATAATATCCTCCCCGGGTGTCACCAATGCTAGCTACGCCACTGTTTAGAATCTGTTCTTAGGTAAAGCTTATAATTTCTTTCAAGACCAATTCGACTTTTTTAAATAACCTTTAGGTAGAGTTTGCTACGATTAGAGTGAAATTAGATAACAAAATATCACCTTAGCAACAATAGCTGTAGTAGCAATAATAATTGGTGCACATGAGAGTATGACGAGGGTTAGTTCCCAGCCATAGACACAGGATATAATTACAGCAGTCACAAACGACATCACCAAGTAGATCAACATCGGCACTTTCTCTCCAATACCTTCACGATACTTCTCTACATCACTGAAAAATATATATAATGTAGAGTTGAACGATATTACTCTAATTTATTTATTTTGACAGATTTAAATGTAACAATATCTTTATTATTCCGAAGATCAGATTTTAAAATTATATTCTTAATGAACTTTGAATTTGGTAAATGCTGAAATGAGAGTTGTTAAGATTTTGAAGTTAATAAATAAGTTGTAGATTTTTTGTGTTACAAATTTCCAAAAAAACAGCGATTCTAGTGAGATTCCACACCATAAAAATATACATTCCTGTCCTTACTCCTTATTATTAATTCGAAAATAACTCTGTCTGTCTGTTTGTCGCGTTTTCACGCCAAAACTACTGAACTGATTTAAATGAAATTTGATATACAGATAGTCTAGAGCCTTAGAAAGGACATTTTTAATGCGAAAAAGGGTTGTTAGGGGTTGAAAGGGGAGGATGAAAAGTTGTATGGAAGAATCGTTTTTTTTAAGGCTAGTAGCATGAAATTAATTTTTAGGGCTGTTGATTCGATAAATAAATATGACATTCAAAGTTTGTAAAAGTTTTACCCTCAAGGGTGTAAAATAACAATAGGTGATGAAAGTTTGTATGGAAATATGTAAGGTTACCTAAAGACAATATTCCACGCGGACAAAGTTGCGGGCACTATTAGTATTATATAAAATCATGTAATAGTTATGAATAGCTTATAAAAACGCATAAACCTTATTATAAAGCACTTACTCAGAAACTTTAGTCGCAAAATTCATGGAAGTATTGAGGTCATACCACGTGATGTCTTGCCGAAGTACCGCTTGAAGAAACTTTTCCTTTACTCTTTCTATCTGAAAGAACATTTAACTTAATTTCAAAAGTTTTTAAATCTTTTATATGGGTTTTGGAATGACTTTTGAATTTACTCGCTAAATCAAGTTTTAAACTGGAAAATGATAGCTTTCAGATGTTATCGACGAATGTAATGTAATGGATTATATATTAAATCCCCTAGTTCCTTAAATACTAATTTCGTAACACAACTAACCTGTCTAAGAGCTACGTAATTAAATAGATCAACACTGATGACACCAACAAGAAACTGCAGCACTGAAAAAACTGTACAGCCGATACCAAATGCTTGAGAGTCTTCGATTAACGCTTGTCTGTTTTCTTCCTTAGTTGCATTTGTTCTGTGAATTGAATAACAATACTGTGTCGTCAATAATATTTTCAAAAACCCTTGTTTAGTAATTTATTTATTATAATTATATAGTTTGTGATCCAGGTTATAAAACAACATATCTAAATTTGGTAAGTTCCAAGGGGAACCCCTTGGAACTTCTCAAGTATATCCCAAGAATGAAAATACTGTTTTAATAAAAAATACAACATAATATACCATGTTTTTTAATGAACTCTTAATCGTCCTGTCAACGAATGAGACGCGTCGGCCATAAGCTGATACGCCACTAATATATGTATATGGTGTACATGAAATCTTTGTATATTAAAAGGTACTTACAATATCTGGCCGCCACCAAACCAAGCAATAGTGAGCGTAGGAGTCGAAGTGCCAATCATAACCGTCCGGTCGATCAGGAGGGAGGTGAACTCGCCGTAGATAATAACCCCCACGGGGACGAAGAGCCCGTTGAGGGAGGCGAATATCACTCCCGCAAACAAGAGGAATAACTCCCATGGTCGTGCGAATCTAAACTAAAACAGACCATATTTTAGTACTTTAAATGAAAGCTTCCACTGCACAGTCATTGACAAAATTTTAGTTTCGGCGAAATTAAGAGGCTTTGATGCCGTTGGTTCCTAAAATATCCACTGTTATGTAACTCGCTCCTCGTTCCTAGTTGCTAGCATTACAATAAAGAATCTTTTATTTTTGAAATCTCTTTGTGCATTATTATTTGAATAAATCTAATCCAAAATATACTAAATCACTTCTATATTATATTGTAAACTGTGCCTGAATAAGGTAAAATACCTTCATACTTATTATACCTTTAGGTTAAGCAGTAACTGCTGTGTTTCTATCAAAACCCACATTATTTCTAAACAAAAAATCTAGACAAAATTCTCGACAAATTTCGAAGAAATTCCGAAAGCTGGGCAGTGTCTATGTTTATACTTAAATAAAACAAATACGATGACTTACTAGAGTAAAATAAGATGCTGCAGTTGTCTGTTGATTAGGGTCGATACTGTAAAAGAAAATGATAATCATTATTCTGTAGTAATGTTAAAGCAATATAGTGGCAAACTACAAAATGACTGACTATATTGTAAACTACATGTGAAGTGAAGTCGTGAGCGAGTTCGTACCATTTAGAAGATGCCATTTCCAATTGCAAAGCTATAAAATATCCTTGCAGCTAAACAAACCAGTAAATTATATAACACTTATAAACTTATAAATATAAGTCAAAATAGTTATTCCTTACTAATAAACACGAAAGTTTGTGAGTATGTTTGTTACTCTTTCACGCAAAAACTACTTAACGAATTTCAATGAAATTTGGCACACAGATTCCTTATAACCAGGATTAATACATAAGCTGCTTTTTATCCCGAAAAAATTCAGAGTTCCTGCGGGATAAAAAAATAATTTATTTTTCTGTTGTAAGTTGTTAATATATGAAAATTAAATGTTTTTGATCAATCTAAGTACAACTAGTCAGGCGCTTCTTCATAAACATATTATTATCTTGCTAAACCTTGTAACTAAATTGATGTTATTTAATTGTTTAAGGATTTATATTTTGTAAAAATAATCTAAGTATTTAGGATGAAGAGAGAATAGATTTTTAAGATATTTATATTTTCTTACCAAATGTTTATAATTCCAAACCTTCATATCTATTGAAGTTTTGTCAAAATTGTTAAGTATCGGAAGAATCTTGTTAAGTAAAACGTTTGTAATAAAAAAAAAGATTATTAAATGATTATTTATTACAATTTACTGTAATATTATTATGAATTGATACTTTTTAATACTTCCCACAAATTAATAAACACACTTCCCCATACTTTTCATTCCATTCTCAGGAACTACTGATCGGTTTTGAAAAATTCTTTCAGTGTTATATAGCCCATTTATCGATAAAGGCTATAGGCTATATATCATCACGCTAAGACCAATAGGAGCGGACGCTCACAGGCATGAAGTCGCGTGAGTCGATTATAAAAACACGACAATGATTTATAAAGTAATAAAAGTATTATTTATAAAGAAGTATTATCATATGTGGTTTTATATGAATTGCATAACAGTAGAGCAGGAACAAGACTAATATAATTGCTTGAATAGACGCCAAGTTTCTTTGATCAAAGTTAACATGTTTCTTTGACTTGTTTCTTCTTATAATAACTTGGAATAAAGGGTTTCTCTAAGACCACTGTTTATATCAATATTATACTATAAATTACTTTTAATTTATTTATTACGTTTTTTTTATGTATTAAATCCAGGTTATAAGGAATCTGTGAGCCAAATTGTATCGAAATCTGTTCGTCGTCGTTACATAGAAGATATTATTTAAAATTCAAATGAAGGTAAACTTCGAAGGTTCATGTTAATTACATAAGATCTAACTCTATCTAGATCTACTCATTTTTAATATACGAAAAATTTATACAGTACTAGTCTACCCGCGCGACGTCGTCCGCTTGCAGCTCCGCTCCTGTTGGTCTTAGGGTGATGATATATAGCCTATAGCCTTCCTCGATAAATGCGCTATCTAACACTGAAAGAATTTTTCAATTCGGACCAGTAGTTCCTGAGATTAGCGCGTTCAAGCACACAAACAAACAGACAAACTCTTCAGCTTTATATATTTGTATAGATTAAAACAAATTTAAATTATGTTTCTTCTTGTTTTTGTGCAGATAACATATACTCTATGTTGCGAACACCAAATTTATATACCGATAGAATATTTAATATTGTTCATAGGATATATCAATGACTTACCCTTCCTCTTTAAGTGCTTTTTCAGTAATATAAGCGGACTGCTGAGCGAGCGAGCTGATTGTAAGCGAGTTCTGGCGGAAGCTGAGCGCTAGCGCCGGCCGCTGCTCGCTCCTGCGCTGATTAAACTTTCCAACGCTCCTGGACGACTCATTGCGTCTCATTCTTGAGTTAACCGCTCTGAAAACAAATTTTACTCTTATTTTAAGCTCTTTTGCAGTTTTATAGTTTTCATATAAATGTATGCATGTATGCAAGGCATTCACGTTTAACAATCTTATTAGAAATATTTCTATAATAGAATTGAATTTATTGATGATAGTAATATGAATAAAAAATATATCAATTATATATTTTTTTTAATTTTTTGACAGATAAGGGACAAACGAGCAGACGGTCCACCTGGTGGAAAGTAGCCACCGTCGCCCATGGACATCGACAAAACTAGAGGGTATCTCTTGTTTTGTCGATGCGTTGCCGCCTCGAGGATAGAGTGAGGAAAGGGAGCAAAGAAAAGAATGCTGCGGTTTCAATGGACCCCGAGCAAGAAGCCGGTGTTCATTGGAACCGCAGCAGTAATGGGATGGGAGAGGGAGGGGGGTAGATCTGGCCCACATGCGGCTCGGCCGAAACGCGTCAGAGACACTTGGCGGTCGGATTCGAATGCTGGTGGTCGTAAGCCAGTCGGGGAACAGATCCCCTACCACCAAGGGGGTGCTGGGTTACTCGGCTCTTACGAGATGCTCTACCAGCGGCAGAGGGGAATTGTATTCTAACCCGTCCCCTCACGGGGTAAATTCACGGAGTATTCTAATAAACTATACCCTATAGAGATACCGAAATTTATTTAAATACAAACCATTTATAACAATACAAGGTATTTTTAATCATATTTTAATGATTACGAGAAGTAGTTAGTAATAACTAAAAATGAAAAAAAAAATATTTTGTGTAACTTTCACGTCAGTACAACTACCAAATTCGTTGTCTTAGCAAACTAGACAATTAGAAATAACTGATAAGTACTAATAAAGTAACCGGTACAAAAACTAAATAACTAAATGTACACGTACTATATTGTTCGCTGATCTAACGTAGTTATCTTAACTCCTAAAACATTCATAATTAACATTGTTCACTCAACTATATACAACTCATATATTCTTATCTACACTGTCATTTTTGACACCTTGCATTTCTTCTTTATTAACATCTGTAATATTAAAAAGATCAAATTCAAACTCCATTATAGTATCAAACAAAAAAATTATATAATCTATCTGTTCGAGTAAAGAAGTTAAAACCTCTTGATTTAATGTTGGAGTCCATAAAACTTTCTTCAATTTCCTTTAGTTTAATTAGTTTTAACCATCTGCAGAGTAGAGAAAGTAATTTACAGTTTTATTTTTTTACAAAAAGACGACCTTAATTTTTTTCTATTCTTGCGTAAGTTCACTTAATGTTTCATAAACTCTACTTTTTTCTACTGGTTTTACTATACAATATTTAGAAAATTTATCAATTATAGTTAAATACCATTGTCTTTCTAAAAACATAAAATCAACATGCCATACGTCCATTGGTTATGGTGTTTCTGTTAAAGATAAAGGAGTAACATTGGGATGTCGATTATATTTTTCTTTCCTACACAACTCACAATTATTTTTAAATTTCTTAATAATTTTACGCATCTTTTCAAAATAATATTTTTCTCTTAATTTACAATGGCCCCAAGCTAATGTGTCAATTTTATTCGATTTGATTTATCTTTTGGTATCATTATATGATAAACATATTTTATTAATTTTTTTGCGTAAATATGGTGTGTTTAAGTGACCTAAATCTATACATCATATTGTATATTTCATATATCATATTGTATATTTTTATTAAAAAGACATGATTTAAAATTTTCCATTAACATCTGTTTAGTTACACATTTGATAACACCTTTAGCTTTCGCCACGAATTTGTTTTGGGTTTGAAGAGCATACATTTTTGATCTCAAACCTACAAATTCATCTATAATTTTTCCATTATACCCATCTTTGAAAACCCTAATTTTTTTTATTGATTTGAGGAAAAATTAAATATATGTTATCCGAAGGATAATCAGATGTACCAAAGAGCGATTTTGTTTTGTTTTTAAATTTAGTTAATATGTAATCATAATGATAGTAATACATTAAAGTCTTTGAAATCTCTAAAATACAAAAACCTAGATCGTAACATACTTTTGTTTTTTGAAATTGTACAGCTACTAAATTTTCTGAAAAAATTGAAAGATTTCTAAATTCAGGCTTGCAACTAAATCCTGAACACCTAAGACTTTACCATGATTTTCCAAATGGTTAATAATTTTACATTTACTCTTTTTTCTACGTTCTCCATTGTTTTCCTGAATACCGAATTGTTCATCAGTTTAAAATCTTTTTCAAAATCTGAAACTGCTTTAATTCTGAGTTCAGTATTTAAATCGATATATTTTTTTAACCCCAAGCTTTGTTTAAATTTCAATATTCTATGAATTTTATTTAATTTCAGACCCATTTTCAGACATTGTTTATGGTTTCTATAGTGGATTTTGTATTTTTGTTTGTTATTTAATTTTGGAATTAGTTTGCTTTCTTTTGAATTTCCCACACATATATTTTCAGGTCATAAAGGTAGGTCAGAATGTAAATCGTGAATTTCGTCTGGATATTCCAAATCAACTTCTAAAATGAAACTATATTCATAAGTATTCGAAACTTCGAAATTTGTGTCTGTACTGACCCATTCAAATTCACCCTCGGGTTGATGCTGTGACATTGCCCACCTATAAAGATTGTAAGCATCAAAATAGACTAAATAAGATGAGGGTTCTTTTTCGTTATAATCAACCAAGTATTTATTATTTGCTTTTGCATATCGATTACTGCATTGTGAAACACCACCTCTACTAATACCTGCCTTGATAAAGGCAACTTGATCAATATCCGTCAATAGTTCTAATGTCACTTTTGTATGTTTTAACATGGCATCCAAATTTAGTCCTGGTGCTGTAAAGTAATGGGCAGGATCTAAATCATAAGTTTTAAGACATAGTTTACGGAAATTTTCAAAAATATCAGTTAGCAACAGTACGTCGGTTTTCAAATATAAATTGGAATAATCTAACATATCCTGACATCCGAAGTCCAAACGTCTTGAGATTGTAATCATCATCCGAAATGTGTCAGTATCAGTTAGTGAACTATAAAATTTACCTTGGTTTGGTAACGAGGTTAAATTAAGACAATCATAGGAAGTCATGTACTCATACGGATATATACCTTTCTTACGAATTCTCATAAAATCCTCTTTAGCAGGAAAACTATTACTGAGCTCAAGAGATTCATCATCTTTTAAATTATTGCTAACTGATCGAGACTGCATGCTAAAAATTTAAATGAATCTCAAACTGATGTTTTGATTATTTATTGTTAAACGTTTCGAGAAAGAGATATATATTTTTTCTTTGTTTTCTGCTTTAAATCAGTTTCACAAATGTGGCAAGTTTTTGCTTTAGCTACATGCTCAGCCTCTAAAGTTGATAAGGGCTTCGGATGTTTTTGAAAACAATTTTTTTTTACAAATAATTTTTAAATCATCATATAAACGATTTTTAAATACTTGTGCACAATTTGGACACTATAAGTTTCATATTTAGATAAACTATCATCGAATGAACATTTGATATAATATCCGAGTTATAAGCCTCGTGTTCTTGAACATTATTAGTATTTAATTTTGTTAGACCGTTATCACACATTTGTATAGGTTTTAAAAACGATTCAAAATCGGCATATACAATGAAAGGAATTTTGAGTTTCTTTTGAAAATTATCAAACTTTAATTTATCTTTCGTCACGGATTGATCTAACCAGTCTTTTGAGGTTTTATCGCTACTTGGTAAATTTGTAGTAACATGAGTACAGTCATGTTGTTGATGGTTTAATAATCTATCACTTAGTAAATAATTTCAAACACCCGTCACATATGTAAACAGCACAATTTTAAATTTTTAAATGGTTTACTTACTAATCTCGATAAGTTTTTTATGTAACAGTAGTGACCCTTCGATCCGATTGTATATATAAAAGATTTATATTTATAGTTTTGTGACAGTTTGTAAAATATAGTGGGCCTATAACAGAATGTTTTTTTGATTAATACTTATATTATTTTGTTCTTCGATTTTAGAAATATCATTTAACTTGACTGGGAAAGATACTCCGTTAAACTTAAGCTTATTTGAATGGGTACTGTAAGAGGATGTTCGTTCAGAATTTTTATTTGTGGGGTATAACGCAAAAAGTAATGACCATTTGAAACATAAATTATTAGAATTTTTTACACTGATAACTGCTTTTTTGTTTTTAATATCTTTGGGTAAATCAATGTATGTGTAATAGTAGTGTTTTAAATTTATTTATGTTTAGTTTTATGTAATTAATTTTTGTTACTCCACCCACTATCCTTCTTTTCAAAAGCATTAATCCTATTTGCTAAGGTGTCCCTTAAGGATGGCATTAAAATGTTTAAATTACTTGTTTGAAAATCAAGTTTTTAATTTATTTTATTTATTTATATTTATGAAAGGTAATCTTCGATAGAGAAATTCACTAGGCAACTTTTGGGCATAATTTCTTTAATGACAGTGCGAAGCGAGGGAATGAATATATTATACATTAAAATTAAAATAAATTCGATGTTAAATGAAAAAATGTTTTGTAGAGATCGATTGTTAGTGTTCGTAACACTACTGCATTGCGACGCGACGCCTCGCGCTAGCCATCAGCTACTGTAGCTCAAAACTAACATTTTCTGATCATTTATTTAAACGTAAATACTGTGAACATCGTTAATAGTGCCATTAAATCAACTCAACAATCAGAACGATTTCTTACATTTTTTAAAATTTAATTCTGTCATCTTTACATACATACAGCATAAAAATTCTTAGGATTCCGTAACTAAAGGGTAAAAATGGTGTCCTATCACTAAGACTCTGCTGTCCGTCCGTTTGCCTGTCATCAGGGTGTCTCTCATGAACCGTGATAGCTAGATAATTGGAAATTTATCAAATGATGTATTTCTGTTGCACCTATAACAACAAATACTAAAAACCGAATAAAATAAATATTTAAAGGAGCCACTCATATAAAAAAACGTGATTTTTTTGCAGTTTATTGGTCGATATTAATAATCGCAACAGGTATACGCTTGAAATATTCACAGAATATTTAGATGTAAATTAATTTCAAAAATAAATAATATAATTAAAACTAAATAAAGTGTGCTCCCATACAAACTTTTTTTTAACCTTTTATCAAAACTTTCTGAAAAGTGAGTAAATAGGTAACTGATAATCACAACCAAATGTGGGTCGTGCTACTTCAAAAACAAGTTATTTTGCCAAATATAGGTACGGAACCCTACGCGCGCGTGTCCGACTCGCGTTTGGCGGGTTTTTTTACTATTATATTAAATGGATTTTTTCCCTATCGAGAACAGTGCTAACAGAAAGATATTAAGAAGTTTGAAGAAGATTTATCGTCACCTTAAACAACTAATATCATTAGTAAATAGTGAAAGAATTGTGAAAATCAAATCAATAGTGTATACAAAATGACTATCAATAATCCTAGAACTATATGACTATATCTTTTTAATTTTAGCATTTATAGTCACCCTTAAAGTCACTCATGGTTTAAATAGAACTTTTACAGCCTATTCGTTACAAATCATACACTTAATCTAACTAAAGTCACTAACTAATATAATAAATGCAAAAGTACGTGTGTTTGGATATTTGCATGTTTGTTACTCAATCACGCAAAAACGGCTGAACGGATTTCGATGAAATTAGACATACAAATACTTTATAGACTGGATTGCCACATAGACTACTTTTTATCCGGAAAATGAATAGATCCTGTAAGATAAAATAAAAATACATAAATTTAATTTTTTTAAAAATCTAAGTACTCGTAATAGGTACCTTTGAGGAGTCACGCAAACGACAACATTTAATTGGAGGACTTTCTTTACAGATACTTTTTAACACGATATTTCATTTAAAGAACCTTAAAGTTTTCTACCACAAAAAAAATCATGTAATAATTCACCAAATATTATAATTTTTCATTATATTAAAGTACGTAAATTCTACCACAATATAAAGTAAGCTCTGTTTATTAGTTACTTTATATAAAAATTTGCATTATGTTCACATTAAGTTTGACAAATTGCTGTTTTTTTAATAGAAGAAAAACATAGTAGCTAGTTCTATGTAGAAATCACAGTAAACTTTTAGGGTTCTATACTATAAAAGTAAGAAGGAACCCTTAATCCTTTAGCACTTCATCTCCTATTTATAAAATATAGCGGTCTTTCTCCAAACTGTACTCTGTACCTGTACTCTGTACCTGTACTCTGTACCTGTACTCTGTACCTGTACTCTGTACCTGTACTCTGTACCTGTACTCTGTACCTGTACTCTGTACCTGTACTCTGTACCTGTACTCTGTACCTGTACTCTGTACCTGTACT
Source organism: Limenitis camilla (assembly GCA_905147385.1). NCBI lineage: Eukaryota > Metazoa > Arthropoda > Insecta > Lepidoptera > Nymphalidae > Limenitis > Limenitis camilla. The sequence goes on along the minus strand of LR990246.1, from coordinate 7,096,073 downwards.
CTGTACCTGTACTCTGTACCTGTACTCTGTACCTGTACTCTGTACCTGTACTCTGTACCTGTACTCTGTACCTGTACTCTGTACCTGTACTCTGTACCTGTACTCTGTACCTGTACTCTGTACCTGTACTCTGTACCTGTACTCTGTACCTGTACTCTGTACCTGTACTCTGTACCTGTACTCTGTACCTGTACTCTGTACCTGTACTCTGTACCTGTACTCTGTACCTGTACTCTGTACCTGTACTCTGTACCTGTACTCTGTACCTGTACTCTGTACCTGTACTCTGTACCTGTACTCTGTACCTGTACTCTGTACCTGTACTCTGTACCTGTACTCTGTACCTGTACTCTGTACCTGTACTCTGTACCTGTACTCTGTACCTGTACTCTGTACCTGTACTCTGTACCTGTACTCTGTACCTGTACTCTGTACCTGTACTCTGTACCTGTACTCTGTACCTGTACTCTGTACCTGTACTCTGTACCTGTACTCTGTACTCTGTAAATGTCATCAAAATTGATTCTATTGTAGTCTATTTGTACATTATTATTATGTCTTTTCCAATCACGGTCCAACAGTGACCCGGACCTTTGGAAGGCGTGCGCGGAGCCGTAGCCAACGCGTAGAGGCCCTTTAGACTTTTTAATTTAATATGAGATGTGACACAACAGGCGATTATCCCTGTATGCACTATGAGAATGCACCCAAGGACAATCCCTGGCTTGTGTAGGACTATGCCAATATATGGAAACTAATAATGCTGGGCTATGGTTTGGGGTGATAGTGGACTAGGTAACTAGTGCTATGGATGACCTATGGCGTCTACCCGACAATGTTTTTATACACTGAAAAATGGGTAGACGGAGACTCGCCAACTCGTCAATGGGCCCCCGTGAAAGGTCGTTTATACGTTGCAACTAGGGGGCAACATTTACTAAGCGGCTTAAGGGTAGGGATGTGCACCCGGTATTCTACCATTATCGTATAGTATCATAGGTCCCCCCTGAAGAGAACCTCACGTGCCAACTAACCACTTACATGACACATATACCCTTAGAACATAATAGTGAAGGTCTAGGAGGAAGTGATAAGTAATTTTCTTTATTATTATCCGAAGTAAATCAACAAATAGGAAATTTGGCGCTGGCATCGCGATTAATCGATAATCGTTTACTCGTTTGCGGCTGTCAAAAATCGTTGAATATAAAAATCCCGACGGAAGTAATCATTATCTTTATCATTATCCTACCCTAACTATAGCCCGACACGGCATTCACAATTATCCTACCCCAACCATACCCCGACATACACTATTTGATATAAAAGACAACTTTTGTATGATAAATTAAATTAAAAAAATATATTCGTAGTATAGAGAATGTTATTGTTTAAGAAATATCAAAATCCTTTATTTTTAAATGTTTATAGTTAGTTAAAGTCAAAAAGCATGGTTAAAAGATAAAAGTAATTTGACACTGAATACTTCAGTATTAAACTGTAGATAAGTATCGCGCTCTCACATTAAAACTGCTGAGATATGGTAATTTTTCCTACAATTTTATTATCATTTGTCATCTACATGGGACCGATATAACACAATAACAGCCATAAACTTCACCAGACGAGCTCCATTTGATAACTGGCTCAAATCTATCAGAGCACAGGTTATATACAGTCTTGGAATAAAATAAAAAGTACTACCCCATAATATAAAGCTATTAACGGCGTTGAATTCATTTACCTTCATCGTCATGAGAAAGTGTAGATAAAATTGTTTCTATACATAAATTTATTTAAAAATATATTTTTGCTCTATATAGATAAAGAAACTTCGAGTATTCTCTTCCAGTAGTAAAGTATAAGTCAATATTTGTTTGGAAATGCACTATTTGTGAACAAATCATTTGTTATCAGTCAAGTGCATTGTTGTGATTTGTTATATAATTCTAAAATTTGTACTGAAATGACCTGAATTTAAAAAATAAAATATATTTATTGTTTTTCCTATTAAGTTACCAATAATGTTTTCATGATAGAGCTACATTAAAATAATACATTTTTTTTGATTTGAAATTTTGCAATTTTGTAACAATACAATACAACTTCAAATCGAAAGCTTGACAGGCTTTTTTTTAAGTTAGATAAGTTGCAAACGAGCAGATGGTCCACCTGATGGTAAGTGGCCACCATCCACCCATGGACATCGGCAAAACAGGAGATACTTTCTTGTTTTGCCGATACATAATACTATATATACAACGTTCATAGCTTTTTTGTGATTAGACAATACAAACATGTTTTTGTTTGTATTGTCTAATCATCTAAATCTGTAATATCTTCGAAAACATTCATTTAAATTTCATGCCGTACAGAGACATATTGAACTATATTAAATGCACAATATATTTAAGGTACCTATTTAGATAATTATTAATGCTTCGTAAATAAGCCATTATTTTTCGTAAAAAGTAAAGAATAAAAAGTGTTTATTGTGGGTTATCCCTAAGAGATGGACATATACCATCGCGGACTTTTTATAAAACCTTTTTAAGGTGTACAATACTGTTGTACATTATTTTGATCTATCTCATAGTGTTCAGCCAGAAATTGCAATGTAAGCGCAAAAAATGTGTTTATTTACGACACCATATTAGAAGGCTCTAAAATTATCACTGTTTCTATACTATATTATGTATTTATTATACATTTAAACCTTCCTCTTGAAGGGACATACAGACAGACAGCGAGATGCGACTTTGTTTTATACTATGTAGTAATTGAGTAGTTGGATGGTGAATGTTTTGAACAAATCAAGGACGTGCTTAAGCCTGCTCAGCTTTCTATCCAAAATGCAAGTTTGTGCCTGTTGTACACGGAAACTTGGTTAAGATAATATATTTGTATGAACGTCATATTATACAATGATTTGATCGCCAGACGGCAGACGTTTTATTTTCGTTAACAAAATTGATTTAGATCAAGGGCCGGCCAATTTCGAATAGGACATGTAATTGTGAGATATACAAGCCAAGTGCATCTGCCAGTGCGTCTATTATTGTCATCTTGTTATACGATAGTGGTTCTTATTAATTGGTAGACGTTAGCAGAAGCATTATTGTGACGTGGAAGAGTCAGGTGTGCTCGGAATGTCTATGGCGTTACGTAAAGTTCGTTTCCGCTGTGACGTCATCGGTTTTTCAGGGTTTATGCTAACGAAGCTCTCTGTTAGGCTTTGAATATTATGCATTCATAAGGTTTGCGTTTTTTAAAAAGATGAAATTGGTGATTTAAGAATAAGAATTTATATATATATAAAATACTCGTCATGTCACCCTAAAAATCTCTTCTAAGTAAGACCTGCAGCACATTCAACTGTTATAACCGTATCCCATTTCATTCAGTATTTTATGCAGAGATGTGCAAAATAGTTATTTATTTTGTATTTAAAATACTAAATGCAAAATACATATTTCCAAAACACTTTATTCAAATAAAAATACTCTTAGGAGCTTCAGAGAATTTGACTTTATTTTATTAAAAAGTTTGACACAATCACCTTCGTCATAAATATTATAATGTATATTATATTATGTAATTAATTAACGCCACCTAATTTTACAGAATTAGGGGGCACTATAACTTATGATTATGTCAAAGTAATCATGAAAATATAATAAACATTAATATTAATCCTGATTATACAACTTGTTTGTTCCTTGTCCATTACTGGTTCCACTATAATATATACGTATAATAAACAAAGATGTTCTGTGTTGTCAAACGAAAAAACCATAGACGCTGGTTCAAGCTATTTTGTACTAACTTTAAAATTTTTAATTACGGAACATCTATTATCCAAGGCAATTCAGTGTTGCCATAATAAGAAAAGTTTATTATTACATTCATTTATAGATGGTGACAAAATATATTGATGTCAAAATGTATTTTGCATTTTGCAAATAAAAAATATGTCTTATAAGGTATCTATTGGTCTTATATTGTAAAAACTCCTCACATTATATACAGACATTTTATTGTTTAGGTTGATACAAAGGTAGTAGTAGGTAGTAGCAGAGATATGCATGTATATGTATATGGTACATAGGATATGTAGAATATTTAACGTATTACCGACCAAATTTATCCTGAATATATGTAATATATTCCGAAGCAAAGCATAGTCGGTTCGGCTTCATCTATACTATTATATAAAGAGGAAAGATTTGATTGTTTGTTTGTTGCGAATAGCCTCAAAAGTACTGAACCGATTTTGAAAATTTTTTCACCGATGGGAAGCTACATCCTTTCCGGGTAACATAGGCTATGTGGTGTTGCCATAAATACTCTAATTAAAAAGATATGGCCATTTAAGTACCATTTTTTCACTCATCCGATTTTAAAAATTCTATCACTGTTAGAAAACTATACTATTCGTGAGTGACAAAAATGATTTGGTGTTGCCATGTACATTTTTTAATCAATAGAACATGGCCATTTTGTTGTTTCTACTCCGATTTTTAAAAATCTTTCACTGATAGAAGGCTATAGTATTTCCGTCTATCTTCCTCTAATAATACATCTTTCGATTATATATATATCTCTCTCACTCTCTTACTTTCTCTCTCTCTTTCCTTCACCTATTCAATTTTATTTTTGCTCTGTCCTCCCTCTTCTATTATCTGTCGCTTTTCTTTTATTTCTGTTTATATCATTTTTCTTTTTATAACTTTTTCTTACTCCCTCTCTTTTTTCAAATAATGAAAAACTACACAATTACAGAGTGACAATTTAAGGACATCAATTATAATATTTTTTTAATACCCGGAGCGAAGCGAGGGCAGGCCGCTAGTTATAAATAAATTAATGAAGCTTACTATCTTTCATCTGTAGCTATGCAAAATAATAAGTAGGGCAGAACGTGCGGAAAACAACGACATGGGAGTCTAGACTTAAAGCTTTTAAGCTCGCATGAATGTATACTTAATACTTATTCACGCGTCTCATAATGATGAGCGATATCGACTTATATAGCATACTACCCACACTCGCGTCTTCGCCCTCGTGATTTATATATTCTTTTTGACGGTTATTAAATAAAATTTCCCCTCCTTTAGAATTGTATTATAGGTGATTTTTTTTTAAGAACTATGATTTTACAAGTAATTAGCGATACGGTCAATATTAAAAACAGTAATTTTGATGACAGACAATACGTTTTTTTTTAAAAATTTTAACTTTAATTAATTGATATATAGAAGTAGCTTAACCCTAGGGTTATCTTATAATACGAAATATACTGATAACGTAATTTAAAAATAATATTTTTTAATAAAAAAGGCAACTTCAATTGGATCGTCATAAACCTATCAATATTTTGAACAAAAAATATATTAAATGTTGATTCAATTAAATGTTTTTTCTTTAACAACAAAAAATAATTAAAGATTATAAGTTGTAGGTAAAATAAATCTATTTTTTAAAGTCGGTTAAAAATAAAGAGTACTTTTAAAATATTTGAGATATGAGAAAGGTTTTCTTTCTAGGGAATTTTTATAAAATTATGCATAAATATTTAAAATATTGTTTTTATTCTATAGTTTCTTTTTGAGTATCAACTACCTTTGTATTGTTATCTGATCTGTGCATACTAAATAAAATTATATAATTTTCTACGAAATAATATAACTCGGAGATTTATGATGAGTAGGAGGAGGTGAGGGAGAATATTGAAGAACACTTCAAGGGGTGTTGATATTGAATAGATTAAGTATTGGGTAAACGCAACGCAGATGCTGCTACTGGACCGTCATGGATAAAGAAAGAAACTATCATTTTCGTGTATGTATAAATCGTAGAATCATTATAAAGGCAGTGAGTGGTATCCTGAATAAAAGTGGCTCGGTTTATCAGCAGCCTCACAAGAGATTTACATATCGAGGCTGCTTCATAAGGTAATCGCGTAAACGTCTGCAAACATACTATAATTTAGGTCTAAAATTTAATAATAATTGATATATGTCACTTTTTAATATATATTTTTGATAATTTTCGTTCGTTAAAATTTATTTAAAAAAAGAAACTAAATATAGTTCCTTTTCATAATCCTTTTCAAAACGAAAATCTCAAAAAACATGTACAATTCAAATATTTGGTCTATAAGCTACGGTAATCGCTTACCATCAGGTGAGCCAATTTATATTATAGTGTCTTTATGTACGCAGAAAATAATTTATTTATGGTTAGTAGACCTTTTTCGCGTAGGTACAAATATTTACTTCATGAACATTATAACTCTATGATGATATCTAAAAATAAAATAAATAGAAAAAAAAATGAATTTTCTGGCCTATATATGAAATCAAATCAAATCAAATCAAATTTATTTATTTCAATTAGACTTTTTTTAAAAGTACTTTTGAAACGTCAAAAATTTGTCGGTCAGTTAGTTTGTCTGAAGCTACCACCAGTTTTCTGTTGAGAAGAGCCGGCCAGAAACTCAACAGTCGCTCTTTTCAAAAAGCCATGTTTATATAGTCTGTTATACAAATCATTTAGCTTGAGAGTCAACGTCACTTAGATTCCATGCATTCTCATCATTTAAGTTATCCTGTACATTATAGTATGCTTTATATATTAATGTTGCTTTATATCTTGATCCGAGTTTTAAATTGTTGAAGTGGCAAATCTAATATAGGCTGTGGAATCTTATTATAGATGCGAACACCAAGCCCCATGAAGCTATTACTCACTTTGTGGAGACGATAGTACGGCGTTACAAGTTTATTTCTGTTTCTAGTACTAACATTTTGTTTGTTGAATACAAATGAATATTCTGGTAAATGAACAAAATATTACAATATATGTATTGAGATGGGACTGTAAGAACGTCTATTTTTTTAAATACATCTCTAAGGGAATCCCGCGCTCTTAAGTTATAAATGGCCCGAACAACTCTCTTTTGAAGAATAAAAATGGATTCAATGTCCGCGGCCCCACCCCACAGTAAAATGCCATAAGACATAATACTGTGAAAGTAACTGAAGTAAACTAGCCTAGCAGTATTGATATCGGTCATTTGTCTGACTCTCCTTACTGCGTAGGCAGCTGAGCTGAGTCTTCTCGCTAGAGATGATAAATGGGGGTTCCACTGGAGTTTTGAATCTAAAGTTATACCCAGAAATACCGTCGAGTCCGCCACATCTAAGATTTCATTATTTAAACGTAGGTTAAATTTTTGTTTTTTAACATTAGGTAAAGAGTTAGGTATACCTAGAGTCACCGGATTCTGTTATTTTATTAATGATGAGATTTTTTTAAATTTTACTCTTGGATGTTATAGAAAGGCTAGAATTAAATATGTGGATAAAACTCAGTAAAATTATGACATTACCTATTTTCACTATACCCATTGTGATAGTTTTTTAACTCTTATAGTAAACTCACCCTAATTTACAATGTATAATAATAACGGTTTCACATCGATAGATTATCTACCAAATAAACTACGAAATGAATTATTCCTTCCACAGGAGAGTTAGAAAATATTACCGAGAGTTGTATGTAATTTTTTTTAGCGTAGCGAGGGTTGTAACCCATTAATTTATGGTTTTTGATCACACTCAATAAATATGATGATAGTGGAATAATTCGATCGTAAATCCGTCTCGGCGCCGCGATGACGTCGACGTAGCGGCGTCGCGTCGGGTTCATACCCCATAAGCATGGTATGGTATGGGAAATACTCATAACTGACACACCCTTGTATCTTTACATTGATACTGATTTCTGCGATCTTACTAAAACCAAATTAGCAGCAAGCAGTTTTAATAACGTAGAGACAGGTTAAACATTAAGCATGTTAAAAAGGGGTCCTTTCCAAGTGCACTTAAAAAATCTGTAATAAAACATCTTTACAAGAAAGGCGATATATCACTTATGAGTAACGATAAAACGATTGCTATTCTATCGCTCTTTTATATAGTACTAGTCGATCTTTGCGACTTCGTCCGCGTGATGTATAGCCTATAGCCTTCCTCGATAAATGCGCTATCTAACACTGAAAGAATTTTTCAAATCGGACCAGTAGCTCCTGGGATTAGTGCATTCAAGTAAACAAACTCTGCAGCTTAATAACACTACATAATATAAAACACAGGCGCTTCTCAAGTACGCAACGGATTATGTTGCGGTTTTTTTAATAGATAGTGATTTAAGAGGAAGGTTTATATGTATAATACATACATAATATAGTAGAAAAACACTGATAATTTTAGTGGTTTCTAATGTAATGTCGTAAATTAACAGATTTTTTCCGCTTACATTGCAAACGCTGGCTGAACCCTACGAGATAGATCAAAATAATGTACTACAGTATTGTACACCTTAAAAAGGTCTAGAAAAAAGTCCACGATGGTATATGTCTATCTCTTAGGGATAACCCACAATAACCATTTTTATCCTTTACTTTTTACGAGGCTTTTTTACAAAGTGATTTTAAACAATACAGCATTCATTCTTATCCACTTAGGTACCTTAAATACATTGTGCATTTAATATAGATCAATATGGTCCTTTGCAGCATGAAATTTAAATGAATATTTTCAAAGATATTACAGATTTAAAATGCAGGGACATAGCAGTTACGGCTAAATACATGTATTAAATTGCACCCGGGCTAAGCCGGGACGGGTCGATTAGTTATTTATATATAACTAACTTCTAAAGACGAATAATTTTAATTTCTTGAAGCCTTCTTTTTACTTTAAAACGTAGCCTTTGTCCTTTCCCAAGTTCTACTCTATTTCTATTACAAATTTCATCAAAGTCGGTTGAGTGACATAAGCGTTAAAGCGTAACAGATAGAGTTACTTTCGCATTTATAATTTTAGTTGAGATTATGGATTAGCTTCAAGAAACATGAAAAAACCTGAATATTATTATTTGCTAGCGACCCGCTCCGGCTTCGCACGGTTACTTTCTCTACTATAATGTGTGTGTATTATACATATAAACCTTCCTCGTGGATCACTCTATCTATTAAAAAACGGCATCAAAATCCGTTGCTTAGTTTTAAAGATCTAAGAACATAACATAGGGACAGACAGACAGCGGGAAGCGACTTTGTTTTATACTATGTATGACTAGCCGACCCGCGCGATTTCGTTACCGTGTTGCTCCGCTTCGATGGGTCGTAGCGAGATGTTAAATAGCCTAAGTTACTGCTTGTTACATCAGCTATCTGCTAGTGAAAGTCACGTCAAAATCGGTCCAGCCATAGCCGGAACAAACAGACAGACAGATCGACAGACAAAAGTTGTAAAAAAGTTGTTTTGGTATATATACCGTATATACATCCATATGCACTTAGTAAAAATCGGTTATTTTAATATTACAAACAGACACTTCAATTTTATTTATTTGTATAGATATTTTACTTTTTACGTAGTTTTTCTACCTAACATCTTACCTATATCAAGTTAATCTTGTATTACTCTTGAGGAAAATATACTTTTTGTCCCCCGCAGTATTAAAAAAAATCAAATTTAAGTTTTCATTAATTAAATTAATGCGTCAGTAGCTCAGTGGTTCAGGTTTTGGATTCACGATCGATAAGTTGAATTCCCAGTCATTGGACTACTGACGTGGTCCACTCTTAGCCCAAGCACTTTCGCTTACTATGAGGGTTTAACGATAACTAGCAGTATAGTAGTCTTAAAAAATATATAAATATTAACCTAGTGTCTAAATATAGAAGTACAAGAACTATAAGTTATAATATTAATATAATAGACCATGAAAAATGTTTGGCGTTTTGGCATTCAGCCATATACTCTATAGGCTTTTTCTCTTTGCGCTTAGAGGGCAAGAAGAAATCTTTTGCTTGTACTTGTAAACAAGTTATATAAGATTATACCTATACAGGCCGACCCGCGCGACTTCATTCGCGTGTTGCTCCGCTCCTATCCGCTTGTTAAAAAGCCTAAGTTACTCCTTGTTACATCAGCTATCTGTTAGTGAAAGTCCCGTCAAAATCGGTCCAATGGCTGACCAGAGATTAGCCAGAACAAGCACACAGACAAAATAAAATTTAAAATGTTGTTTTGGTATATTATGTACCGCGTGCATTTTTACTAAGCGGGTTATTTTAATATTACAAATAGACACTCCATTTAATTTATTTGTATGGGATTACTACGTGAATCAAAAACATTGTACCCCTTTTTACTCTATTGCGCGGACGAAGGACTATAAAGTTTCCCACACTTATAGTTTATTCAGAGGAGTGCAGAATGCTAATATTTTTTGTAAATTATGCATAAAAATTACATTAAATCAATAAAATAAAACATTACACACTCTACCATGTATTTGACACTCTTTTGTTTATTGTTAAAGTAATTTAAATTAAATATGGTCGTATTTCGACCACTAGTTTATTTTTAATTCAAAATAAAAGATATAAACTTACCTAGTATTCTGTAAAAATTATTATCCTGAAAACACCGACTGTTAGTTAGCTCCCAAAGAAGATCTAAAATTACTTCCTTCATAAGGACACTAATTGTTTCAGAACGTTGCGGACGAAAATGGTGAAGCGCGGGAAAACGGAAATAATGGAAGCGCGGGACGTCAACCCTGCGCTGATGTTGGCAGCATACTGACAGTTGGCACATACTGGGTGGTTTTGGGGTTTTGGCATAAGGGCTAATAATGTAGCGAAATTATAAGATCGGACAATAACTATAATCTATATTTTCAGTATCAGGAATACGTTAATGATAGTTAAAGAATTATAATTTATTCTTCTCTAATTTAAAATCAGATTTTTCATATGATTATTGTTCAATTGTAGTAAAGGCCAATAAAAAAAGCCTGTTAACGACCAGCCTCTAATTAAAACTTATTTATTTTTAAGACATGTATTTTTAAATCTTCAACAAGTTCAAGTTCAAATTTTAATATTTAGAAGAATAATTTTACTGACATTGTGATGAGAAAAAATAAATAAAACCTATGACGAAAAAGTGATGATAAAATATAAAATGAATTATAATAAGATAATAAATAATATTCATTTGCACCGGATCTAATAATAATAAAAAACACGGTCAAAAAAACCAACAACAACAAACAAGTTTTTTGCTGTCATCCTATTTAAAAGAAAAACCCCCTACAGTTTAAGTTACACTTGCACAAGTGTGAAAATCGCAATTAGTTTCGTGTAATTCCGATTTTTTTTAATAATGGTGCGATATAAAGACTGCTCAAATTAAGTTTTCTTATACATCTTCTATGTTTTGTATATTCAAATTCAATATGTTACATTTTTATTATATGTTGCCTACATCCATACAAATAAATAAAATTGGAGTGTCTGTTTGTAATATTAAAATTACCGCTTTTTACTAAGTGCATATGAGCAACAGAATTTTCACTGGCAGATAGCTAATGTAGGCTAAATAGGCTATTTAACATCTCGCTACGACCCATAGGAGCGGAGCAACACGCGAACGAAGTTGCGCAAGGTCGGCTAGTAATATGATAAAAATGTAACTTATTGTAGCTGCTTTAGGGGTGGACCAAGGTACCCGACGTCTGGGAGATATCCTTGCTGGACCTTTATTAATCATCACTGTTTCCAGTAGCAGTGCAGCGTAATCCTTATATGACTTTTTTGGTCGACAGTATTTTCAGAAAGGTGCCCAGAAACATAACTTGCCCAGAGCATCTAGGTGGTTGAGGCCAGAGCTATTATCTTAGGTCTAGTCTTTCCAGTCTTTTGCTGGACTAATTAGATTTTTTTAGAGATTCTAATCCTATAGAATAGAAGAAATATAGTGACAATGGTCTCGTAGTCTACGATTTATTCATATTGAATACATTAGTTTGCTTTCTTCTTCTTCTTTTCTTTATGGCTCTTGATACTGCTTATAGTTAGCAGTAATTCTGCCAATGACAATGTAGAGTATTTTCAGGTTTGTTGAGATTGATCGGTGTAATGTTTGTGCTAAGATTTTTTTTTTTTTTTTTTTTAAATTGTTAGTTATTTAGTATGGTGGCCTGCGTGCATACCTGTAGGACAACATTATACATATAAAACATCACAACATTATACAAATAACAGACAAACAAACAACCTAAATCACCTTCCAACATAAAATTGTATGCAATATGAATAAATATTTATAATTTAATATTGTTAGAATTAATATATTTAATAAGGGCTAAAAACAGAAAAGGGTTAGTAATAGAGAGAATAGTTTCAAAGTTGATGGGTCGAGAGATATCGCTAGGTAATGTGTCATATAAGGAGGTGGGATATTTACGACAGTTAAAAAATATATGTTCCGGAGTTCCTTCGTCGAGGCCGCACTCACATATAGAGTGGTCTCTAACCCTAATTTTTGCTAAGTGGACTGGTGTGCTTGCATGACCTATACGAAGGCGACATATGGTAGACGTCAAACTGTTTGCTCAGTCTTCTATAGCAGAAGAACCACGGTTTGGAAGGGATGCATGGTTGGATCGATCGATAGTACCTTGCAATATGTAAATCAGAACTAACCCAACGCTGATTCCATGTCTCCAACAAATGGGACCTTGCTAATGCAACAATATCTTTGGAGTAATTACGATAGTGAGTCAGTTGGCCAGACTCCGCAGCAGTCTTAGCCCAAGCGTCAACGCATTCATTGCCCGTGATTCCACTGTGACTCGGTATCCAGGCCAATATTACATTTAAATTACGCTCATGACAGCGGTATAAAAGTTGTTTGATTTTTAGAATAACTGGAAAACTTTGGTTTTTGTTTTTAAAAATATTGCCAGCAATTGTCTCCAGACTACTTTTAGAATCAGATAATATAAGCACGTTGTCAAGATTGTGAGATTCAGCAAATGATATGGCTTCTAAGATGGCTATAGCTTCACCAGTAAAAGTAGTAGTTTGAGGAGGGCATTTAAAGCTAAGTACTATGTTGTATCGTGGCATCCATACTGCCACACCTACATTGCTACGAGAGGATTTTTTAGAAGCGTCTGTGTATAATAGAAACCAGTCACTATAGCTTTCACTAATATTTTGTTGGAATTTTATGTTCGCACCTATTTCAGACTTTCTTATACCGAAGTCTAATATAATTTTTGCATTGTAAACCAAGGCCTTAAAGTCATACTTAAATAAAGGATAAATACTGTCTTGATATATTGGGCACGCTATATCTTTTAATTTGTTAAAACTGTTCAGTAGTCTTGGAGGGTTTTTGTGTGCCCAGTAACTACATGTCCCGGAAGATATTTTTCTTGATAAAGAGTTCAATAAGGGAAGCAGAGGGTGGAGTCGATTTTGAATAATTTTGCCTAAGTATCTGTCAGCAAGATATTGTCTACGCAGGTCAAGCGGCGGTTCAAACGACTCAACCTGTAGTGCGATTTTTGGTGAAGACTTCATTGCGCCTAGTATAATTCGAAGACATCTCGCCTGAACTGAATTAAGTTTCTCTAATCCATCTTTATTGCATGGTTCGAGAATGAATGAACCATAGTCAAAATGACTACGGATCAATGCATTGTACAATAATCTCTGGCAGTATGGATGAGAGCCCCACCACACCCCAGACAGAGATCTAAGAATATTTATCGCCCTCTCACATTTTTGAGCTACATAGTTGAAATGTGCAGTACCTGAAAGCTTTGAGTCAAGAATAACACCTAAGAATTTAATATTACTGCTAGACCTAATTACTTGATTGTTACAGTAAATTTGAGCATCTGGGATCCTATAACTACGAGTAAAAATTACTGTGTTACTTTTTGTAGCTGATATTGATAGACCATGGTCATTGAGCCAAATATTAAGGTAATGTAGGGCTAAGTTTAATTTTTGGGAACATTCACTTATAATTTTGCCTGATACATAAAGAACAAGATCATCAGCATACTGAAGTGGTTTACAAAAAGAATTAACTGCCAGATCTAAATCGTATGTGTATATATTATACAAAAGTGGGCTAAGGACTGAACCCTGAGGTAAACCTTTCCAAACATTTCTTGGTGAATATATTTTACTATTCCACCGGATTTTGATAGTTCTTTCCAACAATATATTCATTATAATATGTATTAACTTCGCAGGTATACTCAGATTTTGCATCTTCTGCCTGAGCACTGGAAGGAGGACATTGTCGTATGCAGATGAAATGTCTAGAAAAGCCCCAACCACAGATTCTCCATCAGAAAAGGCTAGTCGAATATCTGTACTTAAAATGCTGAGGTTATCCATAGTACTACGACCTCTTCGAAAACCAAATTGCGATTTGGCTAAAACTTGTTGGCTTTCAAGAAACCACTCCAGTCTATTTTTGATCATATGTTCCATTATTTTACAAAGGGTAGATGACAAAGCAATGGGGCGATATGAGCAGGGATCGTTTGGGTCTTTTCCTGGTTTTAAGATGGGAATAATGATCTGATATTTCCAGGGTTCTGGGATATTGCCTGTTAGAAAAATGTTATTAATAATTTTCAAAAAAATATTTTTACCAAAGAAGCTAAGATTGACTATGAATGAATATGGTATGCCATCTTCTCCCGGAGAAGAATCTTTTAGTCCCTTAAGCACTACCTGTAATTCAGAGAAAGAGAAAGGTCTGTCAAAGTTGTGAGAAATTGGGGGAGGGTTGTTTGAAATAAAATTTTCTTCTTCTGGGACAAATGGAGGAGCCAATTTTGATGAAAACTTTTCTAACCATGGGGAGGGGTCATTTGATGTAGCTACTTGGGAAATTTGAGAACCTCTGTATCTTTTAACATTATTCCAGACTAAAGTGCAAGGAGTTCTTGGATGGAGACTTTCACAGTAACCAATCCAGCCCTTTTTTTTCTTTTTAGCAGTTATTCTTCTAACCTTAGCAGAGATTTTTTGAAATTTTAAAAAGTTTTCAATAGACATGTTGCTATTATACTCTACTTCCATCTCATTACGCAATTTAATTATATTTAAGCACTCATTATCCCACCAAGGCGGAGAAGATAGTATTTGAGTCTGATTTTTAATAGGGAAAAGGATGTCAGCAGCCTCAGTAAGTATACATACAAATGTAGAGTAATTTACTAAAATGTCCTCAAATATTTCGGAACTTACGTTTTGAATTTTAACATCTACCAGAGTAGCAAAGTCAGACCATTTAACATTTTTAAGCCTATACTTAAGTAATGGTTTAGGGAGAAAAATAGGAGAAGTATGTAGTGGAATGGATATAATAATTGGATAGTGGTCACTGCCAAAGGAGTTGGGTAGAGTTTTCCAACTGAGAAGAGAGGATATAGAAGGGGAGCATATAGTCAAATCTATTGCAGTTAGAGGGTTTTGGTTAGGATATACTATACGGGTGGGTGAACCATCATTGGCAATGCAAAGATTGTTACTGTCAAATAAGTCAGTAAGGTAGCTAGAAAATGAGTCATTATAGTAACACCCCCAAGAAGTGTGGTGGCAGTTAAAGTCTCCCATAATGATTAATGGAGGAGGAAGAGAAGAAAAAACTGAGGACAAGATTGGCACCAATCTTGAGTGAGGATGAGGGATGTAAATGGACAGGAAAGTGGTGTCAAATGCCCTAACAGCCACTGCGTTAATATCTCTCGGAAGTGAGGGAAGAGTTATTTGTGAATATGTAATTGTTTTTTTAATAAATAAAGCACAGCCACCATGGCCATCATCCCTGTCATCCCGAAGACACGCAAAACCTGGTATCTTAAAGATAGATCCCGGCTTCAACCATGTCTCCGAGATGGCAGCAACCATGATGCTATGCTGTTTAATCAAATGTATAATTTCATACTTTTTACTAATAATACTTTTACAGTTCCATTGTACTATTTGAACCTTCTGGGCCATTTTGGATTAGTAGGTTTGTAAACTCTGTAATTATATGAGCATCGTTGGTCGGTGGGTTACGTCCAAGTTTCAGGAGTACTGCCCTGGCGAGGGTCATGATGAGGTTAATGAGATCTTGTGTGGATGATGAGTTATATGTCTGTTGTGATTGTATGGCAGATCCGTTTGGCAAACTCACACTCGGATCCCGGGTAATGGCCAGATGGGCTTTATGATCATAGCCAGGAGTCGGCCGGGACCTAGCCTTGGGGGTACTAAAAACAGTTTTTGTGTAGGATCTTGTAGAGTGAGGCATGGATGGTTGGGATTGTGGAGTTTGAGATGCTTGGGGGACAGGAGCAAACATGACAGAGGCAACATCAGAATACATCTTCCGGACAGGGGCCACTTGGAGTGATGCATCATAATATGATATATTGTTTTCCGACATTAGAAGTTTGATTGAGTGTTGACGTGAATGTTCCGGACATTTTTTATCAGTGGCCTGGTGTTTTCCAGAGCATAATAGGCAAGAGATGGATTCTTGAGGCACCTGACAATTATCTCCTAAGTGACTCTGGCTACATTTGAAGCAGCGGGGTTTGGACCTGCACTGAGTCTTTATGTGTCCAAAGCGACAACAGTTATGGCACTGAATTGTAGGTAATATGTATGTCTCCACTGCCAGAGAGTTGTGTACTGCGTATATGTGTTTCGGTAATGTTTGGCCACTGAATGTTAGCACTACAGATTGTGTAGGTACCCAAGAGACTTTGTCCTCTACTATTGTTTTCCTATTTAAACGCCTAGCTTTTAATATTTTCCCACAACCCTGGGGCAGTTCAATGAAGTCTACGAATTCCTTCATCGACCACTCCTTTGGAACATTCCTTACCAAACCCATACGTGAGATGTTATATGCAGGGATATTAGCTTGGAGTTTATTTGCTTTTAGGCAATCGTTAGTT
Source organism: Limenitis camilla (assembly GCA_905147385.1). NCBI lineage: Eukaryota > Metazoa > Arthropoda > Insecta > Lepidoptera > Nymphalidae > Limenitis > Limenitis camilla. Next base: position 7,079,225 of record LR990246.1, on the reverse strand, counting down.
AAAAATGTATTTGCATCGAAGTAATTTGTAAATTCTATACATACCCGGTTTCTTCCTATACTTTTAACACCATCTCGAGCAATATTAGAAACTTTATTGTGATGAAGCAATAAGCCTATCTTGATTGGACGCAACGTGAGGCCTGCTGCAGGGTCTGGCTCAACACGAGATACGTGTACTAAGAAGGGACCATGATCATCCGAACCATACATACGGTCCATTATAGCTAACGATGGATCTGTGTATATAGTTTCTATTGAGGCACTGAATAAATCAAGGTCTGCCGCAGATTTTTTCCCGGCAGATCCAATGTCCGCATTTGCACTTCGCTTTATGCCGCGCTCTTGCCCGGTATCGGGAGGCTCTCCAGGGGATTCGTCCCCCATTTCACCGTTTACTTATATAATATAGGACAACACAATATTTAGAACACTTACCACTTCCAAAAATAAACTAAATAAATAATATTATGATAATATATACTAAAATTATATAAACACGTGTTAGTTCCAACACCGAGCTCTTCTTCCCTTAGTTTGCTTTACATAAATGAGAATTATTATCTGTCAAATGCGTAAATCTTACAAATTGAAGGTTTTTGTTGAGTGATTCGTGGAATTTTTAAAACTGCTTTGTAATTCTGTTGAAGACAATTACCTCATTTATTTCTATTAATAGATTGGAGATCCATATTATAATTGCTGAACGAAATCCTTAATGTAGATTTATGATTGTATTTTTTTTTATTACTCTATTCGTCGAAAATAGATGGCCGATTTTAAGACTTTTTTATATTTATGTCATCATCTGGATAGAAATACATACTTACCTGACTTTTCAGCTAAATTTTACGAAAGTCTTTTACTGTTCAGGCTGTAAGTTTATGGAATGATCTCCCACTCAATAATAAACAATCTGATACTTTGCATAAATTCAAAAAATCTGTTAAAAATTACTATCTTGATAAGTAGGAAGACATAATCAATTATTTAACATGAAATAATATCTATTTATTAAATTTACCTATGTATTATATTATTGTGATGTATTATAATTGTATGTATATTAAATAGTCTGTATACATGTATGACTTTTATGTATTTTTGAGACAGGGGGTTATCTGGAAAAAATGGCTAATTAGCCATAAGACCGCCCGTTGTACTTAACAATTAATTTTTAATTATATCTAGTTTATTAAGTTTCTTTTTGTGGTGTACAATAAAGTTATATAAATAAATTTAAAAAAAAAAAACAATATTTTGTATTTATTCATTTGGATTTTTTAAATCTAAAATGAAACTCAGTATATACCAGTAGATATTTATTAAGACTCATTTACTCAATCCAATTCATGACAAAGAAATATCAATATAATTTATAGGAAAAAAAGTTCAAAAATAGCCATTCGCCTATCTATATAACTTTGGAAAGCCTCGTAAATGACTAAAATTAACTATAAAAATAATATAATTCTATATTTCATTCATATTTAAATTAATTAGCGTATAATTAAGTGTATGTGATATATTACAGTATATAGGCGTTATATTATACTGTAGACTACAGACATATCTATTTTATAATATAGTAATCACTACATAGTATAAAACAAAGTCGCTTCCCGCTGTCCGTTTGTCCCTATTGGCACGGGAGCCGGTTCAAATTCGGTCAATCATTTCCTCTCGAGTGAAAATTCATATACTGCATAAGGAATATATATTATGATTACTCGTGACTGACAGCTGCGATTCCATGGGTGGGGCGAGCAGTGGCAGCCTTCCAATCATGTATTATATATATATATCATACTAATAAGATTAAATATAATTTTTAAATTATTTAATTAAAATATACATTTTAATTAAGTCACAATAATTAATAAAAACTGGTCTGTAATCTACATTTATTAACTAGATTTTTATTGCACTAAGTTTGATTTTTGTTAGATTTTTGGACATAAAATCTAGAATATGACATAGTTTAAAGTGCGAAGACTGGTGAAAGCGCACAAATTTACGTATCTAAATACACATTTTATAAACACTAAATATTTTTCTCGTGATGCCACAGTTGCTGATTTAAGTAATCTAAGTTTACATTACATGGCTTAAACAACCAAAAAAATCAAATATCAAAAAGTCCCACTATTAAGTCCATTAACAACAAAAACATTATTAACTATACTATATTTATCTTGGAGTGAGATAAAATGTAAATAAATCATAAAAGGTTCTCTATGTGAAAATTGGTATGACTAAATTACAATTACTTTAGTATCTGACCGAAACTTCATTTCGGTTTCAGCGGCAAACCTGCTGAAACTGCGACCGAAACCGAATTTGCAGTCGGGAGTTCTCGCGCTGCGATCGGTCATGTTCGGCGCGTTGAATTCCCAGCTATGAAGACATTTCTTCGCGTTCACGCGCCTAATCGTATTAGTCTAGTCGATAATTCCTTGGATTTCTCAGTTTTTGTATTAAAAAAAATTATTTATTATAAACAAAGTATAAATATTTTTTTAATTTTTATAGCGTGATCTTATTAAGTATGTATAAAACATTTTCCACGAAGAGAAAAGAGCACATTTAGAACATTTAAAACATATCGATTAGACTATATCGTGATTTAAAAATAAAAAAAAAATAAAGATTGACTGATTATAAAAACGTTTTCTTAATTTTTTCCTCAAAACATGATCGTTGTAAGGAAGTATCGGTTTCGGCCGAATCTGAGACCTGTGCCTGAAAATAGATTCCAAAGTTGAAATCTTTATTACAAATTACATATATAATTTCTTTCGGCCGTTATACCACCAAGTTTATTGTATGACATTTTTGGTTATTATTCATTTTATATCCGCCATTTTCTTTGTTTACATTATATCTCACACCAAGCTGAATAAAATTGTAAGTATGAATGCACCAATGTTTTACTGTATAAAAAAGTAAAAGAGATCGAGGATAAAACACTCATACTCTACTTAATTAATCACTAGAAAACGTGAGGTGATATATACATTAAAAACACTGAAGTATATGTTACTTATTTTTACAAGAGGAAAAATTCAAACATATTAATTATTATGTCTTTTTATACAAACATATTCGTACATTCTTAAGTCACAATATTAAAGAACTTCATATTGGATGTAAGCTTTTTCAAAATTCTGTGAGGTGGCGTTGTAAAATAAAACAAAACCGAGTAAGGCTCGGTCGCCCAGGTACTAACGCAAAACTATAAAATGATCTTTACGAGTTCTTAAACTTAAGTACCTTCATTATTTTTGATGAAAGTTGGGATAACTTATCAGTAACATTTTACTGTAGCTATTTTAAGGAATAAAGTTTAAAAATAAAATATATACAAATATAACTATAATCTTATAAGTTATGACTCTGTCCTATACTAGAAATAAATCCAATAAAATAAGTAACTTATAAATAATAATCTATGTCTTTGAATGCGTCACTCATGATTCATACAACATTTGGTGAGCAAGTAATTTTAATTGAAAAATTTGTGCAATCTTAGAAATTTTTAACTTTTCTACCACTACCAATGTGAATTTTAATTAGCTGCAAAAATAGTGTCAAACACTACAATATTTTTTTTAATATTTCCCTTTAACTTTAAACTTTTCCATCTCTAGGTCGAGAAATGGCGTTCAAAACACAAAACCACGACAAAAAAGAAACTACCTTTTGTAGCAGTATTTATGATTGCAGGTAATTAAAATTCTCATTTTTATATAACACTTTCACATCAATCTACAAGCGATATACCAAACGTACAATCATAATGAAAACATTAACGTGCCAATTAGTGAGAAATATGAATGTATTCAATAGAAAAACAAGAGTCTTTCTTGAGCAGTACCGGAGAGGAGACGCCAGCCGCGCTTGATGTTCAAGTATTGGATAATTGCGCGCACGCAGATAAGAATACCTGGAATTAATAAGAATTATAACACTAATAGGGTGATAGATAGGCAGAGACGCGCCAAACTTTGAAGCATCAGTAGCTCAGCGGTTCGGGCATTGGATTCACGATCGATAAATCGTGGGTTCAAATCCCGGACATTGGACTACTGGCGTGGCCCACTCCTGACACAAGCATGCAAGCTTACTAGGAGGGGTAAAGGGAATACTAGTAGTATATGACCCATACTGCTGATAATCTTTTTAAAAAAAAAAAAACTTCGTCTGCGCCGTCGTACCAAATACTCATGAGACCCTATTTTTTTAACCCTGATTTTTAAGAACTCCAAAATAAAATGGAACTGCTTTCTTAGCCCGCCTACAATAATCTGATAGTGTCACAAATATATGATAAGTGAGAAAAAAACGAAGATTAAGGCAATATTATTGAGCAGCCGCTTCGCTCGAAACGCTTTTTGGACCAACTTTTTGAATATTGTGTTTTCATTTTGGTCCCTCAAAACTTCACAGCTCCTTTTACGCTCTGTCGCCGGCGTGTATGCACGGCCCGTCCTTGAGGATAGGAATAAAACCCATGATCTCGCGATATCTAATAAAAATCTTAATAAAATTGTTCCAAAAAAATAGTAAATTTCGTACAGATACAAAAACTCATTTTCTTATACAAATGTTTTCTCTTAAAAGTAAGTTCTTTTCTGGCCAAGCCTTTAAAGTCAAAGATTTAGATAATTTTCAGGGTTGTGAACTAGACTTTATAAATAACCTATCCGAGTACGAAATGAATTAGACTGAATAAATCATTTCGCAGCAAGGCTAGAAAGTTTGAGTACGTAATAGATTTTTTTCTTACCGAACGCCATAATCAGCCACCACAGCCACGAGTTCTCATGAGAAGCCAGTTCGGTGGAATGCTTGACAATGAGGGTCCACTTAGCCAAGGACAAACCGAATCCAGCCAACGCTCCGTAGCGACTTGCTACCGTGTGGCAGAAACACATCAGCAATAGGAAACCGATCCAGTTGAAGACGAATGCAACTGTTAAACAAATAATTTCAGTTAATAATCAATATTGAATTTCAGAACCCAAGCCCTAAACGTCCTCTACGTTTAGTGGTAAGAGGAAGTTTGGTTACATAGGTTCATGCGAACTAAAAACAAAACAAACGAAAAACTTAGGGCATTCCACGTAAAGCGGACACAATTCCGGTTTATTCAATTTACAGTCCTTTAGCTCAGAGGTTTCCTAAACTACAGATAACAGAACACCAATCAATACCTTTTATTTTATGGAACCCCATATCAAATGATTACAAATCAACACTGAAATTTATATAAGATTTTTTATAAAAAACTAGCTGATCCGACAGACGTTGTCCTGTCTTAACTATGATTATTGAATTCGAATTGGCTGCCAAAAGCTTACATTAGGAAAGTTAATATGGTCGTTAAGATTTCTTAAATTTTCTAAATTTCCGAGCAATTTTTTAAATTTTTTCTTCCATAAGAACCTTCTTCTGACAATAACAAACACAACAAAAAAAGAATTAGCGAAATCGTTCCAGTCGTTTACGCGTGATGCCGTGACCAAGGGAAATAGGGATTCATTTTTATATATAAAAAGATATGTAATATAATCGACTCATTATTCTTAACTTAAAGTTTTAATGTGAAGAATGAAATTGTTTCACTGATTTATAATTAATTGTTTTATGGCTTGGTATTATGTCTGTAAATTTTATGCGTATATCTGGGGTAGCATTTTGACCCGTACTTGTTTTTTTGTATAAGCATAGCCTGAAAAGCCTATTTTATAACGACATATTGTAACAAATCTGAGCAATGTTAAGATTGCCTTTTTGGCTATTTCAGAGTATTCACTACTAGCACCAACGACAAAAATAAGATTATTTTCTGTCCGTTGACGTGGAATGCCCCACATGACAAACAAACAAATGAAGTCTGTAACAGTTTAATTAATATCAATTAATTTTTTTCTCAGTTTCTGAAAGTAATTCTAAGAAACATAAAACGCGTCAATGACACTAGGTAGGTCATGGCAGTGATAGTCAGTTACTCGTTAAATGAAAATTATCCACAACCCCCAAAATGTGTGGGTGTTACTTTACCACCTAGACAGCAACTGCAGAGAAAGTTTGTGCTCTAATCAGAGTTTACAACCTTAACCATCGACTTTTACTGATGTTCAGAATTAATGTAAAGGCATCCTTCTCCAGTCAATCTGAGCTTTATCTATCCTCACCTGAGTCATGAAAGAATGATAATCGGAGAATATTTCTATATTGCAACGTGTGCAATGTAAAGCAGACTTCTTCCTTACAGACTGGCGTAACGCCAAATTGCCAACTAGGCAGTACTAACTGCATACATAGCACAAATTGGGTGACTAGAATATTAATGTATCTAGAGACTAGGTTCACCTACTTTTATGCCAAAACGACAATATAGGTCAATGCAGGCATGATCATATTTTATAAAATTATAAAAAAAATTTGACCTCTATTGCTGTTTGTTACAGTCTCTCATAGATTTTTTTTTAAGTATCTTTTTTTAACACTACCAGATAAGACATACAAGTATATCCATCATCCTCAAATTTTTAAATACATTGCAATATTTTACTCAAAGTATATAAATACTTTTAGTTGTAATTTTTTTATTGCTTTTCATTGTCCTCAATTTATATGTTTAGGTAAATAATAATTACCGAGAAATGATGTCAAAAACATGACATCCGTGCCCAGGAGACTGTTCTCTGGATCGAGGGTTTCAGCTGATCCTTCAGTTGGTTCCACTGTGACAAATGCAGCAATTGTTGGATGTAGCGGTGGGGGCATCTGCTATAACATATTTTTAATATTAATAATCTATTAAATATTGGTAATTTAGTAATAGTAGTGGAATTATTATCATAGTATATATTTACCGGGTGCGGTCCCTCTCCTTCCATTTGCTTTTCCCGTTGCACCTCCTCATAAGTAGGTAGCTTGGAGTTAGCGGCCACGTCATATGGTGGTGGAGCTGAGAAATCAGCTGCTGGTGGTGGTATGTCGACATTATCTGTAATTAATAATTATTTTATTTATACTATTTGAGGGACATTATTATTATCATTGTTTCTAGGGGCCTTATATCTACTGAGTTACATGATTCTATCCATTAAACCTGTTTGTTACTCAACAACCAAGCCTCTTTGTTATCAAATTAATATTTATTGATGCGATACTAAACCCATAAGGGATTTGAATACAATGAAGTGCAACTGGGCTTCTCATATTGTTTCACCAGTAAAGATCAGTTCCTTTACTACACCACTATCTTTACATAGCATAAAACAAAGTCGTTACCTGATGTATATACACTCATAACTCTTAAACTATGCAATTGATTTTAATATGGTTTCCATCAATAGACAGAGTGATTCAAGATCAAGGTTTATACGTGTAATACACGCAAATTATAGAAGAGAAACCATGCAAAGCCGGGTTAGGTTGTTAGTAAACAATAATATAATTTAAATACCTATGGAAAATCAATAAATGATGACATCATTGCTTCTTTAACATATTGATAACATCATTGTTATTTAAAACAATAGAGTAAAGGGACTTGCACACTTTCCATTCAATTAAAATTCTTATCATAAACAGTCTATGTTTATGCTAATTAATATTTTTTGTTTTCTTGTTTTTGTGTGAATTATAGTATAAAACAACAACAACTCACTTCCTGCGGTCTATCTGTCTAATGTAATGTAAATAAACACATTTTTTTGCGCTTACATTGCAACACTGGCTGAACCCTACGAGATAGATCAAAATAATGTACTACAGCATTGTACACCATAAAAAGGTCTACAAAAAAGTCCGCGATGGTGTATGTCTATCTCTTAGGGATTACCCACAAAAATCATTTTTTACTTTTTACGAGAAATAATGGCTTATATAGGAAGCGATTTTAAACAATACAGCATTAATCCTTATCCAATTAGGTACCTTAAATACATTGTGCATTTAATATAGAGTCGTTATTATTAGCGTCTTGTTTTGGTGATGCATTGGTACTTCAAAGATAGAGTTAGGAAGGGGAATGAAGAGTAGAATGCTACGGTTTTAGTGAAATACGAAAACCCAGAATTCACTAGAACTCCAGCATTAACGGGATGAGTAAGAGGAGACGGGGTAAAACTGGCCCACATGCGGCTCGACCGGAACGTGTCAATGTCATTTGGAGGTTGGATTCGCATGATGGTGGTCGCAAGCCTGTCGGGGAACGGATCTCACCAACAGATATCACTGAGGGATGCTAAGTTACTCGCCTCTTATGAGATGCTCTCCCAGAGGCAGCGAGGCAGGAATTGTATTCTAACTTATCCTCACACGGGCAAATTACACTGGTAAACACTGTTTTTGTCACACGAACTTTGTGATGATTTTTGTTTATGTTTTTGTACCCTCAATAATAATATATAATAATTTTGTTTCAATCACGTCCAGTTTTTTTGTGACAGCTATATATTCATTTATGACCTCATATACGTGCCTTTATTTGAATAACTTCATTTAGGTGACTGTATAACTATGGCATTCAACTAATTTATATATTATGTGCGTTCGTTACATCGTAAACATGCCACGAAAGTGTTCTAACAACCCCGACAGTTTTTGTTATGTGTGTGGAGAATTAACTTTTACATCTCAGCGTCCAAATTTCTCATCATTAATTGAACAGTGCTATGTAGACTATTTTTGATTTCCTGTGAGGAATCATGATAAATCTGGGTTCCCCATAAATGTTCTGTAACATGTGTGAGACTGCTACTAGATCGGGCTTAACGAGAACCCAGACATATGCCATTTGCTATACCAATGATTTGGACCGAACCAGAAGATCATATTGTAAGTATTTGTTATTTTAGTTTGACTCAAGCAAAAGAAAGTGTGGCCCATGATATTCCAGGCCGTAAAAATGTTATAATTGATCCTTTATTGAATGATGGATGATGAATGATGATATTTCCTGATGGCATTTTTTATCACCATTGCACATAAAGCTTGACCTGATAAAAAATTTTGTAAAATGCCTAAAAATGGTAGTGAACATGTATATCTGAAAGAGAAATTCCCCAAACTCAGCGATGCAAACATTAAAGAAGGAATATTTGTAGGTCCAAAATACGGCGACTGATTAAGAATAAGAGCTTTGAATAAAAACTGAAGGGTCAGAAAAAACTGGCCTGGAAATGTTTTGTGAACGTTATCCCAAATTTTCTAGGAACCCTAAATCGGAAAATTACAAAGACTTAATTAACTTATTATGTCATATAAAGGTTTGGAGTGTAATATGTCCTTAAAAAGTCCAGCATATGTAGCTGGACTCTCATTTGGATATCTTTCCGGCAAACTAGGGTGCTGTGAGTGATGAACAAGGCGAGAGGTTCCATCAGGACATTTCCTTAATGGAGAAGTGCTATCAAGGGGAATGGAGTCCAGGAATGCTGGCAGACTATTGTTGGAGACTTAAAAGAGACCTTCCGGAAGCCAAATATTCACGAAAATCCTAAGTATTTATTCTATACAGAGCAATCATTACTCTAAATGTAGCTGATCTTTGTACTTTTTACGAAAATATATGTTTTGATGTCACAAGGAAACCTGACATGTCAATTTTTTTTCATTCACATATTATTGTTTGGTGGCCCTAGTACATTCAAAATTTGATATAATTTTTCATGTGACAAAAAAAAGTTAAAATTTTGTTAACCAGTGTTATTAATTATTTTGTCATACCCAATATTTAACTTTATCAAATTAAAAAAAATCATGTGACAAAGACAACCTTCATACTATAAGATTCAAGTAAGATTCTTGCACATAATTAAATAATTTTGTTAAATTTATACATAACATATATTTTAAATAAAAAGACATTATATATATCAAAATAATAAATTTCATATTTAAGATTTTTAAAATTTTTCACATATTTGAGTTTTACATTAAATATTTTCCAAGAGTATATATTTAGTCATGTACTATTTAGCTACTTATCCAGCAGAAAATTAACTTAGCCACTTAATAAAGCTTAAGTCACTGTATGTTATTGTTTACCATTAAATATGCAATAAATAAGGAAGGAGTTTTCTATATTTAGCTTCTTTTACTTGTGTACAATGTTGTGTTTCAATGATTTCAACTATTACTTGTATAAGAAACAACCAAGGTTTAATTTAAGTTTAGCTTAATTGGGCATTATTTTGATTTATAAGGAACTAATTATCTAAAGATTACATTTTTTTATGTTTGTTTATTTGCAACAAAGGTTGAAAAACCTGTAAACCAATTTTAATGATTCTTTCATAGATAGAAAGCCACATCTTCTCTGAATAACATATGCTATATAGTATTGCCATAAATATAAAAACTCAAAAGAAATGGCTATTTAAGTCATAAAAAATATAATTTGTTAATAATCTACTTCTTTTACTGATAAAAAGCTACAGTATTCCTAAGTTACTCCTTGACCTTCTGTTTCTCTGTCTGAGTTTATGTAATATTTTTATGAAGTTATTATAAAAATTATCTTCTATTTGTTGTTGATTGTGAGTCCTGGGGTCTCACAGGGCACCTCTGAAAATCAGCATTGTGACTTTTTATCACAACACATGCTGAGACGTCTTCCTTTTGGTGATGTCACAATTTATTACATATTATACATATTTTTTTTTAATATTACCTATATTAACTTTGTAATCAGTTTATATAATTTGTGTCACATTAATAACGTTATTTCTATTCTATTCTTATGCTACAGTTTTTTTAATGAGAGTTTCGTGATTTGGATGATGATAAACACTCCAAACTAAAGCGAGTGATTAATCATTCTCTACTATGATCATACAGTTTATAGTGCATAATTCTACAATCTCGTTAATTACATGATCCAAGTGTACATTAGATTAATTTTTATTGTTTTTCACTTACGCATGTCAATAAACGGCGGTGGCATATTATTATCCATCGACGACGGCAGTATCACCCGTAGAGGGGCTGATGGACAAATAATATCCATACGGGCCTGACTCTGTAAACATTATTTAACTTTCACACATCTACTAACAAATTATATAAATAAACAAATTATACACTGTCGCATACCATTTTGCTGTACACAAATGTTTTCTGTGTTTATCACAATTATATCAATACCACAATGTAGAATAAACTAGATACCATTCATTAAGTTATCACACATTATTCAAGGTCTTAATATTCTATCAAAGTACTTAATAGAAATTGCAAAGTGTAAACGTAAAGGACTATGAAGTACGAGTTCACCTTTCTTTGACCAACAAATAAAAATATAAAATGGTTGTCAGCTTGTCACTTTAACATAAAATATGATTTCTAATCGATCTAAATGAATCGACTTAATCACAATATGAATATTATTGGATTGAATCGATTCATTGTAATCTGGCCAGTCACTATGAATCCTAAGGTCGTATTACTGTTTTTACTTTTAGTACAGACTACGGGTAATCTAATTTTTAGTTCTTTACTAGTCGACATGCCTGGCAACTGGATGTTATTTATCACGTGTACTTAGATTCATAAAAAACCTTAAATTTTCAATATATTGTTGGCAAATAAAAAATGTCAGGCGTTTACTACAATAAACATATTTCATTGTTTTCGCGCAGGAACTTTTAAGTTTCAAACATACAACCAATCAGATTTATAATATTAATATGAAGCAAGATTGTACAATGTCAGTTGTTTGTCAATAAAACATTGATTCTTGAATTTTAATGATTATTGGAATGAGAGTAGAGAGTACTCTCAATTATTCGATTCAAAACCTAGTGATTTTTATTTTAAAGGTTGTAGTAATCTATTCTAAAAATACCATCCATCCATTAAATTACGATAAATTTAGTTAAAACTATTAATAGAAATTTCTTTTCATATGTTTGCTGACAAAACTTTATTATAATCAATTTCATTATCAATGGAATGTAATATCGATTGTGTTCTACTTTTCAATATTAAGATGTCAATCTGTACTCTGTAGCCGGCCGAGCCAGATATTACTTAAGTCTTAAATAATCTATGGACTGTGCGCTTATGTCAGCCGTATGTTGTGCGGGAGGGTTTTTAAATAAGATCATAAAAATAATAATGAATCCATAACTTATTTATACGTAAAACTATCAATAGTTGTAAAATCAATATTTCTGGTTAGTAGCTACTTATCAAAATGAAGACGGCGTTGATGGTGGCTGAAAAGCCCTCTCTTGCTCAAAACTTGGCCAATATTCTAAGCAATGGCAAATGTAACACAATTAAAGGTTTGTTTTTTTTTTCAATAAACATTTTATTAATAAGTTTTATTCATATTAGTAATTTTTTTATAAAATATTTTTAGGTTCAAACTCTGCATGTTCAATACACGAATGGAATGGGACTTTTAAAAATGAGCCGGTTCGTTTCAAAATGACGTCGGTATGTGGACATGTGATGAGTTTAGATTTCACTGGTAGATACAATAACTGGGATAAAGTGGATCCTGTTGATTTATTTAGCTGTTCTACTGAGAAGAAGGAAGCGATGCCACGGCTGCGGATACCAGCTTTCTTAGCACAGGAGGCCAGGGGTTGTGATTACCTGATTTTATGGCTCGATTGTGATAAAGAGGGTGAGAATATTTGTTTTGAGGTAAGTTTCTTCTTTCCAAAATATAGTTATTATAGTAACTTTAGAGGCCGAACATTAAACATGATTGAAATTCAACAATTTTAAAAACAATACTTTTTGTAAATATTGATAAAAGGTATTTAAAAAAATTATAATCAGATCAAAAATAGAAGAAGATATCTGAATTAAAATTATATTATATTAAAAATTGTTACCTCCTTTGTAAGGGAGCTAAATTTGCTGGCCGAGATAGTTGCCAAATCTTTGGTATAATTAAAACAAGGCAATAAGAAAAAATAAAAATTCATCGAAACAAAATAGTGTAACTGAAAATAATTGAATAAATTAAACAAATTCAATATTTTTTCAGGTCATGGCCTGTGTCCAAGGATGTCTCAAAGGAGATGTCTTTTCACCTCAAGTAACATTCCGTGCACATTTTTCTGCACTTACCGAAAAAGATATAAAGGCAGCTATGTTGAATCTTGTAAGGCCCAACGAAAATGAGTCCCGTAGTGTGGATGCAAGGCAGGAACTTGATTTACGCATTGGTTGTGCATTTACAAGATTTCAGACTAAATTTTTTCAAGGTATAATAAGTTATGTTATTTATTATATGGAAAACGAGGGATACTTAAAACCCTCTTTTGTTTTTGAGATTTAATCAAAGTCTAGGAATCACCTGAGAAAAAATCTAAAGACATATTTAATTTGACATTATTTAAGAGTTACAAATTGTGCTTTATTAAAAAATCCTTTATAAAAAATCCTTTATCACCTGAGAAAAAACTTGTTACCTAATAATTAATTTGATTTTTTTAATCTTTTAATATTTTCAAATTTAAAATGTACTTTTTAAATGAATGAACCACAATATTGTTAATGTGTTATTAATTTACTCTCTGTACTGTACAGTGTTGTTAACTTATTACCCATTCTAGGTAGATATGGTGACCTTGATGCATCACTAATATCCTATGGGCCATGTCAGACACCCACCTTGGGTTTTTGTGTACAGAGACATGACGAAATCCAGACATTTAAACCAGAGACATATTGGGTGTTGCGAGTAAGTGCTTCTACTTCTGAAGGTCGAGAATTACCACTAGAATGGAAGAGGGTTAGGAGCTTTGAAAAGGATATAGCTAATATGTTTTTATCTGGTATTAAGGAGATCAAAGAAGCAGTGTAAGTTTTTTTATCAGCTAATAAAAATGTGTTTTTTTTGCACTAGATACATAAATATATAAACTTTTAACATATTATTATGCAGTTCATCTAATTATTTTTATATTTTGATAGGGTAATAAATATTCAAGCAAAAGAGAAGATAAAGCCTCGGCCAGTAGCTCTTAATACTGTAGAACTGATGAGAGTGGCCAGTTCTGGTCTAGGTATGGGCCCACACCATGCTATGCAAGTAAGTATATATTCATAGTTACCTGTTTTAGTTCTACTAATATTGTTCTTGAAAACTTGCATTTATTGAGAGATTTATTTTTTTAGGTGGCTGAGCGTCTCTATACTCAAGGTTACATTTCGTATCCTCGTACAGAAACTACAAGTTATTCTGAAAATTTTGATCTGCTGTAAGTATAAATTTTAATATTTTTTAAAGTACAATAAGAAATGTTAGTATACGGTGATACAAAAAAATTACGAGACCTTTACACAGAGGCATTAATTAGTCCAAGAGACATTACCAGCCAAACTCACATTAAGATATATAAATTGAAAAACATCTTGAAGAACTTTGACTTGTGTGTGTTTGTGTGTGTTATTTGAATATATTTCGAGTCTAATGGGAAATTTAGCTCTCATAGTCATTGTGTAAGTATTTGTAAAGATATTTCACAAATATTCAATATTATAGCCAATGTACCTATGACGGATCTTCATTCCAAGTCCAAAATATTATTAGCTAGATTACATTGGGCTTTGATCTCTTTTAATTAGGTTAACAATTAAATTCCCTTTATTATTAGTACTCTTTTACCATGTCTTCTTATACAGAAATAGTGTATAAAGTTGTCTGGATCAATAAAAGAACCTTAAAAATCTAAAGACATATTTAATTTGACATTATTTAAGAGTTACAAATTGTGCTTTATTAAAAAATCCTTTATAAGCTTATTGACTTTTTCCGGTGCTTCTTGATTCATAAAATGTCCAGAGTCCATTAGAACAACTGTTTCAATATTTGAATATTCCTTTTCCATAGCTTTTAATATAGAATTATTGAGATATTTTTCTTCATCACCATGAGCCAATAAAAAAGGAATATTTCCTTTAACAATATTTTCATTGCACAATAAACTAAAGTTTGCTCGGTAGTAGTTTATTGGTGGCGTAAAGGACACTGAAATATTAAAGTTATTATTTCAACTAGACAAATATTATTTAAATAATTTCGTTCGTTCAAGTCGTCGTTTCATATAAAATACAATAAAAAAATGATACAGATATTAAGAAAAATAAATTTTAATATCTTTTAATCGAAAAGTTATATCTTTTCTTCTCTTAAATTAAAGTATTTATTTTAGGTTTTATCTGTATATTTTTTTTGCCAGTTTTACTGTTGGGAATGTAATTAATTAATCAACAACTAGTATTTGTCTACACTAATATTATAAAGAGGAATGATTTGTATTTTTGTATGTAACAAATAAACTTAAGAATTACTAGACCGATTTCAAAAATTCTTTTGCCGTTAGAACGCTACATTATCCTTGAGTAACATAGGCTATATATATAAGAAGAAAAAATTAAACAGCCTCAGAAATTCTTACTAAAACCAACCCAAGGTGAAAAAAAATTAGCCATAAAATGTCTTTCATTGCATGTTCAGCAGTGAGTATTGATGATAGAACAAAAAAATGTTCTACCATATTATAGAATGTATCAATATCTATAAAAAAACTTCTTACTACTCTACTTCGCGAAACCAAATGTCCAACCATTGTAGTTATGCATGTATTAAACATATTTTGAATTATTCGGTCTGTTGGTTGCATAGATTTAAAGATGTATGCGTGCAGATAGCGGGAAGCGAGTTTGTATTATACTATGTTTTGGGTTACTTACTAGGTTTTGTAAAACAATATTTGTAACACTTTATATCTTGCTCAGTGTTACTGTCTTTATTTTTGGAGAAAAATATTTTATCCAAAATTCCTAGATCGTTCATTTGCATGTAAATCTCAGGCAAGATGGGAATTTGGAACAACAACACATAGCTGAAATGTTAAGAAATTATATCATTAACTTTAATTTACAGAAAAGTTTATGTTAAATATTAAAAAAAACTTAAAAAATAAAAAAAAATAAATATAGTTATTAAACAATAACCACGTCATGACAATAATAAGTTATACAATTAAAATATTATGTGTAAAAATAAATAATAAGTTGGGGAAAAAGTCTCTTCGCATCTTTTAAGAAAATTCAAAATATTTTTTAATATAGTTTATTTATATTTAACTAAAGTATGTAGGTACCATTTTGTTCGATAACTTTTTGCCATCTTGTAGGTAGGGACATGATCCCATTGCTATAGAAATTTTATGGCTTCTGATCAAAAACCGCGACAAGTAGTTTTGGCAGTCCTCTCGTGATGTTAATCTGACATTGCCTAAAGAATTCTGAAGAGACCGAAACAGGTGGAAATCTGAAGGTGCGAGGTCAGGACTATGCGGCGGACATTAACACCTCCCAGCCAAACTCTCTTAATTTTTGCTGATTGGCTAAAAATGTGTGAGGTCTAGCGTTATCATGATGAAAATCCACACCCCTTGTGATGATTAATTCCGGCCGCTTTCTCTCAACTTCTTGCTTTAATCTCATCAGTTGTTCGCAATAGAGTTCAGAATCGACGTTCCTGCCTGGTGGTAACAGTTCATAATGAATAATGCCCTTCCAATCCCACCACACACACAGCATCACCTTGTTGCGAGTTAACCCGGGTTTCGCCACAGTCTGTGAAGCCTGACCAGCCTTTGACCACAACCTTTTTCGCACGTTCTTGTCGTACGTGATCCACTTTTCATCACCAGTTTATCACCTTTTAAAAAATGGTTTGGTTTCATTACGTCGTAATAAAGAATCACAAATGAGTACACGGTTCATTAGGTTTCTTTCAGTGAGCTCGTAAGGTACCCAAATATCGAGCTTTTTTGCTCCAAAACTGTTTTGTGGTCTATTCCCAGTTCTTGAGCTACGCCGTAACTACTGATATGTCGATCTTGCTCCACTTTTTCAAAAATGGCATCGATTTAAATGGCATCCATTTTATCCGTAATAGGGCGACCAGAGCGAGGTGCATCTTTGACATCAAAATTTCCGGATTGAAAACGCTTAAACCAAATTTGTGTTATTCTCACAGACACTGCACTAGGTCCATAAACATCGCAAATTTTTTTCGCGGCTTGCGTTGCATTTTTACTTCATTCACTCATCTTCACATTACAAAAAACAAATAAAAATTACACATTTTCCTAATTTGAATTTGGAATTATCTTCTTTAAAATGTAAACTTTTAATGATACCAAAAATAGCCAGATACAAATAGTATAGCCAAAGAGATTTTATTACAAGTTCATACATACTATAATGCGAAAAGATTTTTTCCCCAACCTATTATACAAAGTAAGATTGTGTTTTAATAACTATTTTTAATTATAAGTTTTTTAAATAAATGAACAAAAACAAAATAATATAATCTGAACAAAAAAAATAATTTAAAATTTACAATTTTGAACAAACTAATTTAATAACACATATAAAGTTATTTGAAACTTGAACTATAAATAATATTATAATCATTATTTTATATTTAAGGATAGATTATAAATATTTTATAATAACTTACAATGATTTTCTTATCTGATCTATTGTGGTCCGCATCTGTCGTATGAAAGCGTTTAAAGAAGTACTCGAAAGCGCAACGAGAGCTTGAAGCACATCAGGATGGGTTTTTCTCAATTCACAGGCGACTATACCACCCCAGTCGTGGGCAACAATTATACATTTCTTATAACCTGTAAATACATTAGAAATAGATAGATGATTCTAGAATTAAGATCATTGGAGTTGAAGCTCTAAAACGTAATAACTTTCGACTCAACTCGACGTTCTGGAATCCAAAAGTACTTTTTAATATATATAAATGTACTTATCAAATTTATTTACATGGAAGATAATTGATAAAACATAATGTGCTATAAGAAGCCAGAACGATCCTTCGATCCTTTTTATTGTTTATCTGTCTGACTGTTTGTATGTTTGTACGGGCGTATACGAAGTTTAAATACTTGTATTGCTCCGAGTTTTATTAAAAATTTAGGCTTTGTTATAAAGGTACAGTCTGTCAACTTCAGTTAAAATAAAATATCTGAAAATCGATAACATTAGACAACTCATATTGTTGCTTATATATATATCTTTATGGTTGTGGCAGATGGTCCACCTGATGGTAAGTGGTATCCATCGCCCATGGACATCGGCAAAACAAGAGATACTGTCTTGTTTTGCCGATGCGTTGTATCCTCGAAGATAGGGTGGGGAGGGGGAGTGAAAAAGAAATGCTGCGGTTTCAGCGGACCAGAGCAAGAGCCCAGAGTCCACTAGATCCGCAGCATTAACGGGGTTGGGAAAGTAATTATCTTGGGTGGCTATTTTATTTCATTGCGAGCGTCAACTAGTACCTACTGATATAAAATAGTTTTAATATACAAATCTACATTCGTGTGAAACATGCATCAAATCAACTTTCTCTAATTGATTATTAACCAAGGTTTTTTTGCATTGTATTCCCAAGATCTAGTAATATCGTTTCGTTCATACTAATTTCGAAAGTAACTCTTTAGAAACGTAGGTAATACTTAAAAATGCAAACTAAACAAACGAAAGTGCGATTTAATATACTACTTACGCCATCTTATGATGGATAGATGGTCTCTGTCTATCTGTTACGCAATCACGTTCAAATCGTTGTATCAATTTTGATGAAATTTGATACATAAATAGATTAGAGCTTAACATAGGCTATGTTTTATTGCAAAAAATACTTAAAAATAGTAAATAAATAAATAAGTGTGTGATTACGCCATCTATCGACGGAGTGCATGTCGAGCTGTGTGGCCGTAATGTCTTTGGGAATTAGTCATATATAAATTACGATGGTGTTGAAAATTAAAATGTAAAATATAGCGATACATGATTGCCGGGACGAGACGACTAGTATAAAAAAAATTGTAACAGTTCCGTATTTGTGACGCCTGAACTAATTTTAAGGTAATAAAACCAGATTCCTTTCGATACAAAAATAAAATGCATTTTAAGTTATATATTACCACAGTTGACAAAAAGTAAACAAGATACCTAGTTGATGAATAAGGTCCACAATGTCGTTTACCAATACTTCCAGTTTGTATTGTGAAATACCTTTTGGTTTTTCGGAATTTCCATATCCTCGCATATCGACTGCGACACATCTGTAAATTAATTATATTTGATGTATATATAACTAAAATTCAAATAACCCACGATTCAAATTTAAAATCCTGTAAACGGTCATCAGCAGATAGTCTTCAAGCGGCCAAGCTCTTCATAAATTATAGCTAAGAAATTTTAAGTAAATTAAACTACATCAAAAGAACTATCTCGATTGAATCAGCTATTAAACAAATAAAACAACATCAAAAGAAATATCTCGATTGAATCAGCTATTAAACAAATAAAACAACATCAAAAGAACTATCTCGATTAAATCAGCTTTTAAACAAATAAAACAACATCAAAAGGATTATCTCGATTAAATCAGCTTTTAAACAAATAAAACAACATCAAAATAACTATCTCGATTAAATCAGCTTTTAAACAAATAAAACAACATCAAAAGAACTATCTCGATTAAATCAGCTTTTAAACAAATAAAAAAACATCAAAAGAACTATCTCGATTAAATCAGCTTTTAAACAAATAAAACAACATCAAAAGAACTATCTCGATTAAAACAGCTTTTAAACAAATAAAACAACATCAAAAAAACTATCTCGATAAAATCAGCTTTTAAACAAATAAAACTACATGAAAATAACTATCTCGATTAAAAACGCTTTTTAACTTTTTTGTTGGGGAAAAAGTTTTTTCGCATTTTTCAAGAAAATTCAAAATATTTTTTAATATATTTTACACATTTAACTATGTAGGTACCATTTTGTTCGATAACTTTTTGCCATCTTGTAGGTAGGGACATGATCCCATTGCTATAGAAATTTTGGGGCTTCTGATTAAAAAACCGCGACACGTAGTTTTGGCAGTCCTCTCGTGATGTTAACCTGACACTGCCTAAAGAATTCTGAAGAGACCGAAACACGCTTGAAAACGCTTAAACCAAATTTGTGCTACTCTCACAGACACTGCACTATTCTTCATTAGATTCACTCATCTTCACAGTACGAAAAACAAATAAAAATCACACATTTTCCTAATGTAAACTTTGAATGATACCAAAACCAGCCAGATACAAATAGTATAGCCAAAGAGATTTTATTACAAGTTCATACATACTATGTAATCAAGTAAAATCCCTTTGCATGTATGAACTTATAATAAATGTGAAAAGACTTTTTCCCCAACCTATTATAATACTGGCATAATAAATATAAATTAACAAAAATAATAAATCACCTCCCTAAGGACATACAGGATAATAAAAAAATACTACATTTCTCACCAAATTATAAACTTTTTATTATATACATATATGTATCTAGAATATATTTTTCTCATAAATTAAAAATATTTTATAAATATTTTTAATTTATGAGACCTAATATATATGTATTGTAGCTCAGTAGCTTCTATAAGCCGTTAAGTCTTCTGTGGCTCTTAATAAATATAAATATCAAGTTCAAATACGGTCTCAGTGAAATACATGAGCATTTTAGGTTTTTAATCACCAACTTATTACAACTCGTAGAAGTGTATGTTAACATAATATGCATCTCGGTGTAATAAAATATATAGCGTTTGTGATCATAAACTCGCTTTTACATAAATAACATAGTATAATTTTATATTACCTATAATTTTTATTGAAGTAAACTATCTGATGACGCCATGAATACCAAAACTCGGGGAAGCCATGTAAAAATAACATCAATGGTTTCGAAGGATCGCCGCTGTCTACGTAATGCAATTTGATAGACTGAAAGTAAAATAAAAGTTTTGTATTATAATATTTAACCTGCCTTGTTCGTTTTTTTTTTTATTCTAAAATTTAAAGGACTTGTTCAACATACAAAGCGAACATGTCGTCCTCGTAATGCCACTTAAACTACTTATACAATAAAGTAAAATTGTTTTATGCATCGACCACATAATTTAGTATACCTATTTATTTTTATTGTACACACAAACCAAAAACAGTCCTTTATGGAATTATGGTGTTGTTTCCTATATGGAAGTGGAGGCGAGTGTTTGAATTTTGTTAAAAGAAGTCTTGGCCCAAGTCCAAGGCACTGCTTAAGTTCCTCTCGTAATTGATTATTGTAAGAGATCATAATGTTTAATTATTTATCGGTTCAGTAGAAGTATCTACGTTCCGTATACCCAATAGTCCATTTATATCACGCCCTCCTATTCTAGTCCTTGTATACAACATACGCCCTCTCCTTCTCTTCTTATATTTTCTCCGACTTATATATATCAAACAGACCCACATGATATAAATCAATTAAGAGGAAATCAGTCGACACTTTTTTCATACAAACATAGTCCCCTGTTTCCTCCTAGGATAATGAAGTTACAGAAGAAAAAAATAAATGCCATGCGATATATACTTACCTCTGCCATGAATGTACGTTTTGTTTTTTATTATTATTTGATTAATATAATAGAAAAAAAAAACTTTTAAAATAAAAAAAAAACACTTTTTATTACATTTACAAACATCCAGAACCAAAAAACCAAAAAAGCAAAACGTACGGGCATAGCTTAGACCCTGTACTTCATTTTAACGAAATAAATATTAAAATCGGTCCAGATTTCGAGGAGGAAACAGGGGATTACGAAAGGACGATGTCCTTAATGTTACGTAGGTAAAATCAGTTCGAGCTGTAGTTCTCTCTATCACACGGTAAGGGGTAAGCTTGGGGCTCAGCTCACAGCAATATTTTTGGTAAAAATCTATTTTTCAAAAGTGTCGTTCGTACGAAGTTCTCTTAAACCTTACAACAAAACAAAAAGTTAATGTTCGCATCGATATTATCGTCATCTTATTCGAAAAATTGCATATAAAAAAAAATTGTGGAATTGCCATGTTTGTGCGCGCATTAAGTTAAAACGGCTGAACCGATTTGAACGGAATTAAATTAAACTAACAAATGCAATTGCGGAAACAAGATGGTGGAAATTTTTCTTATATACCACCATAATATCTAAATCAAAAGATTTTGCTATAAGGTCAACAGGTCATATTGTTATTTTTTTAATATTTGTTTTTAATGCGCATGAATTGATGTTAATATTTGTAATTAATCTTGTCTAGAACTGGATGCAATGAAGGTTTACATTGTTTCAATATAAATGAATAAACTTTATTCTTTGATATAAAATATAGTTAAGATTTATATACTTTGACTTAGTAGGTATATCAGGAAACTCAATCAAAAATAATTAAAATATTGCGTATATGATTCAAGTTGAAGTTGCAGTTATGTTGTACAGGTGGATTTTTGAAGCAGGTATCTTAACCGTTATAGTTCCAGGAAAACGTTACTGGAGGCTATCCATAACTTTTTAAGATATTCTGAACTGCATTCACAGATTTATGAGAAAATAGACGGTCAGCTAAAAAGTGCTAAAATGCAAAAAAATATATATTTTTATGTCTATCGATCCTACTTCGTATGGGTATCAATTGAGTGCTAGAAATGTCAGAAATCGCCAAAAACATTTTCCATACATTTTGTACTGAAAAACGATAAATCAACTCGTAATATTCTTTATTGCCAATTTATTAAATTATTTAAGTAACTTTTAATTGGTCGTCTGATAAATATCTTATTTATTTTGATCTTGGAATTACATATATCTTGTTGTTGTTAATTGTTAAATGTTTTCAATCTTTCATTTCAGTGCAATAACAATGTGACCATGAACTTGCGTATTTTTATCGCGATCGTGGAATTAACAAAAAAGTTTAAAATGGAAAATGACTTTTCACAAATGATGTATTTCTGTTGCCATTATAACAACAAATACTAAAAACAGATTAAAATATATATTTAAGGGCGGCTCCCATACAACAAACGTTATTTTTTTGGCAAATATTGTCACGAAACCCTTCGTGCACGAATCCGACTTCCATTTGGCCGGTTTTATCTTTTTCTATGTAGTGTTATGCTGTTATATAGGACGTTTTTTTGTATTAACTTTCAAGGCAAGAAGTGAAATTTTTTCTTTGCCCCATAACCACCCCCTTACTCCTACAGTGATTAAATTTCTAAAAATCGGTCTTTGGCGAGTCCTTTTCAAAGAAAATCAACGTCACGTAGACAACAAAAAAAAGTGAGGTCGTGACTTTTGTTTATACTCTGGTCAGTTCACTTCTAGTAGACGTGGATGATGCTTTATTGCTGAGTTACGGGCTTTTAAATTTTTTTTAAGAATGAAGTCATGAATTTTTGGATGCTTATTTTCTGTAGCAATTAATTTGTAAAAAAAACTAAAAAGTATTGTTTGTTATAGTTAAAAAGTTGAAGTTTTTAATTTTGTTGTCGAATTGTAAATTTGTTTTTTTTACGTATAGTAAACCGGAAGTGAAAATTTCAAATCGATGTTTGAGTAACTTCGACACTTTTTTAAAAATATTTTAACCTTGTATTAAAGCTATATATGTACTAATTCTTCACAAAAAAAATTAAAACGTGATCGCCAATAGTTTAAGACTTAAAGCATATAGAGTACATACACATAGCTATGAGCACTTCCAAGCAATCGGGTCTATGCGCTAACATGCTAAAATACGACGATATTAATATTTTATTCCTTCATCCTAACATGCAAAGATATAAAAATAAACGATTTCTTTAATTCTTCACATAAAAATTAAAAAGTGATCAGATGATTTAGGACGATTTAAAGTATGATACTGCCACTTTCTACGCTTTTCAAAAAAATACTGCACCAGCACCTTGATGAGCACTGAATTGCGGGTGCTGTTATGAAATACATCACAGACGAGGCTCCCGAACATTTTAAGAATAGGTTCAATTTAGTCTGTTTATCTGTCGCGCTTTCACGCCAAAATGGCCTGAGTAATAAGGGTTGAAAGGGGGGGGATGAAAAGTTGTATGGAAGTATCATCATTTGTAGAGCTACAAGCTTGAAACTTATTTTTAGGGTTGTTGATTCGATATAAATAAATATGATAAGTAAAGTTTGTAAAAGTTTTACCCTCAAGGGTGTTACAAAACAATAGGGAAGACGGGATGAAAGTGTGTATGGAAATATGTAAAAAAAATGTTTGTATATTTAGAAAATTTAGGTGTTTTTAATGACAGTTTTGATGAGTTACTTGTTGTGTCAGTAGTATTATTTATCTAGTTTTGACTAATATATATTATCTATAAAATATTACATAATTTATACTTACATTTGCTTTAATATATTTATGAACACCGTATTTTGGATCCGTTAGGCTCACTGGTTGCACTAAAATGCGTTCAGTTGTCAATAAAAGTGTATAAGAAGTTTTTAAAACATTGATAAAAGTAACAATAATTTCAAGTGTACTAAATATTATTGTTCTGGTGTTGGCTACTAATTTGGATAATATTTTCATGATAAATACCATTCTTTCTCGGACACGTCGGGTAAAACAAGTTACTTATGTTTGAATGACGACTTTAGTATGTACAGTATTATTATGTAGGCTGTTTTGCTTCATTATAAGTAGTTTTTTTAACCTACGGTTTTTTTGTACTTTTTTGTACCTACATCATAATTAAAAATAATATTTCTTCTATACTAGAGAATATCTGGCAGAGATATCTTTTTAGAGATAAGTTATCCTGTGTGCTGTAAAAAGTTTAAATGGAAATTTATAACTTATCTTAGTTGCCAAAGAGATTTGAAATTTATCTAAGTTGCAACATTTTAATGATAAATTATTTGTCACTAAAATATTTTTATCTCTCAAGTATTTTTGAATCGATAAAAAAATGTAAAATATATCCTTTGGTTAATATGAGGTCAGATAAAAGTATGCAGGAGGTAATAGTAATAAATCTACTGCAATTAATTATGAGTTGTTACTTATTAAGGTATTTTTAGGTCCATACTTAAAGAATACTTAATAAGAGTCCATGTAGTTCAAAGTTTTTAAAATATTAATTAAATTTTTCTCTTGTAGGTTGAAAATAATAAAGATTCTGAATATTTAAATTTATTCAATTAATCTAAATGACCCTAATAAACTTTTTTTTCCTTTGAAAGTAGTGTACAGTATATTGCTCGTAGTAAATTAATCCAAGCATTGTTATTCTGTATTGATTACTTCTAAAGTGGAGTGTTTCTCGTCCATTGTTTATATTTTATGTCAACTTTAATAAACTTTAAAGTTGTTAATACTTATAGATGATGTTCAATTGTTTCAGAGGGACTCTCCGTCAACAACAGAACTCAAATAAATGGGGCGCTGAAGTCCGTGCTCTGATTGCGAGCGGTATAAACAAACCTAGGAAGGGACACGACGCTGGTGACCATCCTCCCATTACACCCTTGAAACTTGCCTGTAAGTTATTATTACTCAGAATTTAATTCCTCCTCTAAACTCATTTAAATTATAATACCCCCCATTGTACTCATGGCATGCACCGGCAAAACTGTGTGTTTTGCGCATTAATGACATTATAAAGTTATATAGCATATACATATCTCTTTATAAAAAATATTTAAGTCTTAACGTGCTCAACTTTAATAATACTGCACAAATCTTACAACTTTTAATTTGTTTACTTGTTTGGTTAACAGTGAAACTACTAAATTACTTTAAGCCCTCCATACCATTTCAGCACAATTCATATATAATAGAGAAGAATAGATAATTTTAGTATGGATTGTGAAAAGATTAAGTAAGATGAAAAAAGAATGAACTAGCGTAATAATCATCATTATGATTATTTTATGATATTATCTTTATCATGATGATTAGTTGCACTTTACTGATCTGGGTCTCCTTCTCGGCATAAGAAGGGGATAGATCATACATGGACTACCACGGTGCCCAATTCTGTGATGACGGACTTCAGACCTTTTGAGCACGTTATAGAAAATACTGAGTCCTGCAGGTTTCCTCAAGTAGTTTTCTTTCACAGTTAAAGCTTAATTGCTTTAAACAGACATAACTTTGTAAAGTCAAAAGTGTGCGTCACTGCTGAGTAAGATAGGCATTTCTAATAGTAGTATTTATTCCCAGCGGAATCACATTTGGAAGTTGATATGTGGCGCATCTACGATTATGTGACGCGTCACTTCATTTCTACTCTATCCCGTGATTGCAAATACCTGAGTACTACACTGACCTTCCAAGTAGGACAGGAGATATTTTACTACACTGGAAACGCATTAATCGATGCTGGGTACACAGAAATAATGCATTGGCAGGTATGTTACAAGTAATATAATCTAAATTTATTTATGGGGTTTTGGTCACCTGATGATCATGTCACCTACATAGGGAATACAATTCTAAAACAAATAAAAATTAACAAAAATCGTCTTTCAAAAAATTCTATTTCTACCTAACTCCACTAATTTTTACAACATGCTGGTCTGCTCTGACAGAGTACAGGCCCGAATGCTGTTACAAAAGCCTATACTAACAAAATACAATTGTAACTAGATAAAAAATCTTTTAGCTTCGTTACGGATACATTCAGCCGTTATATGAAATACATATTCATTTTTATTGCACTCTACTGGTGATTGTAAATTTTAGGCCTTTTTTATGGCAGTTAAGGGGCAAACGAGCTGACGGATCACCTGAGGGTAAGTGGCCACTGTCGCCCATGGACATCGGCAATACACGAGATACCCTCTTGTTTTGCCGATGCATTGCTACCTTGAAGATAACGGTTTCAGTAGACCCTGAACGTGAACCCAGAGTTCACTAGAACATTGATGGGATGGGAGGGGGAGGGATTAATTTAGCTCACATGCGGAACGCGTCAATGACACTTGGCGGTCAGATTCGCATGCTGGCGGTCATAAACCAGTCGGGGAACAGATCTCCTACCACCAAGGGTGTGATGGGTTACTCGGCTCCTACGAGATGCTCTCCCTGCGGTAGAGGGGAATTGTATTCTAATCCGTTACCTCACGGGTAACCGTCCCCAGCCAATCATTGCAGTTAAACTATTTAGAGTACTGTGTCCGGATCAAACTCACTTGGAGCATTCATACTTACATACTAACTTTGTTAATCCGGATGTATGTTTAGATATCCCTTCTTTGCGTGGTAAAGGAAAGACACATCGACGATTTTTTATTCAGAATGTATTGGATGGTAATTACTAGAGACCGGATTATATGCATTTGCTTATTTAACCCATTCTCAGCGGTAATAGCATATTTTACCTAAAATCTAGTTATGATGCATATTATGGGTACATTTACAATATTTTTCCGAGTGCAGTGCATTTACCTTGCGTTCCGAAATGCGATAAAAGTGATAATATCGCGAATTCGACCCGGAACGCAGAGTCAGTAGCCGTGTAAACTATAAGTGCTAACATACCAAGTTCAAATTCTGCCCAATTAGCTCAGTCGATGAGGAGCGAACCTTTTCCACTTTATAAAATATTCTAAATGATCGAAGATACTATCTTATCACTGAAAATTTGGAAAAATACTCGATTGTTTACGTTTACAAAAATTTTAAATAATTTTAATGTCATGTTATGTTACTGTACTTATTATCGCCTATCAAAAAATACTTTACTCATTGAATGCTGATTTTGAAATAAAAAAATAAAAACCTAAAATTTATCATTTAATTTCGCATATTCTGCCAATTTTCGTGCATATTTCAAGCATTTTTCATGCATATAATAAGCTTTTTATGTTGCATATAATCTGGTCTCTAGTAATTACCTTGGAAATCCGGGAACGGGGTAGTAGAAATACAGGTTACAATAAATAATGTACATGCATTTTAACTGAGGTAGGGCACAGCAGGAAATTTCCTGCTCAAATATGGAGCAGCCCGACTGGGGTAGTACCTCGACCTTACAGAAGATCACAGCTAAATAACACTACTCTAAAGTAGTGTTGTGTTCCTGTTGGTGAGTAAGGTGACCAGAGCTCCTGGGGGGAATTGGGGATAGGGTCGGCAACGCGCTTGCGATGCTTCTGGTGTTGCAGACGTCTATAGGCTACGGTAATCGCTTACCATCAGGTGAGCCGTACGCTTGTTTGCCGACCTATAGTAGTTACATTAAAAAAAAAAAAATGCATTGTAAAATGTTCACCATTATTAACATAACTTAAATAAAGGAGATCTTTGTTTCACCTATTTTAAAGTTTGTGTGACATGTTGTGTCGTACGGAAGTTTTTATATTCAAATTTCAGTAGGCTTTAAAGAATCTTTTAATCACAGTAAGAAATAGGATTGTTTGGCAATAAAAATATATGAAAAATGTTTTTGGCGATTTCTGACATTTCTGGTACTCATATCGCAAATAGGGACCATAGTCTTTTGATACGAACTTCGATCGATAGATATAAAAATATTTGTTTTTCTCAAAAATCTGTGAATGTAGTTCAGAATATCTTAAAAAGTTATGGATGGTCTCCTAGGAACGTTTTCCTGTAACTATAACGGTTAAGGTACCTGCCCTTACTGACACGTTTCAAAAATCTACCTGTATATCTATCAGGATAATTTAAAAGTTTTTTTGCAAATCAAGTACTAGGATCTAAATTAATCATATTTATTTTTATGATAAAAAAAATCTTAAATTAATTAATAAAAAATTATAAAAATATCTTATAATTTTTTATCAATATGTTAGGTAATTACGTTTTATTAACTGTAATGATCCAAAGGTCCAATCCGGTTTGTGATATAATGATTTAAGGTATAGTTCCATAGTATTCCAGAGCTATTGAAACGAATAATGATAAAACTAAGTAGTTTTAATTTTTCATTTACATTTTTTTAAAGTAAATTACAAATTTTTGTACAAGATCAACCTGTGAATTTGCGAGCGTATCCTCGGCAGGTTATGGTTACAAAAGTGTCTCAAAACATGTTCTGTTATTTTGATCGTAATAATTTTGTTCAATTGTAAATTTCTTGTAACTAGAGCTTAACGGCCACAGCTTTTCGGTACTCTAATCAGTCTACCTCCTAAACGACTTCGAAGCCCATTATGAAGCTTAATATATATACTAATATATAAAGCTGAACAGTTTGTTTGCTTGAATGCGCTAATCTCAGGAGCTACTGGCCCGATTTGTAAAATTCTTTCAGTGTTAGATAGCCCATTTATCGAGCAGGCTATAGGCTATATATCATCACGCTACGACCAATAGGAGCGGATGATCACGGGCATGAAGTCGCAAGGATCGGCTTATAGAAATAATAGAAAAAAAGGAATTAGACAAACTTTTAAAATTTAATTTAATTTTTTATAAAAAAATTACTTAATGTCCAAAGGTGTTTTTTAATAGCTTGTTTAATCACTACATAGTATAAAACAAAGTCGCTCCCCGCTGTCTGTCTGTCTGTATATATCCTTAGATCTTTATAACTACGCAATGGATATTGATGCGGTTTTTTTAATAGATAAAGTGACTCAAGTGGACGGTTTTTATGATATAATCCATGCATAATAAAGTAGAGAAACACTGATAATTTTAGAGGTTTCTAATGTGATGTCGATAATTAACACATTTTTTGCGTTTACATTGCAAACGCTGGCTGAACCCTACGAGATAGATCAAAATAATGTGCTACATTATTGTACACCTTAAAACGGTCTACAAAAAAGTCCGCGATGGTATATGTCTATCTCTTAGGGATAACCCACAATAACCATTTTTTTTAAATGCGGGGACAGCGGTTGCGACATTTTGTAGTATATTTAGTATCAATGCCGACGCACCCGTGCGAAGCCGGAGCGGGTGGCTAGTCAGGTATAAATTGGACATAATTATTTATTAAATATTTACTTTTTAAAACTGGTTAATAAGGGTTAAAAAATATTCGGCTATTTACGTGGCTTCGTTATTGGATTGGTGGTATTTTAACAATCTTTTTTTTAATTCTTAAGTTAGCAATTTTTGCTTTCAGAAAATATAATGATTTTTCTATTTTCTTTCATAGGCATTCGGTAAAGACGAATTTGTGCCGATTCTGAATGTGGATGACGTCCTCCGAGCGCACGACCATAGACTCGTAGAGTGTCAGACTTGCCCACCGGATTATCTTACAGAATCTGAGGTTAGTTGCTATACCACAATGTCCAAGTAAACTTACAAATAAGTTTTTTGCAACTTCTGAAATAAAGACATAGTTTGCATTTTTAAATCCTTGAATCAACATCATCACCCATTAATGGCTCACTGTTGTGCCTGGTGTGTATCCAGGATCGAAGACAGACTTCCCGAGCATACATCGACATCTTAACCACTGGGCCATCATTAAAGGTTGTATGATGGTAAAGTCTACATCAAATCTCTTAGTTATACATGACATCAAATAAAATTAACGGACCCCTAGGTTTTTTATTCAAATTTTCCTGGACCTTTTACACTACTCTTAAGGTGGCATATAATGTTATCATGGGGTAGCAAAGAACAAAAAAAAAAAAGTTATTGGAATTAAATCCTATGTTTTTATATATACTTATATTTGTCAAATTAGCTCGTATTTAAAAAATGTTTATTATTTAAAAATATGAAAACATTGCATGACTTTCAGATCACCACAATCTGTTATTCGTGCTAAGTATGATACATGTAGAGCTAGCATTTTTAATTTTGCATTTATTGGCAATAAGAGCTAACTGTGAGTTTTAAGTTGTGTATTTAGATTCCGTGAGTGAAATATTATAATACAAGTACATTTTCATGTAAAAGACAATTTTGTAATTGGCCAGTGTAATTATAGTTTTTGACAATGTTATAATCATTGGATGTCTTTATGTATAAAAAATATTTTTTTTAATCTCCATTGATAAGAACTTCCAAATCATTAAACATGAATTAAAATATATTTAATTATATTGAATTTTTTAGCTTCAAAACCTAATACAAGTACTACAGTGATTAATTAAAGTTTGATGCCATTTTAATACTACTAACTCAAATCATTTTTGTTAAGAGTTAGGTTGGATATCGCAATATTTATTCCTTTAATTTTGATTTAATAAGGTTAGATTAAGATGAAAAAAAATATTATGTAATTTTTTAAGGTAATCACCCTGATGGAAAAACATGGGATCGGTACGGACGCATCGATCCCAGTACATATTAACAATATTTGTCAGCGTAACTACGTCAGCGTGGGTAGCGGACGTCGTCTCGTGCCGACCAGTTTGGGCGTAGTACTAGTCCATGGGTATCAGAAGGTGAGATTGTGATTCTGAAGGAAAAATTATTCAGTTCGGTCATGCGAAAATTAGACACAAAAAACTAAGAAACTTTGTTCTGCACAAAAATAGTTTTTCAGATCTTGATAACACACTGACTCCGAAAAAACCCATTGCGTGTAATAAATGTTTATTTTTTTTTCATAAAAATCTTAGGATATTTTTACATCAAATATTTATTCTTTACAACAAAAATTATCTTAAATTTTAACGCTCATTTTAATTTTTAGATCGATCCAGAATTAGTATTACCAACAATGCGTTCGGCAGTCGAAGAACAATTAAATCTTATAGCTGTCGGCCAAGCAGATTTCCAAGCAGTTTTAGTTCATACAAGTGAAATATTTAGGAGAAAATTCCAATATTTCGTGCGATCTATTGAAGCGATGGATCAATTATTCGAAGTTAGCTTCTCTTCGTTGAAAACGAGTGGCAAAGCGTTGTCTAGATGTGGCAAATGCAGACGTTATATGAGATATATTCAGGTTAGTATTCTATATGTAGGATTTGCATTGAGATTTAATAAGTTTTATTATCTAATAATAAAATATATTGTAATAATCGATACCTAAAAATCACAATATGTCTATGAAAGTAGAATTCTATATATAGATGATATAAAGAAATTAAATGAACTAATGATCTAACTGATGGTAAATGATTGACACTGAAAAATATTTTAAGACATTGATTGGCAGAAAGGTAACGAAAAAATTTGGTGTTTTAGGCAAAGCCAGCTCGTCTTCACTGCTCCCACTGTGATGATACGTACGCTTTACCCCAGAACGGCACGGTTCGAATCTACCGCGAGTTAAAATGCCCCCTGGACGATTTCGAGCTACTTTCCTGGTCTTCTGGTAGCAAAGGGAAAAGTTATCCTTTATGCCCTTACTGCTATAATCATCCACCTTTCAGGTAAGGTTTTAAATTACTCAGGCTAACCTGAGTCACTAAATTCCAATTCTGTTTTTATAAAAGTTATATCTTGTCTTTGTAAAAATCTCGTGTTAATATTATGTTTGTCTCCAATATCGAAACTCTTTAAATTTAATTTAGCCTCAGTACCTCAATTAATAACTTTAATTTTTTTATTGTTGAATTTATTACAGAGGGTTACAATTTGTTATAAGTTTCATATCATTGTAATATCTTATGTTATCTAGGTTGGGTATCATGTCAAAATTTCAAACTTTCTTCAAGTTATTTCTATAAATTTATTACTGGTCAAGATGAATTTTTATTAAAAATTTTCTTACAGGGACATGAAAAAAGGTTTCGGATGTAACTCGTGCACACATCCTACGTGCCCTTATGGCGTCAACTCGACAGGGGTGTCGGGCTGTGTGGAGTGTGATGGCGTTCTCGTGCTAGACCCTGCTGCGCCCAAATGGAAGCTGACGTGCAACAGGTGATTAACTTAAAAATTAGCTTTGTCTCCCCCTTTTAAACATAAAAATAGGCAGAATAAAAAGCTTTGGGGTAAGACTTGAAATTTATTTCATCGTGATATTATAATGATTGTGTTTTTTGTCAAACCTCTAATTTATATTTATATTAAATACTAGCTGACCCAGCAAACGTTGTTTTGCCACTGTGGGCCACCCTTATCCCTTATTAGTATAAAAAATAGATGTTGACCGATTCTCAGGCCTACTGAATATGCATATAAAATTTCATAAAAATCGGTCGAACCGTTTCGGAGGAGAATGGTAACTAACATTGTGACACGAGAACTTTATATATTAGATGTTGTTTGCCAAGTACTCTGGGTCTATATTAACCGATACAGTAAACTCAACATGGTACTTATTCGCAGATGTGATGTGATCATCAATATTTTCGAGGACGCGTCACGCGTGGCGGTGAGTGACACTGCGTGCGTGGTGTGCGGGGCGCAGCTCGTCAGCGTGGAGTACCGCGCGGATAGGACGCGCCTGCCCGCTGCCCTTACTGAAATGACTGCCTGCCTGTACTGTGAACCTAGCTTTAGCGCTTTGGTATGTCAGCAATTATTGACGCATGCTTTCTAATCAGATATCAACTCATAAAGGAAACCTAAAGATTAGCGCTGATTGATTTCTTAGGTTTTCAAGTTCATCACATACGTTCCAAATGTTTCTAACAATCTTTTAAAACTAAACTTATTTAAAGCCGGACAAATAGATTAACCAATTTGTGAAAAATATATTAACTTACTTTTCAAATAATTTAAATGTAACGATGTAAAAGAGTAACGAATGAAACTATGTTATAATAAAAATTTTATTTCAAAGGATTTACTCGAATTATTTGAAATATGAATGAATTGTTCTAAATTTTATATTTTTTTTATTATTCTAAATATTCTGAATATTCGAAGACGCGAATTATTCGATTCGAAAATCTAATAGTATTATTTGATTCGAACGTCACTCGTTCGTCGCTACCATGAATGTTTAAATAATAATTATTAATTTTATTTTCACTTAAAAAAAAGTAGAATAATACACAATCCAGACTAAAATCGAGCAGTGCCTGGGGGTTGCGACCCTGGTACAGGATTAATAAAGCCTTTCAGTAAACACTTCACCGTTCAACCTCCTGACTAATATTTAAGACTTTATCAGCAAAATAGTAATCACACTAATTATTTAAATATTTAGCAAACTATCTTTAAATTCATAGCTTAGTGCTATAGTCACATGATTCCCGAGAGCGATTAAACTTTATTTGGTCATCATAAAAGTCATCAGGTGGGGGGTTTTAGGCCTGTGTTGCCAAGTTAATATTTAAAACCTCCCTTTAAATAATTTAATAACGCTTACTTGATCAAATTATTCTAATTATATTTAATATCGATATTTTATAGCATCAACGCAGAGCCTAAACTATAAGGGTTAGAAACTTAGTATGAAACTTTGCCGTTTTTGAAGTTACTCTAATGAAATTTAGTATGAAAGTTCTTCATTGAAAGTCATGAAACACGTATGAAATATTTTTTCGAACATCATCTTTTAAGGGGGTAAAAAGTTAGTATGACTACCTTATAAAATGTCTACTGTAGGCTAATATAACTACCTCAATATCGCAAACGAAGTTGCGTGTAAAAGCTAGTATTTTAATAAAACCTAACATTATTCTTGATTCTTTCAGGTGGAGAAGCACCGTGCAGTGTCATCTCGCGGCGGCGGCCGAGGGCGCGGTGGGCGCTCTAGAGGTAAACATCGCAACAAGCAGCCTAAGGACAAGATGGCGCAACTTGCTGCATATTTTGTGTAGCGATATTGTTACATTCTTTATAGATGTGGATTGTTTTGTGCTTATGTAAGTGAAAGTTTATTATTTATGTTTCCCAGATAAACAGATGGAATGACTTTATTGATGTATCTATAGTTATTCAAACCATAAGGAGTTTTTAAACAAATTTGTTTTTTATATATTTTTATACAAACTAATTACTTTTTTATTTTAAAAATTTGTTCTGTATTGAGTACTAGAAAGTTCTAGAAATCGCTTTACCAATTTAATTGTTATTATTAACATTAGTTTATTGTAATACATATTGCTAGGAAAAAAATGAACAAAAAATTTGTGTCAATGTGTGTGTTTAATCAAGTTTCTCATTTATTTATTTTGTACTAGAATTTCTAAAACAATTAAATCTTTCATAATTTATTTATGTATTTTTATTAAATCCCAAATAGACATTATTTTTATCATAATTAAAATGGCTACGAAATCAAACGAAATATTTAAAGTCTTCATTTTATTGTGAAGGTTGTCACCTAATATAATATATAGGTACAATATGTTATAAGCTTACAATGTATTACTGTATATGTAACATACATACTTCGTTTTATAGCGAACAGTTATGTAGAAACTGGTTAAACCTGGTAACACTGAAATGCGTATCTGTGCGACGAAAAAAGCTTTAAAAATTCAACGAAATTAACAAAAAATATTCGTTCGGAAGTTAAAGCAGTTTGCTATTATTTATATATCACAGACAAGCCAATATGAAATGTTTAGCAATCGAATATTTATATGTACATATAGAAACATTTAATGTAAACAGATTTAGGCAGCATTTAATATTATACATATATTAGGGCGGAAAAAATATATATTATTATTATATACAGGATTAAACGTATCTATACTCTATTCAAGGTGATAGACAAAATATACAATAAAAAATTAATTTCAAACAAGAAATAATAGTTATTTATGCAACTATTGTATAATACCTAATTATCAATAGTTACATAACCCGTGATTAAATCCTCTATAAAAGATTCTGACACAGTTTACTGCTAACATTAAAACAGCCACTCCTAGTAACCTAACATCATACATATAAACTAAGTATTGATGAAACAATCATTTATTGTAGTTGAACATGTTGTATAGTGCAATTATTAAAATTCACTTCAATATGTTCTTTAATGTTGGAAGGTATTCGCTCATTTTTTTGTAAACAAAACAATAATAATATCCAAGAAAAAGGGCGGGAATTTGTATGACATATTTATTACGGCGCACGACGTTCTCGATAGTGAAACGCGTGTGAATGAATGTTCTTTTTTTGAAATTCATACAGATATCGCGCATCGAGCAGTAAGAATGTGGCTGTCTGTTGAGTAAACTCTTTGCGCAGAAGGAATTTGTGTGTTATTATGAAATTCAGTACAACATTATATGATCCGTTTGGATGATATAATGGTTATTAGGACATTAATTGCTTTAATTTTGGCAATCTTTTATAGAGGATTTAAAGTATGGGAGTAGATAAATTATTTTTAATTTAGTCATATATTCCTTATTAAAGGTGAAATGAACTTATGTTTTTTTTTATTTTTATCTGCCTATCTGAATAGAGTATACATTAATCAGACAGAAAAATCTTTTTTGTTATAGGTGTTAAAACATTGTATGGGAAAGTTATTTTAATCTGGAAGTTAATCTTATATATAGTTTTCAAATGTATTTAAAGTATATTTTCTCGTATAAAACTACTATGAGTTGTAATTTTATTTTAATATAAGTTTGTTTGAAACAGAATTGAATTCTTTCATACGTTTAATCGGAAATTTGGTCACATGGAGATTTAATATGTATTACTATTTATAACTATATACGTGCATTTTATAAAAAAATATACATGTGAGAATGCGGTTTTATGAAAAATAATTTCCACTAAACTGTATGATATGCGTCATGTTCTATAACAAACTAGAAGCAGGCACAAGACTCGTACGATATTACAGTTGCTGTTTAGGTATGGCTATTATATTTTTAAAAATAATTTAATGAATTGATATTGTATTAACAATACTTTGCTCGAAAACACCTAATGTAAGAACAACGTAATAATTTTCGTTTTACTAAAATACCCTGTTATTTAAAGAAACAAAAATAATGGCAACACCAATTCACTGAATTACTTCAATACAGATAATCAATTTAGAGATGTATTTACGTTTGTAGTAGTGTTAGTAGGCACAGTAAGTAAAACCAAATAAAACCAGTTTTTTCTAGTCTTGGGCTTTGTCGGTCACCAATGAGAGCACTCAATTTAGTTCGTTTTCCAATGGCGAACTAGTTCGCTGGTTCTTTTTTTATTAATTTAGTAACAATAATAAATAAAGGGAAAACAAATCTTTAAAATTATTGCAATTTTTTTTTATTTTTATTTAAAAAGGACATCTATCACATCTACAGTGAAACATCGATGTTTATAAACAATATATCGATATTTTTATCACCATTTAAATATAAAGCATATATCGATTTTTTATTAGAAATAAAACACTACAGAAAAAAGTATGGATAAAACTTAAGCTTCCCTAGAAGTAAATAATTCGATTTGCGCCACTGCTCAGTAAAGCGAACGCCAAAAAAATATATTTAAGAATTAAAAAGAACTAAGAGTGAGATCATTGACGAACTAGTTCATATAGTTCACCTAAATTGGGAGCGGTCTTCTGAACTAGGTCGGTCACGAACTACCCAAGACTAGTTTTCTCTAACAACAAAAGTTTCATAGTAATTTTATTAAATGTTAGTAACTATTTTTTACTAAATAGTTCATTAATCAAAATAATTTTCATCTACCACTGAAATATTAAAAAAGCAAAGACGTCTCCAAAGTGATTTGTCTGTAGTTTAAATTTAAATATTTTAATTAAATTAATACATAAATGATTGTGCATATAATCTCCCTATAGTCTACAATATCCTATGCGTAACCCTAACGCCTCTACGTCTGCACATTTAATACATCCCGACTGAGATTCATTTATAAATAATTCCATATTAAATGTACAGGATTGTACTATGCTAGATTTAAATGTAATCTCACTTTTTTGATAACATAATTATCTAATAGCTTTATATACTTACATAGCAATTATTTACAACATAATAACTAAACTTGAAGTTTCCTAAGCCATCTCGAAGATTAGTTGCGTTGTTTGTATTTACTAGAAATTTAACTATCTAATTAGATATTCGAAAAGTAATATAATTCGTTCTGTCGTTTAAACGACCAAGTAAATGATACCATGAAAGAATTGCGCAGTATATTTTAATATGGATTAACTCTTAAGTTACACGTATTGAGTATTTGTACTCTCAAGTAGGTAATTAGGGTGGGGAAATGATCTATGTGCTAATTTATAAGTTCTAACCTCACTAAATGGTCCGAATTGGATAAACCAAACGTTAGAGTCGAAATATGGACCCTTATTATAATGGATTAGCGAGGCCAGCTCTTTATTTTAATACTGAAAATAACTTATTTACAATTTTCATTCATACCATACCCCAAAACCTTTAAAGCGAAAAGCAACGCATTATTGGAGCGATATGTAAATTGAAATCTTAAATAATTAAATCTGTTATTGTCATAGAATAATTTCCCACGTACGTAATCAGTGATTATTATTCAAATAACTTCGGTCTTGGGTAATGGTACAAATCTGATTTAAGATATAATTACATCTGTATACGTGAATGGTAGATTATAATAAGCTATGAATAGCTTATATTATATTGAGCCATTGAAGTATATAATATATTATATTTAATTTTTCTATTTAAAGCTCTTAGATTTTTTTTGTTATGCGAATTATATTATCGCATCAAATACCGAAGGCCCGATAGGAGAACAGTAAAGTTAGACAAACTCGGATTATCGGACAAACTGGCCATTGTTTTTCATTTGATCGAATTTCAATGCACAAAGATAACCCCTGGAATGATTTATATGATATAGGATAGTAGATAGTGTAGGTAACGACTATTAATTATATTTTAAAAACGACATCTCCACTTTGGCATTTTACATAACTTTGACTTTATATGATCCGATATTAAGAACATACATTTCTTAGAGTTTATAAGCAAGGTCACTTGATCTCACTGCACTAACGTGTCCACAAAACAATTTTTCGTAACTTACATAAAATATAGACATCATGTCAGATCATTAGAAGTAGTAAACTCTTTGGATAAACATTACCTCGATAACCTTTATATAGTCCACACTTGAACTTTTTCAGCAATCACACACCAACTCGCTTGATCGTAATACGAAGAAACAACATGAAGACTTTCTACGTATTTTTCGATAAGCTGATCTAACTCCCCTTTTTTGAAGACATGGTAATATCTGTGGTACGTCACAGCTCCACCCTCCGATGGTAGGCTATCGGATCCATCACTTAACGAAGGTAATAGAGGCGCATGAGGAATAGCCCGCGGCACTGAAACAGTGGCTGTATCTTCGGAAGAAGATCTTGTTTCCAATTTTCTTTCCTTTGAACATTCGCTACACGATGGCAAAGATGCTAAACTTGCGCAACCCAATGAAGCTGTACTTCCAGTTTTATCCCGACGACTCCAATCACTGCCTGATGTATCGTTGGATTCTATAGAAAATCCTGATTTTAGAGGTGCAGTACTAGTACTAGATCGCGATGTGATTGATTCTGGACTAATTTCCATTTTATCTAAATCACTAGAGTCGGTCGATTGCCCGACCTTCAACGACGACCGCTTGTCTGTGCTTGTACAAAGAGAATCTACACTTATTTCTGACTCTAAAGAGTATCCGGTTTCTAGGGATTGACTTGTATCATAAGTACCTGATTCGATAGTTATTTCAGGATTACCATTGCTAGATGAGATAGCGCTATCGTCATCGGGATTTTTAATATCGATTTCTGGCAATTTATCCTCTGTTAAGGTTTTAACGTTATACTGAATATTGGCACAATTGTTTAGGAATATATCTTCGTCGCTAGTAACTTTCATGGTTTTCTTAAGTTCCCTATATTTGTTAATAATTGGATCGACATCTTTCGACCTCTTCTTGCTTTTTGTTTTAGTGCTGCATTTTGGAAATAGTTTGTTGATGTCTGATTCCTGAGTGTCGTGAATAGATGTTATGTATTTTACTTTTTCCCCTATGACTTTACCCGTTCCTTGATCAATGTTTAATTTGTTACATGGATCTTCAAGATGCTGTAAACTGTCTGATAGTTCATCTAAAATTTTTTGGGTGTTTCTATCCTCTTCTTCTCGTTTTAGCCTAAGGGAGATGCTTTTCTCACTGCTACTACTGCTCGTAAGATCGAAGTCTTCTTCGTTGATTCGTTTAGAGTATTGGTCTATTTCTTGCAAAAGTTTCTCACTTAACCTCTCAGCAAATTCCGTTAGGTGTTGACTGCGATCGTTTTGGTCGGCAATCCATTCTTCTTCTTTCGCTATCATATCTGATTTGCAGGTAATTAGAGGTTCGTTTTGTATCCTGTTAAAACTTTCGGATTTGGATATTGATTTCTCAGAGTCAGTGCTGGATATTGACAATGAATCATATGGTAACCTAGTTGGACTTCTGTGACTTTTACCTAAGTTTTCATCCAAAGATCGACCTTCAGGTCTATTAGGAGATAATCTATTTAAGCTCCATGTAGAATTACTAGTGCTGCCTTGTTTTGGTGAACGATCTTTGGATCTTCGACCTGGTGAAAGTCTTTCCAAACTTGAAGAGCTTCCACTTGAACTCGTATGAGATTGAGACCTTGACCTGTCTTCTAATATTCTTAAGTCACCTGGAGATAATTTGTTTAAACTCCAATTGCTACTACTACTGCTACTAGAAGCTCCTTGCACAATTGCAACGGTTTCGCCGCTTTCCAATTTTTCCAAATGTCGTCTTTTAGTTCTTGGACTCGATTGAACCACAGTGTCGCATGTTTCATCTAACGAATGAGCTACTTCAGCAACAGCTTCTATCAAATTATTATTATGGGGAGTATTGGAATTTGAAGACAATTTTTCCGAGTTATTGTTATCATGATATCCCGCCTTCGTTTCTAATGCTGGTGGGTTCGGTAGATCTATAACGACAAAAAAATATTATATTAAAAAGTATTAAATTTGAGGAATAAAATATTGTCAATGGCAAAATTACAAATATAAAAATTCATTTATTTTATCTATATCTATCCAAGTTTAGTTATAAGCTTAAAATTTTATTCAAAATTAAATACCTTTTTCCATCGCAGTTTTTCTAAGTTCATCAGGAACTACGCTGATAACGCTGTCTACGGAATCTGGTGAGGATACACCGCTAGAATCACTGTCCATGTCATCCGTAGCAGGATTGAATAATTCTAATGACATAAGCTTAGGATGACTTTTGGCTATTGGTTCTGATTTACTTGTACTGCGCACTATTGGAAATGGTTGTCTGTCTCTTCTGCTGATATTTACCCCTGGTATGCCCTTATTTAACATTTCTTTTATTTGCCGTATTCTTTCTTTTCTTTTTCGCTCAGCTACTCTGGATTCTAATGTATCATTTGTCGATGATTTGTTCGCTGTTTTTGGTTTAAACTGAGGTATCTCTGGTAGTTCTGCAACTGTTTGTAAGGTTATTTTTGGATATGGTTTTACATCTTGTAATATGACCCGTGGTTTTAAGTCATCAGTATCTGCTGTTAACTTGTGGATTTCTTCAATGTCTTTATTAATTTCTGCTATTAACTCTTTTGTTACCTCTGTTGGTGTTTCTTCTTCTTCTTTTATCGGTGGAATAGGATCAATCTCCTTAAATATTTCTATCGGTGGAAAACTGTTAACTATGGTTTCCATTTCAGGCTTCAAAATATTTTCTTCAGGTTCTGGTTTCGGCGGTGAATTTGGTTGGCTTTTTGATTGCGGTTTTAGAGGAGTTGGAGTAACGTTGTTTGTTGTAGAGTAATTTTTTAAACTGTATTGAGCGACTAATATTTTATTATGTACTGGGCCGGGTGCAGTTACAGCATTAGGGGATGCTGGCGGTCGTATTAAAGGGAATGCTTGTTTAATCCTAGGTGATGGTAGTCCAGGCGAATTTTTCAATCTAGGGGATGTTGGTACTGAGGAAACTTTAAGTCTTGGGGATGTAGGTCCAGGAGACAAAGGTGTCGGTGATAACGGGTCACCTGATCCGTCGGCTTTAGGTACATAAATGACGGAAGCGAAACTATCCTCTGAGTCAACACTTGTATCACTTTGAAGACTACTGTCTTTAGACGAATCTGATCCGTCTTCCCTAGAATGTCTTCTTTCGGGGTAAGTTTTTTCATTGTTTGCATTATTGTCACTTGGAGTAGGAACTTCTGGCACCGGTCCGTGGCTTTTCCATCCTTGAAGCATTCTTACAAATACGGTTACTTTATCTATATTCGTTGTTGAAGTTTTGAACTTATTAGTGAGGCCGTTTTTTAATGATTGAAATTTTTTAGCAGTCGTTGCTGATGTTGAGAATATCGAATCACGAATTGAATCTAATGCACCTGGTCTTCGGAATAAGTATTCTTCATTTAAAGAGGCTTGTTTTTGTATGTTTTTTCTAAGCCTTTCCTTTTCTCTCAGCCGCTCTACGGACATCAGTTCTTCATTCAGAGAAGTCTGTTTAAACACGCCTGGCTTTTTAGAATGTAACTTTTGAGTATGTATTTTAAAATTAGGCATTTCTTCAACTAAACTTTTCATATCAGTAGGTTTATCGAGATCTTCTTCTGCGTCATCTTCATTTATTGATTTCTTTTGTTTCACAAGCCGCGGTTTTTTGCGTTCCAAAACCGGTTGTATCGGTTGTTCTACCATAACCGGTTCGCTTTCTTCGCCACCAAGACTTGGTAAACTGGATCTCGATCTAATGAGTGCTCGACGTTCAATATCCGCGATATCGGTTAAACTCCTAGATTTCATTGTAGAGGACTCTGATGGTTGTGACATTAATCGCGGTGGAAGAGCTTCGTCTAATCTTCTAAGTTCTATTGGCAAATCTGCTGCGGGTGGTTCTGGACGAGGACACGGTCTTTGTGACACTCTGCTTATACCCCATGATGGTAAGAAAGAGCGACGACCTGCTAGTCTTTGGAGAGCACGCCTAACGAACGAGTAACAGGTTTCATTGGGCGATGATAGTGATGATGAACCTGGAGAACCATCTCGACTTTTCCATGGCTCAGAACAACTGTAATGAAAATAAATATTTAATTCAATATTTGTGTAC
Organism: Limenitis camilla; assembly: GCA_905147385.1. Taxonomy (NCBI): domain Eukaryota; kingdom Metazoa; phylum Arthropoda; class Insecta; order Lepidoptera; family Nymphalidae; genus Limenitis; species Limenitis camilla. The sequence continues at coordinate 7,036,355 of LR990246.1, read as the reverse complement.
GTCGACATTAAGTCAATTAATTTATAATAAAAAATCAGATACATACTGCTCATATTCAACCGAAAGGAACCGTGGAGCTGGTGGTGGAGGGCATAACGTTGCGGGACGATGCCAGGGTATTAAAACATCCTAAAATGAAAATTTTGATTAAAAATAAATAAATAATGATTCGCCAGAATTGTCTAAAACAAAGCAATTAAAATGCTCACTTGTGAATGGAAATTTCTCCCCTCATGTTCCATAGCCCAAACAGTGAGTAGTAATCGTCCTCCAATTCTTGTTATTCTTGCGAGTTCACGAAGGGCCATCGCGCGTCGCTCAACCGTGGCAAAGTGGTGTACGACTGCGATTGATAGAACTGCGTCGAAGGATTCATCTCGAAATGGTAGGCAAAGGTTGTCACATACCACCACCTACAAAATTATTTTATTTATCATACATATACTATTGAAAGAAAAGTCTTTTATCCTCTTGAAGCTAAGCCTTTTGTTATTTTAAACGGCTCGGTGACTCTGTCAAAGCTGATGTGGACAAAGAATAGACTCATATTTTAATTTAGTTGACCTCAACTTTAATAATATAAAAGTAAATAAATGTTTTTTATCTTATCACTTCAGTGACATATTATGGTAGTAAAAATCACCTTTTTATAATGTTTCGTACATATTAGTATTCGTAGGTTTCGACTGAAATATGGGACATTTTGATAATGTTTTTTCTCCTTATTTTATATACTAAGGGTGATTGTATTATGACAACAATTATACCTCATTGTTATTGTGATGGGCTTGAGCTGCTAGTCGCGTGCAGCGGTCTCCTCCCACCGCGAAAACGGATGGATTCACGCTGAGATATTTACCGTTACCACATCCTGAAACAAGGAATATTTATATTACAAATCTGATGCTTAATAGCACTATGTCTAAGGACTAAACAGTATTATTAACACACTTAAATTTGAATGGTCGATAAGGCTGAGTATGTTTGGATGACAATATTATCATTTGGTATCTTAGAGCTGATGCAGGAGCTAGGAAGTGCATAGAGGAAATCTTCAGTTTCGTTTTAATAAGTTCAGGATATTTTATCAGGTATCATCAGTAAAAAGCCAGAAGGTACATAGTAATGTTTTAATTTTTTAAATTAACATAAATTATTAAAAAACACCATTTGTACGAAGTAAATTAAGTAGCAAACTTCATTATTGTAAGTTATTAAATCTCTCCAACTATATTTCTAGGAGTCACAAGCCTTTTATTTGTACCTATGATATCTCTCGTGATAAAGATCATCATTATAACCTTTTAATGGCCTGAATGATAAGGGTGTTAGGCCATAGTGGACTATGCCACGCTGGACTGGTACAGATTGGTGGATTTCACACACCTTTGAGGACTTTAGAGAACTTTCAGGAATGCAGGTTTCCTCACGGTGTATTCCTTCACCTTTAAAGCAACTGATAGTTAATTTCTTAAAACAAACATAAGCAGGATTGAACTCAGACCTTCCGAGTAAGACATAAACGTCTTGAACACTGGGCTATCCATCATGAATGTCAATCATACTAGTTTCCTTCTTCGATCTTCGAAGTCCCTGAGATACCCTATTATTACCTACATAAAAGAAATCATCTAAATTCTTTCTTTTTTTGGAGATGGTAAAAAGGACGAGAATTTCATAAAAATGTTAACACATTTTAATATAACTCAGAAAAATATACAAGACTTGTAATTTAAATGAATGAGACTGATACCAACCCACACACAATGTATTTAATAAATTCATAATTGAGTGGGAGTAAAAAAAACTCCGCATTTTCCATTTGAACTAACTTTACTGTTTTCGAAAGGACGACATTTACTCTTGTTAAAATAAATTACAAGAGGTTAAGATAATAAAAATATGTTAATTTGGTGGAATTTGTAGGCGGATGGTAAAACTGTAGGGGTATGGGTTAAAGTTGATCCCAAAACGATTATTTTTTTCGAGTCTCTTATAAAAATATGTTATTTAAATTTTTCAAATCAGAACTTGAATTTGATCTAGCTGATATTTTGTCACTATAAACTAAGATATTTTGACTAGTGACTCAAACGACTACGTCTTGGTAGTTTCTAACTATATCGGCAGTTATTTTGAATTTCAATTTATTAAGTTTATTATTAGATATAATATTAATACTAAGACTGGCCAATCCATCACAATTTCTCGATCGTAAATTTAATCACAAATTTTTGCTTTGATTCGGTAACCTATAATAATATGGACGCACGATGTTCATAAAAATATCACGAACGATGAACTTTTAATTTTACAAAAAATAAAAGCTACTTTATTGACAATCAAACTAAACAACAATTGCACTATTAAGTTTAATGAAAAGGACAATTTATGGTAATTTTTTTTTTTTACTAAAATTATTTAAAATATCACACAATACAAAATTGGACCTCTTTTAGGTGTGATACTTATACTTATAGACGCTGACTTGAGCCAATAGACCTTAGGTTAATACTCTGATTGAAAGAAATTAAAATATTACTTTACATCTTGTTTACATAGATAATTTTTAGAGAAAACAATTTGAAAGCTAAAGTAAAAGATCACAGTTCACCCACGCTTCGACATTTACCGTAACCTTAGAGTATTCTTCATTGAATTGCTAATTAATTGTTTATCTTATATTTGAAACAGTGTGGGCAGACTTACGCTTCGGTGTACAGAGACTTTCTAGAGAATATATTTTTATAATAATATTAGTAAAATGTAAAAGAGGGTTAAATTTAGCTCGTTATTATAAGTAGATTTTCACTCCATTTGACTTTTGTTACTGTTTTAATGTATCTATTGAAAAAGTTACTAAAAAAAAATATTCAAGCGTTCATCCCTCAAGCCGGTGTGTGTGTGTGTGTATGTTAGAGACGATATCTGTTGTCAAAGACTCGGCAACCTTGAAATTAAAGACCTATCAGTTCTGTGGGCGCGCGTTAACTATGGCGATATCACGCGGATTTACGCGTGTCTTTACAGGTCTCATACCCGTTCTCTCAGACACGTTCAGGAGGTTACAGATTTCATGCTTCAGCGATATCCCTGCGCGGAGGTTGTGGTCCTTGGCGACTTTAATGCCCACTACAGTGAGTGGTTAGGATCACGAACCACAAACCACGGAGAGCTGCTCATAGTTTTGCTCTCACCTATGGTTTCTCCCAACTTGAATCAGGCGTAACCAGGATCCCTGATACCGAGAACCATACACCTTCTCTATTGGATCTTCTGCTGACTACCCACCCAGAGGGCTACCTAGTAGCCTGGTACACTCCGAGGCGAGATTGAAAAGAAATTCAATGCTGCCTCCAGATCCTACAAGAAGCATATTGCGAGAGCAAGGCTTAAGCACATTCGAGGCATTGATGAGAAGTTAATAACCTTTCCTTCAGGAAGCCGTGCATTTTGGTCTCTCGCTAAAGCCGTCGAAGGGAACTTCTGTAAGCCCTCTTTACCACCTTTGCACAGTTCTGATGGCTCGCTGGCACACTCCGCGAAAGAGAAAGCTGATCTTCTGTGCATTCTTTTTGCGTCGAGTTCAAATCTTGATGATGGGGGAAAGACCGCCTACAATTCCTAGATGCGAATGCGTTTTACAAACGTTTTGTGCGCTTCTCACAAAGCGCTGTGCGTCGAGCGCTCCTTTCCCTAGACGTTAAGAAATCCAGCGGACCTGACGGAATCCCAGCTATAGTGCTTAAAATGTGTGCTCCCGAGTTGACTTCAACACTAACGCGCCTTTTTTCTCTGTCTTATACCACAAGAATAGACCCAAGTTCTTGGAAAGTAGCCATCGTTCACCCTATTCCCAAGAAGGGTGATAGCACCAACCCATCGAATTACCGGCCTATTCCAATAACCTTCTTGCTCTCTAAGGTGATGGAGCGTATAATTAATACACAGCTCCTTGGTTACCTTGAAGATAACCAGCTTATTAGCGACCGACAGCATGGTTTTCGTCAAGGTCGCAGTGCTGGGGATCTTCTGGTGTACCTTACTTTCCGCTGGGCAAGTGCCATAGAGAGTAAAGGAGAAGCTATAGCTGTTAGCCTAGATATCGCTAAAGCATTCGATAGGGTTTGGGACAAAGCTCTACTAGCGAAGCTACATTCCTGTGGACTACCCGAAGAATTATGCAGTTGGGTATCCAGCTTCCTTAGCGGACGGAGCATTAGATGAGATAAAAAAAATTATATGTACTTCCCTCATTCTTGTAATGGAGTCTTTTTATAGCTTAAAAGCATAGCATTGGGCATTCTGGAGTTAAGACTTTGAAAGAGTCGCGATTTCTATTTTAAATTAATGAATTTTGGTACAGTGTTGCAATTAAATAATAATAAATAGTGTTACTATTTTGATTTGCTACAACAAGTAGTAGGAGAATTAAACAAAATGTTTCCATGTAGAGGAAAAAAATATTAAGACTATGTATATACCAACAAGTGACACTGGAAATTAATGAGATAAGAAAGATATATCTAAAAGGTATGTAAAAAGGAAAGAATTGGAGAATGATACACCAAGATGGAGTAGATGCACGACCTTCTCCGTGATACCAAAAACTACATGTACTAAAATAGACTTCTTTCAATCCCTTTTTTGCTGATGTAAACCCCCTGAATCCGGTAACTGACCTTTATGGGAATTAGTGAAGTAGACGTAGATGATGTGTAGGTATTAAGAGAGCTTTTGTATTTAAAAATTTTCTTTAGTCAATTTTATAAGAAGAAGAAATGTAAGAGTATACCTATGCCTAATTGTTGAATGGTCTAATTAACCTACTTAACCGATTCTGTAATTCTAAAAGATTACAAAAGTCGTTGTACCGAAATTCTCAGATGTTGACTCTACAAAAATCCATTGCAGAGATTCTGTATCTTAAAAATCTACGTTGATTTAGTTTAGGTATATGTAGCAGTAAAATATTCTGTAGATACTTTTTATAAATACTTTTTAAAATTGTATTCATAAAATAGCTTTATAAGCTTCATAGATTAAATTTATAAATTCTCTTTAATAGATTAAAGTGAGGATGAATGTAGCAACAATGTGGGGTGGGTGTTTAGTTGGAAAACGTTTTCCACGTGAAAGGTATTAATATAATGTAAATACATCCACTGCATTATGGCACAGATTTTAAGGTCATGCTTAGTTTCTATGGAATTGAGTCAACTTCCTTTTAAAGTAACAGGTATTCAAAAATACATAGAAAGACTGTTTTGTATGCACACTGTGTAGTTAGAGCCTTTGCATACGATCGTGTAGCTTAGGAAATTAATGGCGACTATCGATTCTATAGCAGTTAAAAGATCTTATAATACTATTATTTCTTTATTTTTAGAAGATTAATTTATGTTACCTATTTTGCAATAATTATAATGCCAAAAATATAAAATGCTTTAAATTTTTGATTCAAATTCAGGCTATGTTTTAAATCAATATTTTTTTTTTCTTCTTAATTTTAACTCTTTAAAATCATGGAATATTTACGAACTACTAAAACAATTTTAACTTAAATTTGAAATCTCAGAAACTGACTAAATCGAGTTATGCCAATCGTTAGAGTATTGAATTTAAATCGAGTGGTAATATGTTCAATCCTCAGTCATAGAAATACTAACAGAATTAGGAAAACAAAGAAGAGGAGAGTCTTACCAATATCGCAGACCAAGCTGCCAGGTTCCAAGTCCCCAAGGAATGAGCGCACTGCCGGCGCAGGAGCACAGGGCGCGTCGTCGCCTGCCTGCTCGTACACGTCGTGCACGTACGCGCGCTCCAGCGCCGCCCCCCGCGCAGCGCACTCCCCCGCGCACTCTCCCGCGCCCGCCTCTGCGCCCGCCTCCGCGCCGCCATCCGCCATCACCGGACCATTGCACCACGCTGCAATTATATTTTACTATATTAAATTGATTGGAAATTTTACTAGCAGAAAGGGAAAAAAAACACCACTTATTATTGTCGTGTAAGCGTGGTAACAAAAGTTATACAGTTATAGTTTTTATTGTAAAATGTAAACATCTTGTTAGAAGTAATAACAGTCTGATTAAATAGTAGAAGAATTATTGGAATTTACAAAATAAATAAATGTATTGGGTAATCTGTTTTACACACCCATGGACAAGAAATCATCTGGTATCGTTGATGCGTTACTGCTTAAAATACCCTAGAACCCATGTCAATTTATCAGTTTTTCTAAAGCTACCACCAGTTCGGAAAGCTTTTCTGATTAGAAGAACTGACAAGCTACTCAACAGTTTTTTTTCAAATACCATTTGTTAGCAACACCGTTTATAAATTAGGGTTTCTAAATTAGATACAATGAACTACTGTTGTTTACTGACGATTTTTCGTTCCGATAGGATTGAGCTAGTTTGTCAAGTAGTAGACACATATTAAAGTATTCAGCCTAATAGTGTAGTGTTGTTTGGTGGCGTAGTGTTAAGCCTTCGTTATCGAAGAGCACATGGGGTAATGTAATTTATTATTTTATTAGTTTGTGATAGTAGAAGACGTCTTTAAACCTGCTCCTAGGTCTCAAGTCCCACTATTCGGCTTCCATCTAGATTATATATTAATATTATCGTTTGAATGTTACTTCGCAGTATAGCTCCCATACTCTCAATACATTGTTTACATTTGTATTATCATTCAGTTGAGTGTCAACGTCACTTGGATTCCAAGCCTTGCTATCGTTTAAATAATTTCACAGTTATACGAAATCAATACGAGATTAAGATCCAACCCCATTTCGTATATACTGTGTAAAGGACCTTATATATATGGCTCTTTACTTTTATTATTTTTGTATATTATTTATATTTTTAAGATATATGTTATACACAAACTCGGGCTGTCCCAGCCTTTGTGTCTGGTGGCTTCTAAAAATCAGTATTGGAAGCCTTGGAAGCAAGGCATATAAAAACTGAGAGGACCCACCTATTTGAGGTGCCATTTATTATAAAAATAAGATATACCTAAATGAGATATATATTCAAGATGTCAAGGACCTTTTCCCGATGCTGCTCGGTCTGAACATAACAAACACTTATTTACCATAGGCTTGACTGACAGTCCTATCTGTAGGGGTTGTCTGCAAGCAGAAGAAACGTCCGGGAACGCGTGGGTGTCGCCACACAACGGGCACAAATCCTCAAGGACATGAAGTCGCTCCAAGAAACCTGTGAAGTTCCCAGGGAACTTCTACGCTTCTGGAAGGAGCTGGACTGGCTCTAATAGCTAGTTATCCCTGCACGCACCCGGGAGCCCACTCACAATACAATACAAGAAAAAGAGATATTAATTTTTTTAAGGTTAAAATTATATAAATGGTTTGCCTCAAATAAAGTATTCTTTCTTTCTAATCATTTACAGTTTTACAGATTAGTAAGCTTTGAATTAATGATCTCATAGTACCTCTTGGGCTGATAATGTTTTTTTTCAGTTTATTAATCTTTAAGCTAATTATTATAATAAATAAAAGCTCAAAGAGTTACCATTTAGTTATTACTTGTATATGAAGGAAACAGAACATCCTACAAATAATACACATCTAACTCAAAAAAGATATTTTATACTTTATTAAACTTTATTTTGAATTTCTTTACTAAAAAACAAACTAGTTTTCTAGTTATGTACACACATAGGCATATTAGTTATTACAATTAAAAGAATTAATTTAGCGTGCCTTTTGACTCACATTGTAAAAAATTTAATATTTCATTCAGAGTAGGTACTTTTGAATTGTTTGTGCGCTGTAGACGCTGTAGTGCCTGTTTGTTACATGGAAATTTAAAAATATTTTCTTTATGTTGATATTTTAGTTATGTTGCAACTAATCAACAAGCTAACAACTTATTGTAACATTAAATTCAACTCAATGTCTCTCCTGAAAAGAGGTTGATATAAATAGTTTAATTAAAAAAATATATATTAATATAATAAACTAGCCGAACCGCCCCCGCTTCGCTGAGATATATGTAAATCGTTCACTCACTCACCCATTTGCCAACCTTCTCGTTCATACACACTCACTTATACTCTAACTCTCTTACTCATCTAGTCGTTCTCATACTTGTTTCTTGATTCTCTAATTCACACTCAACAGAGTTTTTAAACTTCCGTAACTCTTAGGATTAGGTAATTTATTTTTATCTTTATAGATAGATTCAAGACTTTTCTTTTCCACTGTTTTTAGGGTTAGTGTTATAATATGTTCATGTTTTATTTATATACTTGACTAGCGGTCTGCCCTCGCTTCGCTCCGGGTATTTAAAGCAATATTAAAATTAATGACCTTTGATTGTCATTCTGTAATTGTGTAGTTTTTCCTTATTTGAAAAAAAGAGAGAGAGTGAGAAAAAGTTATAAATAGAAAAATAATAGAAAGAGAAAAGAAAAGCGACAGATAATAAAAGAGGGTGGATAGAGCAAAAATAAAATTGAATAGGTAAAGGAGAGAGAGAGATAATCGAAAGAAAGAAAATGAAAAGAGACTGATCATTCTGAACAGATCTTTTTCTCTCTTTAATTTTATCAGAGAAGATAAAATTAAAGAGAGAAAAAGAGAGACGATGAGAAAGAATGATAGTATTTTAAGAAGAAGAGAGACGGAAATACTATAGACTTCTCTCAGTGAAAGAATTTTTAAAATCGGATTAGTAATAACAAAACGGCCATATTCTATTAATTAAAAAATGTGTATGGCAACACTAAATCATCTTTGTCACTCAAGAATAGTGCAGTTTTCTCTAAGTGAAAAATTTTTTAAAATCGGATTAGTAGATCCTGGGAAACCCTTCAATTTATAAAATGGCCAGGTTATGGCTCTTAAATGGCCATATCTTTTTAATTAGAATATTTATGGCAACACCACTTAGCCTATGTTACCCGGAAAGGATGTAGCTTTCTATAGGTGACAGAATTTTCAAAATCGGTTCAATAGTTATCGAGCCTATTCGCAACAAACAAACATACAAATATACAAACAAACAATCAAATCTTTCCTCTTTATATAATAGTGTAGATGTAGATAAAAAAAAGATTTCTTGGATTGGAATTGAATTAAAAGTATTTTGTTGACAGCCGAATAAATAATTGATCTCAGTCTCAAATCTATGGATTCAGATCGAATATAGATTTGAATTTTCCATACACAAAATTGAGATGAGATTAAATTAGTAATACTAGTCGACAGTTGTTTTGTTTCCCTTGATACGAAAGAAGTTTACATAATAAAACAAACATTTTTGGAAAAATTGGGTCAACTTTATGTGGGAAAGACTTGACTTTTATGTGGGCAGGGTGCTCTTCCGGCTTGTGCTATACGAGTCTGGTTGTTCAGATTTCCGCGGAGTATAGCAAGGTAACCTTTGGATTCCTTTTAAATCATGAATTTCCGTAACGTAACGCCTGATTCAATACAGTATTCAACTTATTAAAATATTTATTTCCATATCACACGAGAAAGAAATAAAAAGTGTATTATTTTACTTTAGTTTACTCACATTAAATAAAACTTTTCTTTTATTATATTGTCATCATATTTTTGCCTGTAATTTCATTTAAAGATTCATAGTCGCCCCTAAAATCATAAAAACATCCAATCTAAAACTTTCATTAATATATTCGTAATCTATGTACTCAGGATTCTGTAAGGGCAGCGAAAAAATCGTATTTTCTTATTGAGCTGCGTAACAATTTAATCCCTCAGATAACCGGGCAGTTAGTTTATATAAGTTATTATTAACATTTTCTAATTACATTGCAGAAAACTGATATGTTTTTATTATATATACAGTATTGCAGCATGTTCAACATCTGATCAGCAAATTTTGCCTTTCGCGGAATATTTAGCGGGGCTCGGATCCCGGGACCCAGGATTTCGGGTCAGCAGGTCGCCACGTGCGGACATGAGGATATCGTTTTGTGTTTAAATTACTTAAGATTCTTTGAATACATCGTTATTTGAACACTTGTTATGACACAAACCAATACGACATACTAAACATATGGTAAATAACTTTCTTAGGAATTTCATTAGGTGCTTTATGTGAAATAAATTTTTGTATAGTAATTTTTTTGGTCAACTTGAGTAATCCATAGGAATTAGTGAAATTGGTCAAAATTTTTTTAATGCGGATGGACCCACTTTCATGTCAAGATCATTTCATTGTATCGGAAGAAAAAATCGGAGCAACAGAAGTTAGTCAAATTTAACATAGACCATATGGAATCTAAAACATTCCTTTTTAATTTTTTTGTTTGTCTCTGTACGTTTGTATGTTTGTACGCATAAGATTCACTTGTAGAGCAGTTAGAATAACGGTACATTTTATTTGGTGCCAACTTAAATTTACCGTCGTTAAAGTATTGTCCTCATACATCGATATAGGTTACGATAAGATGACCAAAAGAAAAAAAATCGGTTAAGCTCTTAACTAAGGTTTTCGGAATTATCATATTGGTTGGTAAACTGTAGATTGAGATTCCTTGCGTGTTTTAAAATATACAACTCGGAGAAAATAATGAGGACGAGAGGGGGGAGATATTGAAAACATTAAAAGGGGTAATATTGAATGTACTTAGGTAAACACAACGTAGACATTACAGAACCGATAAATAACTAAATATTTTGATCTCTTACAATTACGACAGGAACCTAACTTGTGTAGACTTAAGGGATTGCTTTAAGAAATTACAACACTCGCCTTAACTGCTTAAGTTCTCTATTTAAACCTAAGGTTAAACTAACGTTACGTGAAGACATATATAAACGTATACAACGTAGATTTTTTTTAAATGACAGATAAGGGACAAACGAGCAGACGGTCAACACAGCACATACACACCCATGGACATCGGGAACACTAGTGTATCTCTTGATTTGTCGATGCGTTGCCGCCTCGAAAGTTGAGTTAGGAGAGGGAGCGAAGAGAAATGGGAGAGGGAGAGAGTAGATCTGGCTCACATGCGGCGAGACCGGAACGCGTCAAAGATACTTGGCCGTTGGATTCGCATGCTGGTGGTCGCAAGTCAGTCGGAAAATAAATCCCCTACCACCAATGGGGGTACTGGGTTACTCGCCTCTTACGAGATGCTCTCCCAGGGTCAGAGGGGAATTGTATTCTAACCCGTCCCCTCACAGGTAATATACTCAAACATACAAAATGACAACGAAATTATCTTGCAAGATATTTATATAGGATTACAAAAAGAACTTATCGCAGTATTGTCATTGCATAGCAAGAGCTCGCAGTGCAGTTTCGCCACGCCCTTCCTTCGATTTTATATCTACCATTACCCTTACTTTCTTTGTAACTATAGTTTCAAAGACATCATGTCTTATAATAAAAATATAATACTTGTTAGCATCCGTTTTAATTTTATCTAAATTGTTGTTATATGTTATAATTTAAATGCACACGCACTCAGTATGTTCTGCGCTTAACATATAAAGTAAAGAAATACCTCTTTATTAATAATCTGTGTTAGCATCCGTTTTAATTTTATATAAATGGTTGTTATATGTCCGTACAATGCTGAATATTATCTATGGTATATGATACATTGTTTACCTTCAGGAAATTAATTGTCTATGAGGTAGATCATATTAGTGATGAATTGTCAGCATTGATACTGTTTCCGTTAGCTTTTTAGGCTAAGGTAGGATATAAAAAGATGATGCAAGGTGACAGAGGGCAGTATTTCTTTGATTTTTGATGTAATAAGTGCTGGTGTTTTTCTTACGAAATATCTGTGTTAATAGTTCTAGAGCTAACATACTTATATCGAATGTCTGTACATAACATCAAAAGAATCTAAAAGAATTAATTATCAAAAAAATTAGTTTCTCAGTACGCATTAGACAAAAATTACTGCATTAATATTCATACGGTTTTCACAGTAGGAAGGATACGTATTTTAAAATAAAATCTTTTACTAATATATATGAAGCTGAAGAGTTTGTTTGTTTGAACGGGCTAATCTCAGGAACTACTGGTCCGATGTAAAAAATTCTTTCAGTGTTAGATAGCCCATTTATCGAGAAAGGCTATAGGCCATATATCATCACTCTACGACCAATAGGAGCGGGGCTATATGCGGACGAAGTCGCAAGAGCCGACTAGTACTATAAAAAATACAAATAATAATTGTTGTGTTTTTTCTTAACTATTTTGTTTTTCTGTATATTGCTAAAATGATTTTTTATTTTGTTTATTTTACTTAATACGACTTTTTGTACTTTTGGTCTACATTTCACTTTGTTTTTGCTTTAATGGAAGAGGGTGCTAACTTCTGCAACACAGGTGTACATAACCTAGCGCAGGAGTTATGGACTTCAATATTATATATAGTAAAATAATGGTGAAATAATAAATTATTAATTATTATTATTGCTAGTCTAAAATATAGGACTTTTTCTACAATTAATTGTCATTAAAAAATTTTTAGCCCGTCGAAGCTATGGCGGGTTATAAATTAACATAAGATTCACTTAGCTTAGCAAACACATTTAATTTTCAACTAATGATCTCATAGGAACTATTAATATTTCCGGGATAAAAGTAACCTATGTGTTAATCCGGATAATCCGTATCTGCGTGCCAAAATCTTCAATCGTTTTTGTATGATTGAGCAACAAACGTACAAACTTTCATATTTGTAATATTAGTAAGGTTTCGGGCAGATTAAGTGGAAAGTTCCTATTAATAAACCGGAACAGTTTTCACCGAGTAGTAACATGTACGAGTATATAATAAGTCAGGGTTGTCATAGTAACGCATCTAGGATAGCAGGTCGAAACCTTCACCCCTTTTCCTGGGTTTAATGCATTGATTTTAACCATATGAAGTTAAAGATCTGTTTATTTGACATTTAATATAGTCTTTTATCCATTTATATTATTAACTGTGGACGAAAATATAGTAAGAATTGTTTAAAATTTTTTGTCGAATAAAATAGTTTCTTTCTAAAAAATTTTAGTATCACGAAAAATTGACGTAGAATGTGTTAATTATATATTCTTTATTGCACAGGAAAATAAATATATAGTACAAAATGTTAAAAAGTTTGTTGACATAGGCGAACTTATCTCTAGAAGAGATCTCTTCCAGTCAACCTGCGAAAGTGAGAGAAAGTGTCATAAAGCGGGGGACGTTAGTGCAAAACCAAGAGACAAAAAAAAAATAACGTAAATATAATAATACTAACATACATACATATATGAATACATACATAAATATATGTTATGGTAATAAATATAAATATTTATATATATATATAAATATTTACATTATGATGTTGGCAACACTTTTAATTTGAGTAGCATCCTGTTATTTGAGGTTGGTAGCGCTGATATGAGTAGCATCCTGTTATTTGAGGTTGGTAGCGCTGATATGAGTAGCATCCTGTTATTTGAGGTTGGTAGCGCTGATATGAGTAGCATCCTGTTATTTGAGGTTGGTAGCGCTGATACGAGTAGCATCCTGTTATTTAAGGTTGGTAGCGTTGATATGACTAGCATTTTTACTTTCTTGAAGGTTGGATAACTGATAAACACAAATCAAGGAAGTGGGGATTGCGGTAACTCTGAATCTCTGAGTCTAAACTAACACCCAGGAGGATATTCTAGTCAAGTCGTCATACTTAACAAATGTTTGTTCTTTAGTGAAAAATCTATTAATCCCTCAGCTAAGCGATGACATCTTTATAATATTTTATGGGCTTGATATAACATTTCTGTATAAATAAAACGACGCAGTGGCGGCATATTAGTCCGACCGATAGTACAATATAAATGTGAAAGTTTGTGTGTTTGTTACTCAATCACGCAAAAACGGCTTAACCGACTTAAATTAAATTTGGCATACAAATACTTTATAATCTGGATTAACATATGCGCTACATTTTATGCTGGAAAAATTCATAGTTTCTACGGGAAAATAATAAATTATTTTATTATAAACTACGGACCCGGCAAACGTTGTTTTGCCATATAAATTTGGGGTGGGGGCCACCCGTATAACTTAGGGGGATGAAAAATAGATAGTAGCCGATTCTCAGACCTACTGAATATGCATATCAAATTTCATAAAAATCGGTCGAGCCGTTTCGGAGGAGTATGGTAACTAACATTGTGACACGAGAATTTTATATAAAAGATAATCTTTTGGACACACAATCAAAGTATTCGAAAATGCAAAAGAAAATCCAATCCCATTTTAGTCACTTCGCGATAGTTTATGAGAGCAACTCTGTAATGACACGACAAATTCCGACAAACTTGTTGAGTATAGTGGAAAAAATTCATTAAGTTAATGATAGATACTATACAGGACAATTTTTTACAATTTTTCTATGAAGCCCCGACGTCCATATTGTTATTTATTTCAATGTAGAATGCGATTATTCGCATTGTATAACAATTTTTATAAATTGAATTAACTTGGCAATGTAAAACTAGATCTAGGACAGTCTGTTATCGAGTTGATAGTGTTATCATTACATGTTATGATATACTGTTAATGACTATATCTATTTCCTATATGTTTATTAGTGATTTATCTATTAACTCATCATGAAATCACTACATAGTATAAAACAAAGTGGCTTCCCGTCTGTGTCCCTATGTGTGTGTGTAGATCTTTATAACTACGCAACGGATTTTGTTGCGGTTTTTTAATAGATAGAGTGATTCAAAAGGAAGGTTTATATGTATAATACAAACGAAATATAGTAAAGAAACCGTGCGAAGCCGGGGTGGGTCGCTAGTTAAGAATAAATCACTAGCTGACCCGGCATACGTTGTTTTGCCATATAAATTTAAAAAATTTGGGGTGGGCCACTTTTAGAACTTAGGGGTATAAAAAATAGATAACAACCTACTCTCAGACCTACTGAATATACATCTAAAATTTTGTCAAAATCGGTCAACCCGTTTCGGAGGTTTATGGCATCTAAAGTTGTGACAGTGATTTACAGATTAGCAGTAGCTAGTGGTTTCTTTAAGGTTTCCCCCACTGGCTAGACAATTTAAAATTAGGTACTGTTTGGATAGATAGGAGTTTGACAAGTATTTATAAGCAGCGACTATTGTCTATCATGTAGAAACTTTGGCGTTTTTGAAGTAATTCAAATGAAATTCAGTATGAAGGTTCCTAATTTAAAGTCATGAAATACGTGTAGAATATTTCTTCGAAAATCATCCTTTAAGGGAGTAAAAAGGGGGTGCAAAGTTAGCATGAAAGTTCTCTGATTTTCAAAGTTATTTCTACAAAATGTTGTATTTTTTTAACACTAAAAAAGGGAATATTGTAAATTCACCCCTTAAGGTAAAAGGGGGTCAAAGTTAGTATAAAATTATTAAATATGTCTACAGACGATCTACTGTGGTCTAATATAACTACATACCTCAATATCGCAAACGAAGTTGCGGGTAAAATCTAGTCTAGAATAAGTTAATTATGTTTGTGAAAGAAGAAAATAAAGATTTTGTTGTGGTTTTTTTTTTAATAGATAGATTGGATTCAAGAGGAAAGTTAGCATATTATAGTAGAGAATGAAACCGTGCGAAGCCGTAGCGGGTCGCTAGTTGTTATACTAAAAGAGAAAAAGATTAGTATTGGTATTATGAAGTTCTCCAACTGGAGGGCAGCCATTAGCCATATCGGTCATAGAATATCTATTTGTGGCATCTCGCTGGTATCAACGTTACGCCAAAAACATTTATTGATTTTGTTCTGGCTATTCGATGAATAATCCATTAGGCCCGATGTTCGGAAATTCAAATACGGTTTTGGTTTTGCTGCGAATAGCTATCAACTCGAGGTAATACTAATTGTTCTATAATAACTTATAGTTTAATATATTTATACTGAGTTTTTGGTATTGTCGACATTTGCCAAATCTTAATTTGAATTCTTTATTGCAAAGATCATCTAGATTAATGGTTTAATAGACCAATTGGCATGTTATTTGTTGAAAGAATAGGCCCCTCCTTAAGATAAAATAAAGCCAAGTGTCTTTATCAGAAAAGAACTGATCCAGATATCATTGATATTTTGTATTAATTGAAAAGGTATATAGTTATAAACTATACGCAGACTAACAGTATTACTGCTAGAATACTCGCGATATAGATAAATAATGATTCTATCATGACGGTGTATTTATTTTGCAAACCTTACTTCTTCCATTGAGGGGTTAGTAATAGTAGTTGGGGTTAGTAAGGCACAAGATTATCTATTTATAAATTTTTTTTTATAAAATTTTCGTGACTTCAAGCCAAAACATTGTGTGATAATGCATTATTATTTATTAATTTAATGGCAATAAAAAATTGAAAATTCTCATTTTTTATGTCTCTGACTACCCCTTTAATGTTTGTCAGTTGTCCATCATTCAAGAAACTAAAAATGCAAGGCAAAGTATAAAGTATAAAACTCAAATCAATGCCACCAACATCATAAATAAGGATTGCTATTCAAAATCAAAAAGACATAAGTTTTTAATTTCGTGCCAACTATAGGAATTTACCTAATCATTCCTATTATTTTAAAGATATCTTAATGTTTTATTAATCATACATCTAGCAATTATTATCGTCTGTAAACTGTTGTTATTGTGAGTGGCAGCAATTTGGCGCCATGCTGCAGCCCTGTCTATCTTGTCGTAACAATCTTGGAGAGGGTATCTCTTGCATCGAAACGATGTCCATAAAAGACTGTAATCTTAGTAGGTTAAAGTGAAAATTGTGAATCGGTGGGATGATATTTATCTTAATTGTTAATGTGATAAAACCGTCTTACTGACATTTTTATTACATACTAATCGACCCGCGCAACTTCGTCCGCGTGAAGCTCTGCTCCTATTAGTCTTAGCGTGATGATATATAGCTTATAGCCTTCCTCAATAAATGGGCTATCTGACACTGAAAGAATTTTTCAAATCGGACCAGTAGTTCCTGAGATTAGCGCGTTCAAACAAACAAACTCTTCAGCTTTATGTATTAGTATAGATATAGATTATTTTACACATAAGTGCTACGATCAAGCAGTCAGAAAAGTCAAATACCAGAGTTATGAGATTTCTAAGCCATTACATTAATTTCTTTACTGGACATATCGAAATTTAATTATTAAAAAAAATAATTCAGTTGGTGCACTTGCAATCAAGATAAATAATTGCGAGTAGCGCGTATGTTTGTATATTATATAAAATGTAACTCCAGTAATATTGAGAATTGAAAACTCCATTTGTGGAACGTATTTAAACTTTTGAATATAATTGTAGTGGTAACGATTTGTGCAGTGTCTAAACTGGGGCAAGCCTCAGATCTCAGCTATTGTGCCGCTTTATAAATATCTATAAGAATAATACATACAAGTATTTTACGCCTCTTTCGCAGCGAACAGCTTCTATAACAAAGGATCTCTTGATGTTATACAAACTATTGTAGAATTATACGAATGGAAAAGTCCTTGGCTATTATTATACAAAACATTTTATTTCAATAAAAATTGTATATATTTATAAACTAATATGATAAATGCAAAAGTAATTGTTAATTACGTTTTCACATCAAATCTTTGATCCAGTTTTGATATAGACAGAATTTCAGAAATTTTAATACAGAGATAGGACAGTACAGGCACCTTGGAGAAGAATATAGGCTATGTTCAAACACCACAAAGGAGATGGGGGAGAGAAACACCTTTTCACGTCGTTGTTCTTAGCTAAGAAAATGGTGACCGTGAATCTGAAATGAAGGTAAGTAAGACGCAGTAGCTATATTTAGTGAGGCAGTTAAAGAAGTTGAACAACGGGAATATATAATAATATACGGTGATATAAAAGAAGGCGTAGTCACCTCCTCCTACTTGGATAGGCTCCTTCCATGGATGAAAGTTTGTATTGAAAACAAATTATTCCCAAGTTTCTTTGTTATTAAAAGGGGACGGGTAAGAATACAATCCTCCTCTGCAGCTAGGAGAGCATCTCGTAAGAGGTAAGTAACCCAGCACCCTCATCGGTGGTAGGGGATCTGATTCCCGACTGGCTTGCGACCATCAGCATGCGAATCCGACCACCAAGTGTCATTATCGCGTTACGGTCGAGACACATGCGTGCCAGATTTACTCGTCCTCCTCTCATCCCCTTCATGCTGCCGTTCTAGTGGATTCTCGTTCAGGGTCCATTGAAATCGTAGAATTCTTCTCTTCATTCCCCTTTCTAACTCTATCTTCGAAGAGGCAATGCATCGGCAAAACAAGAGTCACTCTCTTGTATTGCCGATGCCCATGGGCGACTGTGGCCACATCATTTGGGCCGTCTGGTTGTTTGCTTAACTTAACTGCCATTAAATAATCTACGTAAAGTTGTACCTTCAGGTAGCAAATATTTCAGATACACACACCTAGAATATTAGACAAAAAGTTAATCCTAGCGAAGCCAATAGTTTGATTCGACTATTTGAACAGTAGATATTAATCAATATAAATGTAGTGTCACACTAACGATATAAGCTATAATAGACTAAACCAGAAGCCGTAGCATCGTAATAAAGTAGATTATAATATTATCTATCTCAACAAAAGATGGCCTAAGAATGAAATTAATGCGTCAGAGAATAAAGCACGAGTATCAGAGATTAAAAATTATAAGCGCATCACGATGGAATCAATAAGCGGTTGAAGTATAAAGGCAATATGTATTTTTATCTTATGATGGAAATATAGTCTGGATTAATATTAGTTACAGTTTACAATATATCGAGTATATATATTATTATGTTAAAATTCGTTCAAAAAGGTTAAGCTTTCGGATTTTTATGTGTGCTAGAAAATCTTGTTTCTTATAAATTGTACAATTCTAGGTCAACGGAAAAGTGAAAGATGAAATCTTGCTCACCGTGTTTAATTTGGTCCAACTCGAGGGGTAGGATAGTTTTTATCTCAATTAATGATCTCAGTTTGTGTGTTTTATTGTATATTAATCATCCCGTCCCGACTTTGCATGGATGTAATTTACAATGTGTACTTAGATTTGGCGAAAAACTTTTAATTTTCAATATTTTGCAGTGTAAAGATATTTAGATTTTGCAAAAAACTATTTTTTACTAATCCGCAGGCACTATAAATTTTTCCAAGATAAAAAGTATATATTAATCCTATATTTTAAGCCAGGTTATGAAGAATCTGTGTGCCAAATTTCATTGAAATCCGTTTAGACGTTTTTGTGTGATGATAGACAGGGTAGAAGTAGTAGTAGTAGTAGTAGTAGTAATTATTTGTAAATTCTATCTTTTAATTTCTAGGCTAGTTAGTGTGTTAAAATTTCAAACGTTCGTAACATTCTTTCTGTTTTTTCGATCAAGGGAATATTCTATTTATTCTTTCAAATCAGCATTTTGATAAACAGAAATTCTTTATCTTGAATTTACAATTCCTCTTGAATAGAATGTAGATCTGAAATTGAAATCTTTTGTCAAATGCATGTGAAAAGATCTCCAAAAAAGATTTAAGTGGTCACCGACATCTGCATTGCCAAGAGCACTGCCGACTAAACTTTCAAAACATATATAATATGTTACTTGTACTAAATATCCGCTCACATTCCTACAAAGCTAAGTTATGTAGAATAGTATTAAAATTGTTGATGGACTTTGATTTCAAATGAAACAAATTAGTAAAATATATCTGATGAAGTTTTTTTCAGAGTTTCACGAATTTATAAACTTCCAAAAATTTCTCTCACTTCTCAAAATAAACATACGTTACTGAACTTCTTATCTCCAGAACCTCAGTGTCATCCAGAGAGGACATCAAATGTATAAAAATTTCATTGAAGTCGTTTGTGTTGATTAATTGTAGTCTCCTAGAATGTCAAAAAAACCCAAATCTTATTACACAAAATTATTACATATCAACTAAACCCTAACTCTTGAGATTCTCTAATAAATCTGGAATTATGGTAATTTAAGTGGTTAAAAAAGGGACGATAATTTGTCTATTTAAATCCATTATGGCTTAACTACCGTCTTCGTAATGTTATATAATGAGAAAGATATGATACCCATTAATGTACAGCAATACGTATACATGTGCAATTTAGACTGAGGCGAACTGTGCCTGGGGCTTGAGACCCAGGAGCAGGTTTGAAGAGCTCCTTCATAATATATTAACTCTCACCTCTACCACTCAACTTCACCAACTACTTACTATAGATAATAAAGTAAACTTACGTGGACCTCAAGAAGGGTGACCTTAACCACGACACTATAACATTAATTTTCACGTACACTGCGCGAAAACACTAGTAAGACTGAGATTAATCTATCGCACCAAGGGTTATATATTGTCTACGACTACTTTATAAACAGTGTTGCTAACAGTAACATGGTTGTGCATATTATTAAAACCAACATTATCTAGTAAACTGTACATAAAACCAGTATTATCCAATTAAGTAGGACGACAAAACGGATAACTCAACGGGAATGACATCGAATAACTATAAATTTAGTCGGGTAGTTGCGGAAAATAAAGTGAAACATTTTATAAAATCATTAGTGCATCGGGGCGGGTCGTCGGCCTCTGCCCTACTTGCAGATAACTAGACCGATCGGCTAAACTGGGCTACTTAGGTAAAAACAATTACTTCAAAATAAGGATAGGCTTGTTATATCTCTCATATACTTTTCTATAGAAGCAAATAGTAGCGACATCTGTTAGAACTGGCACGAACTACGTAATTAAATTAAACATTTAAAGTACCCCCGACTGAAACTATAATTTAATTTAGTCACACGACATCGATTTAGAAGAATCGATACTAAGTCGATCTTTTTGCAAAATATAAAAGCAGTCAATACAGTTTTAAGAAGAGTCCTATTACATTTTTTACGCAAATTCAAGATTTTTGACGCTGCAATTTTCGATAGCTGTAAGATATTTTAATTATTTGATTATGAATAACGATAGTGCCATTCTCTTTCTTGTAAGTTGGAGTTACACATTTTCATGTTTCTTTTCGTGTAATTTACTATAAATGTTTTACGATCTCAGTTTGCAAGCATAACCGTCGGCAATGGAACTTTGACGCTGAAATTCACATTGTTACATTAAATTCTTATAAAAGCTAAAATTTATTAAATATAAGTTGAATGTTTTACTTGTTTATTGGAGTTTTAGAATTTCTTTAAATTACTTGAGTTTTCACGGAAAAAATCTTAAAGAAAGCCTAATTTAAGCCATAAATGTCTTGATTCAGCGTCCATTATATTCCAAATAAACACAATTTTATCATAAAAACTAATGTAATATAAAACTTCATTCTACAATTAATACATTTCATTAGTTTTCGTTTGTCAATATAATCAGAAAAAATTACAATAAATAAAATTAAAGTACAATCGAACACCACCGAAGTTGCAAACTCACACCAGCGCACGGACTCGGTTTACGATTCGTAATAGGACTCTTAACAAATGATACATAAAAATATACTTTACGTACATTAAAAAAGTTCAGTACTGGAGTCTGTACGATACATGGTATCGATAGGAAGGTATCAAGAAATACCGTTTCATCTCTACTCAGTCGAGGCAATGTCAGTGTATTACCATGGTCACAAAACACACAGCTCTAAAGTTACAAATAAGCTGATAATCTTCAAACGAATGATCAGATCTTCACAAATGATAGTTAGAAACCATCTCGATTAAATTACCTTTCAAACAAATGAAACTTTATCACAATCAGTTCATTAACTTGGGCGCTACGATGGCACAGACATACAGATAGGTACGTTGTAGAGTCGGGGGTTAAAAAATAGTTTATTAGTTACTAGCATTTACCCGCAACTTCGTTTGCGATATTGAGGTATGTAGTTATATTAGCTTACAGTAGATCGTCTGTAGACATATTTAATAATTTTATGAGGTAGTCATACTAAATTTGCACCCCCCTTCTTCCCATCTTAAGGGATGATTTTCGAAAAAATATTTTACACGTGTTTCATGGCAATGAAGAACTGAAATCTAATTCATATTGAATTTCATTTGAATAACTTCAAAAACGGCAAAGATTCACAGTAACTTTGCACCACCGTTTTACCCCCCTAGGGGGAGAATTTTCAAAAATTCTTTCTAAGTACTCCCCTACGTTATAAAAGGAACCCCTGCGCAAAATTTCAAGTTTCTAACCCTTATAGTTTAGGCCCTGCGTTGATATGTCAGTCGGTCAGCTTCTCCTTTTATATATATATTAGTCGACTACCGTGACTTCGTCCACGTTAAAGTATATGTTAAATTAAGAATATATGTACAAAAATAAAAATAAAGGAGAGAGAGAGACTCTCGAAAAAAAACCGAACAGAGACTGACCATTCTGAACAGAGATAAAGATAAATATTAAAGAGAGAAAAAAGAGACAGGATGAGAGAGAATGATAGTATATAAGAGGAAGAGGGACAGAAATACTGTAGACTTCCTCAGTGAAAGAATTTTTAAAATCAGATCAGTAGTAACAAAACGGTCGTGTTATATTAATTAAAAAAGTGTTTATGGCAACACTGAATCACCTTTGTCACTCACGAAAAGTATAGTTTTCTATTAGCGAAAAAAAAATTAAAATCGAATTAGTAGTTCCTGAGAAACCCTTCAATTTACAAAATGGTCACCTTATGGCACTTAAATGGCCATATCTTTTTAATTAGAGTTATGGCAACACCACATAGCCTATGTTACCCGGAAAGTATGTAGCTTCCTATCGGTGAAAGAATTTTTTCAAAATCGGTTCAGTACTTTTCGAGCCTATTCGCAACAAACAAACAAACATACAAACATACAAACAATCAAATCTTTCCTCTTTATATAATAGTATAGATAGATTATTAGTATATTATTTAGTTGCTAAACAACAAATAAATAAAGTGAAATATACCTACTAATGATACGATAACGATATCTTACGTTTACTTTGTATTGTAATTTTTTAAATACATTTTTATTATGCCCGATATACATGAGGACTGTAAATCATTTCTTCGACGAATGACTCTTATTAGTCCTAAATTGCTATGTTAGGGCTCATTTATTGGAGACACATTCTGCTTCTCTTAGCAGTGTAATGTAAGTCATCCTTTTTATCCTCCGAAATTGAACCGTTAGATAGGCTTATCGGGAAAGGTGTTCCTATTAAATATGAACGTGGTTAGGAAAATCGTTAATCATATCCGTGATTGATTGCTAACACTTATGAATTTAATAGCACCTTACCATTTTTAATATTATATTTGAAAACAGTGTTTTTTTATTGGTAAGTTATTGATCGATGTGATTTGATTGATTCGTTATTAAACTCTTCACTCCGATAATTTAGAATAATTACAAAAGCGGTTATAATATATAAATAAATGCTATATAATAAGCTTGAGTTTGTTTTTATTATTTAAGCTCTCCTTAACCGCTTAGCCGATTTACATGAAACTTTATGTACCTAAATATGTTGTGTGAGATTGATAACTAACTCATTACATAGTCTACGTAAGGAAATAATAATTAGGGTATGTGCGATTTAAACAAGCGGAGTCTTCAGCCCAGATCCACGAGAATTAACACTTAATTATGTTATCCTGACTTTTTATAACTTCATAACATAATCCAGGTCTTCCTAAATGGAGTTCCTTTTTAGTCCTAAAAATTGATCACATTTTGAAAGCAGGTGGGGGTCTACGTAACCTGTTTTAGATGCACGGTTAACTTTATTCAACGTGAGGATATGTAGATTGTAGATATTAATTATTATTTATTATAATCTAAAGCAATTCCCAAATCTATATTAATCCGAAGAATACGAGTTACAAGCACTCCATTTAAAATTAAAATAAAATTGGGAGTCGGTGGGGGTACTCTTTTGATCGTCTAAATTGTATATTCTTTGCTAATATAAAACATGAGAAAAGGGATCTATCTACAAGGAACCTCTACTCTAAAGTTATCTCAAAATCTTCCGACTTAACATGCTGTATAGACACGTGTTTCCTTGATCTGTAATATATAAGGAAGTAGATAATTTAAAACATATCGGAAAAATAAGAAGCTCGCGAGTTGCACGACACGTGTATGTTCCACTTCGAGTATCGTCATAACGACTTTAGATCGAGACTATCACAAAGTACTTTCAATCTTATACTTTTACATTTACTATCTATTCAACTTATCGTGTCATTTTTTATTAAAAACAGATTTAACGAACAAAATATAAGCTAGTTCAGCGGCAGTTTGACAAGTAATTTAATCTAGTGTTGACTATCATAATAGCACTATTTTATTGGCTAATTCCTTTCTCCAGTTCAACAGTTTATAAGTTCTGTTCAGATTCGCGGCAGGTGTACTGTCGTAGAGTATTCTTTTATCATTGTAAAGTTAGTGAAGTATTGTCATAACCGCTGTGGGTGGCAATTATCTGTGAGGGGACGGGTTAGAATACTATTTCCCTCTGTCGCTGGGAAAGCATCTCGAAAGAGCTGAGTATCCCAGCACCCCCTTGGTGGCTTGCGATCACCAGCATGCGAACGCGACCGCCAAGTGTCATAGACGCGTTCCGATCGAGCCGCATCTGGGCTACACTTACCCCTCCCTCTCCAATCCCATTACTGCTGCGGTTCTGGTGGACTGTGGGCTCTTGCTCAGGGTCCGCAGAGACCCCACTTTATCTTCGACGATGCAACGCATCGACAAAACAAGAGGATTTCTCTTATTTTGCCGATGTCCATGGGCGATGGTGGCCACTTACCATTAGGTGGACCATCTGCTCGTTTGCACCTTATCTACTGTAAAAAAAAATTGCTCGCAAGAGGCCTATGTCCAGCAGTGGAGGTCCATAGGATGAAACGATGATCATTATGTGGGATTTGGGGAGTCTTTGATTTATCATATTATTTAAATGTTAGGTTAGTTAGGTAACGAGGTCGAAAAGTAGAGATGACAAGACCTTGTGAATCACATACACAATTTTCTTTCTAACATGCTTATTTTTAAGTGAAACTGGTTCGAACAGTGGAGACAGATGTAAAAACGCCGCCTGGATTACAAATCTTCTGCTCTGCTAAGTTTTCTGTCTAAAATTCCCTGGTACTATCATTTATGTATTCTTGCACATTCTTATTATCTTTATTACTGTATGAGAAATTAAATTAATCGTATGTCCTACCTAATCCCTAATTTATTAAACTTATTTCATTTAAAATTATTTATTTAAATTAATTAATTTAAAAACAGGTGAAGCCGTTTGTAAAGTTATATGGAAGTTTATTGTGCATTTTTGTTATTTCAATTTTCATTGTTGGTTCATTTGCTTTTGTTTGCAATTTTTAACAGAAAATTCGTTTGATTGATCCCAATTGATTGATAGAGGATTCATAATATTGTTACTTTTTAAATACTTGTAAATATGGTAGTAACAACATAGGATATATTTTTTTATTACATGCTTAGGGAGGAATTTTAGATTTTTTTTGGTGAGATCGTTTCTTAACGAGTCTTTACATTACAAAATGAAACTTATTTATATTTGTACTTTTAGTAGTTTTGTCCACTCGTTTATGAGTCAATCAACCAGCTCGTATAGTACAATTTAGATATTTCACGTTTTACCATGTAAAACGATTTTCGATAGTTCCTCGGTTACTAAATTTTGCAATTCCGTTGTTGGATTTTCAAACAAAGGGTTTGAATGAACATAGACTATTCATACACAAACCCTATATACATTTAAGTTAGGCTTAGATATTCCTTTCAGGATTTAACAATTGTAATAATTTTTGTTAACAGATTTACAATTACTAATTTATATATAAGTACTTATATTGATATATTGATTCATTTTGTCCCATTATAACAAATGTATGTACTATTCCTGAATGTAAAATCAATTACTGAACGATTAAATATATTCGGGGATAGTAAATCCCTTTTATAAAATAACTATCACTTTGAGAAGGCACAATGTTAAGCATGCATTGTCATAAACCTACAATCTATATATATTTAGGTACCAGAAGTGCTAATCAAATATAAAAACAATTATCAGATATAATAAGTACATGGAACGGACTCACAGTATCGAAACCACCACTCCGGTCGACGACTCAGCTGCTAATCAGCCTGTATGCGACTGAGTGCCTGTTTATAATAGGCAGTGGTGGGGATCGAAACCGTCAATCACTAATTCTGACTTATAATCGATTCTGTCCTGACTAATAATCGATGCTATCAATTCAGTAATGCTTATATTGACGTTGTCGTAGGGTAGTCTCCTAACTCGGCCATTCCTGACCCTACGTCGTCCCCGACGTAGTTAGGTTATTGTGCAGTTGCTTGATCGCTTGCTGCTACATGGGCCTCTCGATTAGGGCCCAACTCGTCAACTTTGTTCCGCAGCTGTATTGATGAAGATTCTGCAGTCAGTAGGATCACACCCACCATCTTCATCATCCTGTTAACGCACCAACTTCTTGACTTCTTGTAATTGAATATCCTGTGAACAGAACAGTCAGAAGGCATCCCTTCTGTCTGTAAGGACCAAGCGTCCACCACATTGACCATATGTCATTTAGAGCCAAGCGCCCTGGACCAAGCGTCCATCACAATGACCATACGTCATTTAGAGCCAAGCGCCCTGGACCAAGCGTCCATCACATTGACCATACGTCATTTAGAGCCAAGCGCCCTTCACAAAATATTTCAAGGCCACGCACCCTTCAAGATCATTTCTAAGGCCAAGCGCCTCTTGAGACCAATCGTCTATAGAAACTATGTGTTTATTGTTACGCGTTCACACAACACGTCTGCCGAGACAGCGCCCGTTACCTACGCGTTCAAACAACACGTCTGCCGGGACAGCGCCCGTTAGGACCACAGCAACTCCCTGCTGCTGCCCGATCCACCGAGGGATTCCACGCGCCTGCCCGGATGGATCACTATCACGCCTTCTGGCTACCCGGAACACTACGTGACTTCGTGCGCTCGGCCGGACCACCGCCCTGCAGCCGTTCAGACCACCATGTGATTCCGCTTCAGCCGGATCACTGCATCATGCCTCCCGGCTGCCCGGATCACCGCGTGACTCCACGCGCCTGCCTGGATCACAACGCGACTCCTCACGCCCGCCCGGAACACTGAGCACTCTACGCGTCCGTCCGGACCACTGCACGAGGCCCCGAGACTGCCCGAAATATTGCGCCACTCCTAGCGTCCACCACGCGTTGAGGGTACGATCAGACGTCAGCCACAGCGGGGCACCAGCTTTGAAGAGCCACACCCATACCGGGTCACATCGGCAACACGTCCCAAGCAACCAGGCAAACACTTGCCTTACACTGACACACATGTCGATCGTGCTACTATAATACAAACACACATTAAAAGGTTCAGTTAGAACTTACTTTCAACCGGCCTAGCTCAGAGGTCGCTCAATGTTGTTTCAATCATCGCGCCCTTACGATATTGAATTTCAAAATTGAAATCCTGCAGATAAATTCACCAACGTGAAATTCTTAGTAGAAGGTTCATTTTACGTACAGTATCTATCAAGGCATTGTAATAGTGTTATATTAAAAGTTACACCAATCAAATAATGATGAAAATATTGCAGTGCCTTGACGACCGCCAACGTTTCTAACTGACGTGACTTTACTAAAGTAAGCTAACCACCCGCCTACCACTCTTACAACTTGATGAAAAGTGAACCTCAACGTTAACCTTCACTTCTAACATTAGACAATTCAGGAAATACAAAGCGAACTACAAATAAAAGGAAGGAACTATTGGGCAAAGTAACGACCTAAAGCCCAATAGTCATGTTACCAAACCGACGGACAGAGAAACAGTAGTCCGTTCTAACGCTCCGTGTCAGGCGTCCACTCGCCACACCAGAGCGCCACGCGCTCTGCAGCCCCCTGAGTTTTCTTGCCATACAAACCAGCCAGTAGTTCCAACTCGTGATGATAGGACAGTACACGCAGGACCTTATAAGGGGTCCCCGCATGTCAGAATCGAACTTCTCCGTGCCATGCGAGTGGCTCACGAACCGTCGAGTACTGAACGCCCCTCGAAACTCCACGAACTGCACTAGCGCCAGCTTCAGTGTGCACACGCCACGCGTGCCTCCAAAGCACTCATGGTACACGCGGAACCCTGCCAACCTGCGGGCGGCAGCGCCCGGGGCGTGCCCACAGCCTCTCCGCGTCCGTCTGCGTAATCAGCTCGCACGACGGCGCCGACCTCGACAGCACTCCCGTCGACTTCAACTCGTGCAGCTGCTCCGGCGTGCAACGCAAGCTATAGATTTGTTGTTCGTCGCACACGCGATTGATTAGTTCCAAGCTGAAGTCCGTCAATACTGACGTTAGGATCTGTGCCAGACACAGGCGCCGCGCACCGCTCACGCTAAAGCAGGAGATCGGTTCACCCTCCAATGCCGTTTCATCGCGCTCACTGAGCACCGAGTCCGCGGCCAGCAGGATGGGTGGCGCAGCACAGGCTGCGCGGTGCGCTCGCCTGGTACGTCCTCAGCTGACTTATCCCTATTGTCATATGCATCTTTATCAACAGAAAAAGAAAAACACGAAAGGATCTACTTTGAAAGCTCGTTTAGTAATCATAGCTATCGGAAATAGCCACTGTAAACGAAGAATCCTACGTATAACCTGGAGCGGGACTCGTCAGAGACCTACGAGGACTTACACGAGGTATGGCATTGCGTGTGCGAATCGGTTCACACATAAGTATGCCATAGACCAACCTTCATAACACTGTTTACACAATATCTGCCAAAACTTGCTTAACTTTTTTGGATTCGGCTGAGTCTATTAGGGCCTGAACTTTCTCATGGCTCGGCCTAACCTGACCTCCACTAATTGTACGGCTCAAGTATTCTATTATGAGAACAACACAGCTTAGTTTATAAATTAAAATGTAATATCCATTGTTCTACGTTCTAATATGATTTTTTTACACTTGAGGGTACTTTATTATAAATTTGCTGGAGAAACCAGTCATCGTCAACGCATCAAGCACTTTACGTAGTAGATCTAAACCGAATTATCAGGCCAAAACAATAAAAATAAACTAAATCTTTTATTTGATGTTTCAAATTGGTTACCACCGTCTTTATTTGTAAATCTGTAATACCTCGCGAAAGTATTGCAACTTTCAGCTCGTCAGACAAGTCCTTTACAATTTTAGACGCAAAAGAAACGATTTTCCAAAGAGGTACACTCGCGGCGATAAGAACTTTCACTGTGTCTACGTGATAAAGGAGTAGGATCTCTCCTTCCGGAATGACTATGATCACGCGTTCTACTTTTTTTTTTACGTTCGTGATCTATCATGAGGCGGCCGCGAAAGTTAGGCAATATCGCAAGGATTCACCACGACGGCTACCCTCAGCGAGACGTTGTCTCTACTAATCTCTCACGCGAAACACGTCGCATCTTGGCGAAAATTAACGGTTGTTTACGTTTTAAAGGCTAATTGTGGGCGAAATCCTATCCCACTTCTGAATTTAGGTACCAGAATTGCTAATCAAACATAAAAACAATCTTTCAAAACCTTAAAACTGATTTTAATTATAAACCAATTTTATTTTAAATAATAAATCGACAAAAATTCAACAACATAAAGAATTGCAAACAACCTTCAATTTTCCAAATAACAAAATAATTATAAGGTAAAATAAGTACATGGAACGGACTCACAGTATCGAAACAACCACCGCTTCGGTCGACGACTGAGCAGCTAATCAGCCTGTATGCGACTGAGTGCCTGTTTATAATAGGCAGTGGTGGGGATCGAAACCGTCAATCACTAATTCTGACTTATAATCGATTCTGTCCTGACTAATAATCGATGCTATCAATTCAGTAATGCTTATATTGACGTTGTCGTAGGGTAGTCTCCTAACTATATATAAAAGGAGAAGCTGACTGACTGACATATTAACGTAGGGCCTAAACTATAAGGGTTAGAAACTTGAAATTTTGCAGAGGAGCTCCTTTTATAACGTAGGGGAGCACTAAGAAAGGATTTTTGAAAATTCACTCTCTAAGGGGGTAAAACGGGGGTCCAAATTGAGTATGAAACTTTGCCGTTTTTGAAGTTATTCAAATGAAATTCATTATGAAGGATCTACATTGAAAGTCATGAAACACGTGTAAAATATTTTTTCTAAGATCATCCCTTAAGGGGGTAAAAGGGGGGTGCAAAGATAGTATGAGTACCTCATAAAATTATTGAGTATGTCTACAGACGATCTACCGTAGACAAATATAACTACCTCAGTATCGCAAACGAAGATGCGGGTAAAAGCTAGTATCTTAATAAAAATACATTTTATTTTGGATTTTGATGAGTTCTCTGAAATTCATTACCAATAAAACTATAATGAATGGGACACCAATAAAAAATAATTATCTACATCTAATGCTAAAACTGCCTGAAATATATCCATATAATTACTACAATCTTATTTCTAACTTGGTTGAAAATAAGACATCTGAAAAATGTGACTTGTTTTGACAGAAAAGGCTCATAGCGTAAAACTTTCATGTTTTCCCTAAATAAAGAGAAGCATAACAAAGGCATTAAGAGTTTTTCCAGTTTTCGCACTCGTTTGGCAAACATTGCGAACGCAAACAAGATAATAAGTGAGGCACCCTCACCCTGCAGCATTCGGGTTGAACGAACCCTGGTGCATCCAATGGCGTTACGCGCAATGCGGCGACCTCATTGAACGTTATCTACGTTTTGGATTATCATTTTACCTAGTTTCCCTAATTTTCTAGGCTACTTTACACTGCAGAAAGATGTCTTGAGGATACAGGCGGGTAAAATAGGTAAACACGAGGATTTAATTACAATATATCGTCATGAAAGCGACGATGAAAAGAAACTATGCTAAAACTTAAAAAAATATTAAAGTTAAAATAAAAAAGGGCCAGGTGTGAATCTGATATACTATACATTGACAGACAAACTGAACTATGCCATTAGAAAACTGTTGTTCTCATACGATACGATACTTAATAAATGGTTTCTTTTTTTTTTACCGACTTCAAACAGGAGAACCTTCTCAATTCAATTGGTATATTTTTTTTATGTATGTATATCGATTACGCTGAGATTTATGATCCGATTGACGTGTTTTTTTTGTTTGATGTGGAATAGCTGCCATTTGGTCCCATAAAAATTTAACATAGTTTGGCCCAGTAGTTTTTATTTTATGCACATATTTTCCGTTCCCGTTTCTTGGGATCTACATTGTTTAAGGTGCGCGGCACTTTTTTTTATGTATGTACACCGATTACGCTGAGATTTACGATCCGATTTACGTGATTCTTCTTTAGTTTGATGCAAAATAGTTGCTATTTAGTCCCATAAAAATTTAACACAGTTTGGCTCAGTAATTTTAATTTTATGAACCTTCAAATAGGAGGAGGTTCTCAATTCGATTCGGTACTTTTTAAAAATTTATGTACACCGATTACGCTGAGAATTATGATCCGATTTATGTGATTCTTCTTTCGTTTGATGCAGAATAGTTACTATTTGGTCCCATAAAAATTTAACATAGTTTGGACAAGTAGTTTTTATTTTATATGAACATTTTTTACTTAGCTATAAAGTAAAATTTCATGATTCTTTTGATTATGTTCATTAAGAAATTCAATATTTTTTTCAAAGATCTTTGACTATAAGATTCTTCTTGGTATCTCTCAGATTGATTGACAGTTTCAGTTTCCTTTTGATGTATGAAACCATAGAAAGTCAATACTAAAATCTTTTTACAACATAAGTAGATTATACGAGTTCTTTTAGACTTGTATCAATAAATACAAAGTTTCGGCTCTACTCGATAATATTTAAATAAGCTCGAAGAAAACCATGATACTATTAAATTTAAACAAAAAAAGTAACACGTAAAATTCTAGAAAACAATCCGATTATTTTTTTTATAAAGAGGCAATGAGATATAGATAAGAAGAAAGTAGATTTTTTTATATTTTTTTTTAATTACTAGATACAAACCTATAGTTCAAACTATTATGAAAAGTCTTGAAGAATAAATTACAAAACCATTATTGTTAACGATAAGTGGAATTTTCATTACCGTTACCTAATATGTAATTAAGGTTCATAACCTCAAAATGAAAAAACCCTTATGCGATCACTTCATTGTCTTCTAGATGATGCAGTCGTTAATGATTATTTTGATACTCATAAGGAAATCATATCATATATACCATAGTCACAATTTGTTATGAAGCAATCTTATAACAGAGGTAAAGAGAAAAACCGTTGTATCATAAAAAAAGATATTTTTGCAATTGGTAAACTGACCGTGACACATGTAAATGACAACAGTTATCCGACGGCAAAGTTAAGTTATTCCCTTAATTCACATTGTACGGAACCAGAACAACCGAATTGCTAACCCATAGGCGAAACTCAAAACCTTCAACTCCAATACAAATAATCGTTTTTAGTATAGGTTGGAACAAATGTAAATAAAAATGGAAATGATTCGCCGAACCTTGAGTTACCCTAAAAACGGGTTATTACGCGCATTGGCAACACTGCTTACCATATTTAGGTCGATTGTGTTTGCTAGTTATTGTTGTTTATGCGCTACGTTCTTTGCATTATTTAAATTTTCTGCAGTTTCAGTTCTGTCTTCAACTACGTCAAGTTAATATAATTCATGAATTTGGATTTATAAATAAGTTATTTTTTGGGTCATGTCACTCGTTAAGGAGACCTTGTGTATAATTTAAAAATAAGTTGTTAATACGTTGACGTTGATGCTCAGCTGAATGATTATACCTTTGTAAACAGACTGATCTAAACAATGGCGTTTTGAAAAGAGCGACTGTTGAGTTTGTCAGTTCTTCCTTCAGGAAACTGCTTTCCGAACTGATGGTGGCTTCAGAAAAACTGACTGACTGACCAATTTTGACGTGTCATAAGTATTTTGTAAAAAGTCTGATTGAAATAAACTATTTTGAGTTGAGTTTGATTGCGGAATAATGCTCTGTTTCTATGAAACATAATTTCATATATTTTTTATATAATTACTATTAAATTTATAAGGTACAAAATCAGTTCTTTGTTTTGTTATTTATTATACAGGTTAAAATTTAATAAGTGAAAATTAAACCTAAAATTTTTCACCTTTATTCATGAGAGAAGCGAAATATATTTGCTTCTTATTTATTTATTTTTTGAAATTAAAGTTATTATTTAATACTAAGTTTTTGGTGTTAAATTGAAAATAGTTAGCAATTTTATATTAATAGTTTATAACTTTGTATTTGCGAGAAGTTGCCTTTATTTTATTTCAATTATACTCAAGTAACAATTAATAATATTAATGTTGCTGTTCCAGTGAACTCTGGACGCTTGTTCAGGATCCACTGATACTGCAGCATTTTTCCTTTCGCTTCCAATGCTCACTCTATCTTCAAGGTGGCAACGCATCGGCAATACAAGAGAAAGTGTCTTGTTTTACCAATGTCTATGGGAAAAAAAAATAGATTATATAGCCTCTGCTCCGATAGACCAGTCATCTCACGGAGCTCACCTGGTGACCACTGTGGGACTCCATTGTGACTTATTTCGTGTTTGACAGTATCTGCTCGGATTCCGTTTGAAGTATATATAATTATTGTCTTTTAAGTGTTACTGTCATATGATTGATAAAATAAATAATTTTGTACTTGACGTTGTGTAGTCATACCATTATAAAGTTGTTTTTTTACTAGTGGTATAATGTTTTAAATCATAATTCACTTTAATTTGATTCTCAGAACATGATACTATATCACATCTCTACTTTGTAAATCCCAACGTGTAAAGCTTCCTACAATGTTCCTCGCAAAATGAAGGTCTCGGAATTTCTTCCGAGAAATGGTAACCTTATAATGTTCTCTGGGTTAATATAAAATATTAACACGTGCTATATTCAGTGTTTCTAGGCTAGTTTGTTTTAATTATATTTAATGAGATATGAATAGATTTGAATTTCCTAGCATATTAGAGGTTCTTACTTCGCGAACTATTATAAATGTTATAACGTTTATAACAAATACAAAATTAATAAGCTCCATGTTTTTTTCTAGTGGTTAAAGATCTTCTAAATTTTATGAACTTAACTATCAATTTATTTCAAAGTATCGCATTTATTCACGTTTACAATTAAAATTAAAAATCTTCAGTTCAGACTTCATTATTCAGCGATAGTTTGACTAATGTATATCAGTATTTATTTGGATTTTGGTAAATATTAGGTAACGAGGTTGAACAATGAAGGCAGGTGTTTTTTTTCTTTTTTTTATAAGAGTCTTTTACATGTTATTGAAGTTAATTATTACTGTTGTTAACTTGTTTTATATGACCACGTCATTTAGCCATCACTCAGTGCGTATTGTGATCACTTAAAATCAACTTATTTCAAATGATATTAGAAAATTTTGAAATAGAAAAAGATCATAACACAGAATACCTACTTGTATTTTATCATAAAAGATTTTTTTCTTATAGTCTTTTGTGCCTAAAGGGGTAAACGAGTAAACGATTCATATGAAAGAAGGTTGTCACCACCAGTATACTTGACTTTAAAGAATCTCTTTGTTCTACTAGATCGATTTAAAAAAAGGTTTAGCGTCAAGATTCTAGGCATATTTCTTATCTTATAAATATCCTAAATAACCTAATAGTGTCGGTCCAAAACTTTCATACCATACTTAACGCAAAGCTGCAACCTTTGATGATTATGATATGTAAGCAAAATATATAACAAATAATAATAATATATCTAAATCGATAACGATGGAAGTGTCAATAATTTTTTTTGATATTCCGTGTATATTAAAGTAAAAGAAAATGTAATATTCAATATTGATTGTAGATAATTTATTTTTTACAAGAGATGTGAATAGATTCATCAAAAAAAATTATCTTGTTTGTGAGCTTGTAGGACTAAAGTACAAGACAATTGTATATTACTTTTTACATTTATTCCTTTAAAAACTAAGCAAATGGTAATAAAACTATTGGAAAATACAAATAATAGATAGCAATAAAGCGAAAGCAGACAGCTTCAACACTTATAATATCAATAGTCAATACAGTAGTAACGTCAGAGCATTTTATCCATTTATCTGTGACAGGATTAGCTACGCAGTTATTCACACCCACTTACTATTGCATAATTCTAATTATATCAGATATTCAATACTTTGTTATTTTTAAAACCTCTATAACAATGGAGGCTTTATAGGCTTTTATTATGAGTTACCTTTTTGTTTCTGTTTGTGGTGCTTACAACCAAAGAACCGTCAGTAGCTCAGTGGTTCAGGCGTTGGATCCACGATCGATAGGTCCAGTCATTGGACTACTGACGTGGCCCACTCCTAACACAAGCATTTAGCCAGTGCGGGTTGGCAGACTTCACACACCTTTGAGAACTTTAGGGAACTCTTAGGAGTGCGGGCTTCCTCATGATGTTTTCCTTCACCGTTATAGCAAGTGATATTTAATTGTTTATAACACACATAACTCAGAAAAGTCAAAGGTGTGCCCAGGATCGAACTCGGACCTTCCGAGTAAGACTTGAAGTCTCAGCTACTAGGCCATCAATACTCCTAGTATCTTTTTCTTTTTAAAAAAAAAAAAACATTGATTTCGTTGTTATCATATCTTGATAATTTAAAAATAATATTAACATTATTTAACTCATTTCCCATATTTATGAAATATATTTGGAGTAGGAATTGTGTACAGTTCCTATGCTAGACACAGTTATGGTAACATATACATAATCCTCCTTGTGCATTGTTATTTTCATTAGTTAAATCCGTATCAAAATCTGTTGCTAGATTTCAGAGGTGAAGGTAAGATATTTTCTAAGAGAAGTCAGATCAAAAAAATGTCTTTCAAAATTAATGCGACCACATAAAATGAGCAATTACTTTTGAGTTTGAAGTTAGATCAATTTAGGCTATGAGTAGCTATGGATATAATAAATGATTTGTAATAAATTTAAAGATTATATCTATTTATTTATATTATTAAATTTACTACTTTTTATTATAGAGAACTCTTTAATTTATGAAAACAATATCTCAAATAATCTCAAATATATAGATAATATTTAATTTATCTATAATTATATATCTTCAGCTAACATTTTAGTTTAATAGATTTATGTCTAAAACTCAGTTTATTTCTTATTTACATACGTTTTAAACAAAATAAGAATTATTTATTATTATTTAATTTTAAGCCTACACTAGCATAAACATATAAAAAATAATTTTGTAAAGTCCTATGCATAAACAGCAGATGAGTACATTTATGCAAACATTTTTTGTTATAACACAGTATTCAATACACGAAAGCTACAGTTAAATATAAGTACAGCATTTTATCTCAATTCTCAAATAGCATTACATTGTATAAACGAGGGTAGAGAACAGATGTATCTAACTTTATGCAGACGTGCATCTTTTTTCAGTAATTCCGTAAAAGCCGCGTCGCTGCTCTTCAAAGGGTATTACGCAAACTTTGTGCACAGAAATTTTATGTCTTTTAAAAAGCTTTGCCTTGCCCTGTTAAGATGTACTGTTAACTTTTTAGCTAGAGATGTTGGTTGAGCTTATTTTGCCAAATGAAACTACTATTACCAAGAACGTATCATTGTTTAAAAGAGTTATACTACTACTAGCTGCGCCCTGCGATTTCACCCGCTATATTTTGGATTATTCACACTATATCATTATGAACTACAGCCTGTGTGTTATTCTGATGCATAAGCTATATTATACTAAAGTTTCATTCAATTTTATTCAGTAGTTTTTGCGTGAAAGAGTAACAAACATACTCCATACATTCTTACAAACTTTTGCATTTATATATACTACTATATTCATATTAAACTTGTATCATAGCTTCTGTTTTAGAAACTAATAAATAATAAAATCTAAATCTATATATAAAAGGAGAAGGTGACAGACTAACATATCAACGCAGGGCCTAAACTATAAGGGGCAGAAACTTGAAATTTTGGACATGGGTTCCTTTTATAACGTAGGGAGCATTAAGAAAGGATTTATGGAAATTCACCCCCTAACCCTAAAATAAAATGCAATCCCGTACAGAGTTATATTAATCTTTGCCATTTTTGAAGTTATTCAAATGAAATTAAGGTTCTTCATTGAAAGTTATGACAAATGTAAAATATTTTTTCGAAAATCATCCCTTAAAGGGGTAAAAGGGGGGGTCAAAGTTAGTTTTTTTTATATTTGACAGTTGGCAGATGACTCTACTCTGCCTGATGGTAAGTGGCAGTAGAGTCAAAACACGATTTTTCAATGTGTGAACAAAGAAAAGAGTTCGTAAGCTTCTTAGTTCGCGAAGGAATAGATGCCACAGTTAGTCGGTGACAACGGAGATCAGCACGACTCAGGTCACAGCGAAGCTCCAGTCCGAGAATGGCAATTTTGCTTTACATCGACAGTATGGTGAGAATAAAGAGATTCTTCATTAAAATCAATGATAAAAAATTCAATTAATATTAAAGCGTAAATCCTCGCTTTTATGAATATGTAAAAATAGACAAATAGTTTAAAATAAATATCATTTCATATGCATTTATCAAAAGCTTCTTTTTATTAGAAGAAGGCTATTAGCTAACTTATTGACTAATATAAAATATGATACACTGTTTGTATTATTTAAATTAAAAATTCAATTTATAGAGGAACTTTACACTTTTAGCCAAAAAATGCTTTTATATAGTAAAGAACATAACGCTAAGACTAAATAAGTAGAGTTATAGTAAAAATGTACAGCTTGTATATTTTGCCTGAAATGGAACAAGACGGGCCCACTTATCGTCATAATATAAGACACAAAGTCTAAAGAAGTACAAATTACCATTGAACTTGAAAGTTGTTAAGCGAGGTCGTATTGAAGGTTTTCACGGTTATATAACTGAACTATTATGGATATCGAAATAATTTAGTCGCTATTCAATTGACATCAGTCATGAATGCTATTTTTAGAAGCTATTTGTTAGAATGCGATGTGCATTGTAATGGAATGAAGAACTGGTTCACTTTATAAAGGTTTTGCAAGGTTCTTCTGCTTTGGCTTCTAGATATGGACAATAATCCTGCAAGATTTAGCTTGACAGTTGTATTAAAGAATAGACAAGTGTGGGTTGCGGAGAGTCGACCGCCACTTTTGCTTCGGTGGAGGTCGGTTCGGTTGCTCACCTCCTATGGGTCGTAGCGAGATGTTAAATAGCCTAAGTTACTTCTGTTACATCAGCCATCTGCCAGTGAAAGTGCCGTCAAAATCGGTCCAGACATTCCGGAACAAACAGGCAGAAAAAATTGTAAAAAATGTTGTTTTGATATATGTACCGTGTGCGTCTATACATCCATATGCACTTAGTAAAAAGCAGTTATTTTAATATTACAAACAGACATAAAAGATAATTTTATTTATTTGTATGGATGATGAACATGGTCAGCATTTGACTGACTTAAGTAAATAATTATTTGTTAGCTCCATATTAAAATTCTATGTAGACAATCTTTGCTTTGTGCTGTTACTATGAACCTTCTTGAAAACCCTCTATTTAATGTGCCAAAACTTTAATTACTTCAAATATTACTCCTATGTTGGCGTTATATTCTAGTCTAAAAAGGTATTCCAATTTTACTAAAACCTTTATTTTCATTTTGTTTAACACGCTATTAGTAGCTTCGGAAGTCGATGTTAACTTACTTTTAATTGTCGTATGTTTGGATGGTGATACTATCATTTTTTATCTTTGAGCTGATCTAAAAATGTGAATGTGTCATAAAGGAATATCCATTTTTGTGAAAAAAATCTAGAAAATATGTCAAGTACCACAAGGTACTACACACTAATAAACTATATGTACCCTATCAAAAATTAATAATATGTTCCAAAAATGTTTATTGCACGTCAGTTGTCATAAATGCTGAAGAATAGTAAAAGATTATCGACTAATCGAATCGTCACCACTAGGAGTAGGGTAGTAGTCACTTCCGTCAGTTTGACAGTCTCGACCCTATATATGAAGTCTTACTCTTGCGCGGTCTCTTAAGGAGTGAAGTAGTCCCTGGATAGTGTTAGTGTTGTGCAGTGCAATGTAATTGCCACGTTTAGTGTTAGGTTAGGTTTATGTGAGTATATTAATGTCAAATGTATATTTTTTTTAAAACTTGACATTAATTATTATTGATTTTGTCTTTAATCATTATATAGAAATTATTTTGAAATATTTTTAACATGATTCACCATTAATTTAATTTAACTCTGTAAATACCATATTATGAGCAAATAAAAAATCATTAACAATGGATTAAGGAGGAGGATAATAAAATTATTTGGTGGTATGCTATCGCTGTAGTTGTATACATTATTTAGCAAGTATAATATTCGTTTACATTCCTGCCCTCTTTCTGTTTGAAAGCGAGGCAGGAAGCACAAGAGGCTGCATTATGCGTGAGACTGCAGCGCTACAGTGCAAACACCTTTCAAGTGTTCTTCAGGGAGAAAGAAAGATACCTGTTTATGAATCTTTACCATAATGTAATGCTGAATCATCTCTATAAAAAAAAGGTACAGTGTATGTATGAACATAACCTCTTCGATAAATCAATTATATAGTAAAGTGGATAGAAATTGTTTTATCGCTGCCAATGAAATATAATTTAAAAAACGTGGCCATATCACAATATTTATCTAATTTCTATTCTATTTTTTAATAATTTTGGTAGCATTGATTTGGATAGCGTTTCAAGCAATAAATTATTATTTTAATTTTAAATGAAATCATTATGTTTCGTTATTATATTCATACAAAATACATTAGATTTGCTAGCGTAGTTACAGTCTAGAACAAAATCAGAGCTACGTTGAATACCCGGGAGAGCTGTGTTTATTACTACTTCAACAAGATCTCTCCAAGGATTTAAATGATTATCTCTGTAGTATATTATCCACAGTGAAATACTTAGCCTTTTCTGTCTCAAATTGAAGAATCGATTAAAAAGCTACTGTATAGAATTGCTAGTTTCTTTTAATGGTTATTCAAATTCTTTCTACTAGTCACAAAACCTATTACTACTCTTTTGGTATGGAAAAATATAAATATTAGTATTTGTTAAGTATTTTTGCTAAACGCCAAAACTCAGAAGAACTCATAATAGTTTAATTTTGAGGAAATTGGCTCCAAAGAAACATTTGTATCAAGTTTCGAGTGCAAGAAACAAATTTGCGGTGAACCTGTCGTCAACTGCTTGGCCGAGCGCCCACCACCAGTAATTACTGTTACGAGTTATATGCACTTGATTTACCTATTTCTGAAAATTGATTAAAAAAAAATATAGACACAAAGTTGTACCATTTACCATCAATTCTAGTTCCTACATCCGTATGCCAGATTTCAACTCAATCAGATACCAGGAAATGGCTGAAATTCTTAACAGGTCGACCTTCTCCTTCGGTCTGCCATATTGGATTTAATAAGAAGACATTTTATCTTCAGTGTTCTTCTTAGCAAATCCATTATTTGATACCCATATTATGAGTGTGTTTATGTATAACTAGTACGCCATCTTAGGCCGTCCACTATATTAGATTTAGAGTAATTTAATTTAATTTTTGGTATTTTTTCAGTAAATTCTTTCATTTGACATCCATATGATGGACGTGCAAAAAACATCTTGTTCGCAATTTTTGGCTGTACGCCATATTGGATTTATAACGACATCACTTAGCTAACACTATTTAAACGTGTATGCAAAGTTTTATCTTAATCGGTTGAGGATAGCTGCTTTAAAATTTAATTGCGAGATTTGGCTGAATATCATATAAATATACTAAATATTAAATGAAATCTTGTTATAAACGTCCTAATACTATAGATAAGAATGTATTTGTATTAAAATATAAATACAGTCTTTCAGTTCAAAC
Organism: Limenitis camilla; assembly: GCA_905147385.1. Classification (NCBI taxonomy): domain Eukaryota; kingdom Metazoa; phylum Arthropoda; class Insecta; order Lepidoptera; family Nymphalidae; genus Limenitis; species Limenitis camilla. The sequence continues at coordinate 6,995,236 of LR990246.1, read as the reverse complement.
AACAAAATGAAACGATGAGTGACTCTGATTCTCGGAAATTAAGTGGTGTAGTTTACTTTATACGAGCGTCAATCGGGAGGGACATTAAATCAACGTTTTATGCGCCATCTGTAGTCAATACGGGGAAATTAACTTCCATTGAGGATTCGCTGATGACGTCACAGTGTTCCGCGGCTCTAGGATAAAAATGGGATACAATAGTCAATACGGAGAAATTAACTTCCATTGAGGATTCGCTGATGACGTCACAATGTTTTGCGGCTCTAGGATGAAAATGGGATACAACAAACAATTCATAAGCTCTGTGACTCATGATATCAACAATGTGATCATATAAGGATATGGCAATAAGATAAATTAATTATTAAAAAATTATAGAATTGTGTCCCACATTGGGCGCCAAAATCACAAAATTATATTAATACAATGTAGCTGTAAACAATTTTTTTTGAAATGATTACGTTTAAACCAGCACAAAGTCTTTGTAGTTAGGACTTTAAATGATAAATGCCGAATAGTTAGTTAACAAATGCGTCTGATTATAAATGGTGTATTAGGGCCAATCAATTTAGGGCAGAAGGTCAAAGGGCACAGTTAAAAGGAATGTGGCTAGCCCGCGATGTCGCTTGTCATACGATGAATTACTGCAGGAGTAAGCCAAGGACGTTTAGGCTTTGTGTCACCTTAGATACGTACTTTAAATAACTGAAGATATTAAAACTATTTTTGCTATTATCTTGAATGCAAAGTTCTATTACATACTTGAAATTAGGTTTGAAAAACAAACTGTCTGGACTCGGAATGTTAGTACAAAATATTGTATGAAATGGCTGTATATAAAAGTAACCAAGTAGTATATATTATTCTAGGAACAAACGATAGATTGACCTTTGTATAATATTAACTAGTCTATAAATAAAATATTCATGTCCTCAATTTCGGCCCTTCACTGCGGCAGCGCTAAGTTGAAAATAAGTGTTTCTATTATTACGCTCAACCAATATGAAATTGCGTACTTATTTACGTTTTTACTGTTTTATATATAGTGACTTTTCTTCTATTCTATTGAGCGAGGATTTCTGTCTTTACGTAAGTCTAAAAGTCTTTCCTTTAATTCATTTAATGTGTTCACGCCATATTGGAGCAATGGATCGGTCTAACTTTCTGCATTGAAATAGTTTAAGGGTCTAAAAGTAACATAGTAATTTTATATCCCGAAAAAATGTATAATTAGGGATAAACATCAAAAATTTTATATACTCGGAAGCGCGGTCCCTTGTGAGAACATTACTATTTATTACCAAAATGCGTTAAATTATGTACTTTAAAAAAGTAGAAGAGAAAGGAGATAATACATTTTTCGTACCTATAATTCTACTTCTATTTTCTGTTAATATTTTTAATATTAACGACAAATAATGTCTGTCTTTAATTTATAGGCTAAACCTGTTCAAAATTACGTATCGATGTTTTATATATCATGATATTTGAAAGAATTAGAAAACAAGAAACTTACTTTCGTATTAATAACTGTAATGGACAAACAGACTTTTCTTTTACATTAACCTAATTTTAAATGCTATCTTCTTAGTTGACATAAGACATGTCAGGACAGAGAGCCGATTTGAATTAATGAATGAACTGAATCTAATGATTCTGTAGTTTTTGGAACAGGAACTCAGGCAGTGCCTTGGACTTGTGACCTAGGTGTAGGCTTAAGGAACTCCTTTAAGTGATCAAAACACTCGCCTCCACTCACAATAAATAAGACGTAAGAACTCACATGATCCTTAGTCGGAGAGGTCCAATATCTGTAATATAGCCACACACTTTTTGTTACACTTCAACTCCAGGTGATGTTCACTCAAAGAGACTTGTCGAGAGACTAAACATGCGTGTTCTGCGTTAGTCGGGGGATATAAAGGGACTAGATAATGGTAGCAATGCCTCTCCACTAGTGGGGAGAAGTAAATCAACAAATAGGAAATATGGCGCTGGCGTTCCGATTAATCGATAATCTGATTAATCGATCATTGATTACTCGATTGAAGCTATCAAAAATCGTTTAATAAAGTGCCGTAGATGTCGCTCGTATTCCGATTATTCGATAATCGTTTACTCGATATCCAAAATCGTCGAATATTAAATTGACGCGACGGAAATGACAACAAGTCCTCTTTATTATTATCCTACCCTAACTATAGCCCGACACCACCTCTATTATTATCCTACCCCGACAGATATATGATATAATACGTATGTCTTAATCCCGCAATTCATAATATCTTTTATTATCTTTACTGTACAAATATATTTTCAGACATATTACTTGGCAAGACAATCATTTATTATTGTATGCGAAAAAATAATAATGTAAAGAAAAGTTTGTGTATACATACATCACAATAACATTAGAATGACGTTAGAAGAAATAAATATTTTCTCTAGGAATAATTCTATTGCCAAGGCTGCGAACAAAACTCATCATACATAAATACATACGCTAAAGTATAGATTCAAATAACGGTTGGGGTTGAAAAAATAACAATTTATCAAAGTGTATGCCAAATGCGAAGTGAGCCATTCACGAGTTGGTGGATTTGGCAACACTCCCAGACTATATGTCGACAAGTGCCTGCTTACATCATTTGCCAGAGATAAGCCTAAAAAATGGAAATATTCTACGTATATTATTTTAATAGGGACCGTTCTTATAAGTACCTATCAAAGAATTTCATGCTAAAGATTTAGTATTTCTTAAGTAAAATGGGTCCAGAGTGAATTGAAAAGCACACACACCAATCCCCTCACTCGCTAACATATCTATGACATAGACAATTCTATACTACAGCTACTACGTTTGTTTCTATGATAAAAAGTATCCTATATGATATTCAAACTATCCATATATATCTTTTATGATATTTAAGTTATAAATTGGAAACGTGCAGATTTAGGATGGGTAGTAATCAGTAATCATACTCGTAGGAAACGTACAGACAGCATTAAGATTAACGTAGATACAAGTGAACCATCCCCGATGTACTGTAAAATCTCATTCAGAGCAAAAACTATTAGCTAATTAGATTTACTTGAAAGAGCGCGTGTAAATGCATATTGTGATTGTTATTTTTAGTACTACCGCCCTAGCTTTGCTGGTCCAAAACAAATAATTGCTAGAACTTTTTCCAGACATCTGAATTGAATGAAACATAGACTTTAAGTTACACCTGCAGCAACACAAGTGTGAAAACCGTATCCAACTTCATGTAGTGATTTTTACGTAATGCGAGTAAAAAATACAGACAAACAAACATTTTTATATGTAAATCAAATAAAATTAACGAGAAAGAGAGAAAAGAATTTTTGTAATTTTATGTACAATATTCCTATGTATAATATATTTTTTGTATGAATATTAGCGTAAGTATAGCGTAATAGTGTTAAGTATGTATTAGGATGCGGATTTTTACGGGCGTTCACGAAATACTACTATCCGCTACAAGCGTATGGCGTAAGGTGCTACAGTGCTACGAGACTGCTACGCAGGATACCTATACTCTGTTTTTACGAAATATTGTGAAATATTGTTGCGGGTAGTTCCTTTTATTTGTTCAATTAAACCAACGCAATGTAACAATATATAACCTCTGCTCCAATAGATTTGTGTCAGTTGTAAACCAGAGTTCGCCTGGTGACCATAAAAGCTGTGGGACTTGTATGGATTCGTTATGCTGGGACTTCATTGTGAAGGATTTTGTGAGTGTTTGAGAGTATATTTCTCGGTTTCCGTATGAATTGCATATTATTATTGCCTTTTACGTCATAGTGTGCATTATGGCTTCCATATAGATAATTCTTTATATTTCCTAATAACCGTTAAATATTAAGATTAAACGAAAAAGAAGAAATGTGGCAAAGAGGACTAGAGCATCGAAAAACAGAGGCTTCAAGAGGCCGAAATAGGAGGTGTAAGTGCATGTCGAGCCGTGTTACCATTTAAGTCTTTGAAAGTTTATCATATACACATTATGTAGTAATATATGTTAAAATTAAAATGTAGAATCAAACCTAAATACAGGTGGTAAATTACACAAGGGCGAAACCGGGGCGCGTAGACTAGTTTTATGTAAAAATAATATCTGAAATCAATAAAACTTTAAAACAAGTAACAAAGTAACAAACAATACATACTAAAGGGTTAAAGGGTGGTACTCCACCCATTTCACAAGCTTTTATATAACTTGTTATGTTTGTGTGTATGTTTGGGTCAGCAGCAGTTATCCTTAACCGTATGAAAATGCATGATCAGCTATGTGATGTCATTCTAAATTCAATATGGCGGACGATACAAGATGGCATTTTTTTAAACATGAACACTATATGGGTATCAAATGAAAGGATTTTCTAAAAAGATTACTAAGAATATTACTTTATTGTAAATCTAATATGGCGGACTATCGAAGATGGCGGATTATAATGATATGTGATGAAACAGTCTAACTTACAAAGCTTGTATTTAAATTTCTAAATTATAACCCATTAGATATAACAATAGATCCAAATAAACAGTTGGTTTGTACGTTGAACGTCATTCGACGTGAAAAGTGCACATGACGTTATAAGTGTCCATGGATGACGCGGTCGCTGTAATTACTGGTTTCGAGTAATTCATATACACCTATACAGATTCTAGATAGCTATTTCAAGTTCATTTTAATGTTATACTGTAATTTTAGATCAATTAAAATGCCATAAAATTATAATTTATTTCATCTTTCGTATTGATCTTTTAATATATTAGAATTTTCTTTCATGAATTTATTGGAGAGTTTCATATTATTATAATATTATCATCATGATGAAAATTAGAAATTTTAATTTTTTATTACTGTAAATTTAGAAAGCTATACTTTGTTTGTGATAGCTACAAGGTGCTACAAAAGGTTAAAGTTCAATCAAAGTCGTTTTAGCTTTTCTCACCTTTTAAACCTTCCTTGGACTTCTACAAATATTTCTAAACCAAAATTATCTAAATAAGTCCAGACCTTCCCAAGTTTAAGCGAGAATAACAAACGTCAAATCTAATATCTATCCTAATATATAAAGCTGAAGAGTTTGTTTGCGTGAACGCGCTAATCTTAGGAACTACTGGTCTGATTTGAAACATTCTTTTAGTTTTAGATAGCCCATTTATCACGCTAAAACCAATAGGAGCGGAACATCACGCGGACGAAGTCGCGCGGGTCGACTAATTTATATATAAGACGATTAGAGTCAAACATATGAAACTAAAAATATAAATAAAATATTTGTTTCGTCTAAAAACAAGTGTTTTTTTTTAATTACTTTGCAATCTGTCAAAATAATTTGTTCCAACCTATAAATCCAAAATTAACTGTAGTCTTACGCTTTCACGCTTAAAGCACTCAACCGATTTTGATGAAGTTTATACAACGATAAACCAAAGTTTAGGAAAGGATATTAGGTATGTTTTATCATGTCGAGCATAATTATTAATGTCTGTAGGAATTAGTCATATATAAATTATGTTGATATTGAAAATTAAGATATTGATATTTTATCATCACGACCCGTCAATGACCCACTGCTGAGCCAGGTCTCCTCCACAGAATGAGGGGGTATTAGGCTATAGTCCACCACACTGGTGCGGGTTGGCAGACTTCACACACCTGAGAGAACATGGAGAACTCTCAGGAGTGCAGGTTTCCTTACGATGTTTTCCTTCACCGTTAAAGCAAGTGATATTTAATTGCTTAAATGTAAAATTTAACCTAGTTACATAAATAAAAAAAGCATCTGTGTTTCTGTGTTTTTAATAGCAATGAAATTAATTGTAAAAGTAGTGTAATATGTTAAATAAGTTTATCTTAATCCCATAACTTAACACGACATACGAGCAGGCAGCTACTAGCTAGTATCGGTGTCCGGTGGTAACTCATTAATATAGGTAAGGTCGTATGCACTACCCGCTAGGTTATTCTAAGCTTAAATGAAATAAAAATAGCTGCATAACCCTGGACTTACACGCCTTGGGAATTAACTTTACTGTAAAGTGTAAATGGTTATATTTTTTTCATTTAAACTTTATGAAATACTAACATTTTTTTACTAATTTTGTCCTGTATTTCATTGGTTCAGTATTTATTGTAGCCTACAAAATAATTGAAAAAAAAAAATCTAAATATTTTTTTTAATGATGACCAAGCTTAATAATTATTATTATTGATAAATAAAAATCAAAAACAAAATGGTCATAGCGAATTTGAAGTAAGTTAAAATGCTATTATAATCTATTTTAAATTTTATTTTAAAGAAGAAATTTTAATCTCGCATTTTTACGTTTTCTTTGATTTATTTTTATTAAAATAATTTTATATCAAATTTCCTGTGATATGTAAAATTTGAAAATTCCCATTTATTTTCAAAAAAATCTGCCGCACAAAAAAAACTACTGATTAAATATCATGTTTTATGATTTAGTTTAGCTTAAATAGTGCGTTGAAAAGTCAATCAACCAGTCTTAGGAGAAAAAGTATTCCTTTGATACCCACATCTTAACCCTGCTTATACATTAAATATAATTACAATAATTAGAATCTAATGGTAAGTAACTAATACATACCTTTATCATAATCCTGTAGACGTCGTTTTAATCGCGAATCGATATAATCATAGCTCGTTGCAGGCACAGGTATTAAGTTTGTTCATTCATAAAACTACTTCAATAAGTTTTAAAGGAATATGACCACTTTTTGTCTATTTATTTACATTGTTTGTGGCACAGATGGACAATGACACTCTGTTCTATCTGTGAAGGCTTCCTGAAACAATTTAAAATGAATTTACAAATCTCAAATCCGGCAACTTTGCCACTAGTAATCTCGCAATATATTGATTAAATTGAAAAATAATTTAATTTAATTGTTTTTAAAATCGGTAATTCCAAAAAATTATCTTATCTACATACACACTACATCAAATTATACCCTCATGTACATAAGAACAAACATACAATTTAAATAATGTAGCTTAAGTATTGTAAGAGTAATTAAAACATTATAAAATGTGGAGAAAAAGAATAATAGCTATATTATTATACAATGTAAAACAATAAATTAAATAAAAGTCAATATTATAAATAAAGGATTCAGTAAAATAAGCTAAAAATAAAGCGTACATAAAACTGTTACGGAAATACATAAACACTTTACGAGCATTTAAATCCAACATTGTTCAATAGCGTCCCAAAATAAATTGGTAGCTATATTAGAATTTCCTACACACTAATATTGTAACGTCTGCTTGAATGTAAAAATAAAATAAAAATAGCTAAACCCACCGTCCATACAAATTTCGTTATACATAGTTCCACATTTAATATACTAAGTTATTTCGTTTCATTCTTAAAAGCGGCGATATCAACGCAGATACTAGGAACCTGATCTAAAAATAATAGCGGAGGAAGTTGTACTGGGTAGGTAGGGGGCAACCGGAAAGCTATCAGTATCGGTATCGATAGATAGTTGTGCAGTTATCAAACACACATTAGCCGTCTACCCACGTCATCCCATTCATCCAGTTCGATCGCACGCACACTCGCGCCTCCACGCGCCACCACACCCGCCACCTAACCGCCACCATACCACCACGCCACCATTCCACCATCACTACGGAATATCTAAAGAAAAAATCAAACAGCCATAGACGATCATAAAACTCGAGAACGACGCCGCCTCTACACTCGCGCACCGTCCACCATCTTAAATTTCATTCACAAAAATCGCTACAGCAAAGCGCCTATTTGTTTACCGTTTCACGCCTCTCTGCTCACGATGACTCGCTGCACTTAACACTAAACGCTTCCCGAATATCCCTGCAAACGTTTTACACTAGATTTAATGTCTAAATAGGGTTTTATAAGTGGTTTTTGTTGGCAAAACGACCGTTTGATTGTGCGCGGATACCACACGTTTGCACGTCACGGCGGTCTGTGTGCAACTAAAGAATGGTGGCAGGACTGCGGACGGCTACGGGGAGCGCATGCGTGCTGACTACCCGCCAAAATACACCTACGCGCATGTATGGATGAGGCTGTCTCCCGTTCAAAACTTCCATACATTTATATCACAATAGTTTGTTATTAACCAACATTCAGGTTCGAATGTTTCATTTTATAATAAAGCCTTATGAATAAGGGTGGGGAGATGTTTGTCCCAGAGGCGGTGGAAGGGTTGTAAGGGGAAGCGGAACCAAACAATCCTATTGTCTATTTATATCCCGGTAATGTCAATGTAAAGGGATCGTAGCGCGCTACGGTCGGCTACGACGTAGATACACTACACACGGTGTCTACGTATGGATTTTAATTAGATGACAATTGTTACCTTTATACTTTTTGTTATAATTAATAAAAAATCCTAGACATTTTTTAATTTCATATTTGCATTTACCATCTGCTTTTTAAAACTTTATAGCTATCATCTAGAATTTTAGATCAACGAGGTTTTTTAATTAAGAAATTCAATAATTGTTTAATACTAGTTGAATATTCATAGTTTAAATCATTGTACTCAAGTAATTAAAAATATCAATTTATAGGGCATAAACTATATAAATATAAGTAAAATAGAAAAGAAGTTAAATGAATAAGGCCTTCCAATTAATAGCTACGACTTGCACAATCTCAGAGACACTTCATGGCTCTTGGAATATAATTGCTTGTGCACTTCGCAAAATTATAGGTTCTATATAGAACGATTAGATCACTAAAGGTTATGTGACAAGATATATTACTTATATAAACTATTATTATAAATTGAAAGTTTGAATGTTTGTTTGGTCACGCGAAACTGGCTAAATGAATTTTGATGAAATTTGGCACATAGATACTTTATAACCTTGATTAATGGGCTACGTATTATTCCAGAAAACATTAATAGTTCCTGTAGGCTAGTAATAGTGTTTTTTGAATGTCTAAGCAATGTGCTTCTAAACAAAAATGCAGTGATAGCCCAGTGCTTGAGATGTCGGTGTCTTACTCGGTAGGTCCGAGTTCGATCCTGGGCACACACCTCTGACTCTGAGTTATGTGTGTTTTAAGCAATTGAATATCACTTGCTTTAACGGTGAAGGAAAACATCGTGCCGAAAACTGCACTCCTGAGAGTTCCCTAAAGTTCTCAAAGGTGTGTGAAGTCTGCCAACCCGCACTGGGCCAGCGTGGTAGACTATGCCCTAACCCCCTCCATTGTGTGAGTCTTTAATGGGTTGTGATGATGAAGCAACGGGTCGACTAGTACTTACTGGATTATCACACAGCTATTCAGATTTCCTGCGGGATGAAAATATGTTTACTATCGTAAGCGCCTAAATATTTTTATTAACGATGTGTGAAGCCGAGGCGAGTCGACTAGTTTTCATAATATATAGTTATGTTGTTTACTAATATGATTAATGTATCTCACTTAATTTAAGTATCATTTTGTAATAACATTGTTTTATTATATAATATAAAAATAACACCTTCGTGTGTTTCTTATTCTTAATTTTAGAGACACGATTATTTTTATCCCAAAAAGATTATGAGGATATGAATATCACACAGAAAAGTAAGAACAAGTTAGGTAATGTTATCCATATTTCCATACAAATATTATAAATATGATATGTTTATTTATTTGTGGTTCCTTCTTTCATACTAACGTAGCGACGAATCGACGTTATTATATGTATAGATTTATGTTAAGGTATAATTGACTAATTTACTACCCAAACATTATCAACAGTGTTGCTAGCAAACTCTATCATTACTGTCTGGTATGCAATATTTAAATCAGTATTGATAATTAATCTATACATATAATAAAAATGTAAATTATCAAATATTTGTACAGAACATATTAAATTAAATTACAGAAGAATTAACTCAAAATATTGGGTTTGTTTCATTTAAATCAGATGTTAGAAAATATATTTAAGCGTTTAATTCCAGCGAATTTGGGGTGGGCCGACTATTTTTGAATTATTATTTTAAAAAAATCTCTAGTGAAAACCATGAAAATTTTCCTCAAAATGTGCCTGATCGCAATTTTTGATTTTCTATATCTATATAAATAAATAAAAAAAGTTTTGATTCATCCTATTGCATAGTTTGGTAACGTTTGTTGTCAACATTGGCGTTCATAGCGAAGACCATCGATTCGCCTCTGCATAACCATAAAGGCAAGTTGTGATGCAGATAGACGGTCCGGCGCCGCTCAGTCTAGACCGAGGTCAGACAGACCGTTGCTTTCATCTATCAGCATCCTCTGCCAACGCGTTGACGTCATAGGAAGGTCGCCATTGCGTGTAATTATATTTTTCCATTCACGATTCCATGTGCTCTTTGTGTTTGTGACTTTTTCCAGCTCCATCGAGTTAGTTAGTCAAAGAGAAGTGAATAAAAATGGTATACGATTTATAATCAATAAACACTTGATTTTTTCGATAAAATAAAAGTTGGAAATTGTAGTATTGGGTTCGCTCACGTCGTAGTAACCCTTAGGACAAAATCATAATGGATTCAAAAATGACGGTTTTTCATAAATACTTTCATACGGGTTACGGGACGGGTTAGAATACTATTCCCCTCTGCCCCTGGGAGAGCATCTCGTAAGAGCCGAGTAACCCAGAATCTCCTTGGTGGTCGAGGATCTGTTCCCCACCTAGCTTGCAACCATCAGCATGCGAATCCAACCACCAAGTGTCATAGACGTGTTCCGGTCGAGTCGCATGTGTGCCAGACTTTCCCCCTCCCTCTTCCATCCCATTAATGCTGCGGATCTAATCGACTCTGGGCTCATGCCCACTTTATCTTCAAGGATGCAACGGAGGGTATTTCTTGTTTTGTCGATGTCCATAGGCGATGGTGGCCTCTTATCATCAGGTGGACTATATGCTTGTTTGCATCTTATCTACCATAAAAAAACTCACTTTATGTGTTAAATTTCCAAAAATTCTTCCTAAATGCTCACTTTGTTCTATCTGCAGAAGTTTGGGCTAATTCCCGATCAAAATATATTCCATAATTTTTTTTAAAATCCTTATAGGTATATTAATTCTATACATTTTTAAATTCACGATGTATGACAGCCTTTTTTAGTTTCCTAGCAAACGTTGAGACGCGTTGGGTCATTATTTGATTCTAGCCGACCCTTGTGACTTCGTCCGCGTGATGCTCCACTCCTATTAGTCTTAGCGTGATGATATTTAGCCTATAGCCTTGCTCGATAAATGGGAATCTAACACTGAAAGAACCCATTTATTGAAGACAATTTTTGCTTCCGTTAGCCGGGTCCTTTCGCCAGTAATATATAAGTCAATGAGTTACGCTTAAAGCCTTGTTGTTCTTATAGAAGTTAGTAGTTATGTTAATGTAATATTGTGCCAAGTTAATCTGGAAGTCAGACAAATATTTTGATTTATTACATCGAAGCGCCTATGAAGTCAAGTCATGCAGTTGCTGGGGCGCCGCTCCGACTACAGCGCGCTCCAGCTCTCAACAGGCTGAATGAATTTGAATGCCAACTCCTCCGACGCCACAATGTCGTGACCGTGATTTTCATTTGTTGTATATTACTTATTCTCTAAGGATAACAAGATACAGCTTATCTTTGATATTATCTATTGTTTATTAATAAGGAGAAGAGAAGAAGTTGTAGTCTATATGTAGACTAACAGTATGACAGCTTGACTAGAATATCCTCCTGGGTTTTTACTTTCGAAGCTTCAGAGTTACTGCTAGAATACTCTGACGTGACGGCGTATTTATTTTACAATCCCCACTTCTTTGATTTGTGTTTATCAGTTGGCCAACATTCAAGAAAGTAAAAATGCTACTCATATCAGTTGTACCAACATCAAGTAACAAGATGCTATTTATATTTAGTCCTACCAACATGAAGTAACAGGATGCTACTCATATTTAGTCCTACCAACATGAAGTAACAGGATGCTACTCATATCGGTTGTACCAACATTAAGTAATAGGATGCTATTCATATCAGTTGTACCAACATCAAGTAACAAGATGCTACTCATATTTAGTCCTACCAACATGAAGTAACAGGATGCTACTCATATTTAGTCCTACCAACATGAAGTAACAGGATGAGGATGCTACTCATTTCAGTTGTACCAACATTAAGTAATAGGATGCTACTCATATCAGTTGTACCAACATGAATTAACACGATGCTACGTATATCAGTTGTACCAACATTAAGTAATAAGATGCTACTCATTTCAGTTGTACCAACATTAAGTAATAGGATGCTACTCATATCAGTTGTACCAACATGAATTAACACGATGCTACGCATATCAGTTGTACCAACATTAAGTAATAGGATGCTACTCATATCAGTTGTACCAACATCAAGTAACAAGATGCTACTCATATTTAGTCCTACCAACATGAAGTAACAGGATGCTACTCATATCAGATGTACCAACATCAAGTAACAAGATGCTACTCATATTTAGTCCTACTAACATGAAGTAACAGGATGTTACTCATATCAGATGTACCAACATCAAGTAACAGGATGCTACTCATATCAGATGTACCAAGATCAAGTAACAGGATGCTACTCATATCAGATGTACCAACATCAAGTAACAAGATGCTACTCATATTTAGTCCTACTAACATGAAGTAACAGGATGCTACTCATATCAGATGTACCAACATCAAGTAACAGGATGCTACTCATATCAGATGTACCAAGATCAAGTAACAGGATGCTACTCATATCAGATGTACCAACATCAAGTAACAGGATGCTACTCATATCAGATGTACCAACATCAAGTAAAGGATGCTACTCAAATTATAAGTGTTGCCAACAATAAAGTGTTGAAGCGTTAGCAGCTCAGTGGTTCACGTTGGATTCACGATCGATAAGTCGTGGCTTCAAATCCCGTTGAACTAGTGACGATAGACGAGTGGGAATAGGGGGGTAATTGGAATACTAGTAGTATGTGATCCGTACTACTAGTAATCTTTAAAAAAAAATAAGAAAAAGACTAATAAAATTGTGAAAAAATAAATAAATTTGTATAATAATTCGTTAAATTTAGATAGAATATACTTTAACTGTGGTCGTGGTAACAGTTGTCATGGTAACCATGACCTTTAGTATGACGCGACCTATAGCTAACATATAAATCTATATCTCTTCGAAGATATACTTAGATTAAGGCTGTGTTTCCACCAGACTTAAGACTCAGTAGAATCCCTTCATCTCACTGAGCGAGGCTAGGTAAGTGAAATATATCAATTCTTCATAGACACATCAGTCGCTTCACATCCTTGCACATCTTTGGTGGAAACGCAGCCTAAGACTTCATTTCAAAGGAAGGTAAGGGAAAAGATCATAAGTCAGGCAAGTACAATACTATTCGACTTAGACTATAAAGTTGTAATTTTTACATTCTAAAACCCTAAAATGAAAGTTAATGTATTTACAAAATTAATATTCATTGAAGTTAAAATCTGTGAATGAAGTATAAGGCTATATTAAAAAGACCGCAAAGTTCAAACATACGAAACAATGTGATTCTACGAAGGCGTAAGCTTCTTGTTGTTATTCATTCAGAATTTTCCTCTAATAACAATTCTTAGAAAATCGTATAAAATATCAATTACAGGGAACAGCATGATAATAGTCATGTTTAACTCTAATCACACTTTCTAGGAAATGGAGGCACGGACACAATTAGTTGATTAATTTATGAGTAACAAGCCATGGCCCGACGTGACGCTGACCTTTTGACTATCACTATTGCTGTTACGATAACAGCTTCAATGTCCGTTTTATAAGTAAATAAGTTATAGATCTATATAACTAATACCTATTATACACCTTTATTACTAGCAGTATGGATCACATAACCCCTCCAAGTAAGCTAAATGCTTGTGTTAGGAGTCAGTAGTCCAATAACTGGCATTTGAGCTTACGACCTATCGATCGTAGATCGTGGAACCAACACCTGAACCACTGGTCTACTGACTGACTTAAATTTTAAATTCAAATTCATTTATTGCGAATATAAGTTATAGATACATAGTATTCTGCCAGTAGGCTACGTCCCGCGGTTTCACCCGCTATATTTTGGATAATTCACACTATATCATTATAAATTAAAGCCTATATGTTATTATGATGTGTAAGCTATATTATTGTAAAGTTTCATCAAAATCCATTCAGTAGTTTTTGCGTGAAAGAGTAACAAACATCCATACATTCTTACTAACTTTCGCGTTTGTAATATTAGTAGGATGTCTTATAATTATTAATCGATATTACATATTTTAATTACAATTTAACAAACAAATATTTAAGTTATTAATAAGATTAAAAATAAAATTAAAAATTAATATAACATTTTTTCACTTAAATATTCATTTATGTCGTAATCTATTTTGTATAGCGATAATTGTTGTATCTGAAGCATAATCGTTGGAAAGTTACATTAATCTAATCTAAAGCTTTATTTCTTTAACATTTTCTTCATAGATAAATAATGAAACTATAATAAATCCAAATCAAAGTAAACGCTTCCTATCGACATTTTATAAATAATCCAACATTGTAAATATCCCGGTCTATATTGACATCAGTACGCACGAGGACGCCTACGGACTACGGTTTTAAATTTCGTAGCAGTCCTGTTGGAGCGAGAGGAAAGCTATCAGAGTACGTTTGTTAGAAAGAGATGGATATAAACATCGATCGCCTTACGTCACATAGAACGCGTGGGTGCGATGACGTCACACTGCGTCCACCAATCATGGAACAGGGAAAAGGCGCCACGGATAGCTGAAATGGCTAAAAATACTGTTAGGCCTAGCACATGATATAATACAAATATCTGTTTATTCAAGTTAAAAACTATTCAGTCAGTTATGACATGCGTACATAACAATCCATTGTGAGCGAAAAAACACGCGGCCTACCCTCGCTTCGCTCCGGGTATTTGAAGCAATATTATAATTGATGTCCTTAAATTGTCACTGTACCTAATTGTGTAGCTTTTCATTATTTAAAAAAGAGAGAGACTGAGAAAGAATAAAAAAGAGAAAGGATGAGTGATCGAAAGTATAAAAGAGGAAGAGAGACGGTAATAATATAGACTCTAGAGTAATTTTTTTTAAATCGGATCTGTAGTAACAAAATGCCCATATTCTATTAATTAAAAAAAATATATGGCAACACTACATCACTTTTGTTACTGAGGAATAGTGTAGTTTTATATCAGTAAAAGAATTATTAAAATCGTATCGGAAGTTCCAGAGAAAACCTTCACTTTACAAAATGGCTATATCTTTTTAATTAGAATATTTATGGCAACACCACACAGCCTATGTTACCCGAAAAGGATGTAGCTTTCTATCGGTGAATTAATTATCAAAATCGGTTCAGTAGTTTTTGAGTCTATACGCAACAAACAAACATATAAAATACAAACAATCAAATCTTTCCTCTTTATATAATAGTGTAGATTTACAATTTTCACAGATATTTAATATTGACCTATAACTGAATAAATATGTTATGTGCTAAGCCTTAGAATAGAATACTTTCTAGTTACGTCAGATACGTAGGACCTAATGGCCTGTCATTATAATCATTTTACGGTTCATTCCTTGACTCTATTTTAAGTAAATAAAAATATATAGATATATCAAATGAATTGATTTTAATGAATTTATTTAAAAGAATAATTAACCATAAATATTTTTTTTATGTCTTAACTTTTAGATGTCATTTTTCATTTCAAGGCATAAAATTTTATTAAATCATTTTTACAATATAAATAAAAGAATAAATGTTTTGTTTTAAAAAGTTTATGAGCGACATCTTTGTATAATATGTAATACAATATGATGTCGTTAGATGTCACCTATTATATTGTCTCTATTAATTTGTGTGGATAGATGGCACTGCAAATCTTTAATTACTTATTCTACTGTTCACTAGATGGCGCTATAGAAATATTTTTTGTATTCATATAGAACAATATTAAAAACCAATGTTACTATGCCATAGATGGATAAGTAATTAATTGGTCAAATTCCATTAAAAGTTATAAATAATTAGTAATTTTTTTTTGGTGTATTAAAAAGTACTTGGCTAAATTTATTGATTTTAGTGAATTAACTAAAATAACTAACTATAAATAAACATTTTTTTTAACCACTTAGATTATTATTCTAACTAATGGTCTAAGCTTTTAGAAAAGTCATTTTTCATTTTGTACAATAAAAGAATACATTTTTATTTTAAAAGGTTATAAGTGACATTTTTGAATTAAATAATATGAAACAATATGATGCCACTTGCTTTATTATCATTAGATGTCACTTTCTATGTTCGCAATAGTACGAGTTTGTATTGATAGATGGCACTGCTAATCTTTAATTACTTATTCTACTGTTCACTAGATGGCGCTATATAAATAATTTTTGTATACATACAGAAGTAAAAACTAATGCCATGCCATAGATGAATAAGTAATTAATTGGTCAATTTTTTGGGGTATTAAAAGTAAACAGTTAATTATGTTTTTATAGCTAGTGTACTATAGACGTACCTAATAGACGTTGTTATGTAGTTACGTAAAAGAAGAAAAAAAAATAAAAAAATGGATTAATATAAAAAAATCCTATATTTTTCAATATTACGGTGTTTGTATGTGAGGCAATGTTTTTTGAATCAAAAATCAAAAAAGAAGGGTTATCATTTTGTTTTTATTATTCTTACCTCAGAACTCCGTCATATATGAAACGAATTCTCATCTATTTCTAGTTAAAAACAACGTCCATTTGTTACAACAAAAAGGAGGAACAAACAAATAAACAAAACTTTATTATTAATCATTAGTAAGGATTACGGAATCCTTACGACTGGTCCGACTCACGCTTTCCTGTTTATTAAAACTGTTAACTTATTATCATACTGTTAGCAAATAATAAATTAAGGAAATAGAGGTTATTGACCTATGACATTTTGTGTTAAATTAAATACATAACTAAGAACATGAATTCAATAATTCAGAGAGTAGATAACCATTAATTCACGAGATGCTCTGCTCCTGTCATTATACTTTTTATGGTCTTGTAAAGGTCAACGTTTTTTCGCTACTCGAATATCCGCTTCAACGATATTGAAGGTAACTTTTTAAACGTTTGTATTGTATTATATTATATCAGGCCTAATTTCTTATTTATTTTAATTATAGGCAATGTCTGCACGAAGGAGATAAATAGGAAAATTGAATATCTAGAAATTTTTATCACTAATAGATTTTAACAATTAAGGAATATGATAAATGACAATATTTATGAAAAATTATAATTTTTATGGTAAAATCGATTCTTTTTTTTGGATTTGATTGATGGAAAGTGGTCAACGTCGCCCATGGTATTTCTTGTTTTGCTGATGCGTTGCCGCCTCGATAATAGAGTCAGGAGGGGGAGCGGAGAGAAGAATGCTGCAGTTTCAGCGAACCCTGAGCAAGAAATAGAACCGCAACATTAATGGGATGGGAGAAAGGGGTAGATCTGGTACACATACGGCTCGATTGGAACGCGTCAGAGGCTCTTGGCGGTCGGATTTGCATCCTAGTAGTCGCAAGCCAGTCGGGGAACAGATCCCCTTCCACCAATGGGGGTGCTGGGTTACTTGCCTCTTACGAGATGCTCTCCCAGCGGCAGAAGGGAATTATATTCTAACCCGTCCCCTCATGGAATTTATTCAGATATTTTACGATAAAATATGTTCAAAATCGCAATTGGAAATGTCTAATGTTTTTAAGTAATGTAAGGTTTATAATTTAAATAATAATATTATAAAATTTTGTCGCAAAAGTTTAATATGAATAAAACGTTCAAAGTTTCGTTTTATATTACCAACAATTTGCAGTAAATTACATTTTGCATCTTTGTAAAGAATGTATGATTGTAAAGAATCTTTTCACTGATTGTAAAACCGGATATACCGGATACATATAAACGAGTTAATTTATTTTTTGGGTTATTTTGATGTTTTTATATATTACTGAAACAATAGATAAAAGTAATGACTCGCTTTAGCTTCGTATTTCGAAACATTTAAAATATTTAAGACGTCTTCTATCGGATTCTAGATAACAAAAGATGATAAAAGTGCTTTTTAAATAAAATAACATACACTATCATCTTTTAGAAACCTATGGCACTTTCATGTAGTCATAAGTACAACAATTTGCAGTATTTCATTTGCAATAGAATATGTTCTACACACAGTACATTTGAGTGTCTGTTTCTTTGTTATTTTTACTGTGAAGTGGAATTAATTAAAATAAATATGGGTTATATATACGCAGAGCAGCATTACTCTTTAATTACTCGAGATTAGGGCTTGCAATAATATCCATCCAGTTTTTTTTTACTATTCGGATAATTAATGTAGCGCCATTACTAGATATCCGCATATCTGGATAATTCTGATGGTTACAGTTTTTTGTATCGTTGTATGTAAAAATGGTAACTATCGTTGATTATAAATAACGTATTCGAATCCAAATGCTCATAGATACACAAAATCTTAAAACAACTCATTTTGTTTACTTATTTACTAAAAAAAGGAAATTGTATTTAGTTTTTGGGTTGGGCTCTAACTTTCAAGTGCGTTCACATAAATTTGATTTAATAAAAAGGCCATTTTGTATTGTATAGTTTGTAGTCTTACCACTTCTATAATAGCAAAGTACGCCTAATAATACCATAGATTAATTACATCTTGTCATTAAGGAAGATATCCAAATATCCGGATATCCAAACGAGACTTAGACTTATGAGAATATTTAAATTTCGTAAGTACATATTGTGAAATAAAATCATATTCCTGTAACTAGCCGACCCGCGCGACTTCGTTCGCATGTTGCTCCGTTCCTATGGGTCGTAGCGAGATGTTAAATAGCCTAAGTTACTCCTTATTACATCAGCTATCTGCCTGTGAATATCCCGTCAAAATCGGTCCAGCCATTTCAGAGATTAGCCGGAGCAAACAGACAGTCAAAAATTGTAATAAATGTTGTTCTGGTATTTGTACCGTGTATACATCCATATGCACTTAGTAAAAAGTGGTTATTTTTATATTACACGCAGACACTCAATTTTATTTACTTGTGGATGGATATTTAATACTGTGTAATATAAATAAAAACAGAAGTTACTTATGCCCAATTTCTCAGTACAAAGCAATATAAGAATTAAAGTTTTTTTGTAAGTTATTGATTAGCAATCTTTATTAAACATAATATACATGTGTGATGATCTGTCATTGACCTCGTGTTTTTGTTACACGTGAAGACGGCTCTTTATAAACGATTCTCTTGTATAAACATACAATTGTTATGTGCTATTGTATTTATGACTTAAAACGTGCAACGATACTTTTTGTTTTTCAGTTAAATCTGTATGAGATCATTTTTAAATCTATACAAATAAATAAAATTGGAGTGTCTGTTTGTAATATTAAAATAACCGCTTTTACTAAGTGCATACGGATATATACACGGTATATATTAACCAAACCAACATTTTTTACTATTTTTGTCTGTCTGTTTGTTCCGGCTAATCTCAGAAATAGCTGGACCGATTTTGATGGGACTTTCACTGGCAGGTAGCTGATGTAACAAGGAGTAACTTAAGCTATTTAATATCTCGCTACGACCCTTAGGAGCGGAGCAACACGCGAACGAAGTCGCGCAGGTCGGCTAGTGTTATAATATAATACAACTACTCGTATTAGACTTCCCATAAATAAATACTTTTAAAAGCTTTTAAATGAACTTTATTTATTGAACCCAAGTATAATTTTAATATGTTAATTGTTATTAAAAATATTCTGAAATAATTAAATAAAATGTTGGAGGTTCTCCAGGACAATTATTTACCTCTCTTAGTCTTATGAAAGAAATATTATTTTTTTGAGTTCTCTCTCTCTTCACTGAAGATTTTATTTATAGGAAAAATGTTCGTTAATTTTTATTTACATTTTATTCAATTTTACTAATATTATAAATGTACTACCCTACCCTACTTTTTATCCCACAAAAATTCGAAGTTCCTGCGGGATGACAATAAAATATATTTACTATCGTGGGCGCCTGAATATTTTTATTCAGCAATGATATATTGAAAATAATATTAGTTAAATTAAAATATCATTATGAAATATTACACAAGAATTGTTTTTACCACTTTAAGGCTGCGTTAACATCACACATCCCTCGCTACAAATCCTCGCAAATCTCCGGTGGTAACGTAGCTTTAAGGTATTATTAATCCCCTCCTCTAAGAAACCTTACGTAAATGATAAATGATTTATAATATTTAACTCTATAGTTTCCATGTCCAAGTTTTTAAAAGTAACCATTTCTCTTTAAATAATTAAAATTTAGAATCATTTTCTTCATCACGACCCGTCAATGGCCCACTGCTGAGCCGGGTCTCCTCCTCAGAATGAGGAGGGTATTAGGCCATAGTCCACCACGCTGGTCCAGTGCGGGTTGGCAGACTTCACACACCTTTTGAGAATTTTAGGGAACTCTCAGGAGTGCAGGTTTCCTCACGATGTTTTCCTTCACCGTTAAAGCAAGTGATATTAAATTGCTTAAAATACACATAACTCAGAGTCAGAGGTGTGTGCTCAGGATCGAACTCGGACCTCCCGAGTAAGACTTGAAGTCTCAACCACTGGGCTATCACACTGAAAGACAAGCGGTTATTATTTAACTATAATGAATTTGACATTTGGTTAGTGTTGCCAGAAAAAAATTATAAACATTGTTACTATTTAGCTATGCTACAATTTAGCTATGCTACAATAATAGTAGAATAAATGTTGCCATGTGAGAAAAAAAATGTTATACTTCTAGCGCCACTTAGCGGTAAATTGTCTCTTTATTTACCTAGAATTCTAAAAGATTATTATCAGATCGTTGACATTTTTATATCATGTTTACGGGTGAATTTTCGCATATATTAGGAATTCTAATATTCTATTTCTGTGAAAGTTCATCGACTCCATCTAATTAGGTGTTTCGCTTTATCAGGAATAATAAAATGTGATTTATATAGAGCATATAATTTATAATGGATATCGTTTTTTATATAAACTAAATTCTACTCGTAATTTAGTATTTCGACTGCTACAAAATATTACGTAGAGATTTTTGAATTATAGTATAGATAGTTCAATCCACAAAGTCTCACCGCTCGTCTACTATTGAAATATCTAAACCTAATTACTACATGCTAAAGTATGTTTTTTTTTTTGGTAAATAAGGTGTACACGAGCAGATGGTCCATGATGGTAAGGGGCCACCATCGCCGATGGACATCGGCAAAACAAAAGAGTATCTCCTAGTAGTCGTTGCATCCTCGAAGATAGAGTGGGGAGGGGGGGTGAAGAAAAAACGCTGCGGTTTTAGTAGAGCCAGAGCAAGAGCCTAGAGTCCACTAGATCCGCTGCATTAATGGGATGGGAGAGGGAGAAGTTAAGTTAAGTTATGACTCATGGCGGTTGGATACGCATGGTGGTGGTCGCTATTCAATCGGGGAAAAGATCCCCTACCACCAAAGGGTTGCTGGGTTACTCGGCTTTTACGAGATGCTCTACCAGCGGCAGAGGGGAATTGTATTCTAGCCCTTCCCCTCACGGGTATTAAAAGTATGGGAGCTATACTGCGCAGTAACACTCAAACGACAATATTAACATGTAATCTAGATGAAAGCCGAGCAGTGCCTAGGGCTTGAAACCTAGGAGCAGGTTTAAAGACGTCTTGCGTAATCGTAAACTTTTACCTTCACCACTCGACCTCGCTGCTAAATATTAAAATAATAAAGTACATTACTTACGTGGTCCTCGATAACACAGGCTTAGCGTCACGCCAACAAACAACACTACACTATTAGTGACACTACTTTATACTTAAAAAAAACGGTGTTGCTAACAAAAGAGATTTTTTTAAATTATTCCTTTGAAATCCTTATTTGTAAGCTACTATTAGTCTGGTGAATGTCTCTCATTTGCATGCACAGGAGTAATCCAAAAAGTGAGTAAAGACATCTCAATATGGCTTACAACCTATTTAGACCTTTCATTAATGTTTTCCTACGTGTTAATTGTTGTAAACATCGGTTTATGTTTGTAAATTTTGTAACTTATTGCTTGTAAAGAATCATCATTTCCAAACCATATAGCCAATATTTAGTAGAGTTACCAATACATACATATAGATCACTAGCTGCACCCCGCGGTTTCACCCGCTATATTTTGGATAATTACTATATCATTATAAATTATAGCCCATGTGTTATTCTGATGTGTAACCTATATTATTGTAAAGTTTCATCAAATGCCATTCAGTAGTTTTTGCGTGATGGAGTAATAAACATAATTACATTCAAATCTATACATTCTTACAAACTTTCGCGTTTCTAATATTGATGATATATTTTGGAAATTTCATACTGTATTATTATAAATTATAGCCTATGTCTTGTTCTGATGTGTAACCTATATTATTGTAAAGTTTCATCAAATGCCATTCAGTAGTTTTTGCGTGATAAAGTAATAAATATACATCCAAATCCATACATTCTTACAAAGTTTCGCGTTTATAATATTGATGATATATTTTGGAAATTTCATACTGCATTATTATAAATTATAACCTATGTGTTATTCTGATGTGTAACCTATATTATTGTAAAGTTTCATCAAATGCCATTCAGTAGTTTTTGCGTGATAAAGTAATAAACATACATCCAAATCCATACATTCTTACAAAGTTTCGCGTTTATAATATTGATGATATATTTTGGATATTTCATACTGTATTATTATAAATTATAACCTATGTGTTATTCTGATGTGTAACCTATATTATTGTAAAGTTTAATCAAATGCCATTCAGTAGTTTTTGCGTGATAAAGTAATAAATATACATCCAAATCCATACATTCTTACAAAGTTTCGCGTTTATAATATTGATGATATATTTTGGAAATTTCATACTGTATTATTATAAATTATAACCTATGTGTTGTTCTGATGTGTAACCTATATTATTGTAAAGTTTCATCAAATTCCATTCAGTAGTTTTTGCGTGATAAAGTAATAAACATACATCCAAATCCATACATTCTTACAAAGTTTCGCGTTTATAATATTGATGATATATTTTGGATATTTCATACTGTATTATTATAAATTATAGCCTATGTGTTGTTCTGATGTGTAACCTATATTATTGTAAAGTTTTATCAAATTCCATTCAGTAGTTTTTGCGTGATAAAGTAATAAACATACATCCAAATCCATACATTCTTACAAAGTTTCGCGTTTATAATATTGATGATATATTTTGGATATTTCATACTGTATTATTATAAATTATAGCCTATGTGCTATTCTGATGTGTAACCTATATTATTGTAAAGTTTCATCAAATTTCATTCAGTAGTTTTTGCGTGATAGAGTAAGAAACATACATCCATACATTCTTACAAACTTTGGCATTTGCTATTCGTGTTATGATATATGTATTTAAATATTAGTAGCCATCGTCGAGAAAATTTAGTTTTGGGCGGTGCATATAAATTCATTGAGTGTAAATGTGAAGCTACTTCTTTATTTAACAAACCTCTTCGGATTGTTGTAATTGTAAAAGGGAACTATCTTGGCTCGCCAACAAGCATCTTCTCCGCCGGCGTGCCAAATTCTTATGAACGCTTATACTTAATGAGCCAAAAAAATTCTTATGAGTGTCTATACTTGAAGAGAAAAAAAGGGAATGTGGTTGGCCTCTCCAGTACTTTTTGAATTGCTCAATTTGCGCCGTTTAAACCAACTTTTTTTTGATCGAATCATATCACATTATATTTTCGGTCTGGCTATCTAAAAGTTTAAGTAAATAAAAAGTTATAGATATTAATAAAAATAAAGTAGTTTAATTGGGACGAGAAGACACAATGTTGAAATAAAAAGATAACAACATTACAAATGGAATAAAAATGCAAGGACGCCTTGTAACTTGTAACAAGATTAATAACGATCGAATTCTCATCGGCCAGTTACGAACAAGATTTTTACAACGAACTTAGTAGGCATAAATAAATATTTCCATTTAATTCTAATTTTATTTTTTTTATTTATTTTGCAACCAAAAAATTTCAGATATCCATTGTCAGCGTTAAATTAAAATAATAAATAATAGAGTTTCTTTTCATTTCGGATCCCATGACTTATCTATACTCTATACTTAATATTATAAAGAGGAAAGATTTGTATTTTTGTATGTAACGAATAAACATAAAAACTACTGGACCGATTTCAAAAATTCTTTCACCATTGGAAAGCTACATTATCCCTGAGTAACATAGGCTATATTTATTACAAGAAAAAATTAGAGATCCCCAGAAATTCTCACTAAAACCAACACAAGGTGCAAAAAAATTAGCCATAAAATATCTTTCACCGCATGCGCTGCGAAAAGTATTGATGATAGAACAAAAAAATGTTTTACAATATTATAGAACGTATCAATATCTACAAAAAACTCCGCGAGACCATATGTCCAACTATTGTAGTTAAGTCACTATAACTACTTTTTTACATTTTAAAAGTTGATAAAAATGCCTATCAAAATCAGACCATGTTTTCCATAACTTTGTATTAATTCTTATCCAAATAAATTATTTTGTAATGAAGACTGTTTCAATACCTGTTAATTACTATTTGAATTATTGAAATCGGACATTCCACTCAAAAGATATTACGAAATAAAAATATCAAGATAAATAAAAAATAATTCCAGACGGGCCGCCGGCGCGGTGTGCAGTGCCTCGCAGCGCAGCGAGTAACGCGGCGATAGAGGGAGCGATAGAATGCGGGAGCCAAAATGTTAAAAAAAAATTATCCACCCGTGCGAAGCCGGGACGGGCCCCTAGTCACATATAACTTAAGAAGAATATCTCTATTTTAAACTATTTTCAACTTGTTGACTAGACTACACGGAAACTTCTCAAAATGAAATACCAAATATATAGTGATTGAGCTGATTGATAATGATTTATTGATGAAATTTTGGTGAAATACATTTTTCATATTAGTCATCATGCAAGAGGTCATGTTACATAAAATCTTTGCATAGAAAGCTTAGAAACTACTCTAATTAACAGGTAAGCTGCTAAATACTTAGATTGTGCATAATTTTTTTTTTTTTTTTTTTTTTTTTTTTTTTTTTTTTTTTTTTTTTTTTTTTTTTTTTTTTTTTTTTTTTTATAGAATAGGAAGGCAAACGAGCAATCGGGTTACGTGGTGTTAAGTAATCACCGCTGCCCACGGACTCCTGCAACAATTGGGGAGTTACAGAAGCGTTGCCGGCCTTTAAGGTGGAGATATACGCGAGTTTTGAAGGTCCCCATGTCGTACTTAAAACATCTTTCTTTTTTTTTAATACTAGAAACCTGCTCCGGTTTTACATAGGTCCAATTTACTAATTTACTTAAATAATTATAATAATGCAAATAGTTACAAATTTTTATAGACGAGAATATTGTAGTTGAACGCAGCGGTAATTTTATGGATTGTGACGTCACAATATACAATACAACAACGTAGTTTTTAAACACAACAAAACTTACTTGTGATTAGGTTTTAGTGTTGTTTATTAGTAAAATACACAATCTTGATATATTATCTTACTAATATTATAAACGCGAAAGTTTGTAAGAATGTATGGATGTATGTTTGTTACTCTTTCACGCCAAAACTACTGAATGGATTTTGATGAAACTTTACGATAATATAGCTTACACATCAGAATAACACGTAGGATATAATTTATAATGATTTTATAATAGGCGCAGATAGTAATTTATAAAGCAAAATAGGTACTTTACATCTTTGTTCACTGTTAATTGTTATTATGGATAATGACGTCACGATAAAAGCGCTCTAAATATTTTGTTACATTATTAAAATATTATTTTAGTAGACTTAGGTAATCAATAGATGTGACTTTTTTTGTTAAAGTATTTTATTACTTTCCTAGATTATTTTTTGGGATAAAAAATATCTAATTTATATATAGCTATATAGATAATCTCCTTTTAAAAGTGAGTACATGAATTGCAACATTAGCAACAATAGATTGCAAAATTATTTCTTTCAATAACGAACATGGGAATGTAGCATGGTGTTGCCATTGTACGTCAAATAATAAGCTGCTCTATTCGTGTTATATTAAACCTTTCAAATTGCTTTGGTTTTATCAAATGTTATTATAATAAAATCTAATAAAAGCTTTCGAGTTGATTTACAAGGTTCTAACATTTTATTTTTTTTCATTTTGTTCTAAGATGGGGTAAAAGCATATAAGTATTCCAAAACGATAAAAGGGATCCAATTCTGTTTAGTCGTTACATCTTTATGTGATCTATATATTGATCTCTATGATTTGCATTAAATACTGTTAATTATATAATATTTTTAGGAAGTTGATTATCACTTAATTAAATTAAATAAAGCTGACACTATATGACTTACTTTCGGTTGAAATATTAACGCATACACGAAAGGTAGGAAGAGAAAAAAATTATTATGACGTATGCGAGCTTCGGACACTTTTTTGTAATATTTGTGAAGAATCGGCATCCATATATTTAAAAATCATACTGCAATCAAACTTAATGTCCTGGACTCCGGGAGCCAGTGACAGATTTTCGTGAGTTCGACTTCGACTCCATTCACTCATGAAACTCCTGTTTGTAAAAAGCTACTTAAATGGTAACTGTGATTTTGCTATAAAAAATCAAAATGTTACATGGTCAAGCAGCCAGCTGACGTATATTCCACCACGTTATGGTCAGCTGCCTATATCTTTCCTTCAAGATACTAGGTAAACTATAATCCGACAAATTTTCAAATGGGAGGAAATGCCAGAAAAAAAATGTTTTTCTACATGTTTGGAAGGCTGCCACTGCTCGCCTCACCCTCAGAAACGCAGCTGATGGTCACAAGTAATCATAATATATATTCCTTATGCAGTATACGAATTTTCACTCGAGAGACAAATGATTGACCGAATTTGAATCATTAGGATTAAAAAGAGTATAAAACTTAATTTAGTTGAGAAATAATTTTGCATCACTTTTAAAATTTAAACTTCTTAATTTGTATGCTTCAAGGATAATAATTTGGAAGGAAGTGAACGGAGGTATAGAGGTGATTTGCCCCAATAATGTTGCCCTCTTGAAAGGTGAAGGCTTCTCTAACTAGAACCAAGGTAAAGTGGTCTAAGTAAAAAAATAAGATTTCTGTATGTTTTAATACTAAAACGATTTCAAATGCTAACAATTACTCTAAGCCTCTAATTTCAATTTCAACTGATCACTTTTTTATCTTCTGCGTTGACTTTTAAGTATTTATCTATAAATTAAGCACATTTTAGTTTAATATAGTGCTTCGCAAATAATTCGATCTGTGTATTTTTCATTTTTTATGGGATAAAAAGTAGTCTAGGTTATTTTCAGGCCCGAAAAGAGCGAGTGTTACTTTTCATCAGATTAGAACTGAACAGTAGAACAGATTATTGTGACGTCAAAAATACTACTGTGTAAAAAATTCTAATTGAAATTAACAATTTGAATCATCAAAAATCATTCCAACTCGTAGTTCTGATATAGCGTGAAAAAAGGACAATCCAACAAACCCACTTTCACATTATAATATTCGTATGGATAAAATATCAAAATAGTAATAAAGAGTATAGCCGGTTTTCTATGGGGTATCTGCCCTTTCTGCCATTTATATTAAACACTTCTCATAGTAAAATTCAAAATTATTGTATGGTAACTTTTTCTCCAATTCTTAGGAGTAAAAGAAATGAAAAAATATTTTAGTTATGATTCTTTAAAAAGAAGGCGATTATTTTCGGAGGAAATAAAATTTAAATTTTCTCTGAGCAATGGATGAACATCACATATAACGAACTCTGGATGTTGAACCTGCTGGAATAAAAAAAAAAATTAAGAAACACTCGCAATAAATTAGAGATTTTATCCCACTTTGCTCTTTGCCTCAGCATATTTAAGGTCACATAAAGTATAAACAAAGATACGTGAACTTGTGTAATTTAAAGGGTGTGGTAGCCATTTTTGAGAAATGTCGATTGTAATAATATGATTATACTTTAACCTTGTTGTGTTACCATCGATATTCTAAGTACAAACCAATGTATTATAAATGTATGTATTATCAACTAATCAACTAACCATCAATCAATCAACCCGCGAGTATTTTATCTAGTTTCTTATTCTTTCTTTAAGCCTTATTATTTATTCATGGAAAAAATATCTTGTGTGATAATTTTTATCTTAGAAATAGTATTGTTTTATGAAAAGAAAATATTTTATACAAGCCGACCCTTGCGATTTTGTGCCCGTGATGCTCCGATTCTATTGATCCTAACGCGATGATATATAGCCTATAGCCTTCCTTGATAAATGGGCTATCTAACACTGAAAGAATTTTTCAAATCGGACCAGTAGTTCCTGAGATTAGCGCGTTCAAACAAACAAACTCTTCAGCTTTATATATTAGTATAGATATATAATTCTGCTCTGATGAAAAGTTAAATTTTTGTTATATGTAGAGATAGAAATTGAATTAAAATAATCTTGATTAAAATAATATTTATGTAGTTATAAAAAAAATAAAAAGTAACCTCCCCGGCGGGGAATCGAACCCCGGTCTCCCGCGTGACAGGCGGGGATACTTACCACTATACTACCGAGGATTACGGTAACCTTGTCGAAATATACCTATAGTCTCTTTCTAGTTTTAAGTGTTTTATTATTTCTTTACATCAGTTTCCTCAGTGGAAGTACAGAATCCTACACTTCTACTTAAAGATCAGAAATCGTGATATCAAGTGATTGTTTTAAACAGAATATCAAAAAGAAGGTTTTCCTACTTTTAATATTGTACTATCTACATACTTATATTTTTAATCTACATTATTAATATTTTCTGCACTGTTAATAATAATAGAATTGTTTTTATAGTTGAATGTTTTATGCACTAAAATATAATTTAATTAATTACTATATCAATAATTATTGATATTTATATAATTTCAAACAATCTTGTTTGTTTGATTAAATGATCAAAAAAAATTAATTCTGTGTATAATTTTATCAAATTAATTATCCTATACGAAAAAAATTACGGATTTATTACTAACTAGCGACATACTTCGGCTTCGCACGGTTACTTTCTGAACTACAATATGCATATAAACCTCCCTCTAGAATCACTCTATCTATAAAAACCAACCGCATTAAAGTCCGTTGCGTAGTTTTAAAGATCTAAGTATACATAGGGACGGACTGCGGTTTTATACTAAATAATGTAAATAAAGACATTGTACCAAATACCTAGATATACCATATCTTAAATCTTTAAAAATATATATCTTATAACGATATGATATTCTATAGATATACTATTATATAAATAATTAAAATATTATGTAATTTTTAATTTCATTACGTTGCTCATCTGCCTCCGTGGCGCAATTGGCTAGCGCGTTCGGCTGTTAACCGAAAGGTTGGTGGTTCGAGCCCACCCGGGGGCGATATCATTTTATTTTAGTTTTCAAAAAATGTAGATTTTATAATAATTTACGGTTTTTTTTATTTTTGTTATGAATTTGTATGTATATTAGAATAATTTTTTATTAATTAGATTGTATCTAGGATATATAAACTGTATTTTTAGTTCCTTTTTTGTTTATATTTTGAGAACTCACTGGTCACGATTAAGCAAATGATGACTCTTGTGACTTGTAAAACTAATTAATTATATAATATTAATATTATTTTTATCATTAAATAAATAAATAAAAAAAAATTAAAATATTTGTTATATAATACGTAGTAAGCTATTCACAATTTCAATATGTAATCATAGCCTTCGATAGCTCAGTTGGTAGAGCGGTGGACTGTAGAGGAATAGCACTGTCATCCATAGGTCGCTGGTTCAAATCCGGCTCGAAGGAGTTTTTTTTCTTTTTTTTTATACATAAACTTAATATCTAAGTTGCCATAATTTGCTTTTTTTTATTTTAAGATTTTTTTGTACTTGAATATATTGAGTTATGACCCAATAAAAACGACATTAAGATCCAATAAAGACAAAATTAATTTACATAAATAAATTAGTCAAACTGATTATAATCAGTGTTGATTTATTTGTATAAAAAATCACATAAATAATAAATATATTACTTTTTGTCTGTTTGTTTATGAAAACAAATTTCTGAAATTTGACGATTTATTGATATAAGTACTAGAAATAGCTTTGTGTTAGCCACACATATAATATATAGAAGTAAATTCTTAGAATATATATAAAAGTATATTAAATGGTAGACCATAAATAAATGGTCACACAGTTCAAAACGCTTATGGCAACACCTGAAAGCGTTTCTTTGCGATCAAACTTAGCCTATATCCTTACCCGAGCTCTAGTCTTACTCTGTGACAAATATCATCAAAATCAATTCAGTGGTTTGATTAGTGAAGAGTTTATTTATAATCTATATCTAAAAAAAATCTCAAAAGAATTATGAATATGGCAAAATATTAAAAATGACTTTAATGAAATCAGAATGATTTTATAAGGTGTAGTTGGCAAGGCGTTTATGTTTAGGTTAGGTGTAGTCACCTACCTTGAATTCAATATACGCTTTCCTTTCTAATCGCAAATGGCTTGTGGGAATTAATCCCGTTTGTATTTGTATGTAAGACATGGTAAACATATGCTCGTAAAATAATATTTTGTCTGTATATATGTTAATTTGGCAAATATGAAAATAAAATTGAAATTAATCACATTTAGCAGTTTTTATTAATAATTCACTACTATCGGTGAAATATACAATAATTTTAGCTAACTTACACCGCTTTTTAAGTTACACTGTTTTGTAACTGGTTAGTTTATGCTTCCCTAAGTAAGAGCAGGTTGATTAGGTTAGGTTGGGCTTCTTCTTCCACCCAGAAGTAGAGGCTCCGCGAAGCGGGGTGACGTGGACTAGCATTTCTTTTTACAAAAAAATGTGATATTGCTGTAAAAATAAAATAAATAATATTTATAATTTTTTTTCCACAAAAGGGGGTAAGAAAACCTGCAAATTTATTACATTTTTGGGTACTAGTATAAAATTATTAATAATCACCGATAAAAGTGATTAATTAATAATTTTCAATTAATCACACCGTAACATAGATATGTATTTGCGGCTTGCGCACTAGTCTTCAAACAACTCACAATGTAACAAGGTAGCTCTTAATCACAGATCACAATGTGATTTGTGCTCATAATAGAAGAAGGCTTTAATATTTCTTGTAGTTAACACGTATGAAAATAAAATAAATAAGTCTAAAAATATAGCTAAATTAAACTTAAATAATATTCTGATTAAGTAAAGAAAAGATATATATAAAAGTTTCTTTTGAATGTGAGGCTTGCACACCTCAAACGCCTTCTTGAAAGACAGACAGACACAATATACGGCCTCCTTTATTTCATTTTGTGGTTCGGAACTTTAATAACTGCGTGAGAGACAATAAAATAATTCACTGAATAAATAAGAATTATTTCGAAAAAAGCAGTTAGACTGTAAGAGTAAACTATGGTTTCGTCTACTTCTTGAGAGGCCTCAATTAATAAGGTCGATTTATACATTTTAGAACATTAAATTTATGACTTAACCACGATGTAAACTATAATGACTAAAAATGCTCTTAAATTTTATTTTTATGTGGTTAATTTAGAGGTCAAATCATATGTAATTTTGAAAACAAATAATAAACATTTAGATTGGTAAAATAAATCTAAATTCTAGTCGCCTAAATTAAACAGACTAAAAAGAGAAGTAAAAACTGTATAATTTGTAATATTATTTTTTAATTAGTAAATTAAATTTCCGAACTAAGTAGTAATAATTATAGTTATTTATATTTTTAATAAAAAAAAACTCGGATTTTCTAATCGAAGTTTTCAGGGTCGTCTGAATCAATAACGACCAGTTATGTAATGTACCGTTATGTAAATAAAAAAAATTAATTGCTATAACGGTAAACTATAGTGTCACAACTAAAAATATTAGGTTATTCACTTCAAAGTGATTTAATTTACATAATGTATTAGGTTCATTAAAATTGTATAATATAAAGATTGGGAATCAATAAATATTAGTAGCGTTTGTTTTTTCTAGAAATGTGGTAGAAAGTCAAATTTTTGTTTAATTTATTTAAATAAAAAAACATAGATATATGTGATTATATTATTACTTCACATAAATAAATAAGATATAATGTATAGTAATTTGTCAATAACTTAAAAAAATATCAACAAGAAGTGAGATACCTAAAAGATAGTAAGAAGAGCGCCTGTGGCTTGAGACATAGGTGCAGGTTTATGGAGGTCCTTTATAACACACAATAACTCTCTGCCCAATGTAATGACGTGATTGTCAGTATTCACTCTATGAAATTACTCGTCAAATTGCTTCTGAATTATCAGGACATATCTTATAAGTTACTAATGAAGTCGATCTTAATATAAAACAATAGAAACTACCCGCAAATCAAACGCTATCAACAATATTGCTAAAATAAGGATGTTTACAAAATTTTTTTCCGTATGGGAACGGGTCAGAATTCAATTCCTCTCTGCCGCTGGGAAAGCATGTTGTAAGAGGCGAGTATCACAGCACCCCCTTGGTAGTAGGGGATCTGTTCCCCAACTCGTTTGCGACCTGCATGCGAATCCGACAGTGTCATTGACGCGTTCCGGTCAAACCGGGCCGGACTTGCACCTCCCCCTCCCATCCCATTAATGCTGCGGTTCTAGTGAACTCTGAGTTCTTGTTTAGGGTCCACCGGATAGCATTCTTCTCTTCATTCTCCTTCCTCACTCTATATTTGAGGTGGCAACGCATCGGCAAAACAAGAGTTCGTAGGGACAATGGCCACTTACCATCAGATGGGCCATCTGATCGTTTGCCCCTTAACTGCCATATAAAAGAAGTTAGCTAGAGAGACGTATGGAATAAAGATAAGGTCTGTTGTGATAGAGGAATAAAAAGAAGTTATACAAATCATAATGTGTGGTCATATATGTTATAATATTAGGCAATACAGTACAGTACAGTACAGTAAGCAACACCATTGATAACCTCATATTCGCTGGTAGTACTTTTTATTTTATTCCAAGACTGTATATCTCTGTTTAGTTGTCAAACAGACCTCGCCTAGTGACCATTGTGACTGTGCTGTGGTGTGGTATCGTGACGGATGACAGTGTCTCTATTACTAAGGTTAGAGTAAGTAAGTCGTCAAAAGGACTACGTGAGTCATTTTTTACAATTTTCATACCCCCTGCCTCCCCTCTACTACATGTATTATATGCCAAGACTACCCTCCCCCTCTAGTTTTGACGTAGTAATTTATAAATATGCCTTTAAATCTTTTTTTGTCGACAGAAAGTTGAAGAAACATTTTCCTCATGTATGATCACGTAGTATGGGTAGGTTCCCTTACGAGTACTTGCCTCCAATAAATATAACATTGTAATTTAGGGAATCAAAAGTGAATAGTAATAAACCTCAGATGATTTCTCAACTGAATATTCCTATATTTAGTACTGGTTTGGTAGATATTGCACAAGTTGTCCGCAAGCATCGGATATGTCGCGGTTGTACCTTACCGGACACATTACGTGATACTTGTACGTCCACTGTGTTAAATGTATTACAATTTTGAAAGTTCACTCTATGCCCGAAAGAATAATCAAATATTTTTAAATCAAAAAAATACCAGTACATCTTGGACCCTCCGCCATATCGGATTTAAAATGACGCTAATATAATAGGCATCAAATTCATACAAGAGACGGGTTTATCAAAAAAAAAACTTAATAGATTGAAAACTTAAAATTCTGGATGGTTTTTTCTGGAGAGTTTTTTCTTCCTATAAGATATCCTTACTAATATTATAAATGCGATCTCTCTCTGTCTGTCTGTCGCGCTTTCACGCCAAAACTACAGAAAAGATATAAATGAAATTTGGTATACAAATATTCTAGAGCCTGAGAAAGGACATAGGCTACTTTTTAACGCGAAAAAGGGTTGTAAGGTGTTGAAAGGGGGGGATGAAAAGTTGTATTGAAGTATCGTCATTTTTGGAGCTAGAACCTTTAAATTAAAATTAAAATTTGAATTTTTGTAGGATAGTAAGTTGTTATTTTATAATATTACTAGCTGACCCGGCAAACGTTGTTTTGCCATATAAATTTAAAATATTTGGGGTGGGTCATCCTTATCACTAAGGGGCATTAAAAATAGATGTTGACCGATTCTTAGACCTACCAAAAATTTCATAAAAATCGGGCGAGCTATTCCGGAGGAGTGTGGTAACAAACACCGCGACTCGCGAATTTTATATATTAGATACTGAACTGTTTATATTATTATTTCCTTAGTTAAGAGATGTTTATCATCTGTAAGAATCCTATCATATAAATCTGTATAGATTTTTATCACTATAAACATTGCATACTTATCCGTTCGAGATCACTCTAATTACAATTTGAAAGCCAAAAGAAAATACCGAATGCGATTCTGCGATACACATTACACAACTCCGAGGCAAGGTCATGTAGCGTTACGGTTTTATGTTGAAACATACATTCATACAGTTTTATTTTAAAACGTTATAATGTTCACAAGGCGACTGATTAAAGAAAATATAATAATCATTGCTTTTTCATTCAATACATAATATGTATATATTTGTCGGAAGGATTTATCGGTCGGAAGTGTAAGTTCGGTTTAGGTTAGCCTTGTGTTGGGTTAGCCTTATGTTAGCCTAACCTTAGGCTTAAACAGAGAACCTGAACAGTGGAGGCGAGTGTTGTAACTAGATAAAGGATGTCCTTAAGCCTACACCTTGATCACAAGGCCAAGGCACTGCTTCCTGTCAGAATAGTACGAGATCGTAATGTTAAGTTATATCCTGACCATATTGCGCCCGTATGGCTTTCATAATAAGCCATACATTTATTCCTTTTTTAATAGTTTCCGAGATATTATTATAAGTAATATTATTATGAACATAATCTATATTAAAAAAATCATATTTATTCGTTCCAAACTAATAAACTATATCATCTATACCAATACATGAAGCTAAAGAGATTGTTTGTTTGAACGCGTTAATCTCAGGAAATACTGGTCCGATTTAAAAAATTCTTTCAGTTTTAGATAGCTCATTTATCGAGGAAGGCTATTTATCATCCCGCTAAGGCCAATAGGAGCGGAGCTACACGCGGACGAAGTCGCGCGGGTCGACTAGTAATACATACTTGTATTAAGTAGTTTGATTTGATATTTTATAGTTATTTATGTAACTCACCGCTAGATGGCGCTGCGATAAAAATATATATTAAACCTCAATGCAGCGAGATTGGATGTAAGTTTTATTATAATTACATCTTCAATAATAAATTTAATTTTTTTAGAAAATATTCTTTTAAGCAAAAGTT
The DNA here is from genome assembly GCA_905147385.1 of Limenitis camilla. Classification (NCBI taxonomy): domain Eukaryota; kingdom Metazoa; phylum Arthropoda; class Insecta; order Lepidoptera; family Nymphalidae; genus Limenitis; species Limenitis camilla. The sequence goes on along the minus strand of LR990246.1, from coordinate 6,959,505 downwards.
AATCTATTTTACGCTAGAGACTTGTAGTGCCATCTATTATCAGTGGGAGTAAACTTTAATTTTTTAGGTATTGTACAATTTACAAACTAGTTTTAATAAAGCTCTTACGTAAGGATTATCCAATATGACTTATTTTTTTTGTTTGTGTGCCTTATTTGCTTTTCTCCAGCTTATCACTGTACCAAATTTCAATTAAATCGGTCTAGACGTTTTAACGTGATGCGTGCCCAAACAATAATCAGACAAAGCGATGAAAATTTTAAAAACTTTTTTTATATGTTCTGTTACTTATTATGCACGATTTTTATTTCTACTAATTTTTTTTCAAAAATCTAATGTACTGTCTAATCCCATAGGAACACCTATATTGGAATAAATGTATCCAACTTATTTGTTGATTCAAGCTAATTAATTTCACTCGTATTCATTCATCTGTGTATACAGTATCATATGATAAAAAGTATCCTATTTGTTAATTCAGGTTATAAAGTATCCGCATGCCGAATTTCATTCAAATTTGTTCAGCCGTTTTAACGTGATGCGTGCACAAACAAACAGATCTACAGTGCATAGCCCTAAAATTTATTGATTTTTAAGAAATAATCTTTCTACTTGTTGGGTTTTAACCGACGTGAAGACAATATATAACCTTTAGTGCGATAGATTAGTCTCAATCTCTCTGGTGTTTTCGCGCAGTGTACATGGAAGTTAGTGTTATAGTGTCGTGATTAAGGTCACTCTTCTTGAGGTTCACGTAAGTTTACTTTATTATCTATTGTAGTTGGTGAGGTCAGGTGGTGGTGGTGAGAGTTAGTATATAATAAAAGAGCTCTTTAAACCTGCTCCTGGGTCTCAAACCCCTAGGCACTGCTCGCCTGCATGTGCATCATTTTATGACAGTATATATTAAACTAGCGGCCTGCCCTCGCTTCGCTTCGGGTATTTGAAGCAATATTATAATTGATGGCCTTAATTTGTAATTGTGTAGTTTTTCATTATTTGAAAAAAGAGAGAGAGTGAGAAAAAATGATAAAAAGAAAAGAGAAGCGACAGATAATATAAGAGGGAGGACAGAGCAAAAATAAAATTGAAATAAAGGAGAGAGAAAGATATAATCGAAAGAAAGAGAAAACAGACTGATCATTCTGAACAGATAAAGATAAAAATTAAAGAAAAAAAAAGAGAGAGCATAAGAGAGAATGATAGTGTTTAAGAGGAAGAGAGGCGGAAATACAATACACTTCTCTCGGTGAAATAATTTTTAAAATCGGATTAGTATCAACAAAATGGCCATATTCAATTAATTAAAAAATGTATATGGCAACACTAAATCACTTTTATCACTCACGAAAAGTGTAGTTTTCTATCAGTGAAATTTTTTTTTAAATCGGAATAGTAGTTCCTGAGAAACCCTTCAATTTACAACATGACCAGGTTATGGTACTTAAATGGCCATATCTTTTTAATTTGAATATTTATGGTAACACCACATAGCCTATGTTACTCGTAGAGGATGTAGCTTTCTATCGGTGGAAGAATTTTCAAAATCGGTTCAATAGTTTTCCAGCCTATTCGCAAGAAACAAACAATCAAATCTTTCCTCTTTTAATCAAATCCAATATGGTGGACTATACGTTTCAGCAACTTCTTAGTATTCGATTAGAGCTGAAACTTGGTACATGGATGTGTAGGATTGGAACTGCCTTTTGGCAAATGGTATATGGTAGTAAAGCTTGTATTTCTTGTTATCTGTCCTGTATAAAGAACTTGTGAACAAGCCAGACACTGACCTGTATTTGCCTTTCATGATATTCTGGGAAACATCAAAAGAGTTTATGTAGTTCATAAAATTTAGATTACATCACCGTTTCATATAGTAATACTATTCATAGGATACTTTGTACAATATATATTTTTTAATTATTTTTTTAAAACAATACTAGTAATATGGATCACACACTACTCTCTTCTCTTTCTCTTTTCAACCCATCGATCGCCACCCAATGCTGAGTGTAAGCATCTATCTTAACCAGGTCATCGGTCCATCGCTTTGGTTGCTCCGCTCTAGCACCTCTTTGCCCCATCTGGAGTCATTCCTGCGACATATGTGGCCCGCCCATTTCCTACTATTATTCCTTAACCTCTCCAAGTTACCTAAATGCTTGTGTTATAAATGAGCCACGTCAGCAGTCTAATAAAAACCCACGACATATCAATTGTGAATCCAACGCCTAAACTGAAATTTATTAAAAAGAAGAGATATTTGTAGATATTAACAATAACCAATTTATTGCGATTACCAAATTAAATTAATTATATACGTTGTACGCGGATCTAAAGTTTTTATACTTCAAATACCTAATTTCCTAACGAGATAAGCCACGTAATTCCCGAAAAGGAAATAAAAACTATAATAAGCGTATTAAATAATTTTAGTTTTGTTGCTTTGTGATCTCAAAGGTCGAAAGGACATCTCATCATCATGTGTATAAAGTATAATGCTAAAATTATATAAGTACCTAATAATGTAGTTAAATTGAATAAGTTCCCCTGAGAATTAAAAAATTATAAAATAATTTAAGCTCATAAATATTTTAAAATTTTCAATTTAAACAAGAAATGCTGTTCATTTATTTCCCTGAATCATTAACGTCGTTCAACGTATACGTTAACATCTTGTGCGTGATACGATTTATGATCTTTGTGCAGAAATTAAAACTTATAATAATTCAAAATGTATGCTATACATTGCGTGTTTACTTATAAAAATAATTTAAAATCTCCTACTAAAACAGCAATGGATTTGTTGATAGATGCTGTTGTTGGGAATAAAATGTTAGTGGTAGAGGAATTGCGACCCGTCGAGTAGAATAGTGACCGGCGCGAGGAACTCCACCGATCAGTCGACGTTTCAAATAGAACGCGACCGCACGCGTCCGAAATCAAATTCGAATTTAAATTTCGAACTGTGAATGTGACGCGGTGTGTTAATTAAGGATTTTTGTATTGTCTGTGTTTTTTTCTTTCTATGGTAAGTATTTTTTTAATCTCAATAAAAAATATGTATACTATACATATTTTTTTTTGCTTTTTTTCAAATATTATTATAATATTTTTTAGTTGTTTTAAAATTAATATTTAATTATATTTTAGGCCAGTTTTATTATGTATTACAAAAAAAGGCTAATATCCAAATAAATAAATGAGATAAAATAAAAATATTTTAAAAATTTCATAAATACATAATAAAATATAAAAGTATCCGTTACGAAATCAAAAGTAATAAAATGCGAAGTAAATTATTTTCCGTAATCATAATTATATTTAATAATTCAAGTCTTACTTAATATACAGTAAACGCGCTAGAAAAGATATCAACGGTGCACGCATGCGCATGCGGTTACCTAACTATTGCACACGGATAAAAAAGTTCGCACTAGAAAATTATTTAGTTTTTTAATATAACGCTACAGAGCACAGACTATCTATAACATATATATTTAAAAAAATTCAAAATCCAGAAAATGTTAACTATTTAGTTAAAAATTTAAATACATTTTTTTATGGAAAATATTTTAAGTGATTTATAATATTTTAAGTGGATTAATATTTACTGTATTAGTATGTTAGTGGATATCATGTGGATTCGTACTGGACAAACTCCTTTGAATAAATTCGCATACTTGTGGGCAACGTTTCGTCCCCTAATCGAACGAATCGTTAAGTGCGAAAAGAGTTTTCTCGATTCCCAATATTACGGGAATTGGGTGTAATACTGCACTGGATTCAGTGGAGTAAAATGTCTCCCACGAAGATGAACTTCACAAAATAAGTGCCATTTGTTTCCTTACGGACCGACGTAGTCTTTAAGAAGACCAAGCTCTTAAAGAATTAAAAAAATAATTAAAATATAGGTAGGAAATATTTTGACTATATGGAGTGCCTCTACGTTGTTGCCTCATCAAATTTACTTTATTTTCAGTCTACAAAATAAAATAAAATAATTATATAATTCGTTATATAAAAATTATTGGAGTAACTGTTTACATTATTTGCATATCACGTTATTGAACTGGAATTCCTTTAAGGTCGATTTGTCTCAAGCTTTGTCATTGTTTAGAATAATTATACTAAATCGCTCGGTTTTGCATGACTACCATATTAATAGAACAAAAAATGGTTCTCATATAATAACAATGTGGTTTTTGCGCCAAGTATTAAAATTGACTGCGAAAACAGAACACAAAAAGGGGGATGATTTTGGATGGATTATTGGGTAAACGCAACAGAGATACTGCTACGGAACCGATAAATAACTAAAATTAAGATCTCTTACAATTACAACATGAACCTAAGCAGTGCCTTGGACTTGTAACCAACTTGTGTACACTCACCTCAACTGCCCAGGTTAGCCGTACTTAGGAGCCTGTATTTCATTTTATTTTATTATCTCTTTTATCTGTTCTAGTTAATTCTTCAATTAATTTTATCCAAACTAAATATTTAATATTAAAATTAATTTAATTATTCCTATTTATATGCGTAATTTGGAATGGTTTTAAAGATTCTTAGGATCTGATCTGATCATAAATATTTTAATATCAAATTAAATCATTTGTTGGTTCATAATAAAAAAAAATGTATTTAATAGTATCGAAGTGGATATCATTTTTTAATTATTTTAGATTACTAAAATATATGAGTATTATGAAACAGAGTTCCTCGTAGCGTCTGCCTCTTTGTTCATAAAAAATCTAAAAAAATAATAAACTGATTTTTATGCGGTCTTCCCCATTGTCAGAATGATTCATGAGGACGGTTTAGGCGTTTTTGTTTTGTGTAAATTGGTTGCAAAATGAGCAAAATTCATGAAAATTTCAAAAGCCTCCTCGCCTTAGGAGCTTCCACCGAAATTGCTGCACGAATCTCTTTGTTATACATTACTAACTGACCCGGCAAACGTTGTTTTACCATATAAATTTGGGGTGGGCCACCCTTATCACTTAGGGGGGATGAAAAATAGATAGTAGTCGATTCTCAGACCTATAGAATATGCATATAAAATTTCATAAAAATCGGTCAAGCCGTTTCGGAGGAGTATGGTAACTAACATTGTGACACGAGAATTTTATATATAAGATGGCGATACAAATTTTAATATACGTAGTCATTTCATACCTACGTCGGATTCTTTGAAGACAATTAAAAGAGTTTACAGAATTAGTTCATTTGAATAATAATGTGAACTGGGAAAATATAGGTAACAATTAAATAATGGCTGATAAAAAAGTACTTGGCTTAGCGATCTTTGAGCGTCTTTCGAGTTTTATACTTATAAGGTTAGATCAGTTTCCAACATAGACAACTTATGTTTGTTTCTTATGTTAAATTGTTTTGTGGTATAGACCAAAAACTGAAAGAAAACAAAGACAAAGAGGACAGGAAAGATAAGTCTTAGAAATACTTTAGTTCATTATTTATTTCCAACTATTATTAGAATATTAAAAATTTAATTTATTGAACGTATTATAACTTCTAAACCAATTTGAGGCGTCGATGATGATGATATTGTTTTGGCTTCTATTGGTGCTAATTCGATGGATTTATTCATATACATTCAATTTTATACCCAATAAGTTATGATTGTTCCAACTTCTATTTAAAGTTTAACGCAAAAAATACATCCACTGCGATTACGAAGTGTTTAATATAAATTTATAAATATCATAGTATAGTGATATTAATGTATGCGTGCATAGGGAATATTTTTAATGAGTTTTTCGTATGCGTGCTATGCACAACTTTCACAGTGTACGGAAGCGGATGACCGGAAAGGCTTGTACACAATCGTTGCCGATGTCTTGTAGAAACTCTTTGAAATAAACATGTAAACAAACTATATAAAATAGTTACTCACAGAAGTTTTGCGATCCAAGAATCGCCTTCTCTCGTCTCCAATAATTGGCGACTGTCATTAACCTATGTATCTCATTCTATTATAACCAACAAAAGAACTGATGATATTGAAATAGCTGAACCAATTTTAATAAAACATGTCCGGGAAACACCGCTAAAATCTGCTTTAAATTAAAAAATGTATCCAAAACGGTTCATTGGTATAAATGTTTATTTTTTCTATGCAAATATTTGGTAGTTATACAATATTTATATAAGATACAGGATTTATCAGTAATATCTTGCTCTCCTTATAAAGAACGTCAATTAAATGTATACGTAAGATTTACGTGCGTTTAATAATTGGTAAAAGAAAGTTGATAAATTGAAAAGAAAGTTCAAAAGTAGAGTACAAGTTGTCTCTGATCAAAATCTTAACGAGACCTTGTTATTATAATAAGTATAAGGTTATTGTAATTGACCTTAGAGTCATTTAAAACTTATTTAGAATTATTCTTATTTACTTGTTTTAGTTAATACTTAATATATGAGCTGATTATTTAAAAGTCGTCACCAAATTAGCAGTTTCAATGAGATTTGAAGAGATTAAACTACCTAACTACTAATTACTATCAAACTCCTTAAAAAAAAAAACGTAACACTCAACCGAAAATATAACATGTTATTGAAATAGAACTGGAGTGGTGACTGGGGCTTGAGACCCAGGGGTAGTTTTAAAGACATCTTTTATATGTGAACTCTAACCTTCACAAACACAACTTTAACCTTGCTACCAAATAATAAAATACATTATTCACGTGTTACTCAAAAATGGAGGTAGCATCACGCCACCAAACAACACTGACTCAATCAGATATATATTGTCTACTAGAAATAAGATGTCGTTATATCTAATAACATTTAATAAATACGTCCGTATTATCCCAGACATAATGATTACGTCGTGATATAGATATTACCTTCAAAAGACATATTAATTAATCTTTTTGACCTTTGAGTAATTGTCGCTCATGAGTTTATTGGAGACAATGTCAAAATTAATATAAATTTATTCACATTTCAAAAGCAACCAAATCTTTAAAAAAAACAATAAAAATAGAGTAGAGTTTTGACTAAAAATTGGCGCCTAAAAGTATACGAGACGATAGAGCTCAATAACGCATAAAGAGATCCAATTACGCTTTAGTTACTTGAGAAATCATGTCCATGCACTTTCATGATGTTGATTGGGCAAACACAACGTAGTTACTGCTACTGAACCGACAAATAACTAAACATTGTAATTTTTTAAAATTATGTGTCGCAATACGGTCAGGATATAATGAAACGTTACGATCTCTTAATGTCCTGCCAGGAACCCAAGCAGTGCCTTGGACTTATGACCAAGGTGTAGGCTTAAAGAGCTTAAGTGATCACAACTCCTTAATTTCACTATCTAAACCTAAGATTAGACTAACATAAACCTAACCTAACACAAGGCTAACCTTACCTAAGGCAAACCTAAACCCAAATCACACCTCCGACATATGTATATATAACTCGGAGATTTATGAAAGAGATGGTAGGAGGAGAGGGGGTATATTGAAGAACACATTGAATGAACTATTAGGTAAACGTAACGTAGAAACTGCTACTGAACTGATAAATTATCAAACCTTATGATCTCATATAATTACGAGAGGGACCTAAGCAGTGCCTTGGACTTGTGACCAAGGCTCACCTCCACTGCTTAATCCCATTGTTTAAACCCATGGTTAGATTAACTCATGTTTGTATGAAGACTCGACATCCATATTATTATAAACTGTAGAATTTATGGATTTTTAAAACTAAAGTAAGCTACATTATTAGAGACGTTTAGAAGAATTGTCTTAAAGTTAAAATAAAATGAAACTTAGAGTTTGAAAGTTTGTAAGGAAAGTTCAATCGAAGGTGAATGACAAGAGAGCCAGCTATTTGTATTTACTTGTACTAAAAACTGCTTATAATGCTCACTAGCACTTTCACGTACAGTTCGATAAGATTGTCTCCTTTTTGATACTAACTTTATTAATGGCTGCTTTTGTACTAAGTTATAGACTAATCGTCATAGTGCGGCTTGTGATCCAGCTATTCCTTTAAAATATTATTTAACGCTTACCTTTACAACAGTAACATAAGAACACATGAAGCAAATTGGGTAGTCAGAGAGATGAAAAAAAAATGAGAATTTTCACAATTTTTTTAAACCATTAAATCATTTTATTTTATAAAATGTTTTTATTACACAATGTTTTGACTTGTCACGAAAATTTGAAAAAAATAATTATATTAATTTCAGTTATAGCTGTTTGTGGGTGGGTCAACCAGTTCCAATCTTATCTAATAATTTTTAGAGACCCATCCTGAGATACTAAAAAATATCTTTAAAGAGACTTATACAAGTAAAACATTAGCATGAAACCTAAAATATCAAATGTTTATTTATATAATATTCTCGTAATTACAATTTTTAATATTTTCTAAGATCCAATCAAAAAGTCCATAAAGTCCAGCAAACCCACAAAAGAGAAAGTATTTTATACTATCTTTAATCTAGATTTGAACTAAGACAAATCCAACAACACTAATGATAACAAAATCCGCTTTTATATAAGAATTAGATCTACGATTTTGATAACGAAAGTTAACTAAATTATTAAAGATAAATTATAATGATATAATGATTGGTTTACTGTATAGCAAAAGAATAAACATGCAATTTAAACAGAAAACAACGCCTGGGGCTTACGACTTTTTCGTTAACGAAGCTCTTTTCCGAAGCTCGGCTTCTAACTGCAAAGAACTAATAATAAATTAATTAATTTCAATTTATCATAATGACCTTACAAACAATTAGCTAAATACAATAATTAATTTAATCATTGATACGAAAAATTGCATTGTAAAATTAGCATTTACTAGAATATGTGTTTTCTACTCTACTACTATAGTAATAAGTGTTATAAACAAAACTATTAATTTTTGTAACATTTCATACGAAGTGAGCCGGATATTCGAAACAAGTGCATTTTAAATTTTAATTTTTTCTTGATTTGTTGTAATAATTATTGATTATAATGCTAACAATAAAAGATTTTAGATAATTTTAGCTAAATAAAATTTTTCGTTAGACATGAATTAAAAGATCGTAATTTAGTGCTTTAAATTTTCTAGGGATTTTTCTTATATGAAATCTGGAGGCACGACAGTGTTCCCGCCAAGTTGATCAAAACAAAATAGCAAAGCACAAGGCGTAACATCCTTTTCACAGTAACTCCTAACATTTTTGATACTTTATAACTGCGTTGAGGATATCATATGCTTGTTGGTCATTAATGTACTGCTTAAACTTATTTGATAAACGATAAAATAGATTATACGTTATGTATAATCTATATAGAAAAAAAAGCTTATATTGATGCGGGTAAAGTCGATGAATGGTGCGTACATAGATAGTTAGTAAAATAACTGACTTGGTTTTACATTACATCTTAGATTTTTTTTCTATTTAAGCTGGCATAACTTATTCTTCTACATTTAATTTATATTTTTACTGTATAATAAAAAAAACAAAAATATTCCATGTGACAGTTGGTAGTCGTTAGTTATTAATATGCACACTAATTAATCTTTTAAAATTAGGATTTAGGCCTTGAAATATACAATCTATCAAGTTTTTATTTTAATTTCGAGTCATGAATACGCGAAATAATTAATCATTTAAACAAACCATTCATTTGAACTAAACTTAATTTGTAATCCTACGCTCTTTAGCCTACTGGTAGTAGGCGAATGACAACATGAAAAATTGATTTAGTTTATTTTGAAACTAGTTGACCCGCCTTGGCTTCGTACGGATCCAATTTATATTATATTTCTATTTTCTCATATAAGTAAAAACATTGATACACTAACGAGAGTAAATATTTTGTTATTATCTCACAGGAATTTCAATTTTTTGGGAATAAAGAGTAGACTATGTTTTAATCCAGGTTATATATTATCTGGGTAAAGTTTCATTGAAATCCATTTCGCCCTTTTTTGCGTGATTCTGTTACAAGCCTTCAAACATCTAAACATTACAAACTTTATATTTATAATATTAGTGAGATCTTAGTAGATACTAATGTATAAGTATAATTTAAAAAAAAATTAATATTATAAAATATGAAAATATTTAAAACGCAAAACTAAAAAAATTGCTCATATTAAATCTCATCTTACAATTTATTAAATTATGTAATATGTTGCATACATTTCTTTATTATATTTATAGTTGTGATAAATAATTAAAAATGACTATATAAAGGATTTCGGCACTAAGTTTAATTATTTTTTAGAGTACAATATTTTTTTTAAAATTTATTTAATGATTAAAGCATTTACGACTTATAAGTAGCAAGTATATAAATCGTTTTTAAGAGTCACAGAAGCTGAAAATTGACATAATATAGAAAATTAGATTAAAATAAAATATGAAATAAACTAGTATGGCACGTGGGTGCGGTAGAAAATGATAATACAATAGTAGGTACTTAGTTTTCATTTATGGTAGGGAGTACCTAGAACAAATATCATTTGAAACCTCATTCAATTGGCAATGAGGTAAAAAAAATCCAAAATGGCGGATTTAAGATCATACAAATTTCGGCCATACAAATTTCGTCGGCGTCTATATCAGAAAGTATACAAGATGGAAGAGTGATATTTTGGAAAAAGATGATCCGGGCCTCAAGGTCTATTTGATGACTAGAAAAAAAATTCAAGATGGCGGAATTTTTGTTTTTTACTACTTTCTACCACTGTCTACCATTTTGTACAAAACCGCCATCCGGAATCCGACAATTTATCAGTCATTAGTCACGCGCCATTCTAGTATATTAATATTTTTTCTTATTCCTAAGGGATCTGTTACACATTATTAGTAATCTATAATTATTTAGTTACGATATTTATTAATTACAAGGAAGGACATGTAGTGCACAGTACATTGATTTACAGTATATAACCATAGTTATTTATTTATAAAATACTGTTTGATGTCTGATGATTTGAATATGTTTAGGATAATCTTATCAATACTTTGGGGCTCCGACAATTTATCCTGTAATGTTAAAATTTATAAAAAAAAATCCTCAAGGTCATATTTTATTACGTCCACTGATTTTAATATACTTAATATGCGAAAATATTAAACTTCACGCTGTGTTGTTATTTAAATCATCAAATGTGTGTGAATTTTTAAATTAGAAAGGCATGGTCACACCGTGTCACGGATTATAAACTTTATGTTCATATTTAACTAGTCGACCCGCCATAGTTTCGCTAATCCAAAACATTTTTAAATGACATTAATTTTTTACCTGGCATCCGTATTCAATATCGTACAGTAATTATTACGTGTTAAACGACGTACAAACACACGGATAGATAGACAGATATATAACATTTTTTGAAATGATTGTTATGGCTTCTATTGGTATGAACAGTTTCTTTAAGTTACAATTCATTACATTAATTTGTTTTGATTTTGCTTAGCATACTCGGTAATATATGCAAAATAAGGTATACAAAATAGTTAATTTATTTATATTTATAATAGTACAATATAGTAATAAAATAGTATATTATAATAATCGTATTAATTTTTTTTAAATAATATGTCATGCTGAGCAAAAATCATTAAAAAAACATTATTAATATAGTTAGTTTTTTGATAGGCGTTACCAGGCTAGCTTCAATAAAGATGTTATTTTACTTTTATATGTTGTAAAGTTAAATAAAATATCTCTTAAATAACTACATCAAGTAATCTTGTAGTTACAAAAAAATATATAACAGAATGTGTAACTTATGACATTTATTTTGTATAGGATTAAAATTGGAAATCAGTATGTTAGATGAAGTAGAGTAATTACTATGAACTCCATTAACTTAAATGGAGTTCATATAATTAGTCTATAATATAAAGGTTATACCGACAATCTAATTAATTTAAAAAGGTAATACGTTATCAGAATATAGAATTTGTATTTTATTCTTAATCTTTGTGTGCTTCTTAATCTTTATTACCTACTTGGTTTGTTAGGTTTTATTACAAAATAGATATTAACTATAATTAGATTAATTTGATCAATATCGTGATTGAGCGATTAAAGAGAAAAGTTGTAAGGAGAGTGGATTCATATATATGGAATAAATTGTGGAATTACCGATAAGCGAATGTTTGGGTTTTATCGGACCTTAACCTCTAGATCCTAAACATTGAGAAAATGTAAAGTATTAACTTTTACCCGCAACTTCGTTTGCGATATTAGGGTAGTTATATTAGCCTACAGGAGATCGTCTGTACACATATTTAATAATTTCATGATGTTGTCATACTAACATTGCACTCCGCTTTTACCCCTTTAAGGGATTATTTTCGATAAAATATTTTACGCGTGTTTCATGACTTCCAATGAAGAACCTTCATACTGAAAACTTCAAAAACGGCAGAGTTTCATACTAACTTTGCGCTCCCATTTTACCCCCCTAGGGGGTGAATTTTCAAAAGTCCTTTCTTAGTGCACCCCTACGTTATAAAAGGAACCCCTGTGCAAAATTTCAAGTTTCTAACCCTTATAGATTAGGCCCTGCGTTGATATGTCAGTCAGTCAGTCAGCTTCTCCTTTTATATATATAGATATAGATAGATTGTCTTACTTGGGAGGTCCGGGTTCGATCCTGTGCACACACCTCTGACTTTTCTGAGTTATGTGTGTTTTAAGTAATTAAATATCACTTGCTATAATGGTGAAGGAAAACATCGCGAGGAAACCTGCACTCCTGAGAGTTCCCTAAAGTTCTCAAAGGTGTTTGAAGTCCGCCAACCCGCACCGGGCCAGCGTGGTGGACTATGGCCTAACCCCCTCCTCTTTCTGAGGAGGAGACCCGGCTCAGCAGTGGACCACTAAGGGGTTGTGATGATGAAACTAATTTTAATTTAACCGAATATTTGTGATATGTTATTACAATTCAGAGATAAGTTTATGACTTGGTAAGCTTATCCTTATTAACCTTAGCATTTCAATGAGCCGTTCAAGAGAAAAATCCGGTCGTGTGTTTTATTTTTTACAGGCGTTTTTTATACCTCGGTAAGCTTACTTACTCATAAATTTTTAGTAGTTTTTGCGTGTTACTTAATAGAAAATTCAATGTATTTAATATAGCGTTTATCCATCGATTACCTAACCATTCACGCACAGCTACACGGATTAATCTGATTGTATTAATATTGTTCTTGTTTCGCAATCACTATTTGTTATTTTGATTATACTGTCAGTTTGATTTAACTCTCATACAGCTGAACTGATTTAAGATATTTTGGCTGTGAATTTTTTGCAATTTAGAATGATGTAAAATATTGCAAGAAAATAGTTTTCACATTTTTTTAATTAAAAAAAGTTATTTTGCATTTATAAATATTTTAGCCCAAGGATATTAAAATCTAAACTATATCTAAACTATATTTCATTTAAATGTATGACAGATCTTGTTTAAAAACATTCATCTAAACCCCCCCAACCAACCCATCAATACGCCTATTAGGAAGCTCACTACTAATCCGAGTCGGAGGAGGGCCTCAGAATGAGGAGGGGGTTAGGCCATAGTCCACCACGGTGGTCATGTTCGGTTTGGCAAACATCACACACCTTTGAAAACCTTTAGGGAACTCTCAAGAGTGCAGGTTTCCTCACGATGTTTACCTTCACCGTTATAGCAAGTGATAATTAATTTCTTAAAACTCACATAACTCAGAAAACTCGTCTTTGTGTGCCCAGGATCTAACTCAGACCTCCCGAGTCTTAACCACTGGACTATTGCATTCAAAGACATACATATTATGTATCATATCCATGCAAGTTTTATAGATCTGTTTTTGCATATTCCAATCCGCCTTCTCATAAATGAATCATATACAATGATTTCATAATTTAATTACAATTTGAAATATTAAGCTATAATTATATGTCTAGACTTACGTCTTACGGATCAACCTTTTAAGTTCCCACCCTAATAATAAACATGACTATTATTACTATTAAACACTAGTTGATCCGCACTCTCTTCGCTGAGACATACCACCATGGCAAAGAATAAAATATACAAATAGTATAGTCATAACAAGGGTTGCCAACTTTTTTTACAAAATATAATGTATAAATAGGTCTTAGAAGCATATTAAACAGTATTTTAGTAAAATGAACAGTATTTTATTTATATAATACATGTTTTTTAGAACTTCTTCCACAACTTATTAAGTTACAGGGTTTTTAAAAACTTCATATTCGTCACCACAATTATAACTAAAACTATCCTCCCACCACTTTGCATTAATTACTAAAAAACTCTTTCAATAAATCGCTATAATCACTGATAATAATATCTGCCCGTGTGGCGATTCTTCCGTTCAGAGTCTTACCCATTTGCGCGAGGATTTTCCTCATTTTGCCCTCCTCAAATTAGACCACATTATAAGTTGTGACATTGCGAGGGTCTCTCCCTTCAATTTGACCGAAGTCATGGAGAAGGATGGCGTCTTCCAATCATACATCAAATTCACTAATTTTATTAATCAGTTGAAAAGTTTCAATAAGAAATGACTATTCCCGGACTGGCTACAATATTTTAAGGTTGCCAGTTTGCCTTAGTTTAGTTTAAGTCTGTAGTTTGTATATTCCTTTTTCTTAGTGTAAGTCTCTACTGTATATTATTACACGTTAACTTCCCATGTTTGGACTTTAGTCTCCAGTCGCTCATATCAAATCGTGGCAGGGACTTCTGTCTCAAGGATCGTGTCTTTAATATCGACTTTAACTACTATTATTTTATGACTCTATTATGTGACATTTATCATTTCTGAGAATAAATACATCGCATTTCGTCTTGAATATTAAAAAAATGTGGTAGCTTCTAAGTCTAACACTTACAGTGTTAAGTATTTTGATGCGGAAAACAGTGTTTTGTATACTTTATTTTGGTTCAACATTAAAAGATAGAATGTAGTGAAAAACAGTATAATAGTCTTTTTAACTGTTTGTTGCGTGTGTGTGTTAAAGCTAAATAGGAGAAAAGATTGCAAACTAATATAGAATAATAGAACTTTTAAAAACTATATTCTATGCTGAAAGAATACCGGAAGTTTTAATTTAAAACGTTTGTTAACAACAAAAACTGACTTATCAATAGACGTGGTTCATTCACGCTGTGAGAACAACTTGCATTGTAAGCAAAATAATGCTTTCTCTTTCTCTTACTTATAATTAATGAATAAAAAGTAAAAGTTTTTTAAAACACAACTTAAACGTATCAATTGCAATTTTGGTGTAAATAATTTTTGATAAAAATATCACTTTTCTATTTCAAACTATTACGCCATAATATACATCGAAACTTATCTTATAGACACCGAGTCTTCGTACAAATATCATGAAAAAAGTGTCTTCAACGCGTACACATAAATAAATATTTTTGTTCTATTTTCCTAAATCAATCTAAGTTATTATTTCTATCTTTCTTTATGAAATAGATTTTTATTTAAACAAATAAATAAAATTGGAGTTTCTGTTTGTAACATTAAAATAACCGATTTTTAATAAGTGCATATGAAAGTATACACGGTACATATACCAAAACAACATTTTTTACAATTTTTGTCTGCCTGTCTGTTTGGCTGGACTGATTTTGATGTGACTTTCACTGGCAGATAGCTAATGTAACAAGGAGTTACTTAGGCTATTTAAAATCTCGCTACGACCCATAGGAGCGGAGCAATACGCGAACGAAATCGCAAGAGTAGGCTAGTTCTACAATAAAATATTAGTTTTCTCAGACTGTAAGGTGTAATAATGAATCAATATGCAAATAACCAAAGAACAACAAAGCATTCAATTGGTGCGAAGTAGTTAGTTCTCATTACAACACAAATGGACTAAACACACTATTAATATCTTTTATATAGCTATTTGAAGTTCTTCTGTCTGTCTGAAGTTTGCAACTCTTACACAAGTATCATTACAAACAGAATATATTACAATCAATGCTATCGTGGATTAAATAGGAAAGATCTTGACTAGACAGAGATTTGTTTTTTCTCCTTGATTCTTTCAAAAAGAGATCTAAAATGTTTTAGGTCAAAGTATTTTTTTTTTTTTTACTATATCATTGAGAGGTAGATCATTTAAATGTAATAAAAACTGTTTTTAATTATTTAGTATTCGAGTTATATTTGGTCGAATTATCAATTTTTTGTTGTTACATAAAAGTTATTTAATAATCACACATCTCTATCGTAGTAATAAAGATAATAAATATTTAATTTTTAACCTTTATACGATTTATTTAAAGCTTTGAAAACTCGTTTTATAATCTGCTTAACTTCTGCTTTAAGCTTAACTGAAAAGGATAAACTTTTATTTTTTATGTATTAAATATTAAGTGAATTACGTTAAAAAGGCAACAAAAACATTTTTGCTTATTGTTTAAATACTTACATAATATATACAAATCAAAGTAACGATTATATCAAAAAGTATTTATCATGTAAGTGCGTTACATACGACTTTCGTGTAAATAAATCTAAATTGGATATATAAAACGCAATGAGAAATATGTAGTATCTGTCAGTTTGTAAAATAACTGAAGTTGATGTTTTTATTTTCATACAAATAATTTTTATGTAAGTTAAAGGTTTCATTAAAGAATTTGACTACAGAAAGAGAAATCGTTAGCGTTCTTAGTGATCGACAT
This sequence comes from Limenitis camilla, assembly GCA_905147385.1. Classification (NCBI taxonomy): domain Eukaryota; kingdom Metazoa; phylum Arthropoda; class Insecta; order Lepidoptera; family Nymphalidae; genus Limenitis; species Limenitis camilla. The sequence goes on along the minus strand of LR990246.1, from coordinate 6,942,777 downwards.
TAATAAGATTATGCTAAGCTTATATTCTGATGGAGATTCAAAGTCAATAGAATATCTTTTGGTTTAGTCTGTTATACAATAATATTATCTTGTTAAATTTATACTTTTCCTCGAATCATTCAGAATAACTATAATGAAACACTTATTTTATACATTGATTTTAAAAAGCTTGTTGTAATGGAGATATATCGTCATAATTGTTTTTAATAATTATATTATATTTTTGACTGTTACTGACTTTTGACGAATAAAAAAATTCTACCTCGTGCCCGCTGCGTTTTCATAGCGTGTGGTGACTATACATACCAGCATAGATGTATATAGAAATTGTTTAGCAGTATGTAAACGGGATCTTATCTCAAAAGAATGCGTCACATATAGAGTAGAGTAGAGCAGTTACGTCAACTCTTTGTTTTCACCGCTTTCGATTTTGCTTGCGCCGAGCCGGTCGCACGAACTAGTGCTCACCACTGGAAAGATACATTCTACAAATGATATCAAGATATATTACTAATTACTTATTAATTTAGCTGAACCAGCACCAACTATGTTGCACAGATCGCATCGCTGCATGAAACTGTAAAAACACTGAATCTACGATTGTAATAAGTGAAACCTGAATGTCATCGCAAAACATGACAAACAAATTAACAGAACTTTTGTAGGTGCGTGATCATTTTTAGAGTATTTTTAAATAATAAATTAATTTACTGATTTTTTTTAAATTATCTTAAGGATGCTTACTACTTTATAACGTTAGTTAAAAATATCTAAGAACATTATTTAAAACAGGTTGTAAGGAAACTGAATAATTTACAATTCAGTATAAACAGAATAGTAGAGTTGAAATGTTAAATGTTTCTAGGCGATTAAAAATCTGCAATGCAAATCACTCGAGCTTAAATTATTAAAAAATGATAAGCTTAGATTCCTGTCACCACTAAAAATCGTGACTACAACAAAATTGTAAATTTATGATGGATTTTTATCATAATATAACAAAACAACAAACAAGGTCAAAGATCATAATATGAGTAAGAACTTTGTTATTTTGCTATAATGAAAAATAGTAAAAATTAAAAGGGTTTTTATTAAAAAAATCAATAAAAAATACAGAAACTTTATCTTCATTCTATCAAGAGCAGTTTAAAAAATCTACTTTTTTTTAAACAAAATACTTTACGATTTAGTAGTAGAAGCATTTTATATTGCAACTTCCTTTGAGACAAATTACCAGTTACGTCAACGACGAGACAGATTATTTAATCTATATACCACTTAAAAACGTATTATATTTAAAAGTAAAATTACTTTGCCATGCATATAATAAACTTTGAATGTATAATAAGTATATAAACCGGCTAATGCAAAAATTATGTATAAAATTTTAATAGTTAAGTTAAGAGTTAGTTTGCCAACTACAACAAAATATGTTTTTACTTAGAATTTAGATTTTTTCGGCTGTAATGAACTTTCCGCATTCCTCAAAAAATGCGATACCCACCGAATATTTTTACAATTTTTTTTTCATGCCATAAGTAGTCATTTACAGTTTTCGAATTTTCGGGATAGACGGACAACAGTAGAAGAGTTCCTTTTTTCCTTTTATGGAACCATAAAAATAATAAAATTAATTCTTATCCTTTAATATTTTCGTTACAGAGCTTTTAATCGAATTTCCATATCTAAATAAAAATACTTAATAAAACATCCTTAATTGAATGTGCTAAAAGCAAATTATTTTTAACAATATTTTATTTTATCTCTAAAACATTTAAATTAAGTTTTAAAATTAATTCTTTATACTAACAGACTTCTTCAAAGATGTTAAATTATTTTATTAACATAAATTTATTAACTATAAAATCTTTGGCGCCATATCAGTTCCGTGACCAATCGATTTAAAATCGTTATTTTTTTTTTAAATTTTATTTAAGAAGTTTTATATATATCCTGCTTATTGTAGCATCTACATGAAGTTTAAAGTCATTTAGTTAATCCCACGTGCGATGGAATCTAAGTAGATGAGGCTTGTTACCCAGACGCAGGTTTTACTAGATCTCTGTGACTTAACTATTTCGAAGTGATAACTTCTTATGGGTGGGTAAACTGCTTCGTAACGTAACGCGTTACGGCGCCACTATGTCTTGCTTCCCTTTCTTTCACGCATACGGCAGCAGTAGGCAGGCTGCTCCTCTCTCACTTTAACCCACAGCGCTAACCGTATTTCGGACAGACGCTTCCCCCTTACTCAGTGTACAATTTCAATATTAAATAGTTCAACTTAGATTAGTTGAAGTTATCACTTCTGTCGAGCGTCACGAGACGCACACGTTTTTTTAATCAACTACTTAAGTAACCATTAACCTTAACTCAATATTATGTACTAATTAACTCAACTGAGAGAAGATCTATATACTGTTACTGACATTTTGATTTGAATTAAGTGTAGCTTAAATTTATTACCAAAAAATAATATTTTGAAGAAGTCATTTGTTGTATTGATTTATTAAATACTAGTCGACTCGCCCCGGCTTTTGCCTGATCCGTCAGACACTTTAATTTTAAATGCTTTTATCTCATTTTATCTTGATTGTCTATCACTCAAATCACATCTTTGGATAGACATGGAGATATAATGTTTACTATTGCTAAAATTAAAACGAATAGTGTTAAACGTTTAATCAATAATAACAAAGCTGGATATTCTTATTCAGTCACTAATTATGGAATACATTACACAATTACATAAAAGGCTATAAAAGTAAAGTAATGCACGCAGCATGTCACTGAACAGAAGCTAGATCTAGACATATTGTTACACGGTCAAGATAATAATCATATTCACATGCAAAAGTATACAAATGAGGTGCGAACGCGTGTTGTTGGCATAAATTCAGTTCATCTCATATTCACTAGCTCCGTATCTGGTGTTTGTGCAAATATTCGCGTGCCGACTGAATATCTGATGAGGATTCATTGCACTAAGTTTATTCAACTAATAGTATATTTCACGCAGTGTTAATTTTACTATTTCCAGTTATCTTATTTTTTTATTAAGTTACTTGTTTTATAAGACACTTTTAATTGATATACTCGTGAAGGTTATAAAATGTAAAGATACACAGAAAATGAATGTTTTTTTTGGAGGGTGTTCTGTGAGATTTAAACAGCCTACGCTTGAGGTCCATGATAGGGACCTATACCCATAATAATCTTAGTTAGAAGAGGTTGAATGAGATGTTAGACAATAGAGGGTCAATTCACAGCTAACATTAGTCTACGAAAATAATCTAATTATTTATATTATTTACATTGATATACATTATTAACTTTTAGTTAGTTTTTAAATTCGTCTTCCTTTTGAGTAACTCTTTGAGATGCACTTATAGTTTTATAAATTTGGAAATTGAAGATATTTCTTGATTTTTCTGTGAGTCTACTGCTGATGTATTTGAAGCTGACATACGATTGATCGGATTTTGTTGAATTTATTATTGAACGAAGTCTATCACATGGTCAATTTTTTTTTAACTATTTTAGAAATATTATTTAGTCCACAAGTCTATTAGGAGCAGTTAATATTAATTGATAAATATTATTTCACTATGATCACACAAAATCCATATTTGATTATTCAAATTTATCTATATTCGACTTTCCGATTGCGATGGCGGAAATCATAGTTTTCATACACAGCCAGCGACCGGTTGTTACTTAACTGTTTACGAGAAATAATTCTATTAAATAGTTGCTGCATCCTTATTTCCATTAGCTTAAATACTTGTTATGTCTTCATTAAAACTAGGCGCAAGGAAGTAATCAATTTTGTCTCCATCAATGGCAATAGGCCTAATTTTTATATTCTAATAGTTAATAACGGGAAAGAATTAAGTAAACCTTTTCCTTTACCTTTTCCTTTTCCACGTTAGTTTTTATAAGAAAACTGAATTGGTCTAGGCGTGTATTTATTGTAAACATGTGGGCCAAAAACCCCAGGCATGGCTAGCTTCATGTCAACAATTCATGACATATAGATAAAGTAACGTTGAAGTAAAGTGATGGAACACCAATCAACCAAATGCTGTTTACTAGCAACCCGCCCCGGCTCCGAACGGTTTTTCTACTATAATATGCGTGTACAATTGCTAAGATATAAAAAAACCTCCTTATTCATTTATTAGTAGGATTAAAGTCACTTAAAATATACTTAACCTTGCAAACGTTAAGTATCACCGTAACTGAAACAAATTGTAGAATTGTTTGGATGCTTTTTTATATAAAACTGTAGGATTATTAATCATTATTTACTTGAGCATATGTCTGTCTATATTACTTAATTTATGGTGAATGTTTATAGCACAATCTATAAGGTCAATACTGACCTTGCGATTGCGTGTCGCTCCGACTCTACCGTTATGTTATGCTATTTAAGCATAACGCTCTACCATTACGTTATTCTTAGAAATTAACTAAGTTGTTGAACATCATTTTTCTTTATTATTATTTGTAATTTTTTTATATGTATTTTTGTTACAAAATTTTTGTAAACAGTATCCTTCCATCCTTCATCTTTCATAGGTGATAAAATGTTGATCAAATTATTTTTTTCCACACAAAATATGTTTGTGTGTTTAAAATGAAGATTAATACGAAGGTTACTTTTTATCTGTGGTGAACCCTATAGTTAATATTTGGTATTAAGGGTGGCATTTTAATTATAATTTCAAAAGTTATAGTTGTTTGGGTTGATCCTGTTCCAGCCTTGCGGTCCTTTAAAATCAATCGAACAAGAAAAAGTTTTATAAATAGATAATCTTGTGCCTTGGATCAACACAAACAGCTATAAATTCTCATTTTTTCATATCTTTGACTACCCCTAATCCCTTTAATAGAATTTAATTTATGAATGATTCTGTAAAAGGTAAAGCGAGTTAAGTCGATGAGTAGGTGGGTGATTGAGTAAGTAAATTATTGATGAACGGATGGGTATGTGAATGAATCAACAAATAAATCTCATATTTTTAGGACCAATATTTATAATTAACGTAGCTCTTCTTGAAATCATATGTAAAAATATTGATAAAGAAAAAAGATAAATCCATGAAAAATACCATATTATACTAATTTAATTGTAGTTTCTTTATAGTTATTAAAAGTCAATATAGCTTAGATAAGGTATTTAATTTCATAACCAGTGACTATAACTAATCAATAATGTTAAAGTTGTCGTTTGTAATAAAATTACATTAGGCATACCTAACATATTATATTATGTTTATAATGTTGGTAGTGCATGTAATAAATTTAATCATTAAGTGCTAACATTTAGGGTTAAATAAACTGTCAAATATAATTCATGATTAATTAAACTAATTTTGTTGAATTTTTTATTATATAAATTGACATTATTGTTGGCTAGTAGTTCCTTTTGTTTTATTTAATTATACCCACTGTTTTGACGATGATAAAATACCTTGGTCCTGATATTTTTGAGACTGTCTGTTAAATAATATTAGACTGAAAACATTATTATCTTAAAATTAAATTCTGTCTATTAGACAAGTGTCCACACGTTGCTATTTAAACCTGCACCAGAGTTTCCTGTCTAAATGTCCTTGAAATTGTGCAGTATATTAGTATTACTTTATATTAGTACTAGCGGCCCATCCCGGCTTCGCACGGGTGGAATATTTTTTTTTATAAAACATTTTGGCTCTCCCGCATTTCGGTGCCCCCCTCTCTCGCGTTACTCGCAGCGCACTGCGTGGAAGTACACTTGCCCGTCGTGTCGTGTATTTTTTGTCTAACTTGATATTTTTAATTTCGTAATATCTTTTGACTGGAATGTCCGATTTCAATAATTCAAAAAGTAATCAACAGGTATTGAAACAGTCTTCAATACGAAATTATTTGGATAAGGATTAATACAATGTTATGGAAAACATGGTCTGATTTTGATAGTCATTTTTATCAACTTTTAAAATTTAAAAAAGTAGTTATAGTGACATAACTATAATAGTTGGACATATGGTTTAGCGGACTTTTTTGTAGATATAGATACGTTCTATAATATTGTAGAACATTTTTTTGTTCTATCATCAATACTTTTTGCAGCGCACGCGATGAAAGATATTTTATGGCTAATTGTTTTGCACCTTGGGTTGGTTTTCGTGAGAATTTCTGAGGATCTCTAATTTTTTCTTGTAATAAATATAGCCTATGTTACTCAGGGATAATGTAGCTTTCTAATGGTGAAAGAATTTTTGAAATCGATTCAGTAGTTTTTATGTTTATTCGTTACATACAAAAATACAAAAATACAAATCTTTCCTCTTTATAATATTAGTATAGATATAGATTTACCCGCAACTTCGTTTGCGATATTGAGGTAGTTATATTAGCCTACAGTAGATCGTCTGTAGACATATTTATTAATTTTATGAGGGAGTCATACTAACGTTGACTAATAAATTAATAATAAATAAAGTAATAAGAAAATATTTTACACGTGTTCATGACTTGAAAAACCTTCACGGCAAAGTTTCATACTCTCCCCTCTTATAGGGTGAATTTTCAAAAATCATTTCTTAGTGCTCCCCTATGTTATAAAAGGAATTCCTGTGTAAAATTTCAAGATTCTAATCCTTTTAGTTTAAGCCGTGCGGTGATATGTCAGTCATTAAGTCAGCTTCTCCTTTTATATATAGTCAGAGTTCCATATAAGGCCACAACTTAGACTAAATTGATGGAGTCGCCAATTATTATAATAAACGTTTCATAATCTTAATTGACAGAATCTGCGACACAGCCTTGATATTTCCAACGCTTTTGAAGGTAATCATTATATTTAATACATTTTGTCATAGTTATTTTGTTGTTGATAGATTACTTTTGTTGCCAAAAGTCAAAGAGTCTTAGCTCAAGGGGTTAATTGTCAGAAATAATAATATATTATAAGTAGTTTAAATTGATTCATAATTTAAGTTTTAACTTTGTGTTTTTAAATTTATTTTTATTTATATAGCTACAAATAATTGTACAAATTTATTATCAAGTTATATACTATTAAAAAGTTAATTTTTTTATATTTAACTAGCGACCCGCTACGGCTTTGCAGGGTTACTTTCTGTACTATAATATGAATGTATTATACATATAAACCTTCCTCTTGAATCACTCTATCTGTTAAAAAAACCGCATCAAATCCGTTGTGTAGTTTTAAATATCTAAGCATACATAAGGACAGACAACGGGAATCGACTTTGATTTATACTAAGTAGTGATATTTAACTGTTTTATTAACTCTAATAATGTCGATAATGTAATTTTCTGTATTTAATATAACAATAATTATTAAAAGTATGGGAGCTATACTCCGTAACGCTAAACGACAACATTAACATAAACCTAAATGGAAGCCGAGTAGTATCAGGTGCTTGAGAGCCAGGAGCAGGTTTAAAGACGTCTGCTACTATGCACAAACATGCACCTCCGCCACTCGACCTCGCTACCAAATATTAAAATAATATAGTACATTACTCACGTGCTTCTCGAATACGGAAGTTTAACACCACGGCACCAAACAACACTATACTATTAATCTCAATACTTTAATATATACTGCGCGACACCACTTGACAGACTGACTCAATCCTATCGGAACGAAAGTTATATATGTCGGAGAATAGTAAACGATCTTCTCTACTCTTTACTCTTTATATGCCGTCGACAGTCTGACTGTAGTCTTGCGCAGTCTCTCAAGGAGTGAAGTAGTCTCTATATAGTGTCAGTGAAAGTGTTAAGTGCAGTGTTGTGTTAGTGCTGTCCGATTAAGGTCACGCAAGTACCTTAAAATGTAGTTCCCACGTCTTGTGTTATGTTAGGTTTATGTGAGTTTAACCTTTGGTTTAAACAGAGCCTGAGCAGTGGAGGCGAGTGTTGGAATTCTGTTGAAAGAGCTCTTTAAGACTACACCTTGGTCATAAGTTTAGGGCAATGCTCAGGTTTCGCTCGTAACTTTAACATATCTGTCAGAACAGAGAGACTATTTGAATGAATTGAAGTGATCGAACCTAATGGAGAAGGCCGTATTTGAATGAATTAATAATCTAATAAGAGAAAGAGAGCCGGTTTTAATAAATTAAGTGATCGAATACCACGATTTTGTAGTTTTTGGACAGGATTACCAGGCAGTGCCTTGGACTTGTGACCAAGGTGTAGGCTTAAGGGATCCCTTTAAGTAATTACAACACTTGCCTCCACTGCCTGGTCTCACAGTCTGTCTTTGGTTAGGTTAACATAAGGCTAACCTAACCTAACATAAACCTAACCTAAGGCTAACCTAACCTAAACCTAACCTAAGGTTGTGTTAACACATCTAAATACAATGTAAGGACTAACAACAAGTCCTCTTTACTAACATTCTACCCTAACTACAGCCCGGCACGGCCTTCACCCCTATCCTCCCCCAACTATACCCCGACATATCATATCTCTGAGATATAATGAATTACCCGCGAATACTAATTTATAAGCGGTGTTGCTAACAACTGAATACAGTAATTACCTAGTTGTATTAGAAGAATACAATAAGGGAAGTTTTTGTAAATGAACAAAGCTGGAATCAGATAATTTTAGTCTCAACTCAAACTAACCGGAACTGGTAAAAATTTAAAAAAATGTCGGTAATTCATTATAGACATTTAATAAAAACTCCGCACTTAAATTCGCTTAACAAATTATATAACAACCAGTATAAAACTTGTTGCTTTTTGCTCTGTACGTCTGTTGCTAAAAATAGTATTAAATTTGAATTGCAACGTCTAGTGTCATTGATTTCTCTCAATTCACTTTCTATTAAATGTATATCTTATACTAATATATAAAGCTGAAGAGTTTGTTTGCTTGAACGCGCTAATCTCAGGATCTAAAGGTCCGATTTGAAAAATTCTTTCAGTGTTAGATAGCCCATTTATTGAGGAAGGTATAAGCTGTATATTATCACGCTAAGACCAATAGGACGAAGTCGCGCGGATTGACTAGTTATAGATAAACGTAAGAATCTTATAAATTAAATTATTATATTATTATGTCTGATAATGATTTAAATAACTTGTATTCTTTTAAGTACAGTAACTTAAATTATACAAAACAGGATTTAACAGCAGCAGCAAACAAATTTGCATATAAACAATGAAAAATTCAAGTGCACATTAAATTTCAAAGTAAAACTTTAATATTTTCAAAATTACAATAAATATAAAGATAAATAACGTTATTTTTATGTACAATATTAAAAAAATTAAAATATTAACTAAAATTGTTGATTTTATGATTTGTTACACCTACTAGCCGACGCGCGACTTACTTTACGTAAAGCTCCGCTCCTATTGGTTTTAGCGTGATGATATATAGCCTACTAGTCGACCCGCGCGACTTCGTCCGCGTCCCTTTTTTTCGTAATAAAAGGTAGCCTATGTCCTTTCTCAGGGTTTAAAGATTGTATTTGCCAAATTTCATCAAAATCGGTTGAGAGGTTTAAGCGGGAAAGCGTAACAGACAGACAGAGTTACTTTCGCATTTATAATATTAGTAGGGATAGGCTTCCTCGATAAATGGGCTATCTAACACTGAAAGAATTTTTCCTATCGTTCCTGTAGTTCCTGAGATTAGCGTGTTTAAGCAAACAAACAAACACTGTTCAGCATTATATTCAGCCATTTAATGGATATACATTAAATAAATTCATCTTATAAACATATAATTTATAAAAAACATACTTTTTTTGTATAACTACAATGGCTGAACTAATTAATGTTCTGATGATGGTGATATTTATACTATGAAGATGTTTTGCGTTGTTTTATTGTAACAACAACTGCTTATGCGCGCGAATTCGTTCGCGTGTTACTCCGCTCCTATGGGTAATAGCGAGATGTTAAATAGCCTAAGATACTCCTTGTTTCATCAGCTATCTGCCAGTGAAAGTCCCGTCAAAATCGGTCAAGCCATTTCAGAGATTAGACGAAACAAACAGACAATAAAAAATTGTAAAAAAACTTTGACACTCCAATTTTATTTATTTCTATGTATGGATCTGCAGTGAGAAGGATTATTAGTCCTTATATCAGTAAATAGTGTAAACAGTTGAATATAGTATTGCAAAATGACATTGTACAAAGGGAGCGGCGGGCAGGGCAGAAAGTGCAAGCGACCGGTTTTATTGGCACATATTAAACCAGTTCAAAACATTCGCTTTTAATGTACCGACAGCAGGCAAATCGCTTACCATTTTCTTTCTCATGTAAATATTTCATTAAAAAAACAAGGGGTCAAATTCAAAATACTTTTAATCTATAAAAATCAATCACATGTATGAAACTTTCACCTTTAGAAACTCTTTATTATACTACACCACTTTAGAAAATCAGTGATTTAAGATATTAAAGAAAAAATTAATAGATATAGTCAACACAGTGCCTAAGGTCAGTACTAATGTTTTAAAATGTGATATAGAACCCCTTAAGTATGCTAACTACTAACCCCCAAATAGGTCGTCAATTATTATATTATTTTCTTCAAATTCATGTAGTAAATTGAAAGTATCATATTATAAAAATACTTTAAAGGATCTGACACATATTATAATCATAAATATTTACTGTTTTTGGTTTTTTTATTCCTTTTAACACAGCCTTTAAGTGCCCTGACAATGACGAAATGAATGTAATTTCGATTTTTATCACGATTACTTGTAATAAAAGTCCCAGATACCTTTCGAAATAATCTGATTTTTAAGCTCATAACATTTTATGCAGTCTATGTTTTTAAATTCATTGAAATGAATGAAATCTGTGACCCTCGATTAATTGACACACTATGTGAGTCATATATGTATTGGATTTCGGTTTTTTGTTTCATATTGAACTTAATATTTTATTTGCAACTAGTACTGAGAATATGTCCTGCTTTTTTCTTAAGATTTAGTTTGTGTTTATAAATTCATCATAAAAAACAATGTATGTTAATTTTAAATAAATTTACATATAAAGGTCCTGGGAATACTACTGAGATATATGCATATTTTAGTGTTAGTTCTTGAAATTAATACCTTTTTTGAAAATACAAAGGTCACAGTTTAATATCCGTTATAATAACTAATTGTAACTTTATATAATATTAAAATGGATATAAGTTTTTCTTATTCAAGAAGTTTGTTCTATCTTAAGTGTAGTTTTGATCATACTAATAAATAATAAATATTAAGCAAACCACATGTCAAATCAAATGATCATAACGGGCTTGATTGCAACCGTGTCCTGTTAAAAAATGTATATCTATCGATCAAGGATTTCCACGTACATATGTATATAGAACCTTATATGTTATGTAAATATTAAAAATATATCTATTGTACATTCACCAATTAGTCTATAGAACCTTGAGGATTAAAATTTTGTAATGTTTTGTTTTTTTAGTCAAATAAAGGTACATTCAAGCCAATAGATAGAGTAAAATGCAATTCTAGTTTTCAAGATAGTTCAAAAAAGTTCGAATCGTATTTGTTTTTTTTTTTAAATTTATTACGTTTACAAATAAATACGTTAGTATTATTCACCATTTTTTTAAATATCACAAAAAAATATTTAAACGTATTTGTATGTAATAAGATAAACTGATTTATATGTATTTGATGGAAGAGCTATGAAAAAAATGTCTTTGAAATCAAGATAGAGATCATTATGGTTATTATATCAGTATGGTCAATGGTCATATCGGTGAAACTCTTGGTGTTAATCCGATATGAACTTGACCACTTTTTAGCATTTTATTATACATTGTAGGTGCTAAAATCAGTGAAATTTACCGGCAATTAGTTAACAATCTCCAAGTAGAGATTTGTTTACTTTATATGGTAGTGTAACCACGTAACAACTGGACCAAACATGTTGGCCGGTTTCTTACGTAAAATTACGTAAAATTGTAGGTCGCTCTATACTCACGTGGGTATCTAATTAATTATTGCGAACAGGTTGGTTTTGTCGCTAATATATTTATTTACACATTGTAGACCTTCAGTATTGTAATAATACTAGCTGACCCTGCAAACGTTGTTTTGCCAATTTTTTTCTTATGGGCTATCCTTATGACTTAGGGGTATAAAAAATAATTTACGACGTTTTCTCATACCTATTGAATATACACAAAAAAAATAATAAAAATCAGTAAAGCCGTTTTAGAGGAGTATGATAACAAACACTGTGACATCCTACTAATATTATAAACGTGTAAGTTTGTAAGAATGTATGGATGTATATTTGTTACTCTTCCACGCAAAAACTACTGAATGAATTTTGATGAAACTTTACAATAATATAGGTTATACATCAGAATAACACATAGGCTATAATTTATTTTGATATAGTGTGAATTATCCAAAATATAGCGGGTGAAACCGCGGGGCGCAGCTAGTAAAAAGATTTCCAATACATCTATCATTCACTCATTGATTGATTAAAACGTTCAAAAAATATATAGTTTTTAATAAATATAGCAAAAGATGACTTTAGATAAAAAGATATAGACTCTAGAAATATTTCATATAGCAAAAATTGTAAAAATAGAATAATTATATAGAAAATAAAACGCTATAAATAAAATGTTGCCTACGCTTGATTTGTATTCTATTTTTTAATATTTCCTTATCTTAGAAAGTTAGTATAAGTGTTAGGAAATATGTAAAATTCTAATTTAAAAATAATTTATAAAACAATTATAGCAATATGAAAAATTTCAACTTTGTTTCTGTGATTCGACACTGAGTCAATATATGAATGTAGATTATATTAACACTAATATACTTTTCAAATCAGCGACCTTGCATACATGAAGCTAATTTTGCATTATTAAATAATTACCATTTATTACGGATGTGAAAGAAACATGGTTACAGTAAAACATGAAATTATATACGGCTTCATGATTGACATTAATGCGTTGATTTTAGGTCATTTGCAATAATGTAATTATAGTGATCATGTAATGTAGGTGTACTGAATAAGTTTTTCTTTTTGCTTTATTATGACGAAACAGTAAAAAGAGTTATATTATATAGTGTTTTTTTTATTAATCGATAAAAAGTTAACTGTAAATTGTAAAAGAAAAGACAATTAAATATCAGTAAATATTAGGAAAAGTTTTAGTTTTCATGTTTTCTTTAAGCATAATGTTTTTATTAAATAAACCGTATAATTATAACTGTATGTACTTTAATACATTTTACTAATAGTCTCACAGTAGAAATTACAGATTATAAATTAAGTATGAAACAAATTAATTGTCTGTTAACAGACATCGATTTTTAATTTGATTTAAATCTACGAAATAAATCAAAAATATATTAAGATTTTCTACGAAATTTCTATCTTACAAATTAAGATATTTTCAGCTTTAAAAACCGCAATTCAGCAACTGACTGTTAACGAAAAAAAATTGCCAAAAGGAAAAAAATCGAAATACTTTCTTAATAAACACTTTTGCATTGCTTTACATTTTTAATGACAAATTTATATTTTATAGAAAGACTTAGTAAGTACATTTGTTTGTTATGTGTTCATCTTTGAATGATTAATGAGTAAGTACACATCACAAAACATTACATAGGTGATACAAAAACGAAAGCCTAATAATGAAACCGGTCGTTTTGCAAACCAGTGATCGGAAGCACGTGTAATACCATTACAGTATTGCAATCTTAATTACTAACCTTACTGCCTTGCACCATACCTATTGCTGGAGTTATAATGTCATACTTATTTTTTTTATATTAACGATATTATCTTATCTATATCTCAAGCCAAGGGATCTATTTGGAACCACTATTTACATGTACACTTTACGAAACACCAGAGAAACTAAATAAAGTCCCTATATATGCTTAGTATCTTTAAAACTAAGAGACGGATTTTGATGCGGTTTTTTTTAATAGATAGAGTGATTCAAAAGGAAGATTTATATGTATAATACATACATAATATAGTAGAGAAACGCTGATTATTTTAGAGGTTTTTAATGTGATGTCGTAAATAAACTCATTTTTTGCGCTTACATTGCAAACGCTGGCTGAACCCCACGAGATAGATCAAAATAATGTACTACAGTATTGTACTCCTTAAAAAGCTCTACAAAAAAGTCCGCGATGGTATATGTCTAGTTCTTAGGGATAACCCACAATAACCATTTATTATCCTTCACTTTTTTTGAGAAATAATGGCTTAAATACGAAGCGATTTTAAACAATACTAAATCCTTAGCCAATTAGGTTAACCTTAAATACATTATGCATTTTATATAGATCAATATGGCCCTTTACAGCATGAAATTTAAACGAATATTTTCGAAGATGTTACAGATTTAAATCTAATAATATCTTAAGCCGGGATGAGTAGACTAGTTACCTTTCAAGGAAATAAAAATTCATCACAATCGATACGATACCACAGACAGACATACAGATACACAGGTTAAACTTATAACACCGACGTTATAGCGTTGGCAGTTGAAAATACTCTATTTTGGTTTATTTCTCCTGATTTAATTAAAACAACTTTTACCAATGAACTTGACTTAATTTGTTAGTCCATAAAAATTGAAATTACAAATTCATAATCGTACGATACTAATATTTCAATGTAAACCACTTTATTTCAATTTAGTGTATTACGCGACTTTGACTAATACCAATGTATGTCCTACATAATTTATTAATAGTAATAGTAATTATAGTGTTCCGATGGAGCCGGATGTGGGCCAGACTTTCCTCCTCCCCCTTACATCATATCAATGCTATAGTACCAGTAGATTTACTCATAGTCCACAGAAACCGTAGCATTATTTTCTTCATACCCTCTCCTCTATCTTCGAGATGACAACGCATCGGCGACAGAAGAGACATTCTCTTGTATTGCCAATGTCCACTGTCCATGGGCGATGGTGGTGACCACTTACCACCAGGTAGACCGTCTGCTCCTTAACCGTAATTTTTTTTAAAAAGTTTCTTTTTTTAACTAATATGTATTGTAGACTAAATGTGACGTCATAGAATATTTTTTTTTTTTTTTTTCTTTTATTTAAAGATTACTAGCAGTATGGATCACATACTACTAGTATTCCCTTTACCCCTCCTAGTAAGCTAACAAATAGCTTGTGTCAGGAGTGGGCCGCGCCAGTATTATATGATCAAAACTAACAATAGCTTGAGAAATACAGATAAATCAAAGATATTATAATTGTAAAAAGACTAATGACTGACAGGCTGATACAATTATAATCGTTTGATTGAGGTCTCTAGTAATTGTTGTACAAGTTTTATAATTGTTAAGACTGATGTTAGGAAACGTGATTACACGTAGTATCCATACAGAATACAAATCATCTTACATTTTATGACTTTACCATAGATAATAAGACTGAATAAATAAATAAAACCTTCTATTTCTTCTTCTTCTTCTTTGATTTATGACTTTTAGTTGTACAATGATTTTTGCACACGGTACTTTGCCAATGTCACGTTGTAAGGAGAGACCACTTTTGAGATATTTGACCGGTGAAAAGACAGAATTCTTTGTGACTTTATATTATTAATTACATTATGGGGGTTTCACCATGTTAGTATTTTAATCTAAAACAAAACGGATTAAATTACCCACAACCAATAAAAAAAAATATTATAAAATTAGAGTAAATACAAAATAAAAACGAAGGTTATTTACAGTTTGATATTGTTAAGGTTAATAAATTTACAAACAAATTTTACACGACGGCGAGAAAACACCAATCTAATAATCTGTTCATAGATTTTTGACATTTGACAGCTTTAGTTAAATGTCATAATGCGATACGATTCTCGATTTCTTAAAAACAATCATCGTTGTTTGTGAACAAGTTTTAATCGATTTAATACATTTAAAATTTATTTTTTATTTAACCAAATACCATGTCAAGTATATTATAATATGTAGGTATAAAGAGCTGGTCAGATTGTAAACAACAATCTACAGGAAATTGTATTGCACTTTTTGTACTTGCATTAATTGTTACACTTTTTAGACTATACGCAAGGTAAAATAAATGTAGTAAAATAGATAAAAGATTTAAGCTTATCCTGATAATTTTCTTGATATAGTTAAAGCGTTGTACTATACTGTCATTTATCTTAATTAACCACCGGCACGAACTACAATAAAATAAAACAAATTAATGCGTTAATATCGTTGGCCATTGTAGTTCTATATTGGATCCTAAACGTCTATTACGTCCAAAGAATCTTCATATTAATACAAAATTACGCGGTAACCAGTATCTAATTTGATATGGAATTTTCTGTTTTCAATCAATAATGATTAAATTAGAAAAAAAACAAGTTATTAAATCATATTCTATCACCTTCCTAATAAAGTTAACTAATTTATACATAACCTGTGCACGATTTGTGCAAAGAATCGTGATATTATAACATAATAATAGATCTAAAAATATACTATCATAGATCCATTAGAATAATTTATATATTATAAACAAAATAAATAATAAATATTATTATAATGCAATAGGAAATGCTAGGCCAATTTAAAGTTCAATATCATTAATATTTGTTTTTGTTTGTTACAGATAATCCCTGAACCGTCGATAAACTAAAACCTTCTTACTTAAGGAATGACAGATTAATATTTATATAATCTGTGCTTCAAATAAATTGTTAAAAATAATGAGGATAGGAGTTTTAAGGAGATAATATTTATTTTTTTCTCTTTTTGGTTGAGATGGCGTCGTGGAAATCATGTGTATGGATCGTGTTAGTTGTAGTGTGTATTTTGGGGAAGATTTCTGGGTTAGATAATGGTTTGGCGTTGACGCCTCCCATGGGATGGCTCGCCTGGGAGCGGTTCAGGTGTAATACTGACTGTAAGAATGATCCTGATAATTGTATAAGGTACGTATTTATTTTTTAATTAATTAGTGAAAATATTTGTAGAATTCTCAGTTTAAAGTACCATAGTAATTGATATTGAATACCAAAATTAAATCTTTTATTTTAACGATGATACAATTTTGGTAGAATTTTTACTTTTTGTTACGCAAAGGCGAAGGTGGCTAGGCTAGGGGGGTTATTATTCGAGACAATTATAGAAAAACTTAGCAGTTTTATTTTAAATTGCTCTAAGTCTTGTAATACACGTAATTTCCTCAAAAAGTTTTTTTTATATTTGAGCTCTCCTCACCCTAAGCTACTCAAATATATAGGTCACACCCCCCAGGGGCCGGGGCCCATATACTAAAGCTGTGACGAGTTTTGAAACAATAATATAAACCTTCGCAGGGTTAGGTATTTTTTAACCATCTATTAATATTTAGGACCCTATTAACCTCAAAGTTTCGATATCAAAGTTTTATTAGTGCCTTCATGACGTTCAGTATCGTTGAAACAATATCTTTCTGGATTAAATTGACTGTGCGTACATTTGTCTTATTACTAAAAAATACAATGGCATAACCCATGTAGGATGTACTGAAGAATAAATGGCCTTTTTAGGCACTTACATTATAATATTTTTACCACCGAATCGAAGCGAGGGTGGATCGCTGGTCACTCAATAAAGAGAGAGATGAATTTTAAATAAAAAAGATTGTTTCGAGATTTATTGATGACAATATTATGTTTTTTTCCAGTGACCGGCTATTCCGTACGATGACGGATATTTTGGTCAACGAGGGTTATGCAGCAGTTGGATACGAGTACATCAACGTGGACGACTGCTGGCCAGAAAGGGAGCGTGACCCCAGAGGCATGCTGGTACCTGACAGAGAACGGTTTCCGTACGGCATGAAGAGCTTGTCTGATTATGTGAGTAGAAAATTTTCTATTTAGTTTCCATTTGAAAACCCAGTATTTCGCGAAATATAAAATACTATATTTATAAAAACTCTTTACTGCCAAGGGTTGTCTGTAAGAGATTGCTTATAGCAATAAGACCGCCTTTGCATACCTTTTCCATTTTTAATCTGTATCTATGTTGTTATGTTTTATTTCTTTGATGTGTGTGCAATAAAGACTTTCTATTCTATTCTATTCTACTTTTACATGGGGTAAATGGGGATAGCAATGTTTATTTCCTTATAGGCAATTGAGCCAAATTTTCGACTTTATGTATTACCTGAACTAGGTATTTGTAATAGGTTTACGGTTTTTTAGGAAATACGACCAAAATTTTCATTATTTATTTTGTCATTAATTTGCCCTTTTCTACTTCCATATCTCCAGGATTAGCTAGTATTAAAATTTTGCTGTAAGATATTATTATCCAACTAGAGAGATTAGGTATGGCATGAAAAACATCGTGATTTAATTAATCTTTTTTGCAAAATAAACACTTATTCCAAGAAAATTATTAAATAAAACATATTTATCATTAAACTAGCGTGATGTATACAACTTAATTCCACCGTATGTACAATTGTAGTTGCGTGCAGTCGCAATCATTATTTCGTATAAATCAACCACCGAGATGCATTTCAATGATATAATGAGCGTACATTGATCTTAATCGTTGATAATATCAGAATAGCTTACATTTTTGTAATGATTCCCGTACATTGTAAGTTTTAGCATAGAATTTATCTTCTCTTCCGCAGATACAAATTATGGTTTTCCGTTATACATTCCATTTGTACTGCACTATTAAAGATAGAGTTAAAACCCATTTAAGTTTTTTTTACTTCCTTCTATAAATCTGTGTTTAGTTTTGATGTTAATGTTCTAAAACTACATCAATACGTTGTTCCGTTTCCACGTGAAATAAATAACACATAAACATTTTCTCTTATTTATAATATTAGATTTAAGATTTGTTGTTTAATTTAAATTTTAAAATGATTATTAATATTTAAGTATTACTTCAGTGGCGCTCCTTACACAACAGTTTTAGGTAAAATTTTGAAGTTCTAAAAATATAGTAAATATATAAACAATAGGAAACATTTAGAGATGATATAGGAAGAGATCTTTTATATTCTATGTTTTATCCATTCATAAAACTTAATTCGTCATATTTTAAACTTAAATTAACATTTAAAATTCTACAATGCGCGACATCTTTTGTAGTCTCCGTCAACATATGAGGACGTATCAGGGCTAAAAGATCACCAAGGTCTATTATTATATCTTTATGACGGTCATTACTGTTAAGTATAAACTATTTAACTGATTTAACGATAACTATGTTATGACATTGCGTTTATTATTATGTAAAAGATTACTACGACTCTTCAACTATTAAGAGAAATAATTTCGCATTTAAAAAAAAAATAGTTATAATAAAAAAATCGTGTAGGTTTTAGTATGTTGGTTTGGTTTAAATTCATAGTAAGACCCAGATTGGATTTATTTATTTTACACATTTACGTTACGTCAGAAATTTATAATTGAACTCAATCTAGAATCTTTTGATTATAATAGATAGATAATAGATTACATTTAGTATTGAGATTGATTAATAATTTTCACCTTCACTTTACTTTAATGTCTAGCAAAATAATGAGATATTAAATAAGTAATCTGTACGCATATTTTTTAATACTTATACGGAGATAGATTTTACTAAATCCTTTATTTCATCGACTACCAGAAACTCATTCCTCTAAGTCCCTCTCTTTTCCAATTTTTATTATTAAGATCGTCTTCCCCCTTTTTATTTCCGAAACAAACAACCAATTCCTTTTAAAGATAATAATTTAAAGATGACTGTGCTGTTTACATAACAACACAAAACCAGTCATTCATAACATTTCTGCATTGTTTCAGTTTACATAACTCATTCAAGTCGAGCACATAAATCGGTCTTTAACCCTAATCATTGTTGTCGATCTGTGTATAGACCATTGTTACCTTTGGTTCTCACGCCTTTAGTAAGCTTTTCTTTTTCTTTTGAAAGAAAAGCAATATATTTGTGGTTTAAGGGCTGCTTGAAAGTTTCCTCTAAAACGTACAACAAGGGATAGTCTCTAAGTTTGTTTAGAATACTTACACACTTAGAATACTTACACACTTTTACATCAGTTCATTATCAGTTTGTCTGATTCAAAAATCACAAATAAAGATGTCAAATTGAAATTGATTATGAAGTACTTAGGTACTTAGTTCTATAATTGCTTAGAGCTTATAAGTGAATGAAATAAATGATACACCGCCGACAATTGATTACCATCAAAATCGATAGAATACTCCACATAAACTTGAAAAAAAAATCCCGAATCATAAATTAAAAAAATTAAATAGCACGCGGAAATCTGAACAACCAGACTCTTATGTCACAACCCAGAAGAGCACCCTACCCACATGAAAGTGAGACGCGCGAACCCGAACCAAGACACACCACACAAGTGGGAAGCTCCACGATCGAACAACCACAACCTGGTTCGGGTTCGCGCGTCTCATTTTTTGTCGACACTGTGCTCTTCTGGGTTGTCCCGAACGAGTCTGGTTGTTCAGATTTCCGTGGATTATAGCAAGATAACCTTTTTGATCCTTTTTAAATCGTGAATTTCCGCATAGTAACGCCTGATTCAATTCAATACAGAACTCTTGTAGCGCAAGTGCCTTTCGCACTTGGACGATTTTTTATAACATAATTATAATGATGGCAATAAAATACAGAATAGATTTAAAAACTATTAGTTCTTTAAAAACCCATAAACGTTAGAATAAATTAAAATAAACTACAGAATTCCTAAAAATATTATGTAAAATATTTGTTAAAAGCTAAACAAATCTATTTGGATGGTAATACACTAACCAGTTTTTTAAAATAGTCGTACAATTAACAAATTCCTTTAAATCTTTTATTACTATAGACCGTTATAAAATTAATACATTTTTTCTTGTAGCGTTTAGCTATAAAGAAACTTGTTATTTGAATATTTATAAAAATTTTTTTTTTTAATATTACATAAATGTTAATTATGATATTTTTCTCGTTATAGCTCTGATCACATTCTTAATAGAAAAACCTTTCAAATTTGACTTTTTCTGAAGAAATAAGTAGCTTAGATAGTGATAGTACTTGCTTTTTCCTTTACATTTTACTTCGATCTTTACGGCCTTCGATCTTTTCGGTCTACTAGTCGATTACCCCCGGCTTCGCACGGGTACAATTTAACACGTACAATACAAAAACATATTTTACACATTTTATTATTATCCTGCAGTAACTCTGAATTTTTCCGGAATAAAAAGGGTATGTGTTAATCCGGGTTATAAAGTATTTGTGTGTCAAACTTCAATGAAATCCATTAAATTTCAAATTTGTTTTAAATGGCTTAAATATTTAATTTAAAAAGTTAGTTAATTTACATTCATCCATCATATAGTCTGTAGTTTTTTTACTAACTAAAGTAAATGGGAATTTGTTTGGCGCATTTTTTATACTTAATTCCGCTCGACGTTTGATCAATCAGTTACTTTCTTGTTTCGTATGTAGGTTTATCTACTAGGGCTTAATATAGTAATTAAGTATAATGCGTTTTTGACATGGAATCGGTTATTATAACGTTCCTAATTAAATTTTCAAAAATTATTCTTCTCACTCACATATTTATATAAGATCTTTATATTAAGTAAAAATCCAGTTGTTCAATAATTTTAACTATAATAATTCTTTATATATTAGGAACATTCAAAGAAATCTATATATAATTTAAATGCCCTGAACATGCATTAAGTCTTTACTATTACTATTAATGACGCATTGTTGGTTCACAATAGTTCCAGCATCAGTCACATTGTGTAACAGAGAAATTATATCTTGCGTCACATCTCATTTTACACATAATTTTGACACCGATTTGTTAAGTATATTACATGTGTTATGATGGACGAAAAGTCATCGTAGAACTTGGCTTTGCACTTTAAATTTCATCACAGTTCATCAAAACTGGACCAAAAGAACCAACGTTCATTTACATAAATAGAATTTAAGTGTTGAAGTTTAATATATTGCTTTTAACTATGCATGTTTGTCTTCTATGAAATTTATCCGATTGTTATGAAGGTAAGTAAAAAATTTCTAAAGAGAAAATTCCGTTACCAAGCTGTTAGCGTTATTAAATTATTTAAAGGGAGGTTTTAAAGGTTAAGATGTCCTGTCGTTATAGTGGAAACAGATAAGGGGGGTATTTTGTATTATAAAAAGGATGACTTTTACGCAATAAGATTTAGTGTTAAATATTAGAGTCAGGGGGTCGATTAGATGAAACAATATTGACTAATGACATAGCTTGTCGTAATTTTTATTTCTATTTAATATTATTTTTAGTATAGATGCAAATTCAAGTCATATCTAACATATGCGAAAAAACGCTGTATGATATAGTGGGAGGAAAGGCAACTGAAAAGGAATGAAAAACTAAAAAAACACTACCAAAATAGAAACATACCTTGTATATCCCATAAATTTGTGTAGTAATATTAAATTAATTTCCTTTTCTAGTTAATAGATACAGGTACTTTCTCGACCTACGGGTGTCGCGGTAGAGCGTACATCAAGTACGGTTAAAATCTATTAAAACCAAGCATTTCTCATAAGTTTTGCGGTTTAGATAACATTTCTTCATAATTTAATAAAATTATGGTAAACGCTTCCTGAAATTACAAGAATATTTGCATTCTTCTATATTATTGCACAGTTATGATTTATTTACAGAAATTACAATGTTAATAGTTACAATATATAGAATTATTTTAAAATCTTTTGGTTAATCTTAAACTTAAAAAATTTGGATATCATTTACAAGTAATATACACTTAACACATGAATTAAATATATATTTAATTTTCTTAGGACATTAGCCTAAATTATTTGACGTATCTTTTCAACTTATTTTGTGGAATTTATATTTATTACTAGCTGATGCGACAGACGATAAATTTGAAAAAAATGACAGTTATGTCAAACGTCATAATTACATTAAAAAAGTTAATATGGCCGTTAAATTTTTTCAACTTTCCTTATTTTTTCTTACATATGAACCTCCTGACAAACAAATACAACAAAAAAAGAATTAGCGAATTCGATCCAGCCGTTACGCGTGATGCCGCGATCTAGGGAAATAGGTATTCATTATTTATATATATTAAACTATTTTCTGAAGTACCAAATATTTAGACCAGATAGAAATGAGCATTAGCAATGAGCAAATCTCCAAAGAAAGCTTTTCCTACAAAAGGTATTAACATCTAGGTAGGTACTGCAAGAAAAATTTGTCGTCAGACAACTACATTACATAATAAATGCAGTCTTATATATAAAATTAATTTTAGTATACAATTTAACTATTAACACATTTGAGTACTTATTATTTGCTTTTTCACAAAATTATACTTTTCTTTCAAATATATTATTATAAATTACGTTTTAACTTGATTTCGGCAGTCTAAAAATATTTTTTATAATATTGCATATTTTATTGTACTCTATTTACTATAATATTAAGTACAAATATATTTATGGAATGTATTAAAACCTCCTAATCGTGCTAAGTGCCAAAGGCATTTTTCCACTGTACGGTTTCAGTGAAAGTGAATTTAATGCCGTTACGAGGTAGAAGTAATAAACCTATTATATGTGTAACAATTGTACTACTACTTCACTCTGCTTTACTTTTACTTTCAATATAACAATAAACACTGAATAATGTTTGGCGAAAGTCGATAAATTAATTTAGTTAACTGTATGCAATTGGAAAGCTCTTGTAAAAGTCTGTCTTGTATAAATACTAGGGAATTCATCTGGTTTTTATGTTTTTTGAAAAAAAATATGTTATATTAAATTAGTAAAAGAAAGATGATGCACTATTCTTAATACTTGTATTCAAATTTAACTTATCGAATGTTTGCACATATTCAGAGAGGATATAAAATTTTAGAAAACTTGAATTAAATAGATAAACCTGTTTTTTTCTACGCTTATTACATAAAAACTATTGCACGAAATGGGATACGGTTTTTACAGTAGAATTGGTGCAGGTTTAAATTTCGTTCGAAGCTAAGGCTAAGATTAAATCCTAGCCTAGAGTATAGATTAAATAAATCTCAATAACAATGAATCATTACTATTACAACACTATCTATCATCAATTATAAATCATAATGCACACATGATTGATCAATCATTACTAGATAATATATCAACTGTAGTCATCTTAATCGGCGTATTTAGAGCATAACTTATTGCATAAATATTATTATGCTTTATCATAAAATTGAGTGTTTTTTCTTGTAAATCCAGAGATAATATTGTTATATTCAGTGTTCACTTTAATGCATTTTCCTTCCTTCTTCGTCTTATCAACCTTCGTTAATGTCCCTTGACCTTCACGCGGGAAGTATTATATTTCGTTATAATGGCTTTCAATAAAATAATGTTGTAACACTCTAAATGGCTTTTAATTATATTATGTTGTGACAGTGAAAATGGCTTACAATTATATGATGTGACAGTGAAATTAGCTTCTAATAAAATTCTGTTGTGATAGTAAAAATGGCTTCCAATTATATTATGATGTGACAGTGAAATTGGTTTCTAATAGAATTCTGTTGTGATAGTGAAAATGGCTTCCAATTATATTATGATGTGACAGTGAAATTGATTTCTAATAGAATTCTGTTGTGATAGTGAAAATGGCTACCGATAAAATTCTGTTGTGACAGTGAAAATGGCTTCCAATGAAATTCTATAGTGATAGTAAAAATGGCTTACAATTATATTGATGTGAAAGTGAAATTAGCTTTTAATAAAATTCTGTTGTTATAGTGAAAATGGCTTCCAGTTATATTATGATGTGACAGTGAAATTGGTTTCTAATAGAATTCTGTTGTGATAGTGAAAATGGCTACCGATAAAATTCTGTTGCGACAGTCAAAATGGCTTCCAATTATATTATGATGTGAAAGTGAATTTAGTTTCTAATAAAATTCTGTTGTGATAGTCAAATAGGCTTCCGATAAAATTCTGTTGCGACAGTCAAAATGGCTTCCAATTATATTATGATGTGACAGTGAAATTGGTTTCTAATAGAATTCTGTTGTGATAGTGAAAATGGCTACTGATAAAATTCTGTTGTGACAGTGAAAATGGCTTCCGATAAAATTCTGTTGTGACAGTCATATTATTATGTGACAGTGAAATTGGTTTCTAATAGAATTCTGTTGTGATCGTGAAAATGACTACCGATAAAATTCTGTTGTGACAGTGAAAATGGCTTACAATTATATGATGATGTGACAGTGAAATTAGCTTCTAATAAAATTCTGTTGTGATAGTAAAAATGGCTTCCGATAAAATTCTTTTGTGACAGTCAAAATGATTTCCCATTTTATTATACTGTGAGAGTAAAAATGGCTTCTAATAAAATTCTGTTGTGACAGTGAAAATGGCTTTTAATATAATATGTATAATGTGTGCGTTCCGAAAAGTTCGCTTAAATCAAATTACCGAGATAATGCTGTATGATTGTAACTTTCTTTTTTATTATTATCTGATATTTGATAATTAAAATAAAAACAATTTATTCGTCGAATACATAACCAATAAAGCAAAGTCCTAAAATTTAAAAGGTGAATAAAGTTACGTAAAAAATTAGCAAGAAACAAAACTAGTTTTATAGTTAAGTATTACATACGTTTTAGTGTGACTCCATCTTAAAATTGTTTATATTACAGATGCACGAGTTTGACCCAGATTAAACTGTTTGCATAACTAGTAGGTCATAGATATAGAATGTGACCCTGAATTGCTTATTTGTTTTCGGTTGCTTTCTGATATTAAAAAAAATCATTAAAGTATATTAGCATTGAAAAAGTCGGCAGTTGTATAATATAAATATTAATTGTCTTTACATAAAAAATATTTTAGATGACTTACGAGGTATTCAGGACAGAAAAAAATATAGATTTCGTTTCGTTTAAATCAGATTTATTAGAATAAGTGGTAGGAAATATTTGACAATTTTAACATATTTGTTGTTGTCTTGGCGATAAGATCGCATTTGTTCTACTTATTTTTGAGTTTTATTATTTTATTTCTTTTCTTTATTTTGCAAAATTGGACTTAATCGCTAAAAATTCAAATTTAAATTTCTATTTATTCATGCACATTATTTCAGGTGGATAATATATTTAAATGGCAAACTATAAATAGCAATACAAAACAATAAGTGCAGAATAGCTGTCGGTCATTTACCTAAAGGTGCTAATTTGTTAACAGAACACACTGCGATGTCCGCATTAGTTGACAAAGAGTATTCACCTTCACGTCTAAGTTCAACGTTATTTACTATTCAAAACCACTTACATACATTATACTTAATATTATAAAACTAAAGAAATTGTCTGTTAGTCCGAATTTTAAAATGCTTTTAGTGCTGGATAGCCTATTTACTGAGGAGCTATAAATGATATCTCTACATCCAATAGGAGCTGAGCGTCAATGATGCCTACCCTACACTCTTTCTAACCCTCTCTTTCTCTTATTCCCTCTCTCTCTTCCCATCTCTTTCATATGTGACGCAGAGGAAGTCGCACGCAGCGGCTACTTTTAAAATAAAAACTTGGTAGCCGAATGTTACTTACAAGATAAGTTACATTTTTATTATATGTTGATATCTATAGCTGTAAGTGTATAAGTACAGCAAATTATATACCTACGCTTTATTTTTGGCTTAACGTAAATATCAGTCAAGGTCTGAAAGTTTAGTGTTTCCGTTTTCACTAAATTAAATTTTTAGATTATCAATTTTTATTACAGCTGATTGGTATAACTTTAATAAAAAAATTCCTTACTTCCATAAAAAGCACCTACTTGTAAATATTGTTAGTTATTAAAATAATCCAACTGCCCTAGCTTTGCTGGTCTAAAACATTTTTAAAATGACAACTTTTTTCTGATTTAAATGAAGCAGTCTATATTTTTTTAAGTTAAACATATAACTGTAAATATATGCAATTTTGTCTTTTTTAGCATGACAAGCGAAAAACAATCAAATAAACAGCTACAATTTTGAAATATCATTGTTTTGGCTTCTATTGATATCACCTAAGGACCTCTTTATTTTAATTTACTTAAATATTTTCATAGTACAGTCATTTGAATAGTTAAATTAATACGTCTATAGATAGACATAGATGTTATTTTTAAGATTTCCCCAATTACAACGATTTGTTAGCTGTCATAAATAAGCAAATATTGTTACGACATTGTACTAAAATACGGCATTATGCCGCTTCCGCACAATATAACGACATAAAAATAGCATCAACTTACATAAATTTTATTACTTCCTTGTTTATAGTTTTATGCAGACAATAAATAACTATATATAGGTACTAATTGTGTCTATTACTCACTTGCTAAATTATACTTAATGAGTCGTAAGTTTGAGAAACTTTCTCTGTATTTTAGTTTGGTGACGGAAATATTTATCTTCTTCTTAGAACGAACAATAATAGTTAAAAACGAAACCTTTAATTTAAGAAATAATATTCAATAATTAAAAATATGTTTATTTAATGCTTTATCAATAGTATTTCGTTGAAAACATATTAGCACTTCCATCTGTTAATCCGCGAACGTTGTTACAAAAAAACAATATAACGGACTAAGTTATAATAATTTATATTATTATAAAAATATATGAAAGGTATCTTCAATGTAATCTTTGATAAATAACTTGCTTTCTGAGATTATATTTTAGAGTTGAAAAACATAATCTGACCTCACAAAATCTGCAATGCGGATGTTGTCGGCTCTTTGTCCCAGCGACTATTATTTTTCTTTATTTTTTTAAATTCTGTAGTTAATTTTAGACAATTTTTGACTAATCATACCTAAATATATTGGTAATAAAAATATAACCTCATTTTATTTTTTTTATAATAATAATTATTGATATGAAAAATGTAATGAAGTAAGAATGACTGACATATCAAAGCAGGACCTAAACTATAAGGGTTAGAAACTTGAAATTTTGCACAGGGGTTCCTTTTATAACGTAGGAGAGCACTAAGATAGGATTTTTGAAAATTCGCCCCATAAGGGGTTAACGCGGGGGTGCAAATATGAAACTTTGCCGTTTTAGATGTTATTCAAAAGAAATTCAGTATGAAAGTCTTGAAACACATGTAAAATATTTTTTCGAAAATCATCCCTAAAGGGGGTAAAAGGGGGTGCAAAGTTAGTATGGCTACCTCATAAAATTATTAAATATATCTAAAGATGATCTACTGTAGGCTAATATTTTATATATTTTATATCTTCGAATTAGCGAGTGAAAGCTAGTTATTTCATAAATCCAATATGGCACACCACCCAAAATGGCCTAATAGTTGTTTCAGACACTTCATCGTATCCGATTATGAAACTTGGCATAATACATATGGAATAAATAGTAAATCAGTGGAATTTAGACTATTGTAGGTATTTTGTTATTATAAGTAGTAAAAAAAAGTTAATAAGTACCATAATAACTATTAAAATGTCTAAACAATTATATAAATTAATGCTGTAAATATATCTAACGTACTATTGCACGTGTAATTTATGTGATCTACATAAAACATGTTCATCTTTTATTCAAGTCACATTTATAAAGATACTGAGTTTCAATTTCAATGATCTGTTGTTTTTCTTTGCATTTCATTATATTATGATTTATTGCAACAAAGTATTTTGTATTCATATAATTATTATTATTTGATGCTTACCCTCTTTTAATCTAATATTGAAGATCACCGTAATTCACAAGTTTACCGGAATTAACATTTTAAGTAATAATATTTCGTATAAGTTGGTGAATCAGACTTAATCCTAATTAGTCAAATATTTACTAGTCAATCCGCCCTGGTTTCACCTGGATACAATTTACTACGTCATTAGGTTTTCATTATACATTTTTAGTTTCAAAATATTTTGCAAACCGTTCTACCCTTTTTTCGTAATAAAATCCTATATCCTTTTCTAAGCTCTAATGTATCTATGTACTAAATTTCAGCAAAATCGATCCAGGCGTTGTTGAGTTATAAATGATATAGATTTTTTCTATTTAAATAAGCGTCGCAATTACATCAGTTGAGATACATCGATACATAATGCCATCTTTAAAAATTATTATTCATCCATGCTTCCTTTTACAATATAGGACAATCTTACCTTTACGACTAAACCTGATTAGTAGATATAACGTGCCAATTCAATAATTTCCAAACAAAATTTACAAATTATTAAAAAAATTTTGACTAATTTCGTGTTTAAATTCACTTGAGAGTTTACCTTTTAAACTAATAAAAGTATGTTTTTACAATTACGACGATGTCACGGTGATAAAACTAAGATTGTGTGAAGAACCGCTAATTAAACATTGGGTTATAGACTTGTAGCATAACTTAACATTATATTAGCACAAAATATCTCTGACCTAGTGTCCGTATTGTCAATGTAAAACTAAACATTACTAGGCTCATCTTAACCCACTTTCCATCAAATCGAGCGTGCAGGCTCCGAATCCAACATTTTCTAGACCTCGTTAGATACGCCGACAAATTGCGTTTTGTGGAGAAACTTTCTTTGTTACTTCTAGTTTGATTTGTACGATACGGATTTGACCTATTTAAAGTGTACTGTTTCGTTTCATCAAACTAACAATGTAATTAAATCTTGGAAACCAAACCATACTATAAACTTTGGACACGAGAATAATTTGTTTTTTAAAACTGATTTGATGACTCAAAAGATCAAACTCTTCATTGACAAAGTTGTTTTATTTTAAAAATTTAATCTGGTGTTTAAAATTTCAAATAATACTTAAAAATTTTAGGAGCTCTTCAAGTATAACGTACACAGATTATTTTGCAATTATCAAACCCCCCAACCCTGTTCCCCCATGTCTTCCCGCCCGTGCTTACGTAAACATTGGTACATACCTTTTTCTCCCTCCTCATTCTGAGCAGCGATTTCACGTTTTGATGTGCGTTTTTACCTTTTTATCGCTGACATAATCACCATGCAGATGGGGGGAGGGCATCCCCCATGTCATCAAAAAAAAGCTTAGCAAAGATAATAACCACGCCAAGGACGGTGTTGGGTAAATTAAATTTTGGGTTCCGTTTGTTAATTATAACTATAATGTGGAATGGTTCTATAAACCTGAACCTGGCTTACAAACCCTTCGGCTCTCTGTCTAAAGTGCATGTTAATATTATTATATTCATGTTACCAATGTACCCATGAAACTCTTAATTAAGTTATGTTTATAATAATTAGCAAGAACCTATCCAATCACATTATTATGATATGTTTCAGCGGAAAAATCCGTATGAACTACAATGAAATCGTGGTTAAACAATAAAGCTTTATAACCCCGTTTAACCATGACCTTATAAGATCCGTTACACATTTTACAAGTCGATGCTTATCAAATCATCGTGGGAACGGAACGTAGGCGTATGCCTTCACTGCCTTCAATGGACGCTATAAATATTAGTAGGCGTCTATTTACTCAGCTGATAGTACTTAATATTATGAGTCTTAGCAGAAATTATAGGTCTGACTTAGACTGGTATGAACTGCATAATTAAAACTGTTGCGGCAACGTGTACAGCAAATTATTGAGTATAGCAAAATGTTTAAATGGAATCTCCATATAAATTAAACTAGCAACATTTTTAACTCGCAGATGACGAAGATAAGAATTATTGCTATATTCAGATTAAGTACAGACATTGTGGAATTTTGTAACAAATAAAACTTACACGGATATTAACAGATACATGTAATCACTACATAATATAAAACAAAGTCACTTTCTCTGTCCCTATATCACTATGTATGCTTAAATCCTTAAAACTACGCAACGGATATTTGATGCGGTTTTTTTAAATAGATAAAGTGATTCAAGAGAAAGGTTACATATACATATATAATATAATAGAGAAACACTGATAATTGTAGAGGTTTCTAATGTGATGTTGTAAAAAAACACATTTTTTGCGCTTACATTGCCAACGCTAGCTGAACCCTACGAGATAGATCAAAATATTGTACTACAAAGTATTGTACACATTAAAAAGGTCTACAAAAAAGTCCGCGATGGTATATGTCTACCTCTTTGGGATAACCCACAATAACCATTTATTATCCTTTACTTTTTACAAAAAATAATGGTTTATTTACGAAGCGATTTTTAACAATACAGCATTAATCCTTATACAATTTGGTACTTTGAATACATTGTGCATTTAATATAGATCAATATGGCCCTTTACAGCATGAAATTTAAACGAATGTTTTTGAAGATATTACAGATTCAAAATGCAGGGACATAGCGGTTACGGCTAAATACACGTGTTAAATTGCACCCGGGCGAAGCCGGACAGGTCGACTAGTATTGTTATATATAAAGATATAAACTTTATTCTACATACTATATTATGTATATTATACTAAAGAGAAAGTGCGTTTTGGTTTAAGTTTATACATAAATGAAAAACTCCTGGAGAAATTCTTAATTGTTTAATTAGTTCCCAAAGTTACACAAAATACGTTCGTTCTACACATACTCGTAGCCAAAACCAGAGAGAGAAAGAGCATAGACAAACTATAATCTACTCGTTCAAAATTACAGGCAAAGGTAGAATCTCATACAGCTTAAATACGTTTTAATTTTAAACAAATTTTGTTGTATACCTATATAACGAACTCCCACACAAATTCATCTCCCATTTCAATCCCTGTAAGCATTTTTGTGTGATTAAAGGTAACCTATGTCATTTCCGAAGCTTTAATGTATCTCTGTACCTAATTTCATCAAAATCTGTCCAGCCATTGTTGAGTTATAAATGGTGTACGTAACCCGACTTTGTTTTATATAGATAGACATTGAAATAAATGTTTATCTCCTATACAATATTTTACAGGTTCTGCCTCCCATATAAGTAAATGCATATTTTACCATTACCGAAACCAGTTAAACAATTTTCCTTCCGGTACGTTAACCTTGCAGTCCATATGCGAACAGCACCAACAGGATATTTGTTCAATTGGATGGTTATAAAAGTATCAATGTCGATCCCAAAATGCCGTGAGAATAACCCATTCAGTGCAATTTATAACGAAGGTCGCGGTAAGTGTTAAAAAACCTCGGATCCGCCCAAATGAATCAGTCATCTGGGTCAAGTGCAACGTACTGTCATACCTGAAAACTAGTCACTCCATTGTTGTTTTTATTATTATAAAAATTGATAGAAAACGTTTTTTTCTTTAGCAGCACAATGAAAAGCTCATTTCACAATGTTTGTTTGCAGTAAACTCCGAAATTAATGACATCAATCATCACATCATTTCTTTTTATAATAGATAAGGTGCAAACGAGCAGATGGTCCACCTGATGGTAAGTGGCCACCATCGCCCATGGACATCGGAAAAACAAGAAACACTCTCGTTTTGTCGATGCGTTGTATGCCCGAAGATAGAGTGGGAAGGGGGAATGAAGTAGAAAAATGTTGCGGATTCAGCGGACCTTAGGCAAGAGCCCAGAGTCCACTAGACCCACAGCATTAATGGGATGGGAGAGGGAGGGGGTAAGTCTGGCCCACATGCGGCTCAACCGGAACGCGTCTATGACACTTGGCGATCGGATTCGCATGCTGGTGGTCGCAAACCAGTCGGGGAACATATCCCCTACCACCAAGGGGGTGCTGGGTTACTCGGCTCTTATGAGATGCTCTCCCAGCGCATCAGGGAGTGACGGGTGGAGTTATGCACTCTATTTGAAATTTGGTCCAATTTGAGAGATACAATAGTTTTATATCGATTAATAACCTCGATATTTTTACTGCCAAATAAATGGTTATTATAAGACAAAGGACAATACTATTTTTTTGTCAATTCCATCACATTTTAATAGAGAAGTTAGTCCGATAATCGGACCCAAATTATTCGTATATATTTTGTAGAAGCTATATACAGCTTCGATAGGTTTTCTTATTAAAAAAATAATATTTACATTATCAAATTATTAAAAGTCCAATGATCTAGAAGAACAGAGAAGGACAAACGTGAAACCATAAACAGGCTTTATTACTTTTAAATCATTAATACGTGACAGACACGTTCTACCATCTAATTTTTTTTTGATTTTTCTAGGCAAAGGCACAAACACATTCTGCCAACAGAAACATTATTTTTTGGGTAGATATAATTGTATTCACATAATAATGTTTTTAAAAAAATTGTTAATAGATTCATTTTATTTAGACTTGGAATTGCATTATAAATTTTTTGGGATAAGCGACAACCGATAACTGTTTTTAAATAAAAGTCATCATCATTATAATCGTCATCACAATCCTTTAATGGCCCTCTGATGAGCCGGGTGTCAGAATGAGGAGGCTACACCACACTGGTTCGGTGCGGATTGGTATACCTCACACACCCTTAAGGACTTTGGATAACTCTTAGGAGGAGTGCAGGGTTCCTTAAACGTTAGAGCAAGTGATATTTAATTTAACTAAACCTCCCGAGTAAGACAGTAATGTCTGAACAACTGGGCTATCATTTTTTAAATAAAAGTGAATGTAAATAATGAAAGACCACATTCCTTATGGAAAGTGAAGTCTTACTTCATGTAATAAGCGGTACTGTAAGTGTTAATGACGATCGATAACTGAATAACGAATACCGGTCGGTGTGAAAGTTTTATTTAAATACGATGTTAAAATATTAATTACTGTGTATATTGATGTTTAAATAGAAAAAGAAGCTTGCAACTATACAACTATAAAAACTGAATCCTATTTTGGGCAGTAGTTCTTTATTTGTTACAAGTTTTCTTAAATATATATCAGTCAAATATTATCTTAGATACTAATATTACGAAGAGGAAAGATTTGTATTTTTGTATGTAACGAATAAACTTAAAAACTGGTGGGCCGATTTCAAAAATTCTTTCTCCATTAGGAAACTACATTATCCCTGAGTAATATAGGCTATATTTATTACTAGATCATCAAATAGATATCCTCAGAAATTCTAACTAAAACCAACCCAAGGTGCAAATAAATTAGCCATAAAATGTCTTTCATCGCATGTGCTGCGAAAAGTATTGATAATAAAACAATAAAGTGTTCTACAATATTATAGAACGTATCAATGTCTACAAAAAACTTCGCGAGGCCATATGTCCAATTATTGTAGCTATGTCACTATTACACACTTTTTTACATTTTAAAAGTTGATAGAAATGCCTATCAAAATCAGACCAAGTTATCCATACCTGTGTATTAATTCTTATTGAAATAAATTATTTCGTTTTCAAGACTGTTTCAATACCTGTAGATTGCTTTTCGTATTATTAAAATCGGACATTCCATTCAAAAGATATTACGAAATTAAAAATATTAACACCGAGCGACGGCCAGCGTGGAATGCACGCAGCGGAGCGAGCAACGCAGCGAGAGAGGGGGCACCGAAATGCGGGAGAGCCAAAATGTTTTAAAAAAATTTGTCCTCCCATGCGAAACCGGGATGGGCCACTACTTTTTAATAAATAAAAATCTGTGTCCAGGATGCTTATTCATGTGAATTTAGTAACTACTAAAGAAAGGATAGTAGTTATCTCCGCTATTGACGTCATTCTTTTTTTCTTATTGCAAATTATAGGACAGAGTTGTAATTATCACAAAATGCGATTGATGTATTTTGTGATTTGTCCAAGGCCTTTGATTGTATTCAACATGAAACGCTTTTAAAAAAACTTAATCATTATGGTATAGCTGGTATTTCACTGGATTTAATTGCCTCATACCTAAATCAAAGAGTCCAGAGGATTATTAGAGGATTAATGGTGTAAATTTTCTGGATCTTTGTTACAAATGGGCGTTCCACAAGGATCCATTTTAGGCCCGTTCTTATTTTTTATTTATATTAATGATCTGCCATACTATGTGAGGAATTTGTGTGATATTGTACTTTTTGCTGATGATACATCTCTTATATTTAAAGTAAACAGAAATAAACATAATTATGACGATGTAAACAGTGCTTTATCGCAGGTTCTTCAATGGTGTTTGGTAAATAACTTAGTTCTTAATGCTAAAAAGACTAAATGCGTTGAGTTTGCTTTACCTAATGTTAAAAAACAAAAATTTAACCTACTGTTAAATAATGAAATCTTAGATGTGGCAGACTCGACGGTATTTCTGGGTATAACTTTAGATTCAAAACTCCAGTGGAACCCCCATTTATCATCTCTAGCGGGCAGACTCAGTTCAGCTGCATACATCTGTGAGGAAAGTCAGACAAATGACTGATATACTGCTAGGCTAGTTTACTTCAGTTACTTTCACAGTATTGTCTTATGGCATTTTGCTGTGGGGTAGGGCCGCGGACATTGAATCCATTTTTGTACTTCAAAAGAGAGCTGTTCGGGCCATTTATAATCTTAGAGCACGCGATTCACTTAAAGATGCCCTTACAGTCCCAGACAATACGTATATTGTAATATTTTATTCATTTACCAGAATATCGATTCGTATTCAAAACACAGTGACAAACATAATGTTAATACTAGAAACTGAAATAAACTTATAACGCCTTACTTTCGTCTCCACAAAGTAACTAATAGTTTCACGGGGCTTGGTGTTCGCATCTATAATAAGATTCCACAGCCTATATTAGACTTGCCACTTCAATAATTTAAAACTAGTATCAAGAAATCATTAATAAATAAAGCATACTATAATGTGCAGGATTACTTAAATGATGAGAATGCTTGGAATCTAAGTGACATTGACTCTCAAGCTAAATGATTTGTAGAACAATTTATGTAAACATGGCTTTTTGAAAAGAGCGACTGTTGAGTTTCTGGCCGGCTCTTCTCAACAGAAAACTGCTTTCCGAGCTGCTAGTACTACAAAAGTCTAATTGAAATAAAATAGTTTGAGTTTGATAGATGGCGGTGTAAGTTAGTTTTTTGACACAACTCGGAGGGGAGCCAGGTCGAGTCACTAGTGTTAGAAATATAATACAATCCATATTATTTTATGCAGTATTTAATAATATGTGCAAAGATAATTAATCTCAAAAGTAATCGACTTTGACCATACAACAGACAAGGTAAGGTCATTTGCTTTTTAGAAATGAATACGATAATGCCGGATATTAATAAGTATTATTATGCGTGTCACCTTGTTTTCTGTTATATAATACCAGTCGAAATTGACACAGTTATGTAAATTCAAAGCCTAAATAGGTTTTACTGACCTCACTTAACGTGGCAATACTCAATCTTATCACTGCTAGCTGCGCCCTGCGGTTTCACCCGCTATATTTTTGATAATTCACACTATATCATCATTAATTTTAGCATATGTCTTATTCTGATGTTTAAGCTATATTATTTTAAAGTTTCAACAACATCAATTTAGTAGTTTGTGCGTGAAAGAGTAACAAACATACATCCACACATCCATACATACATTTTTACAATTTTTTGCGTTTATAATTTTAGTAGAATTCAATACATAATACATAAAACAAAATTCCATGCCTCGTCTGCCTATTCGCGATAAACTCAAAAACGACTGAATGGGTTTTGATGCAGTTTTCACAAACAGACTAAGTAATTCATGACAAAGATTTAGGTGTATAGTTGCCTGACAGATTTCATCAAAAATGATGGCTAATCTCATTTTGATATAATAAAATAAATGTCTTTTTATTTTAATATTTAATCCAATGAGAATGTGGCAACTGTGTGACCTTAACGAAGGGAGGGCGGTTCGGCTAGTTTAAATATAATAGAAATTATTGAATACAAACTAAAATATGTTCCCGCGGCCGTCAGACAGAATATCGTTGGTTTTTCGCTTGCAACCTCATTATATCACAATTGTGTTTCGAAACCAGCCCTTGTTGTGTGAAAAGTTTAACAATGATAGAACAATATCTATAGTAAAGCGACTAATCTTGGTACATATCTCAAATCTTAGGGTTAGTACATATTTAGTATCTACATTATAATATGAGCCTTTATTTAGAATGATTATTATACACATAGTTTATAAAAAAAGTAAAATTCTACTAATATTAATTTTACCCGTGAGGGGACGGGTTAGAATACAATTCCCCTCTGCCGCTGGGAAAGCATCTAGTGAGAGCCGAGTAACCGAGAACCCCCTTGGTGGTAGGGGATCTATTTCCCGACAGACTTGCGATTACCAGCATGCGAATTCGCCAAGTGTCATAGACGCGTTCCGGTCGAGCCGCATATGGGCTAGACTTACCTCCTCCCTCACCCATCCCATTAATGCTGCGGATCAAGTGGACTCTGGGCTCTTGCTCAGGGTCCACTGAAACCAGAGCATGTTTTTTCTTTCACTCCCGCTCCACACTATCCTCAAGGATGCAATGCAAAATAAGAGGGTATCACTTGTTCTGTCGATGTCCATGGACGATGGTGGCCACTAAATCACGTGGACTATCTGCTCGTTTGCACCTTGTCCATCATAAACAAAATTCTTGGATAAATAAAAATATAAGAACTTAGTTATAGTAACCGGCAGCTAACTTTAGGTCTGAGAAAAAATAGTGGGGGAAAGTTGCGCATTGTAAGCGTCTCTGTGTTGCCAGTTCCATCCGTGACGTTTACTATTTTGAATTTTGACAAATAACAAGGCCCTAATAGCGACTTCTGCGCATTCAAGGTCAAACCTATATTTACGTGCCGATACCTATAGCTAACATTAACATAACCTCACTTCTACATCATTATTGCCTTTTGAAATTGAATGAAAATTATTACTTTAGGAATTTAAATATATAACCTAAGAATAATAATTAGCTCTTATTGTTCATTTATGATTTAATTTTCTTTTTTTATGTTCTTTAGTACCAGAAATCATAAAAAAGAGCTAATTTGACAGATATATTCATAAATATAGGAGTCAACCAAAAGCCATTTAAAAAAGTTTTGTAGACCAGTGTAATCTTCTTTACGTGTTTACGTCACGTAACTCCTAAATGGATGGAGCAATTTTTTATATTATTATGAAATGACCTAAATGGTTCTAAGACATAAATGGATCGAACATTCGAGATACAATCTATCTATATCTATTTAGTTTTTTGGGGCTCATAAAAAGCTTATTGTAAAATTCATCAGTTATTTTCCGTCTTTTTTCTGAGCGAAACATTATAAAGAAGATAACGAGTCAGGAATATATAATACTAGCCGCCTGCCCTCGCTTCGCTCCGGGTGTTTAAAAAAATATTATATTTGATGTCCTTTATTTGTCACTCTAAAACCGGATTTAAAACCGGATCAGTAGCAACAAACTGGCCATATTCTATTATTTAAAAAATGTACATGGCAACACTAAATCACCTGTGTCACTCTAGAATAGTATAGTTTTCTAACAAAAGAATTTTTTTAATCGGATTTGTAGTTTCTAAGAAACTCTTCAATTTACAAAATGGCCACCTTATGGCACTTAAATGGCCAAATCTTTTTAATTAGAGTATTTATGGCAACACCACATAGCCTATGTTACTCGGAAAGGATGTAGCTTCCTATCGGCGAAAGAATTTTCAAAATCGGTTCAGTACTTTTCGAGCCTATTCGCAACAAACAAACAAACATACAAACATACAAATATACAAACATACAAACAATCAAATCTTTCCTCTTTATATAATAGTATAGATGATGATGTGTAAAATATTTGTAACGGGCCTTATATCTCGTCGTATCTCTACATCTCGACCTTCACAAGAAGGATCGGCGTGGGAACAAGAGTGCCGCACTGAATGCCAAATGAGTTGACATGTTTGATATATGTTACATATAAAATTACGTGATAATTACTTATTGTTTATATTATACAACTATAATTAATACTAAAAAATTAGGTACACCGAAACCTTTTTAAAGGGAATAATTGTTTAACATGGTAGAGCTAGGGATTGCCTTCAACAGAATCGCAGAATCGAGTCTCGATTTTGATTAGTCGATTCATAATTTCATTTTTTATATTATAATTGGCAACCAAAACTAGCCAATAATTTTCGAATTCTAATAAAAACCGTTATTGCTCTAGAGATTTTTCGTCATATTTACCTTATTAAAGGATTTATTCGTCACACAGAAAAAGCGAATGCCTTTGTACACAGGTATTTTTTAAAATAATTTTTTTAATTTAAATTAAATATTAAATCGAAATTCTTTAAAGCGCCAGTACATAAATTAATGCAATATACGATTAGGTAGACAATCGTTGAAACAGATTGAGAGCTAAACATCCTAACTAATATTATAAATGGGAAAGTAACTCTGTCTGTCTATCTGTCGCGCTTTCACACCAAAACTACTGAACCGATTTAACTGAAATTTGGTATACAAAAGGCCTAAGAAATCTGAGAAAGAACATAGGGTACATTTTAATGCGAAAAGAGGGTTTTAAGGGGTTGATAGGCTGTATGGAATTAACGTCATTTCTAGAGCTAGAAGCTTGAAAATTATTTATAGGCATTAAAGTATTATATATAGGTATGTGTCTCATTTGTTGAATAATTATCTAAATAATTAAAAATGCTATCCAAAGACACTATTTTAGGCGGACGAAGTAGTGGGCACAGCTAGTCGGATATAAAAATCGATTTTGAATCGATTTTTTGATTAATCGAACATGAGAATTCCGATAATTTAATTCAGTTCGTTTCTTTAGAAACTATGTAGTGATTTGACTGATTGAAAACTGTTTCTTTAAATAATAATATATTACAAATTGTATTTTTGTTAACAAATCCTACAATCTGTGTAAGTCCCAGTAGAAGAAGGAAGTCGTTAAATGTTACAGTGGCACTGGCAGATAGCGTTCCTTTCGTAACCAGTAAGTGAGTCGCTAACTTGCAATCATGATTCTCACGCAGTTGCGAATTGCATAGGCTTTGATTTCTGTGGGCTAAAATCTAGATAGAACCTACCTTTGTATTATAATTATCTATATTTTAAATAAGACGTTGGAAGTACATCGAGCTTTTCATCTGATTTCGGTCTCAAATTTTTACATGAAAACAAGCTGACCCGGTGAACGTTGTTTTGCCAAATAAATTTGGAGTGGGCCACCCTTATCACTTAGGGGGATGAAAAATATAAAATTTTATAAAAATCGGTCGAGCCGTTTCGGAGGAGTATGGTAACTAACATTGTGACACGATAATTTTATATAATTTTCTATATTTTAATTGTAAAAAGAATCAACTATAAGACGTTTAAATATATGTTGGTGCGTAAGCTAGTTTTAAACAGATAACCTGAGCAGTGTAGGCGAGTTTCAGGGATCCCTTAAATCTAGACCTTGCTCACAATTCCAAAGCAGTGGTTCCTCTCGTAATTGTAAGAGACCATCCTTTCTTTTTTTATCGGTTCATTAGCAGTTAATGTTTTCAGTATACATACCCCTTCTCGTTTAAATTCGTACATAAAATTAACTATAATATATCAAAATAAGTGTAATAGATGAGGTTTTATATTTCAAAGTATAGTTTTACAGCCAATACGTGAATGTTTTGCAATATTTTATTGTTTAAATTCGATACGTCGCGTCGCGGTGAATGACACGAATTAGTTTCAGACACTGTAATCTATATCCAATATTATGTTATTATCTATATATTACGATCCTTTAATATAATGTTTTAATTTACTTACCTTATTGTATACAATAATTGTTATGTAAGGTAAGGTATACCTAATAAAGGGAGGTTAAAAATAACGCAATTATTTCTTACTTCTTAGTGTATTTTTAAGAATTTGAAGTCGGTTTAATTTTATTTAAAAATATTTTATAGATAAAAATATGTGAAAAACATTGTAAGTGACTTTGAAATTTGAGGGTTTCCCTCGATTTCCCCGGATTTCGCCATCAGAGCCTGACTTGGTTCCAATGGAACCATCTCGGAAGTACACTCTTTAGAATAAAAAAAAACTGTGTGTGCGATTCACACGCGATAGAAGTGAAACTTCAGTAAATCGACAAAAGAATGAGATGAATATATATAATAATATAAAATAGTATGTATATTTCTGTCTCATTCTTTCCTACGCATTTTTGTATTTGTGTCTCTTACCTGTCGTTTTGTATATTTCTGTCTTATTCTTTCCTACACATTTTTGTATTTGTGTCTCTTACCTGTCGTTTTTTCCGTTGCATCCGGTTTGAAATCACAACGATTCTAAAGAAGTTTCACTTCAAAAAAATTTTGAAAATCGGTCCATAATTGGCGGAGAAATGAGTGAACGTACATAAAAAAAATATACAGTTGAACGTAGATCCTCCTTCTTTTTGAAGTGAAACTTCTTTAGAATCGTTGTGATTTCAAACCGGATGCAACGGAAAAAACGACAGGTAAGAGACACAAATACAAAAATGTGTAGGAAAGAATGAGACAGAAATATACATACTATTTTATATTATTATATATATTCATCTCATTCTTTTGACGATTTACTGAAGTTTCACTTCTATCGTGTGTGAATCGCACACACAGTTTTTTAAAGTCGGTTGATAAAAATGCGTGTTTGTCTGTTTAGATGTTTGATTATTGTGATTAATAAGAGAGAAATGATACTTATCACTGTACAATAGTACATATACACATACAATTTAGACTGAGGCGAGCAGTGCCTGGGGCTTGAGACCCAGGAGTAGGTTTAAAGAGCTCTTTCATAATATATTAACTCTCACCTCCACCACTCGACTACACACGTTAGCGAGTAACGACAATAGATAATTTGAGCCTTAGACCTTAACCACGACACTATAACAGTAACTTCCATGTAGACAGC
This sequence comes from Limenitis camilla, assembly GCA_905147385.1. Lineage (NCBI taxonomy): Eukaryota > Metazoa > Arthropoda > Insecta > Lepidoptera > Nymphalidae > Limenitis > Limenitis camilla. The sequence continues at coordinate 6,900,828 of LR990246.1, read as the reverse complement.
GCGAAAACATCAGAGAGACTTATTATATATTGTCTACAAGTCGGTATACTTGACATAATACTACTTTATAAACAAACGGTGTTGCTAAAATTATTATATTCACTCTGTCATAAATTGCCAACAGATGGCGTTGCGATGGGTGTATCCCAAAAATTTGGATTTTGTATATATATCCTAGAATAAGAAAAACATTTTTTTTATCACGATTAATGGACTTATGGAGTGTATGTTAGTTAGTAGTCTCTAATAAAAAAATTATTAAAATGATTGGTAAATTGTATACATGTAACGAAACCAAGGTGTGTTGCTAGTATAATAATATTTTTTATACAATAACCTTCATAGAAGTGAACGACTTCGCTAATATTGTGTTGCGTTAATAATTTACGATTATGATCTTATTTTTTGTTTCGTAACCGTTAAACTGATCTTCTAAAATTATATTACTACTATTTGCTTCTAAAGCGAAATCATGGTTGCTTATCTGGAATGTTGTTGTAATTTGTTCATTCAATAATTTTAATATTTTGTAATGAAAATGTAAGATATTGCTTGAATTTAGTTTTAACATAAATTGTATCGTTTTTGATATTACTAGTAAGCTATAAAACTAAAAAACTACTACTTTTGAATATCAAATCCGCAATACTTATCAAAAAGAATGTCTGATAAATTTTTATACAATAATTCACAGAATATATTAAGTAATAAATAGACGACACAGCGTCATGGACTTGCAACCCAGGTGTTGGTTTACGGAACTCCTTTAACACAAATTGGCAGTCACCTTTAATAAACTTCGTTGTTTAACATTCAATTAAACTTTTATAAAATCAACGACTCACATGGTTAGGTTAGTGAAGTAAGTAAGGAATAAGAGTCAATATTCACTCTAAGAAATTATTGTTGCTGATAGATAAAATATATACAAATACTGGCAACCCTAAAGTCAATAGATATCATTTAAATCTATTGCCATGAGAGTTTTTATACACATTTTAAAGAGAACTACAACAATGTGAGATGACTCATTATTCATATAATAGCGATATAAAAACTATTATCTATACAGCGATAATAATTATGTCTGTATATTGAATTACATCATAGCATTTATATATGTCAGGGATTTTAAAAAACGATGTGAAAGGAAATGGAAGGAGGAAGATGGGGAATATTGGGGAACACTAAAAGGGGGTGATGGTATTGAATGGAATATTGGGTAAACGCAACGTAGATACTCCTATTGAACCGATAAATTATCAAATGATCTCTAACAATTACGAGAGAAACCTAAGCAGTGCCTTGGACTTGTGACCAAGGTGTAGGCTTAAGGAGCTCCTTTAAGTAATTACAACACTCGCCTCCACTGCTAGGCTCTCTATTTAAACCCAAGGTTAAACGCACATAAACCTAATCTAACACAAGGCTAACCTAACCTAAGGCTAACCTAACCTAACATTGTGTTTACTTAACCACGGGGCAATTACATTGTAAGGACTTACGTGACCTTAGTTGGACAGCACTTCCACACTACACTGCACTTGACACTATCACTATCACTAGCACTACTTAGATGATGTTCACTTCTTGAGAGACCGCGCACGACTAAGACTTCAGTTAGACTGTCGATCGCATATAAAGGGTCGAGGGTAGATACTGTCAAAACAACGGAAGTGACTACTACCCCACTCCAACGCCATAGACAACGATAACGATTCGATTAATCGATAATCTTTTACTATGCTCCGACACGGCCATTCTGATAATCAACGCGCTCTCGCGTTGCCTTTAAACAGTTTCAAAAACGTAAAACGTAACACTAGTTTCATAAAGCAATAACTTTGTTACAGCGTGACAGCTTTCAGCACTATTTTCCACTAAACATAAGAATTTCAATCCTTGACGCACAAAATAACAAAGAGCTCTCAACACTCATTACAGAGATCATCTCAAATTCGTGGCAAAGCGTAACAGCTTTCAGCCCCAACCGTCGGGGCCTACAAAACCACCTTACAACGGCTCAATAACAACAAAGCGACATCGCTTCCAGTACATCTTTCCGACAAAGCGTAAAAGCTCTCTGTCGCACTAATAAAACGTTAATATGATCAGTAATTTCCAAACACAATGCGTAAAAACTGTCAACACCATAATTTACTACCGTAAGGGCTGATGTGCCTCATGTAAAGCGAAAGTCTACCTACTTCAAATAATAATCACGATTTTAAGATTTTAAACTACCTTCGGAACTATGTCATTTGATATTGACTGTTTCTGAATTTTATTCTGTACTACCCACATTTTTTCGAAAATTATTTTTACTCGCATTGAAACTAATTTAACTGTCAGGATTATACGCAAAGAACCTTTAGCGTGAACTTTTAGGCTTGTGATCTTTAAATTATTTTTTTAAACTACCCACTTTTAACTTTTTCTAAAACTAATTTTACTCACATTGAAACTAAGATAACCGTCAAGATGATACGCAAAAAACCGTAAACGTGAACTATTGGGCTTGTGATCCCACTTCTGATGTCAGGGATTTTAAAAAACGATGTGAAAGGAAATGGAAGGAGGAAGATGGGGAATATTGGGGAACACTAAAAGGGGGTGATGGTATTGAATGGAATATTGGGTAAACGCAACGTAGATACTCCTATTGAACCGATAAATTATCAAATGATCTCTAACAATTACGAGAGAAACCTAAGCAGTGCCTTGGACTTGTGACCAAGGTGTAGGCTTAAGGAGCTCCTTTAAGTAATTACAACACTCGCCTCCACTGCTAGGCTCTCTATTTAAACCCAAGGTTAAACGCACATAAACCTAATCTAACACAAGGCTAACCTAACCTAAGGCTAACCTAACCTAACATTGTGTTTACTTAACCACGGGGCAATTACATTGTAAGGACTTACGTGACCTTAGTTGGACAGCACTTCCACACTACACTGCACTTGACACTATCACTATCACTAGCACTACTTAGATGATGTTCACTTCTTGAGAGACCGCGCACGACTAAGACTTCAGTTAGACTGTCGATCGCATATAAAGGGTCGAGGGTAGATACTGTCAAAACAACGGAAGTGACTACTACCCCACTCCAACGCCATAGACAACGATAACGATTCGATTAATCGATAATCTTTTACTATGCTCCGACATATATATATATATCTACAAAACATTGGAGTGTCCATCAGTTTAAAAAAAGTCATGTCACCATTCCGTTCGTAGGGTTCATAGGCCAGCTATGCATGGGGGTTGGCCATGTTCTTTCATCTTACTCTTAATAGCAATAATTATATGATTCCTTCAATTTTAATAAAATATTTAATACATAGAATCTTCCTTGTCTACCCTGTTTTTTTCGCAGAGGAATGCATTTACGCATACCCTTTTAAACTCTTTGTTGGGGCCGACTGTGTAATATGGAACTCACCGACGACGGGCAGGTCGCCGCAACACCCACTAAACCTCCGCGGTTACCCTCCCCGCCATAGTGAGACGTTGCCGCAAACGCCTCGACAGTCGACTCGCTCTAAAACGGGCCTGCGCGCCTCCCGAGAGGTGTCCCGGGTAACGCGGACATTCTCTGTTCCCCAGTGGCATCATGTGGCAGAAGGCGTGCGTATCTACGTCTACGGATCGGGTCAGATGAGACTTTAGCCTCCCGAGCCCGCTCCACGGTCTGCCAACCAGCCCGCCTTACTCCCGACCTTGGTCACCACCACACTCGGAAGGGTCAGGTCTCCGCCTATGGATAACACCAGAGCGTAGAGCTGAGGCTCCCCGGCGGCGCACTCGGTCAAGGTGTGGTGCGACGTAGCTATAGCCGTCCCACACTCATAACAAACTAGTGTTGGCTCCCTCCGGGCAATCTGGAGTAGATACTGCCCGAAACACGCGTGTCCCAAGATAGGAAGGAGAATAATAACCGTACAGGCATAAGAAAAATCTAAAATCTACGTATTTTTTTTGAAGTATTATTTCCAAAATTATTATGTATATACTATTTTCTAGTTAAGTTTTTCGAGTTAAATTTCAAGTTGTGATACACAAAAAAAGTCATTGCTCATTCAGCTCATCTACTTAGTCATTGTTTGTTTATTTAAACTTTGATGATACTTAGGCTGCGTTTTTGCCAGAGAAGTGCGAGGATGTGTAGTGAGGGATGTTTTTGTTAAGAACCAATGGTATCATTTCATTTGAAACATTTTGATCGAGGCTATAGGTGATAATGTTTTCAAACGATAGATAGTGACATACTTTCAAACTTATGATTACTATAAACGTCTTCTAAAAGTATATTTATTTGTTACAGGTCCACAGCAAGGGGTTGAAGTTTGGCATCTACGAGGATTATGGCAACTTCACCTGTGCTGGTTATCCTGGTGTTGTCGGTCATCTTTCTGGAGGTAAACTACATTAAATGATCATCACAATCATGGCCCACTATTAAGCCGAGTCTCATGCTCAGTGGACAAATATATTAAATCTCCAAAATTTCATTAATGTTGCGGATTCAGTGGACTCTAGGCTCTTGCTCAGGATCCGCTGAAACCGCAGCATTTCTTTTCTTCATTCCCCCTCCCCACTCTTTTGTCCATGTCCACTTCACTGTTTTGTCGATGTCCATGGGCGATGATGGCCACTTACCATGAGGTGGACCATCTGCTCGTTTGCACCTTATCTACAAAAAAGATTATAATGATTGGATATTTTATCGATTATTAATAATTTTATTATATCGTGTAATAGACTACTATATTATTATGAATAGAATAAATCCTGTCAATTCAGTTTGAACAAAAAATTTTTATTAGTCAATGGATTATTTATTTGAAGTGTTTCATAAGATGTTTAAATTATTTCGTTAATTTATTATACACGTATACAAAAACTATTACATATATTAATGAAATATTACCAAATAGAGTCTAGCATTCTCTAAGTCTAAGCAATAGGCCAATAAACTGTCGCAACTTCCAAATCAGCGATTCAATATGCGGCAAATACATCAATGTGTTATTGCGACAAACTAATATGTTTTAAATTCACTAAACGTCAGGAAAAAGTGTACCAAGAGCAATATATAATGATGGATGTTATGCAAAAATTCGCGTGCAAATTGCGTTGGAATAACTTCCTGACCTGATTATAATGAATCGCGCTTTATACGCTTCCTAATATTGAGACATTACTAAAATGGTAGGATAATTTAATGTACATTATATTAGATGAGATATTATTATTTTATATTTGCATCTTAATGCTTTCCTGAAGTCATGTTTTTCTTTTTCGGGGACTCGCGATTTAAGCGCTCGATAAGGGGGTGGGAAGGTAGATAATTTAAAAAAAATCTGCTTACAAAATCTTTAATAATATATTATACACAAAAAACTGAATTATAAATGTTGTTGTTGTCGCTAGTTGACAGTGTATTATAGACTGTGACGTCACAACCGATTCAATTCATTTTGAGTCAAATATTTGTTTACAAAAACATCTTTATTAATGTTTTTATGTATTTTCTTTTTAACTAACAAAACAAATTTTAAAAGGTTCCTTCATCTTTAAGGATTCTCTTTGCTATTTCTATTTTAAATACTATGACGTAATATTTTATCGTTTACCTAAAAAAAATACAATTATGTAGGCGCATAGCAAACATAATTTTAATAACGGATTGTATTAAAACATGAAGGTAAATTATTATATGACATATACATAATTTAGTATGACGGTAAATAGATGTTAATTATGTAGTTGTTCACATCATTACAATGATTCAATCTGTGATGATATTTAATTACAAGACGTTCTCTAATTGATCCATCATTACAAATCATTTTTTATGCTCAATTTTGTATTTATTGTTTCCTAACTACATACCACAAGCATGTTAATTATTATTATGTAATTAAGAAACACCAACCAATATGGCGGATGGTGTAAGATGGCTCACTAGCTATTTTTTACGCAAACGCTTATTACTAAATCCAACATGTCTGCCAAAGATGGCGGATTCTCCAATTATTTTGATGGTGATGACCAATGACCATGAAAGATAAAACTTTACACTAGATTCAAAATGGCGGACTGCCCAAGATAGTAGACTAGTTATTTTAGCCACTTACTGGTGTCTGATTAAGCCGAATATAATATGTGAGGAATCTCGGCTAATTTATTTTATTATTAAAAGTAATAAAAAGCTTTTATTTATAACGGAAATAACGGAAAGACTTAAATTATTATTTTTTATTTCTAGATGCCTCAACATTCGCCTCATGGGGCGTGGACTACGTAAAACTAGACGGGTGTTACGCCCTCCCTGGAGATATGGACCACGGATATCCTGAATTTGGAAGACACCTCAACGCGACTGGTCGCCAAATGGTTTACTCTTGCAGTTGGCCGGTTTACCAGATCTATGCTGGTCTTCAGGTATTTATTCAGATATTTTATTATTAGTTTATGTTCATTAAGAATTAGCACTAACTGCAGTAGCTTCTTTAGGGATATAAGCTTCCATTTCTCGATAACAGATGGCGTTACATGTTCAATCCGTTTATTAATTTTTTTACCACTATTTTGAAAAAACCAACTAACTTCAAAATAAAGTAGGTTATCAATTCGGTTGTATTTTTTTTAGTTACGTATTCAGTACGTCACAATTTTTTTAACTTTTTTAACCTAATACAACATGATGAAAGTTTACATGCTCGACAATAGATGGCGCTAAATGTATCATTTATTTTCATGTAACATGCCTCTGTATATTTTTAATTTTATATAGATATTGAACGAAATAATTAACTTTCAGCCGAACTTCTCCTCTATCATCGAACACTGCAACTTATGGCGTAACTTCGACGACATTCAAGACTCGTGGGCCTCCGTCGAGTCTATCATAGACTATTACGGAAACCATCAGGACGTTATTGTTCCAAATGCTGGACCTGGACACTGGAATGATCCCGACATGGTAATTTACTACAAAACTAATAAATAATCTGCCCTCGCTTCGTTCTTGGGTCACAATAGTACAATAGAAACAACGTAATAGAAAATCAAAGAATCAAATAACTCTTATAGGAAGAGAAAACTACGATAATATGTACTGTAATTTTTTAAAAATAATTTTTGTTTATTCCAGTTAATTATCGGAAACTTCGGTTTATCATACGAGCAGAGTAAAACTCAATTCGCGATATGGGCTATCCTCGCAGCACCGTTACTCATGAGTGTTGACTTGCGAACAATCCGTCCGGAATATAAGGCGATATTGCAGAATAGGAAAATTATTGAGGTCGATCAGGATCCTTTGGGGATTCAAGGGAGACGGATATACAAGGTAAGTGTCAGGTTTCTTCAAACCTCTATATTTCTTTTCTGAATGAATGGTTCGTTTTTTTTCCTCTGTTGTTATGGAATAACACTGTACAGCCATGTCTTTATTAGATTAATTCTTTAGACATCTGTATTTATTTTTTCTGTTTTTATTTATTAATTGAAAAGGTAAAGGTTATCTTTCTTAGATTAATTCTTTTAACATCTGTATTTTTTCTCTGTTTTTATTTGATAATGGAAAAGGCAAAGGTATTACACTGTACAGCCATGTCTTTATTAGATTAATTCTTTAGACATCTGTATTTTTTTTCTGTTTTTATTTAATAATGGAATAGACAAAGGTATAACACTGTACAGCGTTGTCTTCAATATCTTTTTACATATGTATTGTTTCCTCGGTTTTCATTCCTTAGTAGAAAAGGCAAAGGTATAACATTGAACAGCCTTTATTTGATTAATTCTTTAGACATCTGTATTTCTTCTCTGTTTTTATTTAATAATGGAAAAGACAAAGGTATTAAACTGTACAGCCTATATTAGATTAATTCCTTAGACATCTGTATTTTTTCTCTGTTTTTATTTAATATTGGTAAAGACAAAGGTATTAAACTGTACAGCCTTGTCTTTACTAGATAATTTCTTTTGACATTTGTATTATTTTCCTCTGTTTTAATTCTATAATATAAAAAAAGGCAAAGGTATTACATTGTACAGCCTTGTTTTTAGTAAATTAATTCTTTTGACATTTGTATTATTTTCCTGTTTTTATTCTATAATGGAAAAAAGGCAAAGGTATTACACCGTACAGCTGACATCTGTAAAACACTATTCTATTTCTAAATAAAATGTTGCCAACAATATAATTTGACTTTTTTTAAAATAGCTTTTCCAAAAATAGAAATTAGGATATTTTTATATAATTCCAGCACCGCGGCATAGAAATCTGGTCACGTCCCATCATACCCATCCAAGGTCAATACTACTCGTACGCGATCGCGTTCGTCAATAGACGCACAGACGGAACACCCTCTGACGTCGCAGTTACGTTGCGAGAGCTTGGACTGAATAATCCCCCAGGGTACAGAGTGGAGGTAAGAAAAGTGTTTTGTTCGGTAAATATTCGAGTAATAATAATAAATATATTTGCTTTTGCTTATGTAATGATATTCTTTCAGGATTTGTATGAAGACGTCGACTATGGCGTGCTCTCGCCCCAAACCAAGATCAAAGTGAAAGTCAACCCCTCAGGTAGCACGTGTCTTATAAATTAACCCTTAAAACATTTAATATAGAATAGTGTCTTTGGGTAGAATTTTTAATTATTTAAGTCAATTGTTTTACAAACTTTGTTTGTCATATTTATCTATATTGAATCAACAGCCTACAAAATAAGTTACAACATACAACTTTTCATTCACCTCTTTCAACCCCTTACAACCCTTTTTTCGCATTAAAAAGTAGCCTATGTCCTTTTTCAGGCTCTAGACTATATGTATACCAAATTTCATTTAAATCGGTCCTGTAGTTTTCGTGTGAAAGCACAACAGACAGACAGAGTTACTTTCGCATTTATAAATATAACCTTATAAATACATTTAATCAAAACGAATTACATTGTTTTAAACAACATTTAAAAACATTTAAGGAGTTTTGTCGAACATTACTATGTAACGCATTGAAAACAACACGAGTTATGAGATGATTTTATAAAACAAATAAATAAAATAACTTTTTCAGGTGTGGTAATATTACGAGCGGACGCACAACCATCGTTCGCTTACAACGCGATACCGACGCGGACGCCATACGCACTCAACGATGTATTTCGTCTCACCAAAAAGTAACGCCATCTAGCGATGAGAAGTACAACCAGTTGAATAAATATCATTAGTTATAAAAGCTTTGTTATTTATAAAACTTTATTCAGTATTTAGATTTAACATTTTTGACTGATAAAGGATTAAAAATAACAAAGTAAAATTTTTGTACTTATTTTTTCAATCCCATCGTGGAATTTCATACTTATAAGTACAATAAAAAAATCACCCAGTGTGTTATAATTTTAGACTTATTTTTATTAGCAATTACTTTATAAAAATTGTTCATAAAATTGACATATTTTGTGATATAGCGCCACTTATCGATCCTTATGTCTAATTCTATTGATACTTCTATTTTTTGGAATTGCAATAATGTAAACAGTATATTACACAATAAAATATGATGGTGAGATTAATACAGCCATTTATAACTACTTAAAATTAATTTATTTAATAATTAATACTATTATAATATTACCATTACAACAGAGTTCATAACCAAAGTTTTAATTTGAATACTCGATATTATAATATTTTGTTAATAACGCCATCTAGTAACGCCCAACGTAATTTATGTGGCTTTTTATTAAAAAATTTATTATCTGTGAGACCATAAAACAATCAATATTAACCAAATAATTGACCAGTGTTGCCAGATTATTTAAGTGAAAACAAAGTAGTGTCGAGTATGAACAGTGAAATAATATTTAAAATTTATAGTCAAAGATTAAATTGATTTTTATAATAACATAAAACTCAATAGACTAAGCTATAGCAATAGAGTTAGATTTGTCATATTTAACTTTAGATTATTTAAATATTTGAGTGAGTTGAAATTAGGACGTTACCACAACGGTTTTAGTTTTCTAGCTTGCCTTAGTTTACTTAATATTTATAATTATCTTGTGTGATCGATAATAATATGAGTTTGCCATTACAGTGTACCTAGAATAAGGATGTACATTTTAATTGTCTTTAATTGTAAGTTTTTAATGGAGAAAATAAATACTTTTTTACTTAATAATCTTATTTATTATAAAATACCAGAATCTTACAATAATAAAATATTCTACCATTGACATTATTTGTAGTTGCCAAATAAATAATATTAAATATAATAACAGTCACAAGGATGTTGCCTTAATAATATTAAGCATTAATATTATTTTAAGTAAACACGGAAAGCATTGGCCAATCACTAGCCTTGGGTTTTACGAAAGATGTTTTCGTTGGGACTCGGTGCTCCTCTTCTATTATATTGATAGATCTGTAAAAAAAAAGTAACACATAAAAGATCTAGTATAGATTTAAATTTATAATTATACTAGCTGACCCGGCAAAGGTTGTTTTGACATATAAATTTAGGGTGGGACACCCTTATCAATTAGGAGGATAAAAAATACATAGTAACCGATTCTCAGACTTACTGAATATGCATATAAAATTTCATAAAAATCGATCGAGCCGTTTCAGAGGTGTATTGTAACTAACATTGTGACAGGAGAATTTTATATATAAGATTACTGCACAAGATTTATAATAATCACAAATATTTACCTCTTAGGTTAATCTGCTGCATTGATTGGATCAGTTGTAACAACTTCTTCTTCTTCAAGACTAACATTACGTTTCTGATTTTGATTTTTTAGAAATATGAATTCTTTTTGATCAGCTTTTTCTGAAGCTGCATCAACTACATTAGTTTTAGTTGTGGCTTCTACATTGGCTTCTGATTTGCTAACTGCTTCTACTGATGTTGTTCTAATCGTTGTCCTTTTGTATTTGTTTTCAAAACTCACTGGTTTTTTAACCTTCTGAATTACTACCGGAACAATTCGTTTCATTTCCATTCTGGGAACAATTGTTTGATTTTTCAATAAATCTTTTATTTTGTAATGTCTGGTGACAGTAGGTTTTGTTGGTAAAGGTACGACAGTTTGGATTTTGTTAGATGCCGCTCCTTTCATAAATTTTCTTTTTGGTGCAGCTACTGCATTCTTTCTTGATTCGTCGGAATCCTCTTCGCTGGAGTCATCGACGTTGGTAAAATGTTGAAAACGATCTTCGGAATTTTTCAGATCATTGTGTCTGAAGTGTTTCTTTTCTGCGTTTTCTTCAGTGCTGTGCTTATTGAACTTGCGAGGAATCTTTTCTTTGTTGAAGTTATGGCTTTCCAATAGAGTTCTTGTTCCATCGTGGATATGAGGTTTTGATGTAAACTTTCTGGTCTTCATTAAGTTTGGGCGCTTTGTAGTATGTATCGAAGAAGTCTCAGCATTACCAGTGGGTACAAGTTTGCTCAATTGGAATTTAGGAATGAACGGTTTTTTCTCCGACCTCTTAGGGATAACGTATGGGGTATTGTTGGGTGGCTTGATCGTTACTACAAACTTTTTCGCCTTATCAAACGATTTAGTATCATTTTGCTCTGTGAGTCCTTCCATGGATTTTATTACATTGCTTTTCGATTCTCCAGACTCCGATGAGTCATCGTCACTTCTAACAACGTTTATTTGTGTTATAAATAGCAAGACGAAAGCCATCTGGAATAGATAGATATATTTATGAACGAATGCAGAATTTATCATGGTAATTAAATATATAATTGATAGAACATTGCTGATTTTCAAAGCTTTAATTGATACGAATTTAAAAACTTACCCATAGAAACTTCATTGTAGAAATTTTCACGCTTGACGAACAAGTATAAATAATATAATATTAAATAGGATGTATCACGAAGGAGGAACTATCGGTGAATGATATCGTTCTAATGTTTACTTGTCCTTAAATATAGAAATTATTGCCCTTACAATAATACTAATTAGTCTATGATGCATAGTTTAAGTACTGAGAGCTCATTAGTTTATCCCTTTTCAATAGAAACTAATGAATTAGGAGAAAGTCATTTAAGGCGTAATTAATTAATAAAAAATGGAATACTAATTAGGATAATTAATATACAATTCAAAATCTTATACAAATTTTGAATTATCTATGTGTCACCGATAAAACTTAGTAGTATTAGGGTTCGATATCTATATTCAATATCAAATGACGCACAACCATCGTTCGCTTACAACGCGATACCGACGCGGACGCCATACGCTCTCAACGATGTATTTCGTCTCACCAAAAAGTAACGCCATCTAGCGATGAGAAGTACAACCAGTTGAATAGAGGTTTTTACACGCGCAGCGGTCACGTCCGTAATGCTCTGTGTTAAATAATATTTAGCCTTTTCAATTTCAATCATTTTAATGCAATTTATATGAAAACATTAAGTATGTGATGTAAATATCTACAATTAGTGTTATCTTTGCAAATAAACATAATATAATAGTAAAACAGAAACAATACGATAAACAGCGGATTTAACTTTTGCGTACCACACGTACTGTCGTGAGTTCAAAACCGGACTGAATATTAATTTTTTCATTTTGTTTTGTTTATTTTTCCTTTTAACTTTTATCTTAATTTTTAAATACAAAAAATATAATGGATTCAGACAGTGAAAATATTACACAACGCAAAAAACAAATTGATACGAGTTTGGATTCGTTATTTGACAACACAACATTAACTTGCCCGAAAACTTTCCTTTTCCTAATTTCAGTTCTAGTTGCAATAGCCTGGATGACAAATATGCTTTAACTTATGACCTTACACTTGTGTACCACGTTATAGTATATATATTAAAAAATGAAAACCTATATCTTAAAACTGAACTGGAAAGATGTCTTAAGTTGTTAGATACAGATGTCATTCAACCACCCAAAACACCATCGACTCGCAACGAGACCCTCAGTTTCTCAACTCCTACGGATAAACAATTTTTACCTACAGAAACTATAAATTCTTCACCTATAATTTCCTACAGTCAGAATTCAAAACTAGAGGAGCACACATCATCTATTATGATCGTCCTAACAGATAATAATAATAAATGTGATAATGTCAATAAAACCAAAATGACAAAAAATTATACTAACGAAGAAAAACCAGAGAATGTGAAGAATAAAATAGTAATCTTGGCAGACCAGCAAGGATTTTAAGTTCAAAAAAATGACAAGATTTGATTGGCGAAAAATATTAAGTGACATGTTTCAGTAAACCAAATGCAGATCAGATGTTCTTTCGTCAGAAAAAGCCATGATATCTGCACTAACGACAAAAGATTTTGTCATTATTCTGGGAGGTATTAACGATAAGAATCCAATTCAATACTCAATCAGGAACTATTTAAAAGAATTCTCAAACACAAATATATTGATCACGGAACTCCCTATAACAACCATTTAAATGAGAAAAATTAAATTATGAACTTTAATTCATCAGTAAGCAGTTTAATAACACAACATTTGTTAATATGAATTACGGTACATTCCTACCGCGCCGTCGTTATTTTGCACTACAACTATGTCGATAATTATTACTACGAGAAGTACTACATATAGAATACAAATTGAATTACGAGTACATTAAACTAAAAAATGTCACACGACATAATTTGCATTTGGTTGATAAAAATACTCAAACGGATAATGTAGAATCCTCTAATGATCGAAATAGTTTTTTTCGTATATAATAAAATAAACATTTTACACCAAAATATTAATAGACTCATAAATAAATCAGACTTACTCCTACTTATGTTAGATTCAATAGAAGATCAAACAAGACGTGTAGACATTCTTTGCATTACTAAGCACAATATGACAGCTACTGATACGAAAATGTTAAATATAAAAAAATTCAATTAGGCATGTTTTTTGCACGAAATAATAGACGAGGAGGTTCATGCATATTAGTGATAATATTAGTGTGGGTTTTACGGCCTCCACCTCTCTCTGGAAGATCTTCAACCACGAACGTAGGTACCACGAACCTTGAACCGAAAAATTGTACAATAGACACGAATCGCTCTACCAAGATGCTCCCTCTGTTGTGGTCGAAGTATCCACAGAAAGGAAACGTGCCCAGATTGGGGCCTCATGATAAGAACCAACCCTAAGTAAATCCTCCGCTAGCTCGCGCCTTCGTTGTTTGGGAGTAACCTAGTCAACGCTGCCGCCGTGCCCATTCTCCTTAGAACTAGTTCAAGGTAGGAAACCTCCTCATTTGGGTATCCACAGCTACTGGATTCCCTTGATTACTACCTTTGCTCCAAGGCTCTCTACGGGGTCCATGAAAGAGGATTGCCTTGATTTTTACTATACAGACTTCCAGTCGCTTTATGCGAACTTTATCGACCCCAGGCGACGTACCAACTACCACAAGAGTAACTAGTCCCCTGTGATGTTACGAGAGTGTAGACTTACGTGCCAGTTAGGAGCGGGCAGAGCAAAAGTCAATCATTGCCAATTGCCAAGCACCAAACCCTTAGGTACTCCACTTTCAATTTTGTGCCTATGAAAACACTCTCAACAGTCTAGCCAAGTACAGACTTACAGAAATACCTCTAAGTCTCGAAACGCCATCTCATTATAATTTCATGGTGGAAGCTTATGAAAGTATTCATGTCCAGGGATACGTCTAAGATCAATCGCCATCTTCCGATTGAAATCCACCCGTAGAACGACCGACACGTACCACTACACGAATCCATCTTCCACCATCTTTGAAGCTCAGTTGTTCAGGCGTTGGATTCACGATCGATGGGTCGTGGGTTCAAATCCCGGATATTGGACGACTGGCGTGGCCCACTCCTGACACAAGCATTTTAGCTTACTAGGAGGGCTAAAGGGAATACCAGTAGTATGTGATCCATACTGCTAGTAATCTTTTTTTTAAATTCAAGAACAAAAAAAATACAAGAACAAGAATACAAGAACCTTGCAGGAAATTTGACTTCACAAAGACTCGCTCTAGATGCTCAAATGCCGGATTCAATTTTTTTTAGACAAGCGAGAAGCACCAAGCCGTTTTCAAGATTTTTGTTAAATTATAGATTGTAAAATAAAGTGATTCTTTTTTTAATATTTTTCTTAGGAGAAAAAGTAGTACCAAAAATTGTTTTTTTAGTTCAATACGACCTGAATTAAATGTAATAGAAAATAAAGTTATTGTAATAGCGTTTGTACGTACTTACTTCACATAGTGATTAATTATAAAATGAAAATACTATGTAATTGGTTAAGTTTCTTAATATTGGAGGAGAGGGGCCCCATCTGATGAATTTGCCAGGGGCCCCGAACGGTGTTGTTACGCTACTGCCAATAATCCATTCAATATCATCACCCCCTGTTAGTGTTTTCCAATATTTCCCTCTCCTCCTTCCTTCTCATCATCGTTAAAATCCCCGACATATATAAAAATTTTGGATAAGTGTTTTAATGTATTATGTGAATAAATTTAGAACTTAGTGCCCGCTACGAAAGACGACGGTATAATGAGGTAAAATTTGTCTGTATCAAAATCGCGAACGCTTATTCATACCAAAGACATTATAGAGGGCGACACCGAAAGACCAAAAAAATTGCAATAAAGACGGGTGCTTGATTCAAGGTGGATGTCTCAAGGAAAAATAATAGGTAACTTATATTGTAGGTTAGAACTCTCAATTTACAATTGCTTAAAATTAATTTATTTTACAGTAAAAATATGATTTATTTATACTCTTATAATATTACCATTCAGAGTTCATAACCAAAGTTTTAGTTTAAATTCTCGATATTATTATATTTTGTTAATAGCGCCATCTAGTAACGCCCAGCATAAGATCTATGTGAAATTTTAATAAATGTTTTATTAAATGTGAGACAGTATACCAAATCATTTAAATATTAATAATCAGTTCATAATATTTTTTTCACTGCTATAATAAAAAAAAACCATTTAATTGACCAGTGTTGCTAGATTAAGTGAAAATTAAAACATTACCACAACGGGTTTAGTTGTAGCTTGCTTTAGTTAACTAAAAATTTATTATTATCTTGTGTGATCGATAATAATATGATTTTGACATTACAGTGTACCTAGAATAAGGATGTACATTTTAATTGTCTGTAATTCTAAGTTTTAAATAGAAAAAAATAAATACATTTTTACTTATTAAACTTATTTATTATAAAATACCATATTAATTATCAAAAGTATTGAGGTTTTTAAAAGAAATAAATAATCTTAAATCTAATATCAGTCACAAGGATGTTGCCCTAATAATATTAAGCATTAATATTATTATAAGTAAACACGGAAAGCATTGGCCAATCACTAGCCTTGGGTTTTACGAAAGATGTCTTCGTTGGGACTCTGTGCTCCTCTTCTATTATATTGATAGATCTGTAAAACAAAACAAATTGTATAAGTAATACATCAAAGATCTAGTAAATATTTAAATTTATTATTATAATAGCTGACCCGGAAAACGTTGTTTTGCCATATAAATTTGGGGTGGGCCACCCTTATCATTCAGATAGTAGCCAATTCTCAGACCTACTGAATATGCATATTATAATAAAATATCACAAAAATTGGTCGAGCTGTTTCGGAGGAGTTTGGTAACTAACATTGTGACACGAGAGTTTTATATATAAGATTTATATTAACCACAAATATTTACCTCTTAGGCCGATCTGCTGCATTGATTGGATCAGTTGTAACAGCTTCTTCTTCTTCAAGACTAACATTACGTTTCTGATTTTGATTTTTTAGAAATATGAATTCTTTTTGATCAGCTTTTTCTGAAGCTGCATCAACTACATTAGTTTTAGTTGTGGCTTCTACATTGGCTTCTGATTTGCTAACTGCTTCTACTGATGTTGTTCTAATCGTTGTCCTTTTGTATTTGTTTTCAAAACTCACTGGTTTTTTAACCTTCTGAATTACTACCGGAACAATTCGTTTCATTTCCATTCTGGGAACAATTGTTTGATTTTTCAATAAATCTTTTATTTTGTAATGTCTGGTGACAGTAGGTTTTGTTGGTAAAGGTACGACAGTTTGGATTTTGTTAGATGCCGCTCCTTTCATAAATTTTCTTTTTGGTGCAGCTACTGCATTCTTTCTTGATTCGTCGGAATCCTCTTCGCTGGAGTCATCGACGTTGGTAAAATGTTGAAAACGATCTTCGGAATTTTTCAGATCATTGTGTCTGAAGTGTTTCTTTTCTGCGTTTTCTTCAGTGCTGTGCTTATTGAACTTGCGAGGAATCTTTTCTTTGTTGAAGTTATGGCTTTCCAATAGAGTTCTTGTTCCATCGTGGATATGAGGTTTTGATGTAAACTTTCTGGTCTTCATTAAGTTTGGGCGCTTTGTAGTATGTATCGAAGAAGTCTCAGCATTACCAGTGGGTACAAGTTTGCTCAATTGGAATTTAGGAATGAACGGTTTTTTCTCCGACCTCTTAGGGATAACGTATGGGGTATTGTTGGGTGGCTTGATCGTTACTACAAACTTTTTCGCCTTATCAAACGATTTAGTATCATTTTGCTCTGTGAGTCCTTCCATGGATTTTATTTCATTGCTTTTCGATTCTCCAGACTCCGATGAGTCATCGTCACTTCTAACAACGTTTATTTGTGTTATAAATAGCAAGACGAAAGCCATCTGGAATAGATAGATATATTTATGAACGAATGCAGAATTTATCATGGTAATTAAATATATAATTGATAGAACATTGCTGATTTTCAAAGCTTTAATTGATACGAATTTAAAAACTTACCCATAGAAACTTCATTGTAGAAATTTTCACGCTTGACGAACAAGTATAAATAATATAATATTAAATAGGATGTATCACGAAGGAGGAACTATCGGTGAATGATATCGTTCTAATGTTTACTTGTCCTTAAATATAGAAATTATTGCCCTTACAATAATACTAATTAGTCTATGATGCACAGTTTAATTACTGAGAGCTCATTAGTTTATCCCTTTTCAATAGAAACTAATGAATTAGGAGAAAGTCATTTAAGGCGTAATTAATTCATAAAAAAAGAATAATTATTAGGATAATTAATATAAAATTCAAAATGTTATACAAATTTTTAATTATCTATGTGTCACCGATAAAACTTTGTACTATTAGGATTCGATATAATAGTTTCTTGATCCTAAATTTATATTTACTTTATTTTTATTAGTTTATAAAATATGATAGTTGTTTTAAGTTTAGCGCTATTTTGTTTAGTTTAGTACAACCTCAACGGGTGCACCAATTTTGATAAACATGTCACTGAATTTCTAAAGTATTGGACTGGCTAATATGATAATTTAAAAAAACTTCTGAAAAAATGTTGACTGGAGTTATTTTTATGACCGAATTTTTTGTAAACGTAGTGACTTAGAATCAATCATACTGCTACCAGTATCTTATAAAAAATATTTATGTTAACTGCTTATATTTTTGAACATCACTTACTTTATCAAACTAATCAGAACTCGGCTACTATAGTTGGTGGGTTCATAGTACTCAGTGTAAATGAACTTAGCTATACATAAAATATTTGTGACCAGTCCGACCGTCTGCTCGAATGATTACCGTATGTGAGTCAAAGGTCAACGCAGCGGGTCCTATCTGATAACAAATTTATTGTAGAGCACATTCACCTACATTTTAAATTTATCCACACTTTGAGAATTTTTTTACCAAAATATATATTTAATAATAAATAAAACATTACAATACTTTGGACTCTCAATAGGCTTTGAATTATTTTACCTCAATAAACCCTCGACTTCAAAGTCAGGTAAATGTCTTATCCTATTTCTAAAATCAGGTATAGTGCAACAAAAAGTGTATCCTTCTATAGGATTATTTGGATGCCACGACAGCCAACGAAAATTATTATTGTTCCTGCAGATATCTTCGCAAAAGAACAGTTCTTGTGCTTCATTATATGTATAGTACGGATTGTTAATACCAACAAACGCTATCCCACATTTAGTACTAGGTTCATAAACTACTTTGTAATAATATAGAGGTACCGGTATAACTGGGTTATTGTTAACATCAGTGACAAGATACAAATCAACTCTTTGATCAACATTATTCAAGAGACTCGATACTCCATACGTTCCTGTGTAAATTATTGTATCGTAGCCTGCTTCGTGAATATGATTTCTAAGATCTACTTCTAGAGTATTCCAGTTGCCGCCATTAAATCCTGTCCATTGTGGAGCACAGTTGACGTAATGAAACGTCGCTCGTTCACTAAAAGCATACACAAAGTCTGTTTTAGCAGCTAAGTGTCCTCTTGAAAGACTTTGATTACCTGTTACATAAACTTGTACACGATCACCGACCAATTGAGCAACGGAACTCGTTAATCCTTTAGGAGAGTATAGAAAATTTACATTTATTGATCCATAGTTACCATCATCGATAAAAAAAGGGCGTTCAACTCTCGTCTGATATAAAGCATTATATGGTTTTTGGGTATACTTGGAGTATATGGCATTTAAATTTCTGGAATCGAAACAAGTTTCGAAAACAGGGTAAAATACATTTTCGACTTTATAACCGACTTCTATAATGCGATTTCCTTCATAACATGTACGATTAGTTTGTTGGCTTGAATAATTCGGTGGATAAGAGCATCTAAAGAGTGGAAAATTTGCAGAAGGTAGAAGCCACTCGTCGTTTTTGAATTCTGTACCTGCAACACATGTGATAGATCCTGTGGACTGTCTTTGAGTAACGCTTGGATGTTCTATACTACTAGTTCCGCAACTTAAAATAAGTATGTCTCCATTATTTAATTCTACATTTCCATATCTATCGTCTGGTTGTAGTAGGTTTCCGTTTCTTATAATAATAGGTAGTGGCTGGTAAAAGTGTTCACGAGTGTTAAGTCTGCATTTTTGATCTGGCCGTATATTTAGAATGCATAGTATTAATAGATAAATTTTTTCAAACATAATTTTGATACTTCACAAAAATTTGAATAATTAAAATATAAGTTATAAAACTATTATAGTTTTGACGTAAAATTTGTCACTATAAAAATAATGCTTACCATTTGTTACATAGATTACCTTTTTTGATCGTCTATGAGCGGATTATTTTTACGTTTCCGTATTTCTTTCTCCATAGGAATAGAAATTCAATGGATACATGCATGACATAGATTACTACGATATCAATCATTTAAAACTATATAAACGACTACCAAAAAAAATTATTGAAGGATTTTTTTTATTAAATCCAAATTTGGGTTATTAGATCCAACTCACATTTGGTAAGGGGTAAAATCCATAATTCCCCTTTTGTGTGTAAAGAAACTGAGAAAGATATCATAAACCAATACGTACGGTTAAAGATAAAACTATTTATTCTACATTGATATTATATAAGATAAATAAATATATTTTATAATAATATATTTATACGTAAAAAGAAAAATTTGACCTTTTTATTAAGTAAGTATATTGCGAGCACAAAGAGGCAGAGATTTAAGATAAAAAGTGGGTTACAAGCTGGCGGACGTTGAAAACAGCTAGATTTAGCTACATAGCTAACTTGGCAACACTGATTGCAACTAATCTTTTGTATCTGTATGAGATAACCGAAAGACAAAGTCATTATCCTATCAAAAAATGTAGAATGTTATGTTAGCTACAACGTTAATAAACGAGTATTAGCGAGTCGATCATTTTATATTATGTCAAGTACAAAATGATCGACTCGCTAAAAAAAGACTCGACTCGAAAAAAAAAATTTTCAGATAAAAAAGTTAGTAAATTGATTTTGGAAGAGAAAAGGTCTCTACAATTTTTTGCCTAACACTAACCGTTCTCGAGATATCGAATTAAACGCGTTTTCACCGAAATGACCTTGAGCTGACCTCGCCAGAATCCCTCAGATTGGAATATATGCTCAGAATACACCCCCCTATCGATGCTTCATAATCCCCAAACTACATAATTTTATGTTTATTTATTTCCGCAATTGCACTTGACTATTTCTATATCTATAAAGCGGATGTTAGTCTTCCTGTTATTAATGAATATCGATACATTTTCACGGAACATAATAAAACTTAGTTTATATTTTACAAGCGGCCCGTCCCGGCTTTACACGGGCGGATAAGTTTTTTTTTACATTTTGGCTCTGCCGCATTTCGGTGCCCCCTCTCTCGCCTTTTTGTTAATATTAACATGATTAATTTCGTGATATCTTTTGAATGTAAAGTCCGATTTAAATAATTCAAAAAGTAATCTACAGGTATTGAAACAGTCTTAAAAACGAAATAATTTATTTGGATAAGAATTATTACAAAGGTATGGAAAACATGGGCGGATTTTAATAGGCATTTCTATGAACTTTTAAAATGTAAAAAAGTAGTTATAGTGACATAACTACAATAGTTGGACATATGGTCTCGCGAAGTTTTTGTAGATTTCTATAATATTGTAGAACATTTTTTTGTTCTATCATCAATACTTTCTGCAGCGCATGCGATGAAAGATATTTTACGCTTAATTTTTTTAAACCTTGGGTTGGTTTTAGTAAGAATTTTTTCTAGTAATAAGTATAGCCTATGTTACTCAGGGATAATGTAGCTTTCTAACGGCAAAAGAATTTTTTAAGTCGGTCCAGTAGTTTTTCAGTTTATTCGTTACATATAAAATTCAAATCTTTCCTCTTTATAATATTAGTATAGATAGGTACTAGCTACCCGTCCTCGATTTCCAAAAAGTTTTACCAAAATAGTTTTAGTATTTCTCATCTTTTAAACCTTCTTTAGACTTATACAAATATTTCTAAAGAAAAATTAGCCAAATCAATCTAGCCGATCTAGAGTTTCAGCGAGACAAATAAAAGTCAATTAATTTTTTATTATATGGGTCAATCAACTTTTAAGTGTCCTCAATTTGAAAATTGCAATTTTAAATTAACATGCCTTATTTAAAAAAAAACGATATAATTTAAAGTAAAAAATATCATTTTTTGATATCCATAGTGAACAGTGCACTCTATTGAAAAATATGTGAATTATAACGGAAAAACTCGAGTAGACTCTATTTAAGAGCCATTTCACAATTTTTCGCTCTGCAAGTTTAGGTAAATTTGGTCGCAGCGCACGTGAGTCTCACGAGCCGCGCGGTCTCTGTCCTACTCGGTATAGTGCGACAACCAAAAAAACATCTTAATCTTTTTCTAATGTATAATAAAAATTAATAACTATTATGTTACAAAATGTTTTTTACATAATTATTTTGTTAAAAATTTCAAGTCTGTTATAACAACAGTCAAGAAATTTAAAACAAAAAATCAATTTTATAAAATAGGTTTTTAGATAGATTTTTAAAATTGATTTGATTGTCTTGAGTTTACGAATGAATCGAATATTTACGATATAAATAAAATAGCCTTTTATTATACTCCAGAAAATCTGAATGTGAATATGTGTTGCACAGTTTTGGATGCGAGCAGAACATCCAATTTTTGCCTGCTTTAATCTATATCTATACTATTATATAAAGAGGAAAGATTTGATTGTTTGTATATTTGTATGTTTGTTTGTTGCGAATAGGCTCTAAAAGTACTGAACCGATTTTGAAAATTCTTTCACCGATAGGAATCTACATCCTTTCCGGGTAACATAGGCTATGTGGTGTTGCCATACTCTAATTAAAAAGATATGGCCATTTAAGTGCCATAGGGTGGCCATTTTGTAAATTGAAGAGTTTCTCAGGAACTACAAATCCGATTTAAAATTTTTTTTCATTGTTAGAAAACTACACTATTCGTGAGGGACAAAGGTGATTTAGTGTTGCCATATACATTTTTTAATTACTCTTTTCCTCTTATAATACTATCATTGTCTCTCATCCTCTCTCTTTTTCTCTCTTTAATTCTCTCTCTCTCCTATTCAATTTTATTTTTACTCTGTCTAGCATCTGTCGCTTTTCTTTTATTTTTGTTTCTATTATTTTTCTTTTTATAACTTTTTCTCACTCTCCCTTTTTTCAAATAATGAAAAACTACACAATTACAGAGTGACAATTTAAGGACATCAATTATAATATTGTTTTAAATACCCGGAGCGAAGCGAGGGCAGGCCGCTAGTTTATTTATAAACTTGATGACACAGTCAAACAGCCTATTTGTATTGATAAGATGAGAAAAACGATTTTAAATAATACATTTGTTTTATATAAATTACCATAAAATTTTACATTACTTTTCGTATAATTTTCACAATTTTTATTTTACCGTGGTATGATAATTAGAATAGAAAAAATTACCACATTAATCTATCTATTTACAAAAATACTCATTGAAATATAGCGGTATAAAACTTATTATTAGGGGTTAAAGTTTGCACTAAAAAATTGAAATTCGTTTTTTTTTAATTCAACATATTTATTTAATCAAAATAATTACTATTATTATCTATACATTGCTGACATCTAATAGGAATTCGATCCAATATTCCTTTTTTTCTGTATCGATTCAACAAGGCAACAAGTTTCAACACGCGTTTCTTTCTGCAGATCAGTCAAATCATGAGGCGCCCATTTTTCATATTTATTATTTTATTGATTTGACGCAAATGAGTCAATTGTTGTTGCTAATTCCTGGACAGCTTGGCTCGGATCGGCTTCCACCATCTCTTTCAATTCATTGTTATTCACCTGTGTCCACGGTGTGTGGGCGGTCTTCCACGTGGTTCGTTCTTCAAATCAAAGTTTCCATCACGAAAGCGTTTAAACTAAAATCGCATTCTGTGTTTGCATACAATCTGATGTTGTAGCTTGTTGTACGTGTTGTACTCTGGTTCCTAGAACATTATAAAATAAAAATTAAAAGTATCTCTACAGGTATACAAGGAAAATACAAGAATGAGAGTCAAAACTATAGTCTTAGTAATATGTCAGTTACTCCGAATAAACATATAGAAATGCACTCAATAGTGACTACACTTACCAAGATCAACTCTTCAAATTTATTCTCCTGTTGGTTTGTTTTGACTGTCCTTCTGAAAAAAGAGGCCATTTCATACATATCCATTTGTGATTAAAAAAAATGGTAAATAAATGATAAAAGATCCTTAAAATGACTCAAATACCTATTCAATGATATCCCGCTTGAAGTAATTTATGACTTTAACTTTTTTATCTTCACAATATGGCGTCAAGTGGTCACCATTTAGAATTTTTATATAACTGGTGAGAAAAAACTAACGAGACCTCGAACTTCAAAATCCATCATGCCGTTTAGGTCAAAAAGGCGTCAAAAAGAATCGTATATCGAATATATATATAAGAAGAATATATATATACTAGTCATACATACACCCTAAAAACATAACCCTCCTTCTAAGCAGTCGGGTAAGAATATAAATGTAGAAGTAAAAGCATACCCTGCCTGCACTGCACCGCAGTGATAAGCATTACCTAAAAAATTAATTTATAATTAGAAAAGTATCTACTAATATATTTGGAAAAACAAACAATTTAAATATTAATTTTACTTACTTGAAAGTTTCAAATACGGTGTATCACATTATAATATCAGTCGCTTGGCGCGTGTGAGTGAGACCGATGTAAGAAAGAGAGCTGTTCAAAATTTGGCGTAGATCCTACCTGTAAGAGCGCTGGCGCTCGACTGATTTACTGGGCTTGATGCATGGTATTATATATTTTCTTTTTATTTTTTAATATAAAAAGTTATATATTTTATTTTTATTTTTTTCTGTTCCTAAAAGATGTAAGTTTATCTTGGTATAGATAGTTCGTTAAAATTTCTTAGTTTTATAAGAAAAATATCGCTTTTAAAATTGTACTTAATTTAGAAAATATTCGTAACTTTAAAATTTTATTATGGATTAACGGAGATGCTAATGTAAAAAATTCTAAATTGAGTATCAATAAAAACATATTCCCCATATTACGATATTTTTTTAAACAATTTCAAAGTAGTGGTTATTAAGAAATAGGACTTCAAAATATACATTGCGAGCGTTTACCCAGGGAGGCGGCGGAGGAAAAGGGTAATAATTTTATACACACAATATAAATCAAAAATTCTGATAAATTAAGTTACTACAACAAAGGTCACTCTATTATATTTCAATTATAGAAATTATATTATTGCATCCAATGCTGAGATTAACGACGTCAAAATGTTACAATTTCGCGGATTTTTACCGAATTTTGTGAAATGGCTCTTAATTCGTCCCCTGGATACCGTACATAAAATATTTTTTATAAATTTAACTTTCAATAGAAAATTAAAACAAATAGTTTATTTTAATGAAAATTAAGAGATGTTTTTTTTGATTTGACACTATTGTTTTAGTGCTTCGATGAATGATTTTGGAAAACAAGTTTTCGTAACACATAAAAACTTTCATTTAAATACAAAATTGGATCTTTGTATGACAAAAAATATTAAAATCTAAATAAAATGATTTATTTTCAATAGAAAATGGAAATATGCTTTTTATATACGGGGACAACTTGGTTATCTAGTAGTCCAAAGGAAATGGCAATGGTTTTTGTAATTAGTATGATGTAATTTTCATGTTTTAATGAAATATTAATAAAACAAATGTATGAAATTAGCAAAAAGTATTTATTCTCAATATTGAACAAAATACAACAACCCTAATACCATTTAGTTGTCCCATCGAATAGGTTGTCGAAGTGACATATTTTGGAAATTTAGATCCTTGATCAAAATAAGTAAACTTTTTTTAATTATGTAAACCTCAAGTTTGAACTAAGATTAAAAACTATACGGTACACTATAATTAAGCACAAAATAGCAATTACTTATGTTTTTTCTGCTGGTTGTCCTACGGAAACACAAAGCCACCGACTCTCTTCAAACCAAGTCGGTTGACTGACGCCGTGGTTATTTTTTTTTATTTTTTTTTTTATTTAATTTTGAATCAGACAGGGTGTCCATAGAATGTTAATAACAGTATTCTTAATAACTATGTTAGTAACACAAAAAGATAAAAAACTACAATGACAACCAACTGAAATTATTAACTAAAATTAATTATTAACTAAATAATAAAATATGGCGGCTAGATGCATGTGTGATGTGGCTCACAAAAAGATTAGCTTATTGACACCGTACTAGCGCGCCATCTATATTTTATTTCTACACATTGTTTGCGGTTGTCCAACGGATAACATGATGAGTGAAAGGTTTTTTGGGGACTAAGATACGTGAGAAATTATAAAAAGTACACAAAGAAAAACTAATTGAATATATTCTTTGTATTATAAAGAGATAGTCTTCATATTGTTAGAACACTAATTTCTTTTTATATCACTTCTTTTCTTGGAAAAGTTGAGTTTAGTAAATTCGTCTATGTATAGAAAGTACAGGACAAGTCCAACCAGAAAAATACATATAAATTTGCAATTTTTTAAATAATTTCTTAAAGGTTTTGTTAGCCTATGATGATATGAATACAATGCTGATTAATTATCTTCTTTATTTCATTATTTTTTTGTACATCGATAAGGGACTGAGTAGTGTTACCGTCGGATAAATAAAAGTTGATTGAACCATATATAAGAAACATAAGAAAGATAACGTTTTTGTGAAAGGATTTGCTATCCGTTTTGCTATTATAACAATAATAAATTAAAAAAAAATTATAAATATGATATTGATGTGTTATGGCAGAATATTGGAGATGTCAGGGAGATCCGTAACTGTAACCAAAATTATCGGATATCCGAAACAAAAATGTTTTTGAATAAATTAGTGCACACAGTTCATCATCATCACGACCCATCAATGGCCCACTGCTGAGCCGGGTCTCCTCCTCAGAATGAGGAGGGTATTAGGCCATAGTCTACCACGCTGGCCCAGTGCGGGTTGGCAGACTTCACACACCTTTGAGAACTTTTTTAGGGAACTCTCAGGAGTGCAGGTTTCATCACGATGTTTTCCTTCACCGTTAAAGCAAGTAATATTTAATTGCTTAAAACACACATAACTCAGAGTCAGAGGTGTGTGCCCAGGATCGAACCTCGGACCTCCCGAGTAAGACTTGAAGTCTCAACCACTGGGCCATCACTGCACGGTGCACACAGTTGCTGTATAAGAATACTTTGTATCCGGTAAAGAAACAAGCAGGTTTTGGCCGCCTCTAAACATTTGATTGCGCCCCCTACTATAAGTTTTTGGCGCCCCTGTCTAGAATTACTTCAAATCAAGTGTTTAACTGATAATCTTAAAACTCCAATGATGGAGAGTGAGAGAGACATGAGTGTCTCACAATATTTTCAATTAATTCTATGAACCCAATGCAGATCTCACACATCCATAGCATTCCTGGCCAGGATTAAATGTTAATTAATTTTTTAGTCCTCGAATATAAACGTACAGATAAACAGAAAAACGTGTACTACAATATAGGCTGTATTTAGCAATAGATATACCTTTAATAATTTCCTATTTACGCTACACATCACGTTGTTACCGACTCCACACGTTCATGTGATTTCATTTAGCGACGTGTTAATCATACAATTCCCCGTTCATTTTACCATAGTAACAGTATAAATAAATAGAAAAAAGCAGATTCTAACTAAGAAAAAACTAAAAGAAACGTGCAGATATTTAACCTTTTATATAATAAAAAAAGTAATTTATAGAACGTCTGATGGAGGAACACGTCAGACTGTCAGCAGTCTAAAGAAGCTCTTCCTGCTCTGTCGAAGAGCGTATCCCGTAAACTGCTAAGTTTAAATCGCATTGATCTTTGTCTAATGGTGGGAGTAATGTCGAGACATTGCCCACTTAATAAACATCTATTTACTATAGGCATGACAGAGAGCCCCATTTGCAGGGGATGCCTACAAGCAGAAGAGATGACTGTCCACGTTGTCCTGGAATGCGTGTTCATCGCCACACAGCGGGCACAAAACTTCAAGGACATGAGGTCGCTCCTAGAAGCCTGTTAAGTTTCCTGGACTTCTGTGCTTCTGGGAGGAGCTGGGCTGGCTATCACAGCCAGTCATCCCTGCACGCACAATGGACCGAACTGTGCGTGCAGGGATGGACCGAATCTAAGTGCGGAAATAAGAGCCCACATACAATACAATACAATCCTGGTTAAAGAAACCACCTAATTGTGTTGATTATTCAGCCAGACCACATTCAAAATGGAATAATTAATAAAATACAATAAAATCAACTAAATTATTACGAGTACAATTGGTTAAAGATCAACTTGGGTTGGCAACTTTAAAATGTGTTTTTGGATCTTTATGCCAGTAGAAATAAATACTAGTGTCTAATAAAGGTATCAAGTAAAATATATATTTTTACTACAATAAATCTAGTTAATAAACTATTTTACATTATTATGTAAATAAATACATAATTTTCATAAATTTTTCAAACAAATTTAATCTTCTTAGTCGTGCAAAAATAGTAGCGGTCAGATAGAAATTTTTTAATTTAAAAAATATAATATTAGGTTGCTTTTATATATTATTAGCCTTAAGTCCGTATGCCAACCCTAACTATTAATAACAAATAAAATAAAATTCATTGTAACTTCAAGTATTACCTGCTATATTATGCATAGCTAAATAAATTTTATAAACACTCAGATGTCAAAGGTTATGAGTTCATAACTTCATACTGGAATAATGTATGTTAAAATTACTTTTATTTGTTTTATTATACACGAGCTGCCTGCCCTCGCTTCGCTCCGGGTATTTAAAGCAATATTATAATTGGTGTCCTCAATTTGTCATTCTGTAATTGTGTAGTTTTTCATTATTTGAATACAGAGAGAGTAAGAATAAGTTATAAAAAGAAAAATAATAGAAACAACAATAAAAGAAAAGCGACAGATGATAAAAGAGGGTGGACAGAGCAAGAATAAAATTGAATAGGTAAAGGGAGAGAGAGAGAGAGAGAGAGAAATAGATAATCGAAAGAAAAAAAGTGAAAAGAGTCTAATCATTCTGAACGGATAAAAATATAAATTATAAATTAAAAATATAAGAGGAAGAGAGACGGAAATATTATAGACTTCTCTCAGTGAAAGAATTTTTAAAATCGGTTTAGTAACAACAAAATTGCCATATTCTATTAATTAAAAAATATATATGGCAACACTAAATCACTTTTGTCTCTCACGAAAAGTGTAGTTTTCTATCAGTGAAAAATTTTTTTAAATCGGATTAGTTGTTCTTGAGAAATCACATAGCCTATGTTACCCGGAAAGGAAGTAGCTTTCTATCGGTGAAAGAATTTTCAAAATCGGTTCAGTACTTTTAGAGCCTATTCGCAACAAACAAACAAACATACAAACAATCAAATATCTCCGCTTTATATAATAGTATAGATTACTCAAACCGCCCCAATGATCAAAAAATTTAATTTTTAATATATTGATGCTAAATAAAAATATTGAGGCACAGACACTGAACAAATTTTATCATTATCCTATAGGAATTCTAAATTTTACCGGGATAAAAGTAGCCTAAAGTTGATCTAGGTTATAAAGTATCTGTGTGCCAAATTTCATCAAAATCCCCTCAGCCGTTTTCGCGTGATTGAGTAACAAATATCCAAACAAGGTGCAAACGAGCAAATGGTCCACCTGATGGTAAGTGGCCACCATCGCCCATGGACATCGACAAAACAAGAGGAGTACCTCTTTGTCGATGCGTTGTATCCTCGAAGATAGAGTGGGGAGGGGGAGTGAAGAAAAAAATACTGCAGTTTTAGCGGACCCTAAGCAAGAGCCCAGAGTCCACTGGAGCCGCAGCATTATTGGGACGGGAGAGGGAGAACTTGTCTCTTACGAGATGCTCTCCCAGCGGCAGAGGGGAATAGTATTCTAACCCGTCCCCTCACGGGTATTATATTATAAGTAAGATAATTGCACTTTTAGTAGTGTAATAACAACAGAATAATTAAGTAGAATTGTTAGGTCAAATCTTTTTATTAAATTGAGCTAAAATGATATCGTGTGATCATACTCCTTAGTAATTTAATCAATTCTTGATTTTCATTATTTCCCTGCTACTTACACAATCAGACTATAAACCCTTGCTCTACAGTTAACTCCTAAATTTTCGAACTAATTTCTTAATACGTTAACAAAGTTACTAATGGAAGGAATGTGTAAATATTTTAAACAATGCTGTTTAAGTACTGATAATGTTTACATACGATAAACATTGCTACATATTAAAGGGCATTAAGAGCACCGTATATCGTAGTTTTTTAATGTGCTTTTTATTTAATTCAATACTACCTGGTGCCTAGACATGTCGGTCAAATAAATAAATTTTAGTCTTGTTCAATTTTTAAAATCAAGCGCTTTGGACGTAAAATAGGTACATATTAATCACTAGCGGCCCATCCCGGCTTCGCGCGGGTGGAATATTATTTTTAAAAATATATTGGCCCTCCCGCATTTCGGTGCCCACTCTCTTGCCGCTTTACTCGCTGCGCTGCGTCGCTATACTGGCCCGTCGCGTCGTCGTGTATTTTTTGTTTATGTTGATATCTTTTGAATGGAATGTCCGATTTTAATAATTCAAAAAGTAATTTACAGATATTGAAATACTCTTGAATACGAAATAATTTATTTGGATAAGGATTAATACAAAGTTATAGAAAACATGGTCTGATTTTGATAGGCATTTTTATCAGCTTTTAAAATGTAAAAAAGTAGTTATAGTGACGTAACTATAATAGTTGGACATATGGTCTCGCGGACTTTTTTGTAGATATTGATACGTTCTATAATATTCTAGAACATTTTTTTGTTCTACCATCAATACTTTTCGCAGCGCATGCGATGAAAGATATTTTATGGCAAATTTTTTGGCACCTTGGGTTGGTTTTCGTGAGATTTCCTAAGGATCTCTAATTTTTTCTTGTAATAAATATAGCCTATGTTACTCAGGGATAATGTAGCTTCCTAATGGTGAAAGAATTTTTGAAATCGGTCCAGTAGTTTTTATGTTTATTCGTTACATACAAAAATACAAAAATACAAAAATACAAAAATACAAAAATACAAAAATACAAAAATACAAAAATACAAAAATACAAAAATACAAAAATACAAAAATACAAATCTTACTTCTTTATAATATTAGTATAGATTATGATGTTGGCAACACTCATTTGTGTAACATTCTATTAGTTATGATGTCGACAACATTAATCCGAGTACCGTTTGATTTTAAAAGTTAGCACAAAATGAATATCATTCGGTTTTGCTAACGTAAACATAAAAGCAAACTAAATAAATACGCCGCCATGATGGAAATTTTTATGATGATGCGATGTAAATATCGCAAGTATTCTGGCAGTAACGCACAGCACTGAGTCTAATGTATAACCTCCAGGAGGAGGAGATTATTTTATTATTACTCAACAGGCAACATAAATTTTTCAGATATAAAACGCTATAAATATTAGAAAAAAGATTAACTTACGAACCGAAAAAAAAAACATCTTATCGAAAATTGATGATATTTTATAAAATAAGTTACTACTAAATCTATGTTACCATGATAAAAAGAAAATAGAAATAACGTAGTCATTTTATTCATAAATTATTAGTTCAATCTTAAAAGCAAAAAAGTTTAATCTCTCAGGTAACAGAAAAGAACCGACATTACCTGCTAGAAAATAAGATGATAATCTTTGTACCTTTAAAAGATTTATTATGACTAACAAAGACTATTCTAACAATTTCTCGACAATGTGCAGCTTCGAGCAGTATTTGTATGTGTAATGTATCTTTATCTCATAATATAGACGGGTGTCGAGATGAACAGACGTTCAGTTGGTTTAAGATGATATAGTGTTAATGTTTTTGTGTTATAATGTATAAAACCGTAAGTAATATAAATATTTATTGTCTATCAAAGGTTAATTTTTATTAAAAATGGTGGTTAATTTAATAAATTGAGGAAAAGCTATTAATGAAAAAGTAACTATGCGGATATAACTAACATACAGTTTTTGTCGATTTCTTTTTTGGTAATTTTCTTAATTTGACTAATTTATCAATAGTTTATGTGTGGTTATTTAAAATTAAAAAATATTTTTTTCTTCTTTATAACTATGAAACTCTACTAATGTACCTAATGGTAAAGATGTAGAGATGAGAGATGAGAGAGAATTTTAAGAATTAATAACTTAAAGAAGCGTGTTTTTTAATCTTAAATATTTTGTCAATTTTTTTATTCATCTCTTTCGTTTATTTCATTTCGTCATCCTGAAGATGATCCTTTTAAAGTTGTAAGACTTTATATTAAAACTTAAGATTGGTTTTATTAAAATATAGTAACATAAAGTACTTTATAACTAAAAAGTTAATCGTAGCAAATAAAACTAGTTTCTGTTGTGGTTTAAACAGTTGTAACCTAACCCATCATCGTTTGTTTCATAATGATGAAGGGTTTAAAGATATTCCTAAAATTCAAATAAATATAAAATGAATCGCGTTTATTATGAATTAGACAATTTTTTTTCTTGTGTTAGTTTGTGAGGACAAGGTTTGTATAAAAGAAAAAGGCAGTGAGACAGAAGACAGTCAGTGAGGTAGCGGTAGTTACTGCAAATCAGTGACTACACATTACAGAATAAAATTCAATAAGTGTATGAGTAAATGAACGATTTAAATACAACCCAGCGAAGCGAGGGTAGGTTAAATAACAAAACTAGTGTCTGTTGTAAAAAGTTTTATATTAACCTATCATCGCTAGCTTTGTAATGATCAAGGTTTGAAGGCTCAAAATCAAACAGTATGTACGCGCATAACTTCAGAACGACTACACAAAATTGGATAATTATTTTTTTGTTGTGTTACTTATTGTGAGGACAAGGTTTGTATAAAAGAAAAATTGAGTGAGACAGAAGATAGTCAGTGAGATGGTGGTGTTTACTGCAATTCAGTGACATACTACGCCTTATAGAATAAAATTCAATAAGTGTATGAATGAGTCTATACCCGGCCCTGAGATATAGGAAAAGTTTGACAAAAACTTTGTTAGTCATCGGACGTCCACTTTACATTAATTACGTCGCTTATTCAATGCCCCACTTTCCGTCTAATAATAGTTTTGTGGACATGTTTACGATTATTTTGGGCTACAGCTTACTCTCATCTGAAGTATTATACGAAAACTTACAGAATCTTTTGCTTCATATAAAAAAACTAATAAAATTATTTTTTTTTAAAAGACTAAGAGCAAATAATTTCTACTCTTAAATATGTATCTACTTCTTTTGAATTCTTTTAAAAACATTTGATAAAGTACAAATAACTATTATATTTTTATTTTAAAAAAGATACAAAATAATTAAAAATAGTATGTACTATCCCCTTTGAACACAAATCTGTACTAATATATAAAGCTGAAGAGTTTGTTTGTTTGCTTGAACGCGCTAATCTCAGGAACTACTGGTCCGATTTGAAAAATTCTTTCAGTGTCAGATAGCTCATTTATCGAGGAAGGCTATAGGTTTTATATCATTACGCTAAAACCAATAGAAGCGGGGCTATACGCGGACGAAGTCGCATGGGTCGGCTAGTATTTTTATAAGTTAACGTAATTAACAATATTTTTATTTAATCACACACAATTGCTGATAAAAAATAATTGCTTATTCTATCCACGAATCTGTGCTTAGTTATGTATTAAAATAGATAAATAGCATATTCTCTCTATAATTATCTGATTTTCTTTCAATTTCATTGTTAATCTATGATTAACTCAATGTAGTTTATTTCAATTAATCTTTTTACAAAGTACTTTTGACATGTCAAAATTGGTCAGTCAGTTTGTCTGAAGCTACCACCAGTTCGGAAAGCAGTTTCCTGATGAGAAGAACTGGCAAGAAACTCAACAGTCGCTCTTTTCAAAACGCCATTGTTAACATGCAGTCTCTCTATAATGTGTAGAAAAGTTTTAATTGATTGATTGATTGAATTTAATTTTTAGATAAATTACAAGCGTTGAAGTTAGTTTTCTAATTTAAAAGTTAATCTGTGGTTTATAACAATGTATATTTCATTATCTATATGTTATCCAAGTCTCCACAATGACTGATTTTTTTTATCTTTAAATTGAATCATAAAATAAAATAAACTATCGTAATGCATATGTTAGCTGATATAATCACGACGCAGTTATTAAATTTTTTAATGACCTATTTTTGTTACAGATAATTTGTATGCTCTTGATACTGGCCAGTGTTGCCATGTGTCGTATACTACCAAATTCAGTAAAAAATGGGATCAATATAACATCGAATGATACGCACGTTTCAGAAGATTACACAAAATATAGTTATCTTATTACAACATACTTATAGCATTTACAATTGATATATATTTTGATATGAAGAACATCTAAACTTCTATATGAAGCTTTTAATTTTAACAACAAGGTAAGTTATAGGCTTGTTCATTCCTCTTCACAAGATCATTTTTTAGGGTTCCGTATCCTAAGGGTAAACACGGGACCCTATTGCTAGGGGGTCATTCATTTATTACATATGACTATTTCGCTAGTTTTTGACCCCCTCCCTCCCCTGTTTAATATTAATTACGTAAGAACCTAAAGGAAAAAAATAATACCCTTATTTTAATGTTTATTTTTCAAAGTAACAATATTTAGAAATATTTGTTACTACTTACTAATAAACTGGTTTTAATCATTCATCTTTACTTACATAAGATTTTTAGTCCAGGGGCTAAAATACCCACTCGATCCTCGACATTCGCACTGTTGCCTGCGCTTTTTCAAAGTATAATTTTAATTTTTCGCATTTTTGTTATCTTACGTATGAACTATCGAGACTCCCTCCCACCGCTTGTAAGAATAAATAAGTCATGGTCGACCCCCCCCCCCCCCCCCCTAAATCGTCTTATGTAATAAATTAATGGCCCCTAAGACTCCGCTCTCTGTCCATCCGTCTGGCTGTAATGCAAATGCAATCTCATGAACCGTGATAGCTAGACAGTTGAAATGTTCACAAATAATGTATTTCTGTTGACCCTATAACAACAAATACTAAAAACAGAATGAAATAAATATTTAAGGGGGGCTCCCATACACCAAACGTAGGGTTTGCCGTATATGTGTATTGGTCGATTTTAGTTTTAGCCAAATATTAGTACAGAACCCTTCTTGCTCGAGTCCGAGTCGCACTTGGCCGGGTTTGTTTAATTTTACTTAAAAATTTAAGGAAACGTTTTACATAAATTGACATTTTATAAAACGAATAATAGATTTAAATTTTAAAAATATAAAGTTTATTTTTTATTTAATCTATTAATCAAAAACATAATCATAGAGAACTTTATAAGAGAGTAGGTATTATAATAACATCAACTATTTACTAATATATAATACTTTTTTTTCAGGTAGTGAAGTTTTGTCTCATGTCTAATGAAGTCTGAACTATTGATATTTTACGCTAAAAATTGTATAATAATAAACATTGAATAACATAATGTTTGATAATTACATCATGAATTTTACATGAAATATAAACTTCGTGATTTATTATAATAATAGTAAATAAGGTATAAACATAAACAGTTTTACGTCATGTATGATGTTCTACTTGTTTCAGCAATAAACAAAAATTTAATAAACATCGCGCCATTATACAATTGTTAGTGACGTCATAATTGTAGACTAACTATGAACTACAAACTTTATTTAAAATTTTCCTGTAATAACTAATATATTATAATTTTGTACCAAATATTTCCCCAAATTAAGGAAATTTCCAACATAGAAAAAAATTGTAAGGTGCCGTTTAAGTATTACGTTAATATATTTTCTGCAATTATAAACCTCCCTGCCCTCATGTCGGCAAAAGTAACCAAAGCCCTAACCCCTCCTCATTCTGGGCATAGTCACGTTTTGACGTGCGTGTTTACTTTTATATCGCTGAAGTAATCATCTTGCAGACCTAAAGTGACCATTTTATTTTTCACTCAAAACGGGACACGGACTACGGGACGGAAGTTTTTCAGATATCTACGGGTGGATTTGGTAGCTGACGAAATAGGGGTCTGTCTTTTATTGCCAACAACGCGGTAATTTTTGCGCTATTTCGGTAAACAGGACAATATGACGTTCCAAATCTTACTTGCGGGACAACGGGACAGACAACAGAATAAAGGGACTGTCCGGTTCAAATCGGGACGTATGGTCACATTGTGCAGATCCCATCATTCCCCTATGTCATCAAAAATAAGCAAAGCAATGCTAACGTAATACTTGAACGGCGCCTAACATATTTTGACAAATGTATTTTTAATATTTGTAATAGTATTAGAAGTGTATAGTTACATTTTTAGGAGTAGCTATTACCACGACTGAACTGTGATTATAATTAATAATAAAAAGTTTTATATACATTGTATTCAGTATTTTTAATTATTAAACTACTAAAATGAACACAATTTATATACACAATATTTTTTTTGCATGCATGGCATGAATCGATTGACTTGAATGTTAAATATGTTTTGGGTTATCGGACCGGCAGAAAAAAAAGATGTTTTTCTTCTAATTATAATTTTTCCGACAATTTTTTTTCCATGGTAATACAAAGATGTTGAGATCTAAATACTGGAGGATCAATGTATCATATACCTGAGTACCAATTTGCCCTGAAACTATAAGATATCCTTTAGGAGCCGATTCATTATAATATAATTTTTATCGTTTTATCTCTTTACGATGCAGGATTTGCAAAATATAAGGAAAATAGTAAATGATACAAAAATACCAAATAATTTGAATTAAAGTATTATTCACGGTTATTTTAATAACCGAATACAGCAGGGAATCAGGTAGAAAAATACAAGCTAGGGAATCATAACTGAAAGGCCCGTTGACGTACCGCACAGCACACATGAAGAGAAAAATCTGAAAACCGTAGTAGTTAACTAGTTACGTCACAAAATGTTTTTATTGCAGCTCAACTGACTGTGACCTATGTCAATTTTTTTTATGATAGATGAGGGACAAACGAGCAGACGTTCTACCTGATGGAAAATGACCACCTTCGCCCATGGACATCGACAAAACTAAAGGGTATCTCTTGTTTTGTCGCCGTCTAGAAGATAGTGAGGAGGGGGAGCGAAGAGAAGAATGCTGCGGTTTCAATCGACCCCTAGCAAAAATCCGGTGCTCATTGTAACCGCAGCAGTAATGGGATGGGATGGGAGAAGGAGGGGTAGACCTGGCCCACATGCGGCTCGGCCGGAACGCGTCAGAGATACTTAGCGGTCGGTTCCGCATGCTGGTGGTAGCAAGCCAGTCGGGGATCTCCCCAACGACCAAGAGGATGCTGAGTTTCTCGGCTCTTACAAGATGCTCTCCCAGCGGCAGAGGGGAATTGTATTCTAACCCCTCCCCTCACGGGCAAAAATTTCAATGGACCCTGAGCAAGAAAGAACCCGGTGTTCACTGGAACCCCAGCATTAATGAGATGGGAGAGGGAGGGGGAAGAACTATCGATGTATGGGGTAAAATAGTTTTCCAACAGCAAAGTTAAGTTTGTCCCTTAGCCCAGTTTATACGGAACTGTCATTGTGCGATCTTTTTAAAACTTCGCTGATTTTTGAAAATAATAAAAAAGTAATATGGTTGTACGTATAATATTTTAGCGTCAAATTACTGTGTAACATCTAGTGAAAATAATGACATAATTGAAGTTGCAAAATTTTTTACAGCGAGATAATAATAACAGCGGAAATGTTTTATGTATTACATGACAAAATCATTACCGAAAAGCAAAATTATGATTATGATAATGATGGCGTCGTAATCGAAACATTATCTAAGAAAATTTATTCATGCCTACTGTCTAAAAACTAAAGTAAAAGTGAAAACACTATACATTATTTTAAACATAAAAACTGAATTAAAAGTCAATAAGTAGAGTATAAAAAATTACGTCGCTTCGAAGAAGGACAAATTAACATACCCAGGCTTGAACTCTCATCCAACTAATATTAATAAAGAATAAAGGAAGATAATTGTGTTCAGCACTATATAAAGATCATTAAATTCATCTTTCTTTATGGTAGTTAAATAGCCTTAGTTACTCCTTGTTACATCAGCTATGTGCCAGTGAAAGTCCCGTCAAAATCGGTCCAGCCATTTCAGAGATTAGCCGGAAAAAACAGACACAGATAGACAGACAAAAATAGTTTAAAATGTTGTTTTGGTATATGTACCGTGTATACATCCAAAGCGGTTATTTTAATGTTACAAACAGACACTCCAATTATATTTATTTGTATGTATGGATAAGGTGCAAATCAGCAGATGGTCCACCTGATGGTAAGTGGCCACTTTGTCGATGCGTTGCATCCTCGAAGATAGAGTGGGGAAGGGGAGTGAAGAAAAAAATGCTGCTGAACAAGAACCCACAGTCCACTAGATCCGTAAACAAACAAGAAAAATAATTCTTGGAAAATATTGAAAGTTTTCCATTTGATAAAATAATTCTAAGTTTATAAATAAGAGAATAATATTGCAAATATATTAGATTTTATTCGTATGTCATATTGTGTGTGATTTTTACATATACAACCTTACTAATAATACCTAAAAACGCGAAAGTTTGTGAGTATGGATGTATGAATGTTTCTTACTCTTTCACGCAAAAACTACTGAATGGATTTTAATGAAATTTTACAATAAAATAGCTTATACATCAGAATAACTCATAAGCTATACTTTATAAAGATATTGTGTGAATTGTCCAAAATATAACGATAAGTGTCAAGTAAGTAGGAAAAATGGTGCCATCTGCGAGCTATTATGGGGTGCGCTGCAAAACCCGTTGGAGCTATATGTTTATAATGTATGATGGAAATGTTTATCTTAAATAGTCCTACAAAAACACCACATATTAACGGATCCTGCGCAGAGGAAGTCCTGGGCTACAATTAGTCTATATCTATATCTACAGGGTGGAAGCAGACTACTTCCGAAAACTGAAAGGGGGGATAGAAGAAACCCCTTTATGACTGAAAAAAACCTTGGTATAGTCGAGGGCAGTTATTTGTTAAACAAAATCTTCTTTTGAAAATAATTGTCACTATCTTCAGCCAGCAATGTATACTCAACATAACTTTTAACATATTATCACCAACTAGGCAAATAGAATAATAAATCACACGTGCTAATTTCTACCAAATTAGTTAGGTGTTTTAGTATTTACTTTATTATTAAATAATTTCAAAGAAAATTACAATAAAAGTGGATTGTCTTAAATATCTAGGTACTTACCTAGTTTCGGTAACGTATGAGAAACGGCTCGAACTGCGCTCCTCCCATCTCCACACACAACTCGGCTCTTCGCACTATCTCCCGGTGGATGCTATCCCACAGAGTGGTTTTGTCGGGAGGAAGTAGTGCCTGCACTCTGTGCATAGTGTAGGGGCGCTGGCGGTCTTTTTTTAGTATTTTGTGCACGGTGCGACACGCTAAGCCCACGAGCTCTAATTTGCCGCGCTGCCGTACGAATTCCTAGCCGTGGATTTCGTCCCATCACGTCTAACACTTGTTGTTCCGTGCGGTTTGCAATCTCCCGCCCACGTCCACGCCTTTGGGGCACAATGGGCTGGTTTTCTAAAACTCTTTGGTACGCAGCCGTAATGATGCGAGGGTCTGAAGGGTGCGCATGATTTGGATACCGCTGTCGATAAATGCGTAACGTTCGTGAGGCATTCCCTCGTGCTTCTCCATAAAACATCAACATTTGTCCATGTTCACGAGCACTGAACATTGTGTTAAAAAACTTAAAACTATTGTACTAAACTAATCCACAAACTATTAGATAAACAAGTCACAAAAAACACTTAAAACTATTGTACTAAAGTAATCCACAAACTATTAAATAATCAAGCCAGAAAACAAACTTAAAACTAACAGGATAATTTTTCGCGATTTACGCATTAGTACTTAAATCGCGAGTAGAACGTACAATCTAGCACCGTAGCACCGTTGCAATAACGAGTAACGACTGAAGACTAAAATGTATTTAGCCTAAAGAAAGAAAGCCGCACACAAGTACATGTACTGGCGGCATCCTTTGAAAAATCCAGTACCAAAACATTCAACCCGTTGCACGACCTTGCTAAAAAATTCCATTAACTTTCGATACGGCGGCATAGACATTTGAGTAATTTAATTAAATAAATGTAAATACCAAATTAAATAAAGAATATTAATTAATTATTCGCATTTAAGTTTCAGAAGCGTCAGTAGCTGAGTGGTCCCGAACCACGTTGGATTCACGGTCGATAGGTCGTGGGTTCAAATCCCGGACATTGGAATACCCGAATAATTATTTTCTTTATACCTCGAATAGAACACAAAATTAATATCATTATAATAAGGAACTTCGCTCCTATCTGGTGTCCCACGACACCACACGTTTTATTTATTTTTTTAAGATTACTAGCAGTATGGATCACATACTACTAGTATTCCCTTTACCCCTACTAGTAAGCTAATAAATAGTTTGTGTCAGGAGTGGGCCACGTCAGTAGTCCAATGTCCGAATATGAACCCACGACCTATCGACCGTGAATCCAACGCCCGAACCACTCAACTAGTGACGCTTCAAAAGAAATGAATAGGAAAAAATTTAATTAAACAAATATCCACTTGCTTCGGACACTACAAACAGACATTCACAGACACATTTTTAGTCTGACACACAACATAACTCTAAATTTCATACTTAGAACACTTCATTTTGCAAATTCGGGTGAAAATGGCGGCCCCTACATATTTCAACTAATTAGGTAAAAAACATTTCAGAATGCACAACTGAATAAAATAATTAAACAAAATTATTTACGTTTGTTTAAAAATGGTTTTGTTAAAAAAAATAGACATTTAAGGGTTATTCATTACCAGTACAACATGAGCATTCAAATTTCAACCTTATTTGCATGAATATACGAATCAAAATTCATTTTTTTCGGGGGGCCTTTGTCGGCATCTATGACCTTGTCAAAGGTGCTAATACGTAGATACGTACTCGTAATAAGTAAACTGGCGCGATTCATACATTTCTTAATGATTTAATTTAATTTAGTTTGTGTTTGATGAATGTTCTTGCAGTTTTAGTAGACATGTGTGATGTGTGAAAAGTTTGTAAACCTTTTTTTGTTTGTAAATTTTGTAGTTAGTACTCTTACATAAGTGGTTAACCGACTACTTTGGGTAGTGTATTATGATGTTATTCCAGTAGGTAGGTACCAACCAAGTACCAACTTAGGTATTTAAATTTAAACCGCGGTTTCCATCGATGAATAGGGTCTATGGGTATGACTATGGTTTGTAGAATCTTTAGGTATGTTCATTTTATTTTTATTTGTTTGATAGTTAAGTTTACTCTACATAAAGGTTTAAATTTCGTCATAAAGTTATTGCATGATCCGTGTGGGAAGGACAGCTGAACAGCTGATAGGGAGCGCTGGCCGCACGCAGGTGAGTCACCTCCCGCTCGCGGTCGATTTAGGCGATCGCAATACATTGCTGTTTTCATTATTTTTTTAATTTTAAGCTTAATTTAATTAAATATTCACAAAAATACTTTGCGGTTATGTTATACTACTCGTACCTGGTCGAAAAAGTTAAAAAAAAAATGATGACATCATTGATTTTTTTTTCGCAAAATTTCTACATGTGAATGTTCAGAAGCCTTGTCTGAACACCCACTTTCAGTTTTCGGAAGTAGTCTGCTTCCACCCTGTATACTAATATTATAAAGAAGTAAGATTTGTATTTTTGTATGTAACGAATAAACATAAAAACTACTGGACCGATTTCAAAAATTCTTTCACCATTAGAAAGCTACATTATCCCTGAGTAACATAGGCTATATTTATTAAAAGAAAAAATTAGAGATCCTCAGGAAATCTCACTAAAACCAACCCAAGGTGCAAAAAAATTAGCCATAAAATATCTTTCATCGCATGCGCTGCGAAAAGTATTGATGATAGAACAAAGAAATGAAATATTAT
Organism: Limenitis camilla; assembly: GCA_905147385.1. NCBI lineage: Eukaryota > Metazoa > Arthropoda > Insecta > Lepidoptera > Nymphalidae > Limenitis > Limenitis camilla. The sequence continues at coordinate 6,858,659 of LR990246.1, read as the reverse complement.
AGAACGTATCAATATCTACAAAAAACTCCGCGAGACCATATGTCCAACTATTATAGTTATGTCACTATAACTACTTTTTTACATTTTAAAAGTTGATAAAAATGCCAATCAAAATCAGACCATGTTTTCTATAACTTTGTATAAATCCTTATCCAAAAAAATTATTTCGTATTCAAGACTGTTTCAATACCTGTAAAATACTTTTTGAATTATTAAAATCGGACATTCCAGTCAAAAGATATTACGAAATAAAAATATCAAGATAAATAAAAAATAATCCCTGACGGGTCGCGGACGCGGTGTGGGTGCCTCGCAGCGCAGCGAGTAACGCGGCGATAGAGGAAGCGACAGAATGCGGGAGCCAAAATGTTAAAAAAAAATTATCCACCCGTGCGAAGCCGGGACGGGCCCCTAGTCATATATAAATTACCTACGTTTAAAGGGGGTTTAGGTCAGGGTTAAATTCAAAGATTCGTAATTCCTCAACCATTCCACTTCCACTTTAAAAACTAAAACACAACTGTCGCCGTCCCAAAACTAATTGCCCGATCATACAATCTCAAAAAAATGGGGGTACGATCGGCTAAGGTCTCTAGTGCATTTACAAAGAATATAATAAAATCTGTATTCGATAATCGAGAATCGAAATTTTATAGTATTACTAGCTGACCCGGCAAACGTTGTATTGCCATATTAATTTTGGGTGGGCCACTCTTATCAATTAGGGGGATGAAAAATAGATAGTAGCCGATTCTCAGCCCTACTGAATATGTATAAAAAAATTCATAAAAATCGGTCGGGCCGTTTCGAAGGAGTATGGTAACTAACATTGTGACATGATAATTTTATGTATAAAATTATTTTAACAAAACCTAACAAGATAGTGATAAACGTTAAAATGTTATACATAACGATAAGTGATATAGCGATTAAAATGAAATTAACATGTAAATTGCACCCGAGCGAAGCTGTAACGGGTCGACTAGTTATACAATGAATTTATTATCGGCGATAACGATTCCAGTGCTAATTAACAATTGCCCATTAATGCATTAAAATTTCAATTATTTTAAGTCCAACTCCAATTTATTTAAAAATCCACATTTTTAATATTTATGTTGTCCTTGATAAATAAAAATTATGTACATGTTAAGGTAAGGTAACAATTGATTGGATCAGTTGAAAATTATATTATAAATAAAAAATAAGACGATTTAATATTTTCACTATCACTAGTCATCTCTTATCAGTATAAAGCTAAATTAATACGAACTGTCGCGTGTTTTTGTATTATTCTTTTATATTAAAATTTAATATCTAGGTCATTTTTGGTTGGAAACTATAATAGGCAAACACGAAATGATTAAAGGAGAAAAAAGTTATGGGTAGAGTCATGAAAAATCTTGTATAACTCGGTGAAGCGAGCTTAGTTTACAACTTGCTTAAATTAATATTTAAATAAATGTAATTATGTGTAATTTTATAATAAAAACCTGTCTTAAAATACATACCTACTCTATTCAGGCGTTCAATAACTAATTTTTTATTATCTATGAATTTTTCTGGGATAAAAAGTAGCCTATGTATTAATCCAGGTTATAAAGTATCTGTGTGTCAAATTTTATTTAAATCCGTTCAGCCGTTTTTGTGTGATTTAGTCCAAACATACGAACTTTAACATTTATAATATTATTAAAGATATGTAATAAGAATTTAAAAAAATTAGTGATAATTATAAAATATCCTAAACGAGTGCTCGTTATAGAACTGATTAGTATAAATGGAAGTTAATTTGATTTTTTCATTTCACGTGTAACACTATAATTTGTGTCTTTGTGCAATTTGCTACAAAAAATGTCCTGTTGTGCGGTAAGTCAGCTATTTTTATACTAACGCCTTTAAGACACGTTTTTAACCGCTTAAATTATATTGAAATAAGATTTTTTGTGCTCCGACCACATTTATTTTACTTTTGTCAAACACATCTATAAAGTTCCGTAATTATTGTTAGATAATTTTTATAAAAAAATGCAATACTTTATGAAATGAAGTGACGTTCTCTTTTATCGATTAACTCAATATAAAAAATAGTCACTAAACACTGTAGGTTTATCTTCTTATTAGCTATGGTGGTTTATAAAGATATAGAGATGTTAATTGAACACTAAAATTGTAATGAAAAAGAAAGGTAATTTTTCCACATTAAATCAGTCACACATCAGTGTGGGAGTTACACGTTACGTTATGTTATGTTTTAGAATTTATTCTTACGTTCGTGATAAATTCTGTGAAAAGACTAAAAAAATTTAAAATAAATGGTCAGAGTATACTGGACAGAGAATAGTAGGAATATTAGTTAGGACTATATACTTTTTTTACTATGAATAAACCCTCACTCTGCTTAAAATTATTAAATAAATATACGAAGTCAAAACATTTAGAAATATTTAGATAGTGTTATAATAAATTAATTTTGCTAACTTTTTTTAAATTTTTATTGTTTATTTATTTTTTCAGCATTACATTTTATTTCTATTATTCATCAATATAGACACAAGTCTTTCAAAACAACATGAAAACACAGAACCGATGATAACTTTCCCTCGGGAAAACTTATTCAAAAACATCAAAACTTCAGTATCCCCAGAAGATACAAAATATTTAAAAAACTCGAAAGATGTTATAGTCGCACAAAACGCTTTACTTGGACTATTAATTAATATTGTTGCTAGAATGAGAGAGATAAGAGAGCTACGTCTCTCTAACCAAAATTTTGAGATCCTATCGAGTCTGCTCTCATCGTTTTTGTCAATACTATTTGGACCATATACTCATATTCTGTGGCCAATGTTTACAAATATTGCTGTTGGATTACTCAAGTAAGTAAAGATATTATTTTATTACAAACGCACAAGTGAACAAATAAGTGAATGAACGAACGAACATGCACACGGACTGTATAAATAAAAGATTAAACAGACAGATGAAGAAATTAATTAATGAATAGATAATGATGTTTTGTTTAATCATGTTTTGTTGTTATCCCGCAGGAACTATGATTTTATCCGGGATAAAAAGTTTCCTATGTATAATCTAGATTACAAAAGTAGCTGTGTGTCAAATTTCATTGAATATTTAGCAAACAGACACATACGAAATACTAAATATCGAAAAGCACCCCAATTTTCAATCGAAAATTCTCACGTCAAAATATCTGCTTTTAAAAACATTCTGTGGACTTATTGTTTATTGAAATGTCGACTTTTTGATGGTGTAAAAAATAATACATTACTATGGTAAATGTTCTCAGAAAATGCTCTCGAATACTGGCTAACGGTAACGAAATAACAGGTAATAAGGGCCCCCCTTTCTCCACACCTTTTGTTATATGCTCTTCCTTTTTCAATAAGTTTCATTCTACTATAATTTTATTGGTTTTCAAAAATTATCGGCACTGGTCTATTAATTTTATAAAATAAAATGATTTAATGGCAAAAAGAAAAATACTGAAATTTCTCATTTTTTCATGTCTCTGACTACCCCTAACCCCTTAAGGTATTGATAATAAATCTATAGACATGTGGGTTAATGAATTTATAGATAAATGAATTGATGAATGAACAGCGAATGGATGAACTAATGAATGGATTTATGAATTAATGTTCGTTTATAAATAAAAAATATTTGTAACAGTAGAAAAAGTATTAGATACTTCGCAATATACTTACTCACTTTTTACCATTTATTTTCCATTATCCTTAAAATGAAAAAAAAATCATATCAAGTTTTTAAAAAGTTCAGTTTTATTGGATTTTAATTTTATTTTATTTTATTACGACTTATGGTAAACTGTGTGCGCGACTTCGTCCGCTTGGATTAGCGATACTTCCATTTAACTTTTCACCTTTGAAACACAACCACCCTTGAACCCCTTACAAACCTTTTTCCGCATTAAAAAGTAGCCTATCTTGTTTTACAGGCTATACTATCTTTATACAAAATTTCATTTAAATTACAGACGCATTTATAATATTAGTTAGGATGATCAAGGTCGTACATACACATCAACACAAAGTATTCTATAGGTATTTGTGTTATTATTCATATCACAATACCTATTTACATCAAATACAGTATTCTTAATTATTATGTAGAGATAAATAGGCTGTAGAAATAATTGTGATGTAAAGAAGAGATATGTAAAAGCAATTTGCAGTTGCATGCCGTTGCGTAAATCTTACTAGAGCATTCAGATTTTAACGTCGTTACCTAACCTTAATGAATCTCATCAGAACGACCTGGTCTGTCTGAACATGTACAGGTGTGTAATGGTCTTGTAGTAAAAGTTAAAGGAATAATCCAAAAATCATATTATCACACTGAATATTATGACCATCAATCGACTATGGGGATAACAAACTTCCAGCAGCAAAGTTAAGTTCGCCCTTAAATCAGGATTCTAGGGCTCTTTAGAGGTGGATCTTGAATTTGTATGGTCCTGGGGCCAATTTACGAGGTGGTCCTCGATAGTTGCCAATATTTTTTTCACAATTTTTTTAAACCTATGTAATTATTTTTGATTGAAAATATTAATCTATATCCACTCTAGATTGTATACGGTTTAACCGACTTCATTAATTGAAGTATTTACTGAATAAATTGCATATCTTTTTTTCTAGAACATCGATATCTAATACCTATATTGTATTTGTTTCAGATTATTGACGTGATACCTGCCACTTGGATAAATATTTAGTTGTGATATATATTTTGTTTTTATAGTAAATATTAATTAAATCTGAAAAATACACGCAAATAAAATCTTCAATTGAATTCTTTTTTTATTTTATTTTTTTTATGACGAAAAAATCATACCTCTTACACAAAGTAATTAATCAATTTATTTCTAGTGCCATCAATCTGGGTGGTAGAACATTTATTTATAGAATTTTACATCTGGTCACACAGATATTTTCAGTTTTCTTATAAGTTATTGAAGTAGTTAATTTGGAGACTCTCCAGCAGTTTTATTTTTGATTCACTACTTAAATAAACTAAATAGATAACCACCACTCGCCAAGCTCTCGGAAACAGTTTTTGACCGACGTAATGTGGTTACTATGAAATAAACTTTTACATTTAGCTTGGAATGTTTTTTTATTATAATAAACAATAGGTTGGGGAAAAAGTCTTTTCGCATTATAGTATATATGTATGAACTTGTAATAAAATCTCTTCGGCTATACTATTTGTATCAGGCTGGTTTTGGTAACATTCAAAGTTTACATTTTAAAGAAGATAATTCCAAATTCAAATTAGGAAAATGTGTGATTTTTATTTTTTTTTCGTACTGTGAAGATGAGTGAATCTAATGAAGAAATTCGATACATTTTAAAATTTTACTACAAAAAAGGTAAAAATGCAACGCAAGCCGCGAAAAAAATTTGCGATGTTTATGGACCTGGTGCAGTGTCTGTGAGAGTAGTACAAATTTGGTTTAAGCGTTTTAAAGCTGGAAATTTTGATGTCAAAGATGCACCTCGCTCTGGTCGCCCTATTACAGATAAAATGGATGCCATTTTTGAAAAAGTGGAGCAAGATCGGCATATCAGTAGTTACGACGTACCTGAAGAACTGGGAATTGACCACAAAACAGTTTTGGCGCATTTGAAAAAAACTGGTCACATAAAAAAGCTCGATATTTGGGTACCTCACGAGCTCACTGCAAGAAACCTAATGAACCGTGTACTCATTTGTGATTCTTTATTACGACGTAATGAAACCGAACCATTTTTGAAGAAGCTGATAACTGGTGATGAAAAGTGGATCACGTACGAGGTCGTGGTTAAAGGCCGGTCAAGCTTCACAGACTGTGGCGAAACCCAGGTTAACTCGCAACAAGGTGCTGCTGTGTGTGTGGTGGGATTGGAAGGGAATTATTCATTATGAGCTGTTACCACCAGGCAGGACCATCGATTCTGAACTCTACTGCGAACAACTGATGAGATTAAAGCAAAAAGTTGAGAGAAAGCGGCCGGAATTAATCAACAGAAGGGGTGTGGTTTTTCATCATGATAACACTAGACCTCACAAATCTTTAGTCACTTAGCAAAAATTAAGAGAGTTTGGCTGGGAAGTGATAATGCATCCGCCGCATAGTCCTGACCTTGCACCTTCAGATTTTCCACCACACCACCACCTGTTTCGGTCTCTTCAGAATTCTTTAGGCAGTGTCAGGTTTAACATCACGAGAGGACTGCCAAAACTACTTGTCGCGGTTTTTTGATCAGAAGCCCCAAAATTTCTATAGCAATGGGTTCATGTCCCTACCTACAAGATGGCAAATAGTTATCGAACAAAATGGTACCTACATACTTTAGTTAAATGTAAATAAACTATATTAAAAAATGTTTTGAATTTTCTTTAAAAATGCGAACAAACTTTTTCCCCAACCTAATATATAATCATTGTATGTATAATATGCAAACGTTGTTTTGCCGTATATATTTGGGGTGGGCCACCCTTATCACTTGGGGGATGAAAAATAGATAGTAGCCGATTCTCAGACCTACTGAATATGCATATAAAGTTTCATAAAAATTGGTCGAGCCGTTTCGGAGGGGTTTGGTAACTATCATTGTGACACAAGAATTTTATATGTAAGATACTAGCTGCCCTGCTAACGTCGTTTTGCCATATAAATTTTAAAAAATTCGGTAGGGTCACCCTTTTCACTTGAGGGTATAAAAAATATATGTTTACCTACTCTCAGACATACCCGATATACGCACTAAATTTCATAAAAATCGGTCGAGCCGTTTCGGAGGAGTATGGTAACTAACAGTGACATAAGAATTTTATATATAAGATTTTATGTAAACTACAAATAAAATCGCAAATTATCTTCCCTTATTTATTAGAAATTGATGAGCACAACAAAAATTTATATTATAATTTTGCACAGTAATTACAACAGTACTTGACATTTTGATATCCTGTAACTAAATAATTTTTTGTTATACCACAAAATTGTTAAAAAGCTAATAGGGTGTCAACTAAACACAAGTATCGTCAGCTCTTCTCCTCGTCGATGGTAAGGGTTCCTTGAACCTCTGCATGGATCTCCAACTCGCTTTTGCTGAAGAACTGAAGGTATTCATATATTCCGTTCTACCAGGATACTCCGTAAACCAAGTCTGGATTGATTTAGGACCTACTCCAGTATGGACAGGGCTAGGAGGGTTTATAGTAGGTCGAACTGTGGGAGGGTTCTCCGTGAAATGGGTAGGGTCTTTATAGCAACGTAGTAGACCAAGTTTGTTACTTTCCATCGGTATAGGAGCTTTTGATTGGGCTGCAGCCATTATTGTTCGGTAATCTGATACTGGGAATGCTGTAGAAAAAAAAATGTAAATAATCCTAAATATTTTGACCTCAAAAATTAGTAAATCTATTATATTAAAACTAGCTGACCTGACAAACGTTGTTCTGCCATATAAATTTTAATGGGGTGAACTATAAAAATTAGGTGTCGACCGATTCTCAGACCTATCTGATATTCACACAAAATTTCATTAAAATCGGTCGAGCCAAACCTTCAACAAAAGACTATTGATTTTATTAACATAGGATCTTGGACATGAATTCCTCAAAACCAAATAGGTAATGCATCCTAATTGAGACATTGGTAGACTTATGACCATTTATAATTAAATTCTGTTTTAGTAAAATATGTCTTATATAAACTAAGATTATGTTTTCAATGTGAGTAATATTTACACATAATAAATATACCAGATACGGACATTAAAAGTCAATTCAGGCCATCCAGGAAGTTAATCAGTATTTACTTACATCGTTTTTTATAAGTAGCTTGATACATAGTCATCATTTTGCTGTCGAGATCATCGCATGGGTGATCCAATATGTCATTTGTTACGTCTACCATCTAGAATAATAATATTATATAACTTTACTCCTCGGCTTTTCACGGGTGCAACTTACTATACTAATACTAGTCATATTGTAATTAAAGGCAATTGAAAACTTAAAACGACGACATCTATTGGATATGTCTAAGTGTTGTGTCAACAAACTTACACGCTATCTGTTAGAAACTTAAGGAATTTTAAAATCCAAAACTTTGTTTTATAATATATAATACAATAAAAAATACAGATCACTATATAGTATAAAACAAAGTCGCTTCCCGCTGTCTGCCTGTCAGTCCCTATGTATGCTTAGATCTTTTAAAGTAAGCAACGAATTTTGATGCGGTTTTCTTAATAGACAGAGTGATTCAATAAGATGGTTTATGTGTATAATACATACATAATATAGTAGAGAAACACTGATCATTTTAGAGGTTTCGTAATGTGATGTCGTAAATGAACACATTTTTTTGCTTTTACATTGCAAACGCTGGCTAAACCCTACGAGATAGATCAAAATAATGTACTACAGTATTGTACACCTTAAAAAGGTCTACAAAAAAGTCCGCGATAGTGTATATGTCTATCTCTTAGGGATAACCAACAATAACCATTTTTTATCCTTTACTTTTTACGAGAAATAATGGCTTATTTACGAAGCGATTTTAAGTAATACAGTATTAATCCTTATCCAATTAGGTACCTTAAATACATTGTGCATTAAATACAGATCAATATGGCCCTTTACAGCATGAAATTTAAATAAATATTTTGGAAGACATTACACATTTAAAATGCAGGGACATAATAGCGGTTACGCCTAATACACGTGTTAAATTGCACCCGGGCGAAGCCGAGACGGGTCGACTAGTGTATACTATATGTGATCCTATTTCTAAAGTTGGACCAAAATATAGTCCTTCTATAATTTCAATTACGCATATAGGTAAAGTCGGGAGGTGTCCGGGGTGGTCATCCTTTAATATTTTTTTAAAGGTTTATTTATAGAGCAAACTACCTGTTTCCTCAATTGTTCATAATCCTGACATAGTTTTTGTTCCTTTTCAAGCAACTGCTTGTACTGTTCTACACGGGGTGAATATGAATGGGCATCGCAATGACAATATGGTGCAACTGGTGCTGGTCTTATTGTTGGTGCTGCATCTGGTATTGGTGGTTCGCATGGTCTATAAATGTAGTATGGATCTTTTAAATCTATATAAATAAAAATTTAATCGCATCTATGTAATAACTCATTAATTCCCAATATCACCTATAAGGTGGTTTAAATTTTTTTTTCTACCACATGGAAACATTATTGATCACTCTACTGTTGCTATGGTAACGCTAAATAGTAACACTATTTATAATTATTTTTCATGCAACTCTAACCAAATGTTATTTGTCAAATTCATTAAATTAAAATAATACCCGCTTGTCTTTCAGAATCTACCTTTGGAAGACTGCCTCATAAAAATGTACTTTTAATACATTTTATTTTTTTGTGTTATCTAAATTTCATTCATTTATAGAGAAACTGAGGTAGGGAACAGCTGGAAATTTCCTGCTCATATATGGAGCAGCCCGACTGGGTTAGTACCTCGACCTTACAGAAGATCACAGCTAAATAACACTACTCTAAAGCAGTGTTGTGTTCCTGTTGTAGTAAGGTGACCAGAGTAAGGTGACCAGAGCTCCTGGGGGGGATTGTGGATAGAGTCGGCAACGCGCTTGCGATGCTTCTGGTGTTGCAGACGTCTATAAGCTACAGTAATCGCTTACCATCAGATGAGCCGTACGCTTGTTTGCCGACCTACTAATATAAAAAAAAAAGAAATGGAGATCTTATATCGGATAAACTCGGACATGGGAATTAAAGAGTTAAATAGAGACCATATATGACAGTTCAAAAAAGTTATATTAAAATAAAACATACTTTCCCACAATAGGTTTTGGAAATGGCCAATGGTAATCCGTGTTTGTTGTTGAACTGAAATCCATTTTACCCTAAATTTATCTGAAAAGAAATTACAATTGTGAAAAAATATGTAGATTAGAGACCGCAATTCTTTACAAATTGCCACTAACCTCAACTAATTACGTTAATATTTTTTAACCTAACAATCACCAATTTTGCTAATTGACACCCTACATAATTTATTAAGGCTTTCGAAACCAAAAATTTGATTTGTGATATAATTTCGCCAATGAGGGAAGATAAAAACATTTTGACGTTTTTTTTTATTTTTTTACTAAATAAAATTGCGGACAGTAAGAAACTTATTACTTCAACTATACGTCAACACACGAGATAATACGAGACGTCAGTAGATTAGTGGTTAAGGCGTTGGATCCACGATGGATATAGGTCGTAGGTTCAAATTCCAGTCATTGGACTACTGACGTAACCCCTTCTAACACAAGCATTGAGCTTTCTGAAATAATAGTAACGTGTGATCTATATTGCTAGAATTCTTAAAAAAAAAAAGCTTTAGGATCAATTATTGAACGGTGACAGGATAGATATAATTTATATATTTTTTTCTTCACTATCATAAAAGAAGCAAAAAAAGAGGACGGTAGTAGGTATTATTTATTTTTTTAGATCGTTTATAATTAACATAAAATATTTATTTATGAGAAATAGAACCAATAAATCCTATTATCGGCTATTTTTATTATTGCATTATTAAATTAACTACAGAGGTATCTGTTTTTTTTATTATCTTGTGCGAAATCTGCTAAATCAAATATTGCCAGCTCAGCTAATGGATGTTGATTTACCCATATTATGTACAATACGTTACGATAGGGTTACCAACATCAATTTTATTATTTTGCCTAAATTGGCATGATAACAATAATACGACTATAGATGGTTTAAGATTTCTTTATTTCTCAAAAGAATAGGTACAATATTCTCTTAAAGAGAAATAACTTACTTTTTATATTATTTAAACATATAATCACAAGCGAGTGTACGGAAAATATCACATCTTTATTATTTTAGTTTTACTTATTAAATATATTTAACTTTTTTAAACTTAGTGTTAGTAAATAATATATGGTAGAACTAAATGATTTTTATTAAACAAAAATGAAGAGTTATTAGTCGTTTAAAAAAAATACAATAAATTAGCGGGTAGGTAAGAGTAGTTCAGACCCTATTACATGTTGCTCACCATGAAATCGTTATGAGGATTGTAAACAAATATTAATATATGGATTATAGTTTGATTCAATTCAGTCTTAGATTTATGGCTTTTAGGTGTGCAAGTACTATAAAATATCCATATTAAATATAATTAGATTAATGTGTTCCATATCTCGATTATCGAAACTTAGCAACACAGGCCTACGTCCCCACCTGTGTAATTGTGCAGTAAAGCTACCGTGTTTAGTTTTTACTATGTAAAAATAATAGACATTAGACAAATATAAAATATCAATTTGAGCAAGTTGTTTTGCAATGATTTTTTTTATTTGAAAAATGTTGAAAAAGGTTATTGTTACTTTCATAGTAAACAGTTAAATCATTATATAAATTATTATTATTTGCGTTCATCGTAATTTACTTATTTAATTCAATTTTACTGATGTTCTGCTGTCGTCTTATATTAGAAATATTAAATAATGTATATTACATTTATATTTGTTAGTTTATTAGGAATATTGGATATTTTGACAAGCCTTGGGGAGAAATATTTTTGAAAGTTGGTAACTCAGCATATGAAATGTGGCAACACAAATGTTATTCTGTCACAGTCATCAAATCAGCTGTGTATTATATTGGGAACATGTAACAACAAATATGCGTATTTAAAATTTCGATGTGAAAATGTCCAGTGAGTCAATTGATATAAAAGCAACTCAATGTTTATGATACATTTTGAAGAAGAAACATGGCGCGGCGGAGGAGCAGCGGCATCACGAACCTGGGGTTTAACCAGGATCAAGGTTTGTGTTACTTCCTAGTTCGCTTGACTTCTTTGTTCTTAGTGATTATTCATGATGTGAATGATCTAAGCGAGGATGTCGCGCAGTACGCGCACCAAGAATAGTAAAGCGCGCGGATACGAGTGTTGATGGTTTATTGTGTTACGTTCAATAATTGCCACGCTTTGCGATCGTCAAAACTCCACGTGTTGTTGATATTTGCGCGTTTGGTTGCGCGCCTACGCACTGTACATTGTAACTAGTTACTGATTTATTTGAACAAGAACATTTGTATGAACAAGGATTTTCATACGACAAGATTTAAAAGAAAATTAAAACAAAACAGCATTTGTAGAAGGCAAATTTTATCGACGAATAAAGTCACACCTGACCATAACTTTTCAATTTAGGTTGGTAGAGTTACCAGTATTTTTTTAAAAATCTAAATAAACACAAATAACTTCAGCTTCCTGAAGCTTTTTTTGGTATAACGGGACAGACAGCCAAATAATATAATGGCTTTGTAATAACAAAACTATTAAAACAAAGGAACATTACTTTTTCTTTATGTTATTTTATAAATGCAATAGCTGTTTTGTTTGCTAACTGTAATTCATTGTCATTGACTCATAAGTAACAAGTCGGAAAATTTAAAGTTCATTTCCCTTTGAACTCTACTCTTGAACAAAATATGGTTATTTCTCTAAATATTACCATATTTTTTATGTTACAAAAAATACATAAACAGCTCATAATCTGTTTGAAAAAGAAAAAATATAAGAAAATGGTAATTGTCCAATGACAAATGTCCTTTAAATGAAAAGGTATTTAGTAAACTTAATATGGGAGGTCTTTACAACACCAATAGGAGAAAAAAATTTTTAGACTTTTGTTTGTCTGTATTTTTATATGCACAATATGCAAAAACTGCTGTATAAAATTTATTACAGTTTTCACAGCTGTATTGTTCTAGATCATTTAATTTTATTTGAATTTATGCCTTTACTATAGTAATGATAATTTATTTTTCTACAATAAAACAATTAAAATTATATTAAGAAATATTTATCAATTATCATATGCATGTATTATACATATAAACCTTCCTCTTGAATCACTTAAAAACGCATCAAAATCTATGGTGTAGTTTTAAAGGTCTAAGCATACACAATCAGGCGACACGCGACTTTGTTTTATACTATGTAGTGATTTGTTTGTAGGCTGCTTCACTTGCTGCTTAACATCTGGCCTGCGCGTCTACAATGTGGACCCCTTGGTTGAGAAGGCACATTACAGTGAGTAATATTTCTATTTTAGTTTACAAATCAAGCTGTAAACACTAATAGATTAAACTAAATTATCTAGATCCTTGTTTACAATAGTTATAGAACAAAGAGTTTTGTGTATAGTGTAAGCATGTTTTGTAAGTAATGTGCATGGTATATTAAATATAACTTTTACCGTGAAATGTCAACGTTTAGAAAAACCACACCTGATAGTCATCCATAATGTTCTAAAAGGTGTCATCTACCAGCTTGCCCAATGTAGACTCTGGGCTAATTCCACCATACTTAGTAGTAGTTAAGACATTGGTGTCTTTCTCAGGAGGCCTGAGTTCGATCCTGGGTCCACACCTCAGACTTTTCTGAATTGTGTGTTTTAAGAAATTAAATATCACTTGCTTTAACGGTGAAGTCTGCCAACCCGCACTGGGCCAGCGTGGTGGACTATTGCCTAACCCCCTGCTCAGCAGTGGACCATTAATGGGTTGTGATGATTGAGTTAAAGTGCTGATGTTTTATATAATGTTCAATAAAACTTAATAAAATAGCTTAAAATGACCATTAAAATAAAATATACATTATTTGATTAGTAGTAAAGTTTTTTAATTAATTATAATCTTGTTAGTTCTTGTTTTGCCTTGCATTGTATATGGATGCAAAACTTGGGCACTCACTGAGCAGTTACAATGCTGCCATAGGTCTATATATCGAATAAGATAAATGATATCCTAAGAGAAACAACCAAATTTGATCAGCAAAAGTGGAGGTGGGCTAGCATCTAATCCTATGACCATAAATGGAATAAATCAGTGACAGTTTGATATGCTAGAAATGGTAAGAGGAGTAGAGGAAAACAGATGAGAAGGTGGGTTGCTTGTGATGGACCACAAGGGACAGAGATGGAGGAGGCATTTGCTATAAGGCGTGATAAATTCTAATACTTAGGGCAAATAAGCAATTCAGAAAAAAAGGCCATGAAATAAAAATCTTGTTAGTCATTCTAACTTATCAGCTAGCATATGGACTATATATTAATTATTTAATATTTAAATATGTTTCAACATTTAATATATCAGTATATATTCTTATATTGTAGGCAAAGAAGAGTTGGGCGAAGTATCACTATGTGAAATGGTGTTCCGTACCAACTGGTTGCTGGTGGTGCGCGCGCGGCGTCCCTGTAGCCTCATGCTGTTGGATGACCAGCAGCGAGCCTTCAAAGCCGAGGTGCTGTTCAAGTCTCCCATACGAGCGTTACGCGCAAGAAAGGACAAGTAAGTTTTACCGTAAGAGAATCTTCAAGTTGTTTTTGGTATAATAAAGTACAGACTGTTTAACCACACTGTATATAGGAAAGATTGACTTATCCATCCCTAATTTTAAAATATTTTTTATTAATTCAGGCTTCTAAAGGCGGGCTGAATTTCAATGGCTTGAGAATTTTTTTTTTTATGAAATAGTGTCTACATTAGTAGAAAAATTCGGTTATGGCTAGAAAACAAATAATTAAGTTAAGTTTTTGTGCCATTTATCTATCAAAAAAGGTTAAAAAAATTGGATAATAAGAAAGAACTTGTTTTCAAAATATCTGGGTGGAGCCTGGGCCAGGTACCTATGCAATTGTATAATAAACTAAATATTAGATCACAATAAGAATGGATGGATTATTTTGATTGTAAAAGAAATTTTATACTACTTGAAAATGCAATACTACAAAAATTCGTCATGGCGAATGTCATTAATCAATTTACTTATATGGAGAAGGAGATTATTTAAGGATTTATTATATAGTTATATAAATTAAAAATTTAATTAAGACCGCTAGTTTTGTGTGTTTAATGTGGTCATTTTACGAATTACCTTATACTTTTACCTAATTCCTTAAATTTTGTCGATTAGTTTAGTTTTTTGACATACTGTAGGTACACCTGGGCCTTTTTAAAACATCTATCGTCGAGTTTGAAGAAAAATATCTAGTTGTCTATAACAATAACTAATGAGTTTGCTTTGCAAATATATTAATAGGCTATTTGGCATTCCACGAAATCACTATTTGCGTATTTCAAAATTCATACATATAGCCATGATCTTGACTGTTTTAACACTATTGGACCTGTTACAAAAACTGCAAGTTATATTTATTTTAAATAATGACTTATTTCTTACTATTCTTGGGGGTGAGTTATTTGCTTTATTTATTTGTCTATCTAGATATAATTTTTACAGTATTGAGAATAACTAATAAGTCGCGCTTGCTTGCATTACCGTACGTGTATATTACATTCAGACTCAGACACTCAAACTGGCTGCCATAAAAAAGGCCAACATATTATAAAAATGTCTAAAACATTACAAGGCTCCTCTTTATCGATATTTTATCGGATACATTTGGGCGAGTGTGCCCAGGAATTGTACAATTTAATTCCGCCCGCCCCCTTCTTCTATCAAACAGCCAGACAAACGCGGCCCAAGCGCCATAGGTACATGGTGGATATCCCGCGAATATGTACCAAGCCCTTCGAATCCATGTTCTTTATTCGCACTCCGAAACTGGAACGGTCTGCCGGTGTCTGTGTTTCCTGATAAGTACAATATTGGTGTCTTTAAAGCAAGAGTACAAAAACAGGTCATCTTCAAAAAAAAACTTTTAGGAAGGTGTGTTCCATCCTACACCGTGTGATTGCTTACCATCAGGCAAGGAAAAGAAAAAAATGTTTTTTTTTTTGTTTAATAATTAAATAACATAATTATTATTACAGCGATAATTTTCATAGAGGTGACGGGCATTGAATCTATCACTATTTAGCGTACACGAAACATATCTAACTTTTCAATGCGTTACATAGTTTGCACGTTGCAACGTTCGTCAGAATAAAACATCGCAGTTTTACTATTTACATTTTAATATTCTGTAAAGTATATTCGTGATTGAACCATAGACGTAGGTAGGTATTTGAATATTTGCTTTCAATCGATAAGATAAACACAACCTTCACCGACTAACCTGATAGTTTTAGAATCAATCCGTTATCAATATGTTTGTTATTTTTAAATTTGAACAATTGATTATTGTGTTCTTGAAGTTTACTTCCTTACTTTAATTGGATTGTTATTATAATAATACTAGCTGACTCGACAGACGTTGTCCTGTCTTATCTACACTATTATAAGAGGAAAGATTTAATTATTTGTATGTTTCTTTCTTACGAATAGGCTCGAAAAGTACTGAACCGATTTTGAAAAATTGTTTCAGCGATAGAAAGCTACATCCTTTCCGGGTAACACAGGCTATGTGGTGTTGCCATACATATTATAATTAAAAAGATATGGCCATTTAAGTGCCATTTAAGGTAATTTTGTAAATTGAAGGGTTTCTCAGGAACTACTAATCCAATTTAATAATTCCTTCACAGATAGAAAGCTACACTATTCGTGAGTGACAAAGGTGATTTAGTGTTGCCATATACATTTTTTCATTAATAGAATATGGCCATTTTGTTGTTAGTAACCCGATTTTAAAAATTCTTTCACTGAACTGACTGATACAGTGACTGTTAATTGTATCAGAGTTTTTTTTATTGTAAAACATAGCTTTTAAGAGCGTTATCATTTTTCCAACAGGTAAAAACAAAAGATTCCCAATTGAGGGGGCCATAAACACAGCTGGTATAAATAGTTACTCTAAACATGCAGTGCATTGTTTTGTTTTTCAATTTACCAGTTACTGAGTGTTACACAGCTATCTCTAAAGTGTAGATAGAGTTATCTCGCTGTGTGTATTCTGACTGAAAAGACGTTGTTTTGATGTGATTAAAAAATTAATACTGTTTTACGAGTAATAAAAATGACCCTTTTTAAATTATTTGTTGTATTTTACTAAAAAACTCCATTATATAAAAAAATAAACAAAATTCCCCGATCCCGGGAATTCCCAGGCATTAGAGATATTTTGACCCGGGAATTCCGAAACCCAAGTCTGTACATTACATTACATAAGTAATTATTTTATATAGTGATGTAATGAATGACTTACACGTTTTTTGTTAATAATTAGACTAGCGACCCGCTCTTGAATCACTCTGTCTATTAAAAAACCGCATTAAAATCTATTGCGTAATTTAATTTTAAAGATCTAAGCATACGTAGGGACAGACGACGGGAAGCGACTTTTTACCCGACTACGGCGAAGCCAAAAGGAAGGGTTATGATTTTGGCAGTCTATGTATGTACTATGTATGTTTATATGTTCCACTCTAGCGCCTAAACTACTGAACCAACTTTCATGAATGAGGTGTCAATAGATTCGTAATAATGGCGCGGGTGACATAGGCTATAAAAATTTTATGTTTTTTTTTATACCGGAAATATACCTCAAATTCTAAGAGCTAATTATCACGTGTTTGGTATCAAAAGAAAGGTCTTGGCGAGTACATTACAAATATGTATATATATGTTATTGTTTATGTCAACATATATTTTTAAAATGCGGTCGTATAGTCCGCGCGGTCCTGTCGTTGCAGTTATTTACTCGTTTAAGCAAATAAAAACCAACATTACGTTACAATATTAGATTATAAAAGTTAGGGGGCGTTCATAAAATACGTGAGATGATTAAGGGAGGGAGGGGGTCGCGTCAAATCTCATCTAATCTTACGTTGGAGAGAGGGGGGGTCTCGGCAAATATTTTTTTTCACGCAATTTTTTTTCTGATTGAAACAAAAAAATATATACTATTTTGGTCAAGCTTTTATACATTGCACCAGCTAAGCAAGCGCGTATTGTCACAAGACGAGCTTATGAGTTACTGTGCGCAAGCGCCAATGGCTTAGAGTGGCTAGATCAGAACGAACTTCAAGGAGCAGATGATTTTACTGAAAATCATATGGACATATTGGTTCCAACAGTCTCTCTTGAGACCGCGTATGATTATCCATGGACTGAATTAGAGTAGATATTCTTTTATTAATCACAGTAGTTACAATTTTAGTAATCTATTGTTAAATTTTTATTATACTTATAATTAAACTCTCTGCAATATTGATTAATAGTCTTAACTAGTCGTAAATAAAAGCACGAAGCAATTTTTTTTTCTTTTTACAATAACAATCCAACGCGTTTACGTAAGAAACATACATTTTGAAAAATCTCACGTGAGACTGGGGGATGGAGGAGGGGGTTGAAAAATTGAATAAACTACGTAAAAACGACCGGTGCGACCACGATCCTACCTTGACCATTTTCATACCGATGCATTTCTCGGTTTCTGTCTGAATTATTTTCTTGTTTCATCCTTTTTAGACCACTTTTTTTACGTAGTCGGATTATAGTTTTTTAAACTTTATTTTTTTATACTATGTAGAATTTGGGTTCCTTGATGCATCTTTTTTGGAAAATCTATTTAAAATATACAAGGTAACATGAAAATAAATTAAATATACTCATAATTAAGAATTTATTCCTTTACGAAGATGGCTGAAAAATCAAAATACGTTACATGTTAAATAACTTGGATATAATATTGCGCCGGGTAAAGTTACCAGTCATTTTGCCAACTATGGGGCCGGGAATAATATTTAAAAAAAATAACCGAGTGCGAAATTAAATTCCATACACTATTTCGCACTGATGTGATTCCCTTTGTTCCAGCGGCGCTAGACAGACTGACTACTGTAACTAACATTTTATTAATTTTACGGTTTCTACTTATTCCATATATTATAGGGCTTATAAAAAGTAATATGTGGTCTTCGACACATACAAATAGGTATTTAAATAATTGTATTAACCTTTCTTAGAATTAACATATAACAACCTAACACGATTGTTTTTGACCTTTGTATAACATTATGTTGATATCATTATATAACTAAATAATAATTGTCCACTTGTCAATTAAATTTTATTTTAATTTTTTTATCTCCCACTATGAATAAGGGTCAAAAGCCATAATGAACAGACTTCCTTTATCTTACATAAATTATGATTATTAAAGGTTATTTTAAAGTGAAGTTTAATTTATGATGTTAATATAAAAATATGCCTTTCTAAACATTTTACATATATTATTTGTTTTATAGTAGATAAGGTGCAAACGAGATGGTCCACCTGATGGTAAGTGGCCACCATCGGCAAAACAAGAGAGCATCTCTTGAGCGTTTCATCCTGAAAGATAGAGTGAGGAGGGGGAGTGAAGAAAAAAAATGCTGCGTTTACCGCTGACCGCTAATGGGATGGGAGAGGTAGGGGGTAAGTCTGACACAAATGCGGCTCGACCGCAACGCGTCTGACACTTGGCGGTCGCATTCGCATGTCGGCGGTCGCGAGCCAGTCGGGGAACAGATCCCCTACCACCAAGGAAAAAAGCAAATTTACAAATAAATAGCAATAATATAGTCTAGAACTCGTAAGAATTACATAAGTAATATATTGAAAAGTCGCGTACGGTGACAGCACGTCAATTACGACGAAGGAATAAATAAACGTCACGTCTTGTGGAACGCAATGATGATTCCGAAACGTTTATTCCACACGGCATGACATCACTCCGCGTTTAAATTATATGTTAAGGTTCTATGTTAATCCTTAAATTTTTTTTTATTCCAGAGTGGCGGTAGTTTTAACTTCTTCTATACAGGTGTTATCACTGCCATCTTTAACTCGCGTCGCGCTCCTACGAACCCCAGCCACCGCTAGACCCTTGTGTGCGATAGCTACAGACCCTAACGCCTTACAGCTACTTGCTGCGCCTGCGCATAGGAGAGGCTCCTTACAACTTTTGGTAAGTAATACCTTTCTTTAGCTAGTTTTTAATGAAGCATAAAATTGCAGACTTTCGATATGATAACGACATTTGTTTTGTTGAAAACTATTATGTTGCTGATCATGCTCTTGTATAGTGAGAGAGGAAAAGGAGAAAAGGATACCGTAAGTCCAAGAGTATCACAACCAAGTTGAGAGATGTCCAAAACTACGACATTTAGGAGAAAGGGAGATGGAATTTAGTCTGCCTAAATACAGCAACATCTCACATATTATGGTAGAATAGAATGAAAAATGCCTTTCCTCCAAAAAGGCCAGGGAAACTTGATCTACATGAGATACTTGCTCGGTTGGAAAAAAGTATTTTTATTTGTATCCTTATGGAAAACCCATTTGATATTCTAGCATCTCACTTAGGGTCATCATGTTTCATGGCGACAGTTATTCCATAATGGATTCAAAAATGACCGATTTTTATACAAACATTCGTCTAATTCACCACTATCTAAGGATTTCATTTTACAAATTCTTTCCTTAGTGCTCACTCTTAGTGTCAAAGAAACCCATAATTTTAATCCCAGAATTATGGACAGCACGTCAATCAGTAATTATTTTATGCTCTTTGCAGGATGTATCTCGAGCTGTTAAAGGTGCAGCGTCAAGTTCACCAGCAGTTGTAGGCTGTCACCAAACGGACTTAGTCTGTATTAGCCTTTCAGCAAACGGTGCGAAGTTAGCGACGGCTTCCGAACGGGGAACGATTATACGCTTATGGGATACCACAACAAAACACATGCTGCATGAGCTGAGGCGAGGCTCGGATTATGCTGATGTTTATTGGTAAGTTGTTGGTTGGCAGGGACGCGTCGTCCATATGTGCGGGGGCAAAATTTACTGGAGGGGGCAAGCCTAGATAAAGTTCCTTGTTTTGCCTGGTTATAAGTATGTAATAATACCACTAGGCAATGTGTGGGTGTGTGTGTTACATGAATCCAATTTATAATTTTCGTCGTACATGTAATCGATTCTTTGTTTAATATTTGAGAAACTTAATTTTAGTTGTATCTTATTAAAAAAATATTTTTGTGTTTTATAATGTCGTCCAAAAAAAAATTGAATAAAGTAATGTGAACAAAATTTTCAGCTGCACCTTTTTTTACTGTAGATTAGTAATTCTATTCCACGAGAACGGTCCTTTTTTTTTGTGGTAAAAATTTACCTATGTGTGAAAGTGGATTTCCACCTTTTGTAGTATCCGCGTACTAGTTATATCTCATTCGAATCGATTTAGTGTTTTAATGTGATGCATGCACAAACACTAATGTATAGAATAAAATTGTTTAAGAATTTTAATTTAATTCGAGTCCTTTGAACATCAATAGAAGCCAAAGTAATTATATTTAGAATTTCGTATATGATATAGGATAAGCAGGTTTAAAATGTATGCTGCCTTTCATTTAGATCAAAAATTTAATATTGTTTTCAGTATAAACTTCAACTGGTCCGGGTCGCTGGTGTGCTGCGTGTCGGACAAGGGCACGCTGCACGTGTGGTTGGCGCGCGGCAACTATGCGCACGTGTGCGCCGCGCCCGCAGCGCCGCCGTTGCGCGCGCTCTGTGCCTTCACTGACGACAGCAGTGCTGTGGGTTAGTACCTCAAATATTGTCTTCAATTCCTTCCATCTCTACCTTACTCGATTTACAATACAAATGCGATACCCATGGGCGACTGTAGTCGTTTACCACCAGGTCGGCTGTTCGTTTGCGAACGTAAGAAAATAATTACTTTGAAAATTAATAGTATATGTATATACTGTATAGTATTATTTATATAGACAATAGAGATCCATATTGTTATTATTTTGCCTGGAAAGTGTATTAGTTAATAAATGTATGATTATAGTTGCATTATAAATTTTCTAGTCGGCCCGTCCCGGCTTGGCCTGGATGCAATTTAACACGTGTATTTAGCCGTAACCGCTATGTCCCTGCATTTTAAATCTGTAATATCTTCAAAAATATTCATTTGGAATTCATGCTGTAAAAGGCCATATTGATCTATATTAAATGCACAATGTATTTAAGGTATCTAATTGGATAAGGATTAATGTTGTATTGTTTAAAATTGCTTCGTAAATAAGACATTATTTCTCGTAAAAAGTAAAGGATAAAAAATGGTTATTGTCAGTTATCCCTAAGAGGTAGACATATACTATCGCGGACTTTTTTGTAGACCTTTTTAAGGTGTACAATACTGTAGTACATTATTTTGATCTATCTCGTAGGGTTCAGCCAGCGTTTGCAATGTAAGCTACTAAGCGATCATACATCAACATAATGTAGACAAAACAGTCTTACTTTTCACATGTTTAGGGAAACTTACTTTATTTATTGTTATACTTGTAATCGTCCCATTAAAACTTAATTTTCTAGAATCGATATATCGATACGGTTCGAATTGAAGTAGGAGTTGTAGTTATTAATTCATTTCAGACTAGTATGAAAGATAAACTTAAGTTTAATCAATGTAGGGCAGACATCAACTTGCTGGAAATACAAAATGTTTTAAACATACCGCGTAAAAATATAAATAAAAATGTTTACATAAAATTGTTATTATTTAGGTCTATATTTTATTTGTTTCAGTTATATGTGAAGACGGAACTTTTCATAAATTCACGTTCTCCGCCGAGGGTAACTGCCACCGCAGCGATTTTGAATATTTCTTACAGGTATGATTATATACATCTATTAGAAAAAAACTCGGAATCTAGTATTTAGACCCCCCAGCATTCAATATCATTAAGTAAGAATTATTTACGAAATTAATAACTAATCTTAAATCTACGGAATTCAAATTTGTGCAAATATAATTTAAATTATAAATCGATTTTTCATTTATAATCGAAAATGTATTTCAAATTTGAATTTTCTAGACATAAATTTGAATTTGGAATATATTTTTTTACTTGTATTTTCTTATCCCTCTTTGTAATAGAAATAAATTGACTGACATTTTTAGATTACTTGCTGATTGTCTACAATTTTTTTCCAGGTAGGCGACGATGACGAATTTTTGCATTAATTGTTATATATTTGCTAACAAGGGACAAAATAATTACAAAGTGAACATTAAAGTGATAGTACACGGTAATTAAAACGTTAGGGCATCCAAATCTATGAAACACAATGTATTTTTGCTACATTATTAGTTACATTTTAAGGCTAATATAAGTATTCTGCGCAAAATGTGATATTGTTAATTTTGAAATAGTTATGAATAAAACATTTTGAAAAGGCTCTATATTACGATAGTACTGAATTAAAGACTGCGCTAATAATTAATAGAAACATCAGTGTTACTTATATTACCCTTAAAACTTGCATTACTTAAATTTGAAATTAGAATAGCCGCGTTTTGTATGAAGCCATAGACTAGAAGTGATTTTTTTAAATACCGAACACATTTATTTTACTTTTAACATAAGCATGTCCATGAAGTGGAAATTAAAATCGAATTGTTAAATCGATTTAATTTATTCATTAAAAAAATCGATTGTTACAATCGAATTGGTAACGTATATTGTTCACTAATGAGTTGTCAAAAGTAAAATAAACGGCTTGACGGTATAAAAAGAGTTGTCTTAATTTTGTTCGGTGAGCAACGAAAAGTTTATTAATATTGATTAGTTGATGAGTTAATTTGTTAGAATATGTTTACATACATTACCGGATTTAAATACACTATGAAAGCATTCATTTTTCTTTTGACATATACACTATGTATATACTATATGTCTTTAGCTGTTTTTAAATCAATAATTATTTTTCTGTACATTATTGATGTAATTTTAAAACAATTTTGAGGATCAGACAACCTTACCAGAAAGTGAAGTTTAGTGATAATTATGTGAACAGCTTCATTCTAAGCTATTTATAAATAAATAAAAAGAAATTAAGATTGATGATGACAAGTCAATTAACGCCCTTCTCTAACCTTTGGATTGAATACGATTTAAATTTGAAATTTATTTTCTATCTCAAATTTAAGGAATTTGGATCACATATTCTAAATAGATTCTAAATTTAAATTGTATATGCACAAATTTGAATTTGGAATCTACTATCCATCTGTACTGTAAATCCATGGATTTTTGATCAAGATTGATTATTAATTTTGTTTGTAAAAAAATTTTATGAAGAAACTCGATTGCTACATAACATCACTAATCCAAGCTGTCAAAAGTAAAATAAATGTTTGTACAGAGTATATAAAAGTTTTTTTTCTTTAAAGACAACGGGCACTAAATTGCATTTCAAGAATGATGTATGAATATGAATGAATGTAAAACTTGCAATATTTTATTTGATACTACTTAACAAAATAGTTAATTTTACCTACATAAGTCTCTCGCGCAATATGTATATATGTTTGTGATGTCTCGTGTTCGTATTTAATGATTTTTGTATGTACTTGTATTGTATATCCAGGTTATAGGTTGTATTAAAGATTGTATGACAAGTTTAATGATAATCTGAATGATTGAGAGATCCGACCAAAATTGTTAACCTGTTTCTGGGTAAAAGATTTTTATATACTGGTAAGTTTTTGCCACATATACTGCCAGTTTCACCACTCGATCATAGTCTCATTATTTTTAATAAATTAATTTCGTTTGTTTTATATGACTTCTACAATCGTTTAGGAATTGGCATTATTCAAATGTTCGAAACAAAAAAAACGATTATTTTATGTCACTTTGAATTGATACCAGACTTACCCCCTTACTTATGGGAAAGATCCCATCCCAATAATGCTGCAGATCTAGTGGACTCTAGGCTCTTGCTCAGGGTCCACTGAAGTCAGTGACAGTGGCCATTTACCATCAGATGGACCATCTGCTCTGATTTTTGCACCTTATCTACCATAAAATATACATATTATATGACACTTTATTTTGTCAATTCAATTCTGATAAATTTTTTGATTTCAATTAATGATATCAAAGATTAAATGATTAAAAAATTTGCAACAAGATTAAGAGCCTCGGACGATATTTGAATATTGCTTTCAAACATTATGATAATGACGTCATCAGCTTGTCATCCTAGCTTTAACATACAAGTAACTGTCATATTATAACCTGGATATTATAAAAGAAACTATTGTATAACTACTTTTGTACTATTTGTCATATAAAATCATTTTTTAACTTTTTTTTCGCGCTCAATACAAAATGTGTATTTGCTCAGTTTCGAGTAATCGATTACGAATAAAGCCGATCATAATCGAGTAGGCCCACCACTATTTTTAAATCTATTGGTGCATGCATATTTTTAGTTAAAAATTAATATATTTTGTTTAATTAGTTAAATTTGAACTGAGAGAATAGGTTAATAATTATGTATAGAATGTACTGGATGTGAATAATTTGATAATAATGATATGTCATACTGAATTATGCAGTGTTACCAACTCTCAAAAATATTTCTCCCTAAAGCTTAAGTCAAAACTCCCTAAAATCATAATATACCTGAAAATACTCCTAAAAAATAAAAATAATATAACCTCAAAATATTTTACTCCCTATATTTAAAGGAATATATCAACACACGAGTTGCGTTAAAAAAATTTGTTTTCATTTATCAAGTTGACGCAACACCTAAATATGTGACGTAGCGAGATGACGTCACTACGAATTTCCTCTAGAGCCATGAACAATGCGTCACAGTCCCTCAATATAACTTTTAATTTCCCCCTTTCAACCCCTTAGAAACCTTTTTTCGCATTAAAAAGTAGTCTATATCCTTTCTCAGGCTCTAGACTATCTGTATACCAAATTTCATTTAAATAGGTTCAGTACTTTTGGCGTGAAAGCGCGACAGACAGAGTTACTTTCGCATTTATAATATTAGTAAGGGTTTGGTCACTTTATCAACTTGTTCACACAGTACACAAATCCATGAGTTTTCATGTGTATAACCATGTAAATAAGTAGATATAGCTTTTATATATCAACGCTAGTTGTAGTGAATGTCAGCTTTCTATGTTTAAGAAACAATGACATTTAGTTTAAAAATTCAATAAAAATGGATAATTTAATGATAGTTTCATTAATGTATAATAAAATTCATTTTAGAATTTTTAATGAGCTAGATTCTAGATTTTTGCTAAATTGGCTAAAATTATACACCATTGCTGTATCGTTAATAAACACCTGTAAATATGAAATTTTATTTTTTTAAAGGGAATTGTGATAACAGATACTCCACTCGTGTAATGGTGTTGTGATGACACCTAAGATTTGCAATTTTAACAATAAAATAATTTTTAAATCTATTGTGTTTTTGTAATCTGACCTAAAACGAGGAATTCCAAATTTTTTAATGTAACTCATTGATTCCCAGTGTCACTTTTTTTTCTACCACATTGCAACTTTATTGCAGCAAAGATAAACGGTAACACTATTTATTATTATTTTCTGGCAACACTAACCAAATGTTATTTCATATTTGTCAAATTCATTATGGGGTCAGTGGTAGTCAGACATAAAAAAATAAGAATTTTCAGTATTTTTTTTTTGCCTTAAATAATTTTATTTTATAAAATTTATAATATGGAATTATTACACAAATTTGAAAAAAAAAATATTTATAATTTCCAAGGTCAACGTTTGATAACGACTCGAGTCGAACTCGATTTCAAGAAAACTTGTAACGCGAAAATAAAACTTGAGCTTATCAATAAAAAAAAACGAGTTATAATAATTGCCACAAAATTACTTAACGCGAGTTTCGGTAATAGTTTCTGATTTCGCATTATTTAATGAAAAAGCGTTTGATTTTTAAAGTGACAACTTCTTTAGCAGCGTTGAGCAGTTGTGTAGTTTTTTTTGTACGGGTAAAAAATGTTAAACTCACGTCAGGACACGTGACCTGATCAAAAATTCGTAAACGTCAGATTTTTTGCGTCAGGTTTTTTGAATTTTGTCCTTTGGGTTACTTAAAACGTATAATTATATCACGTTCTGGTCTCGCCGTATGTAAGCCAGATCTCAATAATACAGTTCGGTTTCTTTTAATTTTGTGGTATGGGAATATTCAGAAATACACAATGTTAATGTTCAAGTTTTCACTTCTGCCGGCACTCCCCCAGTGCAACCTGTTGTTTTTACAACAAGTTGCAGCAGCCTGGAGTGATAGCAAGGTGTGAAAATTTCCATAAAATCTTTTGTCACACAAATACAAGTTTTGTTTTTGTTTCTAAATATTATTTCAAATTTTGAACATTCTCTGGGATCCAGTTGTATACAAAAGATTTACTAATTCGACTCAATCTTGTAGGAATAACAAGTTCATGTTTGTTCAGATTTGTCTCGGGTACTTGTTAATTTTTCAGAAGTTCCTGAATAAATACAATTTTAAAGAAATACAACTTTCAACAATTTAATAACATTTATTTAACTAACAATAACTAATCACTAATTTTTTTAATCATTTTCAGGCTTTTTTCGACCAAATGGATCTGACCATACTTTCATATCTGAAAAATAAAATAATTAATAGTACAACAAGCAATTATTAATCTGTATAATTAATATAAAAAAGAAATAATAAACACATACTTCCAGGTTGGATATCTTCCTGTCTAATATTTTTTCTGGTCTCTTTTTGTATTTTTTCTGCAAAAAATTTATTGTATATTAATTATTTTTATTTCAAGTATACTTAATATTTACTAATACTCTTTTATGTACACTAACAAACAGGGCTGTCAGTTTATTGAATAATGTACAGTCGCGGAATGAAAAGGTTCGTCACCTTAAGGTCAGTTTTTGCTTGCAAGAATCAATTCTGCCAACATCCCAGTCCAAAAAGAATATTGCTAACGTTTAAAATATAAATGTGACGTTTCTATCGAATAAGATTTTGCCTCAATTTAGACTGTCAATGTTATCCATACAAATAAATAAAATTGGAGTGTCTGTTTGTAATATTAAAATAATCGCTTTTAACTAAGAGCATATGGATGATACATATACCAAAACAACATTTTTTGTCTGTCTGTTTGTTCCGGCTACTCCTTGCAATGGCTTAACTGATTTAGACGGGACTTTCACGGGCAGATAGCTGATGTAACAAGGAGTAACTTAGACTATTGAACATCTCGCTACGACCCATAGAAGCGGAGCAACACGCGAACGAAGTCGCGCAGGTCGGCTAGTTAATAAATAAAACCAAAGCGCAACTATAACAAAAAAACTATATTAAAATGACAACCAACCAAATGAAGAAGCAAATTTCAATAAAAACAAACAAAATAATGACATTTTAATAATGGTTAATAATAATTGATTTTAATAAACAAAAAAAATTTAATAATGGATATAGCCACCGTTAGTGTCAATGACACATTGTAATCTATTTCTCATAGAACCCACAAGACGAGAGCATAGATCAGTCCCTCTTGTGTCTTCCCAAATAGTTCGGCAATGTTTTTCTATGGACTCGTTGGTTCTTTCATTACTGTTTTCCCATCGCTGAACCATTAAACCCCAAAGATTTTCTATGGGGTTCAAATCGGCAGATTTTGCTGGCCAGGGAAGCACCACTATATCGTCATGCCGGTAGAACCATTCATTCACACACAATACGAGCGGTGTGCGTGCAAGCATTATCCTGGACATAGCTGACCTGGGGCAACTCATTAGCTGTATACACGGTGCGCACACTTGGTAGCATACTATCTTTCAATACAGACAAATAATGTGTTGCGTTTGCTCTTGAAGGAAGAAGAACGAGCTCGCCCACTCCATCCATTTACATCCACCCCCATATATTAGACGAGATTCGTCCGGAACTGATATTCGGCACTACATGGTCTTCTGTGTATCTCGTACCATTATATCTCCACAAATGAAGCCTTCCATGTTGGCTTGACATAGCCTTTTTCGTCTGTAAATATAGTGTTGCTTCAGTCAAAGTTCAAATAAGTCTCTGCAAATCTTAAGCATGCCTCTTTATGAGCCGGTGTCACAGCAACTTTTTTTGCGTGTCGTCTATAATGTAATCCCATTGAGTGTAATACATTTCTTATCACTCTTGGACAAACATCATATAATTGGGCGAAATGTTTCGTTGATACAAAGCCGTTTTCTTCATATTGCCTTCTCAAGTCAGCTTTTTGTGCAACATTGAGAATAGGTTGGTGACCAGAGTTAGTGTGACGGTGATCTACGAGTGCACATCAATTTGAACTTTGTTATTGAGTACGCTAAACTTAATTTTCTATACAGAAATCTTTTCTGTGATAAATTTTCAAAAGGTAACATGTGCTCGCACCACGTTAAATGAATCAATTTGAAAACTGACGAACCTTTTCTTTGCTGACCGTACATTTTCCAAAAATCTGTGAATGCAGTTCAGAATATCTTAAAAAGTGGATGGGCCCCAAGGAATGTAACTATTACGGTTAAGGTACCTGCCCTCACTGACCCATCTCAAAAATCCACCCTGTTTATATATATTATAACAATAGAGGTAGTAGAATATTTAACCCAACTGCTGAATTCTCAGAAATTGTAAACAAAGTACGAAATTAAACGCTATTTTTATTTTATTCAAATTTTCGACTTATAGAGAATTTTGACTTAGGCAGATTTTCATTTGTCATAAAGAGGTTGAGACTCATTCTTGTAAATTTTTAGTTAGACACACATATTTTTCATTGTATACTACTAAATTGCTTTCTAAGAAACAATGGAATACTTACACTGTCGAATTCTTAAAAGTTGGTTACTTATTTTTCTTCGAACTATAGAGCTAATAAGTCTCAAATAATTGAGTTGTAAATGTTGTAAAATTAAACATTGCTGTGTTCGAGATGCAGAGGTAAAATTTAATTTTTCGAGTTATGGAGGGAAAATACAACAGAGGGGTGAGATTTCGAGTAATGGACCTCCATTAGTGTTATGAGGTTCCACTTAACAAGTTTTACTGTAGTTTGTTATTATGCGGATTTGATAGGGTATAGGGTTTTTGATCGTTGTCTTATCTGGCAGACCATGTATACATTATATTAATGTTTATAACTTACTATATTCGCTCGCATCAATCATAGGGCTGATAGCAATAGGATACAACGTAACTCCCATTAAACCAAATATTCCACATAGTAATGTTACGTAACGAGCATTCCTGGATAAAGCCATCCTTATTATTTTTATAATCCTTGCCTATATATTGATAATAATCACGTAAGATTATTTATAATTCGAAATGTACATTATTTTGGCTCAGTGACAAGACAATGATAATTTTACAGCTGACATTCGTAAACAGTGTTACCGAGACTCAAAAAAATGACTCCCTAACACTTGTTAAAACTGTTGTAGGTAATGCGTAGTTTTTGCAGTGTTGAAGTAATTTCCATTTATAATTAAGAAGCACAAAATAAATAATACAATATTTATTTTAAAGACAATTTGACAACCATAATATATTTATAACAACTAGACAACCATACTTTTTCCTAATTTAAATAAAGGTCGAACATCGCTAACCAAAGAGGTTTCACCTTAACAAAAACCCTCTAAAATCATATATTCGCTTACAGAGAAATACAGGATTATATTGAAATTTTATACAATAGACACATGCAATAAAGCGAAAACAAAAATATAATATTAAAATAAGTTAAAAATGTATATTTAAATAAGACAAGGTAGGTCTTGGGCCTAGTCGGTCACCAATGAGAGTGCTCTTTTTAGTTCGTTAGTTCTTTTTTAAATTGATTTAGTAAAAATAATAAAGGAAAAAAACATCGCCATTTTCAAACGTGAAACATCGATGTAAGAAATATCGATGTTTATGAACAATATTTTTATATTTCTACGATCATTTAAATGTATGTATCGATTTCTTATAAAAAATAAACTACTATTTTTATTTACTACACATTTTAATAGGTAATAGGTATAGAAAACAAGTAGTCAAGTATGGATGAAACATAAACATCTCTAGAAGTAAATAATTCGATAAAATAATATAAGAACTAAGAGCGAGATCATCAACGAAATAGTTTACCTAAAGGTGGCAGAGTTATTAATGATTGATGTATGTATGTGTGTACGTGTGTGTATGTGTTGATGAGTGTATGATTATATGTTGCATATGGTAATTTGTGTTTCTTTTATTGTTGTTCGAAATATTCGAACTCTGAATAATCGTTTGGCATGTTTTTTTAATCTTCTCTTAAATTGAAAGAAGGATGATGATTCCTTAATTTAATTCGGTTGTCGGTTGTATAGTTCAGCACATTTTATTTCCATAACTTGTTCTTGGTGTTCGGAGAAAAATATCGTGCTATTTGAGATTTTTTGTGGACTTGGAATTTTTTGGTAAAACATTCACCTTGGTTCACATTGGTTTTATTGAGAATTTTGCTAATTAGCAAACATGTATTTGTATATTTGGTATAATGTCATAAGCTTATTTTTTTGTACTGTACAGTTATTGTTGGAGTTAGGTAATCAAAATTGAATAAAAGTTTTATGTTTTAAAATGATAATAATTACTTGAAAATCACTAAAATAGTATCATTAAAAAATTTAAAGACAACAAATAAATATGTAATAAAGTAAGAAGTTGAAAAATACTTGTACATTATTTGGGTTATCTTAATAAATGAATCAAATTATTTAAGTAATTTATTTTTTTATTATATTTCCACATCAATTACTTATCGTAGGTGAAACTTCGTGTTAGTGATGTCCGCTGCTTTAATGAGTAACTGTAAAAGTTTATCATATACTAATTTTGGCGCATCTTTAGCAAATATAAAATCAACATGATTAAACTCTTTCAAAGGCACAATGTAATGTTCAATTAGATTAGGAAGCTTTACAACTAAATTAGTGACGTCCACATCGCTCGCTAACCAATCGTTATCCGCGCTCAGCACAGCTATTGGCAAAGTTATTTTCCGCAAATCATATTCAGGTGGTGCTAATGTTCCATATGCTTTTATATTACCTGTAACCCCGTAATCAAACTGTTGAAATCTCCCCGTGTTACTGATTTCTTGAGCGTAATGGACTAATGTCTTGGAAGAAGCTCCATTGGGTTCATGTCCGAGTATAATAGGAAGCAATGTCCGATTAAACTGTTTCTCGTCAAATCCACACAACATGAATATCGAATTCTCGCATATTTCTCTTTCGTATCGATTGAGTTCGCACGCATACTTCGAAAGCCATCGTAGGACGATATCGTGTGGTAGGAATTCATTGGCACCGATAAGTTTCAATAAAAATTCGATATCGTTGCTATATTTTGCCAGCAAGTGAATAGGACTTTTTATATTAGTCATGTAGGCAACGGGTGCTAAAACAAACCCTGCTCTTAATATTTCATTGTATTGAGTTTTTGTTGACAGCAAAGCGAACAACACAGTTGTACCCATTGAGTGGCCAATGTAGTTTATTTCTGTGTAAGAGCCTTTTATCTTGATGATATAATCTATAATTGCTGGCAAATCGTGCTGACCTACTTCATGAAAAGTAAAATTCCAAAATTCGAAAGAATCAGTATTTAACGAGACATGAGCTCGGGAGTATGTGTTACCCCTCACATTTGCTAGCCAGATATCATACCCAGCGTCTGATAATATATACGCGAGTCCCTTTTCTGGTCCAGGCATAACGAAATCCGCTGAACTGCTTAAAAGACCATGGTGAATTAGAACTGTTTCACGTGAACTTACTGTACTATTGGACTTCCTTGAATAAGGGATTCTGTGAAGAGTAAGTATATAGCCATCATCAGTCACGATAGTATGCGACTCTGATATATATCCATGTGAGGCTATCAGCTGCGGAGTTGTCATATGAATACTTGGGTCGTCGTTATTAGTTGAATAAATTAAGTTTTGCGAAGCAACAAATTCATAAATAGCTTGTTCATCCACTTCATTGTTTGGTTCTGTTGTCTTACTCATTGGCTCTTCGTTATTGTTAGCAAAATATTCTTTGATCATATTTACTTTATCTGTAATCATTTGTGGCATATCCTCCGTAAACCATTCGACATAGCTTTCTCCACATTGAAATGATATTAATAACGTTACCGCGAAAAAGAAGAGGTTCATTACGATGTCTGAACACGTTCGTCAGGTTCGTACGAAATGACGCGACTGAGATTATTTATAGTTCAGATGACACTTTATGATGACCTCTCGTGCAGTAGGTCACAACTAATATTTATTAAATTACTAGTCGACCCGTCCCGACTTCGCACGGATGCATTTTTACATTTTAGACGCAACCGCTATGTCCTTCGAAAATATTCATTTAAATTACATGCTTAAAGGGCCATATTGATCTATATTAAATGCACAATGTATTTAAGGTACTTAATCGGATAAGGATTAATGCTGTATTGTTTAAAATCGCTTCGTAAATAAGCCTATTTCTCCTAAAAATTAAAGGATAAAAAATGGTTATTGTGGGTTATCTCTAAGAGATAGACATATACCATCGGGACCTTTCTTGTTGACTTTTTTAAGGTGTACCATACTGTAGTACATTATTTTAATTTTTTTTAGTTTACAATGTGAGCGCAAAGAAGTGTGTTTATTTACGATATCACATTAGAAACCTCTAAAATTATCAGTATTTATTCACTATAATATGCATGTAATATACATATAATATTCCTCTTGAATCACTCTATCTGTTGAAAAAAAACTCATCAAAATCCGTTTCGTAGTTTTAATGACCTAAGCATACATAGGGACAAATAGACAGCGATTAGCGACTGTTTTATACTATGTAGTGATAAAACAAAGTTACATTTATGTTAAGATATTGTTTCACGTAAACAATAATTAACTAACAACATACTAAATCACTTGATCAAATATTAATATACATGTTATTGGTAAGATCCAAAGAATAATCTTTTTAAATCAGCTATTTTAAAATTAGAGATTATTATTTATATTAAGATAAAATGTTTTACAATAAATAATGTTTAGATTAAATAATTAGTTTAGAGAATTATGAAAAACTTAACAACAACAAAAATCCTTCCTACTTCTCCTACTAATATTATAAACGCGAAAGTTTGTAAGATTGTATGGATGTATGTTTGTTACTCTTTCACGCAAAAACTACTGAACGTATTTTGATGACACTACAACAATATAGGCTATAATTTATAATGATATAGTGTGAATTATTAATATATATATATATATAGCTGTTTTTGCTGATTCACTGAGTGACTGATTGATCACCTCTCCTGTAAAATTTTGTATGAAAAAAATTTTTTTCACTCATGGTTTCGTATAGAGGAATAAAATTCATTCACAGGAAAAATATGTAGAAAGCTGATGATTGAGGGTTTCAGAGAGGGGGGAATAGCACAACCAGGATATTTAAGATAGGTGGGAGGTGCTCGAACAAATATCATTAGAAACCTCATCCAATTGGCAATGACCTGAAAAAAAATCCAAAATGGCGGATTTAAGATGGCGGCCATACAAATTTCGTCGGCGTCTACATCTCAGAAAGTAGACAAGATGGAAGATTGTTTTATTGGAAAAAGATGATCAGGGCCTCAAGGTCTATTTGATGAATAGAAAAAAAAATCAAGATGGCGCAATTTTTTTTTCCATACTAAATGTATGGTATTCAAGAGTCTACAATTTGGAAACTGCAACATTTTGATACGGTTCATAGAAGACCTTTTATTCTGACAAGTGTTGATTAAGGATTTCGGAGACGGGGAAGGAGCACGGCCAGGGTGTTCAAGAGGGGTTCTCAAACAAAAATCCTTCGAAACCTCTTCCAATTTAGTTTATATTAATATTAAAGAGACTACAATTTTGAAACTATGAAAGATTTTGATATGGTTCATAGAAGAACATTCATTCTGACAAATTCATCGAGGATTTCAGACAAGGGTATGGAGCACGGCCAGGTTATTAAAATAGGTGGGCGCTACTCAAATAAAAAACACTAGAAGTCTCATCCAATTGGCAGGGAGCTGAATACACATTTCCAAATTGTCAGATTCCGTATGGCGGTTTTGTAGAAAATGGTAGACAGTGGTAGAAAGTAGTAAAAAATGGTAGTCAGTGATTGGCTGAAGTGATTTTCGTGTCCTGGATGTTCTTTTTAAAATCTTATGGCTCTGGTAGATATTACAGAAGGTCTCTCTTTTAAATTCCACTGTACTGTGCTCGATAGT
Organism: Limenitis camilla; assembly: GCA_905147385.1. NCBI lineage: Eukaryota > Metazoa > Arthropoda > Insecta > Lepidoptera > Nymphalidae > Limenitis > Limenitis camilla. The sequence continues at coordinate 6,823,498 of LR990246.1, read as the reverse complement.
ATATCAATCTGATATTCGCTCTAGAACATGAAAATTCAAAACATTTTTTAATAAAGTACGGTGTGCGAGTTCCAAATTGACATTTGGCCGAATTATTAATATAAATTTTAATGTACTTAACATATTTTTTGTAAAAAAATCTTAACAAAATAACGAAATATGGCGTTGATGTTGATTGTTCTGCTGAATCCAAACCCTTTTATGTATGTTCTAATATTAAGCTTTAGTAAATATACGTCCATGTCCAAATTGCGTGGGATATGTTTATTATCATTACATTGTTTGACCCGTAAGTATGATCTCATAAAGATAGTAAGCGGTAAGTAGTTTACAGCAGACAACTAGGGAACTAACAGTAACGTTATTTCACAAAAGATACTCACTGAGAGAACACGATTTATTTTGTGCCTCTACTTCAAGTTAACTTAATTAATAAAATGTTACAAAAAATAATTTTTATATTAGTACTATTTTGCTTTGATCGGATCTATGGATTAAGTAAGTAGGGGAAATCCGGGCAAAGTGATTGTCGTTGATAATTGTCGTTTTGTTATAAGTTATAATTATGGGAAATTGAAACAAATGTTTATAATCAGTCTTTAATAAATGAACTCACATAATTCAATAATAGTGGGTCTAGCCAAGTTGCAAACGTTATGTTTCTATTCTCTGTCTATAATTTCAAGCCATATGTGTCGACAAGTCATGTTGACATATGTGGTGCGTTCCACTAAGCATTCCCAACGCCCAAATAACTTAAATGTGTAAATAATTTTATTTGATACGAATAGAGATTTATTAGTAAAGTGAATGTTTCTGCAGCGGATGCTCAACGTACCGCCACCGCTGTATAGGTAAATATATTTATGTAAAATTAATTTTAGTTGCAATTTAGTTATAAATATAAAAAAAAACTATATCTATCAATAAAAATTTATGTATATAAATTAATTTATCCAATAATTATTGAAATTTATTGTTAAGACTTACAAATAATAATAACAACATAACCTCTTGAAACTATTGCTTTATAACTCGGCATTTGAGTTATTTTTATTAGCGCTCAAAACGCTCAATAATCCATTCCACTTTGGTTAACGATTGTATCACTCGCGAAGAAATGGAACAGGATAAACAGTTGTCGTGAGCGTGGTCGTCGCACTCTACCGTTGACATATGTCATTCCCATACATTTTATGGTTTTCTGCGTTTTATGCGTTAACAATTGTAGAAAGTCAACTTGGCTAAGCCCCCACTTGTCCTTAATATTAATTAAACTGTTAGATATAAGGCCAGTTTTTAAAAATGGCATGAATATCCACTTTATCCAGCACTTTTCTAGTCTTGTTTTTATATTTTGCATTATCTGCAATAGACAAAAACTCGATAATGTACATAATTCCATAAAACTGTATAACTTGTCATGTCCGGGGAAAGTGAATACGGTATCCTATCCAATTTGCCCAATCCGCTTTGCCCTTCAGGTACATTTTTGAGATTATCCCAAATTACTAAAAAACCAGAGCATCTAAACTCGTCGTCTACGGATAGTTGAAAGCTACATAATTAGGAATCAAAACCTACTCATAACAAAGAATATGTCAGAAATATTATTATTAATAACAAAGAATGTCTCTCTGTAAATTAATATTTTTTTCCCAAAAACACACTCGACCGTTGCAATGAATACGCGGCTGCCCGCCAACGAAGAATTTTAAAAGATATCCAATTAAAGATTTTAAAGATATCCATTTTAGCCGGGTTTCCCTATATTTATATAAAAAATATTTTTCTATTACTCATTTTTGTGTACAGTTGTTGTATAAAAATACAACAGTCAATGAATGACGAGTAACAGATTTGCTGAACTGTTATGACTGAGAATATATGTCGATATATATCGACTGGATAAACATTAAATGTTTGACAGTTAAGAAACTGATTGTGGGAAAATGATTTTTTCTTTTATTTTAGTTTTTCCTCGATTTTCCATTTTTTTTGTATTCTGCTATTATATAGCGATTCGGGATAGAGACAAATACAACAAATCAAAAACCATGAAAATCGGTCCAGCCGTTCTCGAGTTATAAGTATCAAACTTCATTTCATTCATTTTCTTGAAAAAACGGTTTAATAAAACAGTCATCCCATGTTTACTGTCTTGAGGCAATGAATACTCTTTTTTTCAATTCCGATAATCACTGACAGAGTACTAGAGGTGTGGCGTATATACTGGAACAGGTTTCAAGACTAGATTTCAGCGAAGACGTCTCTGTTCCAAGTCTCTGATTAGCGTCCAAACGCGTCTTGAAGTATTTAAAAGTATTGAAGTATGCCGAGTATTTTGAAAGATCTGTGAATAAGTACTCTGACAAATTCTGATATGCTTATATTTCATATTCATATAATCTCTGTGATAACCATTCAAAATAAGTCGGATAATATCGTTCGGATTCATTGTACACAGATTATATTACTATACCAGTTCCAATAATAAAGACTTAGTTATAAAAGCTATTACAAGTAATATTACACACCTGAGATAAATAAAAGTATTAATGAAGTATTAGTTACAATTTTATATTATTTCCAGACGAATATATTAATATTACCTAATCCTGAGAAATATGCGAGTATACGTCTTCACCGAGTTCACACTCGATGTAAGCATGTGTGAGTTGCCTCGTACTCGTTGCGAGACGTGCTCGACGTTAGTGTGTGTGAATGAAGTGAGAATAACAGCTCTCGACTGTAAAATACTAGTATTAAGGTTGTTTTTTAAATGAAATAACTCATACTCCGCGTACTCTCGGTTTGTTTGTGTGTGTGTGTGTCTATCAGACGAAATTCTATCTTATTTTGATTAGTATAAAGTTTCGATTAGTAGATGCGATAGTAGTGAAGTTGGATAGCCAGATATCATCATACCAAATTTCATCAAAATCTATCCAGTGGGATCTCGTGATGCGATTACAGGCAGACAGACAGACAGGTAGACAAAGATTTTAAAAACTATAGATTTGGCCTCTCTTTCGATAACCATGACTATTTAAATAATTTTCCAAAAAATATTTATTGTACAGGGTCGACTCAGTTAGAATTTTGTTATATGAATAGATTTTCGAAAACTATTATATTATATTCGAACCGTGTACAGAGTACAGCCTGCGATTTCAAAAAAATCGATGTTTTAAATATACTCATATCTACTTATAGTTAGCTTCAACCCTCCATACTTTCGTAGTATCTAATAAGTGCTTTCACGCAGACGCAGATACTCATACTCCTGGAGCTAGTCTTTGGAACGCGTATTTACAAGTACGAGTACTTGTAAGACTTAGTACGTAGATTGACGAGTATGACACACCTCTACAGAGTACCTTAGCTAACCTGAGTACTTAGGAAACAAATATTGATACTATAAATATTTTTTTCACAGAACGATGCGAGGACTGTGTTTTCATTAGACACTGCGAAAATACGAAATCTTTGGAAGATGCAACTATTGATCTTGACATAATGGAAAAAGTTTTTGACTCATTATGTGGCATGCAGGAATTGAACGGAATTTCTAGACCAAAGGCAAGCATTCCTACTTATATTTATTTTCATTATATCCTTATAAGCTAACAACTCGTCCAACTGAGAGTCAGGCTCGCACACGAGTCAGTCAGTCACTTTGTCAACTCTTCAATAAATCTTTATTTGTAACTCTGTTTTCGAATACCGACCACCATTTTTTACCAAGGATTTTACCAAGGATTTAATTTTATGATTCTAGATCAACAGAAAGTTGTTTTCACAGCTCCGAGAGAGTGTAGAATTTATACAATAAAAAAAATTTGTTGTTGATAGACCGACGGATATAAAAGGGTTCATTTCATTCATTTTTCATTTAAATACGGAACCCTAAAAACATATGTTCCTAATGTGTTAAAATTAACGCTCATTCTAGTGGTCGTTTTCCAAACAAATTAAAGTATACATTGTTGATGGTCAATTATATTATACCTTTTTTATATATTTTACGAGCGGCCTACCCTTGGTTCGGTTCGGTTGATTAAAGCAAGATTATAATCCTTATCCTTACCCAATAGTGTAGCTTTTCTTTATTTTTAGCTTTATGTATTATTAATAATTGAAAACGAAAAGAAACAGAAAAATATACAAAGTAGGAAAGAGAGAAATAAGATAGATAATGCGAGAGAGAGAGCGAGAGAGATAGTTACAGAGGGAGAGAAAGAATTGTTGAGAGTGAAGAAGAGAAAGAAAAGTAAAAATGAAAAATAGAAAAGGAGAGATAATCGGAAATATTGTAGATATCTATTTGTGAAAGAATTTTTAAAATCGGATCACTACGAATAAAATGTCAAATAAATTGAAAAAAATACGGTAGCACTACATTATCTACGTCATACGACAATATCACTGAAAGAGTTTATAAAATCGTATTTGTGATTACAAAAAGAAATAACTTAATCTATTCTTGCTAAATGATGTATCTTTCTATCGATGAAAAACTTATAAAATCGGTTCAGTAGTTTTAGAGCCTATTCGCAACAAACAAACAAAAAATCAGAGAAATGAGAAAGAGAATTTGATTATTGAAATACACTACAAGGATGATATTGTGTGGACTATTGGGTAAAGTCAAATCAAATCAAATCAAAATTATTTATTTCAATTAGACTTTTTTGAAAAGTACTTTTGAAACGTCAAAAATTTGTCGGTCAGTTAGTTTGTATGAAGCTACCACCAGCTCGGAAAGCAGTTTTCTGTTGAGAAGAGCCGGCCAGAAACTCAACAGTCGCTCTTTTCAAAAAGCCATGTTTACATAGTCTGTTATACAAATCATTTAACTTGAGAGTCAACGTCACTTAGATTCCAAGCATTCTCATCATTTAAGTAATCCTGTACATTATAGTATGCTTTATATATTAATGACTTCTTGATACGAGTTTTAAATTGTTGAAGTGGCAAGTCTAATATAGGCTGTGGAATCTTATTATAGATGCGAACACCAAGCCCCATGAAGCTATTACTCACTTTGTGGAGACGATAGTACGGCGTTACAAGTTTATTTCTGTTTCTAGTATTAACATTATGTTTGTCACTGTGTTTTGAATACAAAGAATATTCTGGTAAATGAACAAAATATTACAATATATGTATTGAGATGGGACTGTAAGAACGTCTATTTTTTTATATACATCTCTAAGGGAATCCCGCGCTCTTAAGTTATAAATGGCCCGAACAGCTCTCTTTTGAAGAATAAAAATGGATTCAATGTCCGCGGCCCTACCCCACAGTAAAATGCCATAAGACATAATACTGTGAAAGTAACTGAAGTAAACTAGCCTCGCAGTATTGATATCAGTCATTTGTCTGACTCTCCTTACTGCGTAGGCAGCTGAGCTGAGTCTTCCCGCTAGAGATGATAAATGGGGGTTCCACTGGAGTTTTGAATCTAAAGTTATACCCAGAAATACCGTCGAGTCCGCCACATCTAAAATTTCATTATTTAAACGTAGGTTAAATTTTTGTTTTTTAACATTAGGTAAAGCAAACTCAACGCATTTGGTTTTTTTAGCATTAAGAACTAAGTTATTTACCGTAAACCATTGAATAACCTGCGATAATGCACTGTTTACATCGTCATAATTATATTTATTTCTGTTTACTTTAAATATAAGAGATGTATCATCAGCAAAAAGTACAATATCACACAAGTTCTTCACATAGTATGGCAGATCATTAATATAAATCAAAAATAAAAACGGGCCTAAAATGGATCCCTGTGGAACGCCCATTTGTAGCAAAGATCCAGAAGATTTTACACCATTAATAGTAATCCTCTGGACTCTTTGATTTAGGTATGAGGCAATTAGATTCAGAGAAACACCACATATACCGTAATAATTAAGTTTTTTTAAGCAAAGTAGATACAGCTACTGAACCTATAAATAACCAAACATTACGATATTTTATAATTACGACAGGAACCTAAGCAGTGCCTTGGATTTGTGACCAAGGTGTAGGTTTAAGGGCTGCCCTTCATTTAATTGAAACTCTCTCCTCCACTGCCCAGGTTCTCTTTATAACCGTAGGTTCGGTGAACCTAAGCCTAACTTACGCGCCGACATATAATAGTGTGGATGTGGATTCATACAAGCATAACAAGTAGTGAAAAAATGTAATGCTTTGTTATTAATTTAAACTATTTATTTTTTGATTTAATAGATCTGCTGTTCCGATTTTACTCCTTTAGTAGCAGACAAAGATAAAATTGCAAACCATAATAATTTAGTATTGCTTCCGGATGATTGTGGACCTGTAATGGTGTACATCCATGGTGGAACAAAACCAAATTTGTACGAATACCTTTGGATGGCACTTCTTTCCTTTAGAAAGAAAGGTGAGTATGATATAAGGTAGCCTTTCCCAAAGTGGGCGATAAAGCCCCCTTGTGGGCGCTGCAGGCCTAAAGGGGGGCGGCAAGAGACCCAAAAAAAATGGGGACGTTCTGTAGAGGCTTGGGGGGCGATTTGTAATTTCATCTAGCTAGGAGGACTCTTAGACACCGACTAAGCTCTCCACTCTCGACTACAACTTATGAACATCAAGTAATATTAATTAAGAGATTGCTCAAACTCGGTTCAATATTTTTGTCCGCGTAGTTCATATATCTGTCCTATTTTATTCAATAAATAAAAAAAAAACATGTAAATCGGTCGCTTCGTTTCGAAATGAAAGTATACACAAACCTACAAATAAAAAGGCAACAGTCATACTTTCGCATTTTAATAGTTATTAGTATTCCTAGATAGGTAATTTTCGTAGGTAATATACCACGGGCAATCATGTTTTAACAAAATTAAACAATGTGAGAAGTAAAAAAGAAGAGACGGCAATACTGTATACAAGCCCATCGTCGCCTTCTATGTCTAAAAACATTTTTGAATGAAGCAATGAAGTCTTCAAGACTGCAAGATCATATGAATAAAATGCATCCATGATAATAAAGATAAGAATATAGCATATTTTCAAGACTTAGAGAAGAAGCATAATACTCAGCCAAGTGTAGCAAAACTATTTTCGGCGGTTGCTAAGGAAGATGACGACGGACTTCTAGCTTCGTACAATATCTCTTTGTTAATTGCTCAAAAAGGCAAACCACACAACATCGGAGAAGAGTTAATTTTGCCAGCAATAAAGGAAGTAATAACTACTGTGCTTCATAAACCGGCCGCAGATATTATCAGAAAAAATCCTTTGAGTAATAATTCTGTGCAAAGACGAATTGATGAAATGGCTGAAAACATTGAAGGATCATTTTGCAACATCTGAGGACTTGTCAATTCTCAATTCAGCTCGATAAGTCCACTTTACAAACTAATGAAGCATTGTTGCTGTCTTACGTGAGGTTTATTAAAGATGAGAAAATATGTGAAGAACTATTGTTTGCTAGAAATTTAGAGACCGATACAAAAGGCGAAATCATATTCAATACATTGGAAAAGTTTGGTGACGAGAAAGAGATTCCCTTGAAAAATGGATGGATGGCACTTCGGCTATGACATGGTGCCATAAAAGCCTCATAGCGTACTTAAAAAATTAAATTCCAGATATCCTCGCTGTACATTGCGTTATTCATAGACAACATTTAGTTGCTAGAAATTTAAGTGAACGACTATTTTAAACACTGCAATATGTCATCAAAGCAGTCAATAAAATCCGTAACAGCTCTTTGAATAATACATTATTTCATCAACTTTAGTTAATAATGACGAAGATTTCAACCGTTTGTTGCTTCATATTGAAGTTTGTTGGTTGTCAAGAGGCAATTGTCTAACTCGATTTTACAACCTGTTTGACTCTGTGATAGAGTTCTTGGAAACTAAAGATACAGAATTGCGCAACAAGCTCATTACATCAAAGAATGATATAGCTTACATGACAGACCTGTATAAATTGTTCAACGACATGAATCACCAATTGCAAGGCGATGAACTTAATTTAAATAAAACAAAAAATTTCGTTGCTGCTTTCGCAGCTAAACTGCTTCTGCACTAAAAGAATATGGGCAGACATGAGTTTCATAATTTTCCGAATTTATCGGTATCCTGCAGTAACGACGAGTTGTTTGCCTACTGCCAACATTTGGAAAACCTCCACATTGACTTCAACGAACGATGCCAGAACATTTTAAACTTGGAAATACCAGACTGGGTGATGGATCCATTTTTAAACGTCAACACAGCAATGTCACCTCAGCTGGAAGAAGAACTTATAGAATTGACAACAAACGAGACAATAAAAATCAAGTTCAAAAATGGCTATCAAGAATTTTGGCTACAAAAACCGACCCTGCAATTGTACCCTGGATTGTGGTCAATCGTTCAACAATTCTTGATAGCATTCCCATCGACATATTTGTGTGAACGTGGATTTAGTGCTGTGGCAACGCTGCTTACTAAAAAGAAATCGTTTGCATGTTACCGAACGTGGCGACGTGCGGCTGTTCTTGAGTAAATTGGAACCTGATATCAACACACTTATTAAACAGCATCAGATTCATCCTTCACATTAGTTTTTATATAAGAATTATGTTTGTTTTATTTTGAATAAAAGATACTCTGTCTGAATATTATAAAGTTGCGTTTCAATAATCATTCTCATTGGCAGGAGTAGCCCGTAAGAGTTAACCTGAGACCTGAGCGCCGTTGTGTACTACCGACTGTGCTAAGGTCTCAGGTTAACTCTTGCGGGTTAACTTGAGACCTGAGCCTGAGTAAAAGTCTCGTATAGAATGAATGTTTAATCTCCGCTAATATAGATCACAATAATTAATTAAATTCATTTGAAGATTGCTACTACTACTTAGAAGTGCTTTTAAGTAGGTGAAAAAATGGGGGCGCTAAAAAATAATTTATTCTCAAAGTGGACAGTAGAAAAAATAAGTTTGAGGTATAAGGATATAAGGTATCATACCGAATATGTCTGAAGGACGATAAAATTTCTGTCTAGTCGTCCGTAAATTAGACGTCAGCTTATCGGATAAATTAACTTAATCCTCCAATTTTCTTATGATCGGATAATCTTGATATTAGGTTAGGTTAATTTATTCGTCCGTTTAGCGGACGACTAGCAATAGCCTATTTTATTTGTGATAATTTAAATTTTTCCAGAAAAAAATTATAGTGGCGATGAGATGGCAATAATGTTGATCGATTTAATAGAAATACGATGAATCTAAAATTTTTGTGTTTTTAGGTACTGGAACATTACATTTTAATTGCGGAGGCACTATAATAAACTCAAGGTATATCTTAACTGCTGCTCATTGTTTTGATAACTCACATGAAGAGATAGCAGGAGTGCGTGTTGGCGAATATGAAATCGGTTCAAGAAGAGATTGCCAAGGAGAAGGCAATTTAGTTTGCGAGTCTCATATTCAGGTAAAATTTGTAACTAAAATCTTGTTATTATTTTCATCACAGTATGCTATTGGATTTTGTGAAATAAATGTGTCAGCATTGGGGCGGAACTATAGTGTGGCAAAATGCCAGGGGCCCCAGCCGAAAGGGGACCCCGGTCAGGCAGAGCTGTGAGCACATATGGATCTTAACATTTATTATTACAATATTTATTAATATTTATTAGTTACATTCTTCATTTATTTAACTAATAATACTGATGCTAGAGAAATCACTGCTTTATGTTTTGTAAGTAAGTAACGCTTCCGGTGCTAACAAGATGAATAATTTATCGTTTAAAATTTCGCAAGATTTGCGAATCCTGAAGTTGAACAATAAATGATAAAGTAAAAGCTAGAAATGATTTCGATATCATCGGCTGATTTATCTTGACACACCTGGAAGCGTATAATAGACTTCCAACTTTTCTTAATGATGTCTATAACATAGCGCAGTAAACGCAACTGGCAACGCGCACACCGATTTTATTGAACCATGGAAAATGCTTTTATGCTTCCTCACTGTGGGAGAGACTGAATACCTACTAAAAACCATCGAAACCGACGCCGTCATTAGGTGGACACAAGGCACCACTGAATTGCTAATACACATTCGACCATCGTGTTCAAACAGAAGTGGATTTCTGCCTGAACAGAAAAAGCGAAAACCGCTTCTTTCTCCAAGGTTGTGCATAATTATATCATCGTCAGGCTTTCTTTAAGAAAGAGGCGATTTTTGGCGGAAGAAATAAAATTTCAATCTTTTTTTAAATCCTTATTTGAAGTGTCACTCACTTTTCTTAAAAAATCATAACTAAAATATTTTTTTAAATATTTTAATAAAAAATTACCATTCAAAAATTTTAAATTTTACTATGAGAAAAAAAATGAAATAGAATTTTTTTTTGTAAAACTAAAAAACTGTTTGATATAAAGTGCAGAAAATTTGTCAGAATTATTTTTGTTCATAACCTAAATGAACCCCTAAGTACGAGTAGAAAAGGACCCATAGAAACCCGGCTAGTCTCTTTGTTATTGAAGTGACATATATGACTTCAATTTTTTCTTATTTTAATGATTTTTGTTTTCTTATATTAATGATAGTAAAATAAGATGATTCTTTTTTTAATATTTTTCTTCTTAACTACTAATCAAAAATGGTAATTTTAGCTCAAAGTTTCATAATATTAGAGGAAGGGGGACGTCTGGCAAATTAGCCAGGGGCCCTAAACGGTGTAGTTACGCCACTACGTGTCAGTATAAAATAATAATAATTTGAATGCTTAACCATTAAATAACTCATTTTTGTCATTTTGAATGTTATCTATTATTTTATTTTTAGGATCTATCAGTAGAAAAAGTAATCCTTCACGAAAACTATAGTAAAATTGCACTGGTCAACGACATCGCATTAATTCGTACGAACACTCCTATCGATTTTGGGTATAGTGAGTATCTATTTTTAACCCCCGTTGCTATAACGACGGGGTGTTATAAGTTTAACGTGTGTATCTGTCTGTGGCAAGCGCCCAAGATAATGGACCGATTCTAATGAAGTTTTATTTGTTTCAAAAGCAGAGATGAAACGGTATTTCTCGATACCTTATGTCGGAGAATAGTCAAAAACTATCGAATAATCATCGGTATCTATGGCGTTGGAGGGTAGTCGTCACTTCCGTTGTTTTGACAGTCTCGACCCTCGATCCTTTATATTATGCCATCGACACCTTACAATCTAGTTGCCACGTCTTGTGTAAGGTTAGGTTTATGTTAGCCTATTCTTAGGCTTACAGTGATTCCCTTATTCTGCGCCGACATATATATTTTATCTATTTATCACTTGTAATTTTTCTTTATATTTTATGAATATTTGTGAAGTCTGTATTATTTTGTTTTCAACAGTCATTAAGAAGTCTGTATTTTGTCAACAATAAATATGATTTACAAGCTAATATCGGTTCTTCTAAATCGATGTCGTGTAGGTATCGGTACTCGGTGACTGTATTATATTAGAGTTTTTGTCGGGGGTAATCAAATTTAATAGTTATGTATGAATATTTTGATTAAGAAGAAATTTGCCAGGAGCATTTAAAGGTTTTTTCTGAAGTCAGAAACCACTTGTAATTTTGGGTTAAAATAGTAAAACAGAGTGCAAAATGTATTTTTTACTTGTTAGTGCGTCAATTAGAGATTTAAGTCAAATAATTTTTTTTATAGAAATTAATCATTTATTGCTTTCAATTGAACCTTGTGTTCCGCTACTCACGGAACATAATAATGGTGAGTCACTCACTCAACCATAGTTTTAATGACTAAATCATTCCACTCAACTCACGCTTTACCTACAATTTCAAATTAATCTTAAAACATGAAAAACCGAATCAAAATCGGTGCAGTCGTTCGGGAGCAACACAGACTGATACAGATATATCTATTTAACTTATAAGACGTCAACTCGATCATATCGGCTTTCAAATAGGAAAATCTTTATAACACCCACGTGACCCACAATGTGCTGTGGTCTTCTTCGTCAGCTCTACTTCACCAAATTAAATATAATAAATTCTGAATGCAAATGCTTCAAAGTCTTCTGAAAAGATTATAATTACTATATGTAAGCATGTCTATAAGTTTTGAGGAGTTCTCTCAAATCCTTAAGGATCCCATCATCAGAACTGAAATTTGAGCAATTTATAAGTATAACTATCCTATCAAATACAAAAAGAATTTTTCAAATCGGTTTAGGAATAACAAAGTTCTGAGGTAACAAACATACAATGATAACCTATTTTGAAATTAAAACTTCTTTAGCAGTTGTGTAATTTTTTTGGGATGGGTAAAAATGGTTAAATTGGCGTCAGGACACGTGACCTGGTCGAAAATTCGTAAGACGGCGCTTGCACGCACGCAATCAAGCAACGATTTGTGCGCAATAGATGAATATTCTATTTAACCATATAAATGATATCTTTATACTGATGAATAAAGAAATTCAAAAATGCACAACGTTAATGTTCGAGTTTTTACTTTAGTCGGCACTCCCCCAGTGCAACCCTTTTTTTTTTACTTTTTGTTTAGTTGAAAATAGCTGATCACTGCGAATAAGTCAATATTGATTTTGGCGATTTTCAAATATTATTAGTCACACACATAAGTAGAAGTTTTCTTCTTGTTGTTTTTAGGAAACGTGAAACCAATTTGTTTGCCGGTATCGGAAGAGCTCCGGAATAAGGATCTTAGTGGAATTACAGTAAAAGTTGCCGGTTCTGTGAGACGATCAAACATTCTTCATACTGTTGACATCCCGGTATGGGAAAAAGCCGAATGCATGAATTCTCAGGGTATCAGGTAACATATCATAACGTAGAAATGCTACGGCACTTGTAAGATACGTCGTAACGTACTATGTTTGTTATATTTTTGGAATAAATAGAATTGACCATGTTTATATATGGGCAGTCAATAATAGAATGATTCTTGCTTTTTTAAAGTTTAAATTTCCTTGCCAGGACCGGATTTAGAGCTGTGGACTCCTTTGGGCAACAAAAAAGACCCCCTGGTCCCAAATTATTTTCCAGTTTCTTTCAGTTTTTAATAAACATATTTAAATATTATCGGAAACTAGAATTATCTGAGACCAAATTTTAGTGTTAACGAACGGAACCTTTCGAGCTTTTTTCGCCGAAAAATCGTTGATGATTTCGCTGAAATCCAATTCCCGAAGAAAATCGCTTTCTATGCTCAGGAGAGAAAGCTTTGATAGACTCGTCTCATACATTATAATTTACAAAAAAAATAATAACCTAAACACTTGATCGATTACCTAACCTCCGAAGCTGCGGACAAGCCATTGGGATACTCCCTCAAGATAGGTAGTAAAATGCAAGAGCTTATGAGTGCCATTTGAATCTTTGAAATTTTGATATTTTACTGATTGCCTGATTGGAGTAAACAAATTTCGATCAATGATTTTTGTTAATATTTAAGAAAAATATAATCATGTTTGTACAAAGTACTGTAGCCAACAACAAAACAGCGAAAAAAAAAAGACCTAATTAAAATATTTTTACTAGTGTTGTCGGAATTTGAATTAAAAAAAAATCTGTAGTCTATTGTGGGGGCCCCTCTTGTGGAGGCCCGGGGCTGTCGCCCCGTTTTCCCTCCCCTAAATTCGGCAATGTTCATTCCAGTATGTACTAAATAATTTGTTTTGTTTTAAGCAAAATAATATTTTTCCAGCGATTCGGAGTCTTTAAAAACACTTTGCGCGGGGGAGGAGGGAAAAGATTCTTGCAGTGGTGACTCCGGTGGTCCGCTCATGGCTGTGGCCGAGTATTTAGATACGAATTGTATGGTTCAGTTCGGTATAGTATCCAAAGGGCCTATGCCATGTGGTTCTGAAAGACCAGGAATTTATACTGACCTTACCAAATATATTTTTTGGATTTTAGAAAAAATCGAAAAATAAAGCCTAAATTTAAACAATTACTGTACAAGCTCTAAAATAAAGTGTTTATAAATAGTATATGTTGTGTTTTTTTCGTCTAAGACATCATCATGTAAAATACAATATTTAAATATTATTAATCATATGAGGTACAGGGACGTGTCGTCCATATGTGCGAGGACTTGCGGCGCTCGACGGCGCCAGGGCAGAAAAACCGCTAGGAATTTTTTTGGGGGCGTCAGACCGAAAATATAATATGACATGATTCGATAAAAAAAAGTTGGTTCAAAGGGCGGAAATAATTGTAGACAGGCGCGTACACACAATACAAAATCTACTGGAGAGGTCAGAGGAGAGGGCCAACCACATTAATGTAGGCGAGCCTAGACAGAATTCCTTTTTTTTGCTCTTCAAGTATAGGCACTCAAAAGTATTTGGCACATTGGCACACAGGCGCAGAAGATGTATATTCGTCACCATAAAATTGTAAATACCGTTAGATATTGTAAACCAAAACATGCTGCTTACAATTAAACGTTTGGCAGATTCATCCATAAATTAAAATTTAATAATATTGTATGAGATTTAACGGGTGGGAGGTAGGAAGGTGGGAGAGGGAATCAGTCAATGCTCTTTCGTTATCTTTTACTGAAATTTCAGAAACCCAGAAGTGCTGTTTTGTGTACCAATAATTGATTTTAGCGTCTATTTTAGTAAATAAAGGCATGACACATTAAATTGTGTTAAAATAATTAAATATTTCTTATAGAGTAACTTAACTGTACAAAGATCATAATTTTTTTAATCTACTTAATTTAATAATAATCATCTAATGATACTGTTATTTTAATATATATAATGATTTATGAAACTAATAAAACCTAAATATTTAAACAAATATAAGAAATCAAAACAAATTTTAGCCGAATCAATACCTACGTAAAAAAATAATAATACCGCACAACTAAAAATGGCAAGTAGCCATTTTTTAAATGATTTACCATGACACAAATTACCGGATTAAGTAAACCTTAATGTTACTTAAATGTAATAAGTTCATTTGATGAATAAGTAATTATATTTAATAACAAAGAACATTTATAAAGATAATAAATTAACCTTTGGCACATTTTAAACAAAACTGATAATCTACTTCTAATATATAAAATTCTCGTGTCGCAGTGTTTGTTACCAAACTCGTCCGAAACGGGTCGAGCGATTTTTATGAAATTTTGTTTGCATATCGAGTAGGTCTGAGAGACGGTCAACATCTATTTTTTTTACCCGTAAATAAAAAGGGTGGCCCACCCCAAATGTTTAAAAAATGTATGGCAAAACAACGTTTGCCGTGTCAGCTAGTTATACTATAGATTTGTCACTGTTGGTAAGTCTACAGTGTTGTACGACGCGTCTTCATCTCCATAGCTGATAGAGGAACTATGTCCCTCTTCAAGAAGCTGCAATAACTTGGCGTAAACTAATTTCGGCGCATCCTTAGCCCACAAAAAATCAATATGGTTGAACTGCTTCAATGGCACTATATAATGTTCGATAGGATTCGGAAGTTGCACAAACAAACTTGTGACATCAACATCGCTCGCTAACCAATCGTTTTCAGCGCCAAACAAAGCGATTGGCAACGTTATCTTATGCAGGGGATATTCAGGTGGTAATGGTGTTCCGTACGTTTTCACATTACCTTCAGTGCCATAATCAAATTGCTGGAATCGTCCTGCTCTTCGTATCTCCTGAGCGTAATGGACTAATGTTTTTGTTGAAGCACCGGCAGGGACATGAGCTAATATAATTGGTAATAAACTCCTGTTGAACTGCTGCTCATCATGACCACATAACACAAACATCGAGTTCTCACATATCACTTCTTCGTAGTGATTAATTTCACACGCATGTTTCGATAACCATCTCAAAACTGAATTTTGAGGTAAGAATTCATTAGCACCGAGAAGTTTTAACAAATATTCTAAATTGTCACTATATTTTGCAAGAAGACGGATAGGACTTCTGATGTCAGTCATATAAGCGACGGGGGCCAAAGCAAATCCAGCTCTCAAAACTTTATTATATTGGGTCTTCGTTGAGAGCAACGCGAATAATATAGTTGTACCCATTGAGTGTCCGATGTAGTTGATTTTTGTATCCCAACCTTTAGTATCCATTATATGATCGATGACCGCTGGCAAGTCGTGCTGGCTAACTTCGTGAAACGTGAAATTCCAAAATTCAAAATTATCAGGATTATGAGATATGTGAGCTCTTGAATACGTGTTTCCTCGAACGTTTGCCAACCAGACATCGTAGCCAGCATCAGACAATATGTATGCTAGACCCTTTTCAGGACCTGGGATGACCCAATCTGCTGAACTGCCGAGGATACCATGATGTAGTAAAACTGTTTTTCGTGGACTTACGTGAGATTTGGCATTCTGGGAATATGGTATCCTATGAACTGTAAGAATGTATCCATCTTCTGTTAAAATTGTATGTGACTCTGAGACGTATCCGTGTGAAGCTATTAGCTGTGGCGTAGTCATTAGGACTCTGGGATCCTTATCACTGCAAGCATAAACTAGCTTATCAGAAGCGATAGAGTCGAACATTTTTTGTTCTTTCTCTTGAGCACCTTCTAAATATCCTTGGAACTTCCTTCGTATTCTCACTTGCCTGTCTTCTTGGATAACTTCAGGTTCTGTAGCATTACCAAAGCCGAGATATGAAGTTATTTTATTGCGTACATTGTGGATATAGAAATCTTTAAGGCTGCGTCCCTTATCGCGCACATAGTTAGTGATTCGAGAAGTTTTATTGGAGAATGTGTCGACGATGCTCTGAGGGAGCCAGTCGGTGTATCTACAGTCACAACTTTGTATTAGAACAATTGATGTAAACAAAATGAGTAGTAGCTTCATGTTTCAACCGTTCACGACGAGTGGTGTGCGCGCTACTGAACTTGTCAATAGAGCTACACTGATATATTTATCTTGGCACAGTGGGTCATTATTCATCATAAAAATATGTAAACAACCATTGTGTTATCAGCGTTTTATCGAAACATAATTTGTCTAATTTTTAATGTTTCAAATCAAAAACCTAACGTAACTTAAAATTAAAGCTAACGATATTTTGAAATTACAAATTTATCTAATTAGGTACTAACTGCATATAATGTTGCTTTTAAATTTATTTTCGTTTATAATAATTAAAATTATTTGTCCTTACAAAATTTATAGTATAGTTTAGATATATATATATATATATATATATATATATTTATTTATAATATGTATTTATGTAATACTAGCGGCCCATCCCGGCTTCGCGCGGGTGGAATATTATTTTTAAAAATATATTGGCCCTCCCGCATATCGGTGCCCACTCTCTTGCCGCTTTACTCGCTGCGCTGCGTCGCTACACTGGCCCGTCACGTCGTCGTGTATTTTTTGTTTATATTGATATTTTTAATTTCGTAATATCTTTTGAATGGAAAGTCCGATTTTAATAATTCAAAAAGTAATTTACAGGTATTGAAATAGTCTTGAATACGAAATAATTTATTTGGATAAGGATTAATACAAAGTTATAGAAAACATGGTCTGATTTTGATAGGCATTTTTATCAACTTTTAAAATGTAAAAAAGTAGTTATAGTGACGTAACTATAATAGTTGGACATATGGTCTCGCGGACTTTTTTGTAGATATTGATACGTTCTATAATATTGTAGAACATTTTTTTGTTCTATCATCAATACTTTTTGCAGCGCATGCGATGAAAGATATTTTATGGCTAATTTTTTGGCACCTTGGGTTGGTTTTCGTGAGATTTCCTAAGGATCTCTAATTTTTTCTTGTAATAAATGTAGCCTATGTTACTCAGGGATAATGTAGCTTTCTAATGGTGAAAGAATTTTTCAAATCGGTCCAGTAGTTTTTATGTTTATTCGTTACATACAAAAATACAAATCTTTCCTCTTTATAATATTAGTATAGATGTACAATTTAAGTATGTAGTATAATAAAAGTTATTATTATTTATATGTTTACACATATTATATGTATCAAAAACTTATAATATTGGTTATATAAGTTAATACTGGTTTAAAACTGTTTTGCGCACGCACCTATATTTTTGTTCGCTAAGGTTTCGTGCGACCAGCAGGTTGCCTGGAAGAAATCACTTTAAGTGATAAGGCCGCCTTTGCATGCTATAGCTTAAGTTACTGTTTGTAATTATTCTCGTCATTGTATTTCACTGTGTGTGCACATTATTATAAAATCAATCCCATCTATAATTATACAACAATGTTATACATTAGCCAATAAAGCTTTCACTTATATTTAAACCTACGAAGTGAATTATAAATATTTTAACAAAAGAAAAAAAAACGAATTAAGTTTAAGTTTCATTAACTATTATTAAAGACTTTTTTAAATCATTTGCAATTTTTTTATATTTACTTTGAAAAATATCTACACAGATATGTAAGTGGTTGTAGTTAACTATAATATTGTAAAGTAACTCTGTCTGTCTGTTAAGTGTTCACGCTTAAACTACTGAACCGATTTTGATGAAATTTGGAACGTAAATAGACAAGAACTTGAGAAAGGACATAGGCTACGTTTTATCGCAAAAAAATACTTGAAAGGGTCGAAATAGGGAATGAAGCATATGTCAAGCTGTGGTGACCATTTATATCTTTTACAAATTGGTCATAAATATTTTTAAACATTTTTAGTTAGGTAGTTATGCAATAGGGGATAAAAGTTTGTATATATAGTAGTTAAATCTAAATAAACATGGTAAATTGCAACCGGGCGAAGCCGCATTTTCAAAAACTCGTGTTTTATTAGACTTAACCGACATTTCAATAATAATAAAGATATCTTGCTTACATTATCATATTCTGCAATAGGAAATGAATCACCACAGACATTGAACTTTGACTTGTTATTATGAAAATCTGTTTTATGACTAATTTTATTTTTAAACTAGCAGCCCGTCCCGGCTTCGCACGGGTGGACATTTTACACCATGCGTCGGCGTGTATTCTTTGTCTATATTGACATTTTTAATTTCGTTATATCTTTTGAATGTAAAGTCTGATTTCAATAATTCAAAAAGTAATAAACAGGTATTGAAACAGTCGAAACGAAATAATTTATTTGGATAAACAAATGAATTAAAACAAAGGTTGGTATACATGGTCTGATTTTGATAGGCATTTCTATCAACTTGTAATGTAAAAAATTAGTACAATAGTTGCCCATATGGTCTCGCGAAGGTTTTTGTAGATATTGATACGTTCTATAATATTGTAGAGCATTTTTTTATTCTATCATCAATACTTTCTGCAGCGCATGCGATGAAAGACATTATATGGCAAATTTTTTTACACCGTGGGTTGGTTTTAGTAAGAATTTCTGAGGATCTCTCATTTTTTCTAGTAATAAATATAGCCTATGTTACTGAGGGATAATGTAGCTTTCTAACGGCAAAAGAATTTTCGAAATCGGTCCAGTAGTTTTTAAGTTTATTCGTTACATACAAAAATACAAATCTTTATAAGTGTAGGTTAATGGTCTAAAATAGACTTGGAGGACTTTTTGAGGTCGATCTGCAATTATATCAATATTTTTAGTCTAATATCGATCATTAGTGTATTAATAATGTGAACATGCGGGGTAATTATTGTTGCACCTTGAAAACTAAGGACTGATGTATGAACTACTATATTAAAAAATATAAGTTAGTATGTCGCAGAATCTAAACTTCAATCGATTTTGAAAAGCATTTTTCTGAGAAGTGTATTAAAATTTGGATTTATAGGATACCTAGTATAGGAATAAAGATTTTTTTATTTTGATTAAACTTTGGGCTTCTATAAAATCTTACTTGAATGCTTAATCATTCATCTCTTGACATAATATTTTGACTCAGTGACATACAAATATATTTGGAAAAACTGTAACAGACAAACATTTTAAACCATCCATTGATTATACTATTAAATAAGAAATATAATATAACTTAATATAAACGAAATATTATCAATACTGATGCAAGAAGTATGTTTATGTACGCAAATAAAAACAACATAATTTTATTTAAGTATATTTATTTTTAATAACGATAACGATTTTATCCCTATTAGAATAAATGCATATTGTGCAAATTATTTAATTTATTCTAGCATAAATATAAATTAAATATTGTACCTTTGGTATACTTTGTATTATATTTAATTACTAGTCGACCCGTCCCGGCATCGCCCGGGTGCAATTTTATACGTGTATTTAGCCGTAACCGCTATGTCCCTGCAATCTTTAATATCTTTGAAAATATTCATTTAAATTTCATTCTGTAAAGGGCCATATTGATCAATGTTAAATGCGCAATGTATGTAAGGTACCTAATTGGATAAGGATTAATGCTGTATTGCTTATAATCGCTTCGTAAATAAGTCATTATTTCTCGTAAAAAGTGAAGGATAAAAAATGGTTATTGTGGGTTATCCCTAAGAGATAGATATATACCATTACGGACTTTTTTGTAGAGCTTTTTAAGGTGTACAATACTGTAGTACATTATTTTGATCCATCTCGTAGAGTTAAACCAGTGTTTGCAATGTTAGCGCAAAAAATGTGTTTATTTGCAACATCACATTAGAAACCTCTAAAATTATCAGTGTTTCTTTACTATATTATGCATGTGTTATACATAATAGGTTGGGAAAAAAGTTTCTTCGCATTTTTTAAGAAAATTCAAAACATTTTTTAATATAATTTATTTACATTAAACTAAAGTATATAGGTACCATTTTGTTCGATAACTTTTTGCCATTTTGTAGGTAGGGACATGATCCCATTGCTATAGAAATTTTGGGGCTTCTGATCAAAAACCACGACAAGTAGTTTTGGCAGTCCTCTCGTGATGTTAACCTGACACTGCCTAAAGAATTCTGAAGAGACCGAAACTGGTGGAAATCTGAAGGTGCAAGGTCAGGACTATACGGTGGATGCATTAACACCTCCCAGCCAAAATCTCTCTTAATTTTTGTTGAGTGGCTGAAGATGTGTAAGGTTTAGCGTTATCTTGATGAAAAACCACACCCCTTTTGTTGATTAATTCCGGCCGCTTTCTCTCAACTTCTTGCTTTAATCTCATCAGTTGTTTCAGTAGAGTTCAGAATCGATGGTCCTGCCTGGTGGTAACAGCTCATAATGAATAATGCCCTTCCAATCCCACCACACACACAGCAGCACCTTGTTGCGAGTTAACCCGGGTTTCGCCACAGGCTGTGAAGCCTGACCGGCCTTTGACCACGACCTTTTTCGCACGTTCTTGTCGTATGTGATCCACTTTTCATCACCAGTTATCAGCTTCTTCAAAAATGGTTCGGCTTCATTACGTCGTAATAAAGAATCACAAATGAGTACACGGTTCATTAGGTTTTTTTCAGTGAGCTCATGAGGTACCCAAATATCGAGGTTTTTTGTGTACCCAGTTTTTTTCAAATGCGTCAAAACTGTTTTGTGGTCAATTCCCAGTTCTCCAGCTACGTCGTAGCTACTGATATGCCGATCTTGCTCCACTTTTTCAAAAATGGCATCCATTTTATCCGTAATAGGGCGACCAGAGCGAGGTGCATCTTTGACATCAAAATTTCCGGATTGAATAAACTTAAACCAAATTTGTGCTACTCTCACAGACACTGCACTAGGTCCATAAACATCGCTAATTTTTTTCGCGGCTTGCGTTGCATTTTTACCTTTTTTGTAGTAAAATTTTAAAATGTATCGAATTTCTTCATTAGATTCACTCATCTTCACAGTACGGAAAACAAATAAAAATCACAAATTTTCCTAATTTGAATTTGGAATTATCTTCTTTAAAATTTAAACTTTTAATGATACCAAAACTAGCCAGATACAAATAGTATATCCAAAGAGATTTTATTACAAGTTCATACATACTATAATGCGAAAAGACTTTTTCCCCAACCTATTATAAACCTTCCTCTTGATTCACTCTATCTATTAAGAAAAACCGCATCAAAATCCGTTTTGTAAACAGTCAGACAGCGAGAAGCGACTATGTTTTATACTATGTAGTGATTATGAACCATTGATGAGATCACTTTCAATTCGCTTAACTTGGTACATGTAATGATTTACTATTACAGATGGAATTAATATAATAATTTAACATCTTCACATAATTTTTTAAAGTTATCAATTTGCCATCTTCTTAATTCTTTTTGCAAATCCTCCACCTGGAAGCTCCAAAAATCTTCCTTACCTAAAATATTATGTAGGATCATTATCTCTGTAGAAAAACATAATTATATTATTTAAAGGACAATGTTCAAATTGGCCTACAAACGGAATAACATGTCATCATAATATAAATTACTAATTTAACTTTTCAGTAACTGATAGACTCTCCAGGATTTTATACGCATTTGAATTTAAACGCAAAATAAATGAGTAATTTTTGTTATGGTGACATGTTATTCCGTTTGTAGGCCAACTATGTATGTCATGTCGTTTACACAAAATGATTGCTTAATAAATTTTAAGCCAAAAAACTTTTTTTTAATTATATGTCGGAGAGTAAACAATTATCGATTCGTCATTGCCATCTACGGCGCTAGAGTAGGGTAGTAGTAACTTCCGTTATTTTGAGTCACGACACTTTATATGCCCTCGACAATCTGACTGTAGTCTTAGTCATGCGCGGTCTCTTAAGGAGTGATGTAGTCTCTAGATAGTGTGGCCGAGGTAAGGGTCGCTCCGGGTACTCCTCTGTTTGCAGAGATGACTTGCGAGCGACCTGATCTCGAGGGATATGGGCCGCTTCTGCCTCCTCCGGGGGCTGGGTGTTTCAGTAGACATGTCCTAACATCCCCCTTCGGTTAGGTGGGTTTGAACTGCGGTTACTTGTACCCGCAGACGGATGGATGTGCCAAGGCGTCGGCAGAAGTATGCTAACGCGTTCCTGCGGCGCCTAACATACGGCATGGTCGGTTGTGGGTTTTAGTGCGGTAGTCCAGCGCTTATAGCTGGGAGTCCCACATAACCCCTTTAAAGGGGATGCATAAATGCATTTCCGACATTAAAAAAAAAAGTTAGCCCTTTGTAAGATTAGGTTTATGGTAGCCTATCCTTAGGCTTGCACAGTGACTCCCTTATTTTGCTCCGACATATACTTAAACTAAACAAAAATGTATTACTTATTGAATAGTGTATTATTAACCGTTAAAAAAATATTTTATATTATTTGTTAAGATTCAATTTTCACTCACAGAGGTTAAAGTAAATCCACACTTAGTACAATTAACTTAATATGAGAATGACAGATTGCTGAAACTTACTATAAACAGGAAACCATCCACTTAATTCACAAACAGCAACATTAAACCCTTTAAACAGCTTTGGTCCACAACTGCTTTTCCTCGGGAAAATAATAAGACGTAACCCCTCCACACTATCCCCATTAATTGTATCCCCCCTTGTTAGTATAATATTGTGTGCTATTGAGTTTTTCAAAAAATGCTCTAATAACTTAAATATTATATCTATTTTATATGAAGGGGTTATTTCGAAACAAAATCCTTGTGCTGCGTAGCTGTCGTCTAAAATATGTAATGGCCCTGCTAAGTGTTTGCATTTCTGAAAAAAAAATGGTTTATTGTAAAAAAATATTAATACATGAGATATATGTTGTAAGAAAGGAAACGAAAAACTTTGGCATACTGGCCAATACTTATAAAGATTAAAAGAAATAATTCAACAAGAAATAATGGAAATCTTTACGGTAATGAAACCGCAAGAGACAAAAGGTCTAAAAAATAATTTTATAATATAATAATATTTACCACTTCTTCAACAGGAAGAGTGTTCTTCTCATAAAACAAGTGGTAATGCAAGTGATTTATTGACGCCCAAGCACATAAACTGTTGAATCCAATCCTAAGGTCACTGAAAAAAGATTTTAACAATTAACTAGGTACTTAGTAGAAAAATCTGAAAAAAGTAAAAAAAAAATTTTTTGTTAATCAACCCCCAGGCCACCACCATGTCAGCAAAGTCTTAAGCCTCGCTCTTCCCTTAATGCTAACGGTCTCTTAATAAATAAAATAAAATAACATTTAAAGGAATTTTAGTATTTTTAGACAGAAAATCTGCAAAAGGATTCTATAGCCTTAAGTTGACTCGATAAATTTACAAATAATAGCTTATACTATATTACAGAAAGATAACAAAATATGGACTTTAAACAGAAAACCGAGCTGTGCCTGGTACTTGCAAACTGCTGCAGGTTTACAACTAGAAAAAACAAAAACCCTCTACAACTAGAAAAAACTTATCAAACTTCTTAAAACAGAAATTACTAGTCAATCAAGGCATTCAAAAGTATAGCTAACAATTATAGTATTTATTTTTCAAATATTATGTGTAAAGACAAAGCAGGTCACTAGTATATAGAAAATCACTACATAGTATAAGACAAAGTCGCTTCCCATCTCTCTGTCCCCATGTATGCTTAGATCTTTAAAACTACGCAACGGATTTTGATGCAGTTTTTAGTATAGATAGAGTGATTCAAGAGGAAGGTTTATATGCGGTAACCGTGCGAAGCTGGAGCGGGTCGCTAATAAATAATAAATATAAAACCTTACTTGTGAAACTCACCGGTCCTTGGCATATAACATTAAATCTACAGCCAACTTTAAATTATCCTTACTAATTACTTGCGGCAAACAATTGTCTATTGATATACAGAGCAAGGAATGATATCTTGATATAGGGCTTACATTTACTAGCACTGCATGAATATCATCTAAAAATAAAAAATAAATATATTAAAGAATAATCTATTATTTTATTTACGCTGTTAATTTTGATAATTCTCTTACAATAACATTATTAATATCAATACACTTTAAAAACTTCTAGACTTTACATATGCGGTTCCAGTGAACACCAATTTCGTGCTCAGAGTCCATTGATATTACAGCATTCTTCATCTTCATCGCTCTCCCTCGACACTCTTTCTTCAAGAAAGCAACACATCTGGAAAATAAGAGGTACTCTCTAGTTTTGCCGATGTCCATGGTGATGGTGGCCACTATCCATCAGATGGACCGTCTCCACATTTGTCAGTTATCTATACTACAGATTTTATCTTAATCAGAATAGTTTTTATCTTAACTATTAATCTCAACATTATTATAATTTTTAAATCAATGGGCTATTATAGTATTATATGTAGTCTAGAAGTTTCTAAAATATGCTGTTATTTTATTAATACTTCAAAATCTTCTGTTATCTTAATTGGTTAAGTTAACAATATAGATGGTGAAGATATAAAACTTTATTTTGTAATTTTTTAGATATCAAAATTACCTTTTTCATTTTCTCTAAATGTAAACATTATTTCATATTCAGAAGCTTTGGTAAAATTAAATTTAGTTTCATCGAAAGGCTGGCAGATGTCAAGGAACTGTTCTGGTGCTCTCCGTTTTGTGCCTCTGTTGGGGTTTAGCTGGAATAAAAAAAGTAATGTAACATAATTATGAATAATGAAAATCTATATTGATTTGTGGATATATTTAAAGTAAGATTCATTTTGAAATAGTGTTATCTCATCTTTTTTTAATGAAATAAATAGCTTTATCTCATTAAAAAAAGAATGAAGGAGAAAAATACAGAGGCAGAGATAATGTAGATTTATCAGTGAATAAAGTTTTAAAGAAAGGATAAGTACTTTTATTCAAAATAGCTATTTAATTGTCTGACTGCTTGCACTTAAATGGCCATATCTTTTAAATTAATATATTTATTATAACACCACATAGCCTATGTTACTTATATAATTATAATATGAGTAACATAGGCTTTTTATCAGAGAAAGAATTACCAAAATCGGTTTAGTAGTTTCCGAGCCTATTCAAAACAAACAAACATACCAAAAATCAAATCTTTCCTTTTTATATCAGCGTAGATTTAGAAGACTAACAAATTAAAAGATTTCTGACCACTTACTTGTAATAAATATTTTTCATTCACAAATCTTTCAGGAATGTTACCAATTTTATAGCGAAATGCATTAGTATTATTGTGTACCGAATCCCATGTTACTTTTAAAAGTTGTGAAAATGATAAACTTTCAGCGTCAATATCAATGTTGGTGCTGGTTTTAGTAACGTTAAAATCAAACATATTGAACAGATATTTTTCATAAATTTCAAAGTTATATTATTCACATAACATAAATTATAAAACATGCATAAAAAAATTGTAAATAAAAGTGTTACCGATTGGTTGATTTCGAATTACCCATTTTCCTACAATAAATTACCCGATTTTATCAGGAATTACGTGAAACGAGGTCCATCTTCACTTACCATCAGGTAAGATTGAGACCAATCGCAATCCCGTTACGAATGTACAAAATATATTATTATTTTAAATAGTTTTTTTACTTAGTACTTTGATTGTTTTTTATGTATAAAAAAATCGGTCAGATAAGAAAACTAGAACAGAGATTGAACGGTGCTTAATGGCGAGACTACGACTTCGAGTTTCTGTGATATTGGGTATAGTCAGTAAGTCATCAATCAAATATATACTCAGTATGCTTTACGCATGTTTTTAAAGATTTTAATAATATTACCGAAACATCTCTCATCTCTGCAGAGTATTTCTTTCCTTAAAAATCTATGAGAAACATTTATACCATGCAATAAAAGACAATAACACATTTATAATTCCTTTTATTAACTACTTATATAGATTCAGTCTTTATGTTATTTGGATTGGCAGGATTATCTTCTTCATAATAGCACAGAATCTCCATTATTTTTTTAGATACTTTTGCTGCTTCTAGCGAACTAAATTGACTTAATTTTTTAGTAACAGCTTTCCCTACTTTACTATATTTGGAGTTTTCAAGACCAAAAGCGTCATTTTGGAAGCCTTTAAACACGGTGACTAAATTCTCCGCTACACTTCTACAACTTCGATTCGTTGAGTTGTCATATAAACAATGATTTTGTTCAGTGTCCCAAACTTTTTCTTTACATTCCAATAACTCTTCCTAAAAAAAGTTAAAAATGCTAATTAATGGATTTTAAAGATATTATTAATTTGGATAACACTAACTCTAAGTTGACTCTAAATGGTTGCTCTAGAAATAGGTTTACATCAGTTCAATGAATTGAAATAGAACTTGCTTGCTTCCGTGAGGAGATGAGTTAGAAGACTTGCATCCGCAATACAAGAAAAGCTCTTTTGTAATGTGTCCATGAGCGACAATGACCACTTACCACCAGGTCGACCAACTGCTTGTTTGTACCTTATTGCCATAAAAATAATTACTCGATAATAGATCTGATGTGTAAATAAGCTGATTAGGTAGATCTTACCTCTTCAGCTGCATCTAAATTGTCAGAGCTATCTTTCACTGCTCTATTAACTTTTTTTAGAAACTGACATTCCTCCCACAAGTGCCAGTTAACTTTGTATTCCTTATTCAGAAGATAAATAATATTATTATATTTTTCAATCATTAATCATTCAATTTACATGCAGTAAAATAAAGTTCACATTATAAATATATCATCTATAAAAGAAATATAAATTAATAGTTTTTTCAGTAAGGATAATTTTTTTTTGCAATATCTGCAAAGAGCTGACCCGGCCACCCTTATTACTTAGGGGTATAAAAAATAGATGTTTACCTACTCTCAGACCTACACAATATACACACAAAATTTCATAAAAATTGGTTGAGCTGTTTTGGAGGAGTTTGGTAACAAACACTGCACACGATAATTTTATATATAAGAGATTTACTCTCATTGTCATGAGAACACATATAAAATGAATTGCTATGATTAAAAAGCATTTGAGAAAATCTTATACTTAAAGCTGAAGAGTTTGTTTGTTTGTTTGTTTGCTTGAACATACTAATCTCGGGTTCTACTGATCCGATTTGAAAAATTGTTTCCATGTTAGCGCGTGTTGACTAGTAAATATTATAAAATTAATTTCATATTGCTCTTCTCTTAAATTTTGGCACAAATAGATTTTTTATTAAGACAAAAATTATATAAAATCGAGAAAATAGTTGAAAAATAATTGCTTTGTTGAAAATGTTTAATAGTAAAGACTAAGTTGAGTGCTTGTGTTAGGAGCGGTTTCATATCAGTAATGCGATGGCTGGGATTTGAATTCTCAATCTCACAATTTTTAATTAACAACACCCTAATCACTAATCTACTGACCCTACAGAAAGTTATAATACCAAAATAAGATCGGGTGAATAGGAGTAGACA
Organism: Limenitis camilla; assembly: GCA_905147385.1. Lineage (NCBI taxonomy): Eukaryota > Metazoa > Arthropoda > Insecta > Lepidoptera > Nymphalidae > Limenitis > Limenitis camilla. The sequence goes on along the minus strand of LR990246.1, from coordinate 6,795,218 downwards.
TGTAAACTATATACTAAGTATAGAATTGATTCAGGCGGATATACAAATTCACATGTTCTCCATGGATTATAGCAAAGTAATTGTTGTGATTTCTTGTTACATACTTAGTTGCAAGTCGCAATTACTCATTCATAAGCTGCATAATTGAAATGCAAGTAAAAAAATAACGTTTAAATACATAAAACTGTAGATGGAAACATTAACGAACCTTACCATTACCATTTGCTTGACTAGCTTTTATTTTCCTTAAATAATTTGAAAAGGTGGACCTAATATTTGTCCACCTATCCTTGACAGCTTGTCCGGTGAATTCGTTGCCGTATTTAGCAGCAAATTCTGCGTAAGTTCTATCTCTATACTCAATAGAGGTGTACTTTGGATGCTTAGGATTCCAGATGTTCGGTCGGCTGTGTATGTATTTCACCAATCTTAAGCTCATCTTTCGAGTCCAAAATACTTTTTCTTTTTCAAATTCTGATATCATTTTTTCTTTAATATTTTTTTTTACAAAAAATTATTTATTATTAAAAGTAGAATAATGCCACAGTTTAAAATACATATTAGTTTCTAAACAAAAGAAAACAAAATAACATTACATTTTATCAGTCATGATTTTATTCATTTTTATTATTATTTGGAATCAAATGTGAATGACCGAATAGTTGAATTGAATATGTCAAACTCAAACGACAATAGGCTTTCGGCATTAGGCAATTAGACAGTGCTACCAACTTTCAAAAATATTTCTCCCTTAAGCTTAAGTCAAAAACAACGAAAAAATGACAATAATTATATTTTTTTTGTTAAACCATTTTTGTTATAAAGTTAGATTATTTAATTCTCATAGATTTATAATCGATTAGCAGGGAAAGTGCTAAATACTTTATGGTGTGTTAAAATAAGGGTTTTTTTATTTGCCTTTAATAACCCTTAAAAGGTATATGACTAAGTTAATTATATCTATATTTTTTGACGCCAATTTTTATTTATCTTTATTGTACACACACACTGCAGCTGTGACGTTTATTACACTTACACACAAATTCACATTTTGTAACGACTAAAAATATAGATATTTGAAAAAATATATAAATTAAAAATATTTTATAATAATGGTTGTGTTAGCAGTTTTGTTTGTACCTAATAGTACTAAATTTATTTTAACATATTTATTATGTTATAATGGAAGAGGGCGTTAGCAGGGCGCTTCTGCAACACAATTACTATAACGCAGAAGGACTTTAATATTAGTTAAAAAATGGTGAAATTAAAAAAAATAGTACATGCTTAATCCTTACTAATATTATAAATGCGAAAATAACTCTGTCCGTCTGTCGCGTTTTCACGCCAAAACTACTGAAGCGATTTGAATGAAATCTCATCAGACAGATAGTCTAGAGCCTGAGAAAGAACATAGGCTACTTTTTAGTGCGAAAAAAGGGGGTTTTAAGTGATTGAAAGGGGGATAAAAATTGTATGGCAGTATTATAATTTTTGGAGCTAGAAGCACATTAAGGCTGCGTTTCCACCAGAGATGTGCGAGGATGTATAGGGATGAATGTGTTTGTTAAGATCAAAAAACAATTTCAAAATGTTCCTCATGTAATTTAATAACATATTAAACATATTTTAATAATACTTTGGAAGACATATCAATATATACTAGTGGTCGTCTAGTGGTTTCAATGTTTTTTTATTGATTTAATGTATTTTTTATGCATAATTAAAAAAAAAAATTAGTTAATTAAAATTAGCATTCTGCACTCCTCTATATAGACTACTAGCTGCGCCCCGCGGTTTCACCCGCTATATTTTGGATAATTCACACTATATCATAATAAATTATAATAGCCTATGTGTTATTCTGATGTGTAAGCTATATTATTGTAAAGATTCATCATAGTCCATTCAGTAGTTTTCCCGTGAAAGAGTAACAAACATACTTCCATACATTCTTACAAACTTTCGCGTTTATAATATTAGTAGGATAAGTGTGGGTAATGTCATACTCTTCCGTCTACGCTATGATTTTAAAAATGGGTACAAAGTTTTTACTTCAAGTATTAATATATAGATAATTAATAATTCAATGCCAAACAGTTTATATGATTCCAACTAACTACCACACTTCTGCCTTCAAAGTCCTTAGCATGTTCTCTCAAGGTCTCTCAAACTGGATATTATATAGAACCTAAAATTAGTGTTATTTTCGCTACATTTTATAAGTGCACAATAACTCAGATTTGCCAGAATTGATTGTTTATATACAATTATCTAAATGGGAGCTGTACTGCACAGTTACGCACAAGACAATAATACCATACAATTAGAAACCAAGTAAACACAGTCGGCGAAAGGCGTGGGAGATGTAGGCGACCGCATACGGTAGTCTTGGGCCTAGTCGGTCACCAAAAAGCGCGCTCTTTTTAGTTCGCAATCCAATGGCGAACTGGTCCGCTCTTTTAGTTCGTTAGTTCTTTTTTAAATTAATTTAGTAAAAATAATTAATAAGGGGAAAAAACATCTATATTCTCAAAAGTGAAACATCGATGTTAGAAATATCGATGTTTATGAACGATATATTGATATTTCCATCACCATTTAAATAAGTTTATATCTTTATTAGAAATAAACCACTATTGTTATTTATTAAACATTAATTTTTATAGAAAACAAGTAGTCAATTATGGATGAAACATAAGCATCCCTAGAAGTAAATAATTCGATTTAAAAAAATATAACAACTAAAAAGAAATAAGAGCGAGATCGTCGACGAACTAGTTCGAATAGTTCACCTGAAGGAGCGCTCTTTTGAACTAGGTCATTCGCAAACTACCCAGGACTAACATACCGCCTCGCGGCTCGGTCTTGTGCTTAATGATTTACTTTTAAAAATTGGCAATAGAGATTTTTTAAATTATTTATTTCATAACTACAATCGACACTTCCTGCCATCTAGAGATATTTTTACCCATCGATACTCTTTTGTACAAGGTCGATTATAAGTTGGTCTTTTAAAATATATAAGAATATTTATTGGCAACATTTAATATCCATTAATATATAAAAAATTATGTACCTAGTTTGCTATACGTGAATTTCTTGATTAAAGAAGTATTTTCAAAATGTTTTCAACTTTATGTATCCCTCCGTGATCCTATTTATTCTACCATCTTAAAATACTAATAAGTTTTGATTTCATGAATGTGAAATATCGTCTTGTTCTCGTCTGGAGGATGATTTTGACTTTCCAGCTCCAGACTCTTCCACTCTAAAACTGTCAAAATCGTCGAAATACTGATAGAATAGGATCAAGCGCGAGTCTGACTCGTGTCGACTTAGCCTTCTTTTTTATGTAACACGTATTGCCGTGTACGGGTCTTGCCTGACAGTCAAAAAAATTTCATTTTCTGTTGATGTAGAAAAAAAATTACAGTTTTTTTAATTTTATCTTTTATTTGTGCTATGAGACCTTACTTCATGCTAAATTTCACGACGCTAGGTCATTGGGAAGTACCTTATAATTATATCAGTGTCCACATTAACGGTCATATCTTTTCAATGCTTGGACTTAGAAGTTTGATTGTTTGCCAGCCGCAAGGGGTCGTAGGCTTGAGTATTTGACATTAATTTTCACTTGATACCTCCACGCGATTCTGAGAAAAAGAGTCTTGACAGGAGGAGTCTTTCCTTAAGGTACGGAACCCTAAAAATATATATTTGTAATTTAACATGAAGAATGTATCATGAAGTTTTATGATAAAAGTAAATGACTAGCTATTAGTGCATCTTATATACGAAAATCTCGTGTCACAGTTTTAGTAATCAAGCTCCTCCGAAATACTTAACCGATTTTTATGAAATTGTAGTTGTTTGTACATTTTAGTCTGAGAATAGCTAGTAGACTATTTTATATTAATAGGGATCATCATCATCATCACTACCCATTAGCCCACTGCTGAACGGGGTCTCCTCCTTATTCTGAGGTAGGTGTTAGGAGTCTACCATGCTGACCCAGTGCGGGTTTGCAGACTTCACACACCTTTATGAACATTAGGGAATTCTTATGAGTGAAGGTTTCCTCACGATGTTTTCCTTCACCGGTAAAGCAAGTCATATTTAATTGCTTAAAACTCACATAACTTATATAAGTTAGAGGTGTGCGCCCAGGATCGAACTCGGACCTCTTGAGTATGCACTATAATAAGGATAGCCCACTAGAAATAATTTATATGTCAAAACGTTTCCTCAGTTCGTATTAATAAAAACATAAGTCCCACGCTACGTCTCTCTGTGTGTCTGTGCGTGATAAACTCAAAATCTACTGTATGTATTTTCATGCGATTTTCGCCAACAAACAAAATGATTTAGGAGAAAGGGTTAAGTGTATAATCTGTTAAGATTTTGTGTAAATCGAGCTGTCACATTTTTAGATATAACAAAATTATCTATGAAATTCTCTACTGGGTCGCTAATTAATACATATAATTATTGTTTATGAAAAATTAAGTAGAGGTCAAACTCATAAATGCAGCTTAGCGCCACGCCATGCCAGTGTCTGAAAATAATTTTAAAAAATCTCTTATTTTAACCTAACATAAAATGATAAAAAGTGAAACAACGCCCTTTAAACAGTAATTAATTTAATCAATGTCTAATTATTATATATTTATTTCATTTTCACAGCACAGTGGCACAGATCACAACTGGTCGGCAGTTAATGCTCTCATATTCTTTACTAATTATGTATTTCTTTTGCCCCATATAACAAAAAATGCTAAAAACAGAATAAACTAAATATTTAATGAGGGCCCCCAAACAACAAACGTTTGACATATATTGGTACGGAATCCTTCGTGCGCGAGTCCGACTCGAATTTGTGGCCGATTTTTGTAAATTTCTTTTGATACGCGTAACTAATCTGAATCTAAAATATGAGAAAATTTGGTTCAACATTTAGGTTTGCTTTACAGGAAACAAGTGTGTATAAAACATATTTTATACGTTTCTAATTCGTATTAGGAATCGCACACTATCGATACTATCTTTCATGATCGATCTGTTTTTTATTATGCGATCTGTAAATAGAAGGGAAAATTAAAAAAATAACGGTAGAAGTAAAATAAATATTTTTGATCATCTTGTTTGTCCAGTATTGTTTTAGAAATTTAGATCTAAGTTTTGATCTAGAATTTTTTTTTGATATAATAATAGTTTATTGTGTGTTTTTTTGAATAATTAAATTTATGTATTTATTCCATCAAATCAAACGGGAGAACATAATAACAGTATAAATTAAAAGCGCAAGCGAAAAAAATTAAAAAAGAGAACGCGTAGAGATAGTCGTCCGTGAGTGTACGGGGCAACGCAACGGTACACGCGATCTCAATCCAGTCGTCGAAGCGGCCTTAACCGCCATGGGTCGCTCGCTGCGTTGCTTGTCCGCGTACACAGCACCCTTCGCGGCTAAAAATTCCCGACAAGCAACAACAGGATGTCCGTTCTCTAAACGACAACGTTCCCAAATTGCGCCCGCCGCAACTTTAAACGAAGAAATTTTTTCCAACTCTAAACCTTACTCAGAAGTACCAGGACCTAAACCTATCCCTATTCTGGGCAATACATGGCGAATGGTACCCGTCATAGGACAATTCGACATTTCAGAATTCGCTAAAGTCACTAAGCAATTTTTAGACAAATATGGCAGGATTGTGAAATTGGGAGGACTAATTGGAAGACCTGATCTGCTATTTGTGTATGATGCTGATGAAATTGAAAGGATGTACCGAAGAGAAGGGCCGACACCCTTCAGACCTGCCATGCCGTGTCTTGTTAAATACAAATCGGAGGTGCGAAAGGATTTTTTTGGAGAGCTACCTGGAGTTGTTGGAGTGTAAGTACCTACTTTTCTTTTTGAAAGCAACTTTCAATTTATTATAATGATATTAACTTTTGAATTATGTTTGAAAATTGTTAAACATTCTCGGCTTTAAAAATTGAGTTCAACTTTCACTTTCGCGCCATTAAGAGTCATAATCGTTTATTTTGCAAACTTTAACTACGAACACAGTTTTTTTATTGTTCTCATCTGGTTGTGTAGCGTGATGTATGTAAGCCAGGCTACCCCACATCTATTTAATAATGCGATGGTATCGAAGTCAATGAACTCTGATGCCATAACATTATTTATATTTTCTTAATTTCCCCCTCTCCATACTTTCAAGGCCTAAATTTCATCAATCGCACGAGAAATACTCCGTTGGTAATTACGATCAAATAGAACGTCTTTTTGTTTGAAGGTTTGTAATCGGAAAAAAAATTGCAAAAAATAGTAGTAAAAATAATAGGTTGAGATGATAGTACTGAAGGACTGAGATAATAAAAAAAAGAAATTTATCATTACTATAAAAAATAAAAAAAACGCGACACACACCGCGTGTGTCTTTTAACAATTAACTTAAAAACTACTAAACGAATTTTGATGCGGTATTCACCAGAAGATTGAGTAAATCTGTTAAAATACGAAGATAATTATTGAAAAAGCCGGAAAAACTAAAGTTGGGTGGTTTTGAGATATAACAAAACAATGTATGGTAGGACACCTGTAAGTATAATATGCTATACATGTGAAGTCAGGGCGTGTCCCTAATCTATATCTATACTAATATAATAAAGAGGAAAGATTTGTATTTTTGTATGTAACCAATAAACATAAAAACTACTGAACCGATTTGAAAAATTCTTTCACCCTTAGAAAGCTACATTATCCCTGAGTAACATAGGCTATATTTATTACGAGAGAGATCCCCAGAAATTCTCACTAAAACCAACACAAGGTGCAAAAAAATTAGCCATAAAATATTTTTCATCGCATGCGCTGCGAAAAGTATTGATGGTAGAACAAAAAAATGTTAAACAATATTATAGAACGTATCAATATCTACAAAAAACTCCGCGAGACCATATGTCCAACTATTGTAGTTAAGTCACTATAACTACTTTTTTACATTTTAAAAGTTGATAAAAATGCCTATCAAAATCAGACCATGTTTTCCATAACTTTGCATTAATTCTTATCCAAATAAATTATTTCGTAATGAAAACTGTTTCAATACCTGTTAATTACTTTTTGAATTATTGAAATCGGACATTCCAGTCAAAAGATATTACGAAATAAATATATCAAGATAAATAAAAAATAATCCCAGACGGGCCGCCGGCGCGGTGTGGAAGGCCTCGCAGCGCAGCCAGTAACGCGGCGATAGAGGAGCGACAGAATGCGGGAGAAAAAGGTTAAAAAAAAATTATCTAAAAATTATCCTAGTTAACTATAAAGTAATATTCAAATTCCAGGCTATCGGACATACAGATCTACAAGTCTTACAATATAGAGTTGGAAAAAAACAGTTGTTTTTAAATTTTATAAAACAAATAGTTCAAATTGTTTTAATAATGTGTTTTTTGTTTTTTTTTTACGTTTTTCAAAATTTTCAAATTCGCCAAAGTAAATTAAATATTTACTAAAATCGATCACTAAAAATTTTACACTCTTCCTGTATGTTTAAACTAATGTTAATTTTTAATAGGTAAAAAACCCATTAGGTATTTTTTTAATTTTTATTTAAACTAGGGGAATACCCACAAGTCCATTGAACTACTTTCTTTCGATGGCCGATTGCCGACATATCTTTGTTTTTAAATATGTTATTAAAAACACGGTTGTAATTCAAACTGTTTTAAACACTGATTTAATCATGCCAACCCTGTTTATATCCAAGGTCCTAAAACATGTTTATTTTAGTTTTTTATATGAACATTCTTTTAAAATATGTAATTGTCTTGTCAAGTAATGATTGCGTATAATTTTGTTTGCTAATGTGTTGTCTAGGTTAAATGTTAAGTACACTGGTAAATAAATGTATGATCCATCACGCGTGTAAAGTAATACAAGGACGTAACTTAGACCTAGGCAGTGAGGTGTGATGCAAGCTTTTGTTACCTACGACCATATTATCCACCAGACCAGATTTTTGAATATTCAACATGCTTTCGGTTTTTGCTGTTGGGAATTGTACAGGCGCAGGTTTACTCCTCTTTATCCTCGTGGAGGTCGGACTTCCTCATTTTGGTCCTGAAAAAATCTGATATACCGCGGGTATCTATGGATATCTTTAAAATGATTAATAAATCGTCAGTATTTGTTAAAATTCGCTCAATTTATTTACGAACTATCTTATGGGACCAATCTTGAAAAAAGAGAAAATCAGCTATTCCGTACAAAAATGTCAATACTATAATTCATATTTTCTAACCTTCCATTAATATGAATACCCCTTCCCATCCGCCCTTCCGGCTATCTGATTGCCTCTACTGGCGACGCTCTTGCCTTACAGTAAATTCTTTATTTATTCTGTAACAGATAAAATAATTAATAAAGAATAAATTGAGTATTACAATATTAGGAAGAAATATCTCTTTGATTAAAGTTGTAAGATATCAGAACTTATAATCAACTAAACAATAACAATTGTTTAGTATCTACAAGCATGTATTACAAAATAATATAAAGTGCTAAAACGTGCGACAATGGTCCAATTGACACTGCGCTGCTTTGTATAAGTATTTATCACTTACACGTTAGCTGCCATGACATAATGTTAACTTATTTATACAATCAGTAAAACTCCATTTGATTCATAACTTGACATTGACTTTATTACTATAACTTCTCAAGTTTTCTAACAAACAGTGTAATCAAATCCTTCAAAGTCTAAAATAAACTATTTTTCATTTGCATGTCAAGATGAAACTATACAAAATCTAAGTAGATTGGTTACATATATATACTATAATATCATCCAGCTTCGTATCTACGAATTTTTCCAACCGGAGCAGATAATTGATAATGGCGTGGCGCCCCTCTCTCAGAGATATAGGTATAATCTATCACAAAAATATAACGAGGTCAAGAGCAAAAAAACGGCGATTTAGTTCTTAAAGTATAATATACGCGCTTTATGGAGAAACTTTTATATTTTTTTATCATATTATATTATCATTTTGGCTCTCCTTGAAACCCTGATATCATCTTATGATAGAGTATGAAAAGTAAACTTTCTAGTGGCTACTAGAGTTTGGGTCTCGTTCTTGTCTGTAATGTAATAATCTTTATCCTACCAAAATATATAAATTGATTGATTGAAAAAAAAACAATTTGTAGACAGAAACACTTTATTCAAATAAAAAAATATATATGTCAGAACAGAGAGAGCAGATTTGAATGAATGAATTAATCGAACCTTACGATTCCGTACTTTTTAAACAGGAACCCAGGCAGTGTCTTGGACTTGTGCCCAAGATGTAGGCCTAAGGGATCCCTTTATGTAATTACGAAACTCACCTCCACTGCCAGGTCTCACTGTCTATCTTAGGTTACTATACCCCGACATATATTATTTACATTCCGGTGTCTTTTTAATAATTTCTTACAAGTTATCGACCGATTTTCCGGTATCCAGATATGTTTGCATGCATTATATTATGTCCTGTCAGATGACACGTAAGAATACTATTCCCCTATCTCGCTGGGAGAAACCCAGCACCCCCATTGGAGCTAAGGGACCTGTTCCCCACCTGGCTAGCCAAGCCAAGGCATATATGGCCTAACCATCCCTCTCTCATGGGCAAAACAAGTTACTCTCATTGATTTCCAAAGTCCATAGGGGACGATGGCCAGTTACCAACAGGTGGGCTGTTTGCTCGTTTGCCGCTTAACAAAAAATATATGTATATTTTACAATATTTGATGACATGGAGAAGGTCTAACGTTTCACTTTAAGAAAACGTGACAGAATTTTAAATAGAATAAAAATCTCTTTTATTGTTCGTTTTATTTAAATTAAATCTTCATTGAAAGTTTTAAAGTCTAAATTACAAAAACTTGTGAATGAATGTGAAGAAGTAGGTAAACCGGTGTGGGTTGGTCAAAGCCTTTTAAGTTTTAAAAATTAAAGTTCACAGTTAACATCGTATAACATAATATTCCGACTTTAAATATATAAATATACATATATATTATGAATTTATTTGTAAAGTAATGATATCATGTTGCATTAATTTGGATAGAATCTTGTCAAAATCAAATAGAGTGGTTAGTCTATTAGTAATTACAATCAAATTAGTGTGTCAGTCTCTCTGGTGTTTCGTGTAGCATATTTATATACCTATTTATTATATATTAGCTTTATTATCTACTGTAGTTAATGTTCGGGCACCGAAGGGGAGCGTTGTAATAAAAGCCTTTAACCCTACACCTTGGTAACAACTCCAAGGCGCTGGCATGTGTATAAAAATTTAAACAGCTGATCTTGATAAAATTAAATTAGCCAGAAAATTTTGCAAAAACGGATTCTACAATAAATATTCGAGTTGCATAGTTTTGGATGAATCTTTGTAGTGCTAGGTTATAAATGTATTTTTATCTATACATTATAAATCAACAAGTTCATAAAAGCGCATTTTAAGTAAAGCAATAAAAACAAACAAGTCAAGTAGAGTTAAAAATCATAAATACGAGGTGATAACGGCATACTTGTGAATCAGGGCGAGGCGAAAGCGTCTGTGTGTGACGTGAGGGGACTACAGATGCAGAGAATAGAGATTTGCTGATTATTTCCGGTAATTACCTCTTCACAGACGTTTGTTATGTTAAAATACAATAGTGACGTCACAATGTGATGTCACTACGTGTTTAATTCTATTGTTGTTGACATTATCGTAGAGCACAGAACATAAGTAAATAAAATACTATTCCACATGACGTGACGTCATTCAGTATTTTCGAAGTAATTTTAAATCAGTTTTGAAAACGATGGTGCTTTTCTGTGAATGTCTGCCTTACTGTGGGTCATAAGCACCTGAGACGAAACCATAGGCTGTATACATGTTACTAAGTAATAAAACTATTTAAAAGTTCATAACAACATTTTTCATTCAACATTAATGAATTCAAGCCCTATAAGCCGAAACACAGATTGCTCTAGTTCGGTTACAGTTGTTGAAACTATTCTTATGTTTACATATTTGGCTACTGTAGAGATTAAGAGAAGATGAAACATTTTTGGACAATAAAATATTTCTTATTCTTATTTCTCATATTCTACAATTTAACCCCCCTCGCTTTGCCGAAAATTCGGTGACGACTTACAAATGTAATCTTATAATAATATTTTTATAGCTGAAGAGATTGTTTGCTTGAACGCGCTAATCTCAGGAACTACTGGTCCGATTTGAAAAATTCTTTCATTGTTAGATAGCCCATTTATCGAGGAAGGCTATATCATCATCATCACGACCCTTAATGGCCCACTGCTGAGCCGGGTCTCCTCCTCAGAATGAGGAGGGTATTAGGCCATAGTCCACCACGCTGGCCCAGTGCGGGTTGGCAGACTTCACACACCTTTGAGAACTTTTAGGGAACTCTCAGGAGTGCAGGTTTCCTCACGATGTTTTCCTTCACCGTTAAAGCAAGTGATATTTAAATGCTTAAAACACACATAACTCAGAGTCAGAGGTGTGTGCCCAGGATCTAACCTCGGACCTCCCGAGTAAGACTTGAAGTCTCAACCACTGGGCCATCACTGCTTTTAGGCTAGGCTATATATGAACACGCTAAGACCAATAGGAGTGGAGCATCACGCTGACGAAGACGCGCGGGTCGACTAGTAAAAAAAGAAAACTGCTTGATTCTGTTGAAATTAAACATATAAACGAGAATATTATAAAACCAGAAGTAATTTAAAGTCAAACGTTATCATCGTTAAATCATCCTTAGTAATATTAAACAAATTAGTTTACAATAATAATATTATGTAGTGAAAACATACAATGTTTTTTTCAAACTTTGTTAAGCTCTAGAAATATATAATCCAAAAAATGCTAAAAACAAGCCTTTCTTTGTCGTTAAGAATTTAACATTAACACTGTCTGTCTGTCTTTATATTTAACTTATCCGGTTACAAAACTTGTTCTTTGAGGTATTCGCTTATGAATCCACTTCATTTGTGTTTCTCCATATTTAAATTTAATATTGACATGTGTAAGAAATAAATAGCATATATTCAATTTTTATTAATTTATCAATCTATTTGAATAAAAAAGTTTTGAACAATTTATTTTAAGCTAGTGTTAATTTTGTTGTGTTTGTAACTCAGTGTAGTTAGCTAGCTAATAACAATATTTTACAAATAACAAAAAGAAAACTTATTTTATTATTAAAACACTTAGCATAAAACGTCACCTTTTTCTATAAATTCTGGGTGAAGATGTGATAACTAAAAATTTGTAGATTACCGTATTTGTGGGGAAATAAAAACCATTTCTTTAAATTATGGGTAAAGTAATTATCCCTCCATCAAATTAAATTAATAGAAAAATAATATAGCAACCAGTTTTATAGGTACCGTAAACGTATCACGTAGTATTATTACTTTGTAACAAAATTATTTTTCCCTTTTTTGATTGTGTAATTGATATAATTTCGCTTTTTAAAAAATATACACAAATTGACCCTTCTTTATTTCCGAAAAAAAAAATCTTAATAAAAATCCTAATAATCGACTTAAACGTAGAATAAACAGTACTATTCAATGAGTAGGTATTTAATTTTTCTTGGAAATTTGAAATTTAATGTAAAAAACTTTAATGACCATAAGCAAAGCACTCACTTATTAGCCAAGTAAACACTTCGTAGTTCGTAGAGGAGCAAACTTTTTCAAGTATATCTCAGTATACATTTTTTTACTTTTGTGTATTTATTGAGAAAAACTACTTCACATTTTATTAGAGAGAATGCAATATGTTTAAATAATCCTATTATTGGATTGGTTTCTAATAATATGTCTTATTGTATTTTATTATTTTTTGATACCCACAATTTTGATCTTATGATTGAAATCCAACTTCTGTACAAGAGTTTTTATTGAACTTGCTATGTTTGTTTATTGGGGTCAAACCTTCCATTTGAATTTTAAAGCAATTTATCATACACATTCAGAGGATAATGCATGGCTACCTAAGTGACGTAACTCTAAATCCAAGATGGCGGACTAGTTATTTTTAAGCACTCTCATAGTATAAGTATGAAATGAAAAGGTTTTTTGAGAAGAATATGAAAGAATACTCGAATTTAAGGTAATAATGTATGTTTTTAGTAACACTATGTGATATTTTTTGCAAGATTAATATCTTTCTATGGCAAAATGAAGTAATTATTGCTTGTATTTACAACAGAGCACTTGTGTAGTGACAAAGACTTGTGTAAATAGATCATCAGTGCATTGTCTCACGAACACAAACGACCAATCGTGGTAGAGTTGTTTCTATTTTCATTCCGATTGCGATTTCTTCATTGCTATGCGGATGGTCCCCATTTTTATATCAATTACAACTCTTTAAAAAAAAAACAGAAAACAATTGCAAATAAAACAAGATACAAATCCTTACTAATATTATAAACATGGAAATTTGTATGTATGTATGGATGTTTGTTACTCTTTCACGCAAAAACTACAGAATGGATTTTAATGAAACTTTACCATAATATAGCTTATACATCAGAGTAACACATAGGCTATAATTTATAAAGGTATTGTATGAATTGTCCAAAATATAACGATAAGTGTCAAGTAAGTAGGCGATCGAGCTACTCTGACTTGCGCTGCTGCTGCTATGCGAGCTACACGTGTCACATATATATTTAAGATAAACATTTCCATGTTTATCTTAAATAGTCCTACTAAATCACCACATAACCCGCGACACTATACATGCCATTATCGGATCGTTGGTGTTAAAAATTTAAATGTAAATATAAAGCGATAAGTGATACAGCGATTAAACCTAAATACACGTGGTAAATTGCACCCGGGCGAAGCAGGGACGGGTCGACTGGTATCTCTATAAATTAAGTGATTAGATATAAGTGTTTGTAGAAATATCTCTACATAGTATAAAACAAAGTCGTTTCCTGCTCGCTGTCGTTTAAATCTTTAATACGCAACGGATTTTGATGTAGTTTAAGTCCTCAAGGAATTTATTGTTTGTATAACAATGATGAAATGTGATGTGATTCTTTGTTACATTAATTAAGACAAAATAAATAAAAGCTTATAATTATTTATAATACTTATACACGAAAACTAGTCCCTTTTATATATTTAAAAGACCTTAAAAAACTTAAAGATATTAACGTTCAATTCGCAAACAATTTGTTTCCGATTTTAAACAAATGTAGTGATTATGCTTCATAATAAATTTTACATTCTTGTATATTAATAGCTTAACGTTATATGTCGCGATATAAAATAGCGTAGGTATATAGGTTTCTATCTTACTAATATTATAAATGTGAAACTGAATTTCAACATCCTAACATCTGAATGTCCAAACATAACTCGGAGATTTATGATGAGAAGGGCGAGAAAAAAGGTGATATATTGAAAACATTAAGCTAGGTATATTGAATGGACTATTGGGTAAACGCAACGCAGATACTGCTACTGAACCGATAAATAATCAAATATGATCTCTTACAATTACGACAGAAACCTAACCAGAGCCTTGAACTTGTGACTAAGTAACAATTGCAACGCATGCCTCCACTGCTTAGTTAGGTTAACTTAAGCCTATATGGATTAAAACATCCGGGAAAATAATAAAATATGTTTATTGTCGCAAGCATCTGAATATTTTAATTTAGCAGTAATGTATTGTAAACTAGCTGGGCCCCGCGGTTTCACCCGCTATATTTTGGATAATTGACACTATATCATTATAAATTATAAACTATATGTTATTCTGATGTATAAGCTATATTATTGTAAAGTTTCATCAAAATCCATTCAGTAGTTTTTGCGTGAAAGAGTAACAAACATACATCCATACATTCTTACAAACTTTCTCGTTTATAATATAGGATTGAATGGTTTTTTATAAAATCTAAGTACACGTGGTAAATTACACCCTTGCGAACCCTAGCACTACTAACTTGCTGATCAAAGGTTTTCAGCCCAACATGAAGGGTTTTGGGTTTGTAATGATATATTCAGTTAACAGCACCTGGTATAAAATCATAGAAATCAAATTATTAATCTTCTATGTAAATAAAAGTTGATCTCCTCTATGTACCTACTTAAGCGCATAATTTCAGAACGACTGCACCAAATCGAATAATCCTTTTCTTTATTAGTTATTGTTAAGGCAAGGTTTGTATAAAAGAAAAAATGAGTGAGAAAGAAGATACTCAGTGAGATGGTGGTGTCTACACGAATACTACGAATTATAGAATATAAGTTCATCGGGTGAATTAAAGTTAATGAATAAAACACACACTTATATTTATGCGAATAACATTAACTTAAAACTCATTCAAATAGGTAATCATTTTTAGTATAGTTTGTAGAAATAAGTGTTCTAACAAACACATAACTAATAATAAACAAATATTGATTCTAACATTTGAAAGCGTGTTTATGAAAGGGTTCTCGTGTGTTTGCTTATGCGTGCGATTATTTGATTGTTTAGTTACTTGACGACTTGCTCGAAGTGCTTGTGAATTATTCATGGCGTATGAATGAAAGTGATAATTAAAGATGGCTTATACACTTCTATTAAACCTTTGACTGTGTCACATAAATAAATTAAAAACATAATAATGGTCTGGTGATTAGTGATTTCTTATTAAATAATATAATTTTAATCGAAGCGTCAGCAGCTCAGTGGTTGAGTGGAGAGAATCCAGGATCGATTGGTCGTATGTTCAAATCCCAGTCATTGGACTACTGACGTGGCCCACCTAACACAAACATTTTAGCTTACTTGGAGGGGTTCAGGAATACTAGTAGTATGTGATCCATTCTTCTAGTATTCTTTAAAATAACAATCTCAACTTTTTACATTACCACAACTAGATGTACCTATAATAATTCCCTTAATTATTCTCTCTCTTCTCGACCATGATTTTTCGTGTAAAATACACGTAAACTTTGGTTAAACCAAATAGATGTAGTATTGGAAAATATTAATTTTGTTTATTTTAGTTTTCTTTTTAGTTTTGTTGGCAAATAAAGTTGTCATAGAAGGGAATAGATCTTAATTAGACATTGATTATGTTAATAATGTGATGATAAGAATAGCTTGAAATTAGCTAATGACGAATACGATGATGGGTTTAAGAGTCCTATTACGAATTGTAAGCACTCGCTTACCGCGCCCGCGCGCTGGCGTTGGTGTGGGTTTGCAACTTCGGTGGAGCTCGGTTGTACTTTAATTTTATTTATTGTAATTTTTTCTGATTATATTGACAAACGAAAACTAATGAAATATATTAATTGTAGAATCAAGTTATATATCATATCAGTTTATTTGATAAAGATTGGAATATAATGGACGCTGAATTAAGGCTTAAAGTAGGCTTTCTTTAAGATTTTCTCCGTGAACACTCAAGTAATTTAAAGAAATTCTAAAACTCCAAAAAACAAGAAAAACATTCAACTTATATTTGATGAATTTTAGCTTTAGTAAAAATGGAATATAACAATGTGAATTTCAGCGTCAAAGTTTCATCGCCGACGGTTATGCTTGCAGACTGAGTTCGTAAAATATTTATAGTAAATTACACAAAAAGAAAGATGAAAATGTGTAACTCCAACTTACAAGAAAGAGAATGGCACTATCGTTTTTCATAATCAAATAATTAAAATATCTTACTGCTACTGAAAATTGCAGCGTCATAAATCTTGAATTTGCGTAAAAAATGTCTACTCTCAAAAGAAAATAAGATGGTACATACTATGATGTGAGAAAATAAAACAACGTAGAGGCGAATATTTAATTTAATAACGGCTATAGTCGTTGTATACAAATATATCTACATGAACATTTTGGAATTCAATAATATCCCTCATATTTGCTTACGTTATTTCGATGATCGACCTTCCTTGTTACTAAAACTAGCTTTTTAGTTTGCATATTTTTATTAACCTTGGTGATTTGTAAAGTATGTTAATGATGGCTATTGTCGCAACCTATCGGCGCTATAAAGCACGAAACATATCGAAACACTTGTTTAGACGGGTATTTTAATATAAAATATTATATGAATAGCTAGTTCCTTTCTAATTAAGATATATTATTTGTTTCTATGAGATAAAAATTTTAATATTAGAAATTGTCTTTTGTTGTGTTATGTTTAAAGTTTAGTTAGTATTGATATAAATCGTCAAAATTCACTATATCTTAGAAATATTTTTAGCGTTTATGGGCACGTTTAGACTTCACAGACAAGTCGGCATAATAACTTAAAAAATATTCTACCAAAATCTCGTCTACATGATAAAATTCAATAAAATGTCTATAATAAGATTTGAAATACTAAAAACTAAGATCGAATATTGGGTGGATGACACTATGGAGGTATAATGAGATATATTTAGATTAAAAATTTTTATGCAGATGTTTATTAATAAATACATTTAAATTACAGTCATGGTGAACAGTGGAGGAAATTCCGCTCAAAAGTGCAAAGGCCGATACTGCAACCACAGACTGTGAAAAAGTACGTGGCACCCATCGAGCTGGTGACAGAAGACTTCATTCAATACATGGAGAACGCTAGAGATGAGAATGGAGATTTACCTCATGAGTTTGACAATGATATTCACAGATGGTCGCTAGAATGTAAGTCTAATTCTCAAAAACTAGAACATATTATAAATTTTAAAAATCTTTATTTTATTCTAATATTAATAACTTTCTCAGGGAAAACTTCGAAGTGCTTTAAATTCTCCTTCATACAAACTTACGCGTAGAAAACAAATTCTTGATGTTGTCTACATGTTTTTGATATTTAAAAGTATTGAAAACTATTATACCCAATCTAATCTATCTATGTATGCCTAAACGACCCATCTTTCCTCGGCGTTTTTTGGATACATAGGCTTTTTTACATTAAGAACTGCATATAGTCTAAAGTTAGGGACACATCTGATATGGCAAGTTATTTTTTTAATGGTAGAAAAGGTGCAAACGATCAGATGGTCCACCTGATGGTAAGTGGGCACCATCGCCCATGGACATTGACAAAACAATAGAGACCCTCTTGTTTTGTCGATGCGTTGCATCCTCGAAGATGATGAGAAGAGTGGGTAGAGGGAGTGAAGAAGAAAACATGCTGTGGTCTCAACGGACCCTGAGCTAGATCCCAGAGTCCACTTGGCGATCGGATTCGCATGCTGGTGGTCGCAAGCCAGTCGGGGAACAGATCCCCTACCACCAAGGGGGTGCTGGGTTACTCGGCTCTTACGAGATGCTCTCCCAGCGGCAGAGGGGAATAGTATTGTATCCCGTCCCCTCACGGAGAAGATTTTGTTGACGTTGAACTTTCGGATCATCAGCTGGATAGATGCCTTAAAAATTTAACGAAAATTCATGCAGTGGCTTATAGTTCGTGGGGAACAGATGTTCTTACTGCTCGTTAAAGGTTAACAGATCAGATGAATACCTTTATAAATGTCAATAATCTCCAGGTATCGGTCGAGTGGCCCTCGACGTTCGGCTCGGCTGCCTCTCCCCGCACGCGACCAGCGAGGAGCCGCAACGTATCATCGACGCGGCCAAGTTCGCGCTGCGCAACGTCGCCGTGCTCGAGCTGAAGGCGCCCTACTGGAGATACGTGCCGACACCGCTCTGGACCAAATACGTCAATAATATGAACTTTTTTGTCGAGTAAGTTAGATATTAGTATCCTCAAAATGCTATAAGAAGGAGGAGCATTAAGAAAATAATAACGATTTTATTAATTTAGAGATTTTCAATCACTCCTGTTTATAAACCGTTTCAGATTTTTTTTGTTTAAATTGGGATTGGACTTTGTACTTCGAAGGTATCTTCAACTATCAGAAAGCTCTTCAGAATTAAATAGAAAATTTATAGTGAGTTAGCTAAATTTGAGATGAGTTATTGAAAATGCAATTGAATTTAAAACTCTTCTATGTTATGTATTGTCTAATCATAAGTATCTTATATGATTTTAGTTGGATAATAAAATAATATTCCCACTTTTATGCGCCTGATCAAAGAAAGAAGCAATTTATCAATAATGAAAAATATATGATCACGAAAGGCAGAATTTTTTTTGCACTTGTTATAACATATTGACAATAATATCTCTTTATATCGAAGGATACAGATAAATAAACTGACAGATCGTCGGACAAAGTTATAGAATTCGTAATAGTGTAGTCATTTTTCTATTATTCTTTTAAAGATTATGTTCACGTTACATCAATGAAGCTTTGGAACGATTGAAGACAAAGAAAATAACCTCTGACAACGACCTCTCCTTACTTGAGAGAGTTCTACAGAGTGAGGGAGATCCGAAGATTGCCACGATCATGGCACTTGATCTTATTCTTGTTGGTATTGATACGGTATGTTAATACATTGTAATTTCTTTCTCCTCCTTACTTTCTGGGTCTACAAGCTGATAAGCAAAGGAAACACTGTGCTGGGTTTACGTCATTAATGGATGTTAACCTATTCCATGCTGATCTTGGAACTAATTCCTTTTTCTGTTATTAATAATTTATTGGGAACATTTAAGTATATTACTAAAGCAGCAAAGCGGAAAAGTTTGTTGGTTTTCATGCGGCAATCCCTAAAAGGACCCACGGATTGAAAAAAAAACTTTCATATTTAATAGACTTTAGCTTAGTTCCTTTTGGGATTGTGACTAATAAGAGTTAAAAGTTTCTCTTTAAGTACTAACATATTATAGATATTTAACATTATTCTTTTCTGGTTCCAGATTTCAATGGCAGTGTGCTCAATTTTATACCAAGCAGCCACAAGGTTGGAGCAACAAGAGAAAATGGCGGAAGAGATCAAACGTGTGCTACCAGATCCAAGCAAGCCTTTAAGTTATGCTGATTTGGACAAACTACATTATACTAAGGCCTTTGTGAGAGAAGTATTTAGGTAAATATTTTTGGATATTTGAAATGTTTATTTCTTAACCAATCAATTGAATTTATAATGTCGATTAAATTTATTATCTTATTTCTTAAGTATATTTCTATACAATCGTATATTTGTTTATTTATAAAATGATTTTCTGCTTTTTCAGGATGTATTCCACTGTCATTGGTAATGGAAGGACTCTGCAAGAAGATGACGTTATTTGCGGATATCATATTCCTAAAGGGGTAATACTTGCTTTACTTCTTACTTAAAATATTATAATTGTCAGAGCTTGTATGTTTCGATAGTTGGATGTTTAGATGTTAAATTGTTAATTGAACGCATGAATATTTGAATTTGATACTTAATTTTAAAAATTTGTTTAGGTGCAAGTAGTATTCCCAACAATAGTAACAGGAAACATGGAGCAATTTGTTTCAAATCCAGAAGAGTTCAGACCAGAGAGATGGTTAGAAAACGATGGTCGTCTACATTCCTTCGCCTCATTACCCTACGGTTTCGGAGCCAGGATATGCTTGGGAAGAAGATTTGCTGATTTGGAGATACAAGTGCTTTTAGCTAAGGTATATTCTTGATGTAAATGTAATCAAAACAATGTTACGTTATACTTAATTGTACATCACATTTCTAGCACTATAGTAAGAATCCCTAGTAGTAGTAGCAGGACTTCGGTATCAGAATTTATAGCATTAACAATAGTAAAAGCGATTTGTCCCACAACAAAAAGTAAAGTTCCCCATCTAATTTCAAGCACATAATTAAAAAAATACCTTTAGTGATTATAGTAGGAGCAGTTAGCCAGCAAGCTTCCTTAGATGGGGTTTTGTATATTAGATTTAGTCAAAAATATTTTTTGTTTACAGTTACTCCGCAGATACCGTCTGGAGTATCACCATGAACCTCTGGAATATGCCGTCACCTTCATGTACGCGCCAGACGGACCCCTGCGCCTGCGCATGCTAGAGCGATAAAATATGACGAAAAGAATTATTATAGCTCCAAGAAATGTCTGAAAAACTGACTCAGATAATACAAAGAAAATGATTTACTAAATAAAAAATTTAACAAAATATATAAAGGGATATAGAAACAATCAATTATGAAAATAATTATTATACTTTTATGTATATTTATAATGACAATATGTTCGTTTCGTGTTTAATTCAACTTGTAAATAAAAGTTTATGAATTACTGTATGCTGTTTTTATTTTGTTAGCAAATTGTTTTAAGTGTAAAATATAAGTTTGAAGGCTTCATGGATTCTAAATATTATTAGAAGCACATTAAAAATTTAAAAAATGCTTGCTAGTCATGGAGGATTCTTGTTCCTGGCTAATTAACCATCACGAATCTGATTCATACTTTTGAGACTACAATTTATAAACTGTAGAATTTTTTTAGTTAGATACCAATAGAATATATAATTGTAGTAAAATTTTGTAGTAAACATAATATAAACATCTGATACAAAAAAAAACTTGTAATGCAATGACTTCATCTCCATAAAATCATTTTTTAGTGAGGCTTGGTGTTCGCATTTATAATATGATTGCACAATATAGACATTAAATTCTATATCAGTTTCATCAAAAATCAGTAATAAACAATAATATAGGATTACTTTAATAATAATAAACGCAGTTGTTCAAACATGGATGTCGTATTCGGGAGGTCCGAGTTCGATCCTGGGCACACACCTCTGACTTTTTCTAGTTATGTGTGTTTTAAACCTGCACTCCTGAGAGTTCTCTAAAGTCCTCAAAGGTGTGTGAAGTAGGCCATGAATGGGTGATGACTCTAATAATAATAAAGCTTAGAAATTTTGCAATATTGACACTCTATTTTAATAGCTTCATTTCCAAACAGTGAAAATAGCATTTTTAAAAGAACAACTGTTGAATTTCTCGCCGGATCATAACGGAATGAGTGATCTATTTTGAATCCCCCATATTGGATTTAGAATTATGTTCTTTCTGCAACATTTTAACTCAATCAAATAATTAGTTTAAAATTTAATTCCTTCCCCGGGGTACCTCTACAATACGGCGCTACTGATGTTTGCACACGGGTGCTACACTGGTTTGAGACGCCCCTGTCGCCATACGTCGAAATAAGTCTAGTTTACTTAGATATTAATTTCGACTTGACCTGAGAAAAAGGGTCTGGCCAAACAGACAGACAACGAAGTGATCGTAATATATCTTGAGTTAAAAAAAAAGGAAAATGAGTATACAAGTATTTAGTAAAGTATACAAATACCTAAATAGTGTTGACTTTACCATAAAATGTTATTTAAAAATAAACACTTCGTAGTATAATCCTAAAATAGTGTTCTCTGAAGTCGCAATAGTTGCGGATATTGGTCAAGAGTACTTAAATACCGACCGACCTTTTAGATAAATACTTAACTTAGTTACAAATTGCACAAGTGTATAAACTTGTGGTATATTGCTAATATTTAATAATAAACTTAAATGTAGTCAAGTTGTACTATACAGCTGTCCAACAGACTCAGGCTTGGTGACTAAAATATTACTCCTCGAGGTTATACTTATAATAATGGCTTCTATCATGGAAGCGTATTAATGTAGTTACCTTTTCTTTAACTGAATTACTTCAGTTGTGCCAACTTCAAAAGTACAATTACTTAAATCAATGTTTTCAACATCATAACTACCTTTATGTTTCAATTTTTGAGTATATGATGGTAAGTGACTTAGGTTACTGGAGGCTAGGTTAATTCAGACTTTATAAAAGTACTTTTGATAAATCAACAAAAAAATATTGAAAAATTCGCATCTTAATAATGTATAGCTATTTTGCAATATAATTTCATTAAAAATCTTTGGCTTTTTATTCCAATACTAAACCTTTAAGGCTTTACATTACGTAATTGTGAATTTTAATGAAGATTCCATATAATTACTGCATAAGTCGACCTAGCGACTATTTATTCACACATAGGAGTTGAATGTCGCGTATATTCGCGACCAGCCATACTACTTATATACATATTAGCTAATAGAACAACGTCAGTGATACTTTACCTATTAACTATAATTAGTTGTTTATTAAAAATGCAGTGATATCCTAGTGGTTAAGACATTGGAGTCTTACTCGGGAGATCCGAGTTCCTCCATCCTGGGCACACACCTCTGACTTTTCTGAGTTATGTGTGTTTTAAGCAATTAAATATGACTCCCTTTAACGGTGATAGAAAACTTCGTAAGGAAACTGCACTCCTGAGAGTTCCCTAACGATCTCGAAGGTGTGTGAAGTCTGCTAACCCCCACTGGGCCTGCGTGGTGGACTATGGCCTTATATCCTCATTCAGAAGAGAAGACCCGCCACAGTTGTGGGATGATGATGAGTTGTTTATTTGAACTTAGTTGGTTTGTGAACTCTAAGTTTGGCTTTAATTTAAATAACAAACTTTTACAGAATAACTATTTTAGAACAGAGACCACCAAACTATTTTGTCTCGTAAAGCAATTGTTCTGCGAGATTCTATTTCACTTTGAATGCGCAGAAGTCAATTTTAGGGTCTTTTTTACAGGGAGCGTGGGGCGAGAGCTGTGTGACACACGTAATTGGTTCTAATGTGACGTTTCAGTTCTAGAAAATGTTACGAATGGAACTGCC
This sequence comes from Limenitis camilla, assembly GCA_905147385.1. Classification (NCBI taxonomy): domain Eukaryota; kingdom Metazoa; phylum Arthropoda; class Insecta; order Lepidoptera; family Nymphalidae; genus Limenitis; species Limenitis camilla. The sequence continues at coordinate 6,771,538 of LR990246.1, read as the reverse complement.
AATACAAGCTGCACCCTCACAATGCGCTGCTTTCCCCCACTATTGTTTAAGACCTAAAGTTAGCTGCCGGCCTAATAAACCTACGTTTAATTTTTGAGTAATCGACTATTAAATTTTTTTTCGCTTCTCACTTTACTTTTGAATTCGTTTGTCTAGGTGCATTTTATTATTTGTCAAAAAAGATTAGTAGTCAATAAAATATATATTTTAAGTATTGTAGATTATTTCTTAGAGTAAAAAAACCTTACATGATTTTTAATATTTGTGAATTAATAATAAAAATGATGTTTGTGATTTTTTTTTGTTACTTTGATATGAACTTGTCGTAATTGTGATTATTCCTTCCATATTGGTGGAAGTCTTGAGTATCACTGCTGTAGATAAACCTTTTAAACTATTTCAGCCCTACTATGAATCAGACTATCAAGCCGAAGCATGTAAGCCAGATGTTTCATCATTCTTCTTATAAATGTAGCGGTTTTAGTTATTTTTACTCATCAAAATGTAAGAAGCGTATCATTTCTCTTCGTCTCACATTTATAATCAACAATAATATGTTTCTGTCATAAAAAGGTAAGAATACATCAAAAGAACTGCTGACTTAATATTCACACTTTCTCGCATTGCACACAATGATAATGTACACAAAAAGAAATGGAAAGTATGTTTGTGTATCATAACCATAACTGGTTTGTTACTGGTCTAGTAATGTTCAAATATTTGAACTCACGTAATTTTAAATGTGTTTTAGGGCCATTTTTCATTTTCTTTATTTTTTATATCATAATGGAAGCTTAAGGTAAATTGCCAAAAGTTTAAAAATTATATCGAAATACCTAAATGACGTCTTGTGTAGTTTTGACACACAACATAAAAATAACGATTATAATATGATACATAATTTCCTATCAGCAATTGTATTACATCTAACAGCTTCGTGTTTAGACTATAAAGGCTGTTGCTTAAAATATAAAGTTACAAAACGCCACAATAAAATTTAGTAAATGTTTGAATAAAGTCATTATAACATTATAAAATTAAATTCTTTTCGACATTTAAGTATATAAAATAAATCTTTTAAACAAATATTCTATATCTACTATTATTATAAAGAGGTAAAGTTTGTGAGGTTGTAGGGGTTAATCTCTGGATCTACTGAACCGATTTTGAAAATTCTTTAACCAATAGGAAGCTACATAATTTGTTAGTATCATAAGTTATATAACCCGGAAAATGAAAAGACTTTTTCTTGGTAGTCGTATATGCACAGTAAGTTGGAGAACGGCTCCTTAACTACGCGAGAATATGATTGTATGTATGATTCATAGTTGCGGATAGAGTATGAATGTAAACAATGCTTTACGATGTAAACAGTGCATTGTCGCAGGTTCTTCAATGTTTACGGTAAATAACTTAGTTCTTAATGACTAAATGCGTTGAGCTTGCTTTACCTAATGTTAAAAAATAAAAATTTAGCCTACTGTTAAATAATGAAATTTTAGATGTGGCGGACTCGACGGTATTTCTGGGTATAACTTTAGATTCAAAACTCCAGTGGAACCCTTATTTATCATCTCTAACGGGCAGACTCAGCTCAGTTCCCTACGCAGTGAGGAGAGTCAGACAAATGATCGATAGGCTATAACTGCTAGGCTAGTTTACTTCAGAGTTAATTTCACAGTATTATGTCTTATGGCATTTTGCTGTGGGGTAGGGCCGCGGCCATTGTATAATCTTAGAGCACGAGATTCACTTAGAGATGCGTATAAAAAATAGACGTCCTTACAGTTCCATCACAATACATATATTGTAATATTTTATTCATTTACCCATTTGTATTCAAAACACAGTGACAAACATATTGTTAATACTAGAAACAGAAATAAACTTGTAATGTCTTATTTTCGTCTCCACAAAGTGAGTAATACTTTCATGGGGCTTGGTGTTCGCTCTCTCGTATCAAGAAATCTTTAATAAATAAAGCATACTATAATGTACAGGATTACTTAAATGATGAGAATGCTTGGAATCTAAGTGACGTTGACTCTCAAGCTAAATGATTTGTATAACAAATTATATAAACATGGCTTTTTGAAAGAGCGACTGTTCTGTTTGTAATTTATAATAAAGTAAAGTAGTCGTATTTCACAACAAACGTTACAAGTACAAAATATCACTTGCTTTGACCTCCACTTTTAGTTAAATGTTATATTTTTAAATTGCAGTAATTTAAAACTATAAACTACAGTGAAGTAAAAGTTGTGGTTTATGAACCAGTAAGAAGGATACATTCGGTTAAAAATCTTTGAGTGAGATTAAATTGTTACTGACGTCAGAATTAAGCTAAGCTCTACTTACTCGTAAACATTCGCAATAAAATCCATTTAGTAATTTCAAGAAGGAAAGAAGAAATACTTTCTTTTTCGTCTGTTTTTCTGACAATCTATGAAGATCAAATATTGATCTTACATCCCAATTTGAGCTGTGAAGTACTTTAATTTCGGCTGTTAGTTAATGCGATAAGAGATACTTTTATCAAAATATTGATGCAAGGGAATCTTAACTTATAGGGTAAAGGGTCTCATTAAATTTCTCTATGTCAATCAGTTTATCAATTGCAAAATAAAACAGACTAGAAATATGATTAAGATAATAAATAAAAAACAATAGGAACGGTATATCAGCCGTAAATGAATCAAAGTTTAATTGAATTAAATTAAATATTGGGAAATTAGAGTTATACTGCTTTTTTATTATTCTAGTTTTAGTCGTGTTTGAAGTTCTAGATTAAAGAAAAAATATAAGAGACCAATGATACTGTACAGCAATACGTAGACACATTCATTTTACACAGAAAGCTGGGCAACGCCTTGATTTGCTACCAAGGTGTAGGGTTAGAGGCCCTTTATATAATTAAAACGCTCCCATTCGCTGTCCGAACACTAACTACAGTAGATAATAAAGTTAACTTACGTGGACCTCAAGAAGAATGACCTTAACAAATGTAATACTAACTACCATGTACACTACTCGATGAGTAGAGTAGTAGAGAGACTGACTCAATCTGTTAATAAAGGTTTTTTAGTTAAAAAATCTTTTAGTAAGATATTTTACTCGATTATTTTTGATAAGATAAAAAGGATTTTATGAAAAAATTAATTAAATTAAATGTAGTGTTATTTTTAACTTCTTACTTCAGCCATCATTCAGTACATAATTCATTTTCATTTTTATTTTCTTTTAGAGACAGCAAAGAAATTCCCGATTTTGGCATTCAAACATTTGTTTCTCCATTTTATCGTTTTGTTTTGTTAGATGCGTCTATTCAACTAACGGGGGCAGAATTTGTAAACGGTGTTGCTAACACTTCAAACTAGAATTCTAGGTATAAACTTGAAAATTATATTGTACAATTTGTTGGGCAATTGAACATTTTCTAAAGTAGGTATAACCATAAACGGGTTGGGCTAGGTAAGGTGAAACGCAACTAGCTTATCTTGGTTACTACGCCTATTACACGGCTTTCCAATTTCCATCTTAATAAAAACATTATTTTATATCAAGACCTTATTCGTTTTGATGACATTGTTTTGACGATACTAATTTGAGTAGCATCCTGTAATTTATGATGTTGGTAGGGTTGATATGAGCAGCATTTTTAATTTCTTGAATTTTGGACTGATGGACAAAAAAGCAGTGATGGCCCAGTGGTTGAGACTTCAATGTCTTACTCGGAAGGTCCGAGTTCGATCCCCCACACAGGTACACATATACCTCTGACTTTTCTGAGTTATGTGTGTTTTAAGCAATTAAATATTACTTGTTTTAACGGTGAAGGAAACATCGTGAGGAAACCTGCACTCCTGAGAGTTCCCTAAAGTTCTCAAAGGTGTGTGAAGTCTGCCAACCCGCACTGAGCCAGCGTGGTGGACTTAGGCCTAACCGCCGGGTATCCTCCTCATTCTGAGGAGGATACCCGGCTCAGCAGTGGGCCATTGACGGGTCGTGATGATGGACTGATAAACATCAATAGAAAAAGTATGTATATAAGTCATGACAGAATAAATTGCATCGCGGTTAATCTACGAGTAACGGAGAAGACTGTGTTTAAAGTATAACCAGGAAGATATTCTAAATAGGAAGATAAGCCGTCATACTGTTAGTCTGCGTATAGACTATAACTCCTTTTAAATTAGATTAGATGTTTGAATTTTTGCTACTCAGAATTTCCTGAATGGATTTCATTGAACAGCGACAGATACTTTATAACGAATGAATACATGTGTTTCACTAAAAGTTAAGATCATGTGGGAAAAAAACGCAAAATAGTCCATTGGATTTATACGAAATTGTTTATCCAGAAATTTTATAAACTGGAATAACATATGGGATATCTCATATCCCGGGAAGATGCAAAGTGAACATGGTAAACATTTCTTTTTTTATTTTAATTCACCCTGGATTCAGAAGTTTTCGGGGTATGTTCTATATATTATTTGTTATGATGTTAGCAGCATTGATTTGAGTAGCATTATACAGTTGGCACAACGAAAAGGTATAAATACGCCACCATTATGGATTATTGCATAGCGAGTAACCAAGCAATAATATTGAAGCTCTGTGTCCATAGTAGAGATGCCACGAATAGAGATTTGGCCGAATAACGAATACTTGACGAATTTTAAGTTAGATTGAAAATAACATAAAAATATTGTTCCGTCAGCCAAGCGACGGCGGGTAGTTAATAAATAAATATTTTTTATAAAATAAAAGAAGGGCGATTTGATCGTTAATATTTGTGGTGATAACGTTTTCTATTCATCAATATTCTTCAATATTTTAAATTGAAAGCAGATGTGTTGTAATTACCAAGATATTCAGACTTTCTTTTTCTAGTTTTAAAATGCTAATTATGTATCTACGAATACGAAAGCCATAAAAGCCTAGATATCTGAGTAACTGAACAAGAGCACTGCGCCGAATAACTGATGTGATAGTTAAGGTTTGTCTACACTAAGTAAAGATGTTTCAATAATAATAATAAAAGGCTTCTGGGATCTCAACACCCCTTTGTCTTCCTCCACCTTTTTCACGGACATGAGATGTTTACAAACAATTATAACTTAAAACTATAAAAAACTCTCGTACAATCCAGAAGTGCTCACCGTCCATAGAAAAGTAAGACGCGCGAACCCGAACCAGGACACACCACACAAGTAGATCGCTCGACAATCGACGTACGTTTCGCTCCGAACCAAAGCATCTTCTAGAGTAGTTGACACTACAAGCGTCACTAGCAAGGTAATATTTTTAATTCCTTTTTCATCATGAATTTTCGCAAAGTAACGCCTGATTCAATTCAATATTTAAGTATAGTAAGTACTATATAAATTTAGGAAATATAATGTGCCTATATTTTTTTTTTACCTATATTTAAACCGTTTTTTTTAAGAAAGATAACCGATATGTACTTTAAAAAAAAATTAAAAAGCAAAACGTAATTTAGAATTTAATCTAAATCTTTAAAATTTTAATTGATAAATTAAAAAATAGTAAATACTAAATAAAGGAAGCAAATCTTATAATAATATTAAAGCTGAAGAGTTTGTTTGTTTGTTTGCTTGAACGCGCTAAACTCGGGAACTACTGGTCCGATTTGAAAAATTCTTTCAGTGTTAGATAGCCCATTTATCGAGGAAGGCTATAGGCTATATATCATCACGCTAGGACCAATGAGAGCGGAACTACACGCGGACGAAGTCACGCAGGTCGACTATTCTTAACTATATAACTATTTTGCGTTTCAAAATCTGATTTGTAATTACTTTATAAAATCTGAATGACCTCACAGCGTGTGACTGTAGAACAATCGAGGATGTACTATGATTGCTTGACGTGACGTCCCATCGTGTTACCATCTCGTTACAGAAGCCGTCTTTCTCGTTAGAACATTAATGATCTTTACATGTTTTATTAAATGTTGTTTATGATTATTGAATGTCGTTTGAATAATATTTATAAGTAAATGTTTAAATTTAAAGTCGATATTAAAAAAATTATTTTTAAAACATGTGAAATGATTAGTGACACAAAATATTTTTTTAGCAATACCGTTTATAAGTTGTAGTTTGCGGGTATTTTTTTTTACCGATACGAGTATACCGATGTGTAGGCAATATCTATACATAAAAGGTATAACCTTTAGTGCGATAGAAAAGTCTCTGGTGTTGCGTGTAGAGTTGATGGAAGTTGGGATTATAGCATTATGTTTAAGGTCACCCTTCTTGAAGTCCACGTCATCAGACAACTTGTCTTTATTATCTACTGTAGTTAGTGTTCGGGCAGCAACCCTTTGTGCGTTGTAATTATACAAAAAAGCCTTTAACCCTACACCTTGATCACATAATATCATATGCATGCATAATTTATATGTGTATACATACGTATTGCTGTATAGTAATGGGTATCACTCCTCTCTCATTCTATAAAAATTTTATGGGTAAAGAACTCATCAGATCTTATAGTATGCACTAAGCTTTATAGTCAAATAAACGTCGATTACTAAATGCTTGTTTAAATATTCTTCTCACACACACGGTTTAGTTTACAAGTTCATAAAATTTAATTGTACCATTTGTAGCTATTAAGCAAAAAGTAAAATTGCAAAGTTTAAATTAATTTATTCAACAGTTTAGGACATGCCCCTAATTAAGCAGGGGCATGTCCCCACTATCTAGGAACTAGCTTTTATAAAAATGTATGTAAGAAAATCATCGATTTTCAGTTTGTATGTTTAGATATTTAGATGCTTAGATGTTTGTTACTCAATCAGGTAAAAACGGCTGAATGGATTCCAATGAAATTTGTTACAGAGATACTTTATAACCTGATTAACACAGGTTACTTTTTATCTCAGTTTAAATTTGTAGTTCTTGCGGGATTAAAATATTAAATATTTTTTGTTGAATCTAAGTAAATATGTTAAATTGCACCGTGTGAAACCGGGCGGGTCGACGTGTATTATTTTTTTAATATTAGATTTTTGGTAGTAATAAATTGTAGATGTATATTAATAATAATTATACAAAGCCCCAGTATTAGTATTAGCGCCTAACCTAAGACTTTATTTTAGACAAACTTAGGCTGAGGTAAAAAAAGGGTTAAAAAATGATATTTCATGTCGACGCCATTTTGTAAATTATTTTTAAAGATTGAGAATTTTTCAATTTTTTTTTATTTCAGATCACTAAAAGAGCTGGAATCATGTAATCCAGGGTGCACTTCGACCTGTAATTTATGGAATTCCTGTTTTTTTTTTACAATTTTTTTTATATTCCTGAGGTTGAATAAAAATCATATGAAAAAATGTATATTAAAAATGTTTTATTTTTTTATGATAGTTTGAAAAATACCTAAAATTTAGAATACCCCCTTATACTTAAAAAAAAATCCTGTAAATGGTTTAGGTTAGATAATCATTATTCATACTATTTAAATGTTATTGTTAAATTTTTATTTAATTGTAATGCTAACTAACCGCTCTACAAAGTAGAAAAAACCCAATAAAACCGGAGATTATCATCTTAAATCGATAGGTAAAAGGAGAGTACAACTCGTGGGCTATTATAAAGCCTTTTAAAGTCATAAAAATCTAGATCAATTGATGGAAATAACAATAGTAACTTTCACTTTACTGTGTAATGAACAATGAGTAATGAGTACCTGAAACATTACCCGGTACTTTCAGTCTCATTTACAAACGGTAACATAGAACGTTGAGTGTATCAAATTATAGTGTGTGGATACGTTTGCATTGTGCAACGAGATTTAAATACATTATTACTTATATCAAGTAACATCACTTCAAATTATGAAGCGGCAGTAGCAGACGATCATAAAGTCGTAGGTTAAAATTCACAATATTTCACAATAAGTGATTTTTATAAAAAGCATTATTATCTCCTACCAAATGTCATAAATGTGGGCCAGACTTACCCCTCCTCCTCCCATCAGTTAATGCTGCGGTTCTAGTGATTTCTGAGTCCTCGTTCAAGGTCTACGGAAACCGTAGCATACTTCTATTCATTCCCCTTCCTCACTCTATCTTCGAAGTGGCAACACATCGACAAAGCAAAAGTCACTCTCTTGTATTGCCGATGTCGATGGGCGACGGTGGCCATTAACCATCAATTGGTCCGTCTGCTCGTTTGCCCCTGTACTGCCATAAAAAAAAATCATAAATAATGTCTCTGTCAAAGTGTAAAATATTTAGATTTTTAAAACATTTTCAACTCCTAGAAGATAGACGCTATTCATCATGTATCCACAATATTTTATATAAATTTATATTTAGATGAGTAAGGTTTGAAAAGATATTCTGCTATTAATTAATTACTATAAAGACCATCACGACAAATGATGGTATTTAAAGTAATATTGTTAGCAAATAAAATAACAGCATCTTGTTTTTCATTTAGACTAACTAGTGTTAATATTATAGTTATAGTCTAAAACAAATCTCTCTAAATATATTGCTTTAATTTAAGATTGTTAATAAGAACTCCTTCTGTTCTGCAACTTTTTTTGTAGTAATTTGGGTTACAAACTAGTAGTATTAATAATCCTTTAAACTAAACTATATTTAAGCTACTCTTATGATAAGAATGGGTTCACGTTTGTAGTGGTTTTCTTGAACGTACGATCGTAAATCTAACGTCCTTACCACTATGCTATTGAAGAAAAGTCTCATTAAAAAATTAACATTTTTTGTGAAAACAGGAATCTAATAGTTCACTATACGAGAATAGTTTTTTTTCTGCCGTAGTAGGGCAATGGAACCGCACCATGAAAGCCAAACCGCGGCTAATATGGAAAGCGCTCGCCGTCAGTTCGTCCGTGGCATGCGAAATACTAACACAATACGATTTTTTATTTCCCGTAACAAATAATTATTACGTGATTGTGAAAAGTGTGTTGTGTGTGATAACAAAGAAAAGGTAATCTATTTTTTATGCTACACATTTTAGTCACACATCGTATTAAATTATTAAACCAATAATAATAAACGGTAAGTTTATTAATAAAATTAAATGTATTATTTACTCTCGATATTATTATTAAAAATATTGGTCCTAAGATTTAATTTATTATTTAAATAATTTAAAATTACTATTATATAGAAAAATTATTTTATTTTTTATTTACCATCTCAGTATTTTGTTTTCTAAGTAGTTTTATTGCAGTTAATATTAAATTTATTTAAGTACATTAAATTAAAGTTTATAAAACAATAGATATTAAATAAAAAAACATATTTTATTTGTGATTTTTTAAAAACGAATCAGACCTGATTATACGTTGATTTTTAAATAACAATATTTTTCAAATGAATCAAAACCTAGATTAAGCTTCATCTGTAGCAATAAAACAGTAATAACCTCATCCAATTTTATGCAGAAGTTTGAGTGAAATGTACACTCAGACACGCATACAAACAAACAAAAATTACAAAAAATATTATTTTGGTGGCTGTTGGCGACGTAAAGATTAAGTTTTCTTTAATATATTCTATGTATAGACAGACATAAATAGTTACATTTTTATTATACTCATAAATTTAAATATTATATGTCGTTAATTTTCTGGTGAGGTTCTGGTTTTTTTTTTACACAAAAACCTTCTAAGACATCCAATTACACAAAGCGTGGCCATTTTAGTCGTTAGTCCATTTATTTTTTATCACTACAATTATCTACAATGGGATTCTTCAATCATTGTAATTAATGATTGAAGAATCCCATTTGGTGATTGTAGACATTTTAACTAGAACACAAGCCACAGGTAGATCTTGTCTATATTTCAACCGACTTCGAAAACGGAGGTTCACAATCAGATTTTTATAAGCTTTTATGATGCAGGTTATTAATGAGGTAGAACTGATCTGATGATGGAGTCAGAAAGTGAATAAAATTATATAATAAAACGACTTTCAATAAGTTTGTGATAAGTCCAAGATGGTTAACTTCTTAATACCTTTTTTATCCCACTACGGCGAAGCCAAAAGGAAGGGTTATGATTTTGGCAGTCTATGTACGTATGTATGTATGTATGTATGTTTATATGTTCCACTCTAGCGCCTAAACTACTAAACCAATTTACATGAGTGAGGTGTCAATAGATTTGTAATAATGGCAGGGGTGACATAGGCTATAAAAATTTTATGATTTTTTTGTGACGGAATTTAAACCCCAGATTCTAACCTCGAAAAAAATTAAACTGAGATAATTATCACGTGTTTGGTATCAAAAGAAAGGTCTTGATGAGTACATTACAAATATGTATATATATCTTATTGTTTAAGTCAACATATATTTTTGAAATGCGGTCGTATAGTTCGCGCGGCCTGTCGTTGCAGTTATTAACTCGTTTAAGCAAATAAAAACCAACATTACGTTACAATATTAGATTATAAAGGTTATCTCGATCTGGAAACGGAAAACTTTTAAATAAAAAAATAAAGTTTAATAAAAATATAACCAGACTACGTAAAAAATGTCTAAAAAGGTCGAAACAAGAAAAAAATCAGACAGAAACCAAGAAATGCATAGGTATAAAAATGGTCAAGGTAGACTATTTTTTACGTAGTCGGGTTATAGTTTTTTAATTATTATTAATATACCAATATTAGAAAACTGAACAGTTTGTTTATTTGTTTAACTGAACGCGGTAATCTCAGGAACTACGTGTATGAATTAAAAAAATAATTTAGTTCTGGATAGCCTCTATACTTTTTAGCAAGGAAGACTATAGGCTATATAACATCATGCTACGACTCATAGGAGCGGAGCATCACGCAAATGAATTTTTGAAAACAATTTTTAATATAGGTACTTCTGATTGTTATATCGAAATGATTTGTATTTACTTATATATAGTGAGGGAAGTCTTTACTATTTTTGGGTATCTTGGAACTGATCTGATGATGAAACCAGGAAGATGTTAGGTTAGAACTTAACAACACTATCGATGACATTGTATTCGATTCGATACAAATATAACGAAATATACTTACGTGTATATAAAAAATCAATATAACCTAAGACTAACATTTAAGATAGTTGTTTACTTAAAGAAACTCCATATCCCTGCATTTGGGTCGCAAGACTAAAGCGCTGCTCGGCTTTCTGTCTAAAATGTACGTGTAAAGCTATGTATCAGTGAACGAAAAAAACTATATATATGTCGGAAACTAAAATAAAAAGAATATGGATGGATGGCCTATCTCAAAAGCTATACGGGCGCAACACGGTCAGGACATGACTAAACGTTACGATCTCTTACTATTATGACAGGAACTATTATGATAGGAACCCAAGCAGTGCCTTGGACTTGTGACCAAGGTGTAGGCTTAAGGATATCCTTTAAATGATCATAACACTCACCTCCACTGCTTAGTTTCACCGTCTAAACCTAAGATTAGACTAACATTAACCTAAACTAACACAAGGCTAACCTAACCTAAGGCTAACCTAACCTAAACCTAACTCACACCGTCACGGCCATTCTGACGCACGACCGTCCTCGGGTGATACTGAATTTCTAAACCAACTATCACAAGGAAATCCGTTCGTCTTTCCTGACAATACTTTATTCAACGCGAAGTCACAAGAATTAAAATTGGTAAACGTACTAACTGAACTGGATAATTAACTAGTCATTAGTCTACATCAAACGACATTAAAGGAACTTATTTCAAAGTATCACAATCGAAGTAATATCGTCTTCTTCTTAACCGATGAGCTGGCTAAACGTTAATTTAAACGATTAATCAAGATTTAAAGCAAGTCTGTATCTTCAACGTACCGAACGCACACGTTATACTCTCTAGTCTTTACTTCGCACCGATTCCTGTCAAGGTACTAAAGGAACTAATTCTGGCGAAACTAACACTGTGTCTTTGGCCGGACTGCTATCAAATTAAGATAATGGCAATTTTCTACTACACAAAAATAACATCATCAAGTAGAGCCATGTACCAGAACTGTTTATTCCAATTTTCAAAAGCAACACACTTCTACAAATCCTTGAGTGATACCCTCCATCACCACGACTCTCACAGCCACCCGGTAATCGCAACTACCATCACACGCGCATCCACCTCGTGGATCGCAACTCTCACGCACATCCATCACATGGACTGCAACAAATTTCAATACGGTCGATAGATTCTATCACTCAAGAAACCAAAATCCATTTTACTTATCATGATCACCATTAACTTCAACTTAATTTGGTAACTGGTACATGATCTACAATCATTCTTTTTTTATTCGCACGGGTTCTAAAAAATTTCTAAAAATCTTTCAACGTCATAATCTAATAACGCGAATGCTGATAGACCCCATGTGAAGCGAAGGTCTATCCCACTTCTGATGTCGGAAACTAAAATAAAAAGAATATGGATGGATGGCCTATCTCAAAAGCTATACGGGCGCAACACGGTCAGGACATGACTAAACGTTACTATTATGACAGGAACTATTATGACAGGAACCCAAGCAGTGCCTTGGACTTGTGACCAAGGTGTAGGCTTAAGGATATCCTTTAAATGATCATAACACTCACCTCCACTGCTTAGTTTCACCGTCTAAACCTAAGATTAGACTAACATTAACCTAAACTAACACAAGGCTAACCTAACCTAAGGCTAACCTAACCTAAACCTAACTCACACCTACGACATATATATATAAGAAAAACATCGTGAAGAAACCTGCACTCCTGAGAGTTCCCTAAAGTTCTCAAAGGTGTGTGAAGTCTGCCAACCCGCACTGTGCCAGCGTGGTGGACTATGGCCTAATACCCTCCTCATTCTGAGGAGGAGACCCGGCTCAGCAGTGGGCCATTGACAGGTCGTGAAGAGAGATATATATCCTCAAAATATTATCCTCTCCCATTATTTTACACTTCTTAGTTAATGAGTTTGGTCCGTCTCGATTTATTAGAAACTATATATTTTTATTCATTAACAATAAACAAGATTATAGATTAGTTATTGTAGGTAGTAGTTCAATAATATTTAATAAAACTTAGCCATGAGCAAGTTCTTTTTTTTTTCAAGGTGATCGTTAGTCGAATTTATTTCCTGGCGTAGCTTACTCGTAAATATTAACATTGACCTTTCAAAATTATGATTCATGATCCGTACGTTACTTTAAATTCATGTTACTTTAAATATTATATTCTGTTTAATCTATATATTTTAATTGTTTTATTATTGTAAAGAAATTTCATAAACTAGGAAACTTTCATCATAATAAAAAAAAAGAATTGCTAAGGAAGGTTTACTTAAAAAAAATGTACAAAGAAACATTTAGTGTTGTCAATCAATTACGTATTTGAAATTCTCCTGTTAATAAGCCAATATCCGAGAATACTTAACGAAATTTGTCAATTTAGCTATTTTTTTAAACCCCGATGCTACAATGACGGTGTGTTATAAGTTTAACGTGTGTATCTGTATGTCTATCTGTGGCATCGTAGCGCCGAAAATAATAGAGCGATTCTGATGAAGTTTTATTTGTTTAAAAAACAATTTAATCGAGATGGTTCGTAGCTATAATTTTGTGAAGGTTTGGTCAGCCGTGTGAAGACTATCAACTCATTTCTAACTTGAGAGCTGCGTGACATAATTAATATATTGACAATTATAACAATCTTGTAACCATGGTAACACACTAGCATTGCTTACACAGAGTACAGATGTAACGACATATCTCGATACCTTTCTTTCGATATCAAGTATCGAATAAAAAGCTTTTTTAAAGTAAATAAAAGTATTTATTTCTTATTTTTTTTTGCATTTTATCAATATTTGTTAAGTCTGTCTTGAATGTTTTTTTTGTATTTTATTTTCAATAATACAGAAAGATCGCCTTATATATAAGTTAACATCAATCTTCTAAATCGATGTCGTGTAGGTATAGTTGGTGACTATATTAAACTAGAATTTCTCTCTCTTATTCTTTCGGGGGTAATTTAAATTTTTTATTTAATAATTATTAACAAACAAGCTGGTGCTGCTGTTTAAAATATATAATATAATAAAAATAAAAGAGCAAATATAAAAGTGTTGTGATGTGGTATGTATTATAGCTCCCAAAGTTTAAAAAAATATTATTCTCATTACGTCTGTACGCTAGATCTTTTAAACTGCGCAACGGATTTCAATGCGGATTTACTAATAGACTGACTGATTCAAGAGGAAGGTTTATATGTATAAAACATGCATAATATAGTAGAGAAACCGTGCGAAGCCGTAGCGGGACGGTAGCGACCTTGTAAAAATAACTTGTAGTTATAATTTAGGAGTTTGATGAGCATTAATGGTAACAGTAAAGTATACAGTTGGATCGCAATCCATTTTGCAAGTTTGTGCTTAGTCATGTTTCATGTACATCGGTATAAGCCGCTTCTAGGCAGAGATAATGATATTGAGACAACTTGCATGCGAGTAATGTGCCGGAATTTATTGTAAAATAACCTCTACTTTTTTGACTTGCTAATTTCCTTTCAGTAATCCACCATTTTCAGTGTCCCCGGCCCCAGTTTCGCACGGATGCAATTTTATACGTAAAAAGAAAATAGTTGACTGCAATATAAAAATAATCAGGCGTTTAATGAATATTTTATCATTATCCAGCAGGAACTGCATTTTTGCATTTTTACGGGATAAAAAGCAGCCTATGTGTTAATCGAGGTTATTAAGAAGTTTTTTTTTTTGTTTTTTTTTTTTTTTATTTATTTTTTTCCCAAGATAGCGAACATGTCGCCCTTGTTAGTTATACCCAATACATACATTATACATTCTTAATTATACATAATACTTGCTTAATTATTCACTAAACTAGACCTATTATCTAAGGCTAACTTAAATAGGTTATAAATATCTTTCGCCAACCTTGAGTGAGGGTTTGCTAATATTATATTACAACTGATATTACAAATGCCGGAAGTCATTACTCTGCAAAATAACGTTTTCTCTCATTGATTCGTTTCGGATACATTCCACCAAAACATGCCATAGGTCTTCCTTTACTCCACACACTGTGCAATTCTGTGATTGTAATTTTCTTATTCTAAAAGTAAATTCGTTTGATGGAATGTGCCTGGAACGAATTCTTAACCCCATCACAGTGGAACGTCTATCCAAACTAGAAGTCTCAAACCAAGGCGACATATATGGATCCGATCTTAAGGTCCTATACCAAATTCCTTTATCCAAAGAAATCTTGTGAAACCGTTCAACCCATAGTTTATACATATAACGTTTGAATACAGGTAAAATATCCTTAGAAGAAGGGAATACAGTCAATGGAATACCATCTGATATGGCCTCTCTCGCCAAACAATCTACTCGTTCATTTCCTGACAATCCTACATGCGATGGTATCCATTGCAATATAATCCTTTTGTTTGAAACTACCAGTTTGCACATAGCCTTTATTATTTTATATGCTATCGGTGCACCTCGAAACGTCGAGGTGCACCAAGCAATATGTTGCAATGCACTCTTCTCAGTCCGTAAAAATCACACAATTTTCAGACATATTAATGCTATCTATGTAATTAACCGCTTCATACAAGGCAAACAGCATGCATAGTGTACCAAATTTCACAGATATACAGATTTGTGTGATTCAGTAACAAACATACAAACTTTCACATTTATAATATTAGTTAGTTTAGAGGTATAAGATAAGATTATGATTGAAAGATTTAGCCGATTTTTATATAAACCTGATTTAACATGGATTTTATTTTTTGTTTCATTTCAGCTACTTTCACAAGCATATGTCTCGTTGTCTATTTTTAATAATATTATAAAGAATACAAATATGTAATATAAAAAACTATTTAACACATTAAGAAGGCGAACTTTAACGAAAACGATTCCGTTGTAGTATTCTTGATTTCAGGTCGTAGAAAAATATCGTTTCGCCTGAGTACAAAATGGGTTTTCTCACCCTCAGGATGAAAGCTTTCTCCCTCTGTTAAGGCATTTTTTATTTATTTACTACTAGGTCGGTTTTTTCGCGCTCTATGCACCAAATTTCATCAAAATCGTGAGTGACAGACATACAGAGTTACTGTGGCAATCATAACGTTCGTTAGGTTTAGGACTACTTAAGATTTAATTAATAAACAATTGTAAAATGTTTCATAAACAAGTTTATTAAATAAAGTCTACTTATATCTAATTTCTTTATCTAAGTTTATATAATGATCTACTTAAGTACCTCTCAAAAAACTCGAGGGCGTTCACTACTTAAATAGATTTAGTAAACTAAACACTTGTGAAAAACTTAAACCTTCAATAATTTACGCTAATATTGACTTAACTATGCAAACTTAGTAATTAAACATTTTATTAAGAAAATTTGGAAAATGGCTGTTTCTTAATTATTTACTTAGTTTGACATTTATTTCACGAAATGTTGTCATACTTGTTCTGGTTCTTACATACCAATCTTGTTTATGCGAGTTTACGTCTGTCATCATTATACTTGTATAAATATTAATAGCTAACAACCCCGACTATGCTTGGATGTTATTTATTATTTACTCTACATTTAATTCATATTGATATAATTAATTTTCTTGAATGTATTAGTATGTTTTATTTATATTTAATGATTCCTGAAAAGACATATCTTACGTATTTCTTTCAAATCCAGAATCAAAAAATCACGTAGATCTGTGTTATCAAATTGCATAAAAACAAACAAACCAACTGTTACAATTATAGTCATAGGTTTATTTTGCGCGGATTTAAAAGAAATTTTATCCGAAAATGTACCTTAATTTACTTCCAGATCTATAATTTAAAAACACATGGATTTGGGACTCCGTTGCCGCGTAGAAAACAGAAAAACTTACAATCATAGTTATCCATTAATATTATAAAACGCGAAAGTTTGTAAGAATATGGACGTATGGATGTATGTTTGTTACTATTTTACGCAAAAATAATATAGCTTATACATCAGAATAACACATAGGCTGTAATTTATAATGATATAATGTCAATTATCCAAAATAATTAGATTTGTTATTTCTTTTCTACTTTTTTGACATGCTATAGAAGAGTGAGAGAAAATACTTATTCAAATCTAAAAGATCAGAAAATCCACACACATATTGTACAAAATAAAATTGTAAAATTACTGCAATTTATATTACTTGGTAATTTAAAATAGAATGTAAAGACAATTTAGATGTTATCACATGACTTTCTCTAGATCATTCTAAAAAAAATTTGTACGTTGGTTTCTGTCTTACTATTACATTATAATCTACAATAGATTGTTATATTTAAAATATGATATAAAACAGTGAAAGTATAGTAGGAAACCATTTTTTTTTGATCCACAGGTTCATATCTAGCCCAAATCAAGAAGATTTTTTTAAAAAAAAGGGCAAATGTTCAAGCCACCCTTTATATATATTTGATATTATAAGTAAATCAATATCTTCAAATAGAGTTATTATAATCTAAATAAGTATATTTGCCGTATTACATTTGTTAGTAATACCGTTTATAAATACGTATTCGCGAGTAGTTCATTTTATCTTATTTCGTGTAGACAATATATAACTTTTCGTTTCGACAGGGTTCAGCCAGTTCGTCAAGTGGTGTCAGACTCATAGTTTGTTTGGTGGTGTCTAGTATGTAAGTGCTACTGCGCAGTAAGTATAGCTCACATACGCTTAATACATTATCTGTTAATCTCTCTAATGCAAAATGGATAGTCATGTTTGAAAATTTTATAATAATTGGAGATTAAGACGAGGTTACTATTAATTGAATAAAATATGGAGGTCATTCGACTTTAATGCTAAATTATGAAATCTTATTAATAAAGATTCTAAGATGGTAATCATTTATATTTATATTTAGGAGGACTTTTTATCAAAATTATATTATTAACGTATGCCACGTTAATAATATAAGTTTTGTAAAAAGTACAACAAATTTAAAATAAATGTTTTAAAACGATATTTATATTTGAATTTTTGTAGTTCCTAGAGGCCATTAATTTATTACCTAAGACGGTTTAGAGGAGACAGAGGTCGACGATGTCTTATTTTTTCTTACTAGAGGGTGGCAATAGTTCTTACGTAAGATCACAAAAAAGAGAAAAGTTACACTTTGAAAAAAGCTCGGGCAACAGCGCGAGTGCCGAGGTTCGCTCGGATTTTTGGGGCTCAAACCCAAAAAACACAAATTATTTGTACAATAAACAATTCTAAATATTAGATGTAAAGGGAATACTAGTAAAGGGAATTTAAAAAAAAAAATTCTAAATATTGTTACTTTGAAAAATATACATTAAAAAAAAACAAACGTGTATTAATTTTTTCCTTTAGATTCTTACGTAATAAATATTAAACAGGGTGAAAGGGGGTTAACCTATTCTTATTTTTTCTTATAATAGAAAAGCGGGGGCTCAAAAATACCAGCAAAAATAGTCTTACGTAATAAATGAATGGCCCCCTATAGATTTATAGTAATTCTATATGCTCTATAGTAGATAACCTGATTGATTATACAGTTAACATTGTATAAAGTATTTTGCTCCCTGTTTAAAATATATATTTGTCTCTTATTATTATCTATATTTATAATATAAAGTAGGGGGTAATCTCGGGATGTACTGAACCGATTTTAAATATTCTTTTACCAATAGAAAGTCACATTATTTGTGGTTGTCACTGGATATATATTAACTTGAAAAATGAAGAAGACTTTTTCGTGGTAGTCGGTTATGCAAAGGAAGTCGGAGAAAGACCGGCCGAACGAAAACGTTTCTTACGAACACTAACTTAATGATGAGAGATATATGATTCATAGTTGTTGGTAGAATATGAATGAATAAATGAATGAGTGCGTGAATGAGTTTGAATACACCTTAGCGAAGCGAGAGCGGGTCAGCTTGTCTAATAAAGGTTTAATGTTTTTTTGATGATGAAGATTTATTTTATTTACAGAATTCAGTTCAGCTAAAATGAAGAATCAGTATGTATGCGTCGTGAAGTGGCCTCTTCGACGGCTGTGTGGACGAAGTTTGGGAACCACTGCGTATATGAAACAAGCTACTGAGGGTGCAGAATTAGGTAACATTAACTTCTTATTTTTGACAACACCATTATCTTATTCAGAATTTCTCAACTGTATGATCTGTGTGAACTTTCTATTATCTAATAGTCCATGTAGAAATTATTAAAGGTCTGTTCAGACCTAATTGGTCTGGGAAGTTATAAAAATATATTTATAATAATAAAATCTAACAATTTTGTATTATGGATGGATAAGTGTAATTTTAATACATAGAAAACAACAATTTCTGCTTCTGGCATTTTACCATAACTAAGCAAATACTACAGTGTTTCTAGTAAATATATAGAGGTACATATAAACATAATAATATTGTCTTCGTAGGTAATCAGTCCCGTCCTCAAGCGTGTCCAGTACAAGGCCATCGTGCAAGATCAACCCATGCTGTTGCATCAGTATTAGAAACTTTAAGCCCTTCCATCAAGTCGTGGGAGGAAGTGCCAGGTCCTAAGCCATTGCCACTGCTAGGAAATACTTGGCGATTCGTCCCTTATATTGGTAAGTTTATTATAAACCACTATCACGAAATAACTCTATCCAATGATTGATATCAAGAGAAGTCTCATCCCTACTCAGTCTAACTGCCACACACATGTTACATAACAAATTCTCATTAAATTTGTTAATTGTAGAAGCAAACCTAGAGACAAAATTTAATCGTTACATAGTTAATGACAAGTTTAAGCATCCGTAGGGCGGAGCATTACATATCGATAGTGCCTTGGTGTGGCCAAACTAAAAAATGTGGTTTTTTAATTTTCAAAAAGTTATTTTAAATTCATTTAAAAACCATAGTGTTATCCATAAATTAGTGGTTTTACTATTAGTATATAGAAAAAAATTTTAAATGTTATACAAATATTTTTTCCTATGAGAACATTCATATGTGTCATAAAAAAATAAGTTTATAATGTCAAATTGTCAATTTAAATTTCGTTTTGGGTTTAAAAGCAAACCTAACTGAGATTGAAATTTGAAAGACTTCCTAATATATAATAAAATAACAATAATATAAAAAAATTTAATTAAGGTAAAATGGTAAAATAATTTAACGTAAGTTAATTAATTGATTAGTCATTCAAAGAATTTCCTTTATATTCCTTTTTCTATTGAGGAACCACAACCTATGACTTCGATAAGAATTATTTATTGACGCAACTCGTCAAAAAGCGATCGATTTTAGAGTGTAAGCAAACGGAAAATAAAGGACAGGAGAGGACCATAAAATCTAAAAAGACCGACATTTTTTCAAAATTTCTTGATCGTGAAATCACTCATTAACGAGGTTAATAGATGGTTTTGCTAGACTTAAATTTAATTGCCATTAAGGGGAACTAAATGATCATTAACTGACTCTAGGAGTGATTAATTATAGATTTATAATAAGGAGCGACTTAAGTAACCATTTGACGGCTCTGAGTGTGGCAGTAAGTAATATCAGACCATGGTTTCAAAATTGTTATAATCGTCAATATATTAATATTATACGCAGCTCTCAAGTTAAAGATGAACTAATAGTCTTTAAATGGCTGACCAGATCTTCATAAATAAATAAAACTTTATCAGAATCGGTGCATTATCTTGCACGTTAAACTTATAACACCCTGTCCGTATAGCGTCGGGGCTAAGAAATTACGTTATAATTACGTTATTCTGTGGAATACGCGTAAAGTAGATAAGCTATATTGTTTAATCGTTTCGTAATTACGCCTTTGAGTAATAATATAAGTTGAGAACTTGTAATATAACAATGTTAAAAATAGTTGTGAGAATCTACATTTAAATCTTGAACATCTATATTGTGGACGTTATATTTAGCTTGACCTTTAAATTCAAATTAAAAGTCTAGACCGGTTAGAGGATCTCGAAAATGATTTACATTAGTTAATAAAATTTTAATTAAACATTTGTGAATTAGAAACTATAAGGATATACTTACACTCTGCCCAATATAGCTTGATCGATGACAGCTGTCATCGTAAGACACGCTTATGAAATATCGTATTTTGCGACATTGAAATGATAAAAAAAGAAAAATTATGGAAGAAGATTGGGAACTGATTATAAATCTACAAGACTGCTCCAGCGAGTCCGAATGTGACTTTGATGATAACGATTTGGGCAACATTAATCTAAGTAAAATTTGATTTTTTGATTTTAGAAGTTATCACAAACTTACGGTCGTGCCAACGTAAATATAACAAACCAAATAATAACACCGGTCAACACGGATTTTGAGTCTGACAACAGAATGTCAAATTTTGATTTCTTTTACCTTACTTGTAATGGGTAAAATAGGTTTTTTTGGTTAAAGTTTGCTTTTCTAGAAATTTCGTTTTCATAGAAAATTTCATATTATTTCGACAAGTAAAGTCTGTATGTTATTTTGCGACTAAGTCATATACAAAAGTAGTTGCTACAGTTTGTAATAGACATACATACACTCAATATAATAGAATGCGCGACTTGTCGCCATTTTGTTTTAAAGTATTACCAACTATTATTTTACTCTCCACTAAGAACTTTAAAACTTAATTATCAATATAAAACATACAAAAACAAACTTATTTCTTCATAAATTGACTTTTTGGTTATTTTTCAATGTAAACACTCAGACAATAGTCATTAAATAACAGACACAAATAAAAGTTTTTTTTTTGTTGACTTGTGTAATATAACAAATAAATACGTCACCATGACGGATACATTTAACATTATATCGCGAATAATTTAGCAGTGACGTCAGCAGTGGTTTGAGTCTAAAGTATAATCCCAGAAGGATTATACTTTTTTAAATAACATTTTTAATTAGCCAGATATGTTGAAAACTATTTGAATTAATTATATTTTATGGCCATATCTCAAGATATGTTACAATAAAAAAATAACTGATATTTGAAGCAATATTAAACTAAATTAGTGCGTGCATAAAAGCAAGGTTGATTGTTGCAATGTATGTATGTTTTACTTTAAAGTTTATATTATATAAACTGAGAAAAAGTATACAAATACATTATAAGTATTGAAATATAAGTTTTGTACTTAAACGTTGTTGGATCGTTTAGTTATTACTATCATGGTGCTTTTCATTCTAAAAGCAGAAAGAAATATTGTCATAAATTAAATATAATGTGACTGCTATTTCCTATGAACCGTTATGTTAAATATTTAGTAGATTGTAAATGAGAAAAAAATCGTTATTCTGTTGCTGTGCGTCAAAATTATTAAATTATTATACTACACCTGTGCTCCATTTTATTTATGTGTTAATAATAGTGTTAGAAGATATTTGTGTGGTCAATAACTTCTAAAGTATTTGACAGTTTTTAAATTAATATTTTAATTTAATATTTTCATAATTTTTTTTTTCTTTGTATATAATATCTTAACATTTATATTTTTAATATTACTTCTGTCAACTTGTCCAACAATGTTGACTCCCTTTTGGAGACGTTTTGCTGTAGCCGTATCAAATGGCGGCTGCAGACATCTTCTCTAAAAATTTGCGAATGTTTTTAACACTCTGCGATACTCAGTTTAGAAATATCAAGTTACTACAGTACATCACGTAGTTACAGTTCGACATTTCCCATTGCGAGCAAACGCATATAATAAAAAAAATTAATCTTTTTGATTAATAAATATCATATATTTATTAAATATTAATACGTGAAGATACATTAATAATGTATGTCAATCTAAACTTTATTGTTTACATAAAAGTTTAACAAATAAATATTTCACTCTTCCTTCGTCCATTCGTTCGTCCATCAGCCCAAGTAGACCGCGGTTTTGAGTCACAGTTTATCAATTATGTAGTCTTAAAAATCCTCTTACCAATGATTTACAATTTTGTTTTAGTTAAGGTCACAAGAATATATAACACAAACAGAAAAATAGAAAAAGATTGGCGCGTTGAAGTAAAGAAATATCATTATACTCGTAAATTAAAAATGAAATCCGTGTTATCTGAATACGATAAACTTAAAAATTAACGAACGAATTTGGAAATATTCTATAAAAAGAGCGATTCACGAGGAAGATTCCAATGTATAATGAAGTCGGTTAAAAACTCGTCAATTTTTAGGTAAATTGGATGAAATATAATAATGATTAATCAAGATGTCGGAAACTGGTGTCAGCCGTAATATTTCTCTCAAAGGAAACTAATAAACTGTAGGACAAGCGTCAGATATATTGAGAAGTAGTTTTAGATACTTTATAGAATATTCTGATAAGAAATATAAGGTCGGCGACTGTCACAATCGGTCATCAGTGCTGGTTACATTTTTGCATGTAAATGTGAACGCCCATAGAATTAATAGTGTTGAACGTGTTTTGTAAATACTTTAACTAGCTCTGTTACTGTCTTTCTATGGGTGCAATTTACCACTCAAACACAGGCTCACACTTTATTTAAAAAAATAAATCATTAAGCGATCTATTACTGTGTGAAAAAAACATTTAACCAACAAATCAATATCAATTTATAATATTAGTATAGATGTTACACGTCTCATCTATAGAGGTTCTCGTTTCGAAATTTTTGAACATTGAAAGGTAATTTCTGATGAAAATACTAATTCTCTAAAATACTAAACTCATCTTCTTTGGTTAATCAAGATAATTTTTAAAAAAAAATGATGTTAATATGCATATGAATATTGTTTTAGGTATATGTGAAATATTGTCACTAACGAAGTATTATGATAATTTTTATAATTTAAATAATATATAACAATATACGTAAAGATAATATATTTAGAATTCGTATATTTAGAATATATGTGTAAGGATTCCGTATCCCAAAAATAAATAAAGTTGATATTAATAACAAATCTTGGAAATGTGAAAACGTCAAACTTCTAAGCCAATGCAATCAAAAGTTTGTTTTTGTGGTTATTCACATAGGAATCAAAACTTATAGGGTGCTGTTGACTAGTGTCATCAAATTTTGCAAGTAGTAAAGTTTTATAGTACACGAGCGGCGTGCCCTCGCTTCGCTCTGGGGATTTGAAGCAATATTATAATAGATCTACTTAAATTGAAAAAAGAGAGAGAGAGAATGAGAAAAGGTGATAAAAAGAGGAAAATATAGTAAGAAAAAAAAGAAAAAGTAACAGATAATAAAAGAGTGAGAAGGAGCAGAATTAAATTAAAGAGAGATAGATAAAGGAAGAGAGAGATAATAGAAAGAAAGAACATGAATAGAGAAAAAGATAAAATTAAAAAGAGACAAAAGATGAGAGCGAATGAAAGTATAAGTAAGAGAGACGGAAATACTATAGACTTCGCTGAGTAAAAATTTTTTAAATCTTATCAGTAGCGACAATATGGTCATATTCTATATTAAAAAATGTATATATGGCAACACTACATTACCTTATGTCACTCAGGAATAGTGTAGTTATCAGTGACATAATTTTTAAAATCAGTTCAGTAGTAACAAAAGCCTTTAAATGGCCATATCTGTTTGAATTAGAATATCTATGGCAACACTACATAGGTTATGATACCCGGAAAGGATATAGCTTTCTATCTGTGAAAGAATTTTCAAAACCGGTTCAGTAGTTTTTGAGCCTATTCGCAACTAACAAACATACAAATATACAAACAATCAAATCTTTCCTCTTTATATAATAGTATAGATGTAAGAAAAATATCCAAATTGCATAGATACGACAAAAAATATTTTTTTGCAGTTAAATTAAATGTGACGTATGTCAACGTATAGAGACGTGGACAACGACAAAGTTAAGTTTGTCCCTCAATCCAGAGTATACGGAATCCTCTGGGCGAGTTAGACTCACACTTCGCCGAATTTTTTAGGTAGATAATATAATTTATTATAATTTATAAATGTGTTAAGGTTAATATTACAACATTTTGTTAATATATGCGTGTGTCAAATAGCGTATAATAAAAATAATTCAAGCTTTTTCTATCTATCAAATGTCAATTTAAATATAAAAATACTAAAACTAGTTATTAAAGTAAGTTTTACCTTCTAGAGATTTATTTTCTATGTATCATAGGTATTATGAGATCATATGCTATTCGTCATGTTTTATTAATAAAAATTTACATTTGAAATACATTGCTAGAAAAAAAAGATGCGGATTATTGGTATGATAAACCCTAAAAAAAAGGTGTGTGTGCGATTTACACACGATAGAAGTGAAACTTCAGTAAATCGACAAAAGAATGAGATGAATATATATAATAATATAAAATAGTATGTATATTTCTGTCTCATTCTTTCCTACACATTTTTGTATTTGTGTCTCTTACCTGTCGTTTTGTATATTTCTGTCTCATTCTTTCCTACACATTTTTGTATTTGTGTCTCTTACCTGTCGTTTTTTCCGTTGCATCCGGTTTGAAATCACAACGATTCTAAAGAAGTTTCACTTCAAAAACTTTTTATACGTATGTCTATCGTAAGACAAAATAGTAACAAAACGTAGCTTTATTTCGACTAAGCTTTGCTTGATGAATGTAAGAGGTTCCCAAACATTTTTCGTCTCATAGACCCTTGCTTGTAAGTCATCGTGGATCGACGTGAACCACTTTAAGTGTTATTGTCGGGTTTTTAGAAGAAGCTTAGGTAAACTAAACAATAATTTTTTTATGGTAGATAAGGTGCAAACAAGCAGTCCTAATGGTAAATGGCCACCATCGCCCATGGACATCGGCAAAACAAGAGATACCCTCGCGTTGCATCCTCGAAGATAAAATGGGGAGAGGGAGTGAAGAAAAACATGCTGCAGTTTCACCAACCAAAAGCCCAGAGTCTGCTCCCAATGGGATGGGAGAGGAAGAGGATAAGTCCGGCCTACATGCGGCTTGACCGGGACGCGTCTATGACATTTGGCGGTCGAATTCACGTGCTGGTGGTCGCAAGCCAGTCGGGGAACAGATCCTTTACCACCAAGGGGGTGCTGGGTTACTCGGCTCTTACGAGATGCTCAGCGGCAGAAGTATTCTAACCCGTCCCCTTATGGGTAAATTATTTCGACAAAGCCATTCTTGATGTATGTAAGAGGTCGAGGAGGAGAGAAGGAGGAGGAGGAGGAGATAGACCCCTGCTTGTAAGTCATCGTGGATCGACGTAAACTTCTTTAAAACAAGCTTAGGTAATTTAAGAAAGATGAATGAAAAATATCAATAATTGCCTACCTATGAGTTTATTTCAATAATTTCTCTCGTGATAGAACTGAGGTTTCTGAGAGGTTATTCACAAAGGAATCAAAACTTATAGGGTGCTGTTGACTAGTGTCATCAAATTTTGCAAGTAGTAAAGTTTTATAGTACACTAGCGGCCTGCCCTCGCTTCGCTCTGGGGATTTGAAGCAATATTATAATAGATCTCCTTAAATTGAAAAAAGAGAGAGAGAGAATGAGAAAAGGTGATAAAAAGAGAAAATATAGTAAGAAAAAAAAGAAAAAGTAACAAATAATAAAAGAGTGAGAAGGAGCAGAATTAAATTAAAGAGAGATGAAGAGAGAGATAATAGAAAGAAAGAACATGAATAGAGAAAAAGATAAAATTAAAAAGAGACAAAAGATGAGAGCGAATGAAAGTATAAGAAAGAGAGACGGAAATACTATAGACTTCGCTGAGTAAAAATTTTTTAAATCTTATCAGTAGCGACAATATGGTCCTATTCTATATTAAAAAATGTATATATGGCAACACTACATTACCTTATGTCACTCAGGAATAGTGTAGTTATCTATCAGTGACATAATTTAATAGAATTGAGGTTTGAGTGTTAATGCACGTCGCACGGTTTTCTTTCTTGTTATTTTGTTACACTCCATAATAGCGCTTTACAAAACCTTAAGCAGCATACAGAATAGATTTCTATGCCCTTCTCTTCCCATGGAACGTCATCATAGTACATTCACTAAATTACAATTTAATATCCCAATGTTACAATTTAATGATACTCACATGCTTGTTGCAATTATTTAATGTTGCTCGTGCTCTGCATACAAATTATACGCAAAACTTTCATAATAATGATGAGCTGTTACAAAATACAGGAATCAGGACAAGGTTGTCATTTAAACTGCGTGACTGTCTCGACACTCAAAAATCGTAGTCATTAGTTAATTCACAATGTTTATTGTCAAGTATAATGGCCTGTTTCTTGAAGGCTCAAGCTTTAGATTCATTCAGAGTTTCTCATACACCACTTTTCTTATATTATTTCATATAACCAAATATTTTTTTTTCCACAATTCCGCAACCCAAAAAAGAAAAATTATTTGAGGAATTAGAGCACTGAATAAAAATAATTTTGTTTAAATTTTTAATACTACAATTTCTATATTATCCTGCCCCGGAAATTCACGGGACCCATTTAGTATTTAAAATATATAATTTTTGAGATATTGCTCAAAATTATTCACGTATCTTCGTATTGTTAAACATATTTTATTACTCAGCAATTGAACTGCCTTTTTTAGAAATCAGTCAAAGTTATTTCTATTTTATTATGTGTTATAGTTATATTTTATTGTAAAAGAAGAAAAATAGATGAAGGAAACTATAATAACAATGAATTTATAACGCTCCTAGCAAGTGTAATAGTAATAGTGGCTACTAACTACAATGAAATCTAGATTTTATTAAGTAATAGAAATAACTATCATTCATTTGTTAACCACGCAAAGTTGCATGTCCATCAAATTATACTGTATTTAATTAAAGAAAATACGAGTCTAATATATCTATCTCATTTCTACTTGTTAAATAAGTAATACAAGGAATTTACAAAAAATGTATATTTTATTTATTGATATTTGATATCATTATGTATGAGATGAACACACCTTGTTTTTGTCATTTCATTGAAATTGAAATGATGGAAATTTGAATATATTTTCTACGCATGGTTTAATATACTTACTTGCTTTTTATTAATTACTTCTAATGAATTTCAACTTGACTTCATTTTTATTGGAAAACATGTAATTGTCTTAAAATTGACTGAAAACTTTTAGAATAATTTGTCTCGTGGATTTGGAAACATTGAAATATACACTTAAATAATGAGTATAAAACCTATTACTATTTTTCTGAAAAGATAATATCAGCCAAGTAAAACTGGATTAAGGTTTGAAAATTTGTAGTCATATTCAGTCTTATTACAAAAGGCGGTTTACCTTAAAACGCAGATTTACACTTCGTATAAACCACGGTCTATACAAAAATGTTATTACAAAATGTGGTTTAGCGATAAACCTGGACTAAATCATAGTCTAACATTAAACCTAGGCGGTCCGTAGTTTATCGATGGTTTAAGTCGTAGCTGTCAAATTTCCTCTTACAGGTTAGCGTCTATTTTGTTGTGTTGCGTTATTTGTACTCGAAAATGGATATCAATGTAGTTGACATGATTGATATTGAGGATAATGAAACCATTGAGTTATTGGAACGGCCACGCCGACTCAACGCAAACTTTCCTCGGGACTCCAATTATCAGATCGTTTTTTTTGTAGGTTCATAATTTTAAAGAGTCATTAGATAGAAATTTTGAATTAAATTTCCTATTTGAAACTTTAGTCACTTATAAATTCCAAAGCTAAATGTAATTTAACTTAGCAATAGTTTTATTTGTTGTTATGGTTAAGTAATGCAAAACAATAAAGTCTCAATATTATAAACACTCCCAAACATTATTTAATCAATAGCGTATTATATCAACATTTCTTTGAGCATACGGAACGTTGTAATAGAATGACAAGTGAATGAACGCGTAATTTTTGTATTAATCTGTGGTTGATATTTAGACCGTGGTTCAAATATCGGTACTAAGAAGTCTATGGTTTATAACAGTTTTGTAATACAAACAAACTTAAACCGTGGTTTTGCAGATAAACCTGGACTTGATAGTACAGCTTTAAACCAAGGTTTTTTGTAATAAGACTAATTATGACGACATAAGTCCAAGTTCTCTCGAGTATCGATATAAATCCTTTTGATTGTGTTCACTTAGTGATTTTTTACAGCTCCAAGGAACTTAGTATTTGATATCAATTTCAACCTAGGGTTGGGAATAAATGTAGAAAAATAAAATACCGTATATAAAATCTGCAAAAATAAATTAATTCCTCTTCTTTTACATATAATTCGTCTGAAGTAATTTTCGTCTTTCCTTTTTCACGTCTTTGATAAAACTCTGTCGTCCTACTAATATTATAAACGCGAAAGTTTGTAAGAATGTATGGATGTTTGTTAGTCTTTCACGCAAAAAATACTAAATGGATTTTTTTTATGTAACTAGGTCGGCAAACAAGCGTACGTCTCACCTGATGGAAAGCGATTACCGTAGCTTATAGACGTCTGCAACACCAGAAGCATCGCAAGCGCGTTGCCGACTCTATCCCCAACTCCCCCCAGGAGCTCTGGTCACCTTACTCACCAACAGGAACACAACACTGCTTTAGAGTAGTGTTATTTAGCTGTGATCTTCTGTAAGGTCGAGGTACTACCCCAGTCGGGCTGCTCCATATTTGAGCAGGAAGTTTCCTGCTGTGCCCTACCTCAGTTAAAAGATTTTGATGAAACTTAACAATAATGTAGCTTACACATCAGAATAACACATAGGGTATAATTTATAATAATGTAGTGTGAATTATTCAAAATATAGCGGGTGAAACCGCGGGACGCAGCAAGTTTCACATATTTTCTTCTTTCAAACAGATCATCGTCATTCGTCATCTAATTCAGCCCTTTAACAACAAAACACTTACAACCTCTTTCATGCGTTCTTCCTTACTATTAATCCCTATCCCTACTAATATTATAAATGTGAATGTAAGTTTGTTTGTTACGCTTTCACGCGAAAACTACTTAACCGATTATCAGGAAATTTTGTACACATATTCTTGAGGGTATTAGAAGTAACATAGGATACATTTTATAAAAAAAAATGTTTTTTGTTTATATTGTGCTGTTGTAATGATCTCTGATACTTATTTAATGGTTTCAATGCGAGCGAAGCCGCGGGTAAAAGCTAGTTTTAAATAAACACATAAATATTCCTATTTTCCTATAAAGGTACCTCTAAAATAATGCGTTATACAGACGTCCTCGAGTAAATCACGAAGTTAATACACTGACTATCACTTCCGTTGATGTAACGCAAGTAACGCTCGAGAGCGCGCGATAACATGTTTCGTTGTAATTTAAAACAATCATAATATTTCTTCATATATTCTAAAGTAAAAATGTAAGTTATCAAATTTCACATAGATATGTTTGTCTTATTGTACGCGCGCCTCTCAAAATTAACGTCTAACTTAAAATATAGGCTTACTTTTTTTTTGGTAATGTACCTTCAGAAATGTTAATTCTATATGTGGTTTGAGATATTTGATATTCACCCGTGAGGGGACGGGTTAGAATACTATTCCCCTCTGCCGCTGGGAGAGCCGAGTAACCCAGCACCCCCTTGGTGGTAGGGGATCTGTTGTCCCCGACTGGCTTGCGATCACCAGCATTCGAATCCGACCGCCAAGTGTCATAGACGCGTTCCGGTTGAGCTGCATGTGGACCAGACTTACCCCCTCCCTCTCCCATCCCATTAATGCTGTGGGTCTAGTGGACTCTGGGCTCTTGCCTAGGGTCCGCTGAATCCGCATCATTTTTCTTCTTCATTCCCCCTTCCCACTCTATCTTCGGGGATGCAACGCATCGACAAAACGAGAGAGTGTTTCTTGTTTTGTCGATGTCCATGGGCGATGGTTGCCACTTACCATCAGGTGGACCATCTGCTCGTTTGCACCTTATCTAGTATAAAAAAAAAAAAAAGATTTGTGGCTGACTTGGCAAATCCGTATGTATTGTATTAAAACCACAAAACTTAACTTTCTTGTCTATAATTCTAACAATAGCAGCCCGTCCCTGTTTACTAATAGTACAATTTCTCAATTATATGCTAACTAGTCTTCCGATATATCACTATATTTAACATTTTAATTTATATATGACTAATTCCCATTTTTCGCGATAAAAAATGACGTATGTCCTACCTCAAGCTCTACTTTATCTTAATCGGTTCAGTGATTTAAGCTGATTGTGTAACAGACAGACAGAAGCCATCATCAGTCAATAGATGGCGTAAGTAGTAGTCTAAATTGCACTTTCGTTTGTTTAGATTGTATTCTTAAGTATTACCAAATTTTCTTAAGTCTTACTACCGAAATTATAATATTAGGTAGAATTAGGATTAGAGGCAACAGATAAAATATAGAAATAATGTTACATACGATTGAAGTCTTAAAAACTATCAAGTAAATGCTTACCTACCCTACGAAGATATCAAATGATATTGTACTGTTTTGTCAATAGAACTTTACGGAACTAATAAGGCACTGACAAATAATTTGTTTTTTTTTTAAATAAAAGATTACTAGATGGATCACATACTACTAGTATTCCCTTCCCCTCCAACGAAGCTAAATGCTTGTGTCAGGAGCGGGCCACGCCAGTAGTCCAACGGGATTTGAACCCACGATTTGTCGATCGTGAATCCAACGCCTGAACCACTGAGCTACTGACGCTTCAAATGTAATTACCGTCATTTATCGTGTAATAAACATTTCATTTGCAATAAAAATGAAACTATAACAAGTCAACACAGGTGACCTCTGAAAATCAGTTTTTGGAAGCATGGCCTCCAATAATTAACTGAGAGGCTCCACCTTTTTTTGAAGTGCCACTGAATGGATCTAAACAATAATCATATATACTGATTATTGATTGATTTTATATAATAAGTATAATGTATATATTAGTGGTCACTTTGAATAAATGTTTCTTTCTTTCTTTCTTTCTTTCTTTCTTTCTTTCTTTCTTTCTTTCTTTCTTTCTTTCTTTCTTTCTTTCTTTCTTTCTTTCTTTCTTTCTTCTTTCTTTCTTTCTTTCTTTCTTTCTTTCTTTCTTTCTTTCTTTCTTTCTTTCTTTCTTTCTTTCTTTCTTTCTTTCTTTCTTTCTTTCTTTCTTTCTTTCTTTCTTTCTTTCTTTCTTTCTTTCTTTCTTTCTTTCTTTCTTTCTTTCTTTCTTTCTTTCTTTCTTTC